>CM048751.1:292349146-293764057 GCA_026315105.1 Locusta migratoria | reverse complement strand
ACAGTAGCGATTATGGACTAGCATAACAGTGTTGTACACACATACCTGAAACACTACTGAAAATAAGAAAATGCAGAGCCTCTTTCACACAGAATTACAGCCGTTTTTCCACTAAAATACAACTGGCGTCATCTGTAGTATTCCATTTGTACCACTCGCAACAAATCTCTTGTAATTTTGACAGTAGCGATTATGGACTAGCATAACAGTGTAGTACACACATCCCTGAAACACTACTGAAAATAAGAAAATCCAGAGCCCCTTTCACACAGAATTACAGCCGTGTTTCTACTAAAATACAACTGGCGTCATCTGTAGTATTCCATTAGTACCACTTGCAACAAATCTCTTGTAATATTGACAGTAGCGATTATGGACTAGCATAACATTGTAGTACACACATCCCGGAATAACTACTGAAAATAGGAAAATCCAGAGCCTCTTTCACACAGAATTACAGCCGTTTTTCCACTAAAATAAAACTGGCGACATCTGTAGTATTCCTTTAGTACCACTTGCAACAAATCTCTTGTAATACTGGCAGTAGCGATTATGGACTAGCATAACAATGTAGTACATACATCCCTGAATCACTACTGAAAATAGGAAAATGCAGATTCTATTTCTAACAGTTTAACAGCCCTTTTTGCACTGAAGTACACCTTCCAGATATAAGCCTTAATTTGCGGAGTATGGGATTGGTAAACCTGCATTCGTGAGCATTGTGCTGTGTCGTGCCAACAGTCGCTACACCATATGCTCTCTGCTTTCTTCAAAGACTGTCATACAGCGTCGAACGTTGTATGTTTCTGAGCTAATGACCTTTGCTTAATCGCCAGGGTTGCGATATCAGTATAAACTTCTAAAAAAAGAAAAAAAAAACCGCTATTTCAAGGTGTGCTATCGGCCGAGGAGTTTTATGGCGGTTGAGGTTGAACAATCGCTAGTGAGGAACCTCTTAGGTGTAGGGCTGTCTTAATACAGATGGCATTCTCAATCCATTCGAAGGTATTACTTCTCTATTAGTAGCTGTGTGATATTACCGTCTCTGTAACGGCCCACATGACGCTCAACATGGTTCAGGGTCTTATTTATTACCGGTATCTCCTGTCAGTCAGATGACGAGCTTTACGGGAACTTGGAACGGAGTGGTGTTAACTTTGTTTATAGGGAGCAAAAGATCATAGGATTGCCACCGGTGCAATCATCCTTGCCTTTGAAAGCGATACAGTGCCTGAGACAGTAAATGTAATGGTCTACTGGTCCGATGTCCCGCTTCCTTTGAGGTGCCTTAGGTGCTGGAAGTTCGGGCGTATGTCCTCCCGATGTACTTCCAGCCCTATATTCAGAGAATGTGGGCGTCCATCACATCTGGACGCTCCAGGCACCCAACCTCCCATAAGTGTTAACTGTGGGATATTACATCCGCTTTGCTTGCCTGACTGTACTATACTACATAAGGAACGGCTGATCTTGCAGATAAACACTCTGGACTGACTTACATATGCTGATGTCAGGAGAAAGAATGAGCGGGCCCATCCAGTGCGCCTGACATCTTTTGCCGCCATTGCATCTTTCCCACTTCCACTGAGTACGACTCACAAATTACCGCCTGCTTCGACAGGTCCTAGGGCCATCAATCTGCCGCTGTTGCCCATGGGTGGTAATACTCCTCCATCTGCTCCTGTACCATCTGCTTGGGAGAAATTCCCACACAACCATCAGGGTCTTCAGTTCCCAACTCCCAGTCGGAGAAGGAACAACCTCCTCAGGCACCTCTCGCCTGGAAGGGGTCCCTCAGGATAGCCGCTTCCGAGACTTCTCACAGTGCTTCATAGGATCCTGGCCCGAGGCTCAAGGATCACAAACTGCTGCTCGAAGGGCTTCTCGCTCTTCCTCCACACCTGAAGCCACCGAGAAGTCGTCCCAGATCATCAAACAAAAAGAGCAGCGAGAGGGTAAGAAGCCAAAGCCACGTAGAAAGAGGAATCTGTGGTGGCTGCGAAGCCACAGCTTCCCTGTTCTTCTACTTCAGAAGATAAGTTAGAGATCCCCACATCGCCCAAGAATCCCGCACTTACTGATGCACATGATTCTATGATTCTGGATTCAGCAGAGGCAGAACAGTTGGCAGCAGATCTTCCCATGCAAATACCTGCTCTGTATTTTTATAATGGCCCATCAGCTCAACGACACCGTCATTCTCCAGTGGAACTGCGGTGGTTTTTTCTTCCACTTGGCTGAGCTGCATCAAATTTTTGAATATAACACCCGCTCTCTGCATTGCTCTCCAGAAGTCCTAGTTTTCAACAAGGCGGTCCCCTGCCCTTCGTGGGTACAGGGATATTATTGTAATTGGCGTTTGCATAAGTCTCAAATGGCGTTTGTGTGTGTTTCCTTAACTCTGTGTATAGTGAACATGTGCTCCTTCAGGCGCCATTAGAAGCTGTGGCTGCCAGGGTAAGGATACCTCAAGACATAACCATCTGTAGCCTGTATCTTCCACCAGATGGTGACGTGACACCACACACATTGGCAACACCGATCTAGCAGCTCATGCCGTCTTTTCTGCTTGTGGGTGATTTTAACGTCCATATCTTGTGGAGTGATGCAATAGTCAGTGGCCGCAGCGGAGGTGTCGAGAACTTAATATCCCAGCTAGACTTCTGTCTTCTAAACACCGGAGCCTCCACGCATTTCAGTGTGGCGCATGGCACTTTTTCGGCTATTGACCTATGTCTGCAGCCCTGGCCTCTTGCCATCTGTCCATTGGATTACATTCCTATCTTCATATCACATCCAATCGTCACAGCCCTGGATGCCTTCCCAGATAGGCTTTCAACAGGGCAAATTGGGACAAATCGTTCCTGCTGCCACGCTTGGCCCTCGCCCAGATGACTCTATTGACGTGGTGGTTTCGAATGTCACTCGAAACATTTTATCTACTGCAGAGCGCGCAATCCCCATTTAATTGGGATGCTCCCGGCGAAAGACTGTGCCTTGGTGGTCGTCAAAAACCACAGACGCCATTAGAGACCGTCGACCTGCTCTTCAGCGCTATAAGCGACACAAGTGAGCCGGCGGTTGTATTGGCTCCTTTAATCTCGGGGCCCTGCTGGTTCCATGCCAAGTTGGTTTCCGCAAGAGGCACTCATCCTTGGATAACTAAGTCCATCTTGAGTTTGACATCCGGACAGCATTATCTCGACGACACCATCTGGTAGCCGTGTATGATAAGACTTGGCGACACCAGATTTTAACCACATTACATGGGTGGGGTCTCCGGGGCTCACTCCATTATGAATAAAACCTTTTAGTTGTCTGTACCTTTAATGTTAGTGCGCCTTCTAGCACCCTGCATGACGAGTAGAATGGGGTGTCTCAGGGCTCTGTTTTAAGCGTTCCATTGTTTTTAGTCGTCATTAACGTCTTAGCGGCAGCAATTAAGTCGTCAGAACCCCCTTCATTGTATGCTGACGACTTCTGCATCTATTTTAGCTCGTCTAGCATGTGTGTTGCAGACAGATAGCTACAGGCAGCCATACGAAAGGCACAGACATGGTCTCTCTCTCTCTCTTTCTCATGGTTTCCAATTTTCTGCTGCCAAAACGTACGTTATGCACTTCTGGATGTAGGTGGACTGCCTGTCGACGACAGAATTGTATCTTGATGGCGAACTACTCAAGGTAGTTGAAAGGCATGGATTTCTAGGACTGATACTTGATGACCGGCTAACATGGCAACCACATATTCGCCAGCTGAAACAGAAGTTCTGGCATCACCTCAACGCCCTCAGGTGCCTTAGTGTTACTTCAGGTGCAGATCGTAGTGCACTGTTGCATTGTTACAAAGCACTTATTCCATCGCGTTTGAACTATGGAAGTGTAGTATATGGTTCCACATCGCCCTCGGCGCTGCAGATGTTGCATCATATCCACCACTGTGGAGTCCCCCCAAGGGGCCCCACAGCTCTTTTGTAGGTACATTTGTGGCGCGCACGGGGCTCCGGACAGAAGCAGCCCTTCTTCCACCCCAGGCTGCTTCACTTCCCCTCCCGGTTCATGCCTTCGCCCGGAGACGGGCGTCTTTTGCGACTCATGGTGGTTTCTTGTCCTAGTTCCTCTTATTACTTGGTTTCTTCCTTTCCTAACCTTTGCTTCTGTCTTTCTCTCCTTGCTGTACTTTCCTAGCCTTCCTCTCCTCCTCATTAGTCTCCGCTTCGGCGTTTGAGACACTTCTTTCCTTCTTTCTCTTCACTTCCTCTATTCTTCTTTCCTCCCTGTGCGTGTCTGAAGGCCGACCCACGCATTATCGTGCGTAGCAGGTGACGGGGGTAACGCGTAATTCCCCGCCCCGGGTAGACAAGTAGGGCACGTTCGTGCCCCCTGGTAAAGGCCAGGCCCAGGGAGGGGTGATTACCCGAGCTGGTACCTTCCGACATGCCGATTGGTCCCTCCGTCAGTTTTCGGGAGGTGTGATCTGAGGTGTGAACAATCACCTAAGGCGGGTAAGCCCTCGGAGAGGGCACCCACTAGGAAGGAGCGCGCCATCGGAGACGCCGGTAATCACGGGGGATACTTCCGCAATGACTTCCTTCTCTTCTTCTGTGACGTTGACCCAGAAACGTAAGATAGATTCGCCTCAGCAAAAGAAGACTCTGCCTAATTTGCCGAAATTTCTTGTTGTGTCGCGCACCGACGGAAAAGATTTCACTTCTGTCACACCTTTCGTTATACAGAAAGGTGTAGATGCAATTGCTGGCCCTGTTAAAACCTGTTCGCGTCAGCGCAATGGCTCATTGTTGCTGGAAGTGGACAGTGCTTTCCAAGCCCAAAAACTTATCCGGACTACGTTATTACATACGTTTCCAGTCAAAGTAGAAGCGCACTGCACACTCAACTCGTCACGTGGGGTAGTTTTTACGAGATCCCTTGACGGGTTGTCTGATGACGACATCCGGTCCTATATGTCCGATCAGGGTGTGACAGCCGTCCACAGGGTGATGAAAAAGGTAGATAACCAGCTGACACCGACTCGTACTGTGTTTTTGACATTCGACAGAGTTGTCCTCCCGTCGAAGGTCAAAGCAGGGTACGAAGTTCTCAGTCCGCCCTTATATTCCAAACCCAACGAGCTGCTACCAATGCCACAGGTACAACCATACCCGTGAACATTGCCCACATGCAGCAAAATGTGTCACTTGTGGTAGGGACGCCCATGAGGGGGATTGCCCACCTCCGTCCCCTCACTGCCTTAACTGCAACGGCGACCATGCGGCTTCCTCTCGCGACTGCCCTGTATATAAGGATGAAAAAATCATTCAGCAAATTCGGGTCATGGAGAAGGTATCAACATCTGCCGCTCGAAAGTTGTTTGCGAGTCGAAAGCCCACTGTCCTCCCAGCGGGTACATACAGTAAGGTCCTCACCTCAACTCGACCTACTAATGATTCCAGTACCCAGACTTGTGATTTCACTTTCGCTGACACAGTTGTGCGATCCGCCAGCCCGAAGATTGCCCGTTCCACGTCCCCGCTTCCTCCTGCTGCTTCTAAGGTACAGTCTTCAACAACCTCTAGTAAACTGCGGGCACCTAAACAAGATGCCCGGACCTTGAAAAAGGAACCCGTCCGTGAGGATTTTCTGCGTTCTCAGGCTTCCCAACCGTCAACTGCCTCTTCCCGCCGTCACTCTTCCAGAAGAGCTGACAAGAAAGAGTTCCTCTCCTTCCCCGCCGAGGCGTGACCCATCTGTCGCGCCGTCCAACAGTTGCCGGCCTCGGCCGTCTTATGTTTCACCGGGACGCTCCGTTTGCCGGGCGCCCGGCCCTTTACCGGCGGTGGAATCTGCCCCTCCTGATCAACTCAGGGAGGTGGCAGGCGCGTCGGTCGAACCAATGGAACATGACCCTTTGCCCACAGACAGCGATAGCAGTGCTCCCTCGAAATCCGGTCCTCAGCGGCCGTCGAGGTGACCCCGCTCGCTACTTGGTTTTTATCCTTATTTCTACTCTCATTTTTATCATGGCGCTCCTTCAATGGAATATACGCGGCATTCGTTCTAATCGGGAGGAGTTAAAACTACTCCTTCGATTGCACTGCCCGCTTTTAGTCTGCCTCCAGGAAACTAAGTTGCATCCACGTGATCGTGCAGACTTTCCACACTAAACCTCTGTGCGGTTCGACCTGCCACCCGTGGAAGGTGTCCCAGCCCATGGAGGGGTTCTGATGCTCCTTCGAGACGACGTCTATTTCCATCCCATTTCCTTGCACTCTCACCTACAGGCAGTTGCCGTCCGCATCACCTTATCCACATTTACCTTCTCCCTCTGTAATATATATTCGCCATCGTCATCTGCCCTTACTAGGGCAGATGTGCTAAACCTTGTTGACCAGCTCCCTTCACCTTTCGTGTTGGTAGGCGACTTTAATGCCCACCACCCCCTATGGGGCTCTCCGGCACCTTGTCCGAGAGGCTCCCTTTTGGTGGACCTTCTCCACCACCTCGATCTTGTCTGCCTCAACACCGGTGCACCGACCTTCCTTTCTGACACAACACACACTTATTCCCATATAGACCTCGCAATATGCACTCCTCAGCTTGCCGGTCGGTTTGAGTGGTATGCACTTTCTGACACGTACTCGAGTGACCATTTCCCTTGTATCATCCACTTCCTACATCATTCCCCATCTCCACGTCCCACCAGTTGGAACATTTCTAAAGCCGACTGGGGGCTTTATTCTTCCATGGCTGTTTTTCATAATCAGCATTTTCCCAACTGTGACAGTAAGGTCGAATACCTCACAGAGGTTATTCTCACTGTTGCTGAACGTTCCATACCTCGTACATCCTCTTCTCCACGTCGTGTCCAGGTCCCTTGGTGGACTGCAGCCTGCCGCGACGCGCTTAGAGCCCGACGCCGTGCCTTACGCACCTTCCGCCGCCACCCAACTTTGGAGAATTGCATCAATTACAAACGTATGAGAGCGCAGTGCCGTCGTATCATAAACGACAGCAAGAAAGCTTGCTGGACAGCTTTTACTAGTTCTTTTAACCGTTTTACTCCCTCCACGGTTGTCTGGGGTGGCCTACGCCGTTTGTCCGGCATCAAGGTCCACTCCCCGATTCCTGGCCTGACCGTGGAGAACGCGGTCCTCGTGGACCCAGCTGATGTTTCAAACGCATTGGGTCGTTTCTTTGCGGAGGTTTCGAGCTCTGCCCATTACCACCCTGCCTTTCTCCCTCGCAAACAGGTAGAGGAGGCACGGCCGCCTTCTTTCCGCTCTTTTAATCGTGAAAATTATAACGTCGCCTTCACCATGCAGGAGCTAGATCGTGCTCTCGCCCTGTCCCGGTCTTCTGCTCCCGGGCCCGATTCCATTCATATTGAGATGCTGAAGAACCTCTCTCCTGCGGGCAAGTGCTTTCTTCCTAGTACCTACAATACAATCGCATATGGACTGAAGGTCATGTTCCCACAAGTTGGCGTGAAGCCATTGTTGTCCCCATCCCCAAACCAGGGAAGGACAAACACCTTCCTTCCAGTTATCGTCCCATTTCTCTGACGAGCTGCGTCTGTAAGGTGATGGAACGCATGGTTAACGCTCGGTTGGTCTGGCTCCTCGAATCTCGCCGCCTCCTGACTAATATCCAATGCGGTTTTCGTCGACACCGCTCTGCTGCTGACCACCTCGTTACGTTGTCGACCTTCATTATGAATAATTTTCTAAAGAAGCGTCAAACAGTAGCCGTGTTCTTCGACTTGGAGAAGGCATACGATACCTGTTGGAGAGCGGGCATTCTCCGCACATTGCACACATGGGGCCTTCGGGGCCGCCTTCCTCTTTTCATTCAAGCGTTTTTGGCGGATCGCAAGTTCCGGGTACGGGTGGGCTCTGTTTTGTCAGATACCTTTTGCCAGGAGAATGGGGTACCACAGGGCTCCGTCTTGAGTGTGGCGCTCTTTGCCATTGCAATCAATCCGATCGTAGATTGCCTTTCAGCCGACGTCTCCGGATCTCTTTTTGTTGACGATTTCGCAATTTATTGTAGCGCCCAGCGGACATGTCTCTTGGAGCGTTCTCTCCAACGCTGTCTTGACCGTCTATATTCCTGGAGCATCGCAAACGGCTTCCGATTCTCCACTGAGAAAACTGTGTGTATCAACTTCTGGAGATACAAGGAATTTCTTCCACCTTCTCTACGTCTCGGCCCTGTTGCTCTCCCTTTCGTGGAGACTACGAAATTCTTGGTACTCATGTTGGATCGGAAACTTTGCTGGTCCACACACTTGTCCTACCTGGCTGCCCGTTCATTGTTCAGTCAAAGCTCGACTATGGAAGCCTTGTATACTCTTCTGCACGGCCATCGATTCTCCGCCGTCTCAACTCTATCCACCATCGTGGATTACGTCTGGCGACCGGTGCATTTTATACCAGCCCTGTTGAAAGTCTGTATGCCGAGGCTGCTGTATTACCCTTGACCACTCGACGTGACATACTCTTGTGTCGGTATGCATGCCGCCTACGGGCGATGCCCAACCATCCCTCTTACAGATTATTTTTTGACGACTCACTCGATCGCCAATATCAGTTGTCTGCGATTGCCTTGCTTCCACCGGGAGTTCGGTTTCGCCGCCTGCTACAACGGCTCGATTTTACCCTTCCTTCCACCCTTCGGTTGAGCGAAAGCCCATTGCCACCGTGGCATCAGGCCCAGGTTCACACACACCTCGAACTTAGTTCGCTCCCCAAGGAGAGCACTCCGGATTTGGTATTCCGCTCGAGGCTTGTCGAACTCCGTTCGCGGTTCGATAATGCCGTATTTATTTACACTGATGGTTCCAAGAGCACTGCCGGTGTCGGATCTGCCTTCGTCGTCGGGGACAACTGTTTCCAATACAAGCTCCCTGACCGGTGCTCAAACTTCACGGCTGAGCTTTTCGCCCTCCACCAGGCCGTTTTGTATACCTGCCGCCACCGCCACCCTTTCTATGCCATATGTTCTGACTCCCTTAGTGCCCTGCAGAGTCTTAAGGACCCTTTCTCGAACCATCCTCTCGTGTATCGGATCCAACGCTCCCTCCAGTTGCTGGCGGATGACAGCTGTCACGTTTCTTTCCTGTGGGTCCCTGGCCATGTGGGTGTGCCCGGGAATGAGGCCGCCGACACAGCAGCCAAGGCAGCAGCTCTTTTGCCTCGCATGGCTACCTTTTGCGTCCCATCGGACGATGTTCAACGGGCTCTTCGCCGGAGTATCGTGTCGCAATGGCACAGTGTGTGGCTTTCACTGTACAACAATAAATTGCGAACTGTCAAACCGATCCCGACCGCTTGGAGGACATCCTCACGCCCCTCTCGGCGGGAGGAGCTCATCCTGGCTCGGTTGCGGATCGGTCATTGCCGTTTCAGCCACCGTCACTTGCTATCCGCCGAACCTGCACCGCTATGCTCCTGCGGTGAACTGCTGACAGTGCGACATGTTTTACTGACTTGTGTTAATTTTAATCATCTCCGTGTAGCCCTTCACTTTCCGTCTACTCTGGAGGAAATTTTAGCTGATGACACACGAGCAGCGGCTCGAGTTTTGCATTTTATCAAATTGGCCAAATTATCGAAGGATATTTAACGCTTTTAATTGTCTTTTATCTTTCGTTTTTAGCCTTTTCTTGATTTTCTGACAGTCACCAAATGTTTCGAGATATAGTGAATCTAAGTTCTTGTCTGGGCGCTAATGACCATAGAAGTTGTGCGCCCTAAACCCACAAAAAAAAATACACAATAGTACAGCACTGGTATGTGAGCAGCGGCGAGAACTCAAGTGATTAGCTATAAACCCTTGAAGTTGGGGTTCATAGCCACGTGGTTTCGAAAACCAGTAAAAAAAATATAAAATTCAATTTCCTAAAAATAAAATAAAAATGGGCTACGGCATGCAACCCATAGAAATGCGTAGGATATCATAAGGAAGCTAAAGAAATGCAGTTAGACACGATTGGGAAGGTTTTACACGTATGGACGAAGTCCAGTCTTCAAATATCAGAAACGTGGAATACAAAGTCGGAGCAAATCTACTACGAAATATGGCATGCTGCCCCTAGAAATAGGTAGTATTTCATAAGCAAGCTAATAAAGGGGGTTGTACAAGGCTAGAAGAGAATATACTGGGGGAGTCTCAATGCAAAGTACAAGTTTGGAAACTAAACAATAATTTAAAAATAGACGGAGAGGAGATTACGAGGTACTAATGGAAATAAGAAAGTTACGTGTGTAATTTCTTGCCTGAAGGACATAGAGACGGACACAGGGGTAGCTGTAGGCCTTTTCCTAAGAACACACCACGTGGAGTACATATCACTTGCGGAAGGAGAAAATGTAAAAAAGTATTTCACATGCACTACACAGAATATAAATATTCCCGCACATTAGTTGCATTCCACAAAGTTATAAAGAAATTAAATCCAGTTCGTACACTGCCAGATAGTCCCACATAGGTTACCGATTCTCAGCCGTTATGAAACCGAATTAGTTACTTATTCACCGTGTTTACCTACGCAAAATCACCGTAATGAAATTACATTTCCGTACATGATTGGAGAAACTTCTTCCGAAAATGAACCTACGTTCCGAGGTCTAACGTGAATGCCAGACAAAAAATCGCTACCATCTCAAGGGAGGAAAGAAAATCAAAACGTCTTACCAGGTCGAAGCGCAGCCACAGAGTGTTGTATCGCCTAGTGAGTCGCCATCCAGAGCTGGAAATCGGTAAAACCCAAGAAAAACAAAGTGCTGGGGAGAGCTTAGACTCAAGCGACCAACCGATGCTCGCTACCGGGCATTGCCAACCCAACTTATAACAAAAGGGTGGAGGAACCTCTTTGGTAGCGTCAAAAGCAGAAGTTTGTAACGACTACCTATCGACACGAAACCAGAGACACGCAAACCGAGCAGCCAGCAGCCGACGACGAAAATTCTCATACATACGCTCAGACTGCCATGCTAAAAGGTGCTCATACATGCACCTACAGAATAAAGCAAGTACAGATTCTCACAGGGACAGTGGCGTCACGGAGAAACCGTTTATATTGCTACATTCATAGACACAATGATAAATTATTAGCATAATAAAATCCCAGCAATATTACAGAAACTAACATTTGAAAAGATGAAATTAAATGCTATTCCTCATGCCTAAGAACGGAAGGGGTTCTACTTTAGGAAAAAAGTCCGTCTGGCGAACCGAGATAATTTACAAAGTTAAAAACCTAGGGAAGAGGGCAGACAACCGTCTTTCATGGTGCGCATTCCGTCTGCTTTCGATGCCCCACAACCCTTCCTATCAATCATTCATTAATGACTCCCTGGATAGCCATTACAGGCTGTCTGCGATTGCCCTGCTTCCTCCTGGAGTCAGCTTTCGTCGCTTGCTTCGGCAGCTACATTTTACCCTCCCTTCCACATTTCCAATAGGTGAGAGCCCACTGCCACCTTGGCTTCAGGCTAAAGTTCGCGTTCACATCGAACTCACCTCACTCCCAAAGAAGAATACTGTTTACCGCTTGAGGTTTCTTGAACTTCGTGCACGGTCGAAAATTTCGCCTTACATATACGGATGCCTCTAACACAAATTAAGGTGTCGGATGTGCGTTTGTCGTCAGGATGGCGGTTTTGAGTACAGGCTTAATGACAACTGCTCGAATTTCACAGCTGAGCTTTTTGCCCTCTATCAGGCCCTTAGCGCTATCAAGAGTCTGATAGATCCCTTTTCGGCCTATCCTGTAGTGCACTGAATCAACCGCTCCCTTCAATCATTAGCTGCCGAAGCCCTCGCGTTCACGGCTTGTGGATACCTGGCCACGCAGGCTTGCCTGGTAACGAGGCTGGTAATGCCGCAGCCAAGGTTGCAACTCTCCTACCTCGGACAGCTACGTACTGTGTCCCATCGACTGATGTCTGAGGGGCTCTTTCCTGTCGCCTTAAATCGTCGTGGCATAATGTGTCGTCCTCGCTTACATATAAGCAGCTTCGAATCATTAAAACGCTCCCGGTGGCTTGGATGACCACCTCATGAGAAGAGGTCATCTTTGGCCCAGTTGCGGCTCGGACATTACCGGTTCAGCCACCGCCACTTGCTAACTGGTGACCTCGCACCGTTGTGTTACTATGGTCACCCGCAGACGGTGCGCCATATTATATTGTCTTGTTCAAATTTTACTCCTGTACGGATTGCACTGAATCTGCCGGGTACACTGGAAGAAATTTTAGCTGATGACGCATGAGCTGCTGCTCGAGTCTGACAAATTGGTCAAGTTGATGAAATTCCAAAGGACATTTAGCTCCTTTCGTTGTATTTTACCCTATGCTTTTAGCTGTTTTCATATAGCCTTATTATCCTTTGGTGTATCTAAGTTTTGATTCGGGGGCTAGTAACAGCACCAAATATGCGCCCTAAAATAAAAATAAATACAAAAAAATCGTATTAAAAAACGGAAAATACACGGCCTCTCTTACAGAATCACAGCTCTTTTTGCAGTAATAGACACCCAGTGTCATCAGTAATATTTTGTCAGTACCACTTGTAAGAAATCTCATAAAATTTTGACGATTACGGATTAGCATTATGATGTAGTACACATGTCCCTGAATCATTACCGGAAATAGGAAAAACCGCCGTCTTTTTCCCCACAAAATTAGAGCCCTTTTTTCAATAAGACAAAACGACTGCCATCAGCACTACTTGGTATGTACCACTTGTAACAAATATCTCGTGATTTTTACAATCAGGATTACATACAAGCATTACGTTGTAATACACATTTCCGTGGATCATTACTGAAAATAGGAAAATATGCGGCCTCTTTTCTACAGAATTACGGCGCTTTTTGCAATTCGTCGCACTACTGTAACAAAATTTAAAGTATGGAAGACTTTTCAATCTCATAGTGGGATTGGTGTATTACTGGAAGTACAAACACTCACACTAAGATGATGGCTATGGTAGCCATTTTTTCTGTATTTGGGAATGAATAGACGGAAACACTCCACACAATATGATTACAATAATTAAGAGAGTAGAGGTAACTTTGAGAACATCACGTCTTTATATCCGGAAGAAATTTGAGGGTATTGTTGGTAGTTTGAAGACTGAAAACTTTTCATATTGGGTTACTACGAATAGACATCCACGTCACAACAGGTAACTAATATCCAGCAGGCTCCATACCTTGGGGAGTATGCCACTGAATCTGTACTACATCACACACTCAAATACAGCAAATATGTTGTCACCTGATAAGATCTGGTGGACATTCCTAAGGACGAATTGAAAGAAAAATGTGCTTTGGAAGGAGTTGCAGAGGTCCACAATATTATTAAGGGGATAAATGGTGAGTTAGCGGAATCGAGTCATTTGTCTTAACACATAATACCCTCAAGTTCCCAGAACATGTTAAGGCTAGTTTCCTTGCGTCAAAAGCCCGACATTACCCCAATTCGATGTACTGCTTCAAAAACGCTTTGGGCATGCCACCTTTGGATGTAATTGCGAACGGACTTATGGAAAATGTGCTAAGGTCGCTAATGATGGAGACGATTGTTCTCCTTTATTAAAGTGATTCAGCTGTTCTGGTGACCATTTGGTTTTCAGTTAATAATGCACTGCAGACCTGGCGGAAGGCAAGGTTCAGGTGATCAATACTGCCAGATGCATTTCCTATGCCGAAACAAGAAAAATCTGAGGCCATCAATCACCGTCATTTACCACCTGTTTTACGGCGTCCGTTCAAAATTTTGCTCCGAAGGTTGAAGCATCTATACAAACTGAATTCTCCAATGTTGGCACTAATATAAGGCGGCCAATGTCTTCAAAAGTCAGTGCGGGAGATTTCGATGATGTTAAGGACTAAGATAAAGTGACTCATTGTGGCAGTTACTCTGAAACTAGAATAGAAATTAAGGCGAACAGAGTACGCCTAATCATTTGAAGTAACATAACTAACATGATTGATGTTTTATTCTTAATTTTATTTACAATTCATACTTTTTTCATGCTCCTATTTTTAGAGTCACAATTTTTATATATACACTTACTTTCTCCGTTACTTTGCCGATCACCTTCGTTGTCTGTACGATCATCCTTTGTTCCAGCTCTTAAAGCATAGTGCTCAACAAATATAGATAAGTAACTTATTCGCCCAAAGAATTATGTTTTACAACCACCTCAAATTAAATTTGATAAAAACTACATTCTAAAATCGTTTCAACTTCTCTATTATAGACGTTCTTTCGAAGATTGGTAAGGTATGGCTGATAATTATTCTATGCTTCGCGCATCGATCTTTTTATAGACACACGAATCTCTACTAGCTTTTGCCTGTCATCATTTGCGTGTTCTTTTTTGAATCGAGGGTGCAACAGCCTTTGCTTTCTCAGCAGCTTTCTAACATTATTATTATACCACGGTGGATCTTGTCCATCCTTAATCGTCTTTACTGGCACATATTCTCTAACCCTTTATTAACAATGCACTTCAATGTAGTCGACAATTCCTCTACATCCATAGTCCCGGAATTAAACGATACCCATTCATTTTCTAAGTGCGATCGTAACATTTGCTTATCGGCTCTTCCCAACAAAAACACGCTCCTAGTCTTCTTGATTGGTTTATGAACTTTGGTCATCATCGGCGCTATGACGATATCATGATCACTAATTCCTGTCTCTACACAGACATCTTTAATAATGTCAGGCCTGTTTGTGGCTATAATGTCTAAAATATTTCCATTGCGCGTGGGTTGCCGGTTTAACTGCTCAAGACAGTTTTCGGAGAATGTGTCCAAAAGTAGCTCGCAAGACGGCTTGTCTGTACCGCCTGAAATGTAACTAGCGAGGTCCCAATCTATACTCTTAAGGTTGAAGTCTCCTCAGACTATTATTACATGGCCCGGATACCTATGCTCTACCTGGTGTAGACTTTCTTTGCATGATTCTAAAACTGCTACAGCAGCACTGGGGGGCCGGTAAAAACAGCCAACTATTAACTTTACTTCTTTTAGACCTGTTATACGTGCCCAGATATCTTCAGTTACTTTCAACATCGATCTCAGTAGAAAAAATATCTTTACCCACAGCGATGAACACTCCTCCTCCAGTTGTATCAGATCTATCTTTCCGCTATACAGTCCACGCTTCGCTAAATATTTCTGAACTTGCCACATCATGATTTAGCCAGCTTTCGGTGCCTAAAACTATCTGAGCGCAATAACTTCCATGCAGCGCTGCAAATTCGGGAACTTTGTTTCTAACACTCTGTAAGTTCGCGGCTAATATTTTTATGTTCGAATTTTTGTTCCGAACGTAGCCTGAATTCGCTGTTCGAATGCTGACAGGCGAGTGCTCATTAGAGTTAGCGCCTAGCCTAAGAAAATAGGGATTTGTCCAGTGGTTGCTGGATGGTAGTGGTATTTTGCACACCAGCACGCGCATATCCCCGATTATGGCGGCCCCTTTTTCAACTGTTGCGCCACCGCAGCTACTATCCAGCTTTCCAACGCCACCAGGTGGCTGCTGAGAGGGGCGTTTTGAACTTATGGTCCAGCATTGACGAAGATTGTAACTGCCTCTTCACAAAGTGTGCGCACTGAATTCCACATTGTCTGTGGCTCGTGACACATCCCCAGGTCACGACGGAATCTAATACACTAGGATACGGCACGTCAAGAAGCAAAGTTAGGAAATCCTCCGCGACTTCTTTAACTACATATGGGCGTCAAGCAAGTTCCCTGACTCGGGAAAGGAGGCCATTTGGATTCTTCTTTAAAAACAGGGAAAGAAGGGACAAGTCAAAGTAGTTACTGTAGTGTCGCCCTGACCAGCTGTGTAGGAAAGAACGTCAACGGATGGTCAACCGCCACCTTGTGTGGATGCTGGAATCCAGGCAGCTTTTCTGCGCTACGCGGGGGTAGCCGAGCGGTCTCGAGCGCGACATTGCGGATCGCCTCGCCTCCAGTGTCCGAGTTTCGAATCCTCCCTCGGACATTGATGTTCGTGCCTTTAGTACAAGTTACTTCATAAGTTGTTTGTAACTTTAGGGACTAATGGCCCCGCAGTTAAGTCCCATAAGCTTTATAAACATTTGAACATTTTAAGCTTCGCAGTCACTTTCAGTGTGGGTTCAGGACATACCGCTCAACCTTTGATAACCTGGCCTTCCTGTAGGCCGCCTGACAACAGGCTTTCCTGCGACGGCATCGCCTTCTGGGTATACGTTTTTGTATTGAGAAGGCCTATAATACTACTTGGCGGCATTTTATCCTCAAAGCTCCATGACACGGGTTTTTGTGGTTATCTTACCTGTTTTATTCAATCGTTCCTTTCGCCACGTTATGCGTAGTTGGTGACGCCCTTTCTGATCGCTTGGAGCTAGAGTCATTCAAGGAAGCGGTTAGTGTGACCTTGTTTGTAATAGCAATTAACAGTATAACTCCTGTCGTGAAAAGTATTTCCAATGTTCTCAATTTGTGGAAGACTTCTATGTCTTTTGCTCTTACTCAAACATTCAAACGAAGACAATAAGTAGCTCACTCGTAAAACCTATTTTTGGCCTATTCATCCAGCCATTGAAGTGTGTGTGTGTGTGTGTGTGTGTGTGTGTGTGTGTGTGTGTGTGTGTGTGTGTGTGTGTGTGTGTGTGTTTTCTAACCATTTCACATACTGTTTTTAATTTACCTGAACTACAGGCGAGGGGCTCTGTGCTCACAGATACAGTAAGAATTTTGGGCCTCACATTAGATTTCAAACTTTCATCGAGGTTATATCTTAAGGACCTGAAGACCCGCACCCTCTAAGCACTGCAATTTTAAAAGTCTTAAAAGGAGACCGCATGGGTACCGTATTTTAGAATTCTTTGGTATTTATGGTACAGTTTTAGACAAAAATATCGAACACCGGCCGGCCGACGCAGAGGCCAAGTCTGAGGCGCTCGCGTAGTGTGGACAATAAATTCGATCGCCCCTCAGAATTCTAAGTCCAGCGATATGCACCATCTGGCAACACTGTAGAATGCGATACTATCAGGGGGAAGCTAGTCCTGTATGAAGCAAATGGAGATTACAAATAATGTTATTACATACTTTAGGAGATAAAGGAAATCATTCAGAAAGTTAAGGGAGACGAAAACTTGATTGTGATGGGGGACTGGAACTCGGTAGTAGGAAAAGGAAGAGAAGGAAATGTAGTAGGTGAATATGGAGTGGGAAAAAAGAATGAAAGAGATCGCTTGGTAGAATTTTGTGCAGAGCACAATTTAATGATCACCAACACTTAATTTAATCACCATAAAAGAAGGCTGTATACGTAGAAGTGACCGGGAGACACTGGAAGGTACCAGATTGACTTTATAATGGTAAGGAATATATTTAGAAACCAGGTTCTAAACTGTACGACATATCCAGGGGCAGATATAGACTCTGACCATAACTTATTGGTTATGAACTGCAGATTAAACCTTCAGAGACTGCAGAAAGGTAGAAAGGTTAGGAGGTGGTACCTGGAAAAATTGAAGGAACCTGAGGTTGTTAAGAGTTTGAGGGATGATTAGTAAAGGATCATCTGAAACGGGGGAAAGTAATACAGTAGAAGAATGGGTAGTTCTGAGAGATAGGGTAGTGAAGGCTGCAGACGATCATATAGGCAGAAGGACAAGGCCTAATAGAAATCCCTGGACAACACAGGATATACTGAACTTCATTGATGTGAAAATAGAAAAAAATCAGCAAGTGAAACAGGAAAAAGGGAGTACAAATGTCTGAAAAATGAAATTGACAGGAAGTGCAGACTGGCTAAGCAGGAGTGACTAGAGGACAAATGCAGAACCGTAGAAGAATACATAACTAGGGGAAAGAGATATATACCGCCTACAGGAAAATGAGATATTTGGAGACAAGAAAACAAAACCAGTACTAAGCAAAGAGGGGAAAGCTGAACTTCGGAAGGAATATATAGAGGGCCTATACAACGAAAATACTTAAAGGCACCATTCTAGAAATGGAAGACGAAGTGGAGGAAGATGAGATAGGAAACGAGGCCCCTGGAGTAGAAGATATTCCGTCTGAACTGCTGATATCGTTAAGAGAGCCAGTCATGAAAAAATTGTACCAACTGGTATGCAAGATGTATGACACATAGAAATACTCTCCAACTTAAAGAAGAATATTGTAATTCCAATGCCAAAGAAAGCAGGTGCAGACAAATGTGAAAATTATAGAACTATCAGTTTAATAAGTCGTGGTTGCAAAATACTAACAGGAATTATTTACAGACGATTGGAAATACTTGTGGAATTCGACCTGGGGGAAGATAAGTTTGGATTTAGGAGAAATGTAGGAACACGGGAGGCAATACTCAAATTACAACTTACCTTAGAAGATAGGCTAAGGAAAGGGAAACCTACGTTTTTAGCATTTGTCGATTTGGAGAAAGCTTTTGACAATGTCGACTGGAATACACTATTCCAAATTCTGAAGGTGTGTGGGGTGAAATATAGGGAGCGAAGAATTATATTCAACCTATACAAAAACCAGACAGCGGTTATTAGAGTTGAAGGGCAAGAAAGGGACGCAGAGGTTGGGAAGGGAGTAAGACAGGGTTGTTGCTTTTCCCCAATGTTGTTCAATCTGTACATTGAGCAGGCAGTGAAGGAATGGAAGGAGAAATTTGGCGAGGGCATTAAAGTGCAGGGAGAAGAAATAAAATCATTGTGGTTTGCCGATGATATAGTAATTCTGCCAGAGACCACAAAAGATCTGGAAGAGTAATTGAATGGAATGGATAGTATCTTGAAAGGCAGATATAAGATGAACATTAACAAGAGTAAAACGAAAATAATGGAATGCAATGTCAGAAAATCAGGCGATGCTGAACGAATTAGATTAGGTAATAAGACAATCAAAGTAGTATATTAATTTCATTATTTGGGTAGCAAGATTACTTCTGGTGGCCGAAGTAAAGAACATATAAAATGCAGAATGGCTATGGGGGAAAAGCGTTTCTAATGAAGCGAAACATCTAGTACTAATTTAAATATTATGAACTCCTTTCTGAAAGCATTCTTCTGGAGTGTAGCATTGTATGGGAGTGAAACGTGAATGATAAGTAGATCAGACAAAAAGGTCATAGAAGCTTTTGAAATGTGCTACAGACGAATGATGAAAATTAGATGGGTAGATCACGTAACTAATGAGGTGCTTAACCGAATTGGGGAGCAAAAGAGTTTCTGGCATACCCTGACTAAGAGAAGGGATAGATTCATTGGGCACATTGAGACATCAAGGAATTGTCAACTTAGCATTAGAAGGAAGTGTGTGCGGTAAGAATCGTACAGGGAGTCAGAGGGACGAATATGGTAAGTACATTGAAAAGGATGTAGGTTGCCTAACGTATTCAGATGAAGAGACTTGCACAGGATAGTGTAGCGTGGAGAGCTGCATCAAACCAGTCTGCGGACTGAAGACCACAACAACAAGATTACATACTTATAGGCCAAGTATTTTTAATTTTATATCAATAGCGCAAGTTGAATTGATTTCGTTGCTTTCTATTTGACAGATACCTAGGACATGGGAGACGAACAAATCTAGAACGTAGTGCCTGTCGTATATATGGTCATCGCGGTACACACGTATTTCGGTCGGTCCTGGAAACGTCCTCGTATACCCGAAAGTTAGGCGACCGATCACGAAAAGCCGGTAATACCGCTTCTAGTCGCAGCTAGGCACACATTTTCGTATGTCTCTAATGGGTAGTACATCTATACCTAATACTGCAGCTGGAAATTCGATATTGCGAGTAAACTTTAGATTTAAATTCTTTTAACCACTGTAATTCATCAACGTCGAGGATTAGGACGTAGTGAAGTTGCGAAGTTCCTTCCCATGTTTTCGCCACATCCGCGAGACCGTCCATTGTCCTCGTCACTGCGCTCGAGGTGAAGTTAGACGCACTCTACTTCGTTAAGTTACTTCGCTACATCACTATCGGCAAAGGAACTATTAATTCAGTTTTCATTGGTGGCTTGAAATATGCTTAAACGTTCGCCCTAATTCTGTAGATAAGGATATTGGATATTTTGTCACAACTGATAGCCTCTTTGCCCTAGCTACAAATGTTTCTCTCAATGAAAAGCTAACAAAACCATTGCTTCTACAAAGTAACACATTGATTCTTTTGAAAATGTTGCGTAGCGCGCGGCCTCCCGCGTCGGAGGTTCGAATCCTGCATCGGGCATCCTGCATCTGTCCTTAGCATCAGTTAGTTCATAACTAGTTCGTAAGTTTAGGGACTGATGATCCCGCTGTCAAGTCCTCTAAGCTTAACAAACATTTGAACATCATTTGATGTGGCCAACGGGTGTGTTGTGGAATTTGATTTGGAAATGGGCTAAGATATCCGAAGCTGGTAAGCCTACAAAATTGTGTGTGTGTCCACTCGTAGACGCATGTAATGGGCACTGAACACCTACTGACAAACTTTTATCCGTCTAATACATGTGAAAGTAATACTTATTGCTATGAAAGCTCTGCAGGCTCATAAATTTTACTAAAATCACTCCACTCCATATTTTTGTGGCGCTGGCACAGCTACCGTAATAGATAGTTTGATAAAGTCTTGGTTGCACAAAATTTGTTTCATTTATTTATACATGACGCGTTATTTCTCTTCTGGGCATTATCAGGAGTTGAAAGAAGGGAAAAAATTACGAACTAGTTTAAAACCGCCACAAACGCGGACCTACATCTTTTGTAAAGGTTCTATTTTATTGAATTCAATAATTTGACGCTCTGCAACCTCAGGTATAAGTAATTTTATTTGTTAAACTATGCTATTTCGTGGTATTTATTAGTTCAATCTTTATATACCACCCCCAGCCAAAACGTGAATGTGGTTATGTGGCCTGCAGTTTTATCAGTCTGCACGTTTCCTTTTTCTAATATTTCTTGCTTACGAAAGATTTAATACATTTTAGCTCTATTTTTAAACTAGCTCGTAATTTTTTCCCTCTTTCAACTTCTGCTAATGCCCAGAAGAGAAAAAAACGCATCATGTATAAATAAATGAAAATGCAATTTTGTGCAACACAAACGGTTTTTTATCATAAATTGTAAGTTACAAAGTGTTTACTTCTCAGTGCAAGACTGCTTTTTAGTTGAAGCTATCGTAAATTTATGAAGGTTTTGTTTGCTGTTACAGACACCTCATACAAATAAGTCTACAAATAATCTTCAAATAGCCTTTATTGAGCATCACGTAAAAAAATAGAAGAAACAAAAATTATTTAGGGAAAATAAATTGCAGCGAGCCTTTTTTAGTTTGATAATCATTGAAACAATGTTGGTAGTTATGGCCAAAGTTTCAATTTTTTGTTGTTCAGTTCCGAAAATATGGTGGGGGAGGGGCGGCAAACTGGGGGCCGGCGCCGGGTGGCAGAAACCAACGCGACGCCACTGGTGTGGGTAAAAACCGCAGGGCTAGGCGACGAGGTGGATACAGCAAGCAGATTCAAAGGGATGTGGGCTGTTCTTCTTACTCAGAGACGAAGTTTTGCGCAAGATAGGGAACGAGGAGGCGGAGAACTGCATCAAACCAGTCTGCGGACTGAAGACAACAACCACAACAACAAACACACATAATCATTACGTAGTGTATGTCGTGTAAGATTATTCAAAAATAGTCATTTTAGACACAGTAATTTCATTAATAAAGCGCCATCATTACAGCAGATGTTCTTCAAATGTGTAGTCCATTTGTTACGGAATGGATTGCAGTATCTTCTAGGCATTATCGTTTGCTGTACCAGAAAAGAATTATAAACACAATTTGTCACACAGGTAACTGAAACACCAATTCTTGGAGTATTGTCCACATTTCATGGAATATGCAGGTAATACCCGAAAACTTTATTTAAATTCCAAAAAATATTATTACTGCGATCAATTTTGACGTTAACCATGAATATCTCATCAATGTAAACGCATGCACATTAAAGAGATGCAGAACAGAATGTTGTCGTTTTATAGATACTCCCCTCGAAATATTTTCTCTATTAGGCTTAAGCAAGTCGACTGCTTTATATATATTTTAGTTCAATGTTAAATTGTTTGTAAAGCTTAAGGGACTTAACTACGGGGTCATCAGACCCAAAACTTACAAACTACTTATGAACTATTTACGAACTAGGACGGCACAAATATCCATGCCCGAAGGGGGATAGAACCCCCGACCGTAGTGGCCGTGCAGACCGTGACTGAAGCGCCTCAGTCCCCTCGGCCACCGGGGCCGCCACAATACCTTTTAGTGAAACCTTAAACCTGCCTACAAAAAGAAACATCACAATTCAGTAAAGTGGAGTACCTGTTCGCAGAGAGAAGAAACGTAGCCTCTTGCTGTGTAAAATTATACCGCAAAGTTTTCATGGAAAAGTGCCTGATCAGTCTGAACTCAAGCGAATTTTATCCACACACTCGAGATTGTAACTACCTACCAGAAATGTAATTCATGTTTGAGGAAAGTTTATTAATGCTACAACAAATACAAAAGTACTTTTGAATGATTTTCCATGGCATATTATAACTATTTTCTGTACACGTCCGCATGATAACCGCAAACCATAGCCACAGCACCACTCCATCTCAGAACGACACTTAAGTTAATGCTATAGGAGATGCGCAGAAACAATATTTATTTCGTCGGAAAAGACGGTAGCCACGTACACTCTTTGACAAAAAACCTTGCCGCCGGCCGGCCGCCGCTGAGCCCAAGTCCGAGCCGATCACGACATGGGACAATAAAAGTGGCCGCGCTGATTCGCTCTAAGTCCAGCTATCTGCACAATCTGGCAACACTGTAGACTGCGGGAGTTCATAAAGTACTTCTTGTGTGATGTTAGAAGGTGGGTAGGTCAGCTACATTCGTGGTCCCGCGGTAAAGTGCGTGACTTGCATGTGAAAGTGTTAGCGATCGAAACAGACTGGTGACAAAAATTTTAAATTCACATTCCTCGTGCGTACTGATGCCATATGTGTAAGGGAAGCATATGCGTAACGTATTTCATTTTTTGATACACTGTTAATAACATTCCGGCCCAATAACATTGCTGCCTCTGGCCGCAGCACTCGGCAGAGCTCTCCGCAGCCCACTCGCCGGCAGCAGCGGTGGCGGCGCTACACAGCGCTGCCTCGCCCTCTGCCCACAGCGCCTGCCGCCGCTCATCGCCCTGGATACGTAAAACGCTGTAGTGTTGCTGAGTGGTGATCCAAAGGAAAAAAAAAAGGTTGCGATGTGTATTTCAGACACGATATCAACGGAGCAGACCACCCAATTTGAATGATGACCATACTATTACACTAATACATAATACATTAGAGAGGCAAAACATTTTCATAGTCATTGATCCAATCAAATGGCACTCTACGATGTTTAACACTTATTTCTGCTTTAAATCGCGATCCTTTTCCTTTCAGAAAAGCCCTTCATGTAATTTGTTATTGTCATCACTTCATATGTTTTCATCAAGACACTGTGCGTAACTGCACTACAATGTTTAGTGCCGTTGTTTGATTCCTTATGGTAAATGTATGAGCTAAATTATGTGAATACGTTTCAGCGCACGTTATAAAGCAACACAGCCACACTGAAAGGTGTCTCATTTCTACAGTAGATATTTTGCATGAACGAACTATATTAATCATTATGTTCACTTCCTCTGTAAGCATCCCCTAGAATGTGGGTCCTAAGGAAATAGTAAAAATTCCCATTGAGAGAGGTCAATTCGAATTCCTTCAAAGGCGTTTGTATGGTGAAGCAAAAAAGACATCTAATACCATTTCCGTAATTTGGAGTCGACCTTTCTGAAAGCCTTATTGCATAAAGCTTTTCTTCTGATTCCATTAAAGAGTTTCTTCTTGCAATCTGCAGCGTATAAAGTAAAATAAAACAAAGTAAAACGGAATACCACCGCCGACCACACTGTCGCCAACCAGGATTAGAACTGCCGACCGACAGCTCAGTTGCATCGCGAGACACGAGCAGAACCACACAGCCAACCACACGCTGCTGGCTGGTGCCCTCAGTCTCTCACATATTCAATGCTGAGCCTCTAACGTATCTCGAAAGTTAACCTGAAAGTCACCTATGTGAATAAAAAAATTCCTTGAGTGCAAAAGTCAAATTTCTGTCTCTCATATCACATGGGCATTATACAGCAGGAGTCATGAAAGTAGAAGAGGAATTTCAAGTGAACTTAGCTAGACAACCCAGTACCACTTGCGGAAGTAACTGCACTGTCACAGTGTTGCCAAATATTAACACGATGTTGCCAGTTCTTAGCTGTACTAGGAAGACCTGTGTAGCGATAAGCGACGCGAAATCGCCCTCGTCTCATACGGGCTTCAAGAGGGAAGTCGCGGATTTTGGTTAATACGCGGCGCAATCTCCTGATAGTTTCCATCGTCACACTTTAGGATGCAGATATTTAATTCGTCCAATGAGGCCGAAACCAGCGTTCATATATTTTGAAACTTAACAGCATTATGATATAATTTCAGCAAATGACTAGAGAAGTTAAACATACTGATATTGTTCATGAAACATACGGCAGGTCAAAGACTGAGATATGAGCTTCCATCACGATTTCAGTTTCACCTCCCCCCTCATCCCAAAAAAAGACTAAAACAATTACTTTGTTAGATTTCAGCAAAAGCTACAATGTTTTTAATTTTTCGTGAAAAGTTACTGTAAATCAACGTTGCCTCATCCGTCACGAAAAACTTCGCATCTTGAAAGTGACTGCGTTTCAAAATGCAGCCTTACGACCGCACAAGTAATATTTCACGTGTTGTTTTGTTTGAAAGCCAGAAGAAACATAATCAACTGATTATGTGTGCAACACAGTAATTAGTTCATTTGGGGATTCAGAAGACAGGATACTTAAAATTACGGCCATGAACACAGAAACTAAACTGTGTATGTGAGAAATGTGCAATTCTGAGGTTTTTCATCTGCAAACATATACATACACTACTAACCAGCTTATTGATTTCGCAGTGTTACAGCCTTGTTGGCCGAACAAATGATGATGAGAATCCGAATCCATGTGTATGATGGATTCTTCGAATTATGCCACCCACGACTTGCATGTGTTGTTGCTTACGATAAATAATCAACAGAAATATTACAAAAATTTGCCTACTTTTCATATAGTTGTATTTTCCGTAAAACCACACATTCTTTCCGGTCTCTTGGCTACATGGGAAAGAACGCTTTTGCAACTGAATTAATGATAATAATGATAGTAATCAATGGTGTTTACCTCATTACAGCAGAATGATAACGATTACAATAACAATAGAAAATGCCGATCTCTTGGTTGACACACTGAAATGAGTTTTGGTATTTAGTTGCTGAATACCGTTAAGGACATTTTTAAGAGGAGAAAAATAGACCTAAAGCCACACACATCACTAGTACAACGATATGTCACTAATCAGCTATGCTTGCTGTAGATCAGGAGACGAGAATAGCGTCACCGACCTAAATTGAGAGTACTGATTCAGTTGTCTGACATTTGTTGGCAGTTAACACAGTCCCGACATAAACCACAAAATTGTTTGCAATTTAAACAGGGGTCGACCTTCCTGCGGTCGAAAATTTAATTCAAGATAACAGAGTCATATTAAGTCAATGACCAAACTCATATCCTCAAGAATATTGGAAAATACCTCGAATGCTGGAAATGAGGAAACGATCAGAGTTGTCTAGCGTTGTAAGCAATACTTCCAAGCAATAGCAAGAACTACTTGGGCATCCCACAATATCCTCATTCCTACAAACAGCATGCTAACTGGCTTTTAGCCATGCTGCGCTACCAAAGGCCATTCTAAGTAAGGCTTCAGTCCGAAAGCAGACAACAGCATTGAAAAATGCTAATGAATAGATGACTTACACTTATCAACTTCCGGGGAGAGTTTCTTTTAACAAAACGAAGAAAGTGCAAAACGACTACTTTCTACAAAATTCCTGCGGACTGTTGTCCCAAAATGGATGTATATACGTTCAGTCTTGTCATACGCGGCTCACATTCCATGAATATCACAAAAATGAGTATCTGGCGGGTACCGTCTTAGAGCAGCTATTACGCAAGTTTTTACCAGTAATCGTAAAACTGACCAGACGGGTTTTGCTGCAGAATATAGCGACTTCTATTAGATCCGCGTAACCTTTCCCGACAAGAAACTGTTTTCTTCGTATAATGATGCCCCTGTTTAGGTGAATTACAATGTTACTGTTTAATGTTGCTTCAGAAGAACTTTTTGCATTAAATATATTTATCTTTGCAGGTGCTTCAAAGTAATTGTAATAATTTGTTTCCCTTCAAATTAATCAATTTATTCGATGTATTATTTGTAAAGTAATTGTAACCGTGAAAAGTGAAATTGTACTATAAACCAAACAGTTTGGTTACTTTAGGTCTATCGTCCGTGGGCAGAACGCTTCCATGTGAAATATCTCCACGAAAGGCAGAGAGGCGGACGGTTCTCTTTCTTAGTACAGTTCGGCTCGGATAGCCAGTCCTCTGTGGAGAAGAGATGTAACTGTGTGTTGAAGAAAGAAGTCATACCTAAGAAACCTGCCTATTCTTTTTATTTTTCTCCTATATTTATATTTTTCAGGCTTATATTCGCCTTTACTTGTCACAAAATAATGACATATCTTTTTCTCTGCAAGTAGCATTATATTTTCCGTTGTCTCTAGATGGATCATACTTTCTCTGCCGGTCCCAGATCTCACGTCGAAAGAAAAATGTCCTCCACATCAGTCATTTCGCAGGAGGCGGTCGTATATTTACCATTGGTATATTTACTTGTACGAATATTGTTCGCAAGCGTAAATAGTTTGCTCTTGCTGTTCGTATCCAATTCCCTATAATTCTCCTCGTGAAGTGGATGAACTGTGCTTTATTATTGTTAGTACCATTAGTTTTTATTTCAAGTTGAGCTTTGAATTTGTATTTTTTATTACCGTTACATTTGTTTGTTGAGTATGTTTGACAGTATTGAAGATCAACAAGTTCTCATATCCAATAACATAAGCGTGTTAGAACTAATGTATAACGATCATTTTTGTCTTGTTTCATCTGTAAAACTTCCTCTCAAAATGTGGAACACTTCTCTTAACACCCTTCATTTGAAACCGATATGTTGGCAGTGGACATTCACGGATTACTCATTTATTAACGTCATTGATAATGATAATTAAAATAAGATTTATTTACAAATTTTGTACACAGTCTATTTAATTTAATTACAACTAAATGTTCAAATGTTTGTTAAGCTTAGGGGACTTAACTACGGGGTCATCAGTCCCTAAACTTACAAACTACTTATGAACTACTTACGAACTAGGACAGCACAAATATCCATGCCCGAGGGGGGATTCGAATCCCCGACCGTAGTGGCCGTGCAGACCGTGACTGGAGCGCCTCAGTTCCCGCGGCCACCGCGGCCGGCAAATTACAACCCTCCGCATTCTACGGCATCTGTTCTAAATCAATGAATAAGAGATACGTCAGTACGTTTATTTACTATCTTTTAACAAGCAGCAGTGCAATTGCTTTCCATAATACTGTTTTAAACCGTGGCACAATTCATCGATCAATTTTAATTTTAATCGTTGTAACACGTATTTATTAGGTTGATTTATTGTCTATTGTGTGTTTCTTACAAATTTTACAATTGATTTTATACTAACGATAGGCCAGAAACTTAATTAACGTAACTCAGAACCATGTGACAATGCAATATCTACTCGCGTTCATTTATGCGAGTTGGTGCAGTGGTAACACACTGGATTCATATTCGGCCATTTGGATTTGAACTTTCCATGATTTTGCTAAATAAGTCTAGGAAAATGGCGGAATGGTCCCTGCGGCAGTGTGCGGCCGATTTCCTTCCACATCCTTATCACAACAATCCGTAACCTTCTTTCTTTCGTGTCTCGTGTGCAATATTTTGTTTATGTTTCAGTGTGTTGGTACAAATTTTGCAGTTCATTTCACACCTAATTCCCACTGAACAAGAGACCATAAACTTTCAACTCAACTTAGAACTGGATGGCACTGCTACATTAAAGCCATTTCTTAATTGGTGTGTGGTGGAGGGCACTTTTTATACAACTGCTGTCTCCTGCTGTTTCTCTTCCAGTCCTGAATGGTTCGCCGTTAAAACAATTTCTGGTAAGACTTAATGTGAGTTCATATGGCCCTATCTTTTACCTTCGCGGTCTTTCCGTGACTAATACGTACGAGGGGTAAGGTGCATTAGAAATAAAACAGATTTATCGAAAGTCTGTTGTATTCTCATGCAAACGTTTCAAACTGAATGAAAAATTTCACACATACAAAATTTGAAAAGTGTAAAACAATCATTTAAATGAAAAATGGTTTTAAAATAGACTAAGACGTATGAAGTAACTTTTTCCACTCGAAAATTGCTACCGCGTTAAGGATAGTTCCAAAAAATTCAAATTTTTAATAGCTATGTCAGTCATCATAGTAACACTGGAACGTAAAGTGTTCTTGCTTCATGAGTAATGCTAGCAGTAGCGTTTAGTCGCCATCGACTTGAAGGGTAATTTATTTCACTAACATTCTGAAGTCGATAAGAGGTATGACGCGGTCGTTTTGGTAAATGCGGCACAACGAGGGAGCGAAGGCACGCGCATTTGGAAACGGAGAAGACGGAGCGCGCCTGCTGGAGGGAAAGGATAGTTGTCGTTCTTAATAGACGAAGCCATCAAACGGAGTTTAACAGATGTTCGGTAGACCTCCCCGAACTTTCGCGGTTTGACTGCAACATAAGAAATAAATGAAATTCACGAATTGCACTGAACATTGCAATGGTTAGTAAATCAATGTCGTCCGCTATCTGCCGACGATACCGCTCGAATGATAATCTATCGACGTGAGATACATGGAACCTAAAAGTCGCCATAAAGTTTGTACTCTGAAACCTATCACAGCGCTGTAGCGAGCAAATTGCAACTAAAACTATGTCTGCAACTAATTCGGCCATCAGACTACGTAACATTTTATGAAATCAACGAGGCAGGCAACAGTAAGACAGGTTCGAAATCTATCGAGCATATCAAGGAATGTGCTAAAAATTAGCGTTTGATTCAAATGGAACGCTATTTAACGTAGCAAGATGTTCTATCAATAACAGGTCGCTTGTAATTTCCATATTGACCTGCCGACATTTTATTTTATCAGGAAGCAAACTCGAAGGAAACCGGACAGAATTTGAGTATTTACGAAGACTTTTCTGCGACAAATTGTGCGTATTTTTGTTATTTAATGGAGTAAAGTAAACATAACGATAAGGCCTCGTATACAACCATAAACCGAGAAACAAAACTAGAAAAACTCTCAATGAGGTATTCATTGATATTTTTTCTTTACTCATTTAAAATAGCTGGCCACATGGCACATATGCAATTTGGAGGGCACAGTGTCTCGAGCATGAGTGGAATTACGGATCCTAACATGCAGGACGCCAGCTACAAAAACTCGTTCATCAGGCCACCAATGTAATCAAGATTTTCCAAAGTCGTAGCTAGGGTCTATTGTTTCGCAACTTTGGCATCATGTAGATGTGAGTCTGATTTGTAACTCTGCAAACAGTTGACTTTTTCTCGTCACCTCCATTAAATATTCTGTAAAATTAATATCAGAATATGCACATTGTAGTAGCTGAATTGTGTTCAAGAAGGTCGTTTCATACATTAACTACTCCTACTCTCATTCACGTTGCGAGCAATCTGCCTCAGCTGTGAGTAAATCAATGAGGTAAGGTTTACAGCAGTAATGTCTAGATGTATAATAGTCACTTTCTAAACGCCTAGGTTATTTCGAAATCGGTTCAGTTTTGTTGCAAAAACTGGATCTTACCAATTCATCTCGTTATGTCTTTCAAATGTTCAAATGTTTGTCAGGCTTAAGGGACTTAACTGCAGGGTCATCAGTCCCTAATGTTACAAACTATTTGTGAACCACCTTATACTAAAGACGACACAAACAGCCATGCCCGAGAGGGGATTCGAACCCCCGTCGGGGAACGGCCTCGCGCATCGTAGCATAGCGCCTCGATGCGCTCGGCCGCTCCGCCGCGGCGTTACGTGTTTAAATTATCCGCTTACTGTCAAACAAAACCATTCGTGCCAACTGTCTCCTGGCAACCTCATAGTAGATGCCATAGCCACCTACTTCAAGAATATCAAGTGACATCACAAACAAAACGACAGACCATTTTCTTAAATGAATTTATCTGTTGTTCTAAAATGATGTTAAACTTTTAAATATTGATAAAACAACTTACTTGTAAATTACTTCAAATGTTGTCATCACATAAAATAAATAATAAATTCTGAAACCGCATCGGCTGTTTTTAATTACGATCCTTGGTTTACAGATCCACGACCATTTACATGTTAAATATTTTTCATATGAAAATTCATTACAGAGACCCAACGTTCAAATCACTTCCATCTGTCATGGAAATAAAATTTTATTAAATATGCCCGGATATATGGAACCAGTCCAACAGAAATTATTACTGTCGTTCGGAATAAAATCCAATGACGTTAAAATGTGGGACAAATAGTCGCGTAATTTTGATTACTGTATTGTCCAAGAAACCAGTAGATTGCCGTCGAAGTAAAGGTGTCGAAACTAAAGAAGACTGTCTAAAGAATCGAAAAAACCGATAGATGACGCATTTGTATTTTGTTCATCTTTGCTTCAAGTATTACGGGAACGTAAAAAACTTACTAATATGCACAACTACCCACTTCCTCTATTTTGTTTCAGTTTCAAGAGGACTAAATTCAAAACATGCTTATCTAAACATAATTTGTTTATTACACTGCGTCGATGCTTTGGGTACATTTCCATAATAGCTGCTCATTTAGGTAATATTCCTTGAATGTGAGACGCGCATGACGAGACACAACGTAGATACAGTCCGTTTTTGAACTACAGTGCCTAGTATCATTGGACAAAATGATCGTTCGCACTACTTTTTCATTTTGTTACAAAAAGCTCTTACTGAAAGTTCGTGAGAGTAAGTGTTTGATAACTTACTGTTTAGTGACGGGTGGGGCAACGTTCATCTCCTGTAACATTTAATGAAATGTCGAAATCTAACAAAGTAATTGTTTTAGTCTGGTTTTTTTTTTTTTTTTTTTTTTTTTTGGGGGGGGGAGGGACAATATCAGTATGTTTAACTTCTCTAGTCATTTGCTGAAATTATATCATAATGCTGTTAAGTTTCAAAATATATGAACGCTGGTTTCGGCCTCATTGGACGAATTAAATATCTGCATCCTAAAGTGTGACGATGGAAACTATCAGGAGATTGCGCCGCGTATTAACCAAAATCCGCGACTTCCCTCTTGAAGCCCGTATGAGACGAGGGCGATTTCGCGTCGCTTATCGCTACACAGGTCTTCCTAGTACAGCTAAGAACTGGCAACATCGTGTTAATATTTGGCAACACTGTGACAGTGCAGTTACTTCCGCAAGTGGTACTGGGTTGTCTAGCTAAGTTCACTTGAAATTCCTCTTCTACTTTCATGACTCCTGCTGTATAATGCCCATGTGATATGAGAGACAGAAATTTGACTTTTGCACTCAAGGAATTTTTTTATTCACATAGGTGACTTTCAGGTTAACTTTCGAGATACGTTAGAGGCTCAGCATTGAATATGTGAGAGACTGAGGGCACCAGCCAGCAGCGTGTGGTTGGCTGTGTGGTTCTGCTCGTGTCTCGCGATGCAACTGAGCTGTCGGTCGGCAGTTCTAATCCTGGTTGGCGACAGTGTGGTCGGCGGTGGTATTCCGTTTTACTTTGTTTTATTTTACTTTATACGCTGCAGATTGCAAGAAGAAACTCTTTAATGGAATCAGAAGAAAAGCTTTATGCAATAAGGCTTTCAGAAAGGTCGACTCCAAATTACGGAAATGGTATTAGATGTCTTTTTTGCTTCACCATACAAACGCCTTTGAAGGAATTCGAATTGACCTCTCTCAATGGGAATTTTTACTATTTCCTTAGGACCCACATTCTAGGGGATGCTTACAGAGGAAGTGAACATAATGATTAATATAGTTCGTTCATGCAAAATATCTACTGTAGAAATGAGACACCTTTCAGTGTGGCTGTGTTGCTTTATAACGTGCGCTGAAACGTATTCACATAATTTAGCTCATACATTTACCATAAGGAATCAAACAACGGCACTAAACATTGTAGTGCAGTTACGCACAGTGTCTTGATGAAAACATATGAAGTGATGACAATAACAAATTACATGAAGGGCTTTTCTGAAAGGAAAAGGATCGCGATTTAAAGCAGAAATAAGTGTTAAACATCGTAGAGTGCCATTTGATTGGATCAATGACTATGAAAATGTTTTGCCTCTCTAATGTATTATGTATTAGTGTAATAGTATGGTCATCATTCAAATTGGGTGGTCTGCTCCGTTGATATCGTGTCTGAAATACATATCGCAACCTTTTTTTTCCTTTGGATCACCACTCAGCAACACTACAGCGTTTTACGTATCCAGGGCGATGAGCGGCGGCAGGCGCTGTGGGCAGAGGGCGAGGCAGCGCTGTGTAGCGCCGCCACCGCTGCTGCCGGCGAGTGGGCTGCGGAGAGCTCTGCCGAGTGCTGCGGCCAGAGGCAGCAATGTTATTGGGCCGGAATGTTATTAACAGTGTATCAAAAAATGAAATACGTTACGCATATGCTTCCCTTACACATATGGCATCAGTACGCACGAGGAATGTGAATTTAAAATTTTTGTCACCAGTCTGTTTCGATCGCTAACACTTTCACATGCAAGTCACGCACTTTACCGCGGGACCACGAATGTAGCTGACCTACCCACCTTCTAACATCACACAAGAAGTACTGTATGAACTCCCGCAGTCTACAGTGTTGCCAGATTGTACAGATAGCCGGACTTAGAGCGAATCAGCGCGGCCACTTTTATTGTCCCATGTCGCGATCGGCTCGAACCTAGGCTCAGCGGCGGCCGGCCGGCGGCCAGGTTTTTTGTCAAAGAGTGTACATATTTACAGGTCTAATGGTCACCTTAGGAGGTATAAAAAACAAAGGACAGTTTGATATTCTGTGTTTGCAACAATACTAAGCACATAACTCCCATCGATGTCCATACATGTAACGACCGCACTAAGGACGTTGAAAATTATAAATATAATTGTATAAATTCTTATACATTATGATTATGCGATGCTAATACTAGAATGAATATTAAATATTTAAGTGTTGCAAATATAAACCTTATCAGATGTTCAGACGACACAAAAAGAATAATAGTCGCATTATAAGAAAGAAAATGGGTCCAAGAGAAAGTACGGACGTTCAGAAAATCCATAGTAATGAGACATACAAAAATATGGAAAAAAATTTATGTCGGAGTGGTTAAGTGAGGTTTAACTTTTGTTGGACATATGTATTAAATGAATGATAAAAGGCTAAAGAAACAATTATTCGTATATTTCTGGAAAAACAAATCAACATTAGCATGAGCAAAGAAGTAAATAAATACTTAGAAAGAAACGAAATAAAATAATCTGAATCATCCACAATAAAGAATCTAATAAAATTAGAAGCTATTGAAAGAAGACAAAATAAGAAATTGGAAACAACCTGAGAAAAAAATACAACATATTATTGCGGATAAATTAATCGACACATTAATGTACCTAATTCCATGTTTGGATAACAAACTCTTATTTTGAACTCCATGTTACGAAGCCTTCCCAGAAATTTTCACATCTTGAAAACAATGTTGCATTGATTTCTCTTGGTTTCTTTGCCTCCCTTCATTGGTTTGTGCCACTGACAGCGATATCAAGAAAGATATTTACTGAGTCTATAATTGTAAAGAAAACTGACACCTATGTTTTCCGTATAATCAATGGAAATGCTCGAAGACATGTGAAACAGCACTGGTGAATGACTTTTATTGTCATTGCGCTTACGACAAAATACGAAAAATTGACACAATATGTTATCGGTCAGGGCATGTGTCAATTTTTATTAGTGATAACGATCGACTCATTAAAGCTAGTTACGGAATTGCGAGCAGTGCTCATTGACATGCTTCAGGCGTTCGGATCTCCAGCAGGTGCGCGAGGTGCGAGCTAAGTCTCTGTCAAGCCCGCTTGGCAATCACCACGGCTCTTATTCCTCCTGTTGCTAGGAAGCTTGGCAACATTGCTGTGTAAGTCTGTCATCTCTGGTACCGAGGTCATACTTCCGGGATGGCACAGAACTATGCTCATAAATTCACTTGATTTTTCCTGTAATTTCCATTGAATAATCTGACTGGATTCTCGGTCGAGAGGCAACAGATGGCTATTACTTCATGCTTTTGGGTTCAGAAAATTGTTTACACGACGAAATTCCAACTAATCTCGTCTCTTACGTTGCCAGTTACATGTTCTAGTGATGTATGTGGCAGTAGGAAAGGTGGAACGCATAGCTCCTCGCTAGCTCTGAGGTAAAGTAGTCGTCTGCCACGGAGAGGTGTCTTTGGTCAATTGTTCTGGTCTCCTTGGAGAAGAATTTTTCAGCTCTTTTCGTGACAGGAGTTGCACGCATCCACATCGAAAACAACAAGAAACCTCTTGTGGTAACTTGCTATAGTCTCTCAGATTATGGGAAAGTCTGACAACGTTCTGGTAGTTTACCAAATCTGTCCCTGTAGAATCGAACTGATTTCAAGCTAATTAAGATGTCTATCAATGTTCGACGTGTATGTTCGTCTGGAAATAATTTTTGTCGAAGGTTATTAGAGTAGGGGCAGGGAAGATAAAGATTTCAAAACATATGATCAAATGAGTAAGTGAGGAATAGGTGACTTCCAAAGCGCACTATTCGATGTTTTTTTTTTTTTTTTTTTGTGAAATCAACGGGAATTATGGTGTAGTACTATACTAACTCATGATGTAATTTTTAGGTCGTTCGTCCTTACAGTGCGACTTGTTTGCAAAAACTGGGCGCGCCCTGGCGTTGTGGTTGCAGTTTGCTGACCCCCCAGGGGGCCCACAGTTCTTTTGTGGGTACGTGTGTGGCGCGCACGGGGCCCCGAGCCGGAGCAGCCTTTCTTCTGCCCCAGGCTGCTTCACTTTCCCTCCCGGTTTATGCCTTCGTCCGGAGACGGGCATATTTCGTGAGATACGGTGGTTCTTGTTGTGGTTTTTCTTCCTTCGTTCCTTCATTTCTTACCCTTCGTTTTCTGTCTTTCTCTCCTTGAACTCTCCTAGCCTTCTTCTCCTCATTAGTCTCCGCCTCGGCGTTTGAGACACTTCTTTTCTTTCCTTCTTTCTCTTCCTTTCCTATCCTCTTCTTCTTTCCTCCCTGTGCGTGTCTGAAGGCCGACCCACGCATTATCGTGCGTAGCAGGTGACGGGGTAACGCGTAATTCCCCGCCCCGGGTAGACAAGTAAGGCACGTACGTACCCCCTGGTAAAGGCCAGGCCCAGGGAGGGGTGATTACCCGAGCTGGTACCTTCCGAACGTGCCGATTGGTCCCTCCGTCAGTTCTCGGGAGGTGTGACCTGAGGTGTGAACAATCACCTAAGGCGGGTAAGCCCTCGGAGAGGGCCCCCACTAGGAAGGAGCGCGCCATCGGAGACGCCGGTAATCACGGGGGACACTTCCGCGATGACTTCCTTATCTTCTTTCGTGACGTCGACCCATAAACGTAAGTTAGACTCGCCTCAGCCTAAAAAGACTCTGCCTAATGTACCTAAATTTCTGGTTGTCTCTCGCACCGACGGAAAGGATTTCAATTCTGTCAATCCTTTCGTTATACAGAAAGGTGTAGATGCAATTGCTGGCCCTGTTAAAACCTGTTCACGTCAGCGCAATGGCACATTGTTGCTGGAAGTGGAAAGTGCCTTCCAAGCCCAAAAACTGATACGTACTACGTTGTTGCACACGTTTCCAGTTAAGGTAGAAGCGCACCGCACACTCAACTCGTCACGGGGGGTAGTTTTTACGAGATCCCTTGACGGGCTGTCTGATGAAGACATACAATCGTATATGTCCGATCAGGGTGTGACAGCCGTCCACAGGGTGATGAAAAAGGTCGATAACCACTTGACACCGACTCGTACTGTGTTTTTGACGTTCGACAGAGTTGACCTCCCGTCGAAGGTCAAAGCAGGGTATGAAGTCATCTCCGTCCGCCCTTATGTGCCTAACCCAACGCGCTGTTTTCAGTGCCACAGGTACAACCATACCCGTGAACATTGCCCAAATGCAGCAAAGTGTGTTACTTGTGGTAGGGACGCCCATGAGGGGGATTGCCCACCTCCGTCCCCTCACTGCCTAAACTGCAACGGTGACCATGCGGCTTCCTCTCGCGACTGCCCTGTATACAAGGATGAGAAGGTAATCCAGCAAATTCGGGTTACGGAGAAGGTATCGACATCTGCCGCTCGTAAGTTGTTGGCGAGTCGAAAGCCCACTGTCCTCCCAGCGGGTACATACAGTAAGGTACTCACCTCAACTCGACCTACCAAGGATTCCAGTACCCAGACATGTGACTTCACTTTTGCTGACACAGTTGTGCGATCCGCCAGCCCGAAGATTGCCCGTTCCACGTCCCCGCTCCCTCTTGCTGCTTCTAGCGTACAGTCTTCGTCAAACACTAGTAAACCGCGGGCACCTAAACAAGATGCCCGGACCTTGAAAAAGGAACCCGTCCGTGAGGATTTTCTGCGTTCTCAGGCTTCCCAACCGTCAACTGCCTCTTCCCGCCGTCACTCTTCCAGAAGAGCTGACAAGAAAGAGTTCCTCTCCTTCCCCGCCGAGGCGTGACCCATCTGTCGCGCCGTCCAACAGTTGCCGGCCTCGGCCGTCTTATGTTTCACCGGGACGCTCCGTTTGCCGGGCGCCCGGCCCTTTACCGGCGGTGGAATCTGCCCCTCCTGATCAACTCAGGGAGGTGGCAGGCGCGTCGGTCGAACCAATGGAACATGACCCTTTGCCCACAGACAGCGATAGCAGTGCTCCCTCGAAATCCGGTCCTCAGCGGCCGTCGAGGTGACCCCGCTCGCTACTTGGTTTTTATCCTTATTTCTTCTCTCATTTTTATCATGGCGCTCCTTCAATGGAACATTCGCGGCATTCGTTCTAATCGGGAGGAGTTAAAACTACTCCTTCGATTGCACTGCCCGCTTCTAGTCTGCCTCCAGGAAACTAAGTTGCGTCCACGTGATCGTGCAGACTTTCCACACTACACCTCTGTGCGGTTCGACCTGCCACCCGTGGAAGGTGTCCCAGCCCATGGAGGGGTTCTGATGCTCCTTCGAGACGACGTCTATTTCCATCCCATTTCCTTGCACACTCACCTACAGGCAGTTGCCGTCCGCATCACCTTATCCACATTTACCTTCTCCCTCTGTAATATATATTCGCCATCGTCATCTGCCCTTACTAGGGCAGATGTGCTAAACCTTGTTGACCAGCTCCCTTCACCTTTCGTGTTGGTAGGCGACTTTAATGCCCACCACCCCCTATGGGGCTCTCCGGCACCTTGTCCGAGAGGCTCCCTTTTGGTGGACCTTCTCCAACACCTCGATCTTGTCTGCCTCAACACCGGTGCACCGACCTTCCTTTCTGACACAACACACACTTATTCCCATATAGACCTCGCAATATGCACTCCTCAGCTTGCCGGTCGGTTTGAGTGGTATGCACTTTCTGACACGTACTCGAGTGACCATTTCCCTTGTATCATCCACTTCCTACATCATTCCCCATCTCCACGTCCCACCAGTTGGAACATTTCTAAAGCCGACTGGGGGCTTTATTCTTCCATGGCTGTTTTTCATAATCAGCATTTTCCCAACTGTGACAGTAAGGTCGAATACCTCACAGAGGTTATTCTCACTGTTGCTGAACGTTCCATACCTCGTACATCCTCTTCTCCACGTCGTGTCCAGGTCCCTTGGTGGACTGCAGCCTGCCGCGATGCGCTTCGAGCCCGGCGCCGTGCTTTACGCACCTTCCGCCACCACCCAACTTTGGAGAATTGCATCAATTACAAACGTATGAGAGCGCAGTGCCGTCGTATCATAAACGACAGCAAGAAAGCTTGCTGGACTGCTTTTACTAGTTCTTTTAACCGTTTTACTCCCTCCACGGTTGTCTGGGGTGGCCTACACCGTTTGTCCGGCATCAAGGTCCACTCACCGATTCCTGGCCTGACCGTGGAGAACGCGGTCCTCGTGGACCCAGCTGATGTTTCAAACGCATTGGGTCGTTTCTTTGCGGAGGTTTCGAGCTCTGCCCATTACCACCCTGCCTTTCTCCCTCGCAAACAGGTAGAGGAGGCACGGCCGCCTTCTTTCCGCTCTTTTAATCGTGAAAATTATAACGTCGCCTTCACCATGCAGGAGCTAGATCGTGCTCTCGCCCTGTCCCGGTCTTCTGCTCCCGGGCCCGATTCCATTCATATTGAGATGCTGAAGAACCTCTCTCCTGCGGGCAAGTGCTTTCTTCTTAGTGCCTACAATCGCATATGGACTGAAGGTCATGTTCCCACAAGTTGGCGTGAAGCCATTGTTGTCCCCATCCCCAAACCAGGGAAGGACAAACACCTTCCTTCCAGTTATCGCCCCATTTCTCTGACGAGCTGCGTCTGTAAGGTGATGGAACGCATGGTTAACGCTCGGTTGGTCTGGCTCCTCGAATCTCGCCGCCTCCTGACTAATATCCAATGCGGTTTTCGTCGACACCGCTCTGCTGCTGACCACCTCGTTACGTTGTCGACCTTCATTATGAACAACTTTCTAAAGAAGCGTCAAACAGTAGCAGTGTTCTACGAATTGGAGAAGGCATATGATACCTGTTAGAGAGCGGGCATTCTCTGCACATTGCACACATGTGGCCTTCAGGGCCGCCTCCCTCTTTTTATTCAAGCGTTTTTGGCGGATTGCAAGTTCCGGGTACAGGTGGGCTCTGTTTTGTCGGATACCTTTCGCCAGGAGAATGGGGTGCCACAGGGCTCTGTTTTGAGCGTGGCTCTTTTTGCCATTGCAATCCATCCGAGGATCGTAGACTGCCTTTCAGCCGACGTTTTCGGATCCCTTTTTGTAGACGATTTTGCAGTTTATAGCAGCGCCCAGCTCACATGTCTCTGGGAGCGTTGTCTTCAACGCTGTCTTGACTGCCTATATTCCTGGAGTATTGCGAACGGTTTCCGCTTCTCCACTGAGAAAACGGTGTGTATAAACTTCTGGAGATACAAAGAATGCCTTCTACCTTCTCTACGTCTCGGCCCCGTTGCTCTGCCTTTCGTGGAGACAACGAAATTCTTGGGACTCATGTTGGATCGTAAACTTCGCTGGTCCACACACGAGTCCTACCTGGCTGCCCGTTGTGCCCGGTCCTTAAATGTTCTCCATGTCCTTAGTGGCACATCATGGGGAGCGGATCGTACCGTCCTGCTTCACCTTAGCCAGGCCATTGTTCAGTCGAAGCTCGACTATGGAAGCCTTGTATACTCTTCTGCATGGCTGTCGATCCTCCGCCGTCTCAACTCTATTCACCATTGGGAATTAGGCCTGGCGACCGGTGCATTTTATTCTAGCCCTGTTGAGAGTCTGTATGCCGAAGCTGCTGTATTACCCTTGAGCACTCGGCATGACATACTCTTGTGTCGGTACGCATGCCGTTTGCGGTAGATGCCCAGCAATCCATCTTACCGATTATTTTTTGACGACTCACTCGATCGCCAATATCAGTTGTCTGCGGTAACCTTGCTTCCACCTGGAGTACGGTTTCGCCGCCTGCTTCAGCTGCTCGATTTTACCCTTCCTTCCACCTTTCGGTTGAGCAAGTGCCCATTGCTACTGTGGCATCAGGCCCAGGTTCACACTCACTTTGAACTTAGTTCGCTGCCCAAAGAGAGCACCCCAGATTTGGTATTCCGCTCGAGGCTTGTCGAACTCCATTCGCGGTTCGATAATGCCATATTTATCTACACTGATAGCTCTAAGAGCACTGACGGTGTCGGATCTGCCTTAGTCGTCGGGGGACAACCGTTTCAAATACAAGCTCCCTGACTGGTGCTCGAATTTCACGGCTGAGCTTTTTGCCCTCCACCAGGCCGTTTTGTATACCTGCCGCCACCGCCAACCTTTCTATGCCATCTGTTCTGACTCCCTTAGTGCCCTGCAGAGTCGTAAGGACCCTTTCTCGAACCATCCTCTCGTGTATCGGATCCAACGCTCCCTCCAGTTGCTGGCAGATGACAGCTGTCACGTTTCTTTTCTGTGGGTCCCTGGCCACGTGGGTGTGCCCGGGAATGAGACCGCCGACATAGCAGCCAAGGCCGCAGCTCTTTTGCCTCGCATGGCTACCTTTTGCGTCCCATCGGACGATGTTCAACGGGCTCTTCGCCGGAGTATCGTGTCGTCATGACACAGTGCGTGGCTTTCACTGTACAACAATAAATTGAGAACTGTCAATCCGAAACCGACCGCTTGGAGGACCACCTCACGCCCCTCTCGGCGGGAGGTCATCCTGGCCTGGTTGCGATCGGTCACTGCCGTTTCAGCCACCGTCATTTCCTAACGACTGACCCTGCACCGCTGTGCTCCTGCGGTGAATTGCTGCCGGTGCGACACGTTTTATTGTCTTGCGTACTTTTTAATCATCTCCGTGTAGCCTTTCACTTTCCGTCTACACTGGAGGAAATTTTAGCTGATGACACACGAGCAGCTGCTAGAGTTTTGCGTTTTATCAACTTGGCCAACTTATCGAAGGATATTTAACCCTTTTGTCTTTTATCTTTCGTTGTTAGCCTTCTCTTGATATTCTAACTGGCAGTTATCAATTTTTTTTTTGAGATCTAGCGAATCTACGTTCTTGTCTGGGCGCTAATGACCTTAGCAGTTGTGCGCCCTAAAACCACAAAAAAAAAAAAAATACCGTAGTGACACTAAAAGTGGGCCTTTGCGATCGTCTTTTCACAGCTCGAGATATAAATGAAAATAACGGCTTAGCCATGCATCTGACACGAAAATTGAATAACCGAATTTGTAGAGGAAAGTTCTCTACAACTTTGTTCCCTTACGGGTTTTTTTCCAAATCCCGTATCGTTCGAGAGATATTTGCCAAAATAAGAGTTTTGACACCCTCCATTAAATTAACGAAAACCAGCCGTTCGCACATGTCACTTGACATTCATCGCCCAGAATTCTCTGGCATGTCATCTGGCGTTGCGTATTAAATGATTTTCTTATTGTAACTTACACGTTGTCATTTAAAAGAAATGTCGTACTGAAGAATCAACAAAAAAACGTCGTTCTTCGTGCAATTAATGATGATCTAGTTACTACAAATGCCATATTGGCATCAGTTAACAACGACCATCAATAATATGAGATTTTTTTAATCATTTAGATTATTATTTTGTTCCAAAATGTTTGCAAAAACTTATAAAACTACAAATCTAAAGTGGGCCGTAAAACACGTCAGTGCGATTTTTTAAGTTAACGTTCACTTAACGTTCAGTCTTGACTGATCGTGATAGCATTCTTAAGACTGTCCCTATCGAAACTAAATCTTCAGGTGCGAAGTTAACGGACGATATTTTGTCCGTTAGTTCGCCCGGCACCGTCAAACTAATCCCGTGAGCGTGTTTTAACAAATCGCTGGTGTTCTGTGGTACCTGCTTCGTGTTGCCGTTAATATCCACTGTAGTTTCAAAAGCCAAACGGAATAAGACATTATTGATAGAGCTGAAGCATTGAATTAAAATTTGCGATGCGGCCGGGAATCGAACCCGGACCTCCATGCTTACTAGGCAGACGTCTTAACCGTTAGACTACCACACCACTAACGATTAAGGCGCCTCGGAATAGTCTATGCACGATTTCCCTCTACAACACAAACTTTAATTCAGCTTCTTTGTTCCAAAGATAATTGCCACTACTGCCAAGGCTCTCCATGCAGCGGAATAGCACCTCAGCAATGGACATGGTGGAACAATCCTGTTATGGTGATATAAATATCAATTAAATACAATGAAAGAATCCCTGAGACGGATTTTCGTCTCAAATATGTCAAAGACATTATTGATAGAGCTGAAGCATTGAATTAAAATTTGTGATGCAGCTCTATCAATAATGTCTTTGACATATTTGAGACGAAAATCCGTCTCAGGGATTCTTTCATTGTATTTAATTGATATTTATATCACCATAACAGGATTGTTCCACCATGTCCATTGCTGAGGTGCTATTCCGCTGCATGGAGAGCCTTGGCAGTAGTGGCAATTATCTTTGGAACAAAGAAGCTGAATTAAAGTTTGTGTTGTGGAGGGAAATCGTGCATAGACTATTCCGAGGCGCCTTAATCGTTAGTGGTGTGGTAGTCTAACGGTTAAGACGTCTGCCTAGTAAGCATGGAGGTCCGGGTTCGATTCCCGGCCGCATCACAAATTTTAATTCAATGCTTCAGCTCTATCAATAATGTCTTTGACATATTTGAGACGAAAATCCGTCTCAGGGATTCTTTCATTGTATCCAAACGGAATAGTTCAACTGATCCCTGACTCAAACCCGAAGCTAAATGTAATGCCACACCTCAACAGGCGAAGGCTTTGTTTTCTGCATCAAACTGCAATTACCCCGCAGAAAAACACGGCGCCATTAATAGCACGTTTTAGCGCTTGACGTGTTCCTGAAATAAACAATGCAATTGCGGGATAGGAAATTAGGCACCGACATTCCTAATTTTAAATAGCGCACATCTCACTATGATTTCCAGAATTTTGTTGTACGATGTCTATTAAATCTCCTCTGCTCGTAACTTTCTGAAGAGCAGATTTGACAGTTATTTCAGGTTGCTGAAGGTGGAAAAAATAAGACAGTAATACTGTATAATTGGATACGTGACACGGGACATACGCATAAACAGCTTCGGTTTGCATTACGTAGAATACTTAATTTTTTTAAACATACGAGTGAACACACTATAATTCTCCTTATGACAATTTCTCGCATTGCACGACCTTTGATAAAGGGAAAATTCTATGCGACAGCTGAAAAACAGACCGCAAGACACGTAAAACTGCTATTCCATTGCTGCAACTGTCAGTACTAAAAGAATAAAATATTTAGTTCTTCCTATTCTACGTAACGACTAAAATGAAGTCATAAACTACCACTAACCGTAAACACCACTTGCAATGTCTAGTGTCGTCAAAGTATTCAATGGAACACAGAACAGCTTCATCACGATGTATTAAAATGGTACTAGTTTCATGTCGGCTGTGTTCATTTTGGTTAAGATTCGTGTTGAGGTGGTATAAAGTTCCCGAGTAATGAGAGTTGGTTTACTGCACCTCCACGTAACTCCTTGCAGTGGGTAACCAAGTACTATATGCATTATTCTAAAATAAAAAATTTGCAATCCTAATGGATCAAATAGCTGAAAGCATCAGTCACTATACTTATATATGATCTATGCTCGAGGAAGGATTCGAACCTCCGACGGGGAACAAACGCGCGCGCATCGCTGGAAGGCACTAATGGGCGCTCAGCTATTCTACTGCGGCTTCATTATTTTCATAGGACTAGTTAATGTTCCTTCTAGGAATATAGCACGACTGAGGATTGCGTAAATTAAATTCAAAATATTTTCTGTTCCAGGCCCGGCAATAAGATGAACCGCCCATCACTGCGAGTATTGACATACACGGAGCTAAAATTATCAAAGGAAAAATGAGAATGTTAGGGGACAGAATGATGAACCGATCAATATGTTCCTGTGTTTTGTTGAAAAGGTAACTAATAGCTATTTTATTTCTTATTTAGTTTTCAAGATAAAGATATATTACTTAGTATAATTTGAAGTACTCTTTCAAAATCCAGAAAGAGGGAGGAAGACAGTTACTCAGTATGTCCAGGCAGTTTTACCAACGTTAGGAAGTATTCATTGCACCAGTCGTATTGTCGGCTGTTATATCGCAGTATAAATGAATGCCTCGTCCACTGTACAGTGTTAACAAATATCACAATATTTATTGTATGTATGTTCGGCATCTTTTTGACTGTTCAATCAGTATTTTGCAAATGATGTATTACCGGAAGAAAAGATCGCAATAGTACCTAACTCTACAAACATGAACGTTATTAGCGATTGGTAAATTAACATAAGATATATTCCATCACTCTAAATTACTTTGTATTTCATGTTATCTCCCTTTCAAGAGCATCTATCGGAAAAGTCACAATGCAGATACTTCAGCGCACACGGTGCTATATGTAGTTACACGTGAATGGAGTGCAGATGTATAAACGAATATGAGAATCAACATTGTAGTAGTTATATCCCATAAGTTCTACAAACATTTGAAAATTTTTACCTCACAAAGTATGTAAACAGCTCAGTTGTGAATGAAGTACCTTCCATCCTACCGGATCCTGTCCGAAAGTCCTTGTCATTAGCATCATCTACATCTCCAGTTTGCCTGTTAGAGCTAACAAGCGCTCTACACCTCTTCCGCTCTTGATGCACCATTTCGTCTTAAACAGCTTCCCATTTAAAATCGCTTTCCTACGTCTGATTGTACTGCCGCTCTATTGTCTCCTCAGCCTTCACTTGTTCTTCTTCCTCTCACATCCGTTCTAAAAGTATTTCTTAGCTATTCTTGTGCAATCCATCCTCATTACATGGTCACTACACTGCAGCCTTAGAATTCTTAGGATGTTGGCAATGGGGACACTAATAGTAGCTGTTTCTCTATGTGCCTCATTTCCGATCTTCTCGCTCCTGGAACTTGGATTCATAGTATTTATAAACACTATTTCTGTTGCTTTCATTCTGCTGTAGTCCTTTTTAACACTAAAAGATTCCATGCCGTACACAAGTATTGGGACATTGTATCACATTTACTATGTTAACTTCGCTGTCTGTGGGTACTTATTTCGTCCCAGAGTAGGTTCTGAACTGAAGTATAAAATTAGATGCTGCTTGTGTCCTGTTGAGGATTTTTTGCTAGATGTTGTTGCCATTCGATGTACTTACGAGGGAAACTTAATCAGTTTTTGTTCCTTCCTGGGAGATACTTGAACTTGTTCCCTCTGGATATGGTACTGCTGATTTTCAGGTTAAATGCTCCAAGCACTCTATCTTCTGCACTTCTTTCTGTTTCAGACCATCTTAAACGATAATTTGCAAATACCAATGTTCTTGAATCATTTGTGGTTTACTTAATATAATTTAGTAGTATGTCCATTATATAAAGAAGAGTGGTAATATAGCAATTGTCCGCTGGACTCCTCTTCGTCTCAAACCATTTAAACTGACGATTTCCTGTTTGGACGCAACTATTACGGTTTCGATGCAGCATCTTCGTTGTCAATTAAGTAGTTGGGCACATCTGGATCTTACAGGCATTTCCATACTTCACGATGAGGGACACAAACGTAGGCTTTCTCTCTGTCCAAGATCATCATCACTAAAGTTCTTGTCGTGTTCGCAGTATTGTTCTGCCAAAATCCTAACCGCAAAAGTGAGACGTATAGTACTCGGCCCTTTCCTGAAACCATGCTGCTGTTCCAATAAGGATTCAACTATCTCACTGAGTCTGGCTCCTATAATTCTTTACAACAGATTTAGGGTATGTGAAATCAGGGTGATACCTCTATAGTTGGCACACTTCTTTCGGTCTCATTTTTCAAACAGTGGAATCGTGATTCCTTTCGTCCAGTCATCTTGAATTTTGTTGTTTGTCCAGATGACATACAGGACTCAGTAGATCCATTGTAGGCCAGGTGTTCTGGCTGCCTTCATCACATATGGGCTAGGCTCGTCAAGTTCTGGAGATGGAAGGTTTCGCATATTTCTCAGAGCAAACTCAAATTGCTACTAAGTTAATGGTTGTTGAACCTCTCGTGTTTGTACAGCTGGACAATCACTGTCTACACTGATATCAACATTCCCATTCTACACAAAGTTGAAATGGTTCCTTATTTCGTTCCTAATTTCGACGTCTGTTCTAAATAGCTTCCTATTCCCAGATTTCTGAGCAACTATATTAGTACTCTCACATCTCCTATTCTTGACAACCTTAAATGGTTTTTTATTTTTTTATTTGCCTTGGCAGTCTTCTTGTACTACTTCGTGGTGAAGTCATCCCAGCATTTACCATTCTCATTCTGGATCAAACTTTTAACAGTCAATTTCATGTTCAGATATTCCTGAGACAGATTTTCAATTTCATTGTCGTTTCTTACATCTAACATATTTTGTTTTTCCCGATCAATTTTCTTCTTCAACAAATTATATTATTTTATAATTTTAGTATACATTTGTGGAGAAACAGCGATCATTAATGAAATTAAATTTTCTTGAAACACAGTCTTGATCGCAAGAGAATTTTTACTGTTAGGCAATCGGTTTGTCTGCTTGTGAGACCATCTTCAGGCCGATTGCAATACAGTAATATTACAAATATTGAGGAGGATGCGCAGAATACGATATTATGGCATTAAACAGTAAAACAATAATGTGAAAAGTTGGCTTCAAATAGGTTTCACTACTAAAAAGCATAAGCATTTTTATATAGTAGGATGGTAATTTGTCCGCGACACACTTCCTTACGTGCTGCAGGTTAACCAATTCAAACAATAGAACATAAAAAAAATTATCAAAAGGCCATGAACCGCAACTTGAAGACGACAAAAACGTGGTAAGTGCCCATATCATTCAAGGCATGTGCAGAAAGTTATCAGACAAAAATGATTATATAATTACGCTAGATGTATTCACAGAGCCTTTTAACGTCGAATTGACCCTTGAGCATACGGTAACATGACGATGGCCGCCAGGAGGCCCCAGCGAGCAGACAGCAGCGGTCTGGTCGTGGCTGACGCGGCTGACCAGGTAGAGTGGTGTTCCTGTGTGCTCACTGACTGGAGCGCTGGGAGGGTCAGTGTGTGCTGGCGTGAGAGGAAGGATTAAACTGAACGCTGAGAGCCGACCTGTGGTTGCTGCGAGCTGCCTGTTGTAAGATTACCGGTAATTAATAGCATTTGATAATTAAACAGTATGAAGTGCAATGCAAACATTGACCATGCCAATGCACTAAATGTTAAACAATTTTAATCTTATTAATTATGGTAGCAATGTATGTACACAGTTGGGTGACAACATTTATAGTTAGCCCATAGGTAGAAATTCTCCACGTTGAGATTTGCTGTGTGCTTGTAGCTTACGGGAGGCCAGCGAGCAGGCCGACGTTGGTGGCTTGTTCCAGCTTAGGATTTTCCAGTTGGTTTCCGGTGAGGGGGAGAGGGACAATGGCGAGTGCCAGGCACAGTGCAGAGCACAGCGTGAAATAAAATATTATAATACTACTGCCATTTGAAGTAATACGATGCAGTTAGGAACCTTTAAGGCCCTCATTACAAAATAGCCTGTTAATAAATAAACAATACATTAGCTGGTATAGTCACATCTGGCGTAATATGTTTAATTGACAATGAAAAGTAATAAATTACCAACGAAGACAAGACAGTTACACAACTAGCATGGCAATGTTTGTTTACAAAAAGTTAATATATTAACTATTTCTCATTTCATTTTCAATTAATCTTGTGTATTTTATCTGTGACGTAAGAAATTGGACGATTATGATAAATAGTACAAAATATGTTTATACCAATATAAAAACCTAAGAAGACAATTTTTTTATGTGTAGTGTAATTATTTTTGATTTAAAGTAAAGTTTTATAAATGTATTGGCTGAGCGCTGTACGTTGGCAAATCGGTTAGACCAGCTCAAATGGGGAAGTTGATGACGTAGGGGGAAAAAACCACGGCAGTTGAGTACTGGCGTGCGAGGGCAGGAAGTGACGACTCGGGACCACGTGGGGAGCTGGCTGGGCGGCGTCGCTCTGCATCAGTCAGCATGTGGATCTGGAGGTGGAGGTTATAGATTTGTGTATGGCAATCGCCACGTGTGGGTGCTCGTCGTAGACTGCACCAAGTTGAATGCAGTGCTACTGTGTTAGTGAATATTTACCCGGTGGAACAAGGTGTGCATCGCATTGAATTAAAGTGGCTGTGATTTGTTAATGTAACACGTGTCGTCACATAGGCATGAACATAAACGGTATTCAAGACAGTCACGTGGTGTGAAAACAATTCGCGACAAATATTCATTTTGTCTGGGGTCTCACGAGCTATAACTTTATTTGGTAAATGTGCCGACGTACAGACGTATCAGCCACAGGGTTCTAAGATTGTGAAATAAACAACATAAAGTGAACTTTTACGTGTTTTCAAAAATAGTAGTTAGTACACCCTTTTCTCTCATTAACTTGATTTTATTATGAATTTGTTTTGTTAATCATATGCAGGGAAGGAAGGTGTGAACGTGTGATATCATCCCCTAGAAAAAGAGTCAAACAGTCGCAATCACAGTTCCAGTGTTTTTGCATGTTTAGGAATTTGGTTCGCAGCTGGTGGTTGTGAGTTTTAAAAATTAATCTTTCCATATTTGAAACTCTAACCCCGATCTTACTCTCGAACTGTCCGCACCTGACTGCTTGCACCCTCTAGATAGTTGTTTAAATGTTTAACGTTTGAGTGTGATTTGACCGGTAACTGTCTGCTTCCGTAATGCATTTCCATTTAAATGTTTAAAAGTTCGAACAGAATCGTGATTGCTCGGCTCTTTATATGAAAGTTCTTAATAAAAAGGTTAACATTTGCGCACTGCTTATCAAGCTTGGGTTTCCCTTAAATTATATAATTGTAAAAGTGGCATACAAGCAGAAAAGGGCTTGCAGTTGACAAATTGTAGAACCTGCGGGGTGGGAATAGTCAAAGGTGGTTGCCTGGCGTGTTGTTTCCTTGCTAAATTGTAAACTGCTTGGTCAACTTAGTGTGTGGTGGTGTTAATCGAACTGTATTCAGCCTGCTACTTTTGACGGATTGTATTTTTAATTCGGTGGTGAATTGCTAAATCTGTAGGTGATAAATTTTAAGGTAAAGGTAGTGTTTACTTGTCAGTTAAATGTCAGTTACCGTAATGTGTAATTTAGACGTCGTGTTAGAATAAGTGTGTAGCGTACTTTCAGCTTTACAACAAATCTGCATTATTGATATCAGGCGCACAGAGCTTACCGAAAACTAGTGATATCTCAAAGGAAATCATCTATTGCCCCACTTTAGGTTACTGTAGTAACACTAAAAGTGGGCATTTGCGTTCTTCTTTTGACACCTCGAAATTTAAATGAAAATAACGGCTTAACCATTCATCTAACACAAGTTAAGTAACCAAATTTGTAGAGTAGACAATTCTCTACAACGTTGCTCTCTTGGGTTTCTTCATATCTCGTATCATTTCAGCTATACTTGTAAAATAACCGTCCATTGAATTAACGAAAACCAGTCGTTCGCAGATGTCATATGACATTCCTCGCCCAGAACTCTGGCATACGCCATCTTGCGTTGCGTATTTAATTTTCTTATTGTATCTTACACGTTGTCATTTCAAAGCTGTGGCGCACTGAAGAATTAACAAAATGCTTCGTACGATAAATGATGATCTAGTGTCTAAAAATGGCACATTAGCATGAGTTAACTGCTATCAATAATAAGAGATTAATGGACGCATTTTGTAATTGTTAGCTGTAATGTAGAGGGCAGCGCGTTGAACTGAAATGCACATGGTCAGTTTTTATACATTGCAACAAATTACCTTGTTTCCTTCCTTTTCTAAGCGTTTATTGACTATTCGTGGAATATATTAAAAGTCATTATTTGAAACAATGCATCTACTAAAATGTTTCTTTGACATGTTTGCTATGGTTGCTTTTAACGTAGATGGTATCACCTTTCCTGTAGTTCACATGACTTCGCTCATGATACACTGTTCTGCGCTAAAATAAAGACCAAATGTTATATTTCAAGCCATGATTACGTGTCCTTTCACAGCTAAATAAGACAGAATAAGTGTGCTAATACTGAATTCCACATAACTGTAGTACTTAATATAACTGTAGTACTTAATATATATACCAAGTTAGTACTATCAAACGTCATTTACAAGTCATTGTAACAGTATCCCCCAGTTCATGTACATGTGATAAAGAAGTCTGTTTACAATTCGTTGCTATGTATTTCATGGCATGTTCTCAAAACGGAACGAATGCACTTTTCAGAGAAAGCGATGTTAAGTTTGAACAACTCGGAATCTTGCAGAATAGTTGTGTTCAGTTAACAACAGTGTGCGAAAACCTTTTAGGAAGCGAGAGCAAAATTAAAGTAGGACAAATAAGTGACAGTGGATATACATTTTCAGTTTTTTAATATTCGTTCAGGGTTGTTCGTTGAGAAATTCACTGTTTCTTATTGCAGACGGCGTTGAATCAACAGTCTGAAGAGAAGGCCTGTGCACTGCCGTGCCACGTCACGTGACGTCACGCAGAGTATGTGGCGATCGCGAAGCTCGCTAGCTGGCTGATGGGGCACAGCCCACCGCCTCACAGTGGCCAGGCAGTCAGCTACGCGGTCGCGGCCTACTCTGCGTGACGTGGCACGGGAGCGCACAGGCCTTCTCTTCAGATGGTGTTAGTTGAACCGTCTTTCGTTTTCCCATTATATTTGTTCCTCGGTTTGAACGCGTACTTTGTAAAAGTTGGTTTTTGTCCTATTTTGATCGTTACGGATAACTGTTTTTTCGTTACGGAGGGCGTCGAGCTACCATGCCGACAACCCTCTGACCGAGTGTGGTGAGGCACCGCACCTAGCAAGTTCCGAACCCGTGTCGTAGATCACATACTAATTTTTCGCCTGCGAGAGTAGTCCGTAATTATCGTACCATCGATGGCAGGTGTTGACTAACCATTAGATTATAATTCATTGTCCTTAAGAACGTCGTGTTTTTGATAGATTTCAGTGCGCCATTGGTTTGAAATGACAACGGTTGAGTTTTAATAAGAAAATGATCAAGTAGGGAAAGAAAGATGGCGTACGCAAGAGATTTTGGGGCGAGGCATGTCCCGTGACAGATTTACGAATGCCAAATGTCCGCTGTGTTCCATCCAGGCTATAGTCACTCGTCCGAACGCCAAATGTTCGCTACGTTCGTTCCAGGCTACAGTCATTCTTAATGGGTACAGACAAAGAAAAGAAAACTTGTAACTACCAAGGCAAGACAAGTGATATTTTAATGGAAAACATAATGAAACTGTGGGAGAGATATTAAAATGATAGTTCAAAGGGGTAAAAGTTCAAGAAAGAGTATGTTTGTCAAAACTAAACTCAAATATAATTTCGGCTTTTGTTGTAATATTCTCTCTGACCGTATTTCATACTGGGTGTATTGATACTACAACAGTAGAGTCGCAATCGTATCACCATAAATTTTTATTATTTACGTTATTAATATGATTCGAAATGGTTGCAAAAACTTGTAAAACCTAAATCTGAAGTGGGCCATAAACACGTCAGTGCGATATTTTTTATAGAATCAGGACGTAAATACAACATGGAGGATTATCAGTTCTTCGGCACTGCAACATGTATCAGATGCGTTAAAAGATCAATTCGATACACACAACTAAGTATCATTAAAAGCATTGCTCGCAAGCAGCGAATCTACTCCACAATCTGCGTGTGGTTCTGAGCCAACTGGATGCACCGTACTAATATGCTAAATCCCTATAATTCGTTAAAACGTCGAACATTGTTGCTCAACATTTTCGTAGTGTGTGCGATATATTTTGTAAATGGAAGGCACCATGCATTCTTTAAAACCTGACAGGCAAGCGGTGTAAGTACTTTTATAAAATGGTGGTTCTGATTCTTCATTATGCACCATGGAGCCATAGGTATTAGTATTTTGTTTTCGTAAATTACTGAAATGTTGTTGGTCATTATTTGCATTCTATATTATGTTGAACAGTTGAAAGAACCGGAAACATAATGAACACATTTGACGAAGCACTAGTACTTCTACAAAATAATTTTGATTCTTCATGACGCATCATACCGCTCTAGCGAATTGAGTAAAATTTAATTTTGTAGTAACCTTTTGAAGCACTGTTACTTGGTGTTTAATCGTTGTAACATATATTTTGTAAGTAGAAACGACCATGATTTCTATAAAAACCGACATATTACCCCCACAAACTGAAGGTGGCACAGACTTTTCAAGATGCACGCACCTCAGCGCTTCTGCGATTTCCGTCTGCTTCCTTTTCGGTATCTTTTAGAGCGTTGTTACTTACTGTTTGCATACTGTGTTCAATATGTTTTGTAGACAGAAAGCAGCATGCATTATTAAAAGCCTGCCCGGTAAGTAGTGTATGTACTCGCTTAAAATGATGTTCTTCTCATCCTTCATCAAGCACCATAGCGCATTTGCGTTAGCGTTTTTGTAAATTTGTGAAATGTTGTTGCTCATTATTAGCATTCTATGTATATTTGTAGTCTTTGGGGAAACAGTAAATGTAAACGCCATCTAGCAAACTGTGCACGTGTTCCTAAACAAAGGATGTTCGTACATTCAGTATGCACCATGGCGCTTTTGCGATTTCTATTTTCTTTCTGTAAACTTAAGAAATGTTGTTGCTCATTATCAGCATTCTACGTATATTTGTAGTATTTGGGAAACATAAAAACGTAAATGCCATCTAGCAAACTGTGCACGTGTTCCTAAACAAAGTTAGATGTTTCAGTTCCTTAATGATGCACCATTGCGATTTGCGACCATTTGTGTTTGTAAACTAGTGATGGTGTTGCTCAATATTTGCATTCTGTATATCTTGACAGAAATAGCATTCATAATATCGACTTCTGACGAAGCCCTAGTACGTCTACACCGTGAGGGTGATTTTGATCCTTCATAAAGCATCATAGCTCTTCTCCTAAATCTGTGAAATTTGATTTTGTCGTTACTTCTGAAGTATCGTTACTCGGTATTTATGCGTTGTGTTATATATTTTGTAAGTAGAAACGAGCATAAAATCCATAAAGACAAAGTACTCTTACAACATGAAAGTGGTTCTAATTTTTCAAGATGCACGCACCGTAGCGCTTTCGCAATTTCGTACTATTTTGCTTTTGATATCCTTTGGAGCGTTGTTAATCAGTGTTTGCATACTGTGATCAGTATATTTTGTAGATAGAAAATAGCGTGCACCCTTGAAAGCCTGCCTTGCAAGCAGTGTATGTACTCCCTTAAAATGACCCGTTCTGATCCTTTATTATGCATCATAACGCTTTTGTGATTTCCGACCATTTCTGTTTTTACACTTGTGAAATATTGTTGCTGAATATTTGCATTCTATATTATGTTGTAGAGTAAAAAATACTCATTCAGTACTAATACATTTGTCGAAGCGCTGGTACTTACACACAATGAAGGTGGTTTGATGCTTGAAAATGCACCATAATGCTCTTGCGAAATCAATTTTTTGTGTGAAATATTGTCGCTAATTGTTTGCATTCTATTGTTATGTTGTGTAAGTAGAGTTCAGCATACATTAAGGATTGTCCTGAAAGCAGCACAAATGGTTCTGATCGTCGTGCACCAAACTTTCCGGATTCAGTGAAATTTATTAGTGATTTGTGAAACTTTGTTCCTCATTGTTCGCATACTATGTTTTTTAAGTATGTGGAAAACACAATAGGTTTTTTAAAGCATACCTGGCAGTAAGCGCTTTGTCTGCTGTTGCAGGGGTATGTTTAAATGCGCAATGGTTGTGGAATTCTTGTTAGCCGCTTTCTTACATATATCCGTTTTATTTGTTGTCTGATCGCATAACTGTGGTCTTTAAAAATGGCAGCTGCAAATATCTGTGGGTGCCGATATTTCCCTTAATTCTGTATGTTGTGTGATAAGGTATAATTGTTGTAGTCTTGGACGATGTTTGTCACTAGCTGCATTTTATTCCATACTGTTAATGATTATCGGCCCTTATAAATAAGCTGCATCTTGCTACTCCCATAATACATTTTGTTAAGGAATCCTTTATTCTTGTGTGCAGCGCTTCGGTAATCCGTTAAGTCTGTTCTGAATTTACACGCAGATTGTTCTAAAAGCTCTGTATTTCCAACTGCCTCTTCAATTTCACACGTCGATGGCTCCGATAACAACGCAAACAGCTTCAAATTGCCGTGCAGGTGAGTGAAAATTTTCGTTACGTCTGTGTATTGCTTAGTTAAGTTTGCCTACAGTGCTTATGTAAAATGCGCAGCTATATAGGATGGCTGCATCACTATCCATACAAGTACTTCTTCGTTCTGTCAGGTGTTGTATACTTTATAAACCATGTACATATCAGTGACGATGTTATTTGCAATTGTGTTCTTATTAAATTGTTTAATATCGTCCCACAGAATTCAAAACCTGCGCTACCATGTGATAGGGAAATTAGTTGACAGGATAAAGTATTAAATGTAGATGCTCCAGGAAGCAGAGTTTTCGCACTACTGTACAACATGCCTGAGCACTGGGTTAGTACCTTCAGCATCGCATTGAGTAAGTACCCTTTACATACATGTAGTTTAGTTTTGAACATACAGTTGTATATTTCTTTTTGATTAGCGAAGGAAGATTTTCATTAAATGTGATGTAACTGTTTCTATATACATATAGCGTCTGTTCCGAAAGAACTGACGTCACTTCTGATCCTACAGTTATTATTTAATATTCACAGAAAATGACATCTACTGCGATTGGGCAAAGCTGAAAATGTGTACCCAGCCGGGATTCGAACCTGGGTCTGCTGCTATGTAGGCAGTTGCGCCGACCCCCTCACCACTGGGGACACAGTGATCACCGCACCTGCAATTGCAGGTTCAGAAGTGACGTCTGTTCTTTCGGAACAGACGCCACACACACACACACACACACACACATATATATATATATATATATATATATATATATATATATATATATATATATATATATGCCGGTGGCGGGCAATGATCCTATAGTTAGTAGGAAGGGGTGGGCAAGTTTGAAGCCCTTTCTGTTACGGGAATTAGTTTCATAACTACGAGTTACAGTACTGTGAGTAGGGTGAAGCTGGGAATTTGTATCTGACGGGAGGCGTGCCTAGGTAGTCCTTGCAGGTGCGGTGATCACTGTGTCCCCAGTGGTGTAGGGGTCAGCGCAAGTGCCTAGAAAGCAGGAGACCCGGGTTCGATTCCCGGCTGGCTACACATTTTCAGCTTTGCCCAATCGCATTTGATGTTATATATATTCTGTGAATAGTAACTCTTACTTATAAATCCACAGATTGCCGGGATGGCCGGTACAATAGGTTGAGTACTGGTCTGGTAAAAGTTTCAGTAGAACATAAATTAATTTCTGTAATTACTGCTAACTTGAAACAGATTACATTTATAATACAGCTGTCAAAGAAGTAGTAGACGGCAGAGAGAGGTAACAGTGAAGGCAGGGTCCCTGGTCTGCCGCCTGCACGGGAGATGCTTCCTCTGCTGGCCACTTGCCTCGATTCGTGAATCCACACGCTGGGCAACCGGGAAGCGCAATCTATAAAAAGATACATACAGAGGCAGCAAATAGAAGACGGGAAAGAGAGAACGTGCTCCTCTTAAACGCCACCTGCCAAGAGGGACAACGTACTGAAGTGGGAAGTGCGGCGCCCCCACGTAGAGCTACCTTTGATGATATTAATGAACGTCACACCTTGGAAAATTCGTTCATACCATCTGCATCTAGCTTAAATTAAACTGGAATTGTTTGTTCATGTGCCTTGTTCTGTTGTTAACGGTAAACACAAAGAACTAAAAGATTCATAGGTGGCTTCGGCAATAGAACATCTAATCACTCCGATCATTTGTGGCTAGAAAAAACCTAATAACGTAATACGCATTATTTAAACACACTTCTTCTCAAATCGTGTTTAATTGGTTGTTGATGTATTAATACGATTGTTCGAAATGACACCATACCAAATATTACATTCTGTACTGAACTTGAATTGGCAACGATTTGTGAATTCATCACATAAAAATAGTTAAGGTGTAATATACATTCCACACGAAAATCTATCACAACTGTTGTATGTATTTCTGCTATCACATTGCATCCATTGGCTATAAAATTTCAATTGCGATCGTCGATAATGTTATTAGTGGTGCCGTTGTATGTACTGTGTATCTCGCGTGTCGGTGTTGCATGCACGCATTTGGTTGTCAGTACTGGAGCCACTGAAACTACGCATGACACTCGTTGACATAGTGGGGTAGCGCAGTGGTCACACACTGGACTAGCATTCCGAAAGGCGGTGGTTAAAGTACAACTACTGACCTTCCAGAAAGGGACCAACAACCACAAATGTCTGTATCACACATTGCTACTATGTCTGTACAGTACGTGGCGCAGCTCGGTTCAACTTGGATGAAATACTGCAGTCTACTGTTTGCTGTTGTATTAAAACGACTTTTATTTTCTCATTTTTCTCTTTTTAACACTGAGCCGACTGCTTAACTCCTGTGGCTCTAGTTGCATAGTGCAGAGGTCTTTTGGTCCCCTTCCCTGTCTTACAATGTTGCATTTAGTCCACAGGGCAGTATCACTAGTTTTAACTTGGACAACAGCACGATTCTCCTTTGTGGCTTCAATCAAAGCAACCTAAGCTGCTTTAAATTTCGTTGTTTCCCTTGCTTATTAATATAGACGCGTGCTTCTTTTCCTGTAGGAAAACCTGGACACGTGCATTAGACAATTTAAATATATCTAAAACGATATCACAACAGCTTTGCAGACGAGTGTTGAGCTGTAGTGGACGGTAGCTTGTCGACGGCTTTCTGTAGAATGTCCGTGCTGTCCCCCCCCCCCCCCTCTCTAGAATGCACACCTGCGTGTGAGGTGCGACAATTGTTGCTGCAGTGTGCATTTGTAGAAATCCAGAACAGCTATCACGTTAAGCTAACACACACACACACACACACACACACACACACACACACACACACACACTCACACCTTTACATCAGCTTTTTACTAGTGAAACAATATACTAGTAGTCACTTAGTGTTCTCCTCTGATTCAAAACTGAATATAAATGTAGGTTTGCTTACGAGTAGAAAGGTGGCTTTCACGTAAGTGGAATTTGGGGGGTAGTTTTGCCGCACGTGTTTGTCTTCAGTTGTAAGGTTGTCTACAATTTTAGTATCTTCATTTCAGTTGACGATTACATTACTTGTTTGTTCCATAGATCCATAATGAGGGGAGACCCTTGGATGTGGAACATGTAAATATATAACCTTACAAGCTGATGCAGTGATACTAACAGTACGAATACAGATTCACACATAATTTGGTCCGATGAAAAATAGGACAGTGCAGTAAGAGTTTGCTACCACTAAGCGTCTCAGGCTGCTCTTAAACTGAATAATGTAATAACTGAAGTCATGTTCGCTTATATAATGCCGGCCGCGGTGGCCGAGGTGACTAAGGCGCTCCAGTCACGGTCAGCACGGCCGCTACGGTCGGGGGTTCGAATCCCCCCTCGGGCATGGATATTTGTGCCGTCCTAGTTCGTAAGTAGTTCATAAGTAGTTTGTAAGTTTAGGGACTGATGACCCCGTAGTTAAGTCCCATAAGCTTGACAAACATTTGAACATTTTTTTGCTTATATAATTCTGATGATCGGTTTCGATCTACATTGATCATCGGATCATGCCGCTGTTGGGGAGCTGGAGCAACAGTCAAGTGTTGGTCGCCAAGAGATGGGCAAGCTCCTCACTAAGGACGTGATCTGATGGCGATCCATGTAGAAACCGGTAATCATCATATGACGACATAAAATATGCCATATTGACTGCTTCAATTAAAAATTATTAATTTTTTTAGGTCTTCGATATTTTCCGTGGGAACAGTAACATAAAATATTCTCTTAAACTAGTCTTCATTTGAAAGTTGTTGAAAATGTATTCCTCAGTAATGGACCCATTTTTGAACTAAATCCTTCCGTAGATTGCGTTTGTTCCTAGTATTGTATCTATGAACTGAGCTATTACTTGGAAAAGGATTTGACAAATTTCATTTAGGAATAAAGGTGCTGAGTCACAGACCCAGTACTTAGAAGAGCCTTCTAATGGATGTGCGTGAATGTACTCAAAAAATTACACGTATTACACGCTTATGGACTCAGTAAATCTTCGCTTGCTTTGAAGAGTTACCCCGAAATATTGTACCATATGACATTATGGAATGAAGAGTGTAGCCAAGCCGTTCCGTAGTGTGCTCCTCTCAACTGAATTTATCGAGTTGTAATCGCAGGAATACCTATCGGCCGGCCCCGGTGGCCGAGGGGACTGAGGCGCGCCAGTCATGGTCTGCCCGGCCACTACGGTCGGGGGTTCGAATCCCCCCTCGGGCATGGATATTTGTGCAGTTCTTAGTGCGCTGTGGCTATAGTCGGGCCGAAATACGATGATCCCTGGCTCTGCCTACTGGGATGGGAGACCGCCCCGGTAGTGGAAACTGAATGCAACCATGTTGCCAAGTAGTTAGTTAGCTGCCGGCGAGTATAGCTACCGGTCGTTGTTTGACACAACTGGAAAAAGTGCACAACGTAACCAAACGGGCTCATGCAAACAGCAAAGATGGCTATGACTAGCTCAATGATCTGCTGCTGCAGCCGGCGCTCAAAGCCGATTCACGCAAGCACCAGGGATCATCCTATTTCGGCTCGACTATAGTCACACACGGGAAGTCCTGCAACCCACAGCCATAATCCCTCTGGATTGCACCCGCAGATTATAATTTTGTGGTGTCCACAAAATGTCAGCCGCCATATCACTAGACTTGTCAGTGGAAATGTGTGGGATATTTTGAAACGACAGGTGCATCACTGTGACGCAGTTCCAACATTACATGTGAATTACGGAAGCAGGTGAAGGGTACACCCACGACACCAATCGAGACATCGCTTTGGCCACCAGGCAGCGCGGCACATTACGGATGCGCCATTGTTGTGTAGTGTGTAGAATACCAGCGAAATTATCAACTAAAAGGACGTTGAAAAAAATAAAACGTAATCTACACCCCCATGTAAAAGTTGGGATCCCTAGATCACATTATAGGGTGGGTAAACTGGGAACTCCCAGAAAAGTGGCTTACCTTCTGTGGTTGCCCACTAGCCACTCTGCCACTCCTAATCAGACAGGGATTCTGCTAGCTGTACGTTTATATGAAAACAACTGGCCACCATTTTATCAAAGGGGCCAGGAATGCCTTTAAGAAATGGTCGTGTAGGTTGTACAGTGTAACAAACTGGATTACATGCACTCTTTGGAATTTCCCGGGCAGCCAAATTGGTGTGAACTATAGCCGCGATGTTGAGTTTCGGGTTAGCGTGGTCAGCGTCTGTGGGTGGTGGAGGTAACTGGGGACGACGGCTTGCAGTAGGTGGGATATATGGGTTTGGTTCCTGGGCACCAATTAATTTAGATATCGATAATAAATCTGAAGTCACGACGACCAATCTCAGATGTTACCGTTATTACGAATAAAATAAAACCACACCTTGATCGTCATCGTGGCAAACTTTTTGTAACAGTTTGTGTCATAAATGCGATCGCCTGCCATGTGGTCAGTACGAGACGCAAGTCTGTTGGTGGTAGCAGCCATGGCTGTTGGGCCGGAAGCTGTGTGTTACTGTGAGAGAACAGCCATCCCTCCACACCCGACCAATCGGAACAACAGAAGAGGAGAGAGCTGTGCGGCGGTGCTACCCCTCGTGGCTCGCAGCACTGCTTTGCTGATGCTACAGTCACAGTCCCAAGACGCTGCGACAGCGTCTACAGCAGAATAAAGGTAGGTCCTACTTCATGTGGGGATCAATTTCTGGAGTGTAAGCGATAAATTTATTTGTTCCTTCCACACCAAATTTCGTGCCCACAACACCCACAAATAAAAGATATGGCCAATCATAGTTACATGTGGAGTAAAAGCACACACATCTAGTTCGTGAAAACTCTCACAACGGCCGAGATTAGGTGCCGAGTCTACTCCTCTGTACAAAGAGGCTTAGATCAACGTATCTACTTAACATTTGTGACCTTGGAATATTACAGGATCACTTCATTTGTACTTGGCGATCCAGCTTATTCCTAAAAAGATGGTTAATCCTTGTTAGGCACATGACTCCAGGAAAGCTTTGGCCAAGAAGAGATTTGAGTCGGACGGATTGAAGCCATCGCGCCACGTCTAGGAACAAAGTACGTCAGTGGCAAACCTTTCAACAACTTAAGCACTAGATGTGGCATGTTCCTATCAGCTGGTTTCACAATTAACGAGTAATACGACTGAGACGCGTGTAACATGGCAAGACAGTTTCTCCCGCAGCAAGTTGTCATCTGACAGACCGTGGGAGAAGATTTTCAGCACAAGCTAACAGCATTCTTTTGGTTTCGTGTTGCACAATTAACCTTGTTTGGCAGCAATGAAAGTTCGTTAAGGGAGGGACAGGGATTGATTTGGTCTGTCAGCGTCAAAGGCAACAGGTTAAGGGGCCAACCGCTCCCTCCACCCGACCAATGACGAATTACCGTGTCTAATGTTTAAATAAAATTGTAATTAAATTTTCTCCTAACGAACAGGGTAACAGAGAAAGAAGTAAACCATTCATCAAAACAGATACAAATGTAAAAAGCATTTAAGAAACCCTGTAAAAACCAAAAAAATAGTTTCTAATCAGTATTTCAAAGGAATGCAAATCATGTAATGTTAAACAAAAAATAAATTTATCAATATAAAAATTTTCTTCCTGGAAAAACAAGCCAGTTTTTCTTAACTCATCAGGTTAATACCTGAAAAAACAGTACAATCTTCAAGGTGGCTGAATCTACCACCAAGAAGATCATAGCAACACAGTAACAAAAATACTAAAATATGAGATCTTAATAAGAAAGTTTTATTAATATTCCCACCAGTAAAATATTTCAATAAATTAAACATAAAGTGTATGCACAAATATTCCTATCATTAATGGCGCAGTTATGCAAAACCTAAAAAAAGAAAAAGAAAAAAAAAAGACTGCCAGTGATTACGTTACATAAAACTGATTGAACATAAGAAAACACCTACATACAATGGGAATAACAGAGGACCCTAAATGTAGGATCTGTGATGACGGTGATGAAACTGCATCACATCTGATCTTCGAATGCATTGTATTGGAAAGTAAAAGGCACAGAACATTTATGACAAACAGACACGAAGAAATTGTCTAATAAAGAACTGGTAAAGGGACTTCTTGCACTGTTCAGGGGCATTGGTTGGCTTCACTAGACATACAGGGAGTGATACCGCACAAAAAATTTAGTTTCGGTGCGAGCGGTGGCGTGTTGAACCGAGACTGTTTTGGCTTCCCTGAAAAAAATCAAATCAAACGTAAGAAACTGATTCATAGTTTACGTGCCATTGCGGTTTCGGTGTTAGGATACTACCGAAATAACAAATGTAATTATGCAGGGACGGCGAAGACGAGAATCTCGGTAAATAAAGGAACAAGCTGAGGCATTACGTATTAACAAGCGAAAGGTTAAACATTACTACTAATCAGATATCTACATGGAAACGCAATTCTCTCACCATTCAGTAGCGTTGGTAAGGTTCGTTTGTTCATCTCTTGATAAAAGGATAAGCAGTAGAAGCTTCTGTCGTGTTTGGCGCCCCTGTGGCCCCATCTCTTAATCCATCACGGAGCGGCTGGAGTGATGCGGGTTTATTTTACTGAATAAACCGCCGCTATTACAGACAACCAAAACGTGATACAGTTTACTGCTTATTACAGGCTGTGACCATTCTGGTGCGGACTGTGTCTGCAGGCTAAGCAAGACGTACACCCAACAGGGTTTTCAGAAAGCAGACAGCAACAGGTTTGAACTGGGAAAGGTCGAGCCACCGACCCTTTCTGAACTGTCCACGCAGTTGACGGCTGGCTCGCTAGGCCCCACTTGCACAGTCCCAGGATACAGGGCTTTCCACGTCACGGTACATTAGGCCGCGTTCACACTGTCGGCCTGGCCGAGGCGACTCCGCTTCTGCCGGCTCGCGCCGATCCGACGACATTCGGAATGTTTGCCACCTGTTTTATGTGCGATTAAAATCACGTGAGTCACTACAGTGTGATAACAATAGAAATAAAACAAAATCAATGAACTGTTAGCTGGATCTAAGCAGAGGGCAATGAACAAGTTTCGTTCACCACCGTGTTTCCTTCGATATTCAGCTGACAGTGGGTGAGGATACCTTGTTTCTGGGGCAAGTCCGCCAAGAAGCAAAAAACTAAACACAAGAAGAAACAAAGTGGCACACGCTGCTCATTCTTTACTGACCTGACCTGTAGTGTCAAAGACAAATCGAAGTACCACTACGACACACAATTTTCAACAGATGATACAGCAAAATGTTCGTAGAAATGCAGTTCCCCTCAGCTTTTTAACAAAATTATTATATAATAAAGTCCTCAGACCTGTGTAGAGTTCTTTCAAAGTGGAGATGGGGTGAAATACAGTACGTGTCCTACATAAAGCTAGTAAACCTCAAGCATGCCAATACTTGCAACATCCCTTAAAGGGCGTAACTACATGTTTTTAATGTTACTTTTATCTGTTATATTCTTACCTTATGGTACATTTTTCGAGAGCTACAAAAGCGAAAAAATGAGTAACTGTGCCTCAGGCGTAGATGTACCTACAAATTTCGGCTTCTTCTTTTTATCATTTACAACTAGGAAGGCAATAAGTATGTCGTAAACTTTCAGTCCATCAAAACGAAAGGCACAGTCAACAATAATTTGTTTTCCTGTCGTTCCAAACATGAAATATTTATTCCGGTAATTGTATAATGTGGAGAACTCAGTTGTGCCTCGACCTCATGTAAAAGCATAACAATAATCGTCAGTTGTTACCGGTCGCCACCGAAGAAAAAAGTTTTTCCTTTTTTCTACTTCTGAATCATTAACACGAGGGAGCGACACACGTGGCCAGCAATTCATTTTTTCCGTGTTGCATTTCTTCGTTACGCCCAACATCCACCGAGATCGAAGGATAACGCCGCTCAGATACCCCATACTTGTGAAAGGAGGTAGATATCAGTGCAACTAGTATTTCAAAGACTTTTCTGCACTTTTAGCTCCATTTCACTCGCTAGAATGTATGGTCTAAAATGCATAGAACAGTAAGCTGCCCGCTAGCCAACTTTTTCAATACGCGATTTTTAAATCAAGCACAAGCACTTGACAAATAGCGTCATTTGAAAACGACTGTTACGAATTGTCAAAAGATGAATGCTTTATTAGAAAAGTGAGATATTTTACTACAATGTGTCCGAAAATCAGATTTTTCACTGCATACATTCATGAAAATGGAGTGAGAAGCGCAACGAAACTAAAAACTCGCGCGGAATGAAAGGAAGACATTGTATTTTTTTCACAGGCAAACTATAGCTTGTAAGGAAAAACTTGATGAAACGATGTGGGGTGGTCTTAAATACCGTGAAATTCTTTTACACCGTGAAAATCGGAAAAGTGTATTTCCACCCTTTTTCCGTCTCGTCTCGGCCCGGCGCGCATTATGAACGCAGCCTCACTTGAATGTGTTTGAAATACGCCCTACTAGTTAACGCAGACAGTAGTCGGTGCTGGTTACAACTTGCTTAAAACAGAATATTAATCGTACACTTGGTTCTAATCTAGCATATTACCTCACTGATCTTCGAGTGACTAAATATAAGGAACTGTCGAAGTTCGTAAGTCTCGGTAAAAATTTATCAAAATTACGAACGGAAAACTCCAGCTTAGCACGTTTGGCTAGGAACGAGGCAATAGGATGCTGCAGTGGTAAACTCCTCCCAACAGAGGTTTTGGAGGCCTGTTCAGAGCGTCACATATACGTAATTCTTTTATTATTAATCGATTTTAACGTGTAATATCTGCACAATGCTTTAAAGGCACGTGGCACATTTATCGTCCTTGGCAACAGCTTCACATGGCGCTAGAACCGTTAGTTTCGGTCAGTTACAGCATCCTGTTCGGCAAATGAATCCTTTTATCCAGGTACCACTGCAGTATTTTGCTGTACACACGAAAACTCTGATGTGGTCAAAATCCCAATCTCTTAGTTATTACTTTTGGCATTTAATATCAAATTTTTAAATTCCGTTCGATTAGAGCATCATACCTGATTTTACCATTGTTGCAAAGTTCGACTATGTCCAGAGCCACTTCGATTTATTCAATAGATTTCACAAGCATATGATGTAACAGATCAGTACAATTGCTTTATTTTTGTCAACTGCTACTAGTGCGGTTGTTAAAGAATATATTAAAAGCATAACCGTGACTAACATGAAGGATAACTTTTAAAAGACATAACCACTTTCGAAACGAAGTTCAACCTTGATACACAAATGCTTTGCTTTGTTTTCCAGCTCCAGAAATATGAGTGACTCATTACGATTTTTAGAAACTTTAAATTTAATCTGCAACAGGATACAGTGTTTCAGTTGGCCACTTAGTAACTGTGTTGTTCACTGCACTAAATTGGCGCAGACACATTGCAAGCAATGAGTAACCTGCCTTTTGCAGTGACTTGATACACGGTTAAATGAAATTGTTGTGTAGGTAGGTTTCATTTACGCCAGGAATTGCACTTTCGTAGTGGGATACCGGTAGTAATCGGACTATCGTAGTACATCAAATATTTACAATTTAGTGTGTTGTGTATAGAATGTAAAATAATTTGTATTGCATAAATAACTCTACAGGTGTGGTAAAGAGCTATAGGTCAAGTGTAATGTTATCTTTTCTTCAAGTTTACAACTTTGTGAAACATTGTCACTTCATATCACATCCATAAGTTCATGCTATTGTTTAACTTAATAGCCTGATAATTTCTTAAGATATGAACCATTTTGTATTAACTAATACTTCAGCGAGAGTTTTAAAACTGGGTTCATACTCCTTGCCATAAATGTGCGTGAATGTATTCAGTAGTGGCAAGGCTTTCAGTATGTAGAGCTAAAACGGAGGGAGTAGAAGACGATGATTGTCATGGTAGGTAACTGTTGAAAGAACTGTGTGTGCAGTGTTTCATAGGAGTGGGACACACACATGAGTAGATGTTCAAATATAAAGATGTAAATTCTCTGACGGATATAGTTAAAACGAAATTACCAATTTGGCAGGCCGGAAATGCTGATCTTGCATTAAGAAATTGGAAATACAGGAAAAGCTGAAAATCTTACGTTCAAGGGTTGTCACAGTATTTAGCAGCCAAATGTAACTCTAAATGTTTAGTTGAGGCAGTGTGTTTCGTCATTCTGACACTCTGTATCAGGAAAATGAAAACTCACCATTGGTTGAAGTTTCTCCTGATGCATTGGATCGACTGGGTGCCGTAGAACAGGTAACGTGAAAATAAATACCACCCACATAATAGGGTATTTGTTTTCTGGAACTGCTATTAAGTAGCTAATTATGTCTTGCTCCGACACGCTGTTCTACGTGGCGAATTTCAGTACTTTAAGCAAAAATCATATAAAATTTAAACAAATTGAAAGCCCGCTAAAACGTTCCATTTGAGTTACACGAGGCCTGTGACGTCAAAAGCCACGATTCTACTGCTGCTCTCTGATGTAAACTATTAGTGTTACATTGTTTGGGCATTCCCGTTCGCAAAAGACATACAAAAATGGCATAGTTCCCCTCTAGAGCGATACCTCTATAAAGACAGTAGAAAAATTATTTTTGAAAATTGCAAAAAAACGAGATGTGCGAAATGTGACGCACGCTCGAAGAGGTCCAGATGAAATAGCGGCCACTTCAGGTGTTATTTTCTGGGAGGTTCATTTTGATATAAGTAAACACACAATGTTGTTGCGTTAGTTCACTTTTCAGTATGATTCTCTTCTTCTGCAAATGTGAAAAGGGTTGTTCTGTTTTTAAATGGGACAGTGCAGGTTGATGAGCTGATGTTTACCTTAGGATATTTTCATAATGTTACATGCCAACGATTTGTGTGTATTTAACGCATTTTCCTAATATATTTGTGGAAAGTACAACATGAATTTTGTTTCAGCCCAATATAAACTACGGCAGTGATTATCTCCAGTACGTTCACTTTTATCGCCAGTAGATATTATTTAAACAACGGTTTGAATAATGGGTAATCGTTTTATACATCGACAACATTGATTTGGCCTTGCAAGTTTCGTAACATGCAAGACTAAATTATTGAAGCAAAAATCGTTGTAATCTCATTTTGTGAAGTTAATTTCCCCTAAATAAATAAATCAAATAAATAAAAATAAAAAAATTCAATTCAGAATACAAGAAACGTTTTTTGAGTTATCAAGAATCACCAGATTCAACAGCAATGTAGTGTAGTGTCACGTGTAACTGAAAGTGGCAGAAAGATGACAAAATCCCAGAGATTCACTCACAAAACCAATAAACCAGAATATCGCTTCAATTTCTGCACCATAAACTTGGGCCAACATTTCTCGCTCGCATTGTTTACTTGTGACGTGCATTTGGCTACGTGAAATGTGCGTTGCCAACCTACGAGCGTGATGTAAACGTCGCCGACGCTTCCGCTGTTTCTGTTCTAGCCTTCGGAGACATTGTGTAAATATACACCAGGCAGTTTGTGTCTTTACAGGTTTTAATGTTAGACCTTGCTACTAGTATTGTAGTTAAAATGAAAATACTCAAACTGTGTGTTTTACTGTTAAATTTTACCAACTGTCCCGGCAACCTTTTGCGTTATTGTTGGCAAGAGATGCTGAATAGCGAGGATCCTGTATCGTTTCCATTGGTTTTGACTGGACAAGGGTACATACAAGAACATGTCATACAGCAGGCACCGCATTATTTATTTTCATGGTCTGTACAATATACTAATAGTCATTCCATGTGGTCCCAACATCTTAAGGATTTTATCTCCTGAATATAAGGTAAAAATTTACCCTATGCTGCATAGTTCGGTGACTGGAGAGTAAATCTTCTCAAATCGTCGAGTAGGGCATTTTTTCAGTGATGTCTCTAGCAATAATTACCTTCAAAATGCAAAATGCAGTTTCAACGTTTCTGATTTCTGCTGCGTAAAAATTGATTGATTTTGAAGATACCGTAAATGCATCGAATTCAGGGAGTTTTCCGCTGTCAGCCTTCGCATAATTCTCTTCCAATGTGGCATAAAAGCTGTAAACGCCTTTTAGGTGAGAAATTGAGGAAATGGTAACAACGATACACCTGTCATCTAGTTCGCGCGTCCTTCAGCTAGTAACATAGCGTTTTCGATCACGTGAGGTAATAATAAAATTTTAGGGACGAAATCGATATGTTTTGAAGTTAAATAAAAGATCTCACATCGCCTACCAAGCGAAAACCTGTTATTTCATTATAAAATTTTATGATTTGAAACTTCACTTAATAGGTGTTTTGTAAAAAGAGTGAAAATGCTATCTGAATGTTATTCATTCAGAATAACAATCCTAACCATATTTTTAACACAGGAAGTAATACTAATAAATAAGAAAACGTTGTGGAAAGACACAATAGTTCATTGGATCTACTACATCTTCAGTTCCAGACCCCCCTCCCCCCTTCCTCAGCCGTTATTCTTGTCAACGAATTGTGATTAGTCACAAATTCCATGCTGATGGATTTTTAACATTATTTTAATTTCTTTACTACTAGTTCTCTTATGCTTCGTTGAAATGTTTGACATCGTTATTCCAGCAATTCCTTACTTTTGAGTGTGTCTAGCCTTTCTCGTGTGATAAAATTGCTGGAGGCCGTAAAGAGACTAGGAAAAGATTCTGCCCAGGTACGTGCCTTGCGGCCCGCATTGCCCTCGATACTCGCCACCAGTTGGTCGCAGTCTCGGTCTGAGCTGACTGCCGTGGTCTGCCCGACGCGGACTGCGCCCTGACCTCAGCCAGAGATGGACCATTCTGTCCTCTCTTAACTTGCCTGCCAGCTGCAACTCGCTGAACCTGCGCCCTTAATCAGTACCTCATCCACGAGGATCTTCCCACAGTTGCATGTAGTTGACCTCCTGGATCGTCTGGTCAAATAACTGGTACCCCTTCAACATTTGATGTGGCGAGTGTGGTGCACCGCCAGCCTCAGAGCGCCTGCAGTAGTTGGAGCTGGGAGGCGCCCCTGTCCCCACGGCAGCTGCTGGGTCTCTGGACACCGGCTGGCTGGACCAGGGCCGTCGACGGCGGGGCGCCCTGGCGGTGTGCCGGCCACCGGCAGAGCCCCTCGCTGGCGGCCCTGTTCTCAGCACCGGGAGTCCTCTGGCACCCAGCGGCGCCTCGCCCTTCCCCACTGGCACTTCGTCTCCGCCTAGCAGCGCTCACACCTGCTGCTGCTGCTGCTGCCGCTGCCTGGCAGCCAACTTGCCGTCCTCTCGGACCAGCCCGACCCTCCTCACAGCTGTAGGGTTGTTAACTGTCGCCAACAACAGTTCCCACCTCTAGCAACATGGCTAGCAACGACAATCGCAACACACCATTTGGATATTCTGGTTCTCCAGTTGACCTGTGAGGACTTCAGCACTTTTACCCATCCCCTGATACCTGCAAAGCAATCCCATGATACTCTCAACGTTGTTTATCCTCCTTCAAGCACAATTAGTTTTTCTACGGCTTCTGTTCTTACCCACGAGGTACTGCCTTCTTTGGTCCCCTGATCATCTAAAAGGCGGGCAGGTAACTTCGCTGCTTGGAGCACTTCTTCCTCTATACCCACATGTCGCCTCTATTGCAATGCCCTTGTACAGCGCTGCGTTAGGGTGTAGTTAAAAAACAACATGCTCAGTTAAATTTTGCGCATTTCGTAATTACATGAAGCGAAAGTAATGAGATAAGCCTTAGACACCATTCAGGTTCTTAGCGTGAACGTAATGTATGTTTCCCATCAAGCTAAAATAGAAAGGAAAGCCAATTTCAACGTGTATACGTTCACGAGACTCTCGACACACACAATTCGTCCATTCCAAGTGGGCTGTGCAGTAACGGATATTTAATCATTTCGCTACTACACAGAGAAGAGGATATAAGATGGATTAGAAAATATTTGTGAAACTAGAAAATATTTGTGAGACAAGGAAATATGCATTATTCTATTACATTTCATGTAAGGGTAGCTGCTTCCAGCAGAACCTTTGAAGAACAAAAGTAAAGCATCTTAACGGAAAATTCTGCCGCAACAGCATATTTCCTTATGTTAAAAATACGTTCTGAATTGTTACCCTGAATGAGTATAATATTCAGAAAGCATTTTCACTCATTCTTACAAAGCATCTGTTATTTTTTCATAATTAAAGCTTATACATTAAATATCACGAATTAGATCATGTCATCGAAAACGCTGTTGCTGGCTGAAGTACTGGTGTTGTAACGTTGTTCCCGTTTCCTTAATTTCTCATCGTAAAGTTTAATTTGTTCGTTATGTAAAGGCGTTTACATCTTTCATGCCACAATCGAAAAGTATTATGCGAAGGCTGACAGTGGAAACATCCCTATTGTTGATGCATTTGTGGTACCTCCATTCTTCAAAACACAAACCCAATTTGTCAGAAATAAGAAACGTAAAAACGGTATTGCAAGTAACGAATACATGTATTTTAAAGCGAATTATTGCTACAGATATTTTATGCCACTGGAAGAAAGTGCCCTAGTTGTCGGTGTCAGCAGAGTTACTCTGAAGTCCCCATATTATGCAGTGATAGCGAAAATTTTACCGTCTATCCAGGCGGCCTCGAGTGATAGTTGCCAACATCAACACCACGATAGAAAATCTTAGCCAAGATGTTCGGAATACATAGAATGACTCGATTAGTGCATTGTACAGGCGGTTAAGTAAATAAATACTTCTGTTGCTGCTCTATGGTTGACTAGTTCTTGTATGTGCCCTTGTCCGGTCAGTGAAAATAAATTGCCGTCGTAAATTCAAGGTTTCATGCAAAACATACCAGTTGTCACGCGGTTGTGTCATGGCGACGTCACACGGATTCTCGCTATTCAGCATATGTTGCCAACATTATCACAGGAGGTCGCCGGGATAGTTAATAAAATTTAACCCAGTAAAGCACACAGTTAAAGGAGTAATTTCGTTTTTAACTAAAAGACTGGTAGCAATGTGTGATATCAAAACATATAAAATACAGCAAAATGCGTTGTGTATATTTATACAATGTCTTTGAAGACTAAAACAGGAACAGCGAAAACGTCTGCGGCGTTTCCATATCGCTCGTAGGTTGGCAACGCACATTCCGCTTAGCCAAAGGCAGGTCGCTTTCAAGTAAAAAATGCGATATGGAACGCTGGAATAATTTCATTGTGCCGAAATGTAAAAGATTTTCTGGTTGTTTCTGCTAATACGTAAACTTAGGTTTTATTTTTATTTTTTATATTTTTCCTGATGTAAGAGTTAACGAATTTCACGGTAAAATTGATACTTCAGAGCGGGCTAAAACAATATCCATGTTATACTTTCACCAAATAGGTCAATAACGGCTTCAATTACACACAAATAGTAGGCGCGTAACATTGCGAAGTTTTACTTCGCAAATGTAAAGATCAGCTCATCAACCTGAACATAAAACCCCTTCACACCTTTGCAGTAGGAAAGAATGTTAAGTGAGCTAATGCAACAATATTACGTGTTTACGTACATGAAATTATCGTCACAGAAATACACATGGTGGTCGCTATATTTAATTTGAACCTCTTTGTAACGAGTGTCACCCACATTTCGCGAATCTTCTCATTTTTCGGAACTAGCAAAAACATTATTTCTTGCGTTATAGATGTATTGCCACGGTGTGGAACTACGCAATATTTGTATGGGTATCTTAAGAGAGTACCAGCAGCATGGTGGTGGTTTCTGACTTACAGGCATCACGTGACGCAAATGTAGTTTTAGCGGGCTTTAAAATAATTTTATTTTCATTTCGTTTCTTTGTTTAAATTACTAAAATTAGTAAGGTAAAAAGTATGTTCCGTGCATAATGTCATAATTAAGAATTTAAAACGGTTTCCGGTAAACAGTTGAATACCCTATTAAGAAACCTTGCAATTGTAACCTTTTCATTGCCTGACCATGTTGTACAGATATTGCAATTGGTGTGGAACTACCTTTCGTAGGATCTCCATACACATTACGAAAGTAGCTCACAGTAAGATAACGAAAATTTAATGACCTAGTTAGGTCAGCAGTAGTAGATAATTAGTTAAAACTGGATGCCAGTGGACTGTTAACTACACTTATCGGGTATGTGATGGAGGTTATTTCTCCTACTCTTGCCATCTTTCCCTTTCTGCATTAGTCAGTGGTCTGCTTCCTGGTAAGTCTGCGTCACTCGACCGTCTGCAATATTTACCATCAGGTTTTTGGAAGATGGAAGCAGTAGAGGACTACATTAGTACAGTGAAATAAGAACGTAATGTCTTACTGACGTTTGAAATACTGTATAATTTAACCCACAAAGAACCGCAAAGCGTAATGAAATTTAAACATAAATTAAATTTTAGTATAAAACGTTTTTAAATCGGACTAAGAATTCTGAAATTTATCAGAGCACCACACAGATTGTTTACCCCGTTCACATAATTCGGATAAATAATGCCAATGTTATTTTTTGATTTTTCAGTTTCTCCCAGCGTATTTGATAATCAAAATATCCACGGGTGTACTGCCCGTCTATAGTGTTCAACGGGCACGTTGGACAGTAGACCGGCAGTACACCCGTGGATATTTTGATGCCGATATTTTGATGCCGATGTTTTCTCACAAATACGAAAATAGGAGTAACACAGATTACGGAGATGTTAGGAGCATACAATACGTATTTCTTCAAAAATTAACTTTCCTGTTCTTTACTGTGAGGCTAAATGTTCCTCGTTTCAAATCTTACCCTCATGGCAGGGCCGGATCTAGGACATTGACCAAGGAGGGCAACCTTAAATTTGCCGGCCCTTCTCTCCCCCCCCCCCTGTAAGAATTGACTTTTTGACGCTAATTGGGTTAAATATCTATACTAACAACAAATCTGTAAATGTAGGCCTGTCGCTGTTCCCTTAAATCTTCGAAACAACTGGACGAATGTTCATGCGGTTTTCACAGGAAACACTAGAAAAGTTTGGGTCACAAATAGGTTTAATTTTATCAAAATCTGATCACGAAAAAAAAGATATCGTAATTTTAAGTGTTTTCAGCAACCGTCGTGTCTGATTTTTGAACTATTAAAAACCTCTTATCTCCATAACTACTTCACGAATTTTCAAGGCTAATTTGAGCGTAACCCTGGAGAACATATAGACTTCGTTTTATAAAAATCGGATCACGGAAAAAAAGAATACCGCAATTTCAAATATTTTATCGACTACCGTCATGTCTGTCTGTCTCTTTGAACACGTCTATCTCCTAAACTACTTGACGAATTTTCATGGGGTTTTCACACGTAACTTGAGCATATCGTGCGGTTACATAAAGGCTCTAATAATTAAAATCGGATCAGAGAAAATAAAGATATCATAATTTAACCATTTGCTTAAAAGCCACAGTGTATGTCTGTGTGTTGAAGGTAATCTCCAAAAGTACTACCTGAACTTTCATGGATTTCCACAGGTAAATTGAGAAAGTTTGGAAAGTAACATAGGCTTAGTTTTATCAAAATTGGATCAGAGAAGATATCGTAATTTGAAATGTTGTATGTATGCTATGCTGTGGTGTATGGTGTGAAGCAGGAAATCTACAAAAGTACTACATGAACTTTCATGGGGTTTCATAGGCCAACTGAGAGTACCTTGGGGCAACATATAAGCTTGATTTCATCAAAATCGGATCAGGGGAAGAAAATATATCGTAATTTCATTTTTCTGATACATGCTATGCATGAAATGCAGCGTAGTATAGCAAAGACCCGATAGAGGCTCTGTTACTGACATAGTATAGAAAATAACTAACAGATGGCGATGCTGCATTACTTATTCTCATAACTAAAGTATAATATACTGAAACAAGGGATATGATTTTCCTTACGGCAGCGGTGTAGTGTATTGATATTCGTAACGGCCGTTGAATCCTTTTTGAAAAATCAGTTACGTAGCCTACAATGAGGGGAATAATTCTTAGTGTTGATAATGAAATAAATGATTAATGGTTATTCCTATCAGTAAATTAATGATCCTCCTAAAGCAAATATTTTTGCCAACGTTAACATACTAAACCGCTGCCACTGAAAGTAAAATTTAACCCAGGTACGGCATAAAGGGTATAATTTGAATTTAAAACATAACGACTTACCTTCGCGTCTATCGATGTCTTCATTTACTAAACATTCTTTTTAAAAAAAAATATAAAAAACATGAATTTATGTGTTTTCCTTTCGGATTTCGGGGCGTACTTATTACATCTTGAGTCCATTCTGTTTAGTAATGCCTAGGAAACGGTGTACTACAGTACAGAACAAATCGAGGCTCTGTTAGTTACGTAATGCACCAAAGAACTAATAGTTGGCGCTGCTTCATTTTTAATTTTTTTTATTTCTTTTCGATGGTTACGCCATAGAACACCAACGAACCACTAAAGGTGCTGTTGGTTTTGTAGTGCTGCAAAGGAACAATACATGATCGAGTTTTACTTATTCCCTCAGTAACATACGTTTTTTGAACACCATCTCCCTGATTTTGAATTAAGAGCCACAAATCTTATCTCTGCAAATACAAACTTACATTGAACAGCGAGTTGCTGATTACACTTTGTATATTCACAGCTTAACGACGTCTATGATTCTTTTGACAGCGGACATTTGAATTTATAACATAACGACATTCCTTCGTCTCTATCGATGCTCTAATTTACATAAGAATTCTTTGCAAGGAAAATGAAATTTATGTAGTTCCATTTCTGATTTTGGTGTATCCTAATTACATTTTGAGTGCATTCTGTTCATGAATGCCTCGAAAACATCATAGTACAGGAAAGGACAAAGTGAGGAGACGTCAGTTACATAGTACACCAAATAACTCATTATGGGTTGCTGCTTTTTCTTTTCATTTTCATAACTATGGTGTAATACACTACAAGACAGGGTACAATTTTACTTTCGGCGGCGACGTTGTGTGCTGATGTTGGCAACGACCGTTGAATGCTGTTTCAAAAATCAGTCACGTAGAATAATGGGAATAATTATGTTCAAGATGAAATAAATAATTTATGCTGTTCCGGTCAGTAAATGGTTCATTGTTACTCTATTGGTATATTGTAAATCAGCGCCAGTGTTTTGAAGTTCAACTAACCTGACGAACGTTTCTTTTGTGACTAAAGTATCAGACTTTAGACAATAACTATCGTCAAGGAGATGGTTCCTTAACAGTTTTAATGCATGAGGCACGTCACAAAAAATCCATACTTTCCTCTTTTGATTTGATGGATTTTCAAATCCAGAATTATCAAATGTAAAATTTGGACTATCCATAAGTTTTCTGTTTGATGGCACCATATCACACACAAATGCTCTCACTTTAAATTCAACATTTCCTAATACTTCAATGGTTTCAGTCAAAAAGTCCTTAGAAACAGTTGTGTCAAAGTTATAATAAATGGGGTACATCCATTTTCCTACCAAACTTCTGATGACCATATGTTGAACATTGTTGCTTGTTCCTCTGATAATCTGCTCTGTCTGATCAAAAGTTAAATCATTGTTTACTTTCATTTCGTCGAAGCTAAGTATTACATTTTTTTCGAATTCTGCTAATAATATGGTTTGGGTTTAAAGAACACTAGGACTTAATCAATGAAACCTGGGGAACGCTAAATTGCCTGAGGTTTCTTTTAATAGTGGCTTCACTAAGAAGAGGGTATTTCAATACGTCCCTGACAAAAGATAACGCTTTATAAGACAGGCAACGAAAAGTGGTAGACTTTGCAATATCTTCACCTGACCAGTTAGTACAACGTCCTTTCGTAACTGCTTGCTGTTGACAGCCAGAAAAAGAACCTTGAATAGCTTTCTGAAATTGTTTCAATTTCTGTAACTCAGTGCTACATCGAAAGAGACGCTCTTGTAAATCAGCATTCTGTTGCCTAGTATCTTTTGTCTTTCCATAACTTCTAATTGTTGGCATAAGCCCACATTGTCGAATTCACAACATTGTTTTTGTTCAGTGCTAACGATTTGTGCAGTAGTAACATCTGCATTCGATGGTAATGTACTTACTTGTAGAATACCTTCAATTTCCTTACGGTTGCTTCGTTTATATTTTGTTTTTTGCCCTGATACTCCTCTCTTCATAAGGTTCATTGCTGCGCCTTAATGGAGCACTGGAGGTTGGTAGATGCAGAGATGGAACAGCCTTCAACTTGAGTTTCGGAGAAATATGCAGCAGTTCATTTTATAAATCCCTTTCATAATCAGAATCCGAAAAATGTATCGAATACACACGAGCATATGCAACTGTAAACGAATCTGCACCTTTGCATGTATTTATTCATCTTCTTTTCATTTCACTGTATTTAGGAAACACGTGAAACACAATTCCTAACTTCCTCGCATTTCTACTGTGGTTAGTACAACTGTCGATGGCACAGCAAACCATTCTTTTCCACGTAAAGGTTTACTGTTAAAAATACCCTCAGTACAGTGATAATTACGAGAATGCTTTCAATCTACAGTTACTAAAACAAATCACACTGACCTAAAAACCGTGTTCTCACTGGTAAACGCATCCGATACAACACGCACACTGGAAGTGCTGCGAGGGTGCGCCATGACGTCATCGGCGCGGTTTGCTACTGCGCATCCACCTCGTGATCCCTGCCGTGGTTCTACCAACCGTGCTAGAACTGCTGTTCCATTGCTGTCACTGTCGGTACTAAGAGAATAAAATATTTTGTTCTTCCTATTCTACGTAACGACTACAATGAAGTCATAAACCACCACTAATCATAAACATGACTTGAAATGTGTAGTGTCGTCAAAGTACTGCATAGCGCACAGAACAACTTCATCACGATATATTAAAAAGGTACTAGTTTCATGTCGGTTGTGTCCATTTTGGTTTAGATTCGTGTTGAGGTGGGATAGAGTTTCCGATAATAAAGTTTTGTTTAGTGCCCCTCCACGTAACTCCTTGCAGTGGGTAACCAAGTACTCGATGCATCATTCTCAAATAAAAATGTTTGCAATCCTAATGGACCAAATAGCTGAAAGCATCAGTCACTACACTTACAATGGTGATATAGCGATTCTCTGCTGGACTCCTTTTAGTCTAGAACCATTTAAACTGACCATTTCCTGTTTGGACACAGCTATTTCGGTTTCGATGCAGCATCTTCGTTGTGTCAATTAAGTAGTTGTGCTCTTCTGGATCTTCCAGGTATTTCCATATTTCATGATGAGGGACACAAACGTAGGCTTCTCTATGTCCAAGATGGTTCTTGCCATGTTCCCAGTACTTCTCTGCCAAAATCCTTATCGCAAAAGTGAGATCTATGGTACTCGGCCCTTTCCTGAAACCATGCTGCTGGTTTAATAAGGATTCAACTATCTCCCTGACTCTGGCTCCCATAATTCTTTACAACAGATTTAGGTTATATGAAATCAGGGTGATATCTCTATAGTTGGCCCACTTCTTTCGGTCTCGCTTTTTAAACAGTGGAATCGTGATTCCTTTTATCCAGTCATCTGGAATTTTGTTGTTTGTCCCGATGACATACGGGACTCAGTAGATCCATGGTAGGCCAGGTGTTCTGGCTGCCTTCATCACATATGGGCTAGGCTCATCACATTCTGGAGACTGAAGGTTTCACATATCGTTAATGAAATTAAATTTTCTTGAAACACAGTCTCGATCGCAAGAGAATTTTTACTGTCCCTAGGCAACCGGTTTGTCTGCTTGTGAGACCATCTTCAGGCCGACTGCAATACAGTGATATTAATAATATTAAGAAGGATGTGCAGAATACGATATTATGGCAATAAACAGTAAAATAATAATGTGAAAAGTTAACCCCGTAGCAGCCGATAGTGGGCGGGTCGGGAACCGTAGGCTGTGGAAATCAACTGCGGGATCGAATTAGCTGGGTATCCACCCCTATGTTTCGTTTGAGCTCCAGCATTTGTCAATGCTCCGTCTCCAGAAATAGCTACTTTTCTTTGGAATAGCGGGTTTCTGCAATTATTTGTGGGCTCTACCCCTGAAATTTTATTTGATATTAATGTTGATTGTGTTTGAATTGGTGATGGATGTCTGATTTGCGCATTGATGGGGTAAGGGATAGTGAGATAATGGTTGTGATGGTTGAAGGTGACATCGTCTGTCAGTGATGATTTTTACCATTTAAATTGACGGTTTATGGTTGTTATAGGTGTTTTGTAGGAGGAGTCTCTGTCTTCACCAAGGGAATTTATGAGATGAAATGTAGATGATTGGCAAGCTTAATAGACTTTTACGGATTTATCCTTTATTATCTGATAGACCGTCGGATGACCCAACATGATTCGCACCTCTTCATTGGTGGTGTACCGTGGGACATGTGCTGTCATAGGAAGTATTTTGCTTTAGAGGTTTGTAATCTTGCTGAGGTTCGTTCCAGCCGCCATGTTGTTAACCTCCGAACCGTACAATACAGCTGGCAAGATGGTTGATTTCCATATTGTTAGTTAGGCTTTCGTGGAGAGGCCTCTGCCCTTTAGCTATGGATATCATTGTATTATTCTAACCTTCTGTTTGTCCGTTGCTTCTATGATGTGTTTGGAAGTTAGGTCGATATTGTGATGCACAGATATGTTGTTTCTGCAGTAACGTTCGACTTTACATACAGCGAGCACCGCCCCCCTCCCCCCCCCCCCCACACACACACATGCGGCATTACATTATTGAGAGGCAATCACGTACTTATTAATAATTTTGTTGCTGTTGTTGTCTTAGAAGCTACAGTTATGATATTGAATACGGGGGATCAATACATAAGAACATACAAATTATTACACTCGTGACTGGTAACAATTTAGGTAAAATAAAGGCCGGCCACGGTGGCCGAGGTGACTGAGGCGCTCCAGTCACGGTCAGCACGGCCACTACGGTCGGGGGTTCGAATCCCCCCTCGGGCATGGTATTTGTGCCGTCCTAGTTCGTAAGTAGTGCCTAAGTAGTTGGTAAGTTGAGGGACTGATGACCCCGTAGTTAAGTCCCATAAGCTTAACAAACATTTGAACATTTTTTTGGAAAATAAAGATTAAAAACATTTGGTTTTATCAATTAACACATTACTTACTGCTGTAATCTGTCATTCCACTACATTGTTTCCCCCTCTCTCTTGGTGTAGCACTTGTTTTTTCACATAGGTGAACAGATTCTGTAAGAAGTGTCTTCAAAGTGCTTGTGCCCCAAATTATTCAGTTTTGTGTATACTATACATTACCCTTTCTGATACTGTTGTTTCTGTTGTTTTTCATGGTGTCTCAACAGCGAAGACTTAATTTTTGATTTTTACTTGTACTTCCCTAATTGTACTTGTACGTTCTTCAGTCCGCAGTTATCACTGTACATACATCCACTTTAAATATATTTGAAACATTGTACTGGACAGGGAATTGATGTGAAAACTACCTGCTTCAATGACTAACTGCATGGAAGTTAGGTGAAAGATAATCGTTAATTGTAGGTAATATTAAAAATGGGGAGGAAGTTTGTACGTAAGCAACAAAAGGTTTTGTTTTAAATAAAGTGGCATTGTAGAAAAAAAAATATGGGGTGGGGGGGCGATTTCGTAAAACCTTGAAACCACATACCACTGGTTGTATTTGATTACTAGCATTCAGACGTACATGTTTAAACATTTCCCACATGTGCTTGTCCTGCTTGTAACGTAACCTTTAACTGGGGACTGGGGAGGGGGGGATGTACACTATGGCTCTTTCACAAGCCAAGCTGCGCTGACGAGAGCCAATCCCAGCAGCTGCAGCACGTCTGACCAAAGTATGCGGCTTCCGGAGCACACCAATTGCAATAAACTAGCGACTGGCCTAGTTAGGCCCTCTTCATTCCACAACACACTATGAAAAGCAGTACTAGCGCACGTGACCGGCGGGCCGCACAAAACAGTATAAAAGACAAAAAGTAGTAGACGATGGTGTCACATAATTTGATCCATTAACATTAGTCCAACATCGCAAGGAGGCGGGCATCCTTTTTGTTAAAAGTAGCGCACAATTCAAATATGAGACTATTCTCTTTCAGTTTCTCTCAACAGCACTGCAGTACTGATGAAGTAAATAACAAGCACGTTTTCAATCCCATGTATGACTTGAATCTCCACGCCTTCATCGGCTCTCACAAAGTTCTACATAAAAGAACGTCCGACGAATCCTTTCAATTAAAAATGTCTTATAGGGTTACGAGGCATATATATAAGGCGCTATCTACAGCGCAACCACGTTGACTTCAAATAGGTTTGACTACTAAAAAGCATAAGTACTTTTATATGGTAGGATGGTAATTTGTCTGCGACACACTTCCTTACGTGCTGCAGGTTAACAAATTCAAACAATATAACATGCACAGAAAAAAAAATTATCAAAAGGCCATGAACCGCAACTTGAAGACGACATAAATGTGGTAAGTGCCGAGATAATGCAAGGCAAGTGCAGAATGGTATCAGACCAAATATTATTCTATAAATACGCTAGATGTATTCAGGCGTTCCTTCCGTTAGCCGTATTCACAGAGCCTGTTAACGTCGAGTTGCCACTTGAGCATACGGTGACATGACGATGGCCGCCAGGAGGCGCCAGCGAGCAGACAGCAGCGGTCTGGTCGTGGCTGACGCGGCTGACCAGGTAGAGTGGTGTTCCTGTGTGCTCACTGACTGGAGCGCTGGGGAGGGTCAGTGTGTGCTGGCGTGAGAGGAAGGATTAAACTGAACGCTGAGAGCCGACCTGTGGTTGCTGCGAGCTGCCTGTCCGCACCTGACTGCTTCTTCCTTCTAGATAGTTGTCGTTTACATGTTTAACGTTTGACTGGGATTTGACCGGTAACTGTTTGCTTCCGTAAAGCAATGTTTCAAAGTTCGAACAGAATAGTGACTGCTCGGCTCTTTAAAGGAAAGTTCTTAATAGAAAGGATAACATTTGCGCACAGCTTATCACGCTTGGCTTTCCTTACATTATCTTCGGTTTGGCAAATTGTAAATGTTGTATCAAGTGGCATACAAGCATCAAAGGGCTCGCAGTTGCCGAATTGTAGAACCTGCGGGGTGGGAATAGACAAAGGTGCTTGCCTGGCATGTTGTTTCCTTACTGAATTGTAAACTGCTTGGTCAACTTAGTGTGTGTGGTGTTGTTAATCGAACTGTATTCAGCCAGCCACTTTTCACTGATTGTATTTTTAATTCGGTGGTGAATTGCTAAATCTGTTGGTGATAAATTTTAAGGTAAAGATAGTGTTTATTTGTCAGTTAAATGTCAGTTACCGTAATGTGTAATTTAGACGTCGTGTTAGAATAAGTGTGTGGCGTACTTTCAACTGTACAACAAATCTGCATTATTGATATCAGGCGCACAGAGATTACCGAAAACTAGTGATATCTCAAAGGAAATCATCTATTGCCCCACTTTAGGTTACTGTAGTAACACTAAAAGTGGGCATTTGCGTTCTTCTTTTGACACCTCGAAATTTAAATGAAAATAACGGCTTAACCATTCACCTAACACAAGTTGAGTAACCAAATTTGTAGAGTAGAAAATTGTCTACAACGTTGCTCTCTTGGGTTTTTTCATATCTCGTATCGTTTCAGATATACTTGTAAAAATAACGGAGATTTGACACCTCCGTTGAATTAACGAAAACCAGTCGTTCGCAGATGTCACATGACATTCCTCGCCCAGAACTCTCTGGCATACGCCATCTTGCGTTGCGTTTTTAATGATTTTCGTATTGTATCTTACACGTTGTCATTTCAAAGCTATGGCGCACTGAAGAATTAACAAAAACACTTCGTACGATAAATGATGATCTAGTGTCTAAAAATGCCACATTAGCATGAGTTAACTATCAATAATAAGAGATTAAAGGACGCATTTTGTAATAATGAACATTCTGAACAACGTTATGATGCAGGTAGTTTGGTATACAAAGAAATTCCTAGATTTCTATAGTAAGTGTAGTTCCTTAATGAAACGGAAGGCAAGTACATATACATTGACAAATTACATTGTTTCCTTCCTTTTCTAAGCGTTTATTGACTATTTGTGGAATATATTCAAAGTCATTATTTGAATCAATGCATCTACTAAAATGTTTCTTTGGCATGTTTGACATGTTTGCTATGGTCGCTTTTAACGTAGATGGTATTACCTTTCCTGTAGTTCACATGACTTCGCTTATGTTACACTGTTCTGCACAAAAATAAAGACCAAATGTTATATTTCAAGCCGTGATTACGTGTCCTTTCACAGCTAAATAAGTGTGCTAATACTGAATTCCACATAACTGTAGTACTTAATATATATACAAAGTTAGTACTATCAAACGTCATTTACAAGTCATTGTAACAGTATCCCCCAGTTCATGTACATGTGATAAAGAAGTCTGTTTACAATTCGTTGCTATGTATTTCATGGCATGTTCTCGAAACAGAACGACTGCACTTTTCTAAGAAAGCGATGTTACCTTTGAGCAACTCGGAATCTTGCAGAATACAGTTGTGTTCAATTAACAACAGTGTGCGAAAACCTTTTAGGAAACGAGAGCAAAATTAAAGTAGGACAAATAAGTTATAGTGGATATACATTTTCACTTTATTAATATTCGTTCTGGGTTGTTGGTTGAGAGATTCACTGTTTATTATTGCAGACGGCGTTGAATCAACAGTCTGAAGAGAAGGCCTGTGCACTGCCGTGCCACGTCACGTGACGTCACGCAGAGTATGTGGCGATCGCGAAGCTCGCTAGCTGGCTGATGGGGCACAGCCCACCGCCTCACAGTGGCCAGGCAGTCAGCTACGCGGTCGCGGCCTACTCTGCGTGACGTGGCACGGGAGCGCACAGGCCTTCTCTTCAGATGGTGTTAGTTGAACCGTCTTTCGTTTTCCCATTATATTTGTTCCTCGGTTTGAACGCGTACTTTGTAAAAGTTGGTTTTTGTCCTATTTTGATCGTTACGGATAACTGTTTTTTCGTTACGGAGGGCGTCGAGCTACCATGCCGACAACCCTCTGACCGAGTGTGGTGAGGCACCGCACCTAGCAAGTTCCGAACCCGTGTCGTAGATCACATACTAATTTTTCGCCTGCGAGAGTAGTCCGTAATTATCGTACCATCGATGGCAGGTGTTGACTAACCATTAGATTATTATTCATTGTCCTTAAGAACGTCGTGTTTTTGATAATTTTCAGTGCGCCATTGGTTTGAAATGACAACGGTTGAGTTTCAATAAGAAAATGATCAAGTAGGAAAAGGAATATGGCGTACGCAAGAGATTTTGGGGCGAGGCATGTCCCGTGACAGATTTACGAATGCCAAATGTCCGCTGTGTTCCATCCAGGCTATAGTCACTCGTCCGAACGCCAAATGTTCGCTACGTTCGTTCCAGGCTACAGTCATTCTTAATGGGTACAGACAAAGAAAAAGAAAAACTTTGTACTACCAAGGCAAGACAGGTGATATTTTAACGGAAAATATAAGAAAACTGTAGTAGAGATATTAAAATGATAGTTCAAAGAGGTAAAAGTTCAAGAAAGAGTATGTTTGTCAAAACTAAACTCGAATATAATTTCGACTCTTGTTGCAATATTCTTTCTGACCGTATTTCATACTGGGATCATTGATACTACAACAGTAGAGTCGTAATCTTATCACCAGGACATTTTTATTATTTACGTTATTAATATAGTTCGAAATGTTTGCAAAAACTTGTAAAACCTAAATCTGAAGTGGGCCATAAACGTCAGTGCGATATTTAGGACGTAAATACAACATGGAGGATTATCAGTTATTCGGCAATGCAAAATGAATCAGATGCATTAAAAGACTAATTCGATACACACAACTAAGTATCATTAAAAGCATTGCTCGCAAGCAGGGAATCTACTCCCACAATCTGCGTGTGGTTCTGAGCCAATTGGATGCAACATACTAATTTGCTAAATCCTTATAATTCGTTATAACTTCAAAACACTGGTGCTCAACATTTTCGTAGTGTGAGAGATATATTTTGTAGAAAGAAGGCACCATGCATTCTTCAAAGCCTGACTAGCAAGCAGTGTAAGTACTTTTATAAAATGGTGGTTCTGATCCTTCATTATGCACCACGGCGCCATAGGTATTAGAATTTTGTTTTCGTAAATTACTGAAATGTTGTTGGTCATTATTTGCATTCTATATTATGTTGTACAGTTAAAAGAACCGCAAACATAATGAACACATTTGACGAAGCGCTAGTACTTCTACAAAATTATTTTGATCCTTCGTGACACATCATGGAACTCTAGCGAAATCCATAAAATTTAATTTTTTAGTAACCTTTTGAAGCATTGTTACTTGGTGTTTCCACGTTGTAACATATATTTTGCAAGAAGAAACGACCATGCATTCTATAAAGACCGACATATTTCTCCCACTTACTGTAGGTGGCACTGATTTTTCAAGATGCACACAGCTCAGCGCTTCTGCGATTTCCGGCTGCTTCCTTTTTGGTATCTTTTGGAGTGTTGTTACTGAGTGTTTGCATACTGTGTTCAATATGTTTTGTAGATAGAATGCAGCATCTATTAATGAAAGCCTGCCCGGCAAGTAGTGTATTTACTCCCTTAAAATGATGTGCTTCTCATCCTTCATCAAGCACCATAGCGCATATGCGATTTCGTTTTGTACATTTGTGAAATGTTGTTACTCATTATTAGCATTTTGTGTTTGTTGTATTTCGGAAACATTGAACATAAAAATCATGTGTAGCAAACTGCATGTATTCCTATATAGAAAATATTTCTTCCATCATGAAGCACCGTAACGCTTTTGCAATTTCGTTTTTGTCAATTAGTGAAATGTTGTTGCTCATTATTGGCATTATGTGTTTATTTGTGGCATTTGGAAACAGTAAACATAAACACGGTCAAAGAAACTGTGCACGTATTCTGAGGATGTTCGTACATTCATTTTGCACCATGGCGCTTTTGCGATTTCTATTTTGTTTGTCAACTTGCGAAATGTAGTTGCTCATTATTAGCAGGTATTCCTACACAGAGCTTGTTCGTACATTCATTATGCACCTGGGTGCTTTTGCGATTTCTATTTTGTTTCAGTAATCTTGTGAAATGTTGATTCTCATTATTAGCTTACTATGTTTATTTGTAGTGTTTCGGAAACAGTAAACGTAAACACCATCTAGCAAACTGCGCAGGTATTCCTACACAGAGCTTGTACGTACATTCATGATGCACTTGGGTGCTGTTGCTATTTCTATTTTGTGCCAGTAATCTTGTGAAATGTTGTTGCTCATTATTAGCAGGTATTCCTACACAGAGCTTGTTCGTACATTCATTATGCCCCATGGCGCTTTTGCGATTTCTATTTTGTTTAAGTAAACTTGTGAAATGTTGTTGCCCATTATTAGCAGGTATTACTACACAGAGCATGTTCGTACATTCATTATGCACCATGGCGCTTTTGCGATTTCTATTTTGTTTGTCAACTTGTGAAATGTTGTTGCCCATTATTAGCAGGTATTACTACACAGAACATGTTCGTACATTCATTATGCGCCATGGCGCTTTTGCGATTTCTATTTTGTTTGTCAACTTGTGAAGTGTTGTTACTCATTATTAGCAGGTATTCCTACAAAGATCTTGTTCGCACATTCATTATGCCCAAGGCGCTTTTGCGATTTCTATTTTGTTTCAGTAAACGTGTGAGATGATGTTGGTCATTATTAGCAGGTATTCCTACACAGAGATTGTTCGTACATTCATTATGCACCTGGGTGCTTTTGCGATTTCTATTTTGTTTCAGTAATCTTGTGAAATGTTGTTGCTCATTATTAGCTTTCTATGTTTACTTGTAGTGTATGGGAAACAGTAAACGTAAACACCATCTAGCAAACTGCGCAGGTATTCCTACAAAGAGCTTGTTCGTACATTCATTATGCACCTGGGTGCTTTTGCGATTTCTACTTTGTTTCAGTAATCTTGTGAAATGTTGATTCTCATTAGTAGCAGGTATTACTACACAGAGCATGTTCGTACATTCATTATGCACCATGGCGCTTTTGCGATTTCTAATTTGTTTAAGTAAACTTGTGAAATGTTGTTGCCTGTTATTAGCAGGTATTCCTACACAGAGCTTGTTCGTTCATCCGTTATGCACCATGGCGCTTTTGCGATTTCTATTTTTTTTGTCAACTTGTGAAATGTTGTTGCTCATTAGTGGCAGGTATTACTACACAGAGCATGTTCGTACATTCATTATGCACCATGGCGCTTTTGCGATTTCTATTTTAAGTAAACTTGTGAAATGTTGTTGCTCATTATTAGCAGGTATTCCTACAAAGACCTTGTTCGCACATTCATTATGCCCAAGGTGCTTTTGCGATTTCTATTTTGTTTCAGTAAACGTGTGAGATGATGTTGGTCATTATTAGCAGGTATTCCTACACAGAGATTGTTCGTACATTCATTATGCACCATGGCGCTTTTGCGATTTCTATTTTGTTTGCCAACTTGTGAAATGTTGTTGCTCATTATTAGCAGGTATTCCTACACAGAGCTTGTTCGTACATTCATTATGCACCATGACGCTTTTGCGATTTCTATTTTGTTTAAGTAATCTTGTGAAATGTTGTTTCCCATTATTAGCTGGTATTCCTACACAGAGCTTGTTCGTACATTCATTATGCACCTTGGTGCTTTTGCGATTTCTATTTTGTCAACTTGTGAAATGTTGTTGCTCATTAGTAGCAGGTATCACTACACAGAATATGTTCGTACATTCATTATGCGCCATGGCGCTTTTGCGATTTCTATTTTGTTTAAGTAAACTTGTGAAATGTTGTTGCCCATTATTAGCAGGTATTACTATACAGAGCATGTTCGACATTCATTATGCACCATGGCGCTTTTGCGATTTTTATTTTGTTTAAGTAAACTTGTGAAATGTTGTTGCACATTATTACCAGGTATTACTACACAGAATATGTTCGTACATTCATTATGCGCCATGGCGCTTTTGCGATTTCTATTTTGTTTAAGTAAACTTGTGTAATGTTGTTGCTCATTAGTAGCAGGTATTACTACACAGAGCATGGTCGTATATTCATTATGCACCATGGCGCTTTTACGATTTCTACTTTGTTTGTCAACTTGTGAAATGTTGTTGCCCATTATTAGCAGGTATTACTACAAAGATCTTGTTCGCACATTCATTATGCCCAAGGCGCTTTTGCGATTTCTATTTTGTCTCTGTAAACGTGTGAGATGATGTTGGACATTATTAGCAGGTATACCTACACAGAGCATGTTCGCACATTCATTATGCACCGTGGCGCATTTGCGATTTCTAATTTGTTTAAGTAAACTTGTGAAATGTTGTTGCCTGTTATTAGCAGGTATTCCTACACAGAGCTTGTTCGTTCATCCGTTATGCACCATGGCGCTTTTGCGATTTCTATTTTTTTTGTCAACTTGTGAAATGTTGTTGCTCATTAGTGGCAGGTATTACTACACAGAGCATGTTCGTACATTCATTATGCACCATGGCGCTTTTGCGATTTCTATTTTAAGTAAACTTGTGAAATGTTGTTGCTCATTATTAGCAGGTATTCCTACAAAGACCTTGTTCGCACATTCATTATGCCCAAGGTGCTTTTGCGATTTCTATTTTGTTTCAGTAAACGTGTGAGATGATGTTGGTCATTATTAGCAGGTATTCCTACACAGAGATTGTTCGTACATTCATTATGCACCATGGCGCTTTTGCGATTTCTATTTTGTTTGCCAACTTGTGAAATGTTGTTGCTCATTATTAGCAGGTATTCCTACACAGAGCTTGTTCGTACATTCATTATGCACCATGACGCTTTTGCGATTTCTATTTTGTTTAAGTAATCTTGTGAAATGTTGTTTCCCATTATTAGCTGGTATTCCTACACAGAGCTTGTTCGTACATTCATTATGCACCTTGGTGCTTTTGCGATTTCTATTTTGTCAACTTGTGAAATGTTGTTGCTCATTAGTAGCAGGTATCACTACACAGAATATGTTCGTACATTCATTATGCGCCATGGCGCTTTTGCGATTTCTATTTTGTTTAAGTAAACTTGTGAAATGTTGTTGCCCATTATTAGCAGGTATTACTATACAGAGCATGTTCGACATTCATTATGCACCATGGCGCTTTTGCGATTTTTATTTTGTTTAAGTAAACTTGTGAAATGTTGTTGCACATTATTACCAGGTATTACTACACAGAATATGTTCGTACATTCATTATGCGCCATGGCGCTTTTGCGATTTCTATTTTGTTTAAGTAAACTTGTGTAATGTTGTTGCTCATTAGTAGCAGGTATTACTACACAGAGCATGGTCGTATATTCATTATGCACCATGGCGCTTTTACGATTTCTACTTTGTTTGTCAACTTGTGAAATGTTGTTGCCCATTATTAGCAGGTATTACTACAAAGATCTTGTTCGCACATTCATTATGCCCAAGGCGCTTTTGCGATTTCTATTTTGTCTCTGTAAACGTGTGAGATGATGTTGGACATTATTAGCAGGTATACCTACACAGAGCATGTTCGCACATTCATTATGCACCGTGGCGCATTTGCGATTTCTAATTTAAGTAAACTTGTGAAATGTTGTTGCCCATTACTAGCAGGTATTACTACACAGAGCATGTTCGTACATTCATTATGCACCATGGCGCTTTTGCGATTTCTATTTTGTTTCAGTAATTTTGTGAAATGTTGTTGCTCATTATTAGCTTTCTATGTTTATTTCTAGTGTTTGGGAAACAGTAAACGTACACACCATCTAGCAAACTGCGCAGGTATTCCTACACAGAGCTTGTTCGTTCATCCATTATGCACCATGGCGCTTTTGCGATTTGTATTTTGTTTGTCAACTTGTTAAATGTTGTTGCTCATTATTAGCAGGTATTCCTACAAAGAACTTGTTCGCACATTCATTATGCCCAAGGCGCTTTTGCGATTTCTATTTTGTTTCAGTAAACGTGTGAGATGATGTTGGTCATTATTAGCAGGTATTCCTACACAGATTGTTCGTACATTCATTATGCACCATGGCGCTTTTGCGATTTCTATTTTGTTTGCCAACTTGTGAAATGTTGTTGCTCATTATTAGCAGGTATTCCTACAAAGATCTTGTTCGCACATTCACTATGCCCAAGGCGCTTTTGCGATATCTATTTTGTCTCTGTAAACGTGTGAGATGATGTTGGTCATTATAAGCAGGTATTCCTACACAGAGCATGTTCGTACATTCATTATGCACCATGGCGCTTTTGCGATTTCTATTTTGTTTGTCAACTTGTGAACTGTTGTTGCTCACTTTAGCAGGTATTCCTACACAGACCATGTTCGTACATTCATTATGCACCTGAGTGCTTCTGAGATTTCTTTTTTGATTGTCAACTTGTGAAATGTTGTTGCTCATTATTAGCAGGTATTCCTACACAGCTTGTTCGTACATTCATTATGCACCATGGCGCTTTTGCGTTTTTTTTTTGTTTGTCAACTTGTGAAATGATGTTGCTCATTAGTAGCAGGTATTACTACACAGAGCATGTTCGTACATTCATTATGCACCATGGCGCTTTTGCGTTTTTTTGTTTTTTTTTTGTTTGTCAACTTGTGAAATGATGTTGCTCATTAGTAGCAGGTATTACTACACAGAGCATGTTCGTACATTCATTATGCACCATGGCACTTTTGCGATTTCTATTTTGTTTAAGTAAACTTGTAAAATGTTGTTGCCCATTATTAGCAGGTATTCCTACAAAGAACTTGTTCGCACATTTATTATGCCCAAGGCGCTTTTGCGATTTCTATTTTGTTTCAGTAAACGTGTGAGATGATGTTTGTCATTATTAGCAGGTATTCCTACACAGAGCTTGTTCGTACATTCATTATGCACCATGGCGCTTTTGCGATTTCTAGTTTCTTTGTCAACTTGTGAAATGTTGTTGCTCATTATTAGCAGGTATTCCTACACAGAGCTTGTTCGTACATTCATTATGCACCATGGCGCTTTTGCGATTTGTATTTTGTTTCAGTAATATTGTGAAATGTTGTTGCTCATTATTAGATTTCTATGTTTATTTGTAGTGTATGGGAAACAGTAAACGTAAACACCATCTAGCAAACTGCGCAGGTATTCCTACAAAGAGCTTGTTCGTACATTCATTATGCCCAAGGCGCTTTTGGGATTTCTATTTTGTTTCAGTAAACGTGTGAGATGATGTTGGTCATTATTAGCAGGTATTCCTACACAGAGATTGTTCGTACATTCATTATGCACCATGGCGCTTTTGCGATTTCTATTTTGTTTGCCAACTTGTGAAATGTTGTTGCTCATTATTAGCAGGTATTCCTACAAAGATCTTGTTCGCACATTCACTATGCCCAAGGCGCTTTTACGATTTCTATTTTGTCTCTGTAAACGTGTGAGATGATGTTCGCCACTATTAGCAGTTATTCCTGCACAGAGCTTGTTCGTACATTCATTATGTACCATGGCGCTTTTGCGATTTCTATTTTGTTTGTCAACTTGTGAAATGTTGTTGCTCATTAGTAGCAGGTATTCCTACACAGACAATGTTCGTACATTCATTATGCACCATGGCGCTTTTGCGATTTCTATTTTGTAAGTAAACTTGTGAAATGTTGTTGCCCATTATTAGCAGGTATTCCTACAAAGAACTTGTTCGCACATTCATTATGCCCAAGGCGCTTTTGCGATTTCTATTTTGTTTCAGTAAACGTGTGAGATGATGTTGGTCATAATAACCAGGTATTCCTACACAGAGCATGTTAGTACATTCATTATGCACCATGACGCTTTTGCGATTTCTATTTTGTTTAAGTAAACTTGTGAAATGTTGTTTCCCATTATTAGCTGGTATTCCTACACAGAACATGGTCGTACATTCATTATGCACCATGGCGCTTTTGCGAATTCTATTTTGTTTGTCAACTTGTGAAATGTTGTTGCTCATTATGAGCAGGTATTCCTACAAAGATCATGTTCGCACATTCATTATGCCCAAGGCGCTTTTGCGATTTCTATTTTGTTTAAGTAAACTTGTGAAATATTGTTGCTCAATATTAGCAGGTATTCCTACACAGAGCTTGTTCGTACATTCATTATGCACCTGGGTGCTTTTGCGATTTGTATTTTGATTCAGTAATCTTGCGAAATGTTGTTGCTCATTATTAGCTTTCTAAGTTTATTTGTAGTGTTTCGGAAACAGTAAACGGGAACACCATGTAGCAAACTGCGCTGGTAATTTTACACAGAGCTTGTTCGTACATTCATTATGCACCTGAGTGCTTCTGCGATTTCTATTTTGTTTGTCAACTTGTGAAATGTTGCTCATTAGTAGCAGGTATTACTACACAGAGCACGTTCGTACATTGATTATGCACCATGGCGCTTTTGCGATTTCTATTTTGTTTAAGTAAACTTGTGAGATGTTGTTGCACATTATTAGCAGGTATTCCTACACAGAGCTTGTTCGTACATTCATTATGCACCTGGGTGCTTTTGCGATTTCTATTTTGGTTCAGTAATCTTGTGAAATGTTGTTGCTCATTATTAGCTCTCTATGTTTATTTGTAGTGTTTGGGAAACAGTAAACGTAAACACCATCTAGCAAACTGCGCAGGTATTCCTACACAGAGCTTGTTCGTACATTCGTTATGCACCATGGCGCTTTTGCGATTTCTATTTTGTTTGTCAACTTGTGAAATGTTGTTGCTCATTAGTACCAGGTATTACTACACAGAGCATGGACGTACATTCATTATGCACCATGGCGATTTTGCGATTTCTATTTTGTTTGTCAACTTGTGAAATGTTGTTGCCCATTATTAGCAGGTATTACTACACAGAACATGTTCGTACATTCATTATGCACCATGGCGCTTTTGCGATTTCTATTTTGTTTCAGTAATCTTGTGAAATGTTGTTGCTCAATATTTGCATTTTATATTATGTTGTACAGTAAAAAAAGAAAAACGCATTCAGTACTAACACATTTGACGAAGCGCTGGTAGTTACACACAATGAAGGTGATTTGCTGCATCAAGAAGCACAATAATGCTCCTTGCGAAATCAAATATTTTTGTAAATTGCGAAATATTGTCGTTAATTGTTTGCATTCTATCGTTAAGTTGTGTAGATAGAAAACAGCATACATTGTCCTGAAAGCAGCACAACTGCTACAAAATGAGCTTGGTTCTCATCGTCGTGCACCAAACTTTCCGGAATCAGTGAAATTAGTGATTTGTGAAATGTTGTTGCTCATTGTTCGCATACTATGTTCTTTTTAAATATATGGAAAACACCATACGTCTTTAAAAGCATACCTGGCAGTAAGCGCTTTTTCTACTGTGTTGCTGGGGTTTTAAATGCGCAATGGTTTTCAAGGCTTTGCAATTCTTGTTAGCCGCCTTCTTACAGATAACCGTTTCATTTGTTGACTGACTGGATAACTGTGGTCTTTAAAAACGGCAGCTGCAAATTTCTGTGGGTGCCGATATTTCCCTTCCGTGTGTATGTTGTGTGATAAGGTGTAATTGTTGTAGTCTTTGACGATGTTTGTCGCTAGCTGCATTTTAATTATTTCATACTAATAATGATTATCGGCCCTTATCAATAAGCTGCCTCTCGCTACTCCCATAATGCATTTTGTTAAAGAATCCTTTATTCTTGTGTGCAGCGCTTCGGTAATCCGTTAAGTCTGTTATGAATTTACACGCAGATTTTTCTAAAAGTTCTGCATTTCCAGCTGCCTCCTCAATTTCACACGTCGATGGCTCCGATAACAACGCAAACAGCTTCAAACTGCCGTGCAGGTGAGTGAAAATTTTCGTTACATCTGTGTATTATTCAGTTTGCCTACAGTGCTTATGTATAAAGCGTAGCTATATAGGATGGCTGCATCACTATCCATACAAGTACTTCTTCGTCCTGTCAGGTGTTGTATACTTTATAAACCATGTACATATCAGTGACGATGGTATTTCCACTTGTGTGCTTATTAAATTGCTTAATATCATCCCACAGAACCCTAAACCTACGCCACCGTGTGTTGGGAAAATGATTTGACAGGATAAAGTATTAAATGTAGATGCTTCAGGAAGCAGAGTTTTCGCACTACCCTACATCATGCTTGAGCACTGGGTTAGCACCTTCAGTATCGCATTGAGTAAGTACCCTTTACATACATGTAGTTTAGTTTTGAACATCCAGTTTTGTATTTATCGTTTTTCTTAGTGAATGGAAAATTTAGCTTCATTAAATGTCAAGTAACTGTTTCTTATAAATCCACAGATGCCGGAAGTTTCAATAGAGCATAAATTAATTTCTGTAATTACTGCTAACTTGAAACAGATTACATTTATAATACAGCTGTCAAAGAAGTAGTAGACGGCAGAGAGAGGTAACAATGAAGGCAGGGTCCCTGGTCTGCCGCCTGCACGGGAGATGCTTCCTCTGCTGGCCACTTGCCTCGATTCGTGAATCCACACGCTGTGAAACCGGGAAGCACAATTTATAAACAGATACATTTAGATGAAGCAAACAGAAGAGGGACAACGTACTGAAGTTGCCCCTCAGGGGCTCAGCATTAATTTGCTGAGTACGGGCTTGGCGAACCCGGGGTCCTGAGCTGCGGGCTGTGTCGCGCCAACAGTCCGCTACACCGTAAGCTCTGTGCGTGCTTCAACAACCATCGTTTGGCGCGACGGTGGAACGTTGAACGTTTCAGAGCCCGGGGAGCTTGGCTTAATCGCCCGGGTCGCGAGGACGGTACAAACCTCTATATATATAAAAAAAACCTCAATCTCAAGGTGTGCTACGTGCCGAGGAGATGAATGGCTGTTGAGGTTGAACAGTTGTTAGCGAGCAACCTCTGAGGAACCTGCCGCACCTCAGTTGTATAAGTCTTGCCCAGGCAAGCGGGGTTCTGTCTGGATGGACCCTTAGATCCCTAGCTGCTCGTGGGAACACAATGAAGCGAGCAAAAGATAACGTTGGTGGACGTATAACCACCGTCTCAAAGCGTGGAAAGTTTAATGCTACATCATATGACCCCAAGTCGTTCCCTTCCTTGGCCACGCCCTGGGAAAAACGCAGGGCTGAAGATAGAAATGGGACGTATTCACCAAGGTATTTAGTTTGTACAAGAACTGATGGGGAGTTATTTACTACAGTGAAGCCTCAGTTCTTTGTTGACCACCTGGAGGAGAGGTTTGGAGACGTGGAGTCCCTCTCCAAGATGCGCAATGGGTCTGTGTTGATTAACACTGCATCCCCTGCCCAGTCGCGGGCGTTGCTTGCTTGCGATAAGCTGGGAGATGTCGCAGTCAACATTACGCCACATAAGTCTCTTAACCTGGTCCAGGGCATTGTATTTCATCGTGATCTGCTCTTACAGTCTGATGAGGAGCTGCGCGCCAACCTCAAGCGGCGAGGTGTTCACTTCGTCCGGCGTGCCCATCGTGGGTCGAAAGAAAATAGGGTTGCCACTGGTGCCTTCATCGTAGCCTTTGAAGGCGATACACTGCCTGAAAAGGTGAAGGTGATGTGCTACCGGTGTGATGTGAAACCCTATATCCCTCCTCCAATGAGATGCTTCCAGTGCTGGAAATTTGGGCATATGTCGTCTCGTTGCCCTTCCAGTGCCACTTGCCGGGATTGTGGACATCCTGCCCACCCGGACGCCCCACAAGGAACGGAAAATCGTCGAATATAAGACTATGGACCGGTTGACGTATACTGAGGCTAAAAAGAAGTATGAGCGCCTCCACCCAGTTAGCATGACCACCTCTTTTACGACAGTCACGTCATCGCCATCTTCTTTGGCGACACGGGTGTTTTCTAGTACTTCCTCTTCTGTGGGCCCTCAGGGCCGTAAGCCTTCACCTGCCCTCAAGATGGTTGGGGGCTCCCTTCCTTCTTCTGCTCTCAAGGTAATTGCCTCAGGAGCAACCTCCACCCTTCTGCCGGAGAAACAAAAGCCCTCACCGGCACCCCTCGTTCGGAAGGCGTCCCTTGGGACACTCCCTTCCGAATGTTTACCAGTGTCGTTGCCGACACGCGCCAGCAGCAGGCTACACCGAAGGCTGCTGGACGCAGGGCCTCATGCTCCTCCTCAGTCCCTGCGGCTGAGTCTGAGAAGCCAGCCCCACCGGCGAAGCCCCCGAGGGGCAAGAAGGATCGGAGGAAAAAAGTGGAAAGTGAAGAGTTGCAGGGTACCATGGTGGCTCCCATGCCACCGTCCCACTCCCACTCCCACTCCACCTCGACCTCTGGGGACGAGGTTGAGATTCTAGCGTCCCCGGACGACCTCGCTGTCGGGGACATCCCAGAACTAATGGATGCCGAGCCAGGAAAAAGGCAGTCAGCGGATTTGAGTGATGCTGAGTTGTAATCTTCCCTCTTACCTTTCATGTTTTCCCAGTTATCAGACAGCTTCATCCTCCAGTGGAACTGCGGCAGTTTCTTCCCCCACCTGGCTGAGCTACGACACCTTCTAAGCATCACACCTGCTTTCTGCATTGCCTTACAGGAAACTTGGTTTCCAGCAATGCGGACCCCAGCCCTTCATGGCTACCGGGGATATTACTGTAACCGTAGCTCATATAACAGGGTCTCAGGTGGTGTGTGTATGTCCTTACTTCTGTTCATAGTGACCCTGTGCCCCTTCATACACCATTAGAAGCAGTGGCTGTCAGGGTAAGGACAACTCAAGAGTTTACCGTCTGCAGCCTTTATCTCCCTCCAGATGGTGATCTGTTTGACTGATTTGGCTGCACTTGTATCGCTACTTCCCCCGCCTTTCTTCCTATTGGCGACTTCAACGCCCATAATCCATTGTGGGGTGGTACTTCACTTTCTGGTCGGGGCAGAGTAGTCTAGTCTTTACTTTCTCAATTCGACCTCTGCCTATTAAATACTGGTGCCCCCACACACTTTAGTGTGGCACATGACACGTTCTCGGCCATTGATTTATCGATCTGCAGCCACAGCCTTCCACCATCTGTCCACTGGAGAGCCCACGACGACCTGTGTGGCAGTGACCATTTTCCCCTTTTTCTGTCACTCCCACAACGTCAGTCCCCACAACGCCCCCCCCCCCCCCAGGTGGGCTTTAGGCTGGGCTAACTGGGAAGATTACACGTCCACTGCTATTGTTCGACCTTCCCCACTTGATTCCATCGATGTGGTGGTCGAGGGCGTCACTCACACCATTGTTTCTGCTGCAAAAGCTGCAATTCCATGCTCCACATGGTGCCCACGGCGTAAGGCAGTGCCGTGGTGGTCGCCAAACAGCTGAGGCTATTAGAGATCGTAGGCGGGCCTTACAGCGCTATAAGCGTCACCCCTCTCAGGAACTTCGCGCTCGTGCTCGTCAGTTAATAAGAAGACGGAAACAGGAGTGCTGGGAGAGGTACGTCTCCACTATAGGGACGGGTACCTCCGCCTCACAGGTCTGGGGTAGAATCAGGCGGTTAAAGGGAATATCGTCACCAGCGGGAATACCCGGAATCTCCACAAATGGAGTTCTATGTACGGACCCGGCCACACTTGCAGAGATGTTTGCCGAGCATTATGCCCGCGCCTTTGCCTCTGCAAACTATCCACCGGCCTTCCGTACATTGAAGGTGTGGGTAGAACGCCAGCACCTCTCATTTCGTACCCGCCGCTCTGAATCCTACAACAGTCCTTTCACTGAGTGGGAGCTCCTCAGTGCTCTTCGACAATGTCCAGACACGGCGCCAGGACCTGATAGCATCCATAGCCAGATGCTGAAACATCTCTCAGCAGATAGTCGGCGTAACCTACTTGCGGTCTATAACCGCATTTGGTGTGATGGTGTTTTTCCGTCACAGTGGCGGGAGAGTATCATCATCCCCGTACTTAAACCTGACAAACATCCTCTGAACTTGGATAGCTATCGGCCCATTAACCTGACTAACGTTCCATGCAAACTGTTGGAGCGGATGGTCAGTCGGCGGTTGTGTTGGATTCTTGAGAATCGGGGATTATTGGCTCCATGCCAGGGCGGTTTTCGCCAGGGTCGATCGACCACCGATAATCTGGTGTACCTCGAGTCTGCAATCCGCACAGCCTTTTCCCGGCGCCAACACCTTGTTGCCGTCTTCTTTGATGTGCACAAAGCATACAATACAACCTGGCGACGACACATCCTCAACACTTTATATGACAAGGGCCTCCGGGGCTCCCTACCGATTTTTATTCAGAATTTTTTAGCCGTCCGTACCTTTCGTGTTCAAATTAGTGCTTCCCTGAGCTCCTCTCATATCCAGGAAAATTGGGTTCCTCAGGGTTCCGTTTTAAGCGTTCCATTATTTTTAATCGCCATCAACGGTTTAGCCACAGCAGTGGGATCGTCGGTGTCCCCCTCTCTTTATGCTGACGACTTTTCTCTCTTTTAGTCCTGCAGCACCCAAGTTGCCGAGCGCAGGTTGCAAGGTGCTATTCGGAAGGCGCAGACCTGGGCGCTTACTCACGGCTTTCAGTTTTCTGCCTCCAAGACCAGAGTGATGCACTTCTGTCGGCGTCGGACTGTCCACCCGCACCCTGAACTTTATCTTAATGACGAACTACTTACTGTAGTTGAAACTCATCGTTTTTTAGGACTGGTCTTTGACGCCCGGCTGACATGGCTCCCCCCACATTCGTCAGCTGAAACGGAAGTGCTGGCGCCATCTCAACCTTCTCAGACACTTGGGTCATACGACCTGGGGTGCCGACCGCTCCACACTGTTGAGGCTTTACACGGCACTGGTGCAGTCCCGTCTCGATTTTGGGTGCATTGCCTATGGGTCTGCGGCACCTTCGGCACTGCACCTACTGGACCCCATTCACAACTGTGGGGTTCGCATCGCGACGGGTGCCTTCCGCACCAGCCCAGTGAACAGCTTATTAGTGGAGGCTGGGGTTCCACCCTTGGGGATCCGCAGCCAACACCTACTTGCGTCTTACGCAGCCCATGTGTATTGCTCCCCAGGCCACCCGAACCATCGTCTCCTCTTTCCTGATGTGGTAGTCCGTCCCCATCAGCGACGCCCCAGATCAGGTCATACGATTGCCTATCGGGTTCAGTCCCTCCTGCAGGAGCTTGAGTCTTCTCCCCTTCCATCTTCCTATCGGGTCTGTGCACGTACACTTCCGTGGTGTTTGCCAAGGCCGTCTACTCGGCTGGACTGGGCCATGGGCCCAAAGACTCAGTTCCACTAGAGGCGCTCCGCCGTCAGTTCTCGGCTACCATAGCAGAGTTCCGTGGTTATGACCTGATCTACACCGATGGTTCCATGGTGATGGCTGTGTGGGATTTGCGTATACTCATGGTGACCATGTGGAACAGCACTCTCTGCCGAATGGCTGCAGTGTTTACACTGCAGAGTTGGTGGCCATTCACAGAGCTCTCATTCATATCCGGTCTTGCTCAGGCGAGTCTTTTGTTGTTTGCAGCGACTCCCTGAGCAGCCTCCGAGCTCTGGAGCAGTGTTACCCGCGGTCTCCCCTGGTGTTGGCCATTCAGGACACACTTTATGCCGTTACACAGTCCGGGCGATCGGTGGTGTTCATCTGGTCTCCGGGTCATGTTGGTATCCCGGGCAATGAACGTGTTGACAGGCTTGCCAAGCAGGCTGTCGGTATTTCCTGTCTAGAGATCGGCCTCCCGGCTTCTGATCTCCGTTCATTGTTGCGCCAGCGAGTACGTCAGCTTTGGGATACTGAGTGGCGTAGCCTGCGCATGCCCAACAAGCTCCAGGTGGTCAAGGAAACGACGGTTGCATGGCGCTCCTCCATGCGCGTTTCACGACGGGACTCGGTGGTCTTGGGTCGCCTCCGCATTGGGCATACGTGGCTCACCCATGGACATCTCCTTCGGGGTGGGGACCCAGCCCAATAGCGGTGTGGTTCCCGTCTGACAATCGTCCACATATTGTTGGACTGCCCTGTTTTAGCTGCTTTGCGGCGGAATTTTAACTTCCCTGTCGTTTTATCAGATGTTTTAGGTGACGATGCTGCAATGGCAGATACCGTTTTAATTTTTATACGAGCAGGGGGATTTTATCATTCGCTCTAACTAGAGATTTCTGTGTGTTACCGAGTGGTTGACTTTTCCTTTTTTATTCTTATGATCGGTCAACCACGGCCATCGGTTTCTTTGTTGTAAGTTGTCTTTGTGTGACGGTCTTTTCGTTTTGTCTTGTTATTCTTGATGATGTTTTATGGACTCAGTGGGACTCCTCTCCCACTTCGCAATTTTAAACTCGGGGCGTATTATCTTTCACGTGTTGGGATTTACTTTTGACGCCTAGAGATGCAATGGGGGACTGATGACCATTGCAGTTTTGTCCCCCTTAAACAAACAACCAACCAACAGTACTGAGGTTGGAAATGCGGCGCCCCCACTTAGAGCTACCTTTGCTGATATTAATGAACGTCACACCTTGGAAAATTCGTTCATGCCATCTGCATCTAGCTCAAATTAAACCGGAATTGTTTGTTCATGTGCCTTGTTCTGTTGTTAATGGTAAACACAAAGAACTAAAAGATTCATAAGTGGCTTCGGCAATGGAACATTTCACACCTTGGAAAATTCGTTCATGCCATCTGCATCTAGCTCAAATTAAACCGGAATTGTTTGTTCATGTGCCTTGTTCTGTTGTTAACGGTAAACACAAAGAACTAAAAGATTCATAAGTGGTTTCGGCAATAGAACATTAAAACACTCCGATCATTTGTGGCTAGAAAAAACCTAATAACGTAATACGCATTATTTACACACATTTCTTCCCCAAATCGTGTTTGTTTGTTGATATATTAATACGATTGTTCGAAATGACACCATACCAAATATTACATTCTATACTGAACTGGAATTGGCAACGATTTGTGAATTCATCACATAAAAATAGTTAAGGTGTAATATACATTCCACATGAAAATCTATCACAACTGTTGTATGTATTTCTGCTATCACATTGCATCCATTGGCTATAAAATTTCAATTGCGATCGTCGATAATGTTATTAGTGGTGCCGTTGTATGTACTGTGTATCTCGCGTGTCGGTGTTGCATGCACGCATTTGCTTGTCAGTACTGGAGCCACTGAAACTACGCATGACACTCGTTGACATAGTGGGATAGCGCAGTGGTCACACACTGGACTAGCATTCCGAAAGGCGGTGGTTGAAGTAAAACTACTGACCTTCCAGAAAGGGACCAACAACCACAAATGCCTGTATCACACATTGCTACTATGTCTGTACAGAATGTGGCGCAGCTCGGTTCAACTTGGATGAAATACTGCAGTCCACTGTTTCCTATTGTATTAAAACGACTTCCCATTTGATGGGGAAGGCATTATTTTCTCATTTTTCTTTTTTTAACACTGAGCCGACTGCTTAACTCCTGTGGCTCTAGTTGCATAGTGCAGAGGTCTTTTGGTCCCCTTCTCTTACTTACAATGTTGCATTTTGTCCACAGGGCAGTATCACACTAGTTTGAACTTGTCCGCGCTGTCCCCCCCCCCCCCTCTAGAATGCACACCTGCGTGTGAGGTGCGACAAATGTTGCTGCAGTGTGCATTTGTAGAAATCCAGAACAGCTATCACGTTAAGCTAACACACACACACACACACACACACACACACACACTCACACACACTCACACCTTTACATCAGCTTTTTACTAGTGAAACAATATACTAGTAGTCACTTAGTGTTCTCCTCTGATTCAGGACTGAATATAAATGTAGGTTTGCTTACGAGTAGAAAGGTGACTTTCACGTAAGTGGAATTTGGGGGGTAGTTTTGCCGCACATGTTTGTCTTCAGTTGTAAGGTTGTCAGTAGTTTTAGTATCTTCATTTCAGTTGACGATTACATTACTTGTTTGTTCCATAGATCCATAATGAGGGAAACCCTTGGATGTGGAACATGTAAATATATAACAACTTTCCTTACAAGCTAATAGTGATACTAACAGTACGAATACAGATCCATACATAATTTGGTCCTATGCAAAAATAGGACAGTGAAGTAGCAGTTGGCTACCACTAAGCCTCTCACGCTCTTCTTAAACTGAACAATTTAATAACTGAAGTCATGATCGCTTATATAATTCTGATGATCGGTTTCGATCTACATTGATCATCGGATCATGCCGCTGTTGGGGAGTTGGAGCAACAGTCAAGTATTGGTCGCCAAGAAATGGGCCAGCTCCTCGCTAAGGACGTGATCTGTTGATGATCCATGTAGAAAGCTGTAATCATCATATGATGAAATAAAATACGCCTTCTTGACTGCTTCAATTAAAAATTAATTTTTTTAGGTCTTTGATATTTCCCGTGGGAACAGTAACATAAACTATTCTCTTAAACTAGACTTCATTTGAAAGTTTTTGAAAATGTTATTCAGTAATGGACCCATTTTTGAACTAAATCCTTCTGTACATTGCGTTTGTTCCTAGTATTGTATCTATGAACTGAGCTATTACTTGGAAAAGGATTTGACAAATTTCATTTAGGAATAAAGGTGCTCAGTCATAGACCCAGTACTTAGAAGAGCCTTCTAATGGATGTGCTTGAATGTACTCAAAAAACATTACACGTATTACACGCTTATGGACTAAGTAAATCTTCGCTTGCTTTGAAGATTACCCCGAAATATTGTACCATATGACATTATGGAATAAAGAGTGTAGCCAAGCCGTTCGGTGGTTTGCTCCTCTCAACTGAATTTATCGAGTTGTAATTGCAGGAATTTAATGTCAACGTATTCTCTTTAATGGCGGATGGCTTAATTAACTAGTCCCTTGCACAAACACCCTTTGTATCCTGTTAGCGAGGTAAGACGTGTACCTTTTGCAGCATTGGCTGTGACGCAATAGATTTCAATTGTAGTCGAAGAGGATGAGGTTTAAACAATCAAATCCCTGTGACATACGATAGAAATACCTGCTGCATGTAATTCATCACGCAATAAAGTATATTCTCACTGGAAGTGTAGAAAGCCTTTCAGAAATACGAACTGTCTCCTGCGAAATGTTGTTTGTGGGTAGGTAGCTGGGAAGCTACTCTCACAAAGCCTTCTCTAGAATTTTCGAGAACATATTATGTATCCCTCTTTCTCCTTGATACATTGACATCACCCCTGGAAAACATTTTCTGCTATACCTTATAAACACCCTACTATCATGTGGTGCGAACAAACTCAACTTTGACCATTTTTACTGAAACATAGTAATGGAGATACAGCCTTTGCTGTCTTGCAACGACTTAAAAAACTAAAAATGCTGCAGCTGAAAATCTTTTTAGAAAGGTATTCTGCTCCACCGAGACCTCTAAAATATCTCAGTTGCCTCATTTGGCACTAACGCCCTTCCAAATAACACTAAATTATCCACACTGCATCTGTTCAGCGTAATGTTAAGTGACAAGGAATATTGTCAAGGTTCAGCCAATACCTTGCAGACGTATATCTGATGGAATCATGGGTTGTGTGTATGTTCAGCAGTATAAACATGCCGAATAGGCTCTCGTTAAAGAACACGCTGAAGACTGATCAATCGCTTGTTTTAATTCTTAGTCACACAAATTCTTCTGGATATAAGCACTGAAATTAGATTTAATTCTTCACTGCTTTACTACAGCAATTAGCAAATGTGGTTCATTGTATTGGCTTCGGTCCTCAGAATTCGATTCTTAGGGCTTCAGGATGAGAAGATGGTTTCACGTTGTCACCTACACAGAAAGGGATACGGTAACGGGATAAATTACATAATTCATCACTCCCGGTGACGGCGTTTCGTGTCAGTACGTAACACAATTTAGTTACTATCTTTAATGTAGTTTCTCCGTAGCATTGCAGTGAGCTTTCAAGCGTGATGTTGCACTCAGGTTCAGCGAAAACAGATAACCTCCAATGGCTAACGAAGGGAAATTAATATGAACATTTAGATTACTGTGTTCTGTTGAAGTGTTGGCCATTTGAACCATGTCGCACTGAGCGTTCTCAGCCTACGAAGATAACGCAGTGCAATGCCATCTTCCTGAAAAACATTTGCGGCTCTCGGTGTCATTATAAGGCAGTGGAGCAGAGAGTCCCGATCAGACCTGCAGGATGCATCGTAGATGCGTCCGAAACGCAGCCATAAAATCGGTGAGCTTCAAAGGAAACGGCGTCCTCGGCTCCAGCGCGATGGTGGAACAGTGGCTACTTACTATCAGGGATGTCGGTCCGTCGCCGATTATTACAGCGCGGGTTAAATTTGCGTCGTCTGTTTCCTTGTTAGGCACAGTACTCCAGGAAAGCTTCGGCCAAGAATATGATTCGCTTGAGTCGGACGGATTGAAGCCATCGGGCCACTTCTAGAACAAAGTACGTCAGTGGCCAACATTTCAACAACGTAAGCACTAGATGTGACAATACCCTATCATCTGATTTCACAATTAACGAGAAATACGACTGAGAGGCGTGTAACAGTTTCTCCCACAGCAAGTTGTCATCTGACAGACCGTGGGAGAAGATTTTAAGCACAAGTTAACAGCATTATTTTGGTTTCGTATTGCACAATTAACATTGCTTGGAAGCAATGAAAGTTCGTTAAGGGAGGGACAGGGATGGATTTGGTCTGTCAGTGTCAAAGGCAATAGCTTAAGGGGCCAACCCCTCCCTCCCTCCTCCCGACCAATGACGAATTACGCTGTCTAATGTTTAAATAAAATTGTAATTAAATTTTCTCCTATCGAACAGGGTAACAGAGTAAGAAGTAAGCCATTCATCAAAACAGATACAAATGTACAAAGAATTTAAGAAAACAAGCCCTATACAAGCTAAAAACTATTTTCTAATCAGTATTTCAAAGGAATGCAAATCATTTAATATTAAAGAAAAATAAATTTCTCAATATAAAAATCTCCTTTCTGGACAAATAAATAAGCCAATTTTGCTTAACACATCAGCTTAATTGATGAGAGAAAAAAAAAAAAGAAAAATATTTAAGGTGGTTGAATCTACCGCTAATAAGATCGTAGCGACACAGTATCAAAAATACTAAAATATGAGATTTTAATAAGATAGTTTTATTAATATTCCCACCAGTAATATATTTCAATAAATTAAACATCAGAATAATTACTGAAACGAAGCAGCATTGCGTACTTACAATCGAAAGGTTAAACATTATTACTAATCAGATATCTACAGAGAAACGCAATGGTCTCACCATTCAGTAGGGTTGGTAAGGTTCGTTTGTTCATCTCTTGATAAAAGGATAAGCAGTAGAAGCTTCTGTCGTGTTTGGCGCCCCTGTGGCCCCATCTCTTAATCCATCACGGAGCGGCTGGAGTGATGCGGGTTTATTTTACTGAATAAACCGCCGCTATTACAGACAACAACGTGATACAGCTTGCTGGCTATTATAGGCTGTGGCCATTCTGGTGCGGGCTGTGTCTGCAGGCTAAGCAAGACGTACACCCAACAGGGTCAGAGACAAATTGAAGTACCATTACGACACAAAATTTTCAACACATGATACAGCAAAATGCTCGTAGAAATGCAGTTCCCCTCAGACAGATTTAACAAAACTATATTATATAATAAAGTTCTGAGACCTGTGTAGAGTTCTTTCAGAGTGGAGATGGGGTGAAATACAGTACGTGTCCTACATAAAGCTGGTAAACCTCAAGCATGCCAATACTTGCAACATCCCTTATAAGGGCGTAACTACATGTTTTTAATGTTACTTTTATCTGTTATATTCTTACCTTATGGTACATTTTTCGAGAGCTACAAAAGCGAAAAAATGAGTAACTGTGCCTCAGGCGTAGATGTACCTATAAATTTCGGCTTCATACTTTTATCATTTACAACTAGGAAGGCAATAAGTATAATGTCGGAAAATTTTATTTCATTCCATCAAAACGAAAGGCGCAATTAACAATAATTTGCTTTCTTGTCGTTCCAAACACGAAATATTTATTCCAATAATTGTATAATGTGGAGAAAAAATAAGTTGTTGTGCCTCAACCTCATGTAAAAGCATAACACATCATCGTCAATTGTAATCGTTCGCCACCCAATAAAGTTTATTTTCCATTTTTCTGCTTCTGAATCATTAACACATCACGAGGGAGCGACACACGTGGCCAGCATTCATTTTTTCCGTGTTGCATTTCTTTATTACGCCCAACATCCGCAGAGATCAAAGGCTTGCGGTCGCGTCATAACGACGTTCAGATAACTCGTAATTGTGAAAGGAAGTAGATATCAGTGCAACTAGCATTTCAAAGACTTTTCTGCATTTTTAGCTCCATTTCACTCGCTAAAATGTATGGTCTAAAATGCATAGAACAGTAAGCTGCTCGCTATACAAATTTTTCAACGCGCGATTTGTAAATAAAGCACACGCACTTGACAAATAGCGTCATTTGAAAACGACTGTTACGAATTGTCAAAAGATGAATGCTTTATTAGAAAAGTGAGATATTTTACTACAATGTGTCCGAAAATCAGATTTTTCACTGCATACATTCATGAAAATGGAGTGAGAAGCGCAACGAAACTAAAAACTCGCGCGGAATGAAAGGAAGACATTGTATTTTTTTCACAGGCAAACTATAGCTTGTAAGGAAAAACTTGATGAAACGATGTGGGGTGGTCTTAAATACCGTGAAATTCTTTTACACCGTGAAAATCGGAAAAGTGTATTTCCACCCTTTTTCCGTCTCGTCTCGGCCCGGCGCGCATTATGAACGCAGCCTCACTTGAATGTGTTTGAAATACGCCCTACTAGTTAACGCAGACAGTAGTCGGTGCTGGTTACAACTTGCTTAAAACAGAATATTAATCGTACACTTGGTTCTAATCTAGCATATTACCTCACTGATCTTCGAGTGACTAAATATAAGGAACTGTCGAAGTTCGTAAGTCTCGGTAAAAATTTATCAAAATTACGAACGGAAAAGTCCAGCTTAGCACGTTTGGCTTGGAGCGAGGCTATACGATGCTGCAGTGGTAAACTCCTCCCAACAGAGGTTTTGGAGGCCTGTTCAGAGCGTCACATATACGTAATTCTTTTATTATTAATCGATTTTAACGTGTAATAGCTGCACAATGCTATAAAGGCACGTGGCACATTTATCGTCCTTGGCAACAGTTTCACATGGCGCTAGAACCGTTAGTTTCGGTCAGTTACAGCTTCCTGTTGGCAAATGAATCCTTTCATCCAGGTACCACTGCAGTATTTTGCTGTACACACGGAAACTCTGATGTGGTCAAAAGCCAAATCTCTATTAGTTATTACTTTTGGCATTTAATATCAAATTTTGAAATTCCGTTCGATTAGAGCATCATACTAGAATTTACCATTGTTGCAAAGTTCGACTATGTCCAGAGAAGCTTCGATTTATTCAATACATTTCACAAGCATATGATTCATTACGATTTTTAGAAACTTCAAATTTAATCTGCAACAGGCTACTGTCACCAGTTGGCCACTTAGTAACTATGTTGTTCACTGCACTAAATTGGCCCAGCAACATTGCAAGCAATGAGTAACCTGCTTTTTGCAGTGACTTGATAAACGGTTAAATAAAATTGTTGTGTGGGTAAGTTTCATTTACGCCAGGAATTGCACTTTAGGGGAGGGATATTGGTATTTTTTAACTGGACTATCGGAGTACATCAAATATTTCCAATTTAGTGTGTTGTGTATAGAATGCAAAATAATTTGTATTGCCTAAATAACGCTACAGGTGTGGTAAATAGCTGTAGGTCAAGTGTAATGTTATCGTTTCTTCAAGCTTACACACTTGTGAAACATCCAGTTACATCATATCACATGCATAAGTTCATGCTACTGTGTAACTTAATAACCTTATTTTTCACATATGAACCATTTTGTATTAACTAATACTTCAGCGAGGGTGTTAAAACTGGGTTCATACTCATTGCCATTCATGTGCATGAATGTATTCAATAGTGGCAAGACTTTCAGTATGTAGAGCTAAAACGGAAAGAGTATAAGACGACGATGAGGAATATCATGGTAGGTAACTGTTGAAAGAACTGTATTTGCAGTGTTTCATAGGAGTGGGACAGAGAAACATCAGTAGATGTTCAAAAATAAAGATGTTAAGCGTCATTGTAAGAGGTACTTCAGAATAGTACAAATTCTCTGACCGGTTACCCATTTGGCAGGGCGGAAATTCTGATCTTGTATTAAGAAATTGGAAATAAACGAAAAGCTGAAAACCTAACTTCCAAGGGTTGTCACAGTATTTAGCAGCTAAATCATCTTCTGAATGTTTAGTTGAGGCAGTGTGGTTCGTCATTCTGACACTCTGTATCAGGAAAATGAAACCTCACCACTGGTTGAAGTTTCTCCTGATGCATTGGATCGACTGGGTGCCCTAGAACAGGTAACGCGAAAATAAATACCACCCACATAATAGGGTATTTGTTTTCTGGAACTCCTTTTAAGTAGCTAATTAAGTCTTGCTCCGAACACGCTTTTCTACGTGGCGAATTTCAGTACTTTAAACAAAAATCATATAAAATGTAAACAAATTGAAAGCCCGCTAAAACGTTCCATTTGAGTTACACGAGGCCTGTGACGTCAAAAGCCACGATTCTGCTACTGCCCTCTAAAATAAACTAATAGTGTTACATTGTTTCGGCATTCACGTTCGCAAAAGACATACAAAAATATGTAGTTCCCCTCTACAGCGATACCTCTATAAAGACGGTAGAAAAATTGTTTTTGAAAGTTGCAAAAACCGAGATGATTTGAAAAATGTGACGCACGCTCGAAGAGGTCCAAATGAAATGGCGGCCACTTCATGTATTATTTTATGGAAAGTTCATTTTGATATAAGTAAACACACAATGTTGTTGCGTTAGTTCACTTTTCAGTATGATTCTCTTCTTCTGCAAAGGTGAAAAGGAGTTGTTGTTTTTAAGGGGGCAGTGCAGGTTGATGAGCTGATGTTTACCTTAGGATATTTTCATAATGTTACACGCCAACGATTTCTGTGTATTTAACGCATTTTCATAATATATATTGGGAAAGTACAACATGAATTTTGTTTCAGCCCAATATAAACTACGGCACTGATTATCTCCAGTACGTGCACTTTCATCGCCAGTAGATATTATTTAATCAACGGTTTGAATAATGGGCAATCGTTTTAAATATCGACAACGCACTTCTGGTTACTTTCCTACAACACACCCCATTGAAAAATACGAATATGGGAGATGTCTTAAATGCTCCGATTGATTTAGCCTTGCAAGTTTCGTAACATGCAAGTGTAGATACTATGAAAGTGTTGCCAAAAATGCGATTATTGAAGCAAAAATCGTTGTAACCTCATGTTGCGAAGTTTATTTCGCAAAATAAATATCTTATTCAGAACACAAAAAACGTTTCTTAGTAACTAATCAAGAATCACCAGATTCGTCAGCAAATAATGTAGTGTACTGTCACATGTAACTGAAAGTGGCAGAAAGATGACACAATCGCAGACATTCACCCACGAAACCAATAAACCAGAAAATCGCTTAAATTTCTGCACCATAAACTTAAGCCATCGTTTCTCGCTCGCATTGTTTACTTGTGCCGTGCATTTAGCTACGCGAAATGTGCGTTGCCAACCTACGAGCGTGATGAAAACGTCGCCGACGCTTCCGCTGTTTCTGTTCTAGCCTTCAGATACATTGTGTAAATATACACCAGGCATTTAGTGTATTTACAGGTTTTGATGTTACACCCTGCTACTAGTATTGTAGTTAAAATGAAATTCCTCCCTCAGCTGTGTGTTTTACTGTGTTAAATTTTACCAACTATCCCGGCGACCTTTTGCGCTATTGTTGGCAAGAGATGCTGAATAGCGAGGATCCTGTATCGTCGCCATTAGCCAGTAGAGTGACAACGCAAAGGTTTTGTCCTGCAACCTTGGCTTTATGAGGGCAATTCGTTTTGACTGGACAAGGGCACATACAAGAACATGTCAGTCATACATCAGGCACTGCATTATTTATTTTCATGGTCTGTACAATATACTAATAGTTACTCTATGTGGTCCGAACATCTTGAGGATTTTATATCGTCTGAATATAAAGTAAAAATTTACCCTTTGCTGCATAGTATGGTAACTTCAGAGTAACTTAAAATGCAGTTGCCACGTCTCTCATTTCTGGTACGTAAAAATTGATTGGTTTTGAAGATACCATAAATGCATCGACTTTAGGGAGGTTTCCGCTGTCAGCATAATTCTCTTCCATTGTGGAATAAAAGCTGTAAACGCCTTTTAGCTGAGAAATTGCGGAAATTGTAACAACGATACACCTGTCATCTAGTTCGCGCGTCCTTCAGCCAGTAACAGAGCGTTTTCGATCACGTGATGTAATCATAAAATTTTATGATTTGAAACTTCACTTAATAGGTGTTTTGTAAAAAGAGTGAAAATGCTATCTGAATGTTATTCATTCAGAATAACAATCCTAACCATATTTTTAACACAGGAAGTAATACTAATAAATAAGAAAACGTTGTGGAAAGACACAATAGTTCATTGGATCTACTACATCTTCAGTTCCAGACCCCCCTCCCCCCTTCCTCAGCCGTTATTCTTGTCAACGAATTGTGATTAGTCACAAATTCCATGCTGATGGATTTTTAACATTATTTTAATTTCTTTACTACTAGTTCTCTTATGCTTCGTTGAAATGTTTGACATCGTTATTCCAGCAATTCCTTACTTTTGAGTGTGTCTAGCCTTTCTCGTGTGATAAAATTGCTGGAGGCCGTAAAGAGACTAGGAAAAGATTCTGCCCAGGTACGTGCCTTGCGGCCCGCATTGCCCTCGATACTCGCCACCAGTTGGTCGCAGTCTCGGTCTGAGCTGACTGCCGTGGTCTGCCCGACGCGGACTGCGCCCTGACCTCAGCCAGAGATGGACCATTCTGTCCTCTCTTAACTTGCCTGCCAGCTGCAACTCGCTGAACCTGCGCCCTTAATCAGTACCTCATCCACGAGGATCTTCCCACAGTTGCATGTAGTTGACCTCCTGGATCGTCTGGTCAAATAACTGGTACCCCTTCAACATTTGATGTGGCGAGTGTGGTGCACCGCCAGCCTCAGAGCGCCTGCAGTAGTTGGAGCTGGGAGGCGCCCCTGTCCCCACGGCAGCTGCTGGGTCTCTGGACACCGGCTGGCTGGACCAGGGCCGTCGACGGCGGGGCGCCCTGGCGGTGTGCCGGCCACCGGCAGAGCCCCTCGCTGGCGGCCCTGTTCTCAGCACCGGGAGTCCTCTGGCACCCAGCGGCGCCTCGCCCTTCCCCACTGGCACTTCGTCTCCGCCTAGCAGCGCTCACACCTGCTGCTGCTGCTGCTGCCGCTGCCTGGCAGCCAACTTGCCGTCCTCTCGGACCAGCCCGACCCTCCTCACAGCTGTAGGGTTGTTAACTGTCGCCAACAACAGTTCCCACCTCTAGCAACATGGCTAGCAACGACAATCGCAACACACCATTTGGATATTCTGGTTCTCCAGTTGACCTGTGAGGACTTCAGCACTTTTACCCATCCCCTGATACCTGCAAAGCAATCCCATGATACTCTCAACGTTGTTTATCCTCCTTCAAGCACAATTAGTTTTTCTACGGCTTCTGTTCTTACCCACGAGGTACTGCCTTCTTTGGTCCCCTGATCATCTAAAAGGCGGGCAGGTAACTTCGCTGCTTGGAGCACTTCTTCCTCTATACCCACATGTCGCCTCTATTGCAATGCCCTTGTACAGCGCTGCGTTAGGGTGTAGTTAAAAAACAACATGCTCAGTTAAATTTTGCGCATTTCGTAATTACATGAAGCGAAAGTAATGAGATAAGCCTTAGACACCATTCAGGTTCTTAGCGTGAACGTAATGTATGTTTCCCATCAAGCTAAAATAGAAAGGAAAGCCAATTTCAACGTGTATACGTTCACGAGACTCTCGACACACACAATTCGTCCATTCCAAGTGGGCTGTGCAGTAACGGATATTTAATCATTTCGCTACTACACAGAGAAGAGGATATAAGATGGATTAGAAAATATTTGTGAAACTAGAAAATATTTGTGAGACAAGGAAATATGCATTATTCTATTACATTTCATGTAAGGGTAGCTGCTTCCAGCAGAACCTTTGAAGAACAAAAGTAAAGCATCTTAACGGAAAATTCTGCCGCAACAGCATATTTCCTTATGTTAAAAATACGTTCTGAATTGTTACCCTGAATGAGTATAATATTCAGAAAGCATTTTCACTCATTCTTACAAAGCATCTGTTATTTTTTCATAATTAAAGCTTATACATTAAATATCACGAATTAGATCATGTCATCGAAAACGCTGTTGCTGGCTGAAGTACTGGTGTTGTAACGTTGTTCCCGTTTCCTTAATTTCTCATCGTAAAGTTTAATTTGTTCGTTATGTAAAGGCGTTTACATCTTTCATGCCACAATCGAAAAGTATTATGCGAAGGCTGACAGTGGAAACATCCCTATTGTTGATGCATTTGTGGTACCTCCATTCTTCAAAACACAAACCCAATTTGTCAGAAATAAGAAACGTAAAAACGGTATTGCAAGTAACGAATACATGTATTTTAAAGCGAATTATTGCTACAGATATTTTATGCCACTGGAAGAAAGTGCCCTAGTTGTCGGTGTCAGCAGAGTTACTCTGAAGTCCCCATATTATGCAGTGATAGCGAAAATTTTACCGTCTATCCAGGCGGCCTCGAGTGATAGTTGCCAACATCAACACCACGATAGAAAATCTTAGCCAAGATGTTCGGAATACATAGAATGACTCGATTAGTGCATTGTACAGGCGGTTAAGTAAATAAATACTTCTGTTGCTGCTCTATGGTTGACTAGTTCTTGTATGTGCCCTTGTCCGGTCAGTGAAAATAAATTGCCGTCGTAAATTCAAGGTTTCATGCAAAACATACCAGTTGTCACGCGGTTGTGTCATGGCGACGTCACACGGATTCTCGCTATTCAGCATATGTTGCCAACATTATCACAGGAGGTCGCCGGGATAGTTAATAAAATTTAACCCAGTAAAGCACACAGTTAAAGGAGTAATTTCGTTTTTAACTAAAAGACTGGTAGCAATGTGTGACATAAAAACCTATAAAATAGAGCAAAATGCGTTGTGTATATTTATACAATGCCTCTGCAGTCTAAAACAGGAACAGCGGAAACGTCGGCGGCGTTTCCACATCGCTGGTAGGTTGGCCAAAGACAGGTCGCTTTCAAGTAAAACACTGCGAGCGAGAAACGATGGAATAATTTCATAGTGCCGAAATTAAAACATTTCTGGTTTTTGCGATTGCATAAAGTTTTTTCCGTGATGTAAAAGATTTAACAGCTTTCACGGCAAAATTTATACTTAAAGCGGTCTAAAACAATATTAGTGTTATACTTTACCAAATAGATCAATAACGGCTTCAATTACACACAAATCGTAGGCGCGTAACATTGCGAAGTTTTACTTCGCAGATGTAAACATCAGCTCATCAACCTGCACATAAAACCCCTTCACACCTTTGCAGCAGAAAAGAATGCTGAGTGAGCTAATGCAACAATATTACGTGTTTACGTACATGAAATTATCGTCACAGAAATACACATGGTGGACGCTATATTTAATTTGAACCTCTTTGTAACGAGTGTCACCCACATTTCGCGAATCTTCTCATTTTTCGGAACTAGCAAAAACATTATTTCTTGCGTTATAGATGTATTGCCACGGTGTGGAACTACGCAATATTTGTATGCGTATCTTAAGAGAGTACCAGCAGCATGGTGGTGGTTTCTGACTTACAGGCATCACGTGACGCAAATGTAGTTTTAGCGGGCTTTAAAATAATTTTATTTTCATTTCGTTTCTTTGTTTAAATTACTAAAATTAGTAAGGTAAAAAGTATGTTCCGTGCATAATGTCATAATTAAGAATTTAAAACGGTTTCCGGTAAACAGTTGAATACCCTATTAAGAAACCTTGCAATTGTAACCTTTTCATTGCCTGACCATGTTGTACAGATATTGCAATTGGTGTGGAACTACCTTTCGTAGGATCTCCATACACATTACGAAAGTAGCTCACAGTAAGATAACGAAAATTTAATGACCTAGTTAGGTCAGCAGTAGTAGATAATTAGTTAAAACTGGATGCCAGTGGACTGTTAACTACACTTATCGGGTATGTGATGGAGGTTATTTCTCCTACTCTTGCCATCTTTCCCTTTCTGCATTAGTCAGTGGTCTGCTTCCTGGTAAGTCTGCGTCACTCGACCGTCTGCAATATTTACCATCAGGTTTTTGGAAGATGGAAGCAGTAGAGGACTACATTAGTACAGTGAAATAAGAACGTAATGTCTTACTGACGTTTGAAATACTGTATAATTTAACCCACAAAGAACCGCAAAGCGTAATGAAATTTAAACATAAATTAAATTTTAGTATAAAACGTTTTTAAATCGGACTAAGAATTCTGAAATTTATCAGAGCACCACACAGATTGTTTACCCCGTTCACATAATTCGGATAAATAATGCCAATGTTATTTTTTGATTTTTCAGTTTCTCCCAGCGTATTTGATCAAAATATCCACGGGTGTACTGCCCGTCTATAGTGTTCAACGGGCACGTTGGACAGTAGACCGGCAGTACACCCGTGGATATTTTGATGCCGATATTTTGATGCCGATGTTTTCTCACAAATACGAAAATAGGAGTAACACAGATTACGGAGATGTTAGGAGCATACAATACGTATTTCTTCAAAAATTAACTTTCCTGTTCTTTACTGTGAGGCTAAATGTTCCTCGTTTCAAATCTTACCCTCATGGCAGGGCCGGATCTAGGACATTGACCAAGGAGGGCAACCTTAAATTTGCCGGCCCTTCTCTCCCCCCCCCCCCCCCCTGTAAGAATTGACTTTTTGACGCTAATTGGGTTAAATATCTATACTAACAACAAATCTGTAAATGTAGGCCTGTCGCTGTTCCCTTAAATCTTCGAAACAACTGGACGAATGTTCATGCGGTTTTCACAGGAAACACTAGAAAAGTTTGGGTCACAAATAGGTTTAATTTTATCAAAATCTGATCACGAAAAAAAAGATATCGTAATTTTAAGTGTTTTCAGCAACCGTCGTGTCTGATTTTTGAACTATTAAAAACCTCTTATCTCCATAACTACTTCACGAATTTTCAAGGCTAATTTGAGCGTAACCCTGGAGAACATATAGACTTCGTTTTATAAAAATCGGATCACGGAAAAAAAGAATACCGCAATTTCAAATATTTTATCGACTACCGTCATGTCTGTCTGTCTCTTTGAACACGTCTATCTCCTAAACTACTTGACGAATTTTCATGGGGTTTTCACACGTAACTTGAGCATATCGTGCGGTTACATAAAGGCTCTAATAATTAAAATCGGATCAGAGAAAATAAAGATATCATAATTTAACCATTTGCTTAAAAGCCACAGTGTATGTCTGTGTGTTGAAGGTAATCTCCAAAAGTACTACCTGAACTTTCATGGATTTCCACAGGTAAATTGAGAAAGTTTGGAAAGTAACATAGGCTTAGTTTTATCAAAATTGGATCAGAGAAGATATCGTAATTTGAAATGTTGTATGTATGCTATGCTGTGGTGTATGGTGTGAAGCAGGAAATCTACAAAAGTACTACATGAACTTTCATGGGGTTTCATAGGCCAACTGAGAGTACCTTGGGGCAACATATAAGCTTGATTTCATCAAAATCGGATCAGGGGAAGAAAATATATCGTAATTTCATTTTTCTGATACATGCTATGCATGAAATGCAGCGTAGTATAGCAAAGACCCGATAGAGGCTCTGTTACTGACATAGTATAGAAAATAACTAACAGATGGCGATGCTGCATTACTTATTCTCATAACTAAAGTATAATATACTGAAACAAGGGATATGATTTTCCTTACGGCAGCGGTGTAGTGTATTGATATTCGTAACGGCCGTTGAATCCTTTTTGAAAAATCAGTTACGTAGCCTACAATGAGGGGAATAATTCTTAGTGTTGATAATGAAATAAATGATTAATGGTTATTCCTATCAGTAAATTAATGATCCTCCTAAAGCAAATATTTTTGCCAACGTTAACATACTAAACCGCTGCCACTGAAAGTAAAATTTAACCCAGGTACGGCATAAAGGGTATAATTTGAATTTAAAACATAACGACTTACCTTCGCGTCTATCGATGTCTTCATTTACTAAACATTCTTTTTAAAAAAAAATATAAAAAACATGAATTTATGTGTTTTCCTTTCGGATTTCGGGGCGTACTTATTACATCTTGAGTCCATTCTGTTTAGTAATGCCTAGGAAACGGTGTACTACAGTACAGAACAAATCGAGGCTCTGTTAGTTACGTAATGCACCAAAGAACTAATAGTTGGCGCTGCTTCATTTTTAATTTTTTTTATTTCTTTTCGATGGTTACGCCATAGAACACCAACGAACCACTAAAGGTGCTGTTGGTTTTGTAGTGCTGCAAAGGAACAATACATGATCGAGTTTTACTTATTCCCTCAGTAACATACGTTTTTTGAACACCATCTCCCTGATTTTGAATTAAGAGCCACAAATCTTATCTCTGCAAATACAAACTTACATTGAACAGCGAGTTGCTGATTACACTTTGTATATTCACAGCTTAACGACGTCTATGATTCTTTTGACAGCGGACATTTGAATTTATAACATAACGACATTCCTTCGTCTCTATCGATGCTCTAATTTACATAAGAATTCTTTGCAAGGAAAATGAAATTTATGTAGTTCCATTTCTGATTTTGGTGTATCCTAATTACATTTTGAGTGCATTCTGTTCATGAATGCCTCGAAAACATCATAGTACAGGAAAGGACAAAGTGAGGAGACGTCAGTTACATAGTACACCAAATAACTCATTATGGGTTGCTGCTTTTTCTTTTCATTTTCATAACTATGGTGTAATACACTACAAGACAGGGTACAATTTTACTTTCGGCGGCGACGTTGTGTGCTGATGTTGGCAACGACCGTTGAATGCTGTTTCAAAAATCAGTCACGTAGAATAATGGGAATAATTATGTTCAAGATGAAATAAATAATTTATGCTGTTCCGGTCAGTAAATGGTTCATTGTTACTCTATTGGTATATTGTAAATCAGCGCCAGTGTTTTGAAGTTCAACTAACCTGACGAACGTTTCTTTTGTGACTAAAGTATCAGACTTTAGACAATAACTATCGTCAAGGAGATGGTTCCTTAACAGTTTTAATGCATGAGGCACGTCACAAAAAATCCATACTTTCCTCTTTTGATTTGATGGATTTTCAAATCCAGAATTATCAAATGTAAAATTTGGACTATCCATAAGTTTTCTGTTTGATGGCACCATATCACACACAAATGCTCTCACTTTAAATTCAACATTTCCTAATACTTCAATGGTTTCAGTCAAAAAGTCCTTAGAAACAGTTGTGTCAAAGTTATAATAAATGGGGTACATCCATTTTCCTACCAAACTTCTGATGACCATATGTTGAACATTGTTGCTTGTTCCTCTGATAATCTGCTCTGTCTGATCAAAAGTTAAATCATTGTTTACTTTCATTTCGTCGAAGCTAAGTATTACATTTTTTTCGAATTCTGCTAATAATATGGTTTGGGTTTAAAGAACACTAGGACTTAATCAATGAAACCTGGGGAACGCTAAATTGCCTGAGGTTTCTTTTAATAGTGGCTTCACTAAGAAGAGGGTATTTCAATACGTCCCTGACAAAAGATAACGCTTTATAAGACAGGCAACGAAAAGTGGTAGACTTTGCAATATCTTCACCTGACCAGTTAGTACAACGTCCTTTCGTAACTGCTTGCTGTTGACAGCCAGAAAAAGAACCTTGAATAGCTTTCTGAAATTGTTTCAATTTCTGTAACTCAGTGCTACATCGAAAGAGACGCTCTTGTAAATCAGCATTCTGTTGCCTAGTATCTTTTGTCTTTCCATAACTTCTAATTGTTGGCATAAGCCCACATTGTCGAATTCACAACATTGTTTTTGTTCAGTGCTAACGATTTGTGCAGTAGTAACATCTGCATTCGATGGTAATGTACTTACTTGTAGAATACCTTCAATTTCCTTACGGTTGCTTCGTTTATATTTTGTTTTTTGCCCTGATACTCCTCTCTTCATAAGGTTCATTGCTGCGCCTTAATGGAGCACTGGAGGTTGGTAGATGCAGAGATGGAACAGCCTTCAACTTGAGTTTCGGAGAAATATGCAGCAGTTCATTTTATAAATCCCTTTCATAATCAGAATCCGAAAAATGTATCGAATACACACGAGCATATGCAACTGTAAACGAATCTGCACCTTTGCATGTATTTATTCATCTTCTTTTCATTTCACTGTATTTAGGAAACACGTGAAACACAATTCCTAACTTCCTCGCATTTCTACTGTGGTTAGTACAACTGTCGATGGCACAGCAAACCATTCTTTTCCACGTAAAGGTTTACTGTTAAAAATACCCTCAGTACAGTGATAATTACGAGAATGCTTTCAATCTACAGTTACTAAAACAAATCACACTGACCTAAAAACCGTGTTCTCACTGGTAAACGCATCCGATACAACACGCACACTGGAAGTGCTGCGAGGGTGCGCCATGACGTCATCGGCGCGGTTTGCTACTGCGCATCCACCTCGTGATCCCTGCCGTGGTTCTACCAACCGTGCTAGAACTGCTGTTCCATTGCTGTCACTGTCGGTACTAAGAGAATAAAATATTTTGTTCTTCCTATTCTACGTAACGACTACAATGAAGTCATAAACCACCACTAATCATAAACATGACTTGAAATGTGTAGTGTCGTCAAAGTACTGCATAGCGCACAGAACAACTTCATCACGATATATTAAAAAGGTACTAGTTTCATGTCGGTTGTGTCCATTTTGGTTTAGATTCGTGTTGAGGTGGGATAGAGTTTCCGATAATAAAGTTTTGTTTAGTGCCCCTCCACGTAACTCCTTGCAGTGGGTAACCAAGTACTCGATGCATCATTCTCAAATAAAAATGTTTGCAATCCTAATGGACCAAATAGCTGAAAGCATCAGTCACTACACTTACAATGGTGATATAGCGATTCTCTGCTGGACTCCTTTTAGTCTAGAACCATTTAAACTGACCATTTCCTGTTTGGACACAGCTATTTCGGTTTCGATGCAGCATCTTCGTTGTGTCAATTAAGTAGTTGTGCTCTTCTGGATCTTCCAGGTATTTCCATATTTCATGATGAGGGACACAAACGTAGGCTTCTCTATGTCCAAGATGGTTCTTGCCATGTTCCCAGTACTTCTCTGCCAAAATCCTTATCGCAAAAGTGAGATCTATGGTACTCGGCCCTTTCCTGAAACCATGCTGCTGGTTTAATAAGGATTCAACTATCTCCCTGACTCTGGCTCCCATAATTCTTTACAACAGATTTAGGTTATATGAAATCAGGGTGATATCTCTATAGTTGGCCCACTTCTTTCGGTCTCGCTTTTTAAACAGTGGAATCGTGATTCCTTTTATCCAGTCATCTGGAATTTTGTTGTTTGTCCCGATGACATACGGGACTCAGTAGATCCATGGTAGGCCAGGTGTTCTGGCTGCCTTCATCACATATGGGCTAGGCTCATCACATTCTGGAGACTGAAGGTTTCACATATCGTTAATGAAATTAAATTTTCTTGAAACACAGTCTCGATCGCAAGAGAATTTTTACTGTCCCTAGGCAACCGGTTTGTCTGCTTGTGAGACCATCTTCAGGCCGACTGCAATACAGTGATATTAATAATATTAAGAAGGATGTGCAGAATACGATATTATGGCAATAAACAGTAAAATAATAATGTGAAAAGTTAACCCCGTAGCAGCCGATAGTGGGCGGGTCGGGAACCGTAGGCTGTGGAAATCAACTGCGGGATCGAATTAGCTGGGTATCCACCCCTATGTTTCGTTTGAGCTCCAGCATTTGTCAATGCTCCGTCTCCAGAAATAGCTACTTTTCTTTGGAATAGCGGGTTTCTGCAATTATTTGTGGGCTCTACCCCTGAAATTTTATTTGATATTAATGTTGATTGTGTTTGAATTGGTGATGGATGTCTGATTTGCGCATTGATGGGGTAAGGGATAGTGAGATAATGGTTGTGATGGTTGAAGGTGACATCGTCTGTCAGTGATGATTTTTACCATTTAAATTGACGGTTTATGGTTGTTATAGGTGTTTTGTAGGAGGAGTCTCTGTCTTCACCAAGGGAATTTATGAGATGAAATGTAGATGATTGGCAAGCTTAATAGACTTTTACGGATTTATCCTTTATTATCTGATAGACCGTCGGATGACCCAACATGATTCGCACCTCTTCATTGGTGGTGTACCGTGGGACATGTGCTGTCATAGGAAGTATTTTGCTTTAGAGGTTTGTAATCTTGCTGAGGTTCGTTCCAGCCGCCATGTTGTTAACCTCCGAACCGTACAATACAGCTGGCAAGATGGTTGATTTCCATATTGTTAGTTAGGCTTTCGTGGAGAGGCCTCTGCCCTTTAGCTATGGATATCATTGTATTATTCTAACCTTCTGTTTGTCCGTTGCTTCTATGATGTGTTTGGAAGTTAGGTCGATATTGTGATGCACAGATATGTTGTTTCTGCAGTAACGTTCGACTTTACATACAGCGAGCACCGCCCCCCTCCCCCCCCCCCCCACACACACACATGCGGCATTACATTATTGAGAGGCAATCACGTACTTATTAATAATTTTGTTGCTGTTGTTGTCTTAGAAGCTACAGTTATGATATTGAATACGGGGGATCAATACATAAGAACATACAAATTATTACACTCGTGACTGGTAACAATTTAGGTAAAATAAAGGCCGGCCACGGTGGCCGAGGTGACTGAGGCGCTCCAGTCACGGTCAGCACGGCCACTACGGTCGGGGGTTCGAATCCCCCCTCGGGCATGGTATTTGTGCCGTCCTAGTTCGTAAGTAGTGCCTAAGTAGTTGGTAAGTTGAGGGACTGATGACCCCGTAGTTAAGTCCCATAAGCTTAACAAACATTTGAACATTTTTTTGGAAAATAAAGATTAAAAACATTTGGTTTTATCAATTAACACATTACTTACTGCTGTAATCTGTCATTCCACTACATTGTTTCCCCCTCTCTCTTGGTGTAGCACTTGTTTTTTCACATAGGTGAACAGATTCTGTAAGAAGTGTCTTCAAAGTGCTTGTGCCCCAAATTATTCAGTTTTGTGTATACTATACATTACCCTTTCTGATACTGTTGTTTCTGTTGTTTTTCATGGTGTCTCAACAGCGAAGACTTAATTTTTGATTTTTACTTGTACTTCCCTAATTGTACTTGTACGTTCTTCAGTCCGCAGTTATCACTGTACATACATCCACTTTAAATATATTTGAAACATTGTACTGGACAGGGAATTGATGTGAAAACTACCTGCTTCAATGACTAACTGCATGGAAGTTAGGTGAAAGATAATCGTTAATTGTAGGTAATATTAAAAATGGGGAGGAAGTTTGTACGTAAGCAACAAAAGGTTTTGTTTTAAATAAAGTGGCATTGTAGAAAAAAAAATATGGGGTGGGGGGGGCGATTTCGTAAAACCTTGAAACCACATACCACTGGTTGTATTTGATTACTAGCATTCAGACGTACATGTTTAAACATTTCCCACATGTGCTTGTCCTGCTTGTAACGTAACCTTTAACTGGGGACTGGGGAGGGGGGGATGTACACTATGGCTCTTTCACAAGCCAAGCTGCGCTGACGAGAGCCAATCCCAGCAGCTGCAGCACGTCTGACCAAAGTATGCGGCTTCCGGAGCACACCAATTGCAATAAACTAGCGACTGGCCTAGTTAGGCCCTCTTCATTCCACAACACACTATGAAAAGCAGTACTAGCGCACGTGACCGGCGGGCCGCACAAAACAGTATAAAAGACAAAAAGTAGTAGACGATGGTGTCACATAATTTGATCCATTAACATTAGTCCAACATCGCAAGGAGGCGGGCATCCTTTTTGTTAAAAGTAGCGCACAATTCAAATATGAGACTATTCTCTTTCAGTTTCTCTCAACAGCACTGCAGTACTGATGAAGTAAATAACAAGCACGTTTTCAATCCCATGTATGACTTGAATCTCCACGCCTTCATCGGCTCTCACAAAGTTCTACATAAAAGAACGTCCGACGAATCCTTTCAATTAAAAATGTCTTATAGGGTTACGAGGCATATATATAAGGCGCTATCTACAGCGCAACCACGTTGACTTCAAATAGGTTTGACTACTAAAAAGCATAAGTACTTTTATATGGTAGGATGGTAATTTGTCTGCGACACACTTCCTTACGTGCTGCAGGTTAACAAATTCAAACAATATAACATGCACAGAAAAAAAAATTATCAAAAGGCCATGAACCGCAACTTGAAGACGACATAAATGTGGTAAGTGCCGAGATAATGCAAGGCAAGTGCAGAATGGTATCAGACCAAATATTATTCTATAAATACGCTAGATGTATTCAGGCGTTCCTTCCGTTAGCCGTATTCACAGAGCCTGTTAACGTCGAGTTGCCACTTGAGCATACGGTGACATGACGATGGCCGCCAGGAGGCGCCAGCGAGCAGACAGCAGCGGTCTGGTCGTGGCTGACGCGGCTGACCAGGTAGAGTGGTGTTCCTGTGTGCTCACTGACTGGAGCGCTGGGGAGGGTCAGTGTGTGCTGGCGTGAGAGGAAGGATTAAACTGAACGCTGAGAGCCGACCTGTGGTTGCTGCGAGCTGCCTGTCCGCACCTGACTGCTTCTTCCTTCTAGATAGTTGTCGTTTACATGTTTAACGTTTGACTGGGATTTGACCGGTAACTGTTTGCTTCCGTAAAGCAATGTTTCAAAGTTCGAACAGAATAGTGACTGCTCGGCTCTTTAAAGGAAAGTTCTTAATAGAAAGGATAACATTTGCGCACAGCTTATCACGCTTGGCTTTCCTTACATTATCTTCGGTTTGGCAAATTGTAAATGTTGTATCAAGTGGCATACAAGCATCAAAGGGCTCGCAGTTGCCGAATTGTAGAACCTGCGGGGTGGGAATAGTCAAAGGTGCTTGCCTGGCATGTTGTTTCCTTACTGAATTGTAAACTGCTTGGTCAACTTAGTGTGTGTGGTGTTGTTAATCGAACTGTATTCAGCCAGCCACTTTTCACTGATTGTATTTTTAATTCGGTGGTGAATTGCTAAATCTGTTGGTGATAAATTTTAAGGTAAAGATAGTGTTTATTTGTCAGTTAAATGTCAGTTACCGTAATGTGTAATTTAGACGTCGTGTTAGAATAAGTGTGTGGCGTACTTTCAACTGTACAACAAATCTGCATTATTGATATCAGGCGCACAGAGATTACCGAAAACTAGTGATATCTCAAAGGAAATCATCTATTGCCCCACTTTAGGTTACTGTAGTAACACTAAAAGTGGGCATTTGCGTTCTTCTTTTGACACCTCGAAATTTAAATGAAAATAACGGCTTAACCATTCACCTAACACAAGTTGAGTAACCAAATTTGTAGAGTAGAAAATTGTCTACAACGTTGCTCTCTTGGGTTTTTTCATATCTCGTATCGTTTCAGATATACTTGTAAAAATAACGGAGATTTGACACCTCCGTTGAATTAACGAAAACCAGTCGTTCGCAGATGTCACATGACATTCCTCGCCCAGAACTCTCTGGCATACGCCATCTTGCGTTGCGTTTTTAATGATTTTCGTATTGTATCTTACACGTTGTCATTTCAAAGCTATGGCGCACTGAAGAATTAACAAAAACACTTCGTACGATAAATGATGATCTAGTGTCTAAAAATGCCACATTAGCATGAGTTAACTATCAATAATAAGAGATTAAAGGACGCATTTTGTAATAATGAACATTCTGAACAACGTTATGATGCAGGTAGTTTGGTATACAAAGAAATTCCTAGATTTCTATAGTAAGTGTAGTTCCTTAATGAAACGGAAGGCAAGTACATATACATTGACAAATTACATTGTTTCCTTCCTTTTCTAAGCGTTTATTGACTATTTGTGGAATATATTCAAAGTCATTATTTGAATCAATGCATCTACTAAAATGTTTCTTTGGCATGTTTGACATGTTTGCTATGGTCGCTTTTAACGTAGATGGTATTACCTTTCCTGTAGTTCACATGACTTCGCTTATGTTACACTGTTCTGCACAAAAATAAAGACCAAATGTTATATTTCAAGCCGTGATTACGTGTCCTTTCACAGCTAAATAAGTGTGCTAATACTGAATTCCACATAACTGTAGTACTTAATATATATACAAAGTTAGTACTATCAAACGTCATTTACAAGTCATTGTAACAGTATCCCCCAGTTCATGTACATGTGATAAAGAAGTCTGTTTACAATTCGTTGCTATGTATTTCATGGCATGTTCTCGAAACAGAACGACTGCACTTTTCTAAGAAAGCGATGTTACCTTTGAGCAACTCGGAATCTTGCAGAATACAGTTGTGTTCAATTAACAACAGTGTGCGAAAACCTTTTAGGAAACGAGAGCAAAATTAAAGTAGGACAAATAAGTTATAGTGGATATACATTTTCACTTTATTAATATTCGTTCTGGGTTGTTGGTTGAGAGATTCACTGTTTATTATTGCAGACGGCGTTGAATCAACAGTCTGAAGAGAAGGCCTGTGCACTGCCGTGCCACGTCACGTGACGTCACGCAGAGTATGTGGCGATCGCGAAGCTCGCTAGCTGGCTGATGGGGCACAGCCCACCGCCTCACAGTGGCCAGGCAGTCAGCTACGCGGTCGCGGCCTACTCTGCGTGACGTGGCACGGGAGCGCACAGGCCTTCTCTTCAGATGGTGTTAGTTGAACCGTCTTTCGTTTTCCCATTATATTTGTTCCTCGGTTTGAACGCGTACTTTGTAAAAGTTGGTTTTTGTCCTATTTTGATCGTTACGGATAACTGTTTTTTCGTTACGGAGGGCGTCGAGCTACCATGCCGACAACCCTCTGACCGAGTGTGGTGAGGCACCGCACCTAGCAAGTTCCGAACCCGTGTCGTAGATCACATACTAATTTTTCGCCTGCGAGAGTAGTCCGTAATTATCGTACCATCGATGGCAGGTGTTGACTAACCATTAGATTATTATTCATTGTCCTTAAGAACGTCGTGTTTTTGATAATTTTCAGTGCGCCATTGGTTTGAAATGACAACGGTTGAGTTTCAATAAGAAAATGATCAAGTAGGAAAAGGAATATGGCGTACGCAAGAGATTTTGGGGCGAGGCATGTCCCGTGACAGATTTACGAATGCCAAATGTCCGCTGTGTTCCATCCAGGCTATAGTCACTCGTCCGAACGCCAAATGTTCGCTACGTTCGTTCCAGGCTACAGTCATTCTTAATGGGTACAGACAAAGAAAAAGAAAAACTTTGTACTACCAAGGCAAGACAGGTGATATTTTAACGGAAAATATAAGAAAACTGTAGTAGAGATATTAAAATGATAGTTCAAAGAGGTAAAAGTTCAAGAAAGAGTATGTTTGTCAAAACTAAACTCGAATATAATTTCGACTCTTGTTGCAATATTCTTTCTGACCGTATTTCATACTGGGATCATTGATACTACAACAGTAGAGTCGTAATCTTATCACCAGGACATTTTTATTATTTACGTTATTAATATAGTTCGAAATGTTTGCAAAAACTTGTAAAACCTAAATCTGAAGTGGGCCATAAACGTCAGTGCGATATTTAGGACGTAAATACAACATGGAGGATTATCAGTTATTCGGCAATGCAAAATGAATCAGATGCATTAAAAGACTAATTCGATACACACAACTAAGTATCATTAAAAGCATTGCTCGCAAGCAGGGAATCTACTCCCACAATCTGCGTGTGGTTCTGAGCCAATTGGATGCAACATACTAATTTGCTAAATCCTTATAATTCGTTATAACTTCAAAACACTGGTGCTCAACATTTTCGTAGTGTGAGAGATATATTTTGTAGAAAGAAGGCACCATGCATTCTTCAAAGCCTGACTAGCAAGCAGTGTAAGTACTTTTATAAAATGGTGGTTCTGATCCTTCATTATGCACCACGGCGCCATAGGTATTAGAATTTTGTTTTCGTAAATTACTGAAATGTTGTTGGTCATTATTTGCATTCTATATTATGTTGTACAGTTAAAAGAACCGCAAACATAATGAACACATTTGACGAAGCGCTAGTACTTCTACAAAATTATTTTGATCCTTCGTGACACATCATGGAACTCTAGCGAAATCCATAAAATTTAATTTTTTAGTAACCTTTTGAAGCATTGTTACTTGGTGTTTCCACGTTGTAACATATATTTTGCAAGAAGAAACGACCATGCATTCTATAAAGACCGACATATTTCTCCCACTTACTGTAGGTGGCACTGATTTTTCAAGATGCACACAGCTCAGCGCTTCTGCGATTTCCGGCTGCTTCCTTTTTGGTATCTTTTGGAGTGTTGTTACTGAGTGTTTGCATACTGTGTTCAATATGTTTTGTAGATAGAATGCAGCATCTATTAATGAAAGCCTGCCCGGCAAGTAGTGTATTTACTCCCTTAAAATGATGTGCTTCTCATCCTTCATCAAGCACCATAGCGCATATGCGATTTCGTTTTGTACATTTGTGAAATGTTGTTACTCATTATTAGCATTTTGTGTTTGTTGTATTTCGGAAACATTGAACATAAAAATCATGTGTAGCAAACTGCATGTATTCCTATATAGAAAATATTTCTTCCATCATGAAGCACCGTAACGCTTTTGCAATTTCGTTTTTGTCAATTAGTGAAATGTTGTTGCTCATTATTGGCATTATGTGTTTATTTGTGGCATTTGGAAACAGTAAACATAAACACGGTCAAAGAAACTGTGCACGTATTCTGAGGATGTTCGTACATTCATTTTGCACCATGGCGCTTTTGCGATTTCTATTTTGTTTGTCAACTTGCGAAATGTAGTTGCTCATTATTAGCAGGTATTCCTACACAGAGCTTGTTCGTACATTCATTATGCACCTGGGTGCTTTTGCGATTTCTATTTTGTTTCAGTAATCTTGTGAAATGTTGATTCTCATTATTAGCTTACTATGTTTATTTGTAGTGTTTCGGAAACAGTAAACGTAAACACCATCTAGCAAACTGCGCAGGTATTCCTACACAGAGCTTGTACGTACATTCATGATGCACTTGGGTGCTGTTGCTATTTCTATTTTGTGCCAGTAATCTTGTGAAATGTTGTTGCTCATTATTAGCAGGTATTCCTACACAGAGCTTGTTCGTACATTCATTATGCCCCATGGCGCTTTTGCGATTTCTATTTTGTTTAAGTAAACTTGTGAAATGTTGTTGCCCATTATTAGCAGGTATTACTACACAGAGCATGTTCGTACATTCATTATGCACCATGGCGCTTTTGCGATTTCTATTTTGTTTGTCAACTTGTGAAATGTTGTTGCCCATTATTAGCAGGTATTACTACACAGAACATGTTCGTACATTCATTATGCGCCATGGCGCTTTTGCGATTTCTATTTTGTTTGTCAACTTGTGAAGTGTTGTTACTCATTATTAGCAGGTATTCCTACAAAGATCTTGTTCGCACATTCATTATGCCCAAGGCGCTTTTGCGATTTCTATTTTGTTTCAGTAAACGTGTGAGATGATGTTGGTCATTATTAGCAGGTATTCCTACACAGAGATTGTTCGTACATTCATTATGCACCTGGGTGCTTTTGCGATTTCTATTTTGTTTCAGTAATCTTGTGAAATGTTGTTGCTCATTATTAGCTTTCTATGTTTACTTGTAGTGTATGGGAAACAGTAAACGTAAACACCATCTAGCAAACTGCGCAGGTATTCCTACAAAGAGCTTGTTCGTACATTCATTATGCACCTGGGTGCTTTTGCGATTTCTACTTTGTTTCAGTAATCTTGTGAAATGTTGATTCTCATTAGTAGCAGGTATTACTACACAGAGCATGTTCGTACATTCATTATGCACCATGGCGCTTTTGCGATTTCTAATTTGTTTAAGTAAACTTGTGAAATGTTGTTGCCTGTTATTAGCAGGTATTCCTACACAGAGCTTGTTCGTTCATCCGTTATGCACCATGGCGCTTTTGCGATTTCTATTTTTTTTGTCAACTTGTGAAATGTTGTTGCTCATTAGTGGCAGGTATTACTACACAGAGCATGTTCGTACATTCATTATGCACCATGGCGCTTTTGCGATTTCTATTTTAAGTAAACTTGTGAAATGTTGTTGCTCATTATTAGCAGGTATTCCTACAAAGACCTTGTTCGCACATTCATTATGCCCAAGGTGCTTTTGCGATTTCTATTTTGTTTCAGTAAACGTGTGAGATGATGTTGGTCATTATTAGCAGGTATTCCTACACAGAGATTGTTCGTACATTCATTATGCACCATGGCGCTTTTGCGATTTCTATTTTGTTTGCCAACTTGTGAAATGTTGTTGCTCATTATTAGCAGGTATTCCTACACAGAGCTTGTTCGTACATTCATTATGCACCATGACGCTTTTGCGATTTCTATTTTGTTTAAGTAATCTTGTGAAATGTTGTTTCCCATTATTAGCTGGTATTCCTACACAGAGATTGTTCGTACATTCATTATGCACCTTGGTGCTTTTGCGATTTCTATTTTGTCAACTTGTGAAATGTTGTTGCTCATTAGTAGCAGGTATCACTACACAGAATATGTTCGTACATTCATTATGCGCCATGGCGCTTTTGCGATTTCTATTTTGTTTAAGTAAACTTGTGAAATGTTGTTGCCCATTATTAGCAGGTATTACTATACAGAGCATGTTCGACATTCATTATGCACCATGGCGCTTTTGCGATTTTTATTTTGTTTAAGTAAACTTGTGAAATGTTGTTGCACATTATTACCAGGTATTACTACACAGAATATGTTCGTACATTCATTATGCGCCATGGCGCTTTTGCGATTTCTATTTTGTTTAAGTAAACTTGTGTAATGTTGTTGCTCATTAGTAGCAGGTATTACTACACAGAGCATGGTCGTATATTCATTATGCACCATGGCGCTTTTACGATTTCTACTTTGTTTGTCAACTTGTGAAATGTTGTTGCCCATTATTAGCAGGTATTACTACAAAGATCTTGTTCGCACATTCATTATGCCCAAGGCGCTTTTGCGATTTCTATTTTGTCTCTGTAAACGTGTGAGATGATGTTGGACATTATTAGCAGGTATACCTACACAGAGCATGTTCGCACATTCATTATGCACCGTGGCGCATTTGCGATTACTAATTTAAGTAAACTTGTGAAATGTTGTTGCCCATTACTAGCAGGTATTACTACACAGAGCATGTTCGTACATTCATTATGCACCATGGCGCTTTTGCGATTTCTATTTTGTTTCAGTAATTTTGTGAAATGTTGTTGCTCATTATTAGCTTTCTATGTTTATTTCTAGTGTTTGGGAAACAGTAAACGTACACACCATCTAGCAAACTGCGCAGGTATTCCTACACAGAGCTTGTTCGTTCATCCATTATGCACCATGGTGCTTTTGCGATTTGTATTTTGTTTGTCAACTTGTTAAATGTTGTTGCTCATTATTAGCAGGTATTCCTACAAAGAACTTGTTCGCACATTCATTATGCCCAAGGCGCTTTTGCGATTTCTATTTTGTTTCAGTAAACGTGTGAGATGATGTTGGTCATTATTAGCAGGTATTCCTACACAGATTGTTCGTACATTCATTATGCACCATGGCGCTTTTGCGATTTCTATTTTGTTTGCCAACTTGTGAAATGTTGTTGCTCATTATTAGCAGGTATTCCTACAAAGATCTTGTTCGCACATTCACTATGCCCAAGGCGCTTTTGCGATATCTATTTTGTCTCTGTAAACGTGTGAGATGATGTTGGTCATTATAAGCAGGTATTCCTACACAGAGCATGTTCGTACATTCATTATGCACCATGGCGCTTTTGCGATTTCTATTTTGTTTGTCAACTTGTGAACTGTTGTTGCTCACTTTAGCAGGTATTCCTACACAGACCATGTTCGTACATTCATTATGCACCTGAGTGCTTCTGAGATTTCTTTTTTGATTGTCAACTTGTGAAATGTTGTTGCTCATTATTAGCAGGTATTCCTACACAGCTTGTTCGTACATTCATTATGCACCATGGCGCTTTTGCGTTTTTTTTTTGTTTGTCAACTTGTGAAATGATGTTGCTCATTAGTAGCAGGTATTACTACACAGAGCATGTTCGTACATTCATTATGCACCATGGCGCTTTTGCGTTTTTTTGTTTTTTTTTTGTTTGTCAACTTGTGAAATGATGTTGCTCATTAGTAGCAGGTATTACTACACAGAGCATGTTCGTACATTCATTATGCACCATGGCACTTTTGCGATTTCTATTTTGTTTAAGTAAACTTGTAAAATGTTGTTGCCCATTATTAGCAGGTATTCCTACAAAGAACTTGTTCGCACATTTATTATGCCCAAGGCGCTTTTGCGATTTCTATTTTGTTTCAGTAAACGTGTGAGATGATGTTTGTCATTATTAGCAGGTATTCCTACACAGAGCTTGTTCGTACATTCATTATGCACCATGGCGCTTTTGCGATTTCTAGTTTCTTTGTCAACTTGTGAAATGTTGTTGCTCATTATTAGCAGGTATTCCTACACAGAGCTTGTTCGTACATTCATTATGCACCATGGCGCTTTTGCGATTTGTATTTTGTTTCAGTAATATTGTGAAATGTTGTTGCTCATTATTAGATTTCTATGTTTATTTGTAGTGTATGGGAAACAGTAAACGTAAACACCATCTAGCAAACTGCGCAGGTATTCCTACAAAGAGCTTGTTCGTACATTCATTATGCCCAAGGCGCTTTTGGGATTTCTATTTTGTTTCAGTAAACGTGTGAGATGATGTTGGTAATTATTAGCAGGTATTCCTACACAGAGATTGTTCGTACATTCATTATGCACCATGGCGCTTTTGCGATTTCTATTTTGTTTGCCAACTTGTGAAATGTTGTTGCTCATTATTAGCAGGTATTCCTACAAAGATCTTGTTCGCACATTCACTATGCCCAAGGCGCTTTTACGATTTCTATTTTGTCTCTGTAAACGTGTGAGATGATGTTCGCCACTATTAGCAGTTATTCCTGCACAGAGCTTGTTCGTACATTCATTATGTACCATGGCGCTTTTGCGATTTCTATTTTGTTTGTCAACTTGTGAAATGTTGTTGCTCATTAGTAGCAGGTATTCCTACACAGACAATGTTCGTACATTCATTATGCACCATGGCGCTTTTGCGATTTCTATTTTGTAAGTAAACTTGTGAAATGTTGTTGCCCATTATTAGCAGGTATTCCTACAAAGAACTTGTTCGCACATTCATTATGCCCAAGGCGCTTTTGCGATTTCTATTTTGTTTCAGTAAACGTGTGAGATGATGTTGGTCATAATAACCAGGTATTCCTACACAGAGCATGTTAGTACATTCATTATGCACCATGACGCTTTTGCGATTTCTATTTTGTTTAAGTAAACTTGTGAAATGTTGTTTCCCATTATTAGCTGGTATTCCTACACAGAACATGGTCGTACATTCATTATGCACCATGGCGCTTTTGCGAATTCTATTTTGTTTGTCAACTTGTGAAATGTTGTTGCTCATTATGAGCAGGTATTCCTACAAAGATCATGTTCGCACATTCATTATGCCCAAGGCGCTTTTGCGATTTCTATTTTGTTTAAGTAAACTTGTGAAATATTGTTGCTCAATATTAGCAGGTATTCCTACACAGAGCTTGTTCGTACATTCATTATGCACCTGGGTGCTTTTGCGATTTGTATTTTGATTCAGTAATCTTGCGAAATGTTGTTGCTCATTATTAGCTTTCTAAGTTTATTTGTAGTGTTTCGGAAACAGTAAACGGGAACACCATGTAGCAAACTGCGCTGGTAATTTTACACAGAGCTTGTTCGTACATTCATTATGCACCTGAGTGCTTCTGCGATTTCTATTTTGTTTGTCAACTTGTGAAATGTTGCTCATTAGTAGCAGGTATTACTACACAGAGCACGTTCGTACATTGATTATGCACCATGGCGCTTTTGCGATTTCTATTTTGTTTAAGTAAACTTGTGAGATGTTGTTGCACATTATTAGCAGGTATTCCTACACAGAGCTTGTTCGTACATTCATTATGCACCTGGGTGCTTTTGCGATTTCTATTTTGGTTCAGTAATCTTGTGAAATGTTGTTGCTCATTATTAGCTCTCTATGTTTATTTGTAGTGTTTGGGAAACAGTAAACGTAAACACCATCTAGCAAACTGCGCAGGTATTCCTACACAGAGCTTGTTCGTACATTCGTTATGCACCATGGCGCTTTTGCGATTTCTATTTTGTTTGTCAACTTGTGAAATGTTGTTGCTCATTAGTACCAGGTATTACTACACAGAGCATGGACGTACATTCATTATGCACCATGGCGATTTTGCGATTTCTATTTTGTTTGTCAACTTGTGAAATGTTGTTGCCCATTATTAGCAGGTATTACTACACAGAACATGTTCGTACATTCATTATGCACCATGGCGCTTTTGCGATTTCTATTTTGTTTCAGTAATCTTGTGAAATGTTGTTGCTCAATATTTGCATTTTATATTATGTTGTACAGTAAAAAAAGAAAAACGCATTCAGTACTAACACATTTGACGAAGCGCTGGTAGTTACACACAATGAAGGTGATTTGCTGCATCAAGAAGCACAATAATGCTCCTTGCGAAATCAAATATTTTTGTAAATTGCGAAATATTGTCGTTAATTGTTTGCATTCTATCGTTAAGTTGTGTAGATAGAAAACAGCATACATTGTCCTGAAAGCAGCACAACTGCTACAAAATGAGCTTGGTTCTCATCGTCGTGCACCAAACTTTCCGGAATCAGTGAAATTAGTGATTTGTGAAATGTTGTTGCTCATTGTTCGCATACTATGTTCTTTTTAAATATATGGAAAACACCATACGTCTTTAAAAGCATACCTGGCAGTAAGCGCTTTTTCTACTGTGTTGCTGGGGTTTTAAATGCGCAATGGTTTTCAAGGCTTTGCAATTCTTGTTAGCCGCCTTCTTACAGATAACCGTTTCATTTGTTGACTGACTGGATAACTGTGGTCTTTAAAAACGGCAGCTGCAAATTTCTGTGGGTGCCGATATTTCCCTTCCGTGTGTATGTTGTGTGATAAGGTGTAATTGTTGTAGTCTTTGACGATGTTTGTCGCTAGCTGCATTTTAATTATTTCATACTAATAATGATTATCGGCCCTTATCAATAAGCTGCCTCTCGCTACTCCCATAATGCATTTTGTTAAAGAATCCTTTATTCTTGTGTGCAGCGCTTCGGTAATCCGTTAAGTCTGTTATGAATTTACACGCAGATTTTTCTAAAAGTTGTGCATTTCCAGCTGCCTCCTCAATTTCACACGTCGATGGCTCCGATAACAACGCAAACAGCTTCAAACTGCCGTGCAGGTGAGTGAAAATTTTCGTTACATCTGTGTATTATTCAGTTTGCCTACAGTGCTTATGTATAAAGCGTAGCTATATAGGATGGCTGCATCACTATCCATACAAGTACTTCTTCGTCCTGTCAGGTGTTGTATACTTTATAAACCATGTACATATCAGTGACGATGGTATTTCCACTTGTGTGCTTATTAAATTGCTTAATATCATCCCACAGAACCCTAAACCTACGCCACCGTGTGTTGGGAAAATGATTTGACAGGATAAAGTATTAAATGTAGATGCTTCAGGAAGCAGAGTTTTCGCACTACCCTACATCATGCTTGAGCACTGGGTTAGCACCTTCAGTATCGCATTGAGTAAGTACCCTTTACATACATGTAGTTTAGTTTTGAACATCCAGTTTTGTATTTATCGTTTTTCTTAGTGAATGGAAAATTTAGCTTCATTAAATGTCAAGTAACTGTTTCTTATAAATCCACAGATGCCGGAAGTTTCAATAGAGCATAAATTAATTTCTGTAATTACTGCTAACTTGAAACAGATTACATTTATAATACAGCTGTCAAAGAAGTAGTAGACGGCAGAGAGAGGTAACAATGAAGGCAGGGTCCCTGGTCTGCCGCCTGCACGGGAGATGCTTCCTCTGCTGGCCACTTGCCTCGATTCGTGAATCCACACGCTGTGAAACCGGGAAGCACAATTTATAAACAGATACATTTAGATGAAGCAAACAGAAGAGGGACAACGTACTGAAGTTGCCCCTCAGGGGCTCAGCATTAATTTGCTGAGTACGGGCTTGGCGAACCCGGGGTCCTGAGCTGCGGGCTGTGTCGCGCCAACAGTCCGCTACACCGTAAGCTCTGTGCGTGCTTCAACAACCATCGTTTGGCGCGACGGTGGAACGTTGAACGTTTCAGAGCCCGGGGAGCTTGGCTTAATCGCCCGGGTCGCGAGGACGGTACAAACCTCTATATATATAAAAAAAAACCTCAATCTCAAGGTGTGCTACGTGCCGAGGAGATGAATGGCTGTTGAGGTTGAACAGTTGTTAGCGAGCAACCTCTGAGGAACCTGCCGCACCTCAGTTGTATAAGTCTTGCCCAGGCAAGCGGGGTTCTGTCTGGATGGACCCTTAGATCCCTAGCTGCTCGTGGGAACACAATGAAGCGAGCAAAAGATAACGTTGGTGGACGTATAACCACCGTCTCAAAGCGTGGAAAGTTTAATGCTACATCATATGACCCCAAGTCGTTCCCTTCCTTGGCCACGCCCTGGGAAAAACGCAGGGCTGAAGATAGAAATGGGACGTATTCACCAAGGTATTTAGTTTGTACAAGAACTGATGGGGAGTTATTTACTACAGTGAAGCCTCAGTTCTTTGTTGACCACCTGGAGGAGAGGTTTGGAGACGTGGAGTCCCTCTCCAAGATGCGCAATGGGTCTGTGTTGATTAACACTGCATCCCCTGCCCAGTCGCGGGCGTTGCTTGCTTGCGATAAGCTGGGAGATGTCGCAGTCAACATTACGCCACATAAGTCTCTTAACCTGGTCCAGGGCATTGTATTTCATCGTGATCTGCTCTTACAGTCTGATGAGGAGCTGCGCGCCAACCTCAAGCGGCGAGGTGTTCACTTCGTCCGGCGTGCCCATCGTGGGTCGAAAGAAAATAGGGTTGCCACTGGTGCCTTCATCGTAGCCTTTGAAGGCGATACACTGCCTGAAAAGGTGAAGGTGATGTGCTACCGGTGTGATGTGAAACCCTATATCCCTCCTCCAATGAGATGCTTCCAGTGCTGGAAATTTGGGCATATGTCGTCTCGTTGCCCTTCCAGTGCCACTTGCCGGGATTGTGGACATCCTGCCCACCCGGACGCCCCACAAGGAACGGAAAATCGTCGAATATAAGACTATGGACCGGTTGACGTATACTGAGGCTAAAAAGAAGTATGAGCGCCTCCACCCAGTTAGCATGACCACCTCTTTTACGACAGTCACGTCATCGCCATCTTCTTTGGCGACACGGGTGTTTTCTAGTACTTCCTCTTCTGTGGGCCCTCAGGGCCGTAAGCCTTCACCTGCCCTCAAGATGGTTGGGGGCTCCCTTCCTTCTTCTGCTCTCAAGGTAATTGCCTCAGGAGCAACCTCCACCCTTCTGCCGGAGAAACAAAAGCCCTCACCGGCACCCCTCGTTCGGAAGGCGTCCCTTGGGACACTCCCTTCCGAATGTTTACCAGTGTCGTTGCCGACACGCGCCAGCAGCAGGCTACACCGAAGGCTGCTGGACGCAGGGCCTCATGCTCCTCCTCAGTCCCTGCGGCTGAGTCTGAGAAGCCAGCCCCACCGGCGAAGCCCCCGAGGGGCAAGAAGGATCGGAGGAAAAAAGTGGAAAGTGAAGAGTTGCAGGGTACCATGGTGGCTCCCATGCCACCGTCCCACTCCCACTCCCACTCCACCTCGACCTCTGGGGACGAGGTTGAGATTCTAGCGTCCCCGGACGACCTCGCTGTCGGGGACATCCCAGAACTAATGGATGCCGAGCCAGGAAAAAGGCAGTCAGCGGATTTGAGTGATGCTGAGTTGTAATCTTCCCTCTTACCTTTCATGTTTTCCCAGTTATCAGACAGCTTCATCCTCCAGTGGAACTGCGGCAGTTTCTTCCCCCACCTGGCTGAGCTACGACACCTTCTAAGCATCACACCTGCTTTCTGCATTGCCTTACAGGAAACTTGGTTTCCAGCAATGCGGACCCCAGCCCTTCATGGCTACCGGGGATATTACTGTAACCGTAGCTCATATAACAGGGTCTCAGGTGGTGTGTGTATGTCCTTACTTCTGTTCATAGTGACCCTGTGCCCCTTCATACACCATTAGAAGCAGTGGCTGTCAGGGTAAGGACAACTCAAGAGTTTACCGTCTGCAGCCTTTATCTCCCTCCAGATGGTGATCTGTTTGACTGATTTGGCTGCACTTGTATCGCTACTTCCCCCGCCTTTCTTCCTATTGGCGACTTCAACGCCCATAATCCATTGTGGGGTGGTACTTCACTTTCTGGTCGGGGCAGAGTAGTCTAGTCTTTACTTTCTCAATTCGACCTCTGCCTATTAAATACTGGTGCCCCCACACACTTTAGTGTGGCACATGACACGTTCTCGGCCATTGATTTATCGATCTGCAGCCACAGCCTTCCACCATCTGTCCACTGGAGAGCCCACGACGACCTGTGTGGCAGTGACCATTTTCCCCTTTTTCTGTCACTCCCACAACGTCAGTCCCCACAACGCCCCCCCCCCCCCCCCAGGTGGGCTTTAGGCTGGGCTAACTGGGAAGATTACACGTCCACTGCTATTGTTCGACCTTCCCCACTTGATTCCATCGATGTGGTGGTCGAGGGCGTCACTCACACCATTGTTTCTGCTGCAAAAGCTGCAATTCCATGCTCCACATGGTGCCCACGGCGTAAGGCAGTGCCGTGGTGGTCGCCAAACAGCTGAGGCTATTAGAGATCGTAGGCGGGCCTTACAGCGCTATAAGCGTCACCCCTCTCAGGAACTTCGCGCTCGTGCTCGTCAGTTAATAAGAAGACGGAAACAGGAGTGCTGGGAGAGGTACGTCTCCACTATAGGGACGGGTACCTCCGCCTCACAGGTCTGGGGTAGAATCAGGCGGTTAAAGGGAATATCGTCACCAGCGGGAATACCCGGAATCTCCACAAATGGAGTTCTATGTACGGACCCGGCCACACTTGCAGAGATGTTTGCCGAGCATTATGCCCGCGCCTTTGCCTCTGCAAACTATCCACCGGCCTTCCGTACATTGAAGGTGTGGGTAGAACGCCAGCACCTCTCATTTCGTACCCGCCGCTCTGAATCCTACAACAGTCCTTTCACTGAGTGGGAGCTCCTCAGTGCTCTTCGACAATGTCCAGACACGGCGCCAGGACCTGATAGCATCCATAGCCAGATGCTGAAACATCTCTCAGCAGATAGTCGGCGTAACCTACTTGCGGTCTATAACCGCATTTGGTGTGATGGTGTTTTTCCGTCACAGTGGCGGGAGAGTATCATCATCCCCGTACTTAAACCTGACAAACATCCTCTGAACTTGGATAGCTATCGGCCCATTAACCTGATAACGTTCCATGCAAACTGTTGGAGCGGATGGTCAGTCGGCGGTTGTGTTGGATTCTTGAGAATCGGGGATTATTGGCTCCATGCCAGGGCGGTTTTCGCCAGGGTCGATCGACCACCGATAATCTGGTGTACCTCGAGTCTGCAATCCGCACAGCCTTTTCCCGGCGCCAACACCTTGTTGCCGTCTTCTTTGATGTGCACAAAGCATACAATACAACCTGGCGACGACACATCCTCAACACTTTATATGACAAGGGCCTCCGGGGCTCCCTACCGATTTTTATTCAGAATTTTTTAGCCGTCCGTACCTTTCGTGTTCAAATTAGTGCTTCCCTGAGCTCCTCTCATATCCAGGAAAATTGGGTTCCTCAGGGTTCCGTTTTAAGCGTTCCATTATTTTTAATCGCCATCAACGGTTTAGCCACAGCAGTGGGATCGTCGGTGTCCCCCTCTCTTTATGCTGACGACTTTTCTCTCTTTTAGTCCTGCAGCACCCAAGTTGCCGAGCGCAGGTTGCAAGGTGCTATTCGGAAGGCGCAGACCTGGGCGCTTACTCACGGCTTTCAGTTTTCTGCCTCCAAGACCAGAGTGATGCACTTCTGTCGGCGTCGGACTGTCCACCCGCACCCTGAACTTTATCTTAATGACGAACTACTTACTGTAGTTGAAACTCATCGTTTTTTAGGACTGGTCTTTGACGCCCGGCTGACATGGCTCCCCCCACATTCGTCAGCTGAAACGGAAGTGCTGGCGCCATCTCAACCTTCTCAGACACTTGGGTCATACGACCTGGGGTGCCGACCGCTCCACACTGTTGAGGCTTTACACGGCACTGGTGCAGTCCCGTCTCGATTTTGGGTGCATTGCCTATGGGTCTGCGGCACCTTCGGCACTGCACCTACTGGACCCCATTCACAACTGTGGGGTTCGCATCGCGACGGGTGCCTTCCGCACCAGCCCAGTGAACAGCTTATTAGTGGAGGCTGGGGTTCCACCCTTGGGGATCCGCAGCCAACACCTACTTGCGTCTTACGCAGCCCATGTGTATTGCTCCCCAGGCCACCCGAACCATCGTCTCCTCTTTCCTGATGTGGTAGTCCGTCCCCATCAGCGACGCCCCAGATCAGGTCATACGATTGCCTATCGGGTTCAGTCCCTCCTGCAGGAGCTTGAGTCTTCTCCCCTTCCATCTTCCTATCGGGTCTGTGCACGTACACTTCCGTGGTGTTTGCCAAGGCCGTCTACTCGGCTGGACTGGGCCATGGGCCCAAAGACTCAGTTCCACTAGAGGCGCTCCGCCGTCAGTTCTCGGCTACCATAGCAGAGTTCCGTGGTTATGACCTGATCTACACCGATGGTTCCATGGTGATGGCTGTGTGGGATTTGCGTATACTCATGGTGACCATGTGGAACAGCACTCTCTGCCGAATGGCTGCAGTGTTTACACTGCAGAGTTGGTGGCCATTCACAGAGCTCTCATTCATATCCGGTCTTGCTCAGGCGAGTCTTTTGTTGTTTGCAGCGACTCCCTGAGCAGCCTCCGAGCTCTGGAGCAGTGTTACCCGCGGTCTCCCCTGGTGTTGGCCATTCAGGACACACTTTATGCCGTTACACAGTCCGGGCGATCGGTGGTGTTCATCTGGTCTCCGGGTCATGTTGGTATCCCGGGCAATGAACGTGTTGACAGGCTTGCCAAGCAGGCTGTCGGTATTTCCTGTCTAGAGATCGGCCTCCCGGCTTCTGATCTCCGTTCATTGTTGCGCCAGCGAGTACGTCAGCTTTGGGATACTGAGTGGCGTAGCCTGCGCATGCCCAACAAGCTCCAGGTGGTCAAGGAAACGACGGTTGCATGGCGCTCCTCCATGCGCGTTTCACGACGGGACTCGGTGGTCTTGGGTCGCCTCCGCATTGGGCATACGTGGCTCACCCATGGACATCTCCTTCGGGGTGGGGACCCAGCCCAATAGCGGTGTGGTTCCCGTCTGACAATCGTCCACATATTGTTGGACTGCCCTGTTTTAGCTGCTTTGCGGCGGAATTTTAACTTCCCTGTCGTTTTATCAGATGTTTTAGGTGACGATGCTGCAATGGCAGATACCGTTTTAATTTTTATACGAGCAGGGGGATTTTATCATTCGCTCTAACTAGAGATTTCTGTGTGTTACCGAGTGGTTGACTTTTCCTTTTTTATTCTTATGATCGGTCAACCACGGCCATCGGTTTCTTTGTTGTAAGTTGTCTTTGTGTGACGGTCTTTTCGTTTTGTCTTGTTATTCTTGATGATGTTTTATGGACTCAGTGGGACTCCTCTCCCACTTCGCAATTTTAAACTCGGGGCGTATTATCTTTCACGTGTTGGGATTTACTTTTGACGCCTAGAGATGCAATGGGGGACTGATGACCATTGCAGTTTTGTCCCCCTTAAACAAACAACCAACCAACAGTACTGAGGTTGGAAATGCGGCGCCCCCACTTAGAGCTACCTTTGCTGATATTAATGAACGTCACACCTTGGAAAATTCGTTCATGCCATCTGCATCTAGCTCAAATTAAACCGGAATTGTTTGTTCATGTGCCTTGTTCTGTTGTTAATGGTAAACACAAAGAACTAAAAGATTCATAAGTGGCTTCGGCAATGGAACATTTCACACCTTGGAAAATTCGTTCATGCCATCTGCATCTAGCTCAAATTAAACCGGAATTGTTTGTTCATGTGCCTTGTTCTGTTGTTAACGGTAAACACAAAGAACTAAAAGATTCATAAGTGGTTTCGGCAATAGAACATTAAAACACTCCGATCATTTGTGGCTAGAAAAAACCTAATAACGTAATACGCATTATTTACACACATTTCTTCCCCAAATCGTGTTTGTTTGTTGATATATTAATACGATTGTTCGAAATGACACCATACCAAATATTACATTCTATACTGAACTGGAATTGGCAACGATTTGTGAATTCATCACATAAAAATAGTTAAGGTGTAATATACATTCCACATGAAAATCTATCACAACTGTTGTATGTATTTCTGCTATCACATTGCATCCATTGGCTATAAAATTTCAATTGCGATCGTCGATAATGTTATTAGTGGTGCCGTTGTATGTACTGTGTATCTCGCGTGTCGGTGTTGCATGCACGCATTTGCTTGTCAGTACTGGAGCCACTGAAACTACGCATGACACTCGTTGACATAGTGGGATAGCGCAGTGGTCACACACTGGACTAGCATTCCGAAAGGCGGTGGTTGAAGTAAAACTACTGACCTTCCAGAAAGGGACCAACAACCACAAATGCCTGTATCACACATTGCTACTATGTCTGTACAGAATGTGGCGCAGCTCGGTTCAACTTGGATGAAATACTGCAGTCCACTGTTTCCTATTGTATTAAAACGACTTCCCATTTGATGGGGAAGGCATTATTTTCTCATTTTTCTTTTTTTAACACTGAGCCGACTGCTTAACTCCTGTGGCTCTAGTTGCATAGTGCAGAGGTCTTTTGGTCCCCTTCTCTTACTTACAATGTTGCATTTTGTCCACAGGGCAGTATCACACTAGTTTGAACTTGTCCGCGCTGTCCCCCCCCCCCCTCTAGAATGCACACCTGCGTGTGAGGTGCGACAAATGTTGCTGCAGTGTGCATTTGTAGAAATCCAGAACAGCTATCACGTTAAGCTAACACACACACACACACACACACACACACACACACTCACACACACTCACACCTTTACATCAGCTTTTTACTAGTGAAACAATATACTAGTAGTCACTTAGTGTTCTCCTCTGATTCAGGACTGAATATAAATGTAGGTTTGCTTACGAGTAGAAAGGTGACTTTCACGTAAGTGGAATTTGGGGGGTAGTTTTGCCGCACATGTTTGTCTTCAGTTGTAAGGTTGTCAGTAGTTTTAGTATCTTCATTTCAGTTGACGATTACATTACTTGTTTGTTCCATAGATCCATAATGAGGGAAACCCTTGGATGTGGAACATGTAAATATATAACAACTTTCCTTACAAGCTAATAGTGATACTAACAGTACGAATACAGATCCATACATAATTTGGTCCTATGCAAAAATAGGACAGTGAAGTAGCAGTTGGCTACCACTAAGCCTCTCACGCTCTTCTTAAACTGAACAATTTAATAACTGAAGTCATGATCGCTTATATAATTCTGATGATCGGTTTCGATCTACATTGATCATCGGATCATGCCGCTGTTGGGGAGTTGGAGCAACAGTCAAGTATTGGTCGCCAAGAAATGGGCCAGCTCCTCGCTAAGGACGTGATCTGTTGATGATCCATGTAGAAAGCTGTAATCATCATATGATGAAATAAAATACGCCTTCTTGACTGCTTCAATTAAAAATTAATTTTTTTAGGTCTTTGATATTTCCCGTGGGAACAGTAACATAAACTATTCTCTTAAACTAGACTTCATTTGAAAGTTTTTGAAAATGTTATTCAGTAATGGACCCATTTTTGAACTAAATCCTTCTGTACATTGCGTTTGTTCCTAGTATTGTATCTATGAACTGAGCTATTACTTGGAAAAGGATTTGACAAATTTCATTTAGGAATAAAGGTGCTCAGTCATAGACCCAGTACTTAGAAGAGCCTTCTAATGGATGTGCTTGAATGTACTCAAAAAACATTACACGTATTACACGCTTATGGACTAAGTAAATCTTCGCTTGCTTTGAAGATTACCCCGAAATATTGTACCATATGACATTATGGAATAAAGAGTGTAGCCAAGCCGTTCGGTGGTTTGCTCCTCTCAACTGAATTTATCGAGTTGTAATTGCAGGAATTTAATGTCAACGTATTCTCTTTAATGGCGGATGGCTTAATTAACTAGTCCCTTGCACAAACACCCTTTGTATCCTGTTAGCGAGGTAAGACGTGTACCTTTTGCAGCATTGGCTGTGACGCAATAGATTTCAATTGTAGTCGAAGAGGATGAGGTTTAAACAATCAAATCCCTGTGACATACGATAGAAATACCTGCTGCATGTAATTCATCACGCAATAAAGTATATTCTCACTGGAAGTGTAGAAAGCCTTTCAGAAATACGAACTGTCTCCTGCGAAATGTTGTTTGTGGGTAGGTAGCTGGGAAGCTACTCTCACAAAGCCTTCTCTAGAATTTTCGAGAACATATTATGTATCCCTCTTTCTCCTTGATACATTGACATCACCCCTGGAAAACATTTTCTGCTATACCTTATAAACACCCTACTATCATGTGGTGCGAACAAACTCAACTTTGACCATTTTTACTGAAACATAGTAATGGAGATACAGCCTTTGCTGTCTTGCAACGACTTAAAAAACTAAAAATGCTGCAGCTGAAAATCTTTTTAGAAAGGTATTCTGCTCCACCGAGACCTCTAAAATATCTCAGTTGCCTCATTTGGCACTAACGCCCTTCCAAATAACACTAAATTATCCACACTGCATCTGTTCAGCGTAATGTTAAGTGACAAGGAATATTGTCAAGGTTCAGCCAATACCTTGCAGACGTATATCTGATGGAATCATGGGTTGTGTGTATGTTCAGCAGTATAAACATGCCGAATAGGCTCTCGTTAAAGAACACGCTGAAGACTGATCAATCGCTTGTTTTAATTCTTAGTCACACAAATTCTTCTGGATATAAGCACTGAAATTAGATTTAATTCTTCACTGCTTTACTACAGCAATTAGCAAATGTGGTTCATTGTATTGGCTTCGGTCCTCAGAATTCGATTCTTAGGGCTTCAGGATGAGAAGATGGTTTCACGTTGTCACCTACACAGAAAGGGATACGGTAACGGGATAAATTAAATAATTCATCACTCCCGGTGACGGCGTTTCGTGTCAGTACGTAACACAATTTAGTTACTATCTTTAATGTAGTTTCTCCGTAGCATTGCAGTGAGCTTTCAAGCGTGATGTTGCACTCAGGTTCAGCGAAAACAGATAACCTCCAATGGCTAACGAAGGGAAATTAATATGAACATTTAGATTACTGTGTTCTGTTGAAGTGTTGGCCATTTGAACCATGTCGCACTGAGCGTTCTCAGCCTACGAAGATAACGCAGTGCAATGCCATCTTCCTGAAAAACATTTGCGGCTCTCGGTGTCATTATAAGGCAGTGGAGCAGAGAGTCCCGATCAGACCTGCAGGATGCATCGTAGATGCGTCCGAAACGCAGCCATAAAATCGGTGAGCTTCAAAGGAAACGGCGTCCTCGGCTCCAGCGCGATGGTGGAACAGTGGCTACTTACTATCAGGGATGTCGGTCCGTCGCCGATTATTACAGCGCGGGTTAAATTTGCGTCGTCTGTTTCCTTGTTAGGCACAGTACTCCAGGAAAGCTTCGGCCAAGAATATGATTCGCTTGAGTCGGACGGATTGAAGCCATCGGGCCACTTCTAGAACAAAGTACGTCAGTGGCCAACATTTCAACAACGTAAGCACTAGATGTGACAATACCCTATCATCTGATTTCACAATTAACGAGAAATACGACTGAGAGGCGTGTAACAGTTTCTCCCACAGCAAGTTGTCATCTGACAGACCGTGGGAGAAGATTTTAAGCACAAGTTAACAGCATTATTTTGGTTTCGTATTGCACAATTAACATTGCTTGGAAGCAATGAAAGTTCGTTAAGGGAGGGACAGGGATGGATTTGGTCTGTCAGTGTCAAAGGCAATAGCTTAAGGGGCCAACCCCTCCCTCCCTCCTCCCGACCAATGACGAATTACGCTGTCTAATGTTTAAATAAAATTGTAATTAAATTTTCTCCTATCGAACAGGGTAACAGAGTAAGAAGTAAGCCATTCATCAAAACAGATACAAATGTACAAAGAATTTAAGAAAACAAGCCCTATACAAGCTAAAAACTATTTTCTAATCAGTATTTCAAAGGAATGCAAATCATTTAATATTAAAGAAAAATAAATTTCTCAATATAAAAATCTCCTTTCTGGACAAATAAATAAGCCAATTTTGCTTAACACATCAGCTTAATTGATGAGAGAAAAAAAAAAAAGAAAAATATTTAAGGTGGTTGAATCTACCGCTAATAAGATCGTAGCGACACAGTATCAAAAATACTAAAATATGAGATTTTAATAAGATAGTTTTATTAATATTCCCACCAGTAATATATTTCAATAAATTAAACATCAGAATAATTACTGAAACGAAGCAGCATTGCGTACTTACAATCGAAAGGTTAAACATTATTACTAATCAGATATCTACAGAGAAACGCAATGGTCTCACCATTCAGTAGGGTTGGTAAGGTTCGTTTGTTCATCTCTTGATAAAAGGATAAGCAGTAGAAGCTTCTGTCGTGTTTGGCGCCCCTGTGGCCCCATCTCTTAATCCATCACGGAGCGGCTGGAGTGATGCGGGTTTATTTTACTGAATAAACCGCCGCTATTACAGACAACAACGTGATACAGCTTGCTGGCTATTATAGGCTGTGGCCATTCTGGTGCGGGCTGTGTCTGCAGGCTAAGCAAGACGTACACCCAACAGGGTCAGAGACAAATTGAAGTACCATTACGACACAAAATTTTCAACACATGATACAGCAAAATGCTCGTAGAAATGCAGTTCCCCTCAGACAGATTTAACAAAACTATATTATATAATAAAGTTCTGAGACCTGTGTAGAGTTCTTTCAGAGTGGAGATGGGGTGAAATACAGTACGTGTCCTACATAAAGCTGGTAAACCTCAAGCATGCCAATACTTGCAACATCCCTTATAAGGGCGTAACTACATGTTTTTAATGTTACTTTTATCTGTTATATTCTTACCTTATGGTACATTTTTCGAGAGCTACAAAAGCGAAAAAATGAGTAACTGTGCCTCAGGCGTAGATGTACCTATAAATTTCGGCTTCATACTTTTATCATTTACAACTAGGAAGGCAATAAGTATAATGTCGGAAAATTTTATTTCATTCCATCAAAACGAAAGGCGCAATTAACAATAATTTGCTTTCTTGTCGTTCCAAACACGAAATATTTATTCCAATAATTGTATAATGTGGAGAAAAAATAAGTTGTTGTGCCTCAACCTCATGTAAAAGCATAACACATCATCGTCAATTGTAATCGTTCGCCACCCAATAAAGTTTATTTTCCATTTTTCTGCTTCTGAATCATTAACACATCACGAGGGAGCGACACACGTGGCCAGCATTCATTTTTTCCGTGTTGCATTTCTTTATTACGCCCAACATCCGCAGAGATCAAAGGCTTGCGGTCGCGTCATAACGACGTTCAGATAACTCGTAATTGTGAAAGGAAGTAGATATCAGTGCAACTAGCATTTCAAAGACTTTTCTGCATTTTTAGCTCCATTTCACTCGCTAAAATGTATGGTCTAAAATGCATAGAACAGTAAGCTGCTCGCTATACAAATTTTTCAACGCGCGATTTGTAAATAAAGCACACGCACTTGACAAATAGCGTCATTTGAAAACGACTGTTACGAATTGTCAAAAGATGAATGCTTTATTAGAAAAGTGAGATATTTTACTACAATGTGTCCGAAAATCAGATTTTTCACTGCATACATTCATGAAAATGGAGTGAGAAGCGCAACGAAACTAAAAACTCGCGCGGAATGAAAGGAAGACATTGTATTTTTTTCACAGGCAAACTATAGCTTGTAAGGAAAAACTTGATGAAACGATGTGGGGTGGTCTTAAATACCGTAAAATTCTTTTACACCGTGAAAATCGGAAAAGTGTATTTCCACCCTTTTTCCGTCTCGTCTCGGCCCGGCGCGCATTATGAACGCAGCCTCACTTGAATGTGTTTGAAATACGCCCTACTAGTTAACGCAGACAGTAGTCGGTGCTGGTTACAACTTGCTTAAAACAGAATATTAATCGTACACTTGGTTCTAATCTAGCATATTACCTCACTGATCTTCGAGTGACTAAATATAAGGAACTGTCGAAGTTCGTAAGTCTCGGTAAAAATTTATCAAAATTACGAACGGAAAAGTCCAGCTTAGCACGTTTGGCTTGGAGCGAGGCTATACGATGCTGCAGTGGTAAACTCCTCCCAACAGAGGTTTTGGAGGCCTGTTCAGAGCGTCACATATACGTAATTCTTTTATTATTAATCGATTTTAACGTGTAATAGCTGCACAATGCTATAAAGGCACGTGGCACATTTATCGTCCTTGGCAACAGTTTCACATGGCGCTAGAACCGTTAGTTTCGGTCAGTTACAGCTTCCTGTTGGCAAATGAATCCTTTCATCCAGGTACCACTGCAGTATTTTGCTGTACACACGGAAACTCTGATGTGGTCAAAAGCCAAATCTCTATTAGTTATTACTTTTGGCATTTAATATCAAATTTTGAAATTCCGTTCGATTAGAGCATCATACTAGAATTTACCATTGTTGCAAAGTTCGACTATGTCCAGAGAAGCTTCGATTTATTCAATACATTTCACAAGCATATGATTCATTACGATTTTTAGAAACTTCAAATTTAATCTGCAACAGGCTACTGTCACCAGTTGGCCACTTAGTAACTATGTTGTTCACTGCACTAAATTGGCCCAGCAACATTGCAAGCAATGAGTAACCTGCTTTTTGCAGTGACTTGATAAACGGTTAAATAAAATTGTTGTGTGGGTAAGTTTCATTTACGCCAGGAATTGCACTTTAGGGGAGGGATATTGGTATTTTTTAACTGGACTATCGGAGTACATCAAATATTTCCAATTTAGTGTGTTGTGTATAGAATGCAAAATAATTTGTATTGCCTAAATAACGCTACAGGTGTGGTAAATAGCTGTAGGTCAAGTGTAATGTTATCGTTTCTTCAAGCTTACACACTTGTGAAACATCCAGTTACATCATATCACATGCATAAGTTCATGCTACTGTGTAACTTAATAACCTTATTTTTCACATATGAACCATTTTGTATTAACTAATACTTCAGCGAGGGTGTTAAAACTGGGTTCATACTCATTGCCATTCATGTGCATGAATGTATTCAATAGTGGCAAGACTTTCAGTATGTAGAGCTAAAACGGAAAGAGTATAAGACGACGATGAGGAATATCATGGTAGGTAACTGTTGAAAGAACTGTATTTGCAGTGTTTCATAGGAGTGGGACAGAGAAACATCAGTAGATGTTCAAAAATAAAGATGTTAAGCGTCATTGTAAGAGGTACTTCAGAATAGTACAAATTCTCTGACCGGTTACCCATTTGGCAGGGCGGAAATTCTGATCTTGTATTAAGAAATTGGAAATAAACGAAAAGCTGAAAACCTAACTTCCAAGGGTTGTCACAGTATTTAGCAGCTAAATCTTCTTCTGAATGTTTAGTTGAGGCAGTGTGGTTCGTCATTCTGACACTCTGTATCAGGAAAATGAAACCTCACCACTGGTTGAAGTTTCTCCTGATGCATTGGATCGACTGGGTGCCCTAGAACAGGTAACGCGAAAATAAATACCACCCACATAATAGGGTATTTGTTTTCTGGAACTCCTTTTAAGTAGCTAATTAAGTCTTGCTCCGAACACGCTTTTCTACGTGGCGAATTTCAGTACTTTAAACAAAAATCATATAAAATGTAAACAAATTGAAAGCCCGCTAAAACGTTCCATTTGAGTTACACGAGGCCTGTGACGTCAAAAGCCACGATTCTGCTACTGCCCTCTAAAATAAACTAATAGTGTTACATTGTTTCGGCATTCACGTTCGCAAAAGACATACAAAAATATGTAGTTCCCCTCTACAGCGATACCTCTATAAAGACGGTAGAAAAATTGTTTTTGAAAGTTGCAAAAACCGAGATGATTTGAAAAATGTGACGCACGCTCGAAGAGGTCCAAATGAAATGGCGGCCACTTCATGTATTATTTTATGGAAAGTTCATTTTGATATAAGTAAACACACAATGTTGTTGCGTTAGTTCACTTTTCAGTATGATTCTCTTCTTCTGCAAAGGTGAAAAGGAGTTGTTGTTTTTAAGGGGGCAGTGCAGGTTGATGAGCTGATGTTTACCTTAGGATATTTTCATAATGTTACACGCCAACGATTTCTGTGTATTTAACGCATTTTCATAATATATATTGGGAAAGTACAACATGAATTTTGTTTCAGCCCAATATAAACTACGGCACTGATTATCTCCAGTACGTGCACTTTCATCGCCAGTAGATATTATTTAATCAACGGTTTGAATAATGGGCAATCGTTTTAAATATCGACAACGCACTTCTGGTTACTTTCCTACAACACACCCCATTGAAAAATACGAATATGGGAGATGTCTTAAATGCTCCGATTGATTTAGCCTTGCAAGTTTCGTAACATGCAAGTGTAGATACTATGAAAGTGTTGCCAAAAATGCGATTATTGAAGCAAAAATCGTTGTAACCTCATGTTGCGAAGTTTATTTCGCAAAATAAATATCTTATTCAGAACACAAAAAACGTTTCTTAGTAACTAATCAAGAATCACCAGATTCGTCAGCAAATAATGTAGTGTACTGTCACATGTAACTGAAAGTGGCAGAAAGATGACACAATCGCAGACATTCACCCACGAAACCAATAAACCAGAAAATCGCTTAAATTTCTGCACCATAAACTTAAGCCATCGTTTCTCGCTCGCATTGTTTACTTGTGCCGTGCATTTAGCTACGCGAAATGTGCGTTGCCAACCTACGAGCGTGATGAAAACGTCGCCGACGCTTCCGCTGTTTCTGTTCTAGCCTTCAGATACATTGTGTAAATATACACCAGGCATTTAGTGTATTTACAGGTTTTGATGTTACACCCTGCTACTAGTATTGTAGTTAAAATGAAATTCCTCCCTCAGCTGTGTGTTTTACTGTGTTAAATTTTACCAACTATCCCGGCGACCTTTTGCGCTATTGTTGGCAAGAGATGCTGAATAGCGAGGATCCTGTATCGTCGCCATTAGCCAGTAGAGTGACAACGCAAAGGTTTTGTCCTGCAACCTTGGCTTTATGAGGGCAATTCGTTTTGACTGGACAAGGGCACATACAAGAACATGTCAGTCATACATCAGGCACTGCATTATTTATTTTCATGGTCTGTACAATATACTAATAGTTACTCTATGTGGTCCGAACATCTTGAGGATTTTATATCGTCTGAATATAAAGTAAAAATTTACCCTTTGCTGCATAGTATGGTAACTTCAGAGTAACTTAAAATGCAGTTGCCACGTCTCTCATTTCTGGTACGTAAAAATTGATTGGTTTTGAAGATACCATAAATGCATCGACTTTAGGGAGGTTTCCGCTGTCAGCATAATTCTCTTCCATTGTGGAATAAAAGCTGTAAACGCCTTTTAGCTGAGAAATTGCGGAAATTGTAACAACGATACACCTGTCATCTAGTTCGCGCGTCCTTCAGCCAGTAACAGAGCGTTTTCGATCACGTGATGTAATCATAAAATTTTATGATTTGAAACTTCACTTAATAGGTGTTTTGTAAAAAGAGTGAAAATGCTATCTGAATGTTATTCATTCAGAATAACAATCCTAACCATATTTTTAACACAGGAAGTAATACTAATAAATAAGAAAACGTTGTGGAAAGACACAATAGTTCATTGGATCTACTACATCTTCAGTTCCAGACCCCCCTCCCCCCTTCCTCAGCCGTTATTCTTGTCAACGAATTGTGATTAGTCACAAATTCCATGCTGATGGATTTTTAACATTATTTTAATTTCTTTACTACTAGTTCTCTTATGCTTCGTTGAAATGTTTGACATCGTTATTCCAGCAATTCCTTACTTTTGAGTGTGTCTAGCCTTTCTCGTGTGATAAAATTGCTGGAGGCCGTAAAGAGACTAGGAAAAGATTCTGCCCAGGTACGTGCCTTGCGGCCCGCATTGCCCTCGATACTCGCCACCAGTTGGTCGCAGTCTCGGTCTGAGCTGACTGCCGTGGTCTGCCCGACGCGGACTGCGCCCTGACCTCAGCCAGAGATGGACCATTCTGTCCTCTCTTAACTTGCCTGCCAGCTGCAACTCGCTGAACCTGCGCCCTTAATCAGTACCTCATCCACGAGGATCTTCCCACAGTTGCATGTAGTTGACCTCCTGGATCGTCTGGTCAAATAACTGGTACCCCTTCAACATTTGATGTGGCGAGTGTGGTGCACCGCCAGCCTCAGAGCGCCTGCAGTAGTTGGAGCTGGGAGGCGCCCCTGTCCCCACGGCAGCTGCTGGGTCTCTGGACACCGGCTGGCTGGACCAGGGCCGTCGACGGCGGGGCGCCCTGGCGGTGTGCCGGCCACCGGCAGAGCCCCTCGCTGGCGGCCCTGTTCTCAGCACCGGGAGTCCTCTGGCACCCAGCGGCGCCTCGCCCTTCCCCACTGGCACTTCGTCTCCGCCTAGCAGCGCTCACACCTGCTGCTGCTGCTGCTGCTGCCGCTGCCTGGCAGCCAACTTGCCGTCCTCTCGGACCAGCCCGACCCTCCTCACAGCTGTAGGGTTGTTAACTGTCGCCAACAACAGTTCCCACCTCTAGCAACATGGCTAGCAACGACAATCGCAACACACCATTTGGATATTCTGGTTCTCCAGTTGACCTGTGAGGACTTCAGCACTTTTACCCATCCCCTGATACCTGCAAAGCAATCCCATGATACTCTCAACGTTGTTTATCCTCCTTCAAGCACAATTAGTTTTTCTACGGCTTCTGTTCTTACCCACGAGGTACTGCCTTCTTTGGTCCCCTGATCATCTAAAAGGCGGGCAGGTAACTTCGCTGCTTGGAGCACTTCTTCCTCTATACCCACATGTCGCCTCTATTGCAATGCCCTTGTACAGCGCTGCGTTAGGGTGTAGTTAAAAAACAACATGCTCAGTTAAATTTTGCGCATTTCGTAATTACATGAAGCGAAAGTAATGAGATAAGCCTTAGACACCATTCAGGTTCTTAGCGTGAACGTAATGTATGTTTCCCATCAAGCTAAAATAGAAAGGAAAGCCAATTTCAACGTGTATACGTTCACGAGACTCTCGACACACACAATTCGTCCATTCCAAGTGGGCTGTGCAGTAACGGATATTTAATCATTTCGCTACTACACAGAGAAGAGGATATAAGATGGATTAGAAAATATTTGTGAAACTAGAAAATATTTGTGAGACAAGGAAATATGCATTATTCTATTACATTTCATGTAAGGGTAGCTGCTTCCAGCAGAACCTTTGAAGAACAAAAGTAAAGCATCTTAACGGAAAATTCTGCCGCAACAGCATATTTCCTTATGTTAAAAATACGTTCTGAATTGTTACCCTGAATGAGTATAATATTCAGAAAGCATTTTCACTCATTCTTACAAAGCATCTGTTATTTTTTCATAATTAAAGCTTATACATTAAATATCACGAATTAGATCATGTCATCGAAAACGCTGTTGCTGGCTGAAGTACTGGTGTTGTAACGTTGTTCCCGTTTCCTTAATTTCTCATCGTAAAGTTTAATTTGTTCGTTATGTAAAGGCGTTTACATCTTTCATGCCACAATCGAAAAGTATTATGCGAAGGCTGACAGTGGAAACATCCCTATTGTTGATGCATTTGTGGTACCTCCATTCTTCAAAACACAAACCCAATTTGTCAGAAATAAGAAACGTAAAAACGGTATTGCAAGTAACGAATACATGTATTTTAAAGCGAATTATTGCTACAGATATTTTATGCCACTGGAAGAAAGTGCCCTAGTTGTCGGTGTCAGCAGAGTTACTCTGAAGTCCCCATATTACGCAGTGATAGCTAAAATTTTACCGTCTATCCAGGCGGTCTCGAGTGACAGTTGCCAACATCAACACCAGGATAGAAAACCTTTGCCAAGATGTTCGGAACACACAGAATGACTCGATTAGTGCATCGTACAGGCGGTGAAGTAAATAAATACTTCTGTTGCTGCTCTATGGTTGACTAGTTCTTGTATGTGCCCTTGTCCGGTCAGTGAAAATAAATTGCCGTCGTAAATTCAAGGTTTCATGCAAAACATACCAGTTGTCAGGCGGTTATGTAATGGCGACGTCACAGGGATTCTCGCTATTCAGCATATGTTGCCAACATTATCACAGGAGGTCGCCGGGATAGTTAATAAAATTTAATCCAGTAAAGCACACAGTTAAAGGAGTAATTTCGTTTTTAACTAAAAGACTGGTAGCAATGTGTGACATAAAAACCTATAAAATAGAGCAAAATGCGTTGTGTATATTTATACAATGCCTCTGCAGTCTAAAACAGGAACAGCGGAAACGTCGGCGGCGTTTCCACATCGCTGGTAGGTTGGCCAAAGACAGGTCGCTTTCAAGTAAAACACTGCGAGCGAGAAACGATGGAATAATTTCATAGTGCCGAAATTAAAACATTTCTGGTTTTTGCGATTGCATAAAGTTTTTTCCGTGATGTAAAAGATTTAACAGCTTTCACGGCAAAATTTATACTTAAAGCGGTCTAAAACAATATTAGTGTTATACTTTACCAAATAGATCAATAACGGCTTCAATTACACACAAATCGTAGGCGCGTAACATTGCGAAGTTTTACTTCGCAGATGTAAACATCAGCTCATCAACCTGCACATAAAACCCCTTCACACCTTTGCAGCAGAAAAGAATGCTGAGTGAGCTAATGCAACAATATTACGTGTTTACGTACATGAAATTATCGTCACAGAAATACACATGGTGGACGCTATATTTAATTTGAACCTCTTTGTAACGAGTGTCACCCACATTTCGCGAATCTTCTCATTTTTCGGAACTAGCAAAAACATTATTTCTTGCGTTATAGATGTATTGCCACGGTGTGGAACTACGCAATATTTGTATGCGTATCTTAAGAGAGTACCAGCAGCATGGTGGTGGTTTCTGACTTACAGGCATCACGTGACGCAAATGTAGTTTTAGCGGGCTTTAAAATAATTTTATTTTCATTTCGTTTCTTTGTTTAAATTACTAAAATTAGTAAGGTAAAAAGTATGTTCCGTGCATAATGTCATAATTAAGAATTTAAAACGGTTTCCGGTAAACAGTTGAATACCCTATTAAGAAACCTTGCAATTGTAACCTTTTCATTGCCTGACCATGTTGTACAGATATTGCAATTGGTGTGGAACTACCTTTCGTAGGATCTCCATACACATTACGAAAGTAGCTCACAGTAAGATAACGAAAATTTAATGACCTAGTTAGGTCAGCAGTAGTAGATAATTAGTTAAAACTGGATGCCAGTGGACTGTTAACTACACTTATCGGGTATGTGATGGAGGTTATTTCTCCTACTCTTGCCATCTTTCCCTTTCTGCATTAGTCAGTGGTCTGCTTCCTGGTAAGTCTGCGTCACTCGACCGTCTGCAATATTTACCATCAGGTTTTTGGAAGATGGAAGCAGTAGAGGACTACATTAGTACAGTGAAATAAGAACGTAATGTCTTACTGACGTTTGAAATACTGTATAATTTAACCCACAAAGAACCGCAAAGCGTAATGAAATTTAAACATAAATTAAATTTTAGTATAAAACGTTTTTAAATCGGACTAAGAATTCTGAAATTTATCAGAGCACCACACAGATTGTTTACCCCGTTCACATAATTCGGATAAATAATGCCAATGTTATTTTTTGATTTTTCAGTTTCTCCCAGCGTATTTGATCAAAATATCCACGGGTGTACTGCCCGTCTATAGTGTTCAACGGGCACGTTGGACAGTAGACCGGCAGTACACCCGTGGATATTTTGATGCCGATATTTTGATGCCGATGTTTTCTCACAAATACGAAAATAGGAGTAACACAGATTACGGAGATGTTAGGAGCATACAATACGTATTTCTTCAAAAATTAACTTTCCTGTTCTTTACTGTGAGGCTAAATGTTCCTCGTTTCAAATCTTACCCTCATGGCAGGGCCGGATCTAGGACATTGACCAAGGAGGGCAACCTTAAATTTGCCGGCCCTTCTCTCCCCCCCCCCCCCTGTAAGAATTGACTTTTTGACGCTAATTGGGTTAAATATCTATACTAACAACAAATCTGTAAATGTAGGCCTGTCGCTGTTCCCTTAAATCTTCGAAACAACTGGACGAATGTTCATGCGGTTTTCACAGGAAACACTAGAAAAGTTTGGGTCACAAATAGGTTTAATTTTATCAAAATCTGATCACGAAAAAAAAGATATCGTAATTTTAAGTGTTTTCAGCAACCGTCGTGTCTGATTTTTGAACTATTAAAAACCTCTTATCTCCATAACTACTTCACGAATTTTCAAGGCTAATTTGAGCGTAACCCTGGAGAACATATAGACTTCGTTTTATAAAAATCGGATCACGGAAAAAAAGAATACCGCAATTTCAAATATTTTATCGACTACCGTCATGTCTGTCTGTCTCTTTGAACACGTCTATCTCCTAAACTACTTGACGAATTTTCATGGGGTTTTCACACGTAACTTGAGCATATCGTGCGGTTACATAAAGGCTCTAATAATTAAAATCGGATCAGAGAAAATAAAGATATCATAATTTAACCATTTGCTTAAAAGCCACAGTGTATGTCTGTGTGTTGAAGGTAATCTCCAAAAGTACTACCTGAACTTTCATGGATTTCCACAGGTAAATTGAGAAAGTTTGGAAAGTAACATAGGCTTAGTTTTATCAAAATTGGATCAGAGAAGATATCGTAATTTGAAATGTTGTATGTATGCTATGCTGTGGTGTATGGTGTGAAGCAGGAAATCTACAAAAGTACTACATGAACTTTCATGGGGTTTCATAGGCCAACTGAGAGTACCTTGGGGCAACATATAAGCTTGATTTCATCAAAATCGGATCAGGGGAAGAAAATATATCGTAATTTCATTTTTCTGATACATGCTATGCATGAAATGCAGCGTAGTATAGCAAAGACCCGATAGAGGCTCTGTTACTGACATAGTATAGAAAATAACTAACAGATGGCGATGCTGCATTACTTATTCTCATAACTAAAGTATAATATACTGAAACAAGGGATATGATTTTCCTTACGGCAGCGGTGTAGTGTATTGATATTCGTAACGGCCGTTGAATCCTTTTTGAAAAATCAGTTACGTAGCCTACAATGAGGGGAATAATTCTTAGTGTTGATAATGAAATAAATGATTAATGGTTATTCCTATCAGTAAATTAATGATCCTCCTAAAGCAAATATTTTTGCCAACGTTAACATACTAAACCGCTGCCACTGAAAGTAAAATTTAACCCAGGTACGGCATAAAGGGTATAATTTGAATTTAAAACATAACGACTTACCTTCGCGTCTATCGATGTCTTCATTTACTAAACATTCTTTTTAAAAAAAAATATAAAAAACATGAATTTATGTGTTTTCCTTTCGGATTTCGGGGCGTACTTATTACATCTTGAGTCCATTCTGTTTAGTAATGCCTAGGAAACGGTGTACTACAGTACAGAACAAATCGAGGCTCTGTTAGTTACGTAATGCACCAAAGAACTAATAGTTGGCGCTGCTTCATTTTTAATTTTTTTTATTTCTTTTCGATGGTTACGCCATAGAACACCAACGAACCACTAAAGGTGCTGTTGGTTTTGTAGTGCTGCAAAGGAACAATACATGATCGAGTTTTACTTATTCCCTCAGTAACATACGTTTTTTGAACACCATCTCCCTGATTTTGAATTAAGAGCCACAAATCTTATCTCTGCAAATACAAACTTACATTGAACAGCGAGTTGCTGATTACACTTTGTATATTCACAGCTTAACGACGTCTATGATTCTTTTGACAGCGGACATTTGAATTTATAACATAACGACATTCCTTCGTCTCTATCGATGCTCTAATTTACATAAGAATTCTTTGCAAGGAAAATGAAATTTATGTAGTTCCATTTCTGATTTTGGTGTATCCTAATTACATTTTGAGTGCATTCTGTTCATGAATGCCTCGAAAACATCATAGTACAGGAAAGGACAAAGTGAGGAGACGTCAGTTACATAGTACACCAAATAACTCATTATGGGTTGCTGCTTTTTCTTTTCATTTTCATAACTATGGTGTAATACACTACAAGACAGGGTACAATTTTACTTTCGGCGGCGACGTTGTGTGCTGATGTTGGCAACGACCGTTGAATGCTGTTTCAAAAATCAGTCACGTAGAATAATGGGAATAATTATGTTCAAGATGAAATAAATAATTTATGCTGTTCCGGTCAGTAAATGGTTCATTGTTACTCTATTGGTATATTGTAAATCAGCGCCAGTGTTTTGAAGTTCAACTAACCTGACGAACGTTTCTTTTGTGACTAAAGTATCAGACTTTAGACAATAACTATCGTCAAGGAGATGGTTCCTTAACAGTTTTAATGCATGAGGCACGTCACAAAAAATCCATACTTTCCTCTTTTGATTTGATGGATTTTCAAATCCAGAATTATCAAATGTAAAATTTGGACTATCCATAAGTTTTCTGTTTGATGGCACCATATCACACACAAATGCTCTCACTTTAAATTCAACATTTCCTAATACTTCAATGGTTTCAGTCAAAAAGTCCTTAGAAACAGTTGTGTCAAAGTTATAATAAATGGGGTACATCCATTTTCCTACCAAACTTCTGATGACCATATGTTGAACATTGTTGCTTGTTCCTCTGATAATCTGCTCTGTCTGATCAAAAGTTAAATCATTGTTTACTTTCATTTCGTCGAAGCTAAGTATTACATTTTTTTCGAATTCTGCTAATAATATGGTTTGGGTTTAAAGAACACTAGGACTTAATCAATGAAACCTGGGGAACGCTAAATTGCCTGAGGTTTCTTTTAATAGTGGCTTCACTAAGAAGAGGGTATTTCAATACGTCCCTGACAAAAGATAACGCTTTATAAGACAGGCAACGAAAAGTGGTAGACTTTGCAATATCTTCACCTGACCAGTTAGTACAACGTCCTTTCGTAACTGCTTGCTGTTGACAGCCAGAAAAAGAACCTTGAATAGCTTTCTGAAATTGTTTCAATTTCTGTAACTCAGTGCTACATCGAAAGAGACGCTCTTGTAAATCAGCATTCTGTTGCCTAGTATCTTTTGTCTTTCCATAACTTCTAATTGTTGGCATAAGCCCACATTGTCGAATTCACAACATTGTTTTTGTTCAGTGCTAACGATTTGTGCAGTAGTAACATCTGCATTCGATGGTAATGTACTTACTTGTAGAATACCTTCAATTTCCTTACGGTTGCTTCGTTTATATTTTGTTTTTTGCCCTGATACTCCTCTCTTCATAAGGTTCATTGCTGCGCCTTAATGGAGCACTGGAGGTTGGTAGATGCAGAGATGGAACAGCCTTCAACTTGAGTTTCGGAGAAATATGCAGCAGTTCATTTTATAAATCCCTTTCATAATCAGAATCCGAAAAATGTATCGAATACACACGAGCATATGCAACTGTAAACGAATCTGCACCTTTGCATGTATTTATTCATCTTCTTTTCATTTCACTGTATTTAGGAAACACGTGAAACACAATTCCTAACTTCCTCGCATTTCTACTGTGGTTAGTACAACTGTCGATGGCACAGCAAACCATTCTTTTCCACGTAAAGGTTTACTGTTAAAAATACCCTCAGTACAGTGATAATTACGAGAATGCTTTCAATCTACAGTTACTAAAACAAATCACACTGACCTAAAAACCGTGTTCTCACTGGTAAACGCATCCGATACAACACGCACACTGGAAGTGCTGCGAGGGTGCGCCATGACGTCATCGGCGCGGTTTGCTACTGCGCATCCACCTCGTGATCCCTGCCGTGGTTCTACCAACCGTGCTAGAACTGCTGTTCCATTGCTGTCACTGTCGGTACTAAGAGAATAAAATATTTTGTTCTTCCTATTCTACGTAACGACTACAATGAAGTCATAAACCACCACTAATCATAAACATGACTTGAAATGTGTAGTGTCGTCAAAGTACTGCATAGCGCACAGAACAACTTCATCACGATATATTAAAAAGGTACTAGTTTCATGTCGGTTGTGTCCATTTTGGTTTAGATTCGTGTTGAGGTGGGATAGAGTTTCCGATAATAAAGTTTTGTTTAGTGCCCCTCCACGTAACTCCTTGCAGTGGGTAACCAAGTACTCGATGCATCATTCTCAAATAAAAATGTTTGCAATCCTAATGGACCAAATAGCTGAAAGCATCAGTCACTACACTTACAATGGTGATAAAGCGATTCTCTGCTGGACTCCTTTTAGTCTAGAACCATTTAAACTGACCATTTCCTGTTTGGACACAGCTATTTCGGTTTCGATGCAGCATCTTCGTTGTGTCAATTAAGTAGTTGTGCTCTTCTGGATCTTCCAGGTATTTCCATATTTCATGATGAGGGACACAAACGTAGGCTTCTCTATGTCCAAGATGGTTCTTGCCATGTTCCCAGTACTTCTCTGCCAAAATCCTTATCGCAAAAGTGAGATCTATGGTACTCGGCCCTTTCCTGAAACCATGCTGCTGGTTTAATAAGGATTCAACTATCTCCCTGACTCTGGCTCCCATAATTCTTTACAACAGATTTAGGTTATATGAAATCAGGGTGATATCTCTATAGTTGGCCCACTTCTTTCGGTCTCGCTTTTTAAACAGTGGAATCGTGATTCCTTTTATCCAGTCATCTGGAATTTTGTTGTTTGTCCCGATGACATACGGGACTCAGTAGATCCATGGTAGGCCAGGTGTTCTGGCTGCCTTCATCACATATGGGCTAGGCTCATCACATTCTGGAGACTGAAGGTTTCACATATCGTTAATGAAATTAAATTTTCTTGAAACACAGTCTCGATCGCAAGAGAATTTTTACTGTCCCTAGGCAACCGGTTTGTCTGCTTGTGAGACCATCTTCAGGCCGACTGCAATACAGTGATATTAATAATATTAAGAAGGATGTGCAGAATACGATATTATGGCAATAAACAGTAAAATAATAATGTGAAAAGTTAACCCCGTAGCAGCCGATAGTGGGCGGGTCGGGAACCGTAGGCTGTGGAAATCAACTGCGGGATCGAATTAGCTGGGTATCCACCCCTATGTTTCGTTTGAGCTCCAGCATTTGTCAATGCTCCGTCTCCAGAAATAGCTACTTTTCTTTGGAATAGCGGGTTTCTGCAATTATTTGTGGGCTCTACCCCTGAAATTTTATTTGATATTAATGTTGATTGTGTTTGAATTGGTGATGGATGTCTGATTTGCGCATTGATGGGGTAAGGGATAGTGAGATAATGGTTGTGATGGTTGAAGGTGACATCGTCTGTCAGTGATGATTTTTACCATTTAAATTGACGGTTTATGGTTGTTATAGGTGTTTTGTAGGAGGAGTCTCTGTCTTCACCAAGGGAATTTATGAGATGAAATGTAGATGATTGGCAAGCTTAATAGACTTTTACGGATTTATCCTTTATTATCTGATAGACCGTCGGATGACCCAACATGATTCGCACCTCTTCATTGGTGGTGTACCGTGGGACATGTGCTGTCATAGGAAGTATTTTGCTTTAGAGGTTTGTAATCTTGCTGAGGTTCGTTCCAGCCGCCATGTTGTTAACCTCCGAACCGTACAATACAGCTGGCAAGATGGTTGATTTCCATATTGTTAGTTAGGCTTTCGTGGAGAGGCCTCTGCCCTTTAGCTATGGATATCATTGTATTATTCTAACCTTCTGTTTGTCCGTTGCTTCTATGATGTGTTTGGAAGTTAGGTCGATATTGTGATGCACAGATATGTTGTTTCTGCAGTAACGTTCGACTTTACATACAGCGAGCACCGCCCCCCTCCCCCCCCCCCCCACACACACACATGCGGCATTACATTATTGAGAGGCAATCACGTACTTATTAATAATTTTGTTGCTGTTGTTGTCTTAGAAGCTACAGTTATGATATTGAATACGGGGGATCAATACATAAGAACATACAAATTATTACACTCGTGACTGGTAACAATTTAGGTAAAATAAAGGCCGGCCACGGTGGCCGAGGTGACTGAGGCGCTCCAGTCACGGTCAGCACGGCCACTACGGTCGGGGGTTCGAATCCCCCCTCGGGCATGGTATTTGTGCCGTCCTAGTTCGTAAGTAGTGCCTAAGTAGTTGGTAAGTTGAGGGACTGATGACCCCGTAGTTAAGTCCCATAAGCTTAACAAACATTTGAACATTTTTTTGGAAAATAAAGATTAAAAACATTTGGTTTTATCAATTAACACATTACTTACTGCTGTAATCTGTCATTCCACTACATTGTTTCCCCCTCTCTCTTGGTGTAGCACTTGTTTTTTCACATAGGTGAACAGATTCTGTAAGAAGTGTCTTCAAAGTGCTTGTGCCCCAAATTATTCAGTTTTGTGTATACTATACATTACCCTTTCTGATACTGTTGTTTCTGTTGTTTTTCATGGTGTCTCAACAGCGAAGACTTAATTTTTGATTTTTACTTGTACTTCCCTAATTGTACTTGTACGTTCTTCAGTCCGCAGTTATCACTGTACATACATCCACTTTAAATATATTTGAAACATTGTACTGGACAGGGAATTGATGTGAAAACTACCTGCTTCAATGACTAACTGCATGGAAGTTAGGTGAAAGATAATCGTTAATTGTAGGTAATATTAAAAATGGGGAGGAAGTTTGTACGTAAGCAACAAAAGGTTTTGTTTTAAATAAAGTGGCATTGTAGAAAAAAAAATATGGGGTGGGGGGGCGATTTCGTAAAACCTTGAAACCACATACCACTGGTTGTATTTGATTACTAGCATTCAGACGTACATGTTTAAACATTTCCCACATGTGCTTGTCCTGCTTGTAACGTAACCTTTAACTGGGGACTGGGGAGGGGGGGATGTACACTATGGCTCTTTCACAAGCCAAGCTGCGCTGACGAGAGCCAATCCCAGCAGCTGCAGCACGTCTGACCAAAGTATGCGGCTTCCGGAGCACACCAATTGCAATAAACTAGCGACTGGCCTAGTTAGGCCCTCTTCATTCCACAACACACTATGAAAAGCAGTACTAGCGCACGTGACCGGCGGGCCGCACAAAACAGTATAAAAGACAAAAAGTAGTAGACGATGGTGTCACATAATTTGATCCATTAACATTAGTCCAACATCGCAAGGAGGCGGGCATCCTTTTTGTTAAAAGTAGCGCACAATTCAAATATGAGACTATTCTCTTTCAGTTTCTCTCAACAGCACTGCAGTACTGATGAAGTAAATAACAAGCACGTTTTCAATCCCATGTATGACTTGAATCTCCACGCCTTCATCGGCTCTCACAAAGTTCTACATAAAAGAACGTCCGACGAATCCTTTCAATTAAAAATGTCTTATAGGGTTACGAGGCATATATATAAGGCGCTATCTACAGCGCAACCACGTTGACTTCAAATAGGTTTGACTACTAAAAAGCATAAGTACTTTTATATGGTAGGATGGTAATTTGTCTGCGACACACTTCCTTACGTGCTGCAGGTTAACAAATTCAAACAATATAACATGCACAGAAAAAAAAATTATCAAAAGGCCATGAACCGCAACTTGAAGACGACATAAATGTGGTAAGTGCCGAGATAATGCAAGGCAAGTGCAGAATGGTATCAGACCAAATATTATTCTATAAATACGCTAGATGTATTCAGGCGTTCCTTCCGTTAGCCGTATTCACAGAGCCTGTTAACGTCGAGTTGCCACTTGAGCATACGGTGACATGACGATGGCCGCCAGGAGGCGCCAGCGAGCAGACAGCAGCGGTCTGGTCGTGGCTGACGCGGCTGACCAGGTAGAGTGGTGTTCCTGTGTGCTCACTGACTGGAGCGCTGGGGAGGGTCAGTGTGTGCTGGCGTGAGAGGAAGGATTAAACTGAACGCTGAGAGCCGACCTGTGGTTGCTGCGAGCTGCCTGTCCGCACCTGACTGCTTCTTCCTTCTAGATAGTTGTCGTTTACATGTTTAACGTTTGACTGGGATTTGACCGGTAACTGTTTGCTTCCGTAAAGCAATGTTTCAAAGTTCGAACAGAATAGTGACTGCTCGGCTCTTTAAAGGAAAGTTCTTAATAGAAAGGATAACATTTGCGCACAGCTTATCACGCTTGGCTTTCCTTACATTATCTTCGGTTTGGCAAATTGTAAATGTTGTATCAAGTGGCATACAAGCATCAAAGGGCTCGCAGTTGCCGAATTGTAGAACCTGCGGGGTGGGAATAGACAAAGGTGCTTGCCTGGCATGTTGTTTCCTTACTGAATTGTAAACTGCTTGGTCAACTTAGTGTGTGTGGTGTTGTTAATCGAACTGTATTCAGCCAGCCACTTTTCACTGATTGTATTTTTAATTCGGTGGTGAATTGCTAAATCTGTTGGTGATAAATTTTAAGGTAAAGATAGTGTTTATTTGTCAGTTAAATGTCAGTTACCGTAATGTGTAATTTAGACGTCGTGTTAGAATAAGTGTGTGGCGTACTTTCAACTGTACAACAAATCTGCATTATTGATATCAGGCGCACAGAGATTACCGAAAACTAGTGATATCTCAAAGGAAATCATCTATTGCCCCACTTTAGGTTACTGTAGTAACACTAAAAGTGGGCATTTGCGTTCTTCTTTTGACACCTCGAAATTTAAATGAAAATAACGGCTTAACCATTCACCTAACACAAGTTGAGTAACCAAATTTGTAGAGTAGAAAATTGTCTACAACGTTGCTCTCTTGGGTTTTTTCATATCTCGTATCGTTTCAGATATACTTGTAAAAATAACGGAGATTTGACACCTCCGTTGAATTAACGAAAACCAGTCGTTCGCAGATGTCACATGACATTCCTCGCCCAGAACTCTCTGGCATACGCCATCTTGCGTTGCGTTTTTAATGATTTTCGTATTGTATCTTACACGTTGTCATTTCAAAGCTATGGCGCACTGAAGAATTAACAAAAACACTTCGTACGATAAATGATGATCTAGTGTCTAAAAATGCCACATTAGCATGAGTTAACTATCAATAATAAGAGATTAAAGGACGCATTTTGTAATAATGAACATTCTGAACAACGTTATGATGCAGGTAGTTTGGTATACAAAGAAATTCCTAGATTTCTATAGTAAGTGTAGTTCCTTAATGAAACGGAAGGCAAGTACATATACATTGACAAATTACATTGTTTCCTTCCTTTTCTAAGCGTTTATTGACTATTTGTGGAATATATTCAAAGTCATTATTTGAATCAATGCATCTACTAAAATGTTTCTTTGGCATGTTTGACATGTTTGCTATGGTCGCTTTTAACGTAGATGGTATTACCTTTCCTGTAGTTCACATGACTTCGCTTATGTTACACTGTTCTGCACAAAAATAAAGACCAAATGTTATATTTCAAGCCGTGATTACGTGTCCTTTCACAGCTAAATAAGTGTGCTAATACTGAATTCCACATAACTGTAGTACTTAATATATATACAAAGTTAGTACTATCAAACGTCATTTACAAGTCATTGTAACAGTATCCCCCAGTTCATGTACATGTGATAAAGAAGTCTGTTTACAATTCGTTGCTATGTATTTCATGGCATGTTCTCGAAACAGAACGACTGCACTTTTCTAAGAAAGCGATGTTACCTTTGAGCAACTCGGAATCTTGCAGAATACAGTTGTGTTCAATTAACAACAGTGTGCGAAAACCTTTTAGGAAACGAGAGCAAAATTAAAGTAGGACAAATAAGTTATAGTGGATATACATTTTCACTTTATTAATATTCGTTCTGGGTTGTTGGTTGAGAGATTCACTGTTTATTATTGCAGACGGCGTTGAATCAACAGTCTGAAGAGAAGGCCTGTGCACTGCCGTGCCACGTCACGTGACGTCACGCAGAGTATGTGGCGATCGCGAAGCTCGCTAGCTGGCTGATGGGGCACAGCCCACCGCCTCACAGTGGCCAGGCAGTCAGCTACGCGGTCGCGGCCTACTCTGCGTGACGTGGCACGGGAGCGCACAGGCCTTCTCTTCAGATGGTGTTAGTTGAACCGTCTTTCGTTTTCCCATTATATTTGTTCCTCGGTTTGAACGCGTACTTTGTAAAAGTTGGTTTTTGTCCTATTTTGATCGTTACGGATAACTGTTTTTTCGTTACGGAGGGCGTCGAGCTACCATGCCGACAACCCTCTGACCGAGTGTGGTGAGGCACCGCACCTAGCAAGTTCCGAACCCGTGTCGTAGATCACATACTAATTTTTCGCCTGCGAGAGTAGTCCGTAATTATCGTACCATCGATGGCAGGTGTTGACTAACCATTAGATTATTATTCATTGTCCTTAAGAACGTCGTGTTTTTGATAATTTTCAGTGCGCCATTGGTTTGAAATGACAACGGTTGAGTTTCAATAAGAAAATGATCAAGTAGGAAAAGGAATATGGCGTACGCAAGAGATTTTGAGGCGAGGCATGTCCCGTGACAGATTTACGAATGCCAAATGTCCGCTGTGTTCCATCCAGGCTATAGTCACTCGTCCGAACGCCAAATGTTCGCTACGTTCGTTCCAGGCTACAGTCATTCTTAATGGGTACAGACAAAGAAAAAGAAAAACTTTGTACTACCAAGGCAAGACAGGTGATATTTTAACGGAAAATATAAGAAAACTGTAGTAGAGATATTAAAATGATAGTTCAAAGAGGTAAAAGTTCAAGAAAGAGTATGTTTGTCAAAACTAAACTCGAATATAATTTCGACTCTTGTTGCAATATTCTTTCTGACCGTATTTCATACTGGGATCATTGATACTACAACAGTAGAGTCGTAATCTTATCACCAGGACATTTTTATTATTTACGTTATTAATATAGTTCGAAATGTTTGCAAAAACTTGTAAAACCTAAATCTGAAGTGGGCCATAAACGTCAGTGCGATATTTAGGACGTAAATACAACATGGAGGATTATCAGTTATTCGGCAATGCAAAATGAATCAGATGCATTAAAAGACTAATTCGATACACACAACTAAGTATCATTAAAAGCATTGCTCGCAAGCAGGGAATCTACTCCCACAATCTGCGTGTGGTTCTGAGCCAATTGGATGCAACATACTAATTTGCTAAATCCTTATAATTCGTTATAACTTCAAAACACTGGTGCTCAACATTTTCGTAGTGTGAGAGATATATTTTGTAGAAAGAAGGCACCATGCATTCTTCAAAGCCTGACTAGCAAGCAGTGTAAGTACTTTTATAAAATGGTGGTTCTGATCCTTCATTATGCACCACGGCGCCATAGGTATTAGAATTTTGTTTTCGTAAATTACTGAAATGTTGTTGGTCATTATTTGCATTCTATATTATGTTGTACAGTTAAAAGAACCGCAAACATAATGAACACATTTGACGAAGCGCTAGTACTTCTACAAAATTATTTTGATCCTTCGTGACACATCATGGAACTCTAGCGAAATCCATAAAATTTAATTTTTTAGTAACCTTTTGAAGCATTGTTACTTGGTGTTTCCACGTTGTAACATATATTTTGCAAGAAGAAACGACCATGCATTCTATAAAGACCGACATATTTCTCCCACTTACTGTAGGTGGCACTGATTTTTCAAGATGCACACAGCTCAGCGCTTCTGCGATTTCCGGCTGCTTCCTTTTTGGTATCTTTTGGAGTGTTGTTACTGAGTGTTTGCATACTGTGTTCAATATGTTTTGTAGATAGAATGCAGCATCTATTAATGAAAGCCTGCCCGGCAAGTAGTGTATTTACTCCCTTAAAATGATGTGCTTCTCATCCTTCATCAAGCACCATAGCGCATATGCGATTTCGTTTTGTACATTTGTGAAATGTTGTTACTCATTATTAGCATTTTGTGTTTGTTGTATTTCGGAAACATTGAACATAAAAATCATGTGTAGCAAACTGCATGTATTCCTATATAGAAAATATTTCTTCCATCATGAAGCACCGTAACGCTTTTGCAATTTCGTTTTTGTCAATTAGTGAAATGTTGTTGCTCATTATTGGCATTATGTGTTTATTTGTGGCATTTGGAAACAGTAAACATAAACACGGTCAAAGAAACTGTGCACGTATTCTGAGGATGTTCGTACATTCATTTTGCACCATGGCGCTTTTGCGATTTCTATTTTGTTTGTCAACTTGCGAAATGTAGTTGCTCATTATTAGCAGGTATTCCTACACAGAGCTTGTTCGTACATTCATTATGCACCTGGGTGCTTTTGCGATTTCTATTTTGTTTCAGTAATCTTGTGAAATGTTGATTCTCATTATTAGCTTACTATGTTTATTTGTAGTGTTTCGGAAACAGTAAACGTAAACACCATCTAGCAAACTGCGCAGGTATTCCTACACAGAGCTTGTACGTACATTCATGATGCACTTGGGTGCTGTTGCTATTTCTATTTTGTGCCAGTAATCTTGTGAAATGTTGTTGCTCATTATTAGCAGGTATTCCTACACAGAGCTTGTTCGTACATTCATTATGCCCCATGGCGCTTTTGCGATTTCTATTTTGTTTAAGTAAACTTGTGAAATGTTGTTGCCCATTATTAGCAGGTATTACTACACAGAGCATGTTCGTACATTCATTATGCACCATGGCGCTTTTGCGATTTCTATTTTGTTTGTCAACTTGTGAAATGTTGTTGCCCATTATTAGCAGGTATTACTACACAGAGATTGTTCGTACATTCATTATGCACATGGGTGCTTTTGCGATTTCTATTTTGTTTCAGTAATCTTGTGAAATGTTGTTGCTCATTATTAGCTTTCTATGTTTACTTGTAGTGTATGGGAAACAGTAAACGTAAACACCATCTAGCAAACTGCGCAGGTATTCCTACAAAGAGCTTGTTCGTACATTCATTATGCACCTGGGTGCTTTTGCGATTTCTACTTTGTTTCAGTAATCTTGTGAAATGTTGATTCTCATTATTAGCTTACTATGTTTATTTGTAGTGTTTCGGAAACAGTAAAAGTAAACACCATCTAGCAAACTGCGCAGGTATTCCTACACAGAGTTTGTTCGTACATTCATGATGCACTTGGGTGCTGTTGCTATTTCTATTTTGTGCCAGTAATCTTGTGAAATGTTGTTGCTCATTATTAGCAGGTATTCCTACACAGAGCTTGTTCGTACATTCATTATGCACCATGTCGCTTTTGCGATTTCTAATTTGTTTAAGTAAACTTGTGAAATGTTGTTGCCTGTTATTAGCAGGTATTCCTACACAGCTTGTTCGTTCATCCGTTATGCACCATGGCGCTTTTGCGATTTCTATTTTTTTTGTCAACTTGTGAAATGTTGTTGCTCATTAGTAGCAGGTATTACTACACAGAGCATGTTCGTACATTCATTATGCACCATGGCGCTTTTGCGATTTCTATTTTAAGTAAACTTGTGAAATGTTGTTGCTCATTATTAGCAGGTATTCCTACAAAGACCTTGTTCGCACATTCATTATGCCCAAGGTGCTTTTGCGATTTCTATTTTGTTTCAGTAAACGTGTGAGATGATGTTGGTCATTATTAGCAGGTATTCCTACACAGAGATTGTTCGTACATTCATTATGCACCATGGCGCTTTTGCGATTTCTATTTTGTTTGCCAACTTGTGAAATGTTGTTGCTCATTATTAGCAGGTATTCCTACAAAGATCTTGTTCGCACATTTACTATGCCCAAGGCGCTTTTGCGATTTCTATTTTGTCTCTGTAAACGTGTGAGATGATGTTGGTCATTATAAGCAGGTATTCCTACACAGAGCATGTTCGTACATTCATTATGCACCATGACGCTTTTGCGATTTCTATTTTGTTTAAGTAATCTTGTGAAATGTTGTTTCCCATTATTAGCTGGTATTCCTACACAGAGCTTGTTCGTACATTCATTATGCACCTTGGTGCTTTTGCGATTTCTATTTTGTCAACTTGTGAAATGTTGTTGCTCATTAGTAGTAGGTATCACTACACAGAATATGTTCGTACATTCATTATGCGCCATGGCGCTTTTGCGATTTCTATTTTGTTTAAGTAAACTTGTGAAATGTTGTTGCCCATTATTAGCAGGTATTACTATACAGAGCATGTTCGACATTCATTATGCACCATGGCGCTTTTGCGATTTTTATTTTGTTTAAGTAAACTTGTGAAATGTTGTTGCACATTATTACCAGGTATTACTACACAGAATATGTTCGTACATTCATTATGCGCCATGGCGCTTTTGCGATTTCTATTTTGTTTAAGTAAACTTGTGTAATGTTGTTGCTCATTAGTAGCAGGTATTACTACACAGAGCATGGTCGTATATTCATTATGCACCATGGCGCTTTTACGATTTCTACTTTGTTTGTCAACTTGTGAAATGTTGTTGCTCATTATTAGCAGGTATTCCTACAAAGAACTTGTTCGCACATTCATTATGCCCAAGGCGCTTTTGCGATTTCTATTTTGTTTCAGTAAACGTGTGAGATGATGTTGGTCATTATTAGCAGGTATTCCTACACAGATTGTTCGTACATTCATTATGCACCATGGCGCTTTTGCGATTTCTATTTTGTTTGCCAACTTGTGAAATGTTGTTGCTCATTATTAGCAGGTATTCCTACAAAGATCTTGTTCGCACATTCACTATGCCCAAGGCGCTTTTGCGATATCTATTTTGTCTCTGTAAACGTGTGAGATGATGTTGGTCATTATAAGCAGGTATTCCTACACAGAGCATGTTCGTACATTCATTATGCACCATGGCGCTTTTGCGATTTCTATTTTGTTTGTCAACTTGTGAACTGTTGTTGCTCACTTTAGCAGGTATTCCTACACAGACCATGTTCGTACATTCATTATGCACCTGAGTGCTTCTGAGATTTCTTTTTTGATTGTCAACTTGTGAAATGTTGTTGCTCATTATTAGCAGGTATTCCTACACAGCTTGTTCGTACATTCATTATGCACCATGGCGCTTTTGCGTTTTTTTTTTTGTTTGTCAACTTGTGAAATGATGTTGCTCATTAGTAGCAGGTATTACTACACAGAGCATGTTCGTACATTCATTATGCACCATGGCACTTTTGCGATTTCTATTTTGTTTAAGTAAACTTGTAAAATGTTGTTGCCCATTATTAGCAGGTATTCCTACAAAGAACTTGTTCGCACATTTATTATGCCCAAGGCGCTTTTGCGATTTCTATTTTGTTTCAGTAAACGTGTGAGATGATGTTTGTCATTATTAGCAGGTATTCCTACACAGAGCTTGTTCGTACATTCATTATGCACCATGGCGCTTTTGCGATTTGTATTTTGTTTCAGTAATATTGTGAAATGTTGTTGCTCATTATTAGATTTCTATGTTTATTTGTAGTGTATGGGAAACAGTAAACGTAAACACCATCTAGCAAACTGCGCAGGTATTCCTACAAAGAGCTTGTACGTACATTCATTATGCCCAAGGCGCTTTTGGGATTTCTATTTTGTTTCAGTAAACGTGTGAGATGATGTTGGTCATTATTAGCAGGTATTCCTACACAGAGATTGTTCGTACATTCATTATGCACCATGGCGCTTTTGCGATTTCTATTTTGTTTGCCAACTTGTGAAATGTTGTTGCTCATTATTAGCAGGTATTCCTACAAAGATCTTGTTCGCACATTCACTATGCCCAAGGCGCTTTTACGATTTCTATTTTGTCTCTGTAAACGTGTGAGATGATGTTCGCCACTATTAGCAGGTATTCCTGCACAGAGCTTGTTCGTACATTCATTATGTACCATGGCGCTTTTGCGATTTCTATTTTGTTTGTCAACTTGTGAAATGTTGTTGCTCATTAGTAGCAGGTATTCCTACACAGACAATGTTCGTACATTCATTATGCACCATGGCGCTTTTGCGATTTCTATTTTGTAAGTAAACTTGTGAAATGTTGTTGCCCATTATTAGCAGGTATTCCTACAAAGAACTTGTTCGCACATTCATTATGCCCAAGGCGCTTTTGCGATTTCTATTTTGTTTCAGTAAACGTGTGAGATGATGTTGGTCATAATAACCAGGTATTCCTACACAGAGCATGTTCGTACATTCATTATGCACCATGACGCTTTTGCGATTTCTATTTTGTTTAAGTAAACTTGTGAAATGTTGTTTCCCATTATTAGCTGGTATTCCTACACAGAACATGGTCGTACATTCATTATGCACCATGGCGCTTTTGCGAATTCTATTTTGTTTGTCAACTTGTGAAATGTTGTTGCTCATTATGAGCAGGTATTCCTACAAAGATCATGTTCGCACATTCATTATGCCCAAGGCGCTTTTGCGATTTCTATTTTGTTTAAGTAAACTTGTGAAATATTGTTGCTCAATATTAGCAGGTATTCCTACACAGAGCTTGTTCGTACATTCATTATGCACCTGGGTGCTTTTGCGATTTGTATTTTGATTCAGTAATCTTGCGAAATGTTGTTGCTCATTATTAGCTTTCTAAGTTTATTTGTAGTGTTTCGGAAACAGTAAACGGAAACACCATGTAGCAAACTGCGCTGGTAATTTTACACAGAGCTTGTTCGTACATTCATTATGCACCTGAGTGCTTCTGCGATTTCTATTTTGTTTGTCAACTTGTGAAATGTTGCTCATTAGTAGCAGGTATTACTACACAGAGCACGTTCGTACATTGATTATGCACCATGGCGCTTTTGCGATTTCTATTTTGTTTAAGTAAACTTGTGAGATGTTGTTGCACATTATTAGCAGGTATTCCTACACAGAGCTTGTTCGTACATTCATTATGCACCTGGGTGCTTTTGCGATTTCTATTTTGGTTCAGTAATCTTGTGAAATGTTGTTGCTCATTATTAGCTCTCTATGTTTATTTGTAGTGTTTGGGAAACAGTAAACGTAAACACCATCTAGCAAACTGCGCAGGTATTCCTACACAGAGCTTGTTCGTACATTCGTTATGCACCATGGCGCTTTTGCGATTTCTATTTTGTTTGTCAACTTGTGAAATGTTGTTGCTCATTAGTACCAGGTATTACTACACAGAGCATGGACGTACATTCATTATGCACCATGGCGATTTTGCGATTTCTATTTTGTTTGTCAACTTGTGAAATGTTGTTGCCCATTATTAGCAGGTATTACTACACAGAACATGTTCGTACATTCATTATGCACCATGGCGCTTTTGCGATTTCTATTTTGTTTCAGTAATCTTGTGAAATGTTGTTGCTCAATATTTGCATTTTATATTATGTTGTACAGTAAAAAAAGAAAAACGCATTCAGTACTAACACATTTGACGAAGCGCTGGTAGTTACACACAATGAAGGTGATTTGCTGCATCAAGAAGCACAATAATGCTCCTTGCGAAATCAAATATTTTTGTAAATTGCGAAATATTGTCGTTAATTGTTTGCATTCTATCGTTAAGTTGTGTAGATAGAAAACAGCATACATTGTCCTGAAAGCAGCACAACTGCTACAAAATGAGCTTGGTTCTCATCGTCGTGCACCAAACTTTCCGGAATCAGTGAAATTAGTGATTTGTGAAATGTTGTTGCTCATTGTTCGCATACTATGTTCTTTTTAAATATATGGAAAACACCATACGTCTTTAAAAGCATACCTGGCAGTAAGCGCTTTTTCTACTGTGTTGCTGGGGTTTTAAATGCGCAATGGTTTTCAAGGCTTTGCAATTCTTGTTAGCCGCCTTCTTACAGATAACCGTTTCATTTGTTGACTGACTGGATAACTGTGGTCTTTAAAAACGGCAGCTGCAAATTTCTGTGGGTGCCGATATTTCCCTTCCGTGTGTATGTTGTGTGATAAGGTATAATTGTTGTAGTCTTTGACGATGTTTGTCGCTAGCTGCATTTTAATTATTTCATACTAATAATGATTATCGGCCCTTATCAATAAGCTGCCTCTCGCTACTCCCATAATGCATTTTGTTAAAGAATCCTTTATTCTTGTGTGCAGCGCTTCGGTAATCCGTTAAGTCTGTTATGAATTTACACGCAGATTTTTCTAAAAGTTCTGCATTTCCAGCTGCCTCCTCAATTTCACACGTCGATGGCTCCGATAACAACGCAAACAGCTTCAAACTGCCGTGCAGGTGAGTGAAAATTTTCGTTACATCTGTGTATTATTCAGTTTGCCTACAGTGCTTATGTATAAAGCGTAGCTATATAGGATGGCTGCATCACTATCCATACAAGTACTTCTTCGTTCTGTCAGGTGTTGTATACTTTATAAACCATGTACATATCAGTGACGATGGTATTTCCACTTGTGTGCTTATTAAATTGCTTAATATCATCCCACAGAACCCTAAACCTACGCCACCGTGTGTTGGGAAAATGATTTGACAGGATAAAGTATTAAATGTAGATGCTTCAGGAAGCAGAGTTTTCGCACTACCCTACATCATGCTTGAGCACTGGGTTAGCACCTTCAGTATCGCATTGAGTAAGTACCCTTTACATACATGTAGTTTAGTTTTGAACATCCAGTTGTGTATTTATCGTTTTTCTTAGTGAATGGAAAATTTAGCTTCATTAAATGTCAAGTAACTGTTTCTTATAAATCCACAGATGCCGGAAGTTTCAATAGAGCATAAATTAATTTCTGTAATTACTGCTAACTTGAAACAGATTACATTTATAATACAGCTGTCAAAGAAGTAGTAGACGGCAGAGAGAGGTAACAATGAAGGCAGGGTCCCTGGTCTGCCGCCTGCACGGGAGATGCTTCCTCTGCTGGCCACTTGCCTCGATTCGTGAATCCACACGCTGTGAAACCGGGAAGCACAATTTATAAACAGATACATTTAGATGAAGCAAACAGAAGAGGGACAACGTACTGAAGTTGCCCCTCAGGGGCTCAGCATTAATTTGCTGAGTACGGGCTTGGCGAACCCGGGGTCCTGAGCTGCGGGCTGTGTCGCGCCAACAGTCCGCTACACCGTAAGCTCTGTGCGTGCTTCAACAACCATCGTTTGGCGCGACGGTGGAACGTTGAACGTTTCAGAGCCCGGGGAGCTTGGCTTAATCGCCCGGGTCGCGAGGACGGTACAAACCTCTATATATATAAAAAAAAACCTCAATCTCAAGGTGTGCTACGTGCCGAGGAGATGAATGGCTGTTGAGGTTGAACAGTTGTTAGCGAGCAACCTCTGAGGAACCTGCCGCACCTCAGTTGTATAAGTCTTGCCCAGGCAAGCGGGGTTCTGTTTGGATGGACCCTTAGATCCCTAGCTGCTCGTGGGAACACAATGAAGCGAGCAAAAGATAACGTTGGTGGACGTATAACCACCGTCTCAAAGCGTGGAAAGTTTAATGCTACATCATATGACCCCAAGTCGTTCCCTTCCTTGGCCACGCCCTGGGAAAAACGCAGGGCTGAAGATAGAAATGGGACGTATTCACCAAGGTATTTAGTTTGTACAAGAACTGATGGGGAGTTATTTACAACAGTGAAGCCTCAGTTCTTTGTTGACCACCTGGAGGAGAGGTTTGGAGACGTGGAGTCCCTCTCCAAGATGCGCAATGGGTCTGTGTTGATTAACACTGCATCCCCTGCCCAGTCGCGGGCGTTGCTTGCTTGCGATAAGCTGGGAGATGTCGCAGTCAACATTACGCCACATAAGTCTCTTAACCTGGTCCAGGGCATTGTATTTCATCGTGATCTGCTCTTACAGTCTGATGAGGAGCTGCGCGCCAACCTCAAGCGGCGAGGTGTTCACTTCGTCCGGCGTGCCCATCGTGGGTCGAAAGAAAATAGGGTTGCCACTGGTGCCTTCATCGTAGCCTTTGAAGGCGATACACTGCCTGAAAAGGTGAAGGTGATGTGCTACCGGTGTGATGTGAAACCCTATATCCCTCCTCCAATGAGATGCTTCCAGTGCTGGAAATTTGGGCATATGTCGTCTCGTTGCCCTTCCAGTGCCACTTGCCGGGATTGTGGACATCCTGCCCACCCGGACGCCCCACAAGGAACGGAAAATCGTCGAATATAAGACTATGGACCGGTTGACGTATACTGAGGCTAAAAAGAAGTATGAGCGCCTCCACCCAGTTAGCATGACCACCTCTTTTACGACAGTCACGTCATCGCCATCTTCTTTGGCGACACGGGTGTTTTCTAGTACTTCCTCTTCTGTGGGCCCTCAGGGCCGTAAGCCTTCACCTGCCCTCAAGATGGTTGGGGGCTCCCTTCCTTCTTCTGCTCCCAAGGTAATTGCCTCAGGAGCAACCTCCACCCTTCTGCCGGAGAAACAAAAGCCCTCACCGGCACCCCTCGTTCGGAAGGCGTCCCTTGGGACACTCCCTTCCGAATGTTTACCAGTGTCGTTGCCGACACGCGCCAGCAGCAGGCTACACCGAAGGCTGCTGGACGCAGGGCCTCATGCTCCTCCTCAGTCCCTGCGGCTGAGTCTGAGAAGCCAGCCCCACCGGCGAAGCCCCCGAGGGGCAAGAAGGATCGGAGGAAAAAAGTGGAAAGTGAAGAGTTGCAGGGTACCATGGTGGCTCCCATGCCACCGTCCCACTCCCACTCCCACTCCACCTCGACCTCTGGGGACGAGGTTGAGATTCTAGCGTCCCCGGACGACCTCGCTGTCGGGGACATCCCAGAACTAATGGATGCCGAGCCAGGAAAAAGGCAGTCAGCGGATTTGAGTGACGCTGAGTTGTAATCTTCCCTCTTACCTTTCATGTTTTCCCAGTTATCAGACAGCTTCATCCTCCAGTGGAACTGCGGCAGTTTCTTCCCCCACCTGGCTGAGCTACGACACCTTCTAAGCATCACACCTGCTTTCTGCATTGCCTTACAGGAAACTTGGTTTCCAGCAATGCGGACCCCAGCCCTTCATGGCTACCGGGGATATTACTGTAACCGTAGCTCATATAACAGGGTCTCAGGTGGTGTGTGTATGTCCTTACTTCTGTTCATAGTGACCCTGTGCCCCTTCATACACCATTAGAAGCAGTGGCTGTCAGGGTAAGGACAACTCAAGAGTTTACCGTCTGCAGCCTTTATCTCCCTCCAGATGGTGATCTGTTTGACTGATTTGGCTGCACTTGTATCGCTACTTCCCCCGCCTTTCTTCCTATTGGCGACTTCAACGCCCATAATCCATTGTGGGGTGGTACTTCACTTTCTGGTCGGGGCAGAGTAGTCTAGTCTTTACTTTCTCAATTCGACCTCTGCCTATTAAATACTGGTGCCCCCACACACTTTAGTGTGGCACATGACACGTTCTCGGCCATTGATTTATCGATCTGCAGCCACAGCCTTCCACCATCTGTCCACTGGAGAGCCCACGACGACCTGTGTGGCAGTGACCATTTTCCCCTTTTTCTGTCACTCCCACAACGTCAGTCCCCACAACGCCCCCCCCCCCCCCCCCAGGTGGGCTTTAGGCTGGGCTAACTGGGAAGATTACACGTCCACTGCTATTGTTCGACCTTCCCCACTTGATTCCATCGATGTGGTGGTCGAGGGCGTCACTCACACCATTGTTTCTGCTGCAAAAGCTGCAATTCCATGCTCCACATGGTGCCCACGGCGTAAGGCAGTGCCGTGGTGGTCGCCAAACAGCTGAGGCTATTAGAGATCGTAGGCGGGCCTTACAGCGCTATAAGCGTCACCCCTCTCAGGAACTTCGCGCTCGTGCTCGTCAGTTAATAAGAAGACGGAAACAGGAGTGCTGGGAGAGGTACGTCTCCACTATAGGGACGGGTACCTCCGCCTCACAGGTCTGGGGTAGAATCAGGCGGTTAAAGGGAATATCGTCACCAGCGGGAATACCCGGAATCTCCACAAATGGAGTTCTATGTACGGACCCGGCCACACTTGCAGAGATGTTTGCCGAGCATTATGCCCGCGCCTTTGCCTCTGCAAACTATCCACCGGCCTTCCGTACATTGAAGGTGTGGGTAGAACGCCAGCACCTCTCATTTCGTACCCGCCGCTCTGAATCCTACAACAGTCCTTTCACTGAGTGGGAGCTCCTCAGTGCTCTTCGACAATGTCCAGACACGGCGCCAGGACCTGATAGCATCCATAGCCAGATGCTGAAACATCTCTCAGCAGATAGTCGGCGTAACCTACTTGCGGTCTATAACCGCATTTGGTGTGATGGTGTTTTTCCGTCACAGTGGCGGGAGAGTATCATCATCCCCGTACTTAAACCTGACAAACATCCTCTGAACTTGGATAGCTATCGGCCCATTAACCTGACTAACGTTCCATGCAAACTGTTGGAGCGGATGGTCAGTCGGCGGTTGTGTTGGATTCTTGAGAATCGGGGATTATTGGCTCCATGCCAGGGCGGTTTTCGCCAGGGTCGATCGACCACCGATAATCTGGTGTACCTCGAGTCTGCAATCCGCACAGCCTTTTCCCGGCGCCAACACCTTGTTGCCGTCTTCTTTGATGTGCACAAAGCATACAATACAACCTGGCGACGACACATCCTCAACACTTTATATGACAAGGGCCTCCGGGGCTCCCTACCGATTTTTATTCAGAATTTTTTAGCCGTCCGTACCTTTCGTGTTCAAATTAGTGCTTCCCTGAGCTCCTCTCATATCCAGGAAAATTGGGTTCCTCAGGGTTCCGTTTTAAGCGTTCCATTATTTTTAATCGCCATCAACGGTTTAGCCACAGCAGTGGGATCGTCGGTGTCCCCCTCTCTTTATGCTGACGACTTTTCTCTCTTTTAGTCCTGCAGCACCCAAGTTGCCGAGCGCAGGTTGCAAGGTGCTATTCGGAAGGCGCAGACCTGGGCGCTTACTCACGGCTTTCAGTTTTCTGCCTCCAAGACCAGAGTGATGCACTTCTGTCGGCGTCGGACTGTCCACCCGCACCCTGAACTTTATCTTAATGACGAACTACTTACTGTAGTTGAAACTCATCGTTTTTTAGGACTGGTCTTTGACGCCCGGCTGACATGGCTCCCCCCACATTCGTCAGCTGAAACGGAAGTGCTGGCGCCATCTCAACCTTCTCAGACACTTGGGTCATACGACCTGGGGTGCCGACCGCTCCACACAGTTGAGGCTTTACACGGCACTGGTGCAGTCCCGTCTCGATTTTGGGTGCATTGCCTATGGGTCTGCGGCACCTTCGGCACTGCACCTACTGGACCCCATTCACAACTGTGGGGTTCGCATCGCGACGGGTGCCTTCCGCACCAGCCCAGTGAACAGCTTATTAGTGGAGGCTGGGGTTCCACCCTTGGGGATCCGCAGCCAACACCTACTTGCGTCTTACGCAGCCCATGTGTATTGCTCCCCAGGCCACCCGAACCATCGTCTCCTCTTTCCTGATGTGGTAGTCCGTCCCCATCAGCGACGCCCCAGATCAGGTCATACGATTGCCTATCGGGTTCAGTCCCTCCTGCAGGAGCTTGAGTCTTCTCCCCTTCCATCTTCCTATCGGGTCTGTGCACGTACACTTCCGTGGTGTTTGCCAAGGCCGTCTACTCGGCTGGACTGGGCCATGGGCCCAAAGACTCAGTTCCACTAGAGGCGCTCCGCCGTCAGTTCTCGGCTACCATAGCAGAGTTCCGTGGTTATGACCTGATCTACACCGATGGTTCCATGGTGATGGCTGTGTGGGATTTGCGTATACTCATGGTGACCATGTGGAACAGCACTCTCTGCCGAATGGCTGCAGTGTTTACACTGCAGAGTTGGTGGCCATTCACAGAGCTCTCATTCATATCCGGTCTTGCTCAGGCGAGTCTTTTGTTGTTTGCAGCGACTCCCTGAGCAGCCTCCGAGCTCTGGAGCAGTGTTACCCGCGGTCTCCCCTGGTGTTGGCCATTCAGGACACACTTTATGCCGTTACACAGTCCGGGCGATCGGTGGTGTTCATCTGGTCTCCGGGTCATGTTGGTATCCCGGGCAATGAACGTGTTGACAGGCTTGCCAAGCAGGCTGTCGGTATTTCCTGTCTAGAGATCGGCCTCCCGGCTTCTGATCTCCGTTCATTGTTGCGCCAGCGAGTACGTCAGCTTTGGGATACTGAGTGGCGTAGCCTGCGCATGCCCAACAAGCTCCAGGTGGTCAAGGAAACGACGGTTGCATGGCGCTCCTCCATGCGCGTTTCACGACGGGACTCGGTGGTCTTGGGTCGCCTCCGCATTGGGCATACGTGGCTCACCCATGGACATCTCCTTCGGGGTGGGGACCCAGCCCAATAGCGGTGTGGTTCCCGTCTGACAATCGTCCACATATTGTTGGACTGCCCTGTTTTAGCTGCTTTGCGGCGGAATTTTAACTTCCCTGTCGTTTTATCAGATGTTTTAGGTGCCGATGCTGCAATGGCAGATACCGTTTTAATTTTTATACGAGCAGGGGGATTTTATCATTCGCTCTAACTGGAGATTTCTGTGTGTTACCGAGTGGTTGACTTTTCCTTTTTTATTCTTATGATCGGTCAACCACGGCCATCGGTTTCTTTGTTGTAAGTTGTCTTTGTGTGACGGTCTTTTCGTTTTGTCTTGTTATTCTTGATGATGTTTTATGGACTCAGTGGGACTCCTCTCCCACTTCGCAATTTTAAACTCGGGGCGTATTATCTTTCACGTGTTGGGATTTACTTTTGACGCCTAGAGATGCAATGGGGGACTGATGACCATTGCAGTTTTGTCCCCCTTAAACAAACAACCAACCAACAGTACTGAGGTTGGAAATGCGGCGCCCCCACTTAGAGCTACCTTTGCTGATATTAATGAACGTCACACCTTGGAAAATTCGTTCATGCCATCTGCATCTAGCTCAAATTAAACCGGAATTGTTTGTTCATGTGCCTTGTTCTGTTGTTAATGGTAAACACAAAGAACTAAAAGATTCATAAGTGGCTTCGGCAATGGAACATTTCACACCTTGGAAAATTCGTTCATGCCATCTGCATCTAGCTCAAATTAAACCGGAATTGTTTGTTCATGTGCCTTGTTCTGTTGTTAACGGTAAACACAAAGAACTAAAAGATTCATAAGTGGTTTCGGCAATAGAACATTAAAACACTCCGATCATTTGTGGCTAGAAAAAACCTAATAACGTAATACGCATTATTTACACACATTTCTTCCCCAAATCGTGTTTGTTTGTTGATATATTAATACGATTGTTCGAAATGACACCATACCAAATATTACATTCTATACTGAACTGGAATTGGCAACGATTTGTGAATTCATCACATAAAAATAGTTAAGGTGTAATATACATTCCACATGAAAATCTATCACAACTGTTGTATGTATTTCTGCTATCACATTGCATCCATTGGCTATAAAATTTCAATTGCGATCGTCGATAATGTTATTAGTGGTGCCGTTGTATGTACTGTGTATCTCGCGTGTCGGTGTTGCATGCACGCATTTGCTTGTCAGTACTGGAGCCACTGAAACTACGCATGACACTCGTTGACATAGTGGGATAGCGCAGTGGTCACACACTGGACTAGCATTCCGAAAGGCGGTGGTTGAAGTAAAACTACTGACCTTCCAGAAAGGGACCAACAACCACAAATGCCTGTATCACACATTGCTACTATGTCTGTACAGAATGTGGCGCAGCTCGGTTCAACTTGGATGAAATACTGCAGTCCACTGTTTCCTATTGTATTAAAACGACTTCCCATTTGATGGGGAAGGCATTATTTTCTCATTTTTCTTTTTTTAACACTGAGCCGACTGCTTAACTCCTGTGGCTCTAGTTGCATAGTGCAGAGGTCTTTTGGTCCCCTTCTCTTACTTACAATGTTGCATTTTGTCCACAGGGCAGTATCACACTAGTTTGAACTTGTCCGCGCTGTCCCCCCCCCCCCCCTCTAGAATGCACACCTGCGTGTGAGGTGCGACAAATGTTGCTGCAGTGTGCATTTGTAGAAATCCAGAACAGCTATCACGTTAAGCTAACACACACACACACACACACACACACACACACACACACACACACACTCACACACACTCACACCTTTACATCAGCTTTTTACTAGTGAAACAATATACTAGTAGTCACTTAGTGTTCTCCTCTGATTCAGGACTGAATATAAATGTAGGTTTGCTTACGAGTAGAAAGGTGACTTTCACGTAAGTGGAATTTGGGGGGTAGTTTTGCCGCACATGTTTGTCTTCAGTTGTAAGGTTGTCAGTAGTTTTAGTATCTTCATTTCAGTTGACGATTACATTACTTGTTTGTTCCATAGATCCATAATGAGGGAAACCCTTGGATGTGGAACATGTAAATATATAACAACTTTCCTTACAAGCTAATAGTGATACTAACAGTACGAATACAGATCCATACATAATTTGGTCCTATGCAAAAATAGGACAGTGAAGTAGCAGTTGGCTACCACTAAGCCTCTCACGCTCTTCTTAAACTGAACAATTTAATAACTGAAGTCATGATCGCTTATATAATTCTGATGATCGGTTTCGATCTACATTGATCATCGGATCATGCCGCTGTTGGGGAGTTGGAGCAACAGTCAACTATGGGTCGCCAAGAAATGGGCCAGCTCCTCGCTAAGGACGTGATCTGTTGATGATCCATGTAGAAAGCTGTAATCATCATATGATGAAATAAAATACGCCTTCTTGACTGCTTCAATTAAAAATTAATTTTTTTAGGTCTTTGATATTTCCCGTGGGAACAGTAACATAAACTATTCTCTTAAACTAGACTTCATTTGAAAGTTTTTGAAAATGTTATTCAGTAATGGACCCATTTTTGAACTAAATCCTTCTGTACATTGCGTTTGTTCCTAGTATTGTATCTATGAACTGAGCTATTACTTGGAAAAGGATTTGACAAATTTCATTTAGGAATAAAGGTGCTCAGTCATAGACCCAGTACTTAGAAGAGCCTTCTAATGGATGTGCTTGAATGTACTCAAAAAACATTACACGTATTACACGCTTATGGACTAAGTAAATCTTCGCTTGCTTTGAAGATTACCCCGAAATATTGTACCATATGACATTATGGAATAAAGAGTGTAGCCAAGCCGTTCGGTGGTTTGCTCCTCTCAACTGAATTTATCGAGTTGTAATTGCAGGAATTTAATGTCAACGTATTCTCTTTAATGGCGGATGGCTTAATTAACTAGTCCCTTGCACAAACACCCTTTGTATCCTGTTAGCGAGGTAAGACGTGTACCTTTTGCAGCATTGGCTGTGACGCAATAGATTTCAATTGTAGTCGAAGAGGATGAGGTTTAAACAATCAAATCCCTGTGACATACGATAGAAATACCTGCTGCATGTAATTCATCACGCAATAAAGTATATTCTCACTGGAAGTGTAGAAAGCCTTTCAGAAATACGAACTGTCTCCTGCGAAATGTTGTTTGTGGGTAGGTAGCTGGGAAGCTACTCTCACAAAGCCTTCTCTAGAATTTTCGAGAACATATTATGTATCCCTCTTTCTCCTTGATACATTGACATCACCCCTGGAAAACATTTTCTGCTATACCTTATAAACACCCTACTATCATGTGGTGCGAACAAACTCAACTTTGACCATTTTTACTGAAACATAGTAATGGAGATACAGCCTTTGCTGTCTTGCAACGACTTAAAAAACTAAAAATGCTGCAGCTGAAAATCTTTTTAGAAAGGTATTCTGCTCCACCGAGACCTCTAAAATATCTCAGTTGCCTCATTTGGCACTAACGCCCTTCCAAATAACACTAAATTATCCACACTGCATCTGTTCAGCGTAATGTTAAGTGACAAGGAATATTGTCAAGGTTCAGCCAATACCTTGCAGACGTATATCTGATGGAATCATGGGTTGTGTGTATGTTCAGCAGTATAAACATGCCGAATAGGCTCTCGTTAAAGAACACGCTGAAGACTGATCAATCGCTTGTTTTAATTCTTAGTCACACAAATTCTTCTGGATATAAGCACTGAAATTAGATTTAATTCTTCACTGCTTTACTACAGCAATTAGCAAATGTGGTTCATTGTATTGGCTTCGGTCCTCAGAATTCGATTCTTAGGGCTTCAGGATGAGAAGATGGTTTCACGTTGTCACCTACACAGAAAGGGATACGGTAACGGGATAAATTAAATAATTCATCACTCCCGGTGACGGCGTTTCGTGTCAGTACGTAACACAATTTAGTTACTATCTTTAATGTAGTTTCTCCGTAGCATTGCAGTGAGCTTTCAAGCGTGATGTTGCACTCAGGTTCAGCGAAAACAGATAACCTCCAATGGCTAACGAAGGGAAATTAATATGAACATTTAGATTACTGTGTTCTGTTGAAGTGTTGGCCATTTGAACCATGTCGCACTGAGCGTTCTCAGCCTACGAAGATAACGCAGTGCAATGCCATCTTCCTGAAAAACATTTGCGGCTCTCGGTGTCATTATAAGGCAGTGGAGCAGAGAGTCCCGATCAGACCTGCAGGATGCATCGTAGATGCGTCCGAAACGCAGCCATAAAATCGGTGAGCTTCAAAGGAAACGGCGTCCTCGGCTCCAGCGCGATGGTGGAACAGTGGCTACTTACTATCAGGGATGTCGGTCCGTCGCCGATTATTACAGCGCGGGTTAAATTTGCGTCGTCTGTTTCCTTGTTAGGCACAGTACTCCAGGAAAGCTTCGGCCAAGAATATGATTCGCTTGAGTCGGACGGATTGAAGCCATCGGGCCACTTCTAGAACAAAGTACGTCAGTGGCCAACATTTCAACAACGTAAGCACTAGATGTGACAATACCCTATCATCTGATTTCACAATTAACGAGAAATACGACTGAGAGGCGTGTAACAGTTTCTCCCACAGCAAGTTGTCATCTGACAGACCGTGGGAGAAGATTTTAAGCACAAGTTAACAGCATTATTTTGGTTTCGTATTGCACAATTAACATTGCTTGGAAGCAATGAAAGTTCGTTAAGGGAGGGACAGGGATGGATTTGGTCTGTCAGTGTCAAAGGCAATAGCTTAAGGGGCCAACCCCTCCCTCCCTCCTCCCGACCAATGACGAATTACGCTGTCTAATGTTTAAATAAAATTGTAATTAAATTTTCTCCTATCGAACAGGGTAACAGAGTAAGAAGTAAGCCATTCATCAAAACAGATACAAATGTACAAAGAATTTAAGAAAACAAGCCCTATACAAGCTAAAAACTATTTTCTAATCAGTATTTCAAAGGAATGCAAATCATTTAATATTAAAGAAAAATAAATTTCTCAATATAAAAATCTCCTTTCTGGACAAATAAATAAGCCAATTTTGCTTAACACATCAGCTTAATTGATGAGAGAAAAAAAAAAAAAAAGAAAAATATTTAAGGTGGTTGAATCTACCGCTAATAAGATCGTAGCGACACAGTATCAAAAATACTAAAATATGAGATTTTAATAAGATAGTTTTATTAATATTCCCACCAGTAATATATTTCAATAAATTAAACATCAGAATAATTACTGAAACGAAGCAGCATTGCGTACTTACAATCGAAAGGTTAAACATTATTACTAATCAGATATCTACAGAGAAACGCAATGGTCTCACCATTCAGTAGGGTTGGCAAGGTTCGTTTGTTCATCTCTTGATAAAAGGATAAGCAGTAGAAGCTTCTGTCGTGTTTGGCGCCCCTGTGGCCCCATCTCTTAATCCATCACGGAGCGGCTGGAGTGATGCGGGTTTATTTTACTGAATAAACCGCCGCTATTACAGACAACAACGTGATACAGCTTGCTGGCTATTATAGGCTGTGGCCATTCTGGTGCGGGCTGTGTCTGCAGGCTAAGCAAGACGTACACCCAACAGGGTCAGAGACAAATTGAAGTACCATTACGACACAAAATTTTCAACACATGATACAGCAAAATGCTCGTAGAAATGCAGTTCCCCTCAGACAGATTTAACAAAACTATTATATAATAAAGTTCTGAGACCTGTGTAGAGTTCTTTCAGAGTGTAGATGGGGTGAAATACAGTAAGTGTCCTACATAAAGCTGGTAAACCTCAAGCATGCCAATACTTGCAACATCCCTTATAAGGGCGTAACTACATGTTTTTAATGTTACTTTTATCTGTTATATTCTTACCTTATGGTACATTTTTCGAGAGCTACAAAAGCGAAAAAATGAGTAACTGTGCCTCAGGCGTAGATGTACCTATAAATTTCGGCTTCATACTTTTATCATTTACAACTAGGAAGGCAATAAGTATAATGTCGGAAAATTTTATTTCATTCCATCAAAACGAAAGGCGCAATTAACAATAATTTGCTTTCTTGTCGTTCCAAACACGAAATATTTATTCCAATAATTGTATAATGTGGAGAAAAAATAAGTTGTTGTGCCTCAACCTCATGTAAAAGCATAACACATCATCGTCAATTGTAATCGTTCGCCACCCAATAAAGTTTATTTTCCATTTTTCTGCTTCTGAATCATTAACACATCACGAGGGAGCGACACACGTGGCCAGCATTCATTTTTTCCGTGTTGCATTTCTTTATTACGCCCAACATCCGCAGAGATCAAAGGCTTGCGGTCGCGTCATAACGACGTTCAGATAACTCGTAATTGTGAAAGGAAGTAGATATCAGTGCAACTAGCATTTCAAAGACTTTTCTGCATTTTTAGCTCCATTTCACTCGCTAAAATGTATGGTCTAAAATGCATAGAACAGTAAGCTGCTCGCTATACAAATTTTTCAACGCGCGATTTGTAAATAAAGCACACGCACTTGACAAATAGCGTCATTTGAAAACGACTGTTACGAATTGTCAAAAGATGAATGCTTTATTAGAAAAGTGAGATATTTTACTACAATGTGTCCGAAAATCAGATTTTTCACTGCATACATTCATGAAAATGGAGTGAGAAGCGCAACGAAACTAAAAACTCGCGCGGAATGAAAGGAAGACATTGTATTTTTTTCACAGGCAAACTATAGCTTGTAAGGAAAAACTTGATGAAACGATGTGGGGTGGTCTTAAATACCGTGAAATTCTTTTACACCGTGAAAATCGGAAAAGTGTATTTCCACCCTTTTTCCGTCTCGTCTCGGCCCGGCGCGCATTATGAACGCAGCCTCACTTGAATGTGTTTGAAATACGCCCTACTAGTTAACGCAGACAGTAGTCGGTGCTGGTTACAACTTGCTTAAAACAGAATATTAATCGTACACTTGGTTCTAATCTAGCATATTACCTCACTGATCTTCGAGTGACTAAATATAAGGAACTGTCGAAGTTCGTAAGTCTCGGTAAAAATTTATCAAAATTACGAACGGAAAAGTCCAGCTTAGCACGTTTGGCTTGGAGCGAGGCTATACGATGCTGCAGTGGTAAACTCCTCCCAACAGAGGTTTTGGAGGCCTGTTCAGAGCGTCACATATACGTAATTCTTTTATTATTAATCGATTTTAACGTGTAATAGCTGCACAATGCTATAAAGGCACGTGGCACATTTATCGTCCTTGGCAACAGTTTCACATGGCGCTAGAACCGTTAGTTTCGGTCAGTTACAGCTTCCTGTTGGCAAATGAATCCTTTCATCCAGGTACCACTGCAGTATTTTGCTGTACACACGGAAACTCTGATGTGGTCAAAAGCCAAATCTCTATTAGTTATTACTTTTGGCATTTAATATCAAATTTTGAAATTCCGTTCGATTAGAGCATCATACTAGAATTTACCATTGTTGCAAAGTTCGACTATGTCCAGAGAAGCTTCGATTTATTCAATACATTTCACAAGCATATGATTCATTACGATTTTTAGAAACTTCAAATTTAATCTGCAACAGGCTACTGTCACCAGTTGGCCACTTAGTAACTATGTTGTTCACTGCACTAAATTGGCCCAGCAACATTGCAAGCAATGAGTAACCTGCTTTTTGCAGTGACTTGATAAACGGTTAAATAAAATTGTTGTGTGGGTAAGTTTCATTTACGCCAGGAATTGCACTTTAGGGGAGGGATATTGGTATTTTTTAACTGGACTATCGGAGTACATCAAATATTTCCAATTTAGTGTGTTGTGTATAGAATGCAAAATAATTTGTATTGCCTAAATAACGCTACAGGTGTGGTAAATAGCTGTAGGTCAAGTGTAATGTTATCGTTTCTTCAAGCTTACACACTTGTGAAACATCCAGTTACATCATATCACATGCATAAGTTCATGCTACTGTGTAACTTAATAACCTTATTTTTCACATATGAACCATTTTGTATTAACTAATACTTCAGCGAGGGTGTTAAAACTGGGTTCATACTCATTGCCATTCATGTGCATGAATGTATTCAATAGTGGCAAGACTTTCAGTATGTAGAGCTAAAACGGAAAGAGTATAAGACGACGATGAGGAATATCATGGTAGGTAACTGTTGAAAGAACTGTATTTGCAGTGTTTCATAGGAGTGGGACAGAGAAACATCAGTAGATGTTCAAAAATAAAGATGTTAAGCGTCATTGTAAGAGGTACTTCAGAATAGTACAAATTCTCTGACCGGTTACCCATTTGGCAGGGCGGAAATTCTGATCTTGTATTAAGAAATTGGAAATAAACGAAAAGCTGAAAACCTAACTTCCAAGGGTTGTCACAGTATTTAGCAGCTAAATCTTCTTCTGAATGTTTAGTTGAGGCAGTGTGGTTCGTCATTCTGACACTCTGTATCAGGAAAATGAAACCTCACCACTGGTTGAAGTTTCTCCTGATGCATTGGATCGACTGGGTGCCCTAGAACAGGTAACGCGAAAATAAATACCACCCACATAATAGGGTATTTGTTTTCTGGAACTCCTTTTAAGTAGCTAATTAAGTCTTGCTCCGAACACGCTTTTCTACGTGGCGAATTTCAGTACTTTAAACAAAAATCATATAAAATGTAAACAAATTGAAAGCCCGCTAAAACGTTCCATTTGAGTTACACGAGGCCTGTGACGTCAAAAGCCACGATTCTGCTACTGCCCTCTAAAATAAACTAATAGTGTTACATTGTTTCGGCATTCACGTTCGCAAAAGACATACAAAAATATGTAGTTCCCCTCTACAGCGATACCTCTATAAAGACGGTAGAAAAATTGTTTTTGAAAGTTGCAAAAACCGAGATGATTTGAAAAATGTGACGCACGCTCGAAGAGGTCCAAATGAAATGGCGGCCACTTCATGTATTATTTTATGGAAAGTTCATTTTGATATAAGTAAACACACAATGTTGTTGCGTTAGTTCACTTTTCAGTATGATTCTCTTCTTCTGCAAAGGTGAAAAGGAGTTGTTGTTTTTAAGGGGGCAGTGCAGGTTGATGAGCTGATGTTTACCTTAGGATATTTTCATAATGTTACACGCCAACGATTTCTGTGTATTTAACGCATTTTCATAATATATATTGGGAAAGTACAACATGAATTTTGTTTCAGCCCAATATAAACTACGGCACTGATTATCTCCAGTACGTGCACTTTCATCGCCAGTAGATATTATTTAATCAACGGTTTGAATAATGGGCAATCGTTTTAAATATCGACAACGCACTTCTGGTTACTTTCCTACAACACACCCCATTGAAAAATACGAATATGGGAGATGTCTTAAATGCTCCGATTGATTTAGCCTTGCAAGTTTCGTAACATGCAAGTGTAGATACTATGAAAGTGTTGCCAAAAATGCGATTATTGAAGCAAAAATCGTTGTAACCTCATGTTGCGAAGTTTATTTCGCAAAATAAATATCTTATTCAGAACACAAAAAACGTTTCTTAGTAACTAATCAAGAATCACCAGATTCGTCAGCAAATAATGTAGTGTACTGTCACATGTAACTGAAAGTGGCAGAAAGATGACACAATCGCAGACATTCACCCACGAAACCAATAAACCAGAAAATCGCTTAAATTTCTGCACCATAAACTTAAGCCATCGTTTCTCGCTCGCATTGTTTACTTGTGCCGTGCATTTAGCTACGCGAAATGTGCGTTGCCAACCTACGAGCGTGATGAAAACGTCGCCGACGCTTCCGCTGTTTCTGTTCTAGCCTTCAGATACATTGTGTAAATATACACCAGGCATTTAGTGTATTTACAGGTTTTGATGTTACACCCTGCTACTAGTATTGTAGTTAAAATGAAATTCCTCCCTCAGCTGTGTGTTTTACTGTGTTAAATTTTACCAACTATCCCGGCGACCTTTTGCGCTATTGTTGGCAAGAGATGCTGAATAGCGAGGATCCTGTATCGTCGCCATTAGCCAGTAGAGTGACAACGCAAAGGTTTTGTCCTGCAACCTTGGCTTTATGAGGGCAATTCGTTTTGACTGGACAAGGGCACATACAAGAACATGTCAGTCATACATCAGGCACTGCATTATTTATTTTCATGGTCTGTACAATATACTAATAGTTACTCTGTGGTCCGAACATCTTGAGGATTTTATATCGTCTGAATATAAAGTAAAAATTTACCCTTTGCTGCATAGTATGGTAACTTCAGAGTAACTTAAAATGCAGTTGCCACGTCTCTCATTTCTGGTACGTAAAAATTGATTGGTTTTGAAGATACCATAAATGCATCGACTTTAGGGAGGTTTCCGCTGTCAGCATAATTCTCTTCCATTGTGGAATAAAAGCTGTAAACGCCTTTTAGCTGAGAAATTGCGGAAATTGTAACAACGATACACCTGTCATCTAGTTCGCGCGTCCTTCAGCCAGTAACAGAGCGTTTTCGATCACGTGATGTAATCATAAAATTTTATGATTTGAAACTTCACTTAATAGGTGTTTTGTAAAAAGAGTGAAAATGCTATCTGAATGTTATTCATTCAGAATAACAATCCTAACCATATTTTTAACACAGGAAGTAATACTAATAAATAAGAAAACGTTGTGGAAAGACACAATAGTTCATTGGATCTACTACATCTTCAGTTCCAGACCCCCCTCCCCCCTTCCTCAGCCGTTATTCTTGTCAACGAATTGTGATTAGTCACAAATTCCATGCTGATGGATTTTTAACATTATTTTAATTTCTTTACTACTAGTTCTCTTATGCTTCGTTGAAATGTTTGACATCGTTATTCCAGCAATTCCTTACTTTTGAGTGTGTCTAGCCTTTCTCGTGTGATAAAATTGCTGGAGGCCGTAAAGAGACTAGGAAAAGATTCTGCCCAGGTACGTGCCTTGCGGCCCGCATTGCCCTCGATACTCGCCACCAGTTGGTCGCAGTCTCGGTCTGAGCTGACTGCCGTGGTCTGCCCGACGCGGACTGCGCCCTGACCTCAGCCAGAGATGGACCATTCTGTCCTCTCTTAACTTGCCTGCCAGCTGCAACTCGCTGAACCTGCGCCCTTAATCAGTACCTCATCCACGAGGATCTTCCCACAGTTGCATGTAGTTGACCTCCTGGATCGTCTGGTCAAATAACTGGTACCCCTTCAACATTTGATGTGGCGAGTGTGGTGCACCGCCAGCCTCAGAGCGCCTGCAGTAGTTGGAGCTGGGAGGCGCCCCTGTCCCCACGGCAGCTGCTGGGTCTCTGGACACCGGCTGGCTGGACCAGGGCCGTCGACGGCGGGGCGCCCTGGCGGTGTGCCGGCCACCGGCAGAGCCCCTCGCTGGCGGCCCTGTTCTCAGCACCGGGAGTCCTCTGGCACCCAGCGGCGCCTCGCCCTTCCCCACTGGCACTTCGTCTCCGCCTAGCAGCGCTCACACCTGCTGCTGCTGCTGCTGCCGCTGCCTGGCAGCCAACTTGCCGTCCTCTCGGACCAGCCCGACCCTCCTCACAGCTGTAGGGTTGTTAACTGTCGCCAACAACAGTTCCCACCTCTAGCAACATGGCTAGCAACGACAATCGCAACACACCATTTGGATATTCTGGTTCTCCAGTTGACCTGTGAGGACTTCAGCACTTTTACCCATCCCCTGATACCTGCAAAGCAATCCCATGATACTCTCAACGTTGTTTATCCTCCTTCAAGCACAATTAGTTTTTCTACGGCTTCTGTTCTTACCCACGAGGTACTGCCTTCTTTGGTCCCCTGATCATCTAAAAGGCGGGCAGGTAACTTCGCTGCTTGGAGCACTTCTTCCTCTATACCCACATGTCGCCTCTATTGCAATGCCCTTGTACAGCGCTGCGTTAGGGTGTAGTTAAAAAACAACATGCTCAGTTAAATTTTGCGCATTTCGTAATTACATGAAGCGAAAGTAATGAGATAAGCCTTAGACACCATTCAGGTTCTTAGCGTGAACGTAATGTATGTTTCCCATCAAGCTAAAATAGAAAGGAAAGCCAATTTCAACGTGTATACGTTCACGAGACTCTCGACACACACAATTCGTCCATTCCAAGTGGGCTGTGCAGTAACGGATATTTAATCATTTCGCTACTACACAGAGAAGAGGATATAAGATGGATTAGAAAATATTTGTGAAACTAGAAAATATTTGTGAGACAAGGAAATATGCATTATTCTATTACATTTCATGTAAGGGTAGCTGCTTCCAGCAGAACCTTTGAAGAACAAAAGTAAAGCATCTTAACGGAAAATTCTGCCGCAACAGCATATTTCCTTATGTTAAAAATACGTTCTGAATTGTTACCCTGAATGAGTATAATATTCAGAAAGCATTTTCACTCATTCTTACAAAGCATCTGTTATTTTTTCATAATTAAAGCTTATACATTAAATATCACGAATTAGATCATGTCATCGAAAACGCTGTTGCTGGCTGAAGTACTGGTGTTGTAACGTTGTTCCCGTTTCCTTAATTTCTCATCGTAAAGTTTAATTTGTTCGTTATGTAAAGGCGTTTACATCTTTCATGCCACAATCGAAAAGTATTATGCGAAGGCTGACAGTGGAAACATCCCTATTGTTGATGCATTTGTGGTACCTCCATTCTTCAAAACACAAACCCAATTTGTCAGAAATAAGAAACGTAAAAACGGTATTGCAAGTAACGAATACATGTATTTTAAAGCGAATTATTGCTACAGATATTTTATGCCACTGGAAGAAAGTGCCCTAGTTGTCGGTGTCAGCAGAGTTACTCTGAAGTCCCCATATTACGCAGTGATAGCTAAAATTTTACCGTCTATCCAGGCGGTCTCGAGTGACAGTTGCCAACATCAACACCAGGATAGAAAACCTTTGCCAAGATGTTCGGAACACACAGAATGACTCGATTAGTGCATCGTACAGGCGGTGAAGTAAATAAATACTTCTGTTGCTGCTCTATGGTTGACTAGTTCTTGTATGTGCCCTTGTCCGGTCAGTGAAAATAAATTGCCGTCGTAAATTCAAGGTTTCATGCAAAACATACCAGTTGTCAGGCGGTTATGTAATGGCGACGTCACAGGGATTCTCGCTATTCAGCATATGTTGCCAACATTATCACAGGAGGTCGCCGGGATAGTTAATAAAATTTAATCCAGTAAAGCACACAGTTAAAGGAGTAATTTCGTTTTTAACTAAAAGACTGGTAGCAATGTGTGACATAAAAACCTATAAAATAGAGCAAAATGCGTTGTGTATATTTATACAATGCCTCTGCAGTCTAAAACAGGAACAGCGGAAACGTCGGCGGCGTTTCCACATCGCTGGTAGGTTGGCCAAAGACAGGTCGCTTTCAAGTAAAACACTGCGAGCGAGAAACGATGGAATAATTTCATAGTGCCGAAATTAAAACATTTCTGGTTTTTGCGATTGCATAAAGTTTTTTCCGTGATGTAAAAGATTTAACAGCTTTCACGGCAAAATTTATACTTAAAGCGGTCTAAAACAATATTAGTGTTATACTTTACCAAATAGATCAATAACGGCTTCAATTACACACAAATCGTAGGCGCGTAACATTGCGAAGTTTTACTTCGCAGATGTAAACATCAGCTCATCAACCTGCACATAAAACCCCTTCACACCTTTGCAGCAGAAAAGAATGCTGAGTGAGCTAATGCAACAATATTACGTTTTTACTTACATGAAACGATCGTCACAGAAATACACATGGTGGACGCTATATTTAATTTGAACCTCTTTGAAACGAGTGTCACTCACATTTTGCGAATCTTCTCATTTTTCGGAACTTGCAGAAACAATTTTTCTTGCTTTATAGATGTATTGCCGCAGTGTGGAAATACGCAATATTTGCATGTCATTTTGCGAACGTGAATGCCCAAAAAATATACCACTTGGCGTATATTACGAGAGTAGCAGCAGCATCGTGGTGGTCTCCGACGTCACAGGCAAGACGTGAAGTAAATGTAACGTCTTAGTTGGCTTTGAACTAATTTTTTCATTTCGTTCCTTTGTTTAAAGTACTAAAATTAGCAAGGTAAAAAGCATGTTCCGTGCACAATGTCATTATTTAGAATTTAAAACTGTTTCCGGTTAACAGTCGAATACCCTATTAGCTAAATACGAAAAAGTCTGCTGGTCCGGATGGAATACCAGTTCGGTTTTACAAAGACTATTCTGCGGCATTGACCCCCTACTTAGCTTGCATTTATAGCGAATCTTTAATTCAGCGCAAAGTTCCTAGTGATTGGAAAAAAGCGCAGGTGACTCCAGTGTATAAGAAAGGAAAGAGAACTGACCCATACAATTACAGGCCAATATCGTTGACATCGGTTTCATGTAGAATTTTGGAGCATATTCTCAGTTCGAATATAGTAAATTTCCTTGAAACGGAAAAGCTTCTTTCCATGAATCAGCACGGGTTTAGGAAACATCGTTCATGCGAAACTCAGCTTGCCCTTTTCTCACATGACATCTTGCGAGCCATGGACGAAGGGCAACAGGCGGATTGTGTTTTTCTCGACTTCAAAAAGGCGTTCGACACGGTGCCACACTGCAGACTGCTAACGAAGATACGAGCTTATGGAATAGGTTCACAGATTTGTGACTGGCTGGAAGACTTCCTAAGTAATAGAACGCAGTACGTTGTTCTCGACGGCGAGTGCTCATCAGAGACGAGTGTATCGTCAGGCGTGCCGCAGGGGAGTGTGATAGGACCGCTATTATTTTCTATCTATATAAATGATCTGATGGACAGAGTAAGTTGTAATTTGCGGCTGTTTGCTGATGATGCTGTGGTGTATGGGAGGGTGTCGTCTGTAACTGACTGTAATAGCATACAGGTTGACTTAGACAAAATTTCTAGTTGGTGCGAAGAATGGCAGCTAGCTCTCAATGTAGAAAAATGTAAGGTGATGCGCATGAGTAGAAAAAACAATCCTATAATGTTCGAATACAGCATCAGTAGTGAGCTTCTTGATGCGGTCGCGTCGTTCAAATATCTAGGCGTAACATTGCAGAGCGATATGAAATGGAACGAGCATGTAAGGACAGTTGTGAGTAAGGCAGACAGCCGACTTCGGTTTATTGGGAGAATTTTGGGAAGATGTACTTCACCTGTAAAGGAGACCGCGTATAAAACGCTTGTACGACCACGTCTTGAGTATTGCTCAAGTATTTGGGACCCGCAGCAGATCGGTTTGAAGGAAGACATAGAGGCGGTTCAGAGGCGAGCAGCTAGATTTGTTACCGGTAGGTTCGACCAATGCGCGAGTGTCTCGGAAATGCTCCGGCAACTCAATTGGGGATCGCTGGAAGAAAGACGACGTTCTTTTCGTGAATTTCAGTTAAGTAAATTTAGAGGGCCGGAATTTGAAGCTGAGTATAGTACGATCTTGCTGCCGCCTACTTAAATTTCGCGTAAAGATCACAAAGACAAGATAAGAGAAATTAGGGCTCGTACGGAGGCATATAGGCATTCTTTTTTTCCTCGTTCAATTTGGGAGTGGAATAGGAAAGGAAATGCCTTACGGTGAATTGCGGAGTATGTATGTAGATGTAACAAACCTTGCAATTGTGTATTTCCTGACCATGTTTTACAGATATTGCAATTGGTGTTAAACTACCTTTCGTAGGATCTCCAGACACAGTAGCTCACAGTAAGATAACGAAGATTCAATGACCTAGTTAGGTCACCAGTAGTGGATAATTAGTTAAAACTGGATGCCAGTGGACTGTTAACTACACTTGTCGGGAATCTGAAGGATGTTATTTCGCCTACCCTTGCCATCTTCCCCTGTTTTTGTTAGTGTTCTGCTTCTTGGTAAGTCTTCGTCACCTCTAACGTCTGCAATATTTACCATCAGGTTCTCGGAAGATTGATGCAGTAGAGGACTATATTAGTACGGTGAAATAAGAACGTAATGTCATATCTATGTTTGAAATACTGTAAAATTTAACCCACAAAGGAACGTAAAGCGTAATGAAATTGACACAAATTAAATTTAAGTAAAATTTTTTTTAAATCGGACTAAGAATTCTGAAATTTATCATAAAACCACACAGATTTTTTACCACAGTCATATAATTCTGAAAAATTATGCCAATGTTTTTTCACAAATACGAAATTAGGAGTAACATTGATTACGGAGAGCATACAATACGTACTTGTTCAAGAATGGTTCTCCTTACTGTTCTCTACTGCGTGCCTGTCGTTTCAAATCTTACTCTCATGGCAATTAGATTCTGAAAAGTAGGTACGTTATGAAGTGTATGGCGGTGGGGAAATTTAGTTAAACCTTTTACAGTTATTGAGAAACAAAAATCATGGGAAGCCCACAAAAGTGCCTATACGGCACAAAAAGATTACGGCTCGCCAAACGCACAAACAGAAACCTCTGAGGACACACACAGACAAGTAGAACTAATACAAACTGAAAAGTCGGTCACATCCAGTGACACTACCAGCAGTGACGCACAAAAATCACCGACATCAGAAACGGCAACATTCAATGACATCGTCCGTAGTGACGCAAAGAAACCGTCAACATCGGAAGCGCCGAAGTTACCGACAGAAACGGCGTCTTCCACACAAACAACACAAGTGAGGGGAAGGACTAAGATACCTCCTATCACTGTATGAAACAGAAGGCTACATAACCCTGATTAAGCAGATACAAGGTAAACTCAAAAGTAGATCTCAGAGTACAGCCTACAAAGGCGACTCAATAGTGTACCAGGCCACAAACTCTGATGACTTTAGGTATCTCAAAGAGGAATTAAAGAGAATAAAGCTAGAATTCTTTACCCACGACAACCCCAAAAACTCTGAATGAAGTGTATAAAGGGACACAGAACTACTAGACACTGATACAGCTAGGTTACCCTGTACAAGAAGTATACCAGATGCCCAAACCGGTCGTCATAACTACCGCCCTTCCTGAGAAACCTTCCCCAATCCCCTATATCCCACCGTAAACCCATTCTCAACAGCTGCCTGAAACAATTATTTTCCATCAGCCTGGAATGTTGCCAAAGTTATCTCCCAATAAAAACCACCCCTCTTCGGAAAACTACAGGCCCATATCCATCCTAAACCACATGTCCAAAATCGTGGAAATCCTAATACAAATTCCCATCCCGAAATTCCTCACAGACAATACCTTAACCCAGAAAAAGAGTGGTTTTCGTGCCAGTCAAGATACCATACAACAAGCCATTCGCCTGGTGGAGCACATATTCGCACAAAACAGCAGGGAAACAGCACAGCTGCCGTCTTCCTTAATATCGAAAAAGCGTTCGACCTTGTTTTTCATGGTGGCCTGCTGTATAAAATGTACACTATAAATTGCCCACTATGAACTGCCCACTACACATCACGTGCATGATTAAATCCTTCCTCTCACACAGAAAATTCTATTCATTTATTGGAGGAAAAGTAGTCCCATCAGACACATAGAAGCAGGCGTGCCCCAGGGATCGGTGCTTGGCCCCCTCCCATACCTTCTCTACACTGACAACCCAAAAATACATGGTGGAGAAATATAATTGTATGCGGACGACAACGTCCTTCACCATAGCGACAGAAATGAAATTATGTAGTCGCGAGACTACAGCGCCACATGAACGCTGTAAATAAATGGTGCAACTTACGGAAAACAAAAATAAACCCTGAAAAGTGCCACGCCATTGTGTATACAAATGAAAGAAAAAGCGCCGTACTGGAATATTCATATAAATGCCCTCGAACTACCGTGGAGAAAAGACATTTATCTTAGAATCATAATAGACACAAACCTAACTTTCTCAAAGCACATCACAAATGCAACAAACAAAGGGAAGGCTAGGCTTATACAACTATATACACTACTGAAGGGTACGGGATTCTCCAGAGGCAAATAAGAAAAAAAAAAATTGGATAACCATCATACCGGCTCGGAGGTATACAGCATGGTGGCTGATACCAACCTAGATAACAAAGGATTTCAGAACAGAGAACTGACACTCATAGCAGACGTGCCACGCTTCACCACCGAGGAGGTACGAGTCATGCTAGGCCATCTGACGTACCAAACCATAAATCAATAAAATTGTGGTGACTGCCAAAAATCAACTTTTCATCTCATAAATACACTGGGTGAAAACAGAAACCCTCATTATAAAACGCCAGCAATAACCATCAATCCTCAATTCCGACGATAAAAACTCAAAGTTCGGCACAAAAAATCATAATCTCACCAAACATTCCATCAAATCCATAAATATATTTCAGGGGTAAGGCCCCGAAGCAAATACGCAAAAACCGCCATTTTCGAATGATAAGCTAGCTATTTCTGGAGACGGTGCGCTGAGAGACGCTGGTTATCAAAATAAGGTAACTGGTGTAAACCCAGAATTCGATGCGTGCATTGTATAGTCACGTTACTGACAGTGCAGTTAAGTATTGCTAGAGTCTACATCTACATAAATACTGTCACATTGATGTACATGACAGAGGGTCCATCGAACCGCTTTTATGACTTTTCTTACCAGTTACATTCTCTAAAAGCTTGAGGATAAAAACCTTTTTTTCCCCCATCTGATTTCGCTTATTTTATTTTCATGATAACGTCGGTGTTGGTGGCTGCTAACATATGTTCGCTTTCGGAAGAGAAAGTTGCCGAAAGAAATTTCGTAAATAGATCTCGCAGCAACAAATAGCGCCCTTCTTTTGATGACTTCTACCCGAACTCGTGCATCATACTCGTGACATGATAGTGTGGAAGATATCTTTTAGTAGTTTATAAAGTACAAAAAGTAAGTTTGTCAAAGCTAAACTCAAATATCTAATAATTTTGAATGTTGGTTAAGATATGGTGAGATTGAATTACGTGTTGAGTGCATAGTTACTACCACAATATTATTCATAAACGTATCGTCCATATTATATTTTTGTCCGAAATGTTTGTTTGCAAACAATCACAACTACTGGAAAGCGTAAAGTGGGCTGTGAAACACTTCCGTGCGATTTTTCTTTGTCTTTGTCGTTCCCAAATCGAGTTTAAGTATTCCCATTTCCTCGTTTATTACAATCTTCCTATTCTAGGGATCTGCCACATTTTGCACATACTTCTCAGTGTTGGTCCCATTAGATGACTAAATTTAAGATGCCGCCATATTCGTCAGACCGACAATGCAACCACCGTCGGACTGCTGACTTGGCCTCGTTGTTGCTTCCTCATCGCTGACATTACAGGAATTTCTTCAGTGATCAAGAAAAGTGGAAAGCTGTAAGGTTGAGGTCTGGACAGTTTTGTTGACCGGCCAGAATTACAAAGTGAAATGCCATAGCTTTTCGGCAATTCTAACAGGCAGATATGGTGTTGCATTGTTGTGGAGTAGTAACAGTTGTTCTTCTACAATCCCAGCGTTTAGACTGATAGTACCCCTTATCAGGACACCCCTATTATCAGGACACATTTAACTATAGGGAATTTAAAATAAGCCTCCCTACCGCCTAAGTAATCCTCAGTCTTTTTATCCAGCTGGTATTTGCATAAGGTACATAATGGAAAGCCCAGCATGTTAATCCTGTCTATGGTTACTGCCCAAATTTAAGATAAACATGGTAAGAGAATAACATTCTAAACTATTGAGCAGCTAATACTACAGTAAAAACGGCTGTGATTACTTACGTAGCTTGCTGAACTAAATTGCAGTAAGCTATATACTTCTAACAATGCATTATGTTAACCGTTGAAACGAAAATGTGGTGTGGCTGTATCATACATCAAATTAAACGTCCATAGCCGTAACTCGATAACTGTTTAATTGTACGTTAGTAGCCAAGTTGATAGATACATTATTACCGGTATAAGTGGTTGTGACTCAGTAGATTTTCTGTCTCACAGGATACTGCCTGGTGTGGAAGGTGAAGGGGTCGCACTTGCCATGCCCAGGTGCCTGCAATGTATGGACTGCTTGACATCAGCAAGCAACACTGTAATATTGACGAAGTTTGCGTATTGTGGGACGAAAGGGAGTACCTATCCCTCCTGTGGAAAAGGATTGTGAATGTGTAGAACGTACGAATAAACAATGAAACATTGTTTATATAAGATTAATTGGCTATGAAAACAAAATGGTGCCCCTTGCAGACAAGAGCAGAAGAGTACACACTGGATTTCTCTTTGTGGGACAACTAGGCCTACATTGATGCTATTATATTCTGTGGCGTAACAGAGAATAGTGATAGCACACACTCGCATATTGAATCTCAATTACCTTGTTACAACTCATACACATGTCAAACAGCTTTCTACAAAGTGGTATTACTTAGTGTAAGCATAGTTCTGTGCATGTGTCGTAAGCATGATTAATTTATTTTGCTGATACTTCAACTACCTTACATGTATATAAATGTCTGTTACTTTGAAGACAATGCCGAATGCTAGTGAAACCAGTGCGACAGAAAATACTTTTAGCAGTTTCTCCAGTTACAGCGTATAATAGGTACAAAGAATTCCTGTTCAGGTAAAGGAGGGTATTAAATTCAGACGTTTTTTTAGACATCTGCAAAGAAATTTATCTCCACAAGAAGTTAGCTATATGTCTGACTTCAAGGTTGAAGATGCACATAGTGTTAGCTATACACAGTATGTACTAAAATCATCTGTGACGGTACTGACTTCATTATACACCTGACTTCTGTTGTTTCCAATGCTCAACTTTTCCTTCAACGGAAGCCCTTGACTTCTATGTTGTAACTGCGATACTGACTGGACGTAACTTATTGTTCGTCACTGCAAGTGATATGTGAGAGCTTACATTTTGTTGTAATAACCCACAGATTTCAAATATTTTTTGTATTCGAAATGCACCTTCCTATTGCCCTTAATTCTCATTGTTTTCAGCAAGCTGCGATCAATCGTAAAAAGATGCCTGGTTGATGTTAAGATTCGCCTCGAAATTGCATAAATTCAGTTCAATCTACTATTTGCTACAGCCAATTTATACGGATTCGATATTAATAACCTGAAATTGAATAATACTACAGAATATCGGACTTCGCAGCATAAAATCACCTGCTTTTACAGTAACTTAACGCGTTCGTAAAACTTCGTCACGCGAAGCGTAAAATAACCAGTAACATGATTGACGTCATTGTATCAAATTGCATGTTACACGAGTAGTACGATTTACCCATATCCTTATTATACACTTAAAACACTTGCAATGTCCGATAAGCAATCACATCTCTATTATTAAAACTCTTAAGTCCACCTTGCGCCTTTAAAGTATCACAGTTACCACGAACAATTGCAGCTGTAGCCCAACCATTACCATGACTCGGAGTATTGTCGGCTCTAGTAATAGTAACCTGGAGACCACCACCGCAAAACACGCTAGGTCCTTGCAGAAAGATCTGTGCCCCCTACATTATTAGTCCTATTCTTGTCTCTATTATCAATAGCCTTAAACACTGTAAGACGAGAACGCCTCATCCTCCGCCTACGAACCAAAATGAACGTCTATCCGATCCAGAAAGACCGCGAGAGTGCTCCTAACGGCCGTTTTTAAAAGCTACCGCGCAATCGATTACGCCACGCCGACGCCATTTGTTGTTAGAAATCGAAATTATCGTAGAGTTAACGAACAGGAAGGCGTCCGTATTTGGATTAAAGGAATGTTAAAATGTAGTAAGATTTACGGCGGAAAGTTAAATTTACATCACTGCTACAGCTCGAAAAAGTTACAGCCGATCTAGGCTTGATCTGTCAACTTCCTTTTGTAGTGTTGCTTTCTGGTGTTGCCTCAGCATTACAATGACGACCGCTATTTTTTAATGCTGGTATGATTCATGTTCATTTGACTGAACCTGTTAAAAAATTTAGTCCCTACAAGTATACCAAAATGCATCTCATTTCATAAGCGGTATTTAATTTAAATATTTGACAACACGAAACCAAAACGAAAGCAACATTACAAATTAGTATGCGTCATGGTCATAGGCCTACTGGGGAACTCGCCATGTAAAATAATGAGTAACGCATCATGCTTGGTACCTCAATGGTGATGTGGAAATCCAAGCTTTATGTACGTGAATAAATGTAGATGCCTTTTGTGTTTAACTGAAACATTAACATCAATTGCACTGTTCATATTAACATTTTGAGGTCAAGTGTTCAGCTACTTCTTACAGGTGAGTATAAGCAGATACAGTGAATTCGTGGGGTGTAGTACATTGCTGCATAGTCTAACAAGTGAGTGTTCTATCTACAGATTTACAGTAGAAGCATAATGTTTTACAGTGAACAGAAATAAGTGTATCCTGTGGAAATGAGAGGAGGCTAAGCAGTTACAAATCTGAGATGGAATTTGGCCAAGCACATGAAAGTTGCCCTGTCCTTGCTTTCCCTTGTGTGCAAGTTACTTTATATTGAACACGGCTTGTTAGCGTGCAAGTGGACACGCGGCAGTGACTGAGCGTACAGCCAAAGTGGGCTCGCCAGCCCCATTACACAGAGGGACCGCTTGGCGGCTCGAGGGCAGGCGAGGCTGCTGTGAGGGAACCAGCCAGCCTCACTACACAGTGGGACCACCCGGTGCCTCCAGGGCAGGCGAGGCTGCTGTGAGGGAACCAGCCAGCCTCACTACACAGTGGGACCACCCGGTGCCTCCAGGGCAGGCGAGGCTGCTGTGAGGGAACCAGCCAGCCTCACTACACAGTGGGACCACCCGGTGCCTCCAGGGCAGGCGAGGCTGCTGTGAGGGAACCAGCCAGCCTCACTACACAGTGGGACCACCCGGTGCCTCCAGGGCAGGCGAGGCTGCTGTGAGGGAACCAGCCAGCCTCACTACACAGTGGGACCACCCGGTGCCTCCAGGGCAGGCGAGGCTGCTGTGAGGGAACCAGCCAGCCTCACTACACAGTGGGACCACCCGGTGCCTCCAGGGCAGGCGAGGCTGCTGTGAGGGAACCAGCCAGCCTCACTACACAGTGGGACCACCCGGTGCCTCCAGGGCAGGCGAGGCTGCTGTGAGGGAACCAGCCAGCCTCACTACACAGTGGGACCACCCGGTGCCTCCAGGGCAGGCGAGGCTGCTGTGAGGGAACCAGCCAGCCTCACTACACAGTGGGACCACCCGGTGCCTCCAGGGCAGGCGAGGCTGCTGTGAGGGAACCAGCCAGCCTCACTACACAGTGGGACCACCCGGTGCCTCCAGGGCAGGCGAGGCTGCTGTGAGGGAACCAGCCAGCCTCACTACACAGTGGGACCACCCGGTGCCTCCAGGGCAGGCGAGGCTGCTGTGAGGGAACCAGCCAGCCTCACTACACAGTGGGACCACCCGGTGCCTCCAGGGCAGGCGAGGCTGCTGTGAGGGAACCAGCCAGCCTCACTACACAGTGGGACCACCCGGTGCCTCCAGGGCAGGCGAGGCTGCTGTGAGGGAACCAGCCAGCCTCACTACACAGTGGGACCACCCGGTGCCTCCAGGGCAGGCGAGGCTGCTGTGAGGGAACCAGCCAGCCTCACTACACAGTGGGACCACCCGGTGCCTCCAGGGCAGGCGAGGCTGCTGTGAGGGAACCAGCCAGCCTCACTACACAGTGGGACCACCCGGTGCCTCCAGGGCAGGCGAGGCTGCTGTGAGGGAACCAGCCAGCCTCACTACACAGTGGGACCACCCGGTGCCTCCAGGGCAGGCGAGGCTGCTGTGAGGGAACCAGCCAGCCTCACTACACAGTGGGACCACCCGGTGCCTCCAGGGCAGGCGAGGCTGCTGTGAGGGAACCAGCCAGCCTCACTACACAGTGGGACCACCCGGTGCCTCCAGGGCAGGCGAGGCTGCTGTGAGGGAACCAGCCAGCCTAACTACACAGTGGGACCACCCGGTGCCTCCAGGGCAGGCGAGGCTGCTGTGAGGGAACCAGCCAGCCTCACTACACAGTGGGACCACCCGGTGCCTCCAGGGCAGGCGAGGCTGCTGTGAGGGAACCAGCCAGCCTCACTACACAGTGGGACCACCCGGTGCCTCCAGGGCAGGCGAGGCTGCTGTGAGGGAACCAGCCAGCCTCACTACACAGTGGGACCACCCGGTGCCTCCAGGGCAGGCGAGGCTGCTGTGAGGGAACCAGCCAGCCTCACTACACAGTGGGACCACCCGGTGCCTCCAGGGCAGGCGAGGCTGCTGTGAGGGAACCAGCCAGCCTCACTACACAGTGGGACCACCCGGTGCCTCCAGGGCAGGCGAGGCTGCTGTGAGGGAACCAGCCAGCCTCACTACACAGTGGGACCACCCGGTGCCTCCAGGGCAGGCGAGGCTGCTGTGAGGGAACCAGCCAGCCTCACTACACAGTGGGACCACCCGGTGCCTCCAGGGCAGGCGAGGCTGCTGTGAGGGAACCAGCCAGCCTCACTACACAGTGGGACCACCCGGTGCCTCCAGGGCAGGCGAGGCTGCTGTGAGGGAACCAGCCAGCCTCACTACACAGTGGGACCACCCGGTGCCTCCAGGGCAGGCGAGGCTGCTGTGAGGGAACCAGCCAGCCTCACTACACAGTGGGACCACCCGGTGCCTCCAGGGCAGGCGAGGCTGCTGTGAGGGAACCAGCCAGCCTCACTACACAGTGGGACCACCCGGTGCCTCCAGGGCAGGCGAGGCTGCTGTGAGGGAACCAGCCAGCCTCACTACACAGTGGGACCACCCGGTGCCTCCAGGGCAGGCGAGGCTGCTGTGAGGGAACCAGCCAGCCTCACTACACAGTGGGACCACCCGGTGCCTCCAGGGCAGGCGAGGCTGCTGTGAGGGAACCAGCCAGCCTCACTACACAGTGGGACCACCCGGTGCCTCCAGGGCAGGCGAGGCTGCTGTGAGGGAACCAGCCAGCCTCACTACACAGTGGGACCACCCGGTGCCTCCAGGGCAGGCGAGGCTGCTGTGAGGGAACCAGCCAGCCTCACTACACAGTGGGACCACCCGGTGCCTCCAGGGCAGGCGAGGCTGCTGTGAGGGAACCAGCCAGCCTCACTACACAGTGGGACCACCCGGTGCCTCCAGGGCAGGCGAGGCTGCTGTGAGGGAACCAGCCAGCCTCACTACACAGTGGGACCACCCGGTGCCTCCAGGGCAGGCGAGGCTGCTGTGAGGGAACCAGCCAGCCTCACTACACAGTGGGACCACCCGGTGCCTCCAGGGCAGGCGAGGCTGCTGTGAGGGAACCAGCCAGCCTCACTACACAGTGGGACCACCCGGTGCCTCCAGGGCAGGCGAGGCTGCTGTGAGGGAACCAGCCAGCCTCACTACACAGTGGTACCACCCGGTGCCTCCAGGGCAGGCGAGGCTGCTGTGAGGGAACCAGCCAGCCTCACTACACAGTGGGACCACCCGGTGCCTCCAGGGCAGGCGAGGCTGCTGTGAGGGAACCAGCCAGCCTCACTACACAGTGGGACCACCCGGTGCCTCCAGGGCAGGCGAGGCTGCTGTGAGGGAACCAGCCAGCCTCACTACACAGTGGTACCACCCGGTGCCTCCAGGGCAGGCGAGGCTGCTGTGAGGGAACCAGCCAGCCTCACTACACAGTGGGACCACCCGGTTCCTCCAGGGCAGGAGAGGCTGCGGTGGGGAAGCCGGCCTGTCGCCAATGTCAGTGCCAAGCAGTATGCTGTCAGGACTGGTTCGTTCTGAACTGGAAACTGTGATAGGTCGCCAGATAAATAGCAAACATTTCAGCCAGTTCGTAGCTGTCATCAGTGTTACAGTTCATCTTGGGAGTGGTTATAGCAGAGATTCTTCCACTGTAACTGAGTCTGCTAAAGCCTCTCCTGCTGATACTGGCTGTAACATAATGTCTAGGAACTAACCTGATTCTATTTATAGAAAAAACTTGCCACAGATTGCTGCTTTCCTCTTAGAAATTACAAAGACATCGCTGCTGCCCATCAAACATGGATTCAGACTTAATGAACTACTGGTCATGTTAAATAATTATGTTCAGCATTAGGATTATGTGGCGTCTATGCACTTACACAAATACATGAAAGATACAGAAGCCACGTTATTCAACCTGTGGACAGAATTACTTTAATATTACCAACTGGAAAGTGTGTTAGTGGACCTCATTATAACTCAGTAACGGAGACAAGATGATTTCACAAGTACACAGAAAAAAATCGGAATTTGTGTGTTCGATGCTACATTTAGGTTTTAGTGTAATTTCATGATTTTTGCTAATGTTTCGGACAAAAAACAAGGTATAAGTGCAGAACTACATAAAATAATTTAATTTGACATTTACACTTTTTCGTCTGAAATATTTGCCAGAAAGATATTTGCTAACCTCCAGAGATGAAAACAAGTCTCTGCAAAGTTTGGGACAAATTCCGCTACTGACTCGATGCCTGTTGTGAGGTGAAGGGTGTTTATATTGACCATTTGTCTGACAAACGGTTTGACTTCAAGGTTCATTTAATATATGGTTTATACAAAAAATCCATGGATATCACAGGAAATACTACAGTTAATTGATGAAAGGAGAAAATATAAAAATGCAGTAAATGAAACAGGCAAAATGGAGTACAGACGACTAAAAAATGAGATTGACAGGAAGTGCAAAACGGCTAAGCAGGAGTGGCTAGAAGCCAAATGTAAATCTGTAGAAGAATGTATAGCAAGGGGAAAAGTAGATACCGCCTACAGGAAAATAAAAGAAACATTTGGAGATAAGAAAAACAGCTCTACGAATATCAAGGACACCGAAGGAAAACCAGTTCTCAGCAAAGAAGAGAAAGCTGAAAGGTGGAAAGAGTATATAGAGGGGCTCTACAAAGGAAATGAACTTAGAGACGATGTTGTAGGAACGGAAGATGAAGTCGATCAAGATGAAATAGGAGATACTATACTGAGAGATGAATTTGACAGAGCCTTGAAAGACCTAGGTCGAAACAAGGCCCCAGGAGTAGATGACATACCCTCAGAGCTACTAAAGTATCTGGGAGAGCCAGCCATGACAAGACTATTTGACCTGGTGTGTAGGATGTATGAGACCGGCGAAGTGCCCTCAGACTTTAAGAAAAATGTAATAATCCCCATTCCAAAGAAATCAGGCGCAGACAGGTGTGAAAACTACAGAACCATCAGTTTAATAAGTCATGGTTGCAAAATATTAACACGAATTATATACAGAAGGATGGAAAAACTGGTAGAAGCCGACCTCGGGGAAGATCAGTTTGGGTTCAGGAGAAATGTAGGAACTCGGGAGGCAATACTCACTTTACGTCTTATCTTAGAAGATAGATTAAGAAAAGGCAAACCTACATTTTTAGCTTTTGTAGATTTGGAGAAAGCATTTGACAATGTTGACTGGAATACACTCTTTCAAATTCTGAAGTCAGCAGGGATAAAATACAGGGAAAGGAGAGTTATTTACAACTTGTACAAAAGCCAGACCGCAGTTATTAGACTCGAAGGACATGAAAGGGAAGCATCAGTTGGGAAGGGAGTAAGACAGGGTTGTAGCCTTTCTTCAATGTTATTCAATTTGTACATAGAGCAGGCGGTGAAGGAAAGCAAGGAAAAATTTGGAATAGGGATTAAAGTTCAGGGGGAAGAAATAAAACCATTGCGTTTTGCTGATGACATTGTAATTCTGTCAGAGACAGCAAAGGACCTGGAAGAGCAGTTGAACGGAATGGACAGCGTGTTGAAGAGAGCGTATAAAATGAACATTAACAAGAGCAAAACAAAAATAATGGAATGCGGTCTTAGAAAATCAGGCGATGCTGAAGGAATTAGATTAGGTAAAGAAACAATGAAGGTGGTAGATGAGTTTTGTTACTTGGGTAGTAAAATAACATGCGATGGTCGCAGTACAGAGGATATAAAATGCAGAATGGCAATGGGAAGAAAAGCATTTTTGAAAAAGAGAAATTTGCCAACATCGAATATTAATTTAAGTGTAAGGAAGTCTTCTCTGAAGGCATTTGTGTGGAGTGTTGCCTTGTATGGGAGTGAAACATGGACGATAAGCAGTGCGGACAGGAAGAGAATAGAGGCTTTTGAAATGTGGTGCTACAGAAGAATGCTGAAGATTAGGTGGATAGATCGCATAACTAATGAAGAGGTACTGGACAGAATTGGTGAGAAAAGGAATTTTTGGCATACCCTAACTAAAAGAAGGGATCGCTTGGTAGGACACATTCTTAGACATCGGGGAATCGTAAATTTAGTATTGGAGGGAAGTGTGTGGGGTAAAAATCGCAGAGGGAGACCAAGAGACGCGTATAGTAAGCAGATTCAAGTGGATGTTGGTTGCCGTTCTTATGAGGAGATGAAAAGGCTTGCTCAGGATAGAGTAGGTTGGAGAGCTGCATCAAACCAGTCTCCGGACTGAAGACCATAACAACAACAATCGTAAGGTCACTGCAATAAATTGTATAAAGCTATAAAATATCGTTTAGTATTGGTACACATTTAATATCAGAGAAGAGCACAGTATGAAAATCAAGAGAGGGATATTTCTTGGAACAATTACATAAACATATTCATTAGTATTCTGTACAGAGAAACACACTACCTTAGAATAGGATGTGGGTCAGAAGCTACTGCATGCAATTATTGCATACAGTAGACGTTCGTTACATAATACGAAATGAACAGAAATATAAAAAAAAAATCCCTAGTATTACCAAGGATTAAAAGCTTCACAGTCGCTAGGGTAATTGTTTGAAGTCGGTAGTAGAGAAATTCAGTGAGAATATAAATTACAATACTCAGAATGTATTAAAATGGAAATAAAAAATTGATGCACAAAGTTTTTTGGTTAAAGTGAAATAGTTATCAGCATGTCATTTTAAAGAACCACACTCAGGCAAATCATGCCCCAAATGTTACAATTTATTTCCAGTAATAAATTTAAATGCCTTTATTCAATAAGTCAGTAGGTTAGATCCCATAAAATGGGAATGCTAAAGTCACATGAAATGTATAAGAATTCGGTTGTGAAATGCTAAGAAATTCTCAGAGAACATGTTGGGATATGTTATACAAATTCACCCAAGTAGGTATGCTATGGGGCTTCTGTATGTAAATTTGAGGCTTGTGGAATAGGTGGCGTCAGCACCACTGCAAGATAGCGGACATGAATAAGATGACGTGCATTGTTTCTATTCACATCATAAATATTCAATGTGCTGAAATGACTCGGGACTCAAAGCATGGCTGTGGCTGCAATAGGAGTACCACCACCACCAAGTTGTCGCCCAAAGTCTTGCATTCAAATACTCGCCATTCATCACATGCACGTTGTTAATCACTATATTTAATAGTTGTTTCACTAGTCAGTAAGCTTTTGAATGAATCAATAGGCGGCAACTGTTCTATCAAAACTCACTACTTACATATTCACTAGCTGCAAGTACCCAGCTTTTTCTGGGTTTGAGATAAGTGTTTCCGTAGAAGCGTGCAAAAGTTTTTATTTGCATGTAATAAATGGGAACAAATGCGTCTTATATGTATATGTATAAAGATTACAATCGAAGTCTGTAAGTGCTCTCCCCCATGCACCGAACGAAATTTTGTGTAGGCAGTAACCTTCATCCTGTTTCAAGGTCAAGTGTACAAACTTTCACTAAGATCGGAGCAAAACTGTGGATTTCGGCGAAATCCGTTAATTACCCACCACCATGCACTGAAAGAAATTTTATGTAGACAGCGCTATTCCTTTTGTTTTGAAGGTAAATTGTGGAAAATTTCATAAAGATCATTGCGATGATATAGATTTACATGTACACATTGAAAATGTACTTTCACTTTTTCTCAAATTTTCTGGTTGGTTTTCCAAAACATGGAATGAAACCTGTTCAAGAACCATCTCCATGTAATGTTGTGTACGTGTTATCTTGAGTTACAAGAGAACAGAAAAACAAATGTCTTATAAGTATACACACATGGAAATACACATTTATTATTAATCGAATTGAATGTTTCGTCTTCAGGGAAGAATTGTCTTGTAATTTTAAGTTCATCCCCCTGCAAGTAGGAGACGCATTTTTCTGTAGAACAATTGAAAAAAATTGAATGAATCAATAAATCGAAATTTTATGTCTTGCCGGTAATCCATGGCAATTGATTTCCAAAATGTTTTGTATTTTTCCATATTTGATTCGATTACTGAAACACGGCCTTGATTTACTTGTATCTGAGTCTTTGCTGTGTCAGTAGTTATGCACAATCCAATTACGATAACCACTTTATGAATCTGAGCAAAGTTTAGTCTATAACTTATATTACATGGAGCATGCGCTGCTCCTCGAAATCAGCCTGTAAAATGACAATGGTCTCCATGTTTTATATCTGACTCACTGATTTGCGCTTTGCATATGTGGCAAATTTTTTGCCGTTTGAAACTCTTGTTCCTCCTCTGAACTGATACACATCTTTTTGTTTTGCAACAAATAATTTCATCTGCCAAACTGATATAATTGTTTACTGAACCATTACATACAATCAGATACTTGATACTATAAAAATTTACAGTATTCCGAATTATAAGTAAAATGAAGATAATAGGCCATGCTACATGGTTTGTGACTGAATATCATAACTCCTAGGTAGTAATAGACATTCCGTATCTGCATATATTATGAATGCCGACTTCATTTGATAGCTATAATCGTTAAATTTTATATATTGCCTTTCTCCTTCAGGCTTGATATTTTGACCGCTTTAAATTGCGAACAACTTACTAGATGAGCAGCCAGCTTTTCTTTTGAATGAAAACGAGATAGGCAGCATTCACATATTGAAAGTTTTCGTTTAAGCTATAACACTGTGATGTGTTAGTCTTCACAGGTTCTTTACGTAGCAGAAATGATAAAGATCTGTATCTTCTATAGGAAACATTAAATCTGCTAATGTTATCCCCATTTATAATTTTTTGAAATGTGCAATGGAACAACGGTAAAATTTTTGTGTTTATAGTCTTCGCTACTTCCTATAATTAACCACTGATAATCAGTAATTTGAATACCATAAACATTTATAGGTACTGTAGCATTGTGTGTGTGTGTGTGTGTGTGTGTGTGTGTGTGTGTGTCTTTTTTAATTTCTACTTTCTTCAATTCTGTTGGGAAAGATATACCTTCAAAGTTCAATGAATTGATATATAGAAGATAATTAGATAAGCGGTAAACATTCGTTTGCTGGGTACAATGCAGCAATTATTGACCACTTGAAACAGCAAACATCAACTTTTCCTGCAACAAGATTAACAACTGCATGTTTGTCTGCTATCACTGTAGGTAATTTTTTATGCGTTCCCACATAAATATCTTTATTAACATTTACGTTAATGCAAAGCTTAAACATCTTTAGGAGTCCTACAGGAATCTCTAGCTTGAAAAGTTTCTAGTTTTTCTTAATAATAGTTGAGTAATATTAGTCGAATACCATCCAATAACACCATATAATGGGAATAGTGAGTTCTTCGTGTTATTGTACATCACTCTTTCTTTATCTGATTTTGGCAGCACAAATTTACATGCCAGTGAAACATAAATTTTTAATGGCTGATTAAGCTCTGGCCTGCCGCAGTGGCCGAGTGGTCTGCGGCGCGCCAGTCTGTCTTAAAGGCCGCAACGGCCGGGGTTAGAATCACCCCTCGGGCATGGGTGTTTGTGTCGTCTTTAGTATAAGGTAGCTCATAAGAAGTTTGTAAGTTTAGGGACTGCTGACCCCACAGTTGAGTCCCTTAAGCTGAACAAACATTTGAACATTTGATTTAAGGTCTTGCAGCTTGATTATAAATAGACTGGAATGCTCTAATAAACTCTTTAGGATCTTTAATGCCAAGCGTATTCAATGTCCTCACTGTGCAAATATGTTCTTCGAATGAACTCGCTTCACAGACCCCATTCTAGTGTATCATAATCGTATTTAAATCGCTTTGCAGAAGTTTCAACCATTGCAGACACCATTGTTTCCACCAGCAGCGACGACGTCGTACAGAGGAAATTATTCAAAATTTCTTGGTTTATGTAAAGTAGAAATTCACTGTTAATCTTCACAATGTCGTCTCGGAAAAATATCACGATGTGTTTTCAACAGCAAATCTGGGTCGTCTTATACGCCAGCAGCGACGACGGCGCACTGCCGAACAGCTCTTTTGTCAAAGACCATAAGTCACGGACAAGTCATACTGCTATACTAAAGACATATTTATAATCGATATACCGAAATTACACAACTAACAATTAAAAAAATTACAGGAAATAAAAGTAGTAGTTCTCTGATGTCATTTTCCTTGTTGAATAACAGCTTTAATTCTACAAGTGAGGTAGAAATAATTTGTTAACACGAATAGTGTCCTCAGTATTAATAACAAAATAGATAAAAAAGCCTATTCAGTTTATGCAATGATTTCTCATGTTAGTGACACTAGTTAATGTCACCATAGCATATACAGCAACATTGTGGACTCCTTTGCCTCAGTGCATTAACATAACTTGCAAAAAAAAGTGTCTAGTATGCTTTTAGTACCACTCTTAAACTTAAAATTTTCTTTCCCTGCATAATTTCAGACCCAGCAATACGTCAAATTAATTAAGTCGCTTCAACCCAAATACCATAGTAGTAGAGAATGTATGCACTAAAAGCGAAACTTATGTTTAAAAAATTCCAACACAAAAAAGTAATATTACATTAATTACTGCAAAGTAATAGTGAAAATAATGCCCAACATCGCTAAAGTAAACATCCTCAAGCTTAACAGATAGTAAACAGTCGTGATATGTACTGTCTACATGAGGAGAAAGTGCACTATTGTTTATATCGAATATCACAATGTTATCGTGAAGCTCATACCTGACAATGCGTATATACTGTCTCCTATAGCTACTTTTAGACCTGCCTATGTAAATAAGAAAAATAAATTCCTGTAATGAATGAAAATTTGTTGACGATATTACCTAACTTTGACAGGAAAGTAGCTACACTAAACACTCGATGTCTAGGCACAAATAAGGCATTCAATTAAGTATTTTACACACTGAGTGAGTTACAACTAAGACGACTATTTCCCCAATATTAGTATCACAGGTAAATCAATTCGACAATATGCATCTTTTATGTGTAATGCACAATGTAAACCCCTACTGGTTGTAGTAAAAATGTTGGAAGCAGGTATAAGCAAACATTGTCTTCTATCCGAATCCATATTAAATCGTAAACAAACGTCCAACATCCTTAAAGCAATTATCCCAATGCTAGCTTCAAAATAAATAATTTTTTTTTTTGCAAAGATAGTTTGATATGTTTGTTGATGAACGAAGGACAAATTCACTAACAAACAGATCACTTTTACACCAACAGGTCCACTTTAAATCACATAACTGCATGGACAGGGGCTTTTGGATATATCAAAAACACAACACAGCACAACAGAGACAACCCAATAATTAAATGACTTTGCTACCTTGAAACGCATATGTCTATTCCTTATTAACATCCTCCAAGCCCAGTATCCACATGACCATACTTGTAATTTTGGCCTTCAGCTAGCGATAGCTTTGACATTAACATCTGTCCTTCGCACACACTTTTGTGCGAGACATTCAATTTGCTGGAGGACCATCCTGCATCTTATGACCTTCGCCATGAAGTAGCAATCCACGAATTGAGTGCTGTCAAATCCAAGCCGTTTCACTAATGCTCCATTTCTCTTTTTTCTTACGATTTTGTCAACTAAGTATGACGTAGGATATTTCGTCTTTTGTAGTTCTTCGCAGCAGAAACCACCTGCATCGGGTTGTGACAAGTAGTCCTCGAGAAAGTATATTCGTAGATTAGTCTCCTGCACACCTATAATTTTAAATATTTCTGTAGACCATTGTGCTGTAAATCCTTTTCGAAGAGACTTGTTTGCAAATTCTAACAAAATCGCTGACTTTCAGCTTGGGTTTTCGCGGATCCACCAACTTTATTTTGCTGTATACTGTAGATAGAACTATTGTCCTTTACATCAACTGATTTCATTTTTAAGGTTCTGTGTTTGGTATTATTGTATTGCCTTATGAGATCTTGCACTCCATCAATCCATTTGTAGGAACCCTTTGCCGTAAAACGATTAAACAACATGCCTTTAAGAGTTCTATTGAATCGTTCAACTACACAAGCTTTCATTACAGAGTAGACTTAGTAATGTTTAATCTTATATTTCTGCATCAACTTCGTGATATTACTATTTTAAAACCCTTTACCCAGGTCGCATTGCAAATTTTTTGCTATCCTACTACTCATATATATTTTTCTGAGTGCATTAGTGACCTCGTCAGATGATTTGGTTTTCAGAGGAGCAATCCAAGCGTATTTAGAATAGAAATCAATCACTGCTGAATTGTATTTGTGATACGCAATGAGATAAATTAAATCATCTTGATGTAAAACATAGATTCCTTTCACGACAATGCTTCTGGGATAAATTTTGCTTGCTGGATGGTGTAGTTGTTCAGCTATTTCGGCCTGCATAATTGAATGATACGATTATATATATATATAATTACAAGAAGGGGAAATATTAAAAAAAAAAGGAAAATATTGATTAAAAAGATACATTATTATTAGTATAAGTGTCATGAACATGAATAACCAGACAGTATACCATTGTATTGTTTGGAAATGGTTTTTCCTAGCTTAATTTCGCGCCTTTCCATCCGTGTAACTTAGGAGGTTGATGGTATCATTTCAATAACAGCATCGTGAATAACCAGACAGTATGCCATTGTATTCATTGGAAATGGTTTTTCTAGCTTCATTTGAATTTGCATATCAGAGAAGTCAGTTTTTCTTCTTGTCATGAGCAATCAGACATGAACTGGGCATTTCTGAAACTCTTTACGGCTCATGAGAGGGTTTGCAAATTTTTCCACCTGTCTCATAATAAACAGACTGAAATATCCGGTATGTGGCATACGCTAGCGCCTTATCCTTAGTGGTAACGTTAAGAGTAGTCCTCAAACGGATATTTTGATGAGTTCAGTTTTATCTCTAATTTTGACCACAGCAGCTGTGCGCCCTAAAACCACAGAAAAAAAACAAAAAAACCGTCCTTTTATTAACTGCTGGCGCGATGCATTCAGTTAGTTCACAGTGGCGGAATGCCAAATTCAGTCTTAGATCATTTTTTATGATTTTCATTAGTATTTTCTCTTTTTCAGACACAATTTCAGATATATCCCAGGAAATACTTACACAGTTTCCGACTTAGTATAGGCAGCATCTGCGATAATGCTATTTGTCAGGACTGTTGCGAACCAACAAAAGTTCATGTTTAGCGTATACAATAATCTTACTGTAATCCTCAGCAAAGCGGAGTACCATGCTAAGTAGAATGCAGAAGCTGAAACGTCCCTAGGAGTTAACAAATTCTTTTAGTTCTCCTGTCTCCCCCCATCCTGCATTTTGCAGTACATTAGCTTCGCTCAGTGTGAATGAGGCAAACCCCTTAATCAGCGTTACAATCGCAGAATTGCGTACATTTTCTATTTACTTGTTTTTCAAATAATATTGAATTTCAAAAAACAAGTGAAGCATCCAATTTTTGTTTAAATGAATACCAGTAGCCACTTTGGTTCCATTCGTATTTAGTAGTCGACCATGTATATAAAGATGGTGCTCACAAGGCAACAGGTATAGGTTTTTACATTTATCGTTATCGATATTTTGTCAGTTCGAGCATAAGCTGTTGACAATATAGTTTGTAACTATGATATTGATATCAGGTAACAAAGTTTTTGGAGTGATCTTTCACTCAGTAAATGAGACATTGTTTTTCCTTAAATGTATAGTAACAATTTTGATAGAGTTCACGGAGATTTATCGTGGTATTTATAGCACACTATATCCCATTCTCGATTGTATGGAGTCAATACTTTTTATACATCAATCTTCTTCGTCTTTTTAATCTGCTTCACATGTAGATTATATATATATATATATAATCTTCTTCTTTTGACTTTTTTCTTTTTATATTTTCTATTTGTTGACGCATTCATCTCATCATGTGTAAGTTGTTGTCTGTAAAGGTTTACCAACTCGCTTTTCTTAAATGTAATCTGAAAGTTATTTCCTCCCCATCGAAATCTACTAGATTCCCGCCCTAATCTCTAATAGATACACTTTACTCTCTGTGTTGTACAAGAACTGGCATGTAAATGGGTGATTTTGGTGATTCCACAATCTTATATCCAGGTGGTACTGCATGACAAAACTGATACAATGTGTGTGTAGGAGAGCCGTTGTGGTAGGACCCAGCCGAAATGTTGCAATCTATACATAACATATTAATATTCTGAGTATTTACACCGAGCACAGTTAGCGTTTTCCCTGTCAATATACATATTATCAAATCCTAGGCCTGATCCAATATTATTGTCCAGTGTAAAATCAACAGCTACATGAAACCACATTTAACATCGTTGGTATGGTTTATGGTAGCATATTTTGAGTTCGACTTGGAATTTACGTTTATCATTCTCAGTCACATCATCATTGACAAACTTGGTATTGTACATCTAAAGCTCCATTTGTAAAGATGAAAAAATATGAGTTCATACGTTTCATGTTTTATAGTAACTTTGTCTAGAATTTCGTTATTATAGAAATAAAAATTGTTTTTAGACATATATTCGGTATAGAATTGTATGTAAATAAGTTGAGTAATGCAATTTCGTAGGAATGAAGATGAGGCAAATTGTGGGATTTAATGTTTTAATCGAGGTTTCATCCAACAGGCTAAACGTCACACCGTCCTTTCCAACATCCATTTCTTATTAGTATTTCAGTAATTTGTGTAGTTTAGAAACTTTAAACAAAGATGACCACACCTATGACTTTTAGGTGACTGAAAAGTATTGTAGCTATACCTAACAGTACAATTTTTGGAATACCTGACTATTTCTAGAGGAGGTGGTAAATTGCCGAAACTATCGAAATAGTAGACATAATTACTCCTCTTCTTAAAAGAAACCCTGTGAGAGACAGCTCACTGTGTCTGGAGGTTGATAATTGCACTCTCGTATATTTCAGGCTTACTTGTAGTGTCCCTCATGAAGACACCTCGAAAGTGGGCTATTTCAAGTTTTATAGCATAGCGTTCTAAGTCTATATCTGTAAGTGCTCTTTTCGGAAGACTGTTTAATGAGAAATTTTCTTTGTTCCCTACATTTAGCCCGAAACCATTCTTCATACATGGTTCTAAATATAGCCCCTTGCCTTTGCGAAGCGCTATGGCCTCCATAGTCCGGTTATGTTGTTGCAACTCCGACAACTCTTTGCGAGCAGTTTTTGCAACTGCCTCTGCAATGCCTGCTGCATCTCCTGCCAGTCCACAAAGTGCTGACAAATCTGCGAACATTGGAATGAGGGGGGAAAAACCACTTCTCTTCGGAAGTGGTAATATGCATTCTTTAATGATAGATTTTTTATTTTTGCTTTTGGAGCTGCATCCAAATCAATTTTGAGCCGATGCACTGCTTCCCAGAAATTAGTGCCAGGTTTCATTGACTTAAGACCAGAGCGAATTTTCTTAATTAATCCTTTCATTTCATTATCTGCAATCTTTTTATTCCTCTTCATATTTTCTTATTATTATTCATCTCCTCCTCCTCCTCCTCCTCCTCCTTCTTCTTCCTCTTATTATTATTATTCATTTCCTTATTATTATTATTTATATTATTTTTATTTATATTATTTTTATTAATACCCATACCGAGTTTAACTTTGGCCTTCATAGCACCAGCCACCGCTAGAGCAGTTTTTTTTTTTTTTACTGAGCTTAGCGTCTGAGGCCTTCATTCTCATTTGTACTGCTTTATCTGCTTGAATCAGGTCCGTTCTTTGTGTGTCAGACAAACTGTTTGGGTGTTTGGCATACCCAGTATTGTGTTCTTTGCAATCGTTTATCTAACTTTGTACCTGGTCTGCAATAAGAGTAACCAGGTGTAAGTAGTTCGATAGGTAGATGGTTGATAGCGCTATTAAGAAGTGATCCACCACGCTTTCTTCGTGTAACAACTCCGGACATTTGAATACCGTTACTGTCCTTATATATATATGAGACTCACTAGTTAACTTCAAGATGCGCTTCAAGACACACGCTCCATTGCTCCTATTACCGATAAAAATGACGATTCTGGGACATCAGCTGCACAGAATACCAAATATGGAGACCTATTTGCAGATACAATTAGATGTATTATATCTGGCCCTTCAGACTGTGGAAAAACGAATGTGATAATTAATTTTCTTGTGCATGAGAACGGTCAGTCATTTAGAAACGTTTATGTATTCTCCAAATCTTCGCAGCAATATAAATACAAATTTCTAGCTCAAGTGATTGACGGCATTGGAAATATTGGATATTTCCCATTAACGGGTAATGATAAAAGTAATACCGCTAGATAAAGCACTCCCACACTCCATTTTCATCTTTGATGACAATGCTTGCGATAAACAGGATAATATGACAGCTTACTTTTCAAGGGGTCGGCATTATGATGTAGACTGTTTCTACTTATATCAGACTTACAGCAGAATTCCGAAACAGTTAATTAGAGATAATGCTAATATTATTGTTCTCTTCAAACAAGATGAACGTAACATGCGACACGTTTTGAGTGATCAAGTTAATCCTGATATGACATTTATTGCTTTCATTGATTTGTGTGAAGAGATACGGAGTGCTAACTCACATAATTTCCTAGTTACAAGTAAAGATAATGATTTATATGATGGACGTTATCGCTGTAATTTTAATACGTATATTTGTATTAATGTATAGGAGTTGCATTGTGTGGGGTATGTGTGCATGCGGTACTAGCCAAGCACGTAGTAGATAGCTCACTACGGACAGCTCGGGTAACCTCTTAGCGGATGGTCCTCCAGCAGAGAATAGGTAGCTTGACATAGATCGTAGTAACGTATCTATACATAAAGTAAAAATATACCGTTTACAATCCAGCTGCTGTCATGTCGCAGTACAATTGCATTGATGAAAAGATAAATTATTAAAAAAATTTGGTACCAAAAGCTCAACGCGCTATACACAAGAAATTGGCTTTAATATAAAGACGCGAGACCACGCCACTGCACGCTCGCTTTAATGAGAATATTAAACTTAACAAACGAGTACTGGAAACTCAACGCATTATACGCAAGAAATTTGTTTTACTGTAAATACGTGAGGCACAAGCTAAGAGTGTACTGAACAAAGTAATGAAACCAGTAACTCAAGCGCTACAGAGATTGATTCAAGAGATCCATTAACTCAAGCCTGGAGTTGTGGATAAAGAGAACAACTTGAAGACATTGATGAGAGACGTGCATTCATTAAACTAGAAGAACAAGAAAACGTAGATGATGATTTGGAAGGAGGAGGAGGAGCGGATGATGATGATGATGATGATGATGATGATAAGAATGAAGGAAGATTGGCGAATTTTTTTTTCATAAACCCCAAGACAGAAAAACAGCCGATCCTATATATGGCATTAAACTTGATAATGAATTAAAGATGTGGGCGATTGGAAATACTCCAGTACGAGTTGTTTGAGATGAGTTAATAATTCATAAAGTAAAATATTCTGGAACGAAAGGATTGTATAATCTCTTGTTTAAAAACAAACCCAGTAAAACAGTTATACTGCTATGGATGTTCGCAATTATCCTAAAATACTATTTGCCATCAATGCATATAGACAAATTGTAATTCCCACAGACCAATAAATGTCAACGAGGGTAACAAATATACTCGCCCCTTGTTAGAAAAATGTGTTTTGCCTAATGAAGGAATGGGACGGTTATGGTAAGAACGAAAATGATCTCAAAGTTAAAGATTGGAATGATCCAAATGAACTGGTGGAATGATTGCCGCCGGCCGCAGTGGCCGAGGGGACTGAGGCGCTCCAGTCACGGTCTGCACGGCCACTACGGTTGGGGGTTCGAATCCCCCCTTGGGCATGGATATTTGTGCCGTCCTTAGTGTTAACTACTGGGGTCATCAGTACCTAAACTTACAAACTACTTATGAACTAGCTAAGTCCCATAAGCTTTACAAACATTTGAACATTTTTTGAATGATTGCCCCTGTTAATAACATCCAAGGGAGCTGGGAATACAGCTCACGATAATGAAATAAATGCTATTGAAGAACTACTTTGAGAGGCTTCGACTATTGCTTGAAATCAGAGCTTGTACTCAAAAGTACTAGTTGAGGGAATGCAATGTCATCTTAAAATTTTGGAAGCTGTCACAACAGAATAAACTTGCGTTAAATATATATTGCATACCTCACATCTGTAGCCTTGACTTCGGATTTATGTTTTTTTTAATTAGGACCTTGATTTCGGATTTATTGTGCATTTTTATAAAAATATACGATAAATCGGAAATTAAGGCTACAGATGAATTTCTACTTGACTATATTGTCCGCCATATTGTTTGTCCGCCATATTGCAGCAGTCATGTCGTCACTGATGGAACTTAACGTTCCCTCCACAACGCAACCTACAAATCTTACATAGACAGTGATTTTCCTCTTGTTTTGAAGGTCAACACTGGAAAACATAATCTAACTAGAAATAAAATGATAGATTTGTGTCAACATCTGGTGTAAGGTACGTGCTGTCATACATAGTGGTGTTTCTCTTGTAATGGAACTAAAACGTGTAAAATTCTGTTACAGTCGAATGAAGGTATGACAGTGCATGTAATACAACATTACTAACAGACTTTTCAAATGTTGCTTATGATTTTCCCTCTCTCTTTTCGTTTGCTAAATCACCCTTGTATTTAAGCGACCCAAAGTAAATTGGTGGTCTTATAAAATATTAAACTTTATTTAAAATAAATAAATAACAAACTGAGAAGATGTGGAAGTACTGGGAAGGTCCACGAATGATAGTCCATGTTTATGGTGACACTCTTATTTGAGAACCAGATACCCAAAGAATTATATAAAACTGAGATGAACAATGAAGTGAAGAAACTCAAGAGAACCAGTTACTTGCTGAAAGCTTGTTTCCCAACAGAGTTTAAAAGATTCATTCTTTAATATTTTCCAAATTCTTATCTGAATATTCAAAGAATCTCAGATTATGACTCGATGTAAATCTAAAGAGAAATGCCGCTTAACACTTTGACTGCCGCGATGCCGTCAGAGGCGCCAGAGCCACCTGCTGTGGCCACTGGCGGCCACATGGCAGCCAACGTATTAAGTGGGGACATAAGCTAAAAGTGTCGGGCCCGGTGGTCGTGGGGTAAAGTGCTCGACTGCAAAAAACCGAAGGGTCACGGGTTCAAAACCCGCTCGGACCTCGGACCTCTCAACGAAGTGAGGAGTCGCTAGAAACAACACGTGGTTCGGATTCCACGTTAAGCTGTATGTCCCCTTTCCCCGGTTTGATAACTGGGTGCAAGGAAGCTAAAATTTAGATTACATGTTAAACATACAACTACCCCTCAAGTACAGATACCACATCAAAATCGTGCCTTGCAACATCAAAACCGAAACCTAGACCTAAGGCTGACGATAACACATAATAGGTTACTACAGCCACATGGGATGTGAGTGACGAGGGAAAGGATGAAGGCTATATAGAAGACAAATTAGAATTTCAGGGAAGGCAGGATACCCAGCGGAGGGAAAAGAGCACTACCTTAAATTCAAGGGACAAAAAAATAGTTGAACAGGAAGGGAAGATTAGAGCCCTTCTAGGTGAACTGGATAGTGCCAGGGAGGAACTTACGAGGTTAAGGGGCGAGAAGGGTGAGCATGGGTGGGAAGTGGTAGCAGGGAACAGGGGCCACAGAGAGAGTGAAGTATCTGACAGCTTCACAATTGGCACAACAAACAGATTTGTCTCGCTACCACAATTGCAGAGGAGGCTCCTTTAGAAGTAGGGTCAGTTAAGAAACAAGAGACTTTCACTAGGAAACCAACGATTTCAAAAAAGTAGATAGTAGGAGGAAAGTTCTGTTGTCAAGAAGTAGCCAAGGAAGAGGGGAGGGCCAGATTTCGCAGGAAAAACTAGGTCACAGGTGCCAGGTCACAAACTTTTTCAAGCCCAGTGCAGATCTTAGCCTGGTGGTAAATATAGGTTCCTTGTGTAAGGGTTTCACAAACGAGGATCATGATATATGATAGTAGGTGGGGTGGGAAACAGCATTGATAGGGATCAGGGCTACAGTATTGAGTGTGACCTGGTTAAAATATCTTCTGCAACGACCCAGAAAAATGTTGTGTTGTTGCCTGCTTTCATGCAGTGTGATCGACCCCAATTGAACCGCTCTGTTAGGAGGGTCAATATGGATATTGATCAACTGCTTAGGGCGGCTACTCTGTTGGACATACGTTTGGTTCCTGTTGGTGCTATTGATAGGTGGGATTTCACTAGGCATGGCCTGCATTTCAATAGGAAAGGGAAGGGGAAACTAGCTGTGTTGATAGCAAAATCCTTAAGGGGGGACACTGCAATTCATGGAAGTATTCTTTATTAGGCTAAGATCAGTGTCCAGTGAGAAGCTCAGGCAGACAGATGCTAAAAACGTTTAAAAATTAAATGTTTCTCAGAAAAGTAAAGTGAAATATGTTAGAATTTTTCACCAGAATATTGGAGGACGAAAGAATAAAATAGATGATCTTTTGGTTTGTTTAGATAATACAGAAATTGAAAATGTAATAGATATATTATACCTCTCTGAGCATCACATTTTCACTTGTATGGAAATCGTAAATGTTAGTGGATATAAATTAGCTTCAAATGTAAGTAGAGATAATAAGAGGAGGCCCCCCAGGGGACCCACAGCTCTTTTGTGGGTACGTGTGTGGCGCGCACGGGGCCCTGAGCCGAAGCAGCCTTTCTTCTGCCCCAGGCTGCTTCATTTTCCCTCCCGGTTTATGCCTTTGCCCGGAGACGGGCGTCCTTTGCGAGTTAACGTGGTTTCTTATCGTAGATTCTCTTATTCCTTGGTTTCTTACTGTCCTAACCTTTGCTTCTTTCTCTTCTTGCTGTACTCTTCTAGCCTTCTTCTCCTCCTCCTCATTAGTCTCCGCCTCGGCGTTTGAGACACTTCTTTCCTTCTTTCTCTTCACTTCCTCTATTCTTCTTTCCTCCCTGTGCGTGTCTGAAGGCCGACCCACGCATTATCATGCGTAGCAGGTGACGGGGTAACGCATAAATCCCCGCCCCGGGTAGACAAGTAGGGCACGTGCGTACCCCCTGGTAAAAGTCAGGCCCAGGGAAGGGTGATTACCCGAGCTGGTACCTTCCGAACATGCCGATTGGTCCCTCCGTCAGTTCTCGGGAGGTGTGACCTGATGTGTGAACAATCGCCTAAGGCGGGTAAGCCCTCAGAGAGGACCCCCACTAGGACGGAGCGCGCCATCGGAGACGCCGGTAATCATGGGGGACACTTCCGCAATGACTTCCTTCTCTTCTTCTGTGACGTTGACCCAGAAACGAAAGATAGATTCGCCTCAGCAAAAGAAAACCTTGCCAAATCTTCCGAAATTCCTTGTTGTCTCTCGAACCGACGGTACAGATTTCAATTCTGTAAATCCTTTCGTCATTCAGAAAGGTGTTGATGCAATTGCTGGCCCTGTTAAGACATGTTCGCATCAGTGCAATAGTACATTGTTGCTGGAAGCGGACAGTGCACTCCAGGCGCAAAAACTCATATAGACTACATTGTTACACACGTTTCCTGTCAAGGTAGAAGCGCAGCGCATCGCACGCTGAACTCGTCATGGGGGGTAGTTTTCACGAGATCCCTTGATGGGTTGTCTGACGAAGACATACAAACCTATATGTCCGATCAGGGTGTAACAGCCGTGCATAGGGTGTTGAAAAAGGTAGATAACCAGCTGACACCAAGTCGTACTGTGTTCTTCACGTTCGAGAGAGTTGAACTCCCGTCGACGGTCAAAGCAGGGTACGAAGTTATCTCCGTCCACCCTTATATACCAAACCCAACGCGCTGTTGCCAATGCCACAGATACAACAATACCCATCAATCTTGCCCAAATGTAGCAAAATGTGTCACTTGTTGTAGGGACGCCCATGAGGGGGATTGCCCACTTCCGTCCCCTCACTGCCTTAACTGCAACGGTGACCATGCGGCTTCCTCTCGAGACTGCCCTGTATACAAGGATGAAAAGGTATCAACATCTGCCGCTCGAAAGTTGTTGGCGAGTCGAAAGCCCACTGTCCTCCCAGCGGGCACATACAGTAAGGTCCTCACCTCCACTCGACCTATTAAGGATTCAGCTACCCAGACCTGTACGATCTGCCAGCCCAAAGATTGACGGTCCAAGTCCCCGCCTCCTCCTGCTGCTTCTAAAGTTCAGTCTTCGTCAACCTCTAATAAACGGCGGGCACCTAAACCAGATGCCCGGACATTGATAAAGGAACCCGTCCGTGAAGATTTTCTGCGTTCTCAGGCTTCTCAACCGTCAACTGCCTCTTCTGACCGTCACTCTTCCAGAAGAGCCACCAAGAAAAAGAGTTCCTCTCCTTCCCAGCCGACACGTGACCCATCCGTCACGCCGCCCAACAGTAGTCGGCCTCGATCATCTTTTGTCTCACCGGGACGCATTACTGTTAGCCGGGCAACCGGCATTTTACCGGTGCCAGAAGCTGCCCCTCCTGATAAAGTCGGGAAGGTGGCAGATGTATCGTTTGAACTTATGGACCATGACGCTCTGCCTCTAGATGGCGACAGTAGTGCTCCCTCGAAGTCCGGTCCTCAGCGGCCGTCGAGGTGACCCCACCTGCTTGTTCCTTTTTATCTTCCCTTCTTCTCTTACTTTTTATCATGGCGCTCCTTCAATGGAATATTCACGGCTTTCTTTCCAATCGAGAGGAATTAAAACTACTCGTTCGATTGCACTGCCCTCTTCTAGTTTGTCTCCAAGCAACTAAGTTACGTCCAAGTGATCGTGCAGACTTCCCCTACTACACGTCTGTGCGTTTCGACCTGCCACCTGTGGAAGGTACCCCAGCCCATGGAGGGGTTCTGATGCTCATTCGGGACGACATCTATTACCATCCCATTTCATTGCATACTCACCTACAGGCAGTTGCCATCCGCATCACTCTATCCACCTTTTCCCTTCGTAATATCTATTCGCCATCGTCATCTGCCCTTACTAGGGCAGATGTACTACACCTCATGGACCAGCTCCCTACACCTTTCATGTTGGTAGGCGACTTTAATGCCCACCACCCCCTATGGGGCTCCCGGGCACCTTGTCAGAGAGGCTCCCTTTTGGTGGACCTTCTCCAACACCTCAATCTTTTCTGCCTCAACACCGGTGCAACGACCTTCCTTTCCGACACAACACACACTTATTCCCATATTGACCTCGCGATATGCACTCCTCAGCTTGCCGGTCGGTTTGAGTAGTATGCACGTACTCGAGTGGCCATTTCCCTTGTATCATCCACTTCCTGCATCATTCCCCATCTCCTCGTCCCACCAGTTGGAACATTTCTAAAGCCGACTGGGGGCTTTATTCTTCATGGCTGTTTTTCACGATCAGAATTTTCCCAACTGTGACAGTCAGGTCGACTACCTCACAGAGGTTATTCTCACCGCTGCTGAACGTTCCATACCTCGTACATCCTCTTCTCCACATCGCATCCCTGTCACCTGGTGGACTGTAGCCTGCCGTGACGCTCTTAGAGCCTGGGGCTGTGCTTTACGCACCTTTCGCCGCCAACCAACGTTGGAGAATAGTATCAACTATAAACGACTACGAGCGCAATGTCGTCATTATAAACGACAGCAAAAACGCTTGCTGGATTGCTTTAACCAGTTCTTTTAACCGCTTTACTCCCTCCTCGGCTGTTTGGGGTGGCCTACGCCGTTTATCCGGCATAAAGGTCTACTCCCCGATTTCTGGCCTGACCGTCGAGAACGCAGGCCTTGTTGACCCTGCTGATGTTCCCAACGCATTGGGCCGTTTCTTTGCGGAGGCTTCGAGCTCTGCTCGTTACCACCCTGCCTTCCTCCCTCGCAAACAGGTAGAGGAGGTACGGCCGCCTTCTTTCCATTCTTTTAATCGTGAAAAGTATAATGTCTCCTTCACCAAGCAGTAGCTAGATCGTGCTCTCGCCCTGTTCCGATCTTCTGCACCCGGGCCCGATTCCATCCATATTGAGATGCTGAAGAACCTCTCTCCTGCGGGCAAGTGCTTTCTTCCTAGTACCTACAATACAATCGCATATGGACTGAAGGTCATGTTCCCACAAGTTGGCGTGAAGCCATCGTTGTCCCCATCCCCAAACCAAGGAAGGACAAACATCTTCCTTCCAGTTATCGCCCCATTTCTCTGACGAGCTGCGTCTGTAAGGTGATGGAACGCATGGTTAACGCTCGGTTGGTCTGGCTCCTCGAATCTCGACGCCTCCTTACTAATATACAATGTGGTTTTCGTCGACGCCGCTCTGCTGCTGATCACCTCGTTACCTTGTCGACCTTCATTATGAATAATTTTCTAAAGAAGCGTCAAACAGTAGCAGTGTTCTTCGACTTGGAGAAGGCATACGATACCTGTTGGAGAGCAGGCATTCTCCGGACATTGCACACATTGCACACATGGGGCCTTCGGGGCCGCCTCCCTCTTTTTATTCAAGAGTTTTTGGCGGATCGCAAGTTCCGGGTACGGGTGGGCTCTGTTTTGTCAGATGCCTTTTGCCAGGAGAATGGGGTACCACAGGGCTCTGTCTTGAGTGTAGCTCTCTTTGCCATTACAATCAATCCGGTCGTAGATTGCCTTTCAGCCGACGTTTCCTGATCCCTTTTTGTAGACGATTTCGCAATTTATTGCAGCGCCCAGCGGGCGTGTCTCTTGGAGCGTTGTCTTCAACGCTGTCTTGACCGTCTATATTCCCGGAGCATTGCGAACGGCTTCCGATTCTCCTCTGAGAAAAGTGTGTGTATAAACTTCTGGAGATAAAAGGAATGTCTTCCACCATCCCTACATCTCAGCCCCATTGTTATACCATTCGTCGAGACAACAAAATTCTTGGGGCTAATGTTGGATCAGAAACTTTGCTTGTCCACACACGTGTCCTACCTGGCTGCCCGTTCATTGTTCAGTCAAAGCTCGACTACGGAAGCCTTGTATACTCTTCTGCACGGCCATCGATTCTCCGCCGTCTCAACTCTATTCACCATCGGGGATTACGTCTGGTGACTGGTGCATTTTATACCAGCCCTGTTGAAAGTCTGTATGCCGAGGCTGCAGTATTACCCTTGACCACTCGGCGTGACATACTCTTGTCGGTACGCATGCTGCTTGCGGTCGATGCCCAACCATCCATCTTACCGATTATTTTTTGATGACTCACTCGATCGCCAATATCAGTTGTCTGCGATTGCCTTGCTTCCACCTGGAGTTCGGTTTCGCCGCCTTCTTCAGCGGCTCGATTTTACCCTTCCTTCCACCTTTCGGTCGAGCGAAAACTCATTGCTACCATGGCATCAGGCCCAGGTTCACACCCACCTTGAACTTAGTTCGCTGCCCAAGGAGAGCACCCTGGATTTGGTATACCGCTCGTGGCTTGTCGAACTCTGTTCGCGGTTCGATAATGCCATATTTATTTACACTGATGGTTCCAAGAGCACTGACGGTGTCGGATCTGCCTTCGTCGTCGGGGACAACCGTTTCCAATACAAGCTCCCTGACCGGTGCTCGAATTTCACGGCTGAGCTTTTTGCCCTCCACGAGGCTGTTCTGTATACCTCCCGCCACTGTCATCCTTTTTATGCCATCTGTTCGGACTCCCTTAGTGCCCTGCAGAGTCTTAAGGACCCTTTCTCGACCCATCCTCTCGTGTATCGGATCCAACGCGTCCTCCAGTTGCTTGCAGATAGCAGCTGTCATGCTTCTTTTCTGTGGGTCCCTGGCCACGTGGGTGTGCCCGGGAATGAGACCGCCGACATAGCAGCCAAGGCAACAGCTCTTTTGCCTCGCATGGCTACCTTTTGCGTCCCAGCGGACGATGTTCAACGTACTCTTTGCCGGAATATTTTGTCGTCCTGGCACAGTGCATTGTTCTCACTCCACGACAATAAATTGAGAACTGTAAAACCGATCCCGTCCACTTGGAGGACCTCCTCACGCCCCTCTCGGCGAGAGTCATCCTGGCCCGGTTGCGGATCGGTCACTGCCGTTTCAGCCACCGTCATTTGCTAACCGCCGACCCTGCACTGCTGTCCTCCTGCGGTGAATTGCTGACGGTGCGACATGTTTTACTGTCTTGTGTTAATTTTAATCATCTCCGTGTAGCCCTTCACTTTCCGTCTACTCTGGAGGAAATTTTAGCTGATGACACACGAGCAGCTGCTCGAGTTTTGCGTTTTATCAGCTTGGCCAATTTATCAAAGGATATTTAACCCTTTTAATTGTTTATCTTTAGGTTTTAGCCTTCTCTTGATACTTCATCTCGTAGTTCTCAATTTTTTGGCAACCTAGCAAATCTCTGTTCAGGTCTGGGCGCTAATGACCTTAGAAGTTGTGCGGCCTGAAACCACAAATTAAAAAAAATAAGGAGGAGTTGCCATATATGTCAGTAGCTATCACAGTGTAACAAATTTAGAAACAAAAAGATTTTATGTTGAACAGCATATTGAAGCATGTGCCTGCCAGCTTAAACTAAATGATGATTATCTTATAATTGTAACAGTATATAGGTCCCTTTCCGGGAACTTTGTTATTTCTGGAAAACTTGGATGCCTTGTTGTGCTGTCTGTCAGATAGGGGGAAGCAAATTATTATTTGTGATGATTTCAATGTAGATTCACTGAAAGAGTGTAATAGGAAGCAAGACCTGAAAGTTTTAGTTGGCTCATTCAAACTGACATCCTTTATTGATTTTCTTACTCGGGTAGTAAAGGACAGCAGTACATTGATAGATAACTTTTTATAGACCACTAGCTTAAACCTGCGGCTCCGCTCGCGTGTTGGTTGATCATGATAGATAAGCTATCTTTTAGTAGTGGGCTATGAGATCAAATCACACGTAAAAATGCACTCGTCTAGAAGCATCCAATCACGAACAATGATGATTGTAATAATGACAGATCGATTAGTTGATGTAATGCGCGAAACGTCAAAGCGATATTTTTTTGAATAGATGTATTAAAAGAAATTTCTTTTTTACTGCTTTATTCTTATATTTCCTTATTCGTATTCTTATCCTTAAAGAGAAAGAGCTGAAGACATTGTAGCACGCATACACCAAAGATATGGTCAGTGGCACCATGTTTCGCTATATATAATCTCCTTGCTATAGAGTCGCAAACGTCATCGCTGGCCTTCAGTCCGAAATTCTTTACAATCTGACGACTTTTAACCACCATATCTTCCACCTCTGTATAGCTGTCGGCAAGGGACTGCTATGGTGTACAATGGGAGACTTCAGACAACAATTACACACAGACCATTCGTTTGCGTTCTGTTGGTTTCGCTGCAGAGGGAAATATTAAAACACACACACACACACACACACACACACACACACACACACACACACACACACACACACACGTAGAATTTTATATACACCGATAACTTTCCATCCCAATATATTCCATCCTTTTATCATTTTCAATCCTCAAGCAACAATTCAACCAATAAAACCATTTTCAAAGAGTAGATATAATATATTTTTCAAATTACTAAATATCTATCAGATCGCTATAAAACCGCGAGTAAAACCTTCCTCAGGTATAAATTAGTAACTGTACAGATATTTAAGTCTCTGCGTCTTGACGTTCGGACGTGATATATATATATATATATATATATATATATATATATATATATATATATATATATATATATATATATAAAATTAGATAAATAGCTATCGCTTTAAAACCGCGCCTAAAGCCTTCTTTGGGTAGACATTAGTATCTGCAAAAAACCATGGCTTACTAAAGGTATAAAAATATCTTGTAACCGAAAAAGGGAACTATATCTGTCCACGAGAAAGAGTAATAACCCAGAAACAAGAAAATATTATAGAAACTACTGTACTACATTAAGAAAAGTTATTAAAAAATCAAGGAGCATGTGCATCATGTCTGAGATTAGCTCTTCTGATAATAAAATGAAAACAATTTGGAATATTATTAAAAGGGAGACAGGGCAACCAAGAGCAAAGGAAGAGGCTATTACCATCAAAACAAATGAAAACTTTATCAACAAAAAGTCAGAAGTTGAAAACATTTTTAATGATTACTTTTTAAATATTGTAGAGAAATTAGGATCTAAATGTTCATTAGAAGGAGCAAGTCAATTAATGGAAGAGGCCATAGTCACACAATTTGATACAATTGAAATTCCACCCACCTCTCCTTCAGACATTAGGAAAATAACAAACTCAAGAGTAAACGGTCATATGGAATTGATGGCATTTCCAACAGGGTATTAAAAGCTTGTTCCAAGGAATTAAGTAGGATTCTTTGTCATATTTGAAATAGCTCTTTAAAGCAGGGTATTTTCACAGATCGACTGAAATATGCTATCGTTAAATCTTTGTGTAAAAAAGGGGATACGTTCGATGTCAACAACTACCGCCTCATCCGACTTCTGAGAGCTTTATCCAAAAGTTATGAAAACGTTATGTATATTCGAGTTGTTTTCACATATTAGTAAATATAAAGTTCTAACAAAATGTCAGTTTGGTTTTCAAGAAAGCTTTTCAACTGAAAATACTATATATACCTTCACTCATGAAATATTAAATGCTTTGAATAATCGGTCTCACCAACTGGGATTTGTTGTGATGTCTCAAAGGCTTCTGATTGTATAAGTCATTGGATTCTTCTAGATAAGCTTAAGTATTGTGGTATGAGTGGGACAGTGCACAAATGGTTTAAATCTTACTTAACTGGAAGAGTGTAGAAAGTTGAAATAAGCAGTTCACATGATATAGATGAAACAAGTAATTCCTCTAACTGGGGAGTTTTCAGAAATGGGGTCCCACTAGGTTCGGTCTTGGGTCCTTTACTGTTCTTAATATATATATTGACTTGCCATTCAACATTCATGAAGATGCTAAGCTAGTACTTTTTGCTGATGATACAAGTATAGCTATCAAACCTGACGAAAAGGAATTAACTGATTAAATTGTAAAAGATATCTTTCAGAAAGTTATTAAGTGGTTCTCTACAAATGGACTCTCATTAAACTTTGATAAAACCCAGTATATACAGTTTCATAAAGTAAATGGCATGACAGCATTAATAAATTTAGTCTTTGAACATAAATCTGTAACTAAGGTAGAATATTCAAAATTTTTAGGTGTTTGCATTGACGAGGGACTGAATTGGAACCAACATATTGAAGATCTCCTGAAACGTTTGAGTTCAGCTACTTATGCTATCAGCCATTGCAAAAATTGGTGATATACATCTCAGTAAATTAGCTTACTACGCCTATTTTCATTCATTGCTTTCATATTGTATCATATTCTGGGGCAGTTCAACTTTGAGTAAAAAACTATTTATTGCACATAAGCGTGTAATCAGAATAATTGCTGGATCCCACCCAAGAGCATCCTGCAGACGTTTATTTAGGGATCTAGGGATCTTCACTGTAGCTTCAGAATATATATACTCACTCATGAAATTTGTTATTAACAATCCGACCTGATTCAAAAGTAATAGCAGTGTACATAGCTACAACATTAGGAGAAAGAATGATATTCACTATTCAAGGTTAAATCTAACTTTGGCTCAGAAAGCGGTGAATTATGCCGCCACAAAGGTCTTTGGTCACTTACCAAGTAGCATCAAAAGTCTGACAGATAGCCAACTAGTATGTAAAAAGAAATAAATGAATTTCTGAATCGCAACTCCGACAATGTAGATGAATTTTTAGATAAAACTTAAAAATTAAAAAAAAGAAATAATAAATAAATAAAATAAACAACACAAAATGCAACAAAAAAATCCTTAAAATATTGATTGTTTAGTGTAGACAACATTTACTAAACTGACACATTCCACATCATTACGAAATGTCGTATACATGACCTATGGAACAAGTATTAATCTAATCTACTCCTGCTCCCAGGTAGGCAACAAAGTAACAGACGGACACACACCAGATAAAACCCCAGACACTCTTAGACCAAATGATCAGTAATTCAGCAATTTGAAATAAACGATTGATAACGAGGAAGACAACACACTTCCTCAAATTTGAATTCTTAGTAATACAAATGTTTAAGAATAAGACGGAGATGTTAACAAAAGGCCATAGCTGGTGTTCTGCTGCACAAACCCTAATCAATCACACACACAATACGCACATTATGGAACCATGCAGAAAAGATTTGAAGACGTGACAACCACAAATGGAATCGGCAACAGTCAGTGTGGAAGGTATTTATCTCAAATGTGTCGTTGGAGCTGGGCAGCGCGACCTCCCCCAAAACTTTGTAGACAGGTGAGTTAGGTTAAAAACTCAAATATCATGCGTCCATGTCTTAATTATCCTCCCTGGGGAGGATCTCTAACACCAGTACTGAATCCCACAGCCGGTGTCAGATGATGGTTGACACCAATGTTGGGGGTAAACACTCGCAGTCCAGTCGAGAGATGTCACCACATTGACCAGACATCGGAGCGTAGCCCTTCCCTACTTCCTGCTTGGCTAAGTGCCACCATCAACACAGCGCGGGCGCGGGTTCCCTCGTACTCCTTCCTTCCGTCCACTTGCACCACTATTACCGCAATGTCTCAGAGTGATCGGCGCCCGACACACACCCTACATGCACACACCAAACCGCAGAGTGACCCACTGGGCCCTCACTACATAGCATTGAGCACGCGCCATCAGATATACCGCGCCGATTGTGACAACTAGCGGCAGCCTCAAGACGACAAACGAAAACTAGCCCGCCATTCCATACGGGACCAAGGCAACTGGCGACAATACAGGAAAATTGACCCAGCACAGCTCATAAATATTATTCAAAACAGTGATGGCGTTTTTAAAGGAAGACTAATGCACAGTAATTATGTAAAAGATGTGCCACAGAAACTGTTTACCTGATTTACTTTTGGAATAATAGATAGAGAAATAAAACTTTTACAGCGAAATTAAAATAAAATGAAATACACGATAAATGGAAATAGCACAGTTCAGCCTTAGGTAAATTTGGGGAAAAAAGTTAACTAAATTGTGGCATCAAGGAAACGTCACAAATCGGTTATATTAATAATTTTGTTTGGTTCAGTGACCTGGTGCAAGTCTTTGAACTGGACTCCACCTCTGCGCATAGCATATCCCAAACCTACTCCAGGTACTCAACCGCGACAAGGGGACGTGCAGTTGACTGTGGAATTCGAATAACACGCCTGGAACCTGAGGTCTCCTCACATGTTAGAGACGTGAACTTTAGATTTAAATTCAAAGCGAAATAATTGGTTATCCCAGCGAGTTTCGGACCCACAAACTTTGGGATTTCAACAGAGCACTTCACTGCTACCAAAAACTTAAAAGTTTAATAACAACGCCATGTGTATCTTACTGAATCAACTGACGCTACACATTGTGATTTGCAATAAAAATATGGAAGTTGTCAAGGAAGGAAGCAAGAAAAGCAAGCAAGCAAACGAGCGTAGTCTTTATCGTCCCATCGACAGCGTGGTCAATACAGACGGAGCTTGAGCTCGGATTTTTGGGGAAGATTGTGGGAGGAAATCGACCGTGCTCTTCGAAAGGAACCATCTCGGCATTTGCCTGTAGTGATTTAGGGGAATCACGGAAAACCTAAATCTGGATTTCCGTGGTGGATTTGAACCACTATCATCCCGAATGCGAGTGCAGTGTCTTAACATTGCACAACCTCGCTTGGTCGCAGACTTAAACGACTCTGAAATTAAACTGGGAAACCAGCTGCTGCATTATGCCTTCCTAGTATCAAACATACTTAGGCTTCTGTAACATAGAACATGCTAAATGCTTTTCCCCATGTAACGCTACAGCAGAGCATTACGTCAATGCTAATACACGCCGGCTGCGGCAGCCGAGGGGACTGAGGCGCTCCAGTCACGGTCTGCACGGCCACTACGGTCGGGGGTTCCAATCCCCCCCTCGGGCACGGATATTTGTGCCGTCCTAGTTCGTAAGTAGTTCATAAGTAATTTGTAAGTTTAGGAACTGATGACCCCGTAGTTAAATCCCATACGATTAACAAACATTTGAACATTTGCTAATACACCTTTATAAGATTTAGTGTTGTGCATACTAATAGACAAGGTATCATTAGATGACATCGCATCTGAGGATTGTTTTCAAATGTTCAAATGTTTGTAAAGCTTATGGGTTTTAACTATGGGGTCATCAGTCCCTAAACTTACAAACTAGCTAATCCTAAGGACGGCACAAATATCCATGCCCGAGGGGGGGGGGATTCGAGCCCCCGACCGTAGTAGCCGTGCAGACCGTGACTGGAGCGCCTTAGTCCCCTCGGCCACCGCGGCCGGCGAGGATTGTTTTGACAGGGAAAGTCTTCAGAATAATATTAGCAGCATCAGTTTAAGCTGAACGCTTAATGAACTGTAAGTAGGAAAGGTTACTATCGTCAACATGAGTAAGGGAATAAATAACTAGTTTATATAGTAACGGTAAAATAAGCACCAATATTTTAGGTCTACACTAGGTATTAGTGCTGCTAAACCAGTTGTAGACAGTAAAACTGTTATGGTGGAAAATATTTTCACATCTGTTATGAAGCAGTAGGCTTATGGTTCAGTTACTGAACTGTTTAAATGATATGGCTCCTTACAGTAATGTATATTGTCAGTTAAATTGTAAAACATGTCTACACTGCACAGAAACCCTGACTGTAATGTAATTTACACACAGCAAAACCTAACCAGTTTGAATGAATAGTAAACCACCAGGTTAACATGTAACAACCTAACTCTATCTGAACACTCGTGTAAAGAATAAGGGCAAGGAAACATTGCTATAACTAAATTCAGATACTAGAATAAAGTATTTTGAACCTTTTGTTCCTACAAAATACTAAGTATTTTGACTAAAGGCTGTTCTTCATTCCAGTAACACATTAATGTCCAGTATCAGGTTGTACGTTTATTATAGAATAAGCAAACACTTTACAACCAAAATATAAGAAAGTGATAACAGTTCGACCACATCATTAATATGCCTTACCTTAAAGTTCATGTGAGTGACAAAATGCAGCGGTTTTCGGCTTTAATGAATCTTATCAAAAGTATCTGATGGGCAAAGATTGTTCTGAATGTTACTGAATTAAACTGTAATTAATAATTGTTGGCAATTACGCAAAATAAATGAAACTGACAGTAACGTCATTCATGAAAGCAAGTAATAGTACATTCTGTTACTTTAAAAATTTACCAAGCAAGATATTGTCACAAACTTGACTGATACCGAATTCGACTGTGTAATAAATATTGAAATGAATGACCACTTTATCTCTGACAATATTTATACTTTGTGCTAGCCTTTAGTTCACAACATTACTCACTAATATAAGAAACTTTACAAGGATCTTAAGGTATACAGTTTTTTAATGTTTTATCAGTAGGAAGGGACCCTGCATGGAAATATGCCATGGGAAAGGCAAATTTCCATACAAATTTTTCAGTCAAGAAATTATTATTAAATCGTCAGCCCAACACTCCTGGTTCATGCCTGTAGTACAATAATAATACATTACTTGCAGTATCGTTGGTGGCGAATTCGAAAATTCGTTGTCTTAACAAATTGGTGGTAGCATGACCTGTAGCTTCTGCGGCAACAAGCTCAATTATCCTCTTCTTGGCCATGATGTATTTGTATTATGAGCTCATTATACATAACCACTACAACTGAATGGGTAACTTTCATCCAGAAAAGTTGAATTACCATGAACTCCACTGCTCTTCACATTTGGGATAAATTGCTACCACCTCACACAATGATACAATTAAAAGCCCAGGACCCGCTGGCTCTCACTACGGTTCCAGAATATACTCCCACAAAATCACCACCTATTAGTTTACGCCAGCTACCTTTACGTTACAGAGAGCAATAGTCCACCTCTTGCGCATAACTTTAAAGTTGCTCTAGCTAGACTCAGCCAAAAACTGCATAATTTGTACAACATAATTCATGGAGTAATTGATAAAACGTTTTTACAATATCAGATATTCATCATAAGACAAATTGTTTCGCTAATTCCAGCAAAATGCATGAAGATTACTTGACGAAAGATATATGTACAGACATAATACGGCATTAAAATACAAGAAAGTAATTGATAAATTCCCCTCAGGGGCTCAGCATTAATTTTCTGAGTACGGGATTGGCGAACCCGGGGTCCTGAGCCATGGGCTCAGTCCGCCAACAGCCCACTACACTGTAAGCTCTCTGCGTGCTTCATCGGCAATCGTTGGGCGCGACGGTGGAACGTTGTTCGTTTCAGAGCCCGGGGATTTTGGCTAAATCGCCCGGGTCGCGAGGATGGTACAAACCTCTATAAAAAAGAAACGTCAGTCTCAAGGTGTGCTATATGATGAGATGTATGGATGTTGATGTTGAACAGTCGTTAGCGTGCAACCTCTGAGGAATCTGCTGCACCTCGGTTGTATAAGGCTTACCCAGGCAAGCAGAGCTCTGCCTGGGTGGACATTTAGATCCCTAGCTGCTCATTGGAACACCATAAAACGATCCCAAAACGTTGTCGGGCGTACAACAGGTGTCTCTAAGTGTGGTAGAGGTAACTTTAATGCAGCACAATATGACCCCCAATCGTTCCCTTCCCTATCTGCACCATGAGAGGAACGATAGGAGAAGGACAGAGTCGAGCTTTACTCACCTAGATTTCTCTTATGTTCTAGGATTGATGAGGGAATATTTTTTAGAACTAAGCCACTTTTCTTCGTGAAAAAGATAAGTATGGCGAAGTCATCGGAATTTCCAAAATGAGAAGTGGTGCAGTCCTTATTGAAACAGCAGTCCCTGCACAGTTGCAGGCGCTATTTGACTGTGATAAGCTAGGAGACGTTTCTGTGACCATCGCCCCTCACAAGAGTCTCAGTATGGTTCAGGGGATTATTTACCACCCAGATCTCCTGCTGCAGTCGGACGACGAATTACGCGCCAACCTTGAACGACGGGGGCATAGAGGACAACAAGGCAGCCATGGGTGCCTTCATCCTAGTCTTTTAGGGCGACACTTTGCCCAAAAAGGTCAGAGTTATGGTATGCTGGTGCGACATAAAGCCTTATATTCCTCCTCCTATGCAGTGCTTTAAGTGCTGGAAATTCAGGCACATCTCCTACAGGTGCAATTCCAGCACCACCTGTAGGGAATGCGGGCGTCCTTCGCATCTGGATGCTCTTTGTGCTCCTATTTGTGTGAACTGTGAAATGTTCAAATGTTTGTATAGTCTATGGGACTTAACTACGGGGTCATCATTCCCTAAACTTACAAACTACTTATGAAATACTTACGAACTAGGACGGCACAAATATCCATGCCCGAGGGGGGATTCGAAACCCCGACCGTAGTGGCCGTGCAGACCGTGACTGAAGCGCCTTAGTCCCCTCGGCCACCGTGGCTGGCGAACTGTGAACAGCACCATCCTCCTTACTCGCCAAACTACACAATGCTCCATAAAGAACGGAAAATTATGGAATATAAGACCATGGGCAAACTGGCATATAATGAGACAAAAAAAAAAAATTAGAGCGACTGCACCCTGTGTTTGTAACTCTCATGCCATCACCCTTTTCTTCGGTGTCGGAGGTTCCCTTGGCTGTGACAACTTCTGTGAGCCCTCAAGGTCATACCACTCCATCAGTCTCCTCGATGATCGTGGGTCTCCATCATATGCTCACCCCCCCCCCCCATACACCTTCAGCGGGAGCACATCCCTCAATACCGTCGGGGACAACAGTCCCCATTACTCAGCCAGAGAAGCAACACCTTCCTCCAGGCTTCTCTCGCTCGGAAGGGGTCCCTTGGGATGCTCCGTTCCGAGGCCCGCCAGAGTACGACGGAGGGTCCCAGCCACCCGCTGCTGGACTCACACACCCCTGGTCAAAGGGCTCCACAAATTACGTCGGGTCCTGACAATCTCTATGAGAAGCCCTCTCAGTCCTTAAAACCAAAAGCACAGCGAGAGGACAAGAAAAAGAAGCCGAAGTTGTAAACTAGTCGATTCGTCTATTGCAGAAGTTGCTAATGTGAACTATGTCGTTTGTTATAATTTAACACACACACACACACACACACACACACACACACAACACACACACATCAATTATATATTTTGGGTCGCCACCATATTTATCTTAAATATGGAAAATAAAATGTTGCTGATCAGCTATGATGTGATCATAGATATTTTCAAACATATAATAAATATTCCTACTCTATTGCAATGTATCAGTTGTACCAAACAAACAAAAACTGTACTTGAAAAATTATTGGTAAACTGTGGAATTTAACTATTGTTTCCGCTCCAAAATAGTGAAAAAAGGAATGTTCTTAAATGAAAGACGATCTGCTCAAAATCAATTTATTATAATTAAACATTACGATGACATTTCGTATCATGTAAAACAGATAATGGTATTTACACAATCTTTTACAAATGTTAAAACATTGAGACACAAAAATGACTGGCTGAGTCATAGGTCGGAGGTTTTGCAAAACAGAATGCTATTAGATTGGTTATACAGGGGCTTGAAATTAACATTAACCCTAAGCTCCCCAGAGTAAATAGGCAGATTTCAAAAGAATAAAATAAGGGACAGAATCCAACAAGTCTGATTCATATAACCCTCCAGCAAGTGCGTCACCTTACCCACACAGATGATCATTGACGGCAGCGTCTCAGGCTCGCAGGCAGCAGGCGGTGGGAGCGGATGAGCTGAAATTATTTATCCGACCGTAATTGCTGCGACCTGTTAAGCAGGGTCGACATGTAACTTAACACAGCGTCACTGGCGTCGGCGTCGCTAAGCAGTTGCTGAGCCATTCTATCACGCTAGTAGAGTAATCAATATTTTGCATAGGTGACACAACGGCCACTTAGCACAAATCAATCAGTCACTTGCGTAATAAGATCTATAAAAACAATGCCCGATTCGCAAAGGTGCGAATGCTCAAATAGAGACTTCTAGCAAAACGAAAACTCAACTGTAGCCGCTCACAGCGTAACCACAGGACAATCTAATGTCCGCGAAGCAAACACAAGTTCTACAAGGTCCGAATCTTCGGAATCACACACAAATCTAACCAGAGGACAGTTTAAGACGATGTTCTCCCCGCGAATCTAAACGGAGTATTCCGAGTCTCCCGAGGTCCATACACTTCGGACGCTCAAACAGGAGTCCTCGTGCCCCCTTGCGCTCTGCCGCAGCTCACGGCAAGTGACGGGCGGCCACACCCACGCGTGAAAAGACGCACCAATATCTGCTAACGGCTAATTGTCAGACCAATCGGATGGCGTAGCGCCGTTGACAAATTGTTTAGCTGTCATACTAAAATACTCTGCCGAATCAGGACGCGTTCTCTGCGGCTGCCAAGAGGCTCCTCCCACGCCACCAACGCTTCTCGCGCATTTCATCGTTCCCAGGGTGAATGCTCTACAAGGAATTTCACCTTGCTCCTAGCTACGGTCACACGACCTAAAAATGTTAACGTTGTGCTATATATACAGCCGCTGGAGCCAAACCCCTGGGGCGCCAGACGGGTAGAAAGCTTTCCTCTCAACCTAACCATTTGTCACACTAACTGTGCTGAAACTCTGCTGCTTTCTAGGAAGTTTTTTTTAGATAACGCCTAAGGGCAATACGTCTCCATAAACCGCCCGGGGCCCAGAGCACTCTGCTATTGTTCGGCAAATTCCTCTCTTGCGAAACGGTCGAATGACTAAAAAGGCAGTCCCCGCTATCGCCCACCGTAAACCGCGGGCCAGTTTTGTAAAGCATTCCACATACTCCACCACCTGTAGCGTCGGCGCCGAGCAGGTCAAGCCAGCCCCTCTCGTCCTTCCCCGAAGGCGAGCGAAAGTTGGTGGGAGGGGGAGACCCCCCAAGAGCGCCTCTCTCTGCGCGGCCTGGACGTTTCCAACACGTAAAACCACTTTTTTTAGCAGCCAAGCTGCGCCAATAAACATTAAAATCCCGAAATTTTCATATAAACATAGAATGTACTACAATCCCAGGAGCCCATCACCTCTGATGTGTCCCAAAGGCAAAGAAATCAAAATAAATAAAGATCTACAAAGAAAAATGTTACATATTTCAATAATTAGCGTAAAGAGAAAGGTTAGTGTGAAAAATAGACTAATTACAGCCCCCGTCTCACAAAGAAGGTAAGGGAGAGGTATGTATCTACTATTGGCTCACGTACCTCTCCATCCCAGGTATGAATAAAGATTAGACGTGTCTACGGTTACCAGCGTCCTTTTAGTGTGCCTAGGATATCCATGAATGGAGCAGTCTGCACAGATCCACAGGCAGTTGCGGATCACTTCGCTGAGCACTATGAGCAGAGTTCAGCTTCTGTGCATTATCCACCAGCCTTTCGCACCCTGAAAGAGTGGTAGGAGCGAAAGAGGCTCTCCTTCTCGGTTCGTCTTGTGGAACTGTACGATGCTTCATTTAGTGAACTGCTTATTGCCCCTACACATTGCCCTGACACAGCTCCTGGGCTGTACCGCATCCACAACCAGATGTTAAGGCACATGTCCGAGGAGTCGAAGCACCATCTGCTTGCCATGTTTACTCGCATTAGGAGCAATGGAGTCTTTCCCTTTCAATGGAGAGAGAGTATCATCGTTCCAGTGCTCAAACCTGGCCAACACCCGCACGGATTGAACAGCTACAGACCCATCAGTCTCACCAAAGCTCTCTGCAAATTGCTAGAGCGTATGGTGGGCCGCCGGCCATGCTGGCTCCTTGAGTCTCGCAGTCTACTGTCTCCATGTCAGGGTGGTTTCTTTAGAGGACGTTCAGCCTTGGACAACTTGTCCACCTTGAGTCCACCTTGAGTCCGCCGTCTGGACAGCATTTTCATAGCTTACTTTTTCATTTGTCTAAGGCCTATGACACGACCTGGTGACACCACATTCTTAATACGTTACATAGTTGGGGGCTTTGGGACTCGCTCTCCATTTTTATCAAAAAGTTTTTAGTAGTGCTCACCTTCCGGATACAGATCGGCGCCACTCGCAGTTATATGCACGGCCAGGAGAATGGGGCTCCTCAGGGCTCTGTGTTGAATGTGCCCCTGTTTTTAGTAGCTATTAATGGCCTAGAATCAACAGTAGGGTTGTCTATATCTCCCTCTATGCTGACGACTTCTGCATCTATTTTAGTTTTCAAGTAAACGAACTGCTGAATGCCAACTACAGGGAGCCATATGCAAGGCGCAGTCATGAGAACTCTCCCACGGGTTCCAGTTCCCTGCCGCCAAGACGTGTGTCATGCACTTTTGTCAGTGTCGAACAGTTCACCCACATCCAGAGCTTTACCCTTATGGCAACTACATCACGTTGTGGAAACGTATAATTTCTTACGGCTAGTGTTCGACGACCGGTTGACATGGCTTACCCACATTCGACTGCTCAAGCAGAAGTGTTGGCAGCTCCTTAATGCCCTCCGCTGCCTTTGTAACACCACTTGGAGCACAGACTGCAGTATGCTGCTGCAGTGCTATAAGGCACTTTTTCTGTCCAGACGGCAGCGTTGCCTATGGCTTGGCATCACCTTCAGCTCTGCAGATGTTGGACCCAATCCATCACTGTGGGGTTAGGCTTGCAACAGGAGCCTTTCGAACAATCCCTGTGAATAGTCTTCTTGTGAATGCCAGTGAACTCCACATACTGCAACCGAGATCGGGTGTGGCAGCTCGTGTCCATGTTACGTCCAGTTTGGGTGAATTGGAGTCTGTTACCTACCATCTCTCTTCCAATTCCAGTCGCGTACACTTTCCACTGGAGTTGTAACACTACTCAAAAACCTCGGTTCACCCTGAGACCCTTCATCGCCAATTTCTATCAATTATTGACGGATTCCAGGGCTCTATAGTAGTGTACACCGACGGCTTGATGGTAGATGGTCGTCTCCGTTTTGCCTATACACTTGAGGGGCACATAGAGTTGTGCTCATTGCCAGACAGCTGTAGGGTATTCACTGCAGAAATGGTCGCCATCCATCGCGCACTTGACCATATCCATTCCTGCCCCGGGGTGTCCTTTGTCATTTGTAGTGACTCCCTCAGCGGTCTGCGGACCATCGACCAGTGTATCCCACGCAATCCCTCGGTTTTGTCATTCAAGAGTCTATCTATATCATCGAACAACGTCGACACTCTGTGGAATTCATTTTGACTCAAGGTCACGTCGGGATAGAAGGCAATGAGCTGGCTGACATGTTGGCAAAAGAGGTTACCCATTAACCTGTCCTCAATATAGGCATCCATCTATATGGGCGCTGTTGATTGCACAGTGGTAGAGTGACAGTTTATGAATCCGAAGGTCGCGGGTTCGATCCCCGCCAGGTCCTCAGATTTTGTCGCTTTCCACTTCTTTCACCTCTGGCAGTATTGCTCATGTGAAAAATACCGAGTAGCACCGTGGTTCGGAACCCGTGTTTAACTGTAGGTCCCCTATAACTGGCTGGGTAAGTCAGTTCGAAGGTCAGATGAAGGTAACAGCATACCACCACCAAAAAGGACCAAAATGTTCAAATGTTTGTAAATCTATCGGACCAAACTGCGTGGTCATCAGTACGTATCTTACAAACTACTTAAACCTAGGTGAACTAACCTAAGGACAGCATACACACACATGCCCCAGGGAGGACTCGAACCTCCATAGTGAGCAACCGCGCGCTCCACAGTGAGACGCTTTAGACCGATCGGCGACTCCACTGCGGCCAAAGAGGATCATGCCTAGTAAAGCACTGTGGTGGTCAAACCAATCTCCTGATGGTTTATTTTTTTACCTTTAATGGCACTGTTGCAGACACTATTCATGTAATGCAAGAAAGTAATTGATAAGTTCCCCTCAGGGGCTCAGCATTAATTTGCTTAGTAAGGGCTTGGCTAACCCGGGGTCTTGAGCAGGGGACTGGTAAGCGCCGCCAGTCCTCTAGACACCGTAACCTATGGGCATGCTTCAACGACCACCGTGTGGCACAGTGGTGAAACGTTGTGTGTACCAGGGAATGGGGATCTTGGCTTGACCGCCCGGGTCACGATGATGGTATAAACCTCTATAAAAAACCCTTAAATCCCAAGGTGTGCTACGTGCGGATGGGATGCATGGCTGTTGAAGTGGAACAGTCGCTAGCGAGCAACCTCTGGGGATACTGCCGCACCACAGTTGTACAAGGCTTACCTAGGCACGCAGGGCTTTGTCTAGGTGGACACATCTTTCCCTAGCTACTCGTGGGACTGAGATGAATACTTCCAATTTATCCCTCGAACCTTCCAGTGGGATTGGTGTACTACTGGAGGGTAATAACACCCGATCTAAAAAGAGGACTCGTTGAGGCAGTCCTCCTGAGTAACAGCACATGGTGCAAACCAAAATGTATTTATGATTATTAAATGGAAAGATGGTTCATTCGAAAAGCTGTCACCATTCTACATCCAAAAGGGTCTTGAGGGCATAGCAGGCGAATTGAAATCTGTGAAAAAGGTTGTGTAATGGAGCTTTGTTGGTTAAGACAGCTACCTCCCAACAGGCCGTTTATCTTCAAAACGCCAAGCAACTTGGGAAATATGCCATCGAAACTGAACTCCACAATATATTAAACTACAGTAATGACGTGATTAAATGCCGTGACCTTGTTGAAATTCCTCTAGAGAAACTGAAAGCTGAATGGGCCTCCAAAGTTATTGTGGATGTTGAAAATATTATGAGGATGGTGGACGTCGTATTGGTCAAGTCAGAGTGCTTCATCATGACCTTCAACACTCCTAAGCTCCCAGACCACGTTAAAGCAGGTTTTCTTCGATTAACTGTAAGGCCTTATTACCCCAACCCAATGTGCTGCTGCCGGCTGCGGTGGCCGAGGGGACTGAGGCGCTCCTGTCACGGTCTACACGGCCACTATGGTCGGGGGTTCGAATCTCCCCTCGGGGATGATGGATATTTGTGCCATCCTAGTTCGTAAGTAGTTCATACATAGTTTGTAAGTTTAGGGACTGATGACCCCGTAGTTAAGTGCCAGTGCTTTGGGCACACCACCTTGGGGTGTAATGGACAGCAGACCTGCGGCCATTTAAATGAGTCAACTGTTCTGGGGACCACCCCGTGTGGAGCAGATCCTGTGCTGTGTATCTTGAAGAACTAAGATACAGGAGATAAAGACATCAAAGCGCATCTCGTATGGTGAGGCAAAAAAGATGTACAAGGCCACGTAACCGCCGTTATTCACCGCCTCTTTTTCTGCGGATCTTCAAACTCCAGCTTCGAAAACTGATCTGTCTACGCAAACTGCAGTCGCTAGTGTCGGCACTAACACCTTCTCCTGCCAGTACACGTGCTATGTGTCAGATGTTTCAGTATCTATAGCCCCCCCCTCCAGAATGGTGGACCAAGTTATGGCTACTGACATCAGTGAGCCCCGGCCATCCTCAAAGCCAGAAGCAACTCCACAGGTAACTGTCGCTACCAGTACAGAGGTGGAAGCGCTCAAGAAGCAGGCAAAGGCCAAGAAGGAGAAGGAAAAGGCTGAGATGAGGATTGAAAGCAAAGAAACAGACCAGGTCGACGTCATTATGCTTCACATGCTAACCAAATATGCTCCAGAACCCATGGAGTTTGATGTTCCTCTGGGGCAGTCCACTCGCCCCAAGGCTGACTTCCCATGGGAGCAACCATCTCGCCCCAAGGGTGATCCTCCACCTGCTACAGGCTCCCAGTCCCGTCAGAAAGAGAGGGTGAAAATTAACCACCTTGATAGATGGCTTCCATATTAGAATGGAACTTGCAGGGATTTGGGACAAATGTGGAGGAACTACTTTTATTATCTTAGGGACGACCACTCTGTATCTGTCTTCAGGAGACGAATTTTCGCCTTCGGACACCCCTGAGATACTCGGATATGTTCTCCACAGAAATGAAGACATTCGTGGAGAGACAGCTAGAGGGGGTGAGGCTGTTTTCATCCACACAACCTACTACTCTGAACCCATCTCTCTCAACACTAACCTACAAGCAGTTGCAGTGTCAGTATATATGTGCCGTCGATTGACTATATGATCTCTGTATTTGCCACCACATGATGCACTTAGCAAAGAGGCTCTGGAAGACCTTACACAGCTCCCCCACCCACTCATACTCTGCAGGGATTTTAATGCACATAATACGCTTTGTGGCTCTATCGCCACCTGTCCCAGGGGTAGAGCAGTTAGAGGCTTCTTTTGTCTGCAAGTGCCAACTTCCTCAATACAGGTCAGAGTACGCACTTCTGCTCTGCAACAGGTCGTTCTCTGAAATCGTTTCACATCCCATGCCAGTAGGAGACAGCGGATTGGACAATGTCAGACCCCAAGATCATCTTCCTCGAAATGCTGAAAAACATGAAAAGATTTAAATGTAAATACAAAAAATAAACTTTGTAAAGAATGTATATATATATATATATATATATATATATATATATATATATATATATGTGTATATGTATGTATATGTGTATATATAGGGTGTTTCACTAAGTGTTTTCCTCTGTAACTTACAAAATAATAGGTGACGGGAAATTTTAATGTGGTAGGTTAACACAAGAAATGTTACACGTTCTGCTGAGTTATGAACATAGTTTATTGTATCATATTCCAAAGAGTTACAGCACAAAGATATAATTTTTAAATGGAGCAATAGTTTTTTCTATCGTGCATTGGATTCGTTGAAACCAGCGGCGTTCAAATCAATTTAAACTACATTCCTGTAACTGTTAGTTTGGGAGCTACAACCCTTCAAAGTTTCAGAGGCAGCTACCACAAACACTGCGCATAATACAATGCGCCTTCTAAATGTGGTGCGGTCGAGTTGTAACGTCGCCGGTGTCACGGAACAAGAAGCTTCCTCGATGCGCTGTTAGACTGCCGACTGTCACCGCACACGGCCGTTTACCCAACAGTTGCAACACAAACAACTGGGGCTCAATATACCACAGTTACTGACACGGCCACAGGTTTCACCCGTACCTCCTGTCACTGACCCAGGAGCTGTATGGGAACGATTTCGGTGCAAGAGTGACATTCTGTGAGTGGGTCATGCGTAATTTCACGCTGGAGTCTTTACAAAGTGTTTTATCCTCTGATGAGTCCACGTTCACAAATTAGGGTGCAGTGAATCGCCATAACATGCACTACTGGGCCGCAGACAATCCTCGGTGTGTACGACCTGTCGACCGTCAACGTAAGTGGTTTATTAATGTGTTTTGTGGAATCCTTGGGGATGAAATCATCCGTCCACACTACTTCCCAGGTACACTGACAGGTGAGTTATATCACGCGTTCATAGCCAACAGTTTAGGTGGTCTCCTTGAACATTTGTTTCTACACACGAGAGTCCATATGTGGATGCAACCATGATGGTCACCCAGACCATTCTGCGCGTGCTGTTGTGGAAGAAATAAACAACGCCGGCCGCGGTGGCCGAGGAGACTAAGGCGCTCCAGTCACGGTCTGCACGGCCACTACGGTCGGGGGTTCGAATCCCCCCTCGGACATGGATATTTGTGCCGTCCTTAGGATAAGCTAGTTGATAAGTAGTTTGTAAGTTTAGGGACTGATGACCCCGTAGTTAAGTCCCATAAGCTATACAAACATTTGAAGGAAGAAAGATAAGGAAGAAAGGATTGACAGTGGCAGCATTAGGACACTGAAATCAAACAATGGCGACAAGTGAAAACGAGAGCCGGGCTGGGAATCGAATGCGGGTCTCCCCCTTCTGCTCAGTGCCCACCTTCAGCACTTGGCTACCCCTGCTCGCCTCCAGTCTGTCTCCAACTTCCACATCTCGCACGCGATGGCTGTAGCGCCCCTATCGTTCGTGACCTCTTACACTCGCCATTAGGGATTCCCGTGCGAGGTCGAACTTACGAACGCATCTGCGCTGAAGTATGAGAAGCTAACGCCGTCTTCGCATGTAAATACTTATTAATAACTTATTACTGTTTGTTACATACTATTAAATGACGAACGAGCTGTACTTCCAATAGGAATGGGAGTCATAACATAGGTGATGGTTCTTCTAAATTGTTTATAAGTTGTAGCATGCACTTACCCACAGATTTTTTTGTGTCAGAGAATTATCTCTAATATTTCACAGGGTTGTAAACTGGATTTTGTATAACTTAATTTTGTGATCTTTATACACCACGAATTCTAGGGTTGCTTACATAGTGGTGAATGTCGAGAAACCAGGGGCTGGGAAAGAATTGTCCCCCTCGTAAGCATCTCACGTAAAAGATTTGACTAACGTTGAAACTTCGGTGCAACACCCAACTTCAGGTACCACCGGCTGCCATTGATGTATATGACGAAAGATACAACAGCTGTTGTTTGTTGTGGTCTTCAGTCGGAACACTGGTTTGATGCAGCTCTCCACAAAACCCTATCCTGAGCAAGTCTCTTCATCTCCACATAAGAACGGCAACCTACATCTGCCTGAATCTGCTTACTGTATCCATCTCTTGGTCTTCCTGTGCGGTTTTTACCCCACACACTTCCCTCCAACGCTAAATTCACAATTCCTTGATGTCTAAGAATGTGTCCTACCAATCTATCCCTTCTTTTAGTCAAGGTATGCCAGAAATTTCTTTTCTCCCCAATTCTGTTCAGTACCTCCTCGTTGGTTACGCAATCCACCCACCTAATCTTCAGCATTCTTCTGTAGCACCACATTTCAAAAGCCTCAATCCTCTTCCTGTCCGCACTGTTTATCGTCCATGTTTCACTCCCATACAAGGCAAACTCCATACAAATGCCTTCAGAAAGGACTTCCTTAGGCTTAAATCAATATTCGATGTTCACAAATTTCTCTTTTTCAAGAACGCTTTTCTACCCATTGCCATTCTGCATTTTATATCCACTCTACTGCGACCATCATTTGTTATTTTACTGCCCAAGTAACAAAACTCATCTACCTCCTTTATTGCTTCGTTTCCCAATCTAATTCCTTCAGCATCACCTGATTTTCTTACACTGCACTCCATTACCCTAGTTTTGCTCTTGTTAATGTTCATCTTATATGCACCTTTCAGCACACAGTCCATTCCGTTCAATTGCTCTTCCAGGTCCTTTGCTGTATCTGATAGAATGACTATGTCGTCGGCAAAACGCAATGTTTTTAATTCTTCACCCTGAACTTTAATCCCTTCACCAAATTTCTCCTTGCTTTCCTTTATAGCTTGCTCAATGTACAAATTGAATAACATTGGAGAAAAACTACAACCCTGTCTTACTCCCTTTCCAACCACTGCATCCCTTTCATGCCCTTCAAGTCTGACAACCGCTGTCTGGTTTTTGTACAAGTTCTAAATAACCTTACGCTCCCTATTTTTTACTCCTGCTTGCTTCAGAACTTGAAAGTTTATTCCAATCAACATTGTCAAAAGCCTTCTCCAAATCTACAAAATCTAGAAATGTAGGTTTGCCTTTTCTTAATCTATCCTCTATGATAAGCCGTAAAGTGAGTACTGCCTCCTGTGTTCCTACATTTCTCCTGAACCCAAACTGGTCTTCCCCGAGGTCGGCTTCTACCAATTTTTCCATCCTTCTGTATATAATTCGTGTTAATATTTGGCAACCATGACTTATCAAACTGATGGTTCTGTAATTTTCACACCTGTCTGCGCCTGATTTCTTTGGAATGGGGATTATAACATTTTTCTTAAAGTCTGAGGGTACTTTGCCTGTCTCATACATCTTACACATCAGGTGAAACAGGTTTGTCATGGCTGGTTCTCCCAGAGACTTCAGTAGCTCTGAGGGAATATCATCTACTCCAGGGGCCTTGTTCCGACTTAGGTCTTTCAGGGCTCTGTCAAATTCTTCTCTCAGCACAGTATCTCCTATTTCATCTTCATCTACATCCTCTTCCCTTCCTACAATATTGTCTCGAAGTTCATTTCCGTTGTAGAGTCCCTCTATATACTCTTTCCACCTTTCCCTTCTTTGCTGAGAACTGGTTTTCCATCAGTGTCCTTGATATTCATAGAGCTGTTTTTCTTATTGCCAAATGTTTCTTTTATTTTCCTGTAGGCTGTATCTATTTTTCCCCTATTTATACATTCTTCTACATCCTTGCATTTGCCTTCTAGCCACTCCTGCTTAGCCATTTTGCACTTCCTGTCAATCTCATTTCTTAGTCGTCTGTACTCCATTTTGCCTGTTTCATTTACTGCATTTTTATATTTTCTCCTTTCACCGATTAAATTTAGTATCACCTGTGATATCCAAGGATTTTTTTAGGTCTTGCCTTCCTACATATTTTGTGCTCTGCTACCTTCACTATTTCATCTCTCAATTTTACCCATTCCTCCTCTACTGTTTTATTTTCCCCTGTTTCTGTCAATTGTTGCCTAAAGCTCCCTCTGAAATTCTTAGGAACCTCAGGTTCCTTCAATTTATCCAGGTCCCATCTCCTTATTTTCCTACCTTTTTCTAGTTTCTTCAGTTTCAGCCTACAGTTCATAAACAACAAGTTATGGTCATCTGCCCTTGGGTAGGTCTTACACTGTAAAACCTGGTTTCGAAATCTATGTCTTACCATTATAAAATCTATCTGGTATCTCCCGGTGTCTCCTGGTCTCTTCCACGTATACAACATTCCTTTGTGATTCTTGAACCAGGTGTTTGTTATAACAAAATTATGTTCTGTGCAAAATTCTACCAGGCGGCTTCCTCTTTCATTCCTTTTGCCCAGACCATATTCACCTACTATCTTCCCTTCCCTTCCTTGTCCTACTACCGAATTCCAGTCTCCCAAAACAATTAAGTTTTCCTCTCCCTTAATTATCTGAATAATTTCCTTTAGCTCCTCATATATTTCTTAGATTTCCTCATAGGCAGAGCTAGTTGGCATATAAACCTGTACTACTGTTGTCGGTGTTGGGTTCGTATCTATCTCGACAATGATAATGCGATCACTGTGCTGGTCATAGTAGTTTACCCGCATTCCTCTTTTCTTATTCATTATCAATCCTACTCCTGTGATACCCCCAATTGATTTTGTATTTATAATCCTGTACTCACCTGACCAGAAATCCTCTTCATCCTGCCACCGAACTTCACTAATCCCCACTATATCTAACGTCAACCTATCCATTTCCCTTTTTAAATTTCTAATTTTCCTACTCGATTAAGGGATCTAACATTCCACGCTCCGACCCGTAGAATGCCAGTACTGTCTCTCCTGATGATCACATCCTCCTGAGTAGTCCCCGCCCGGAGATCCGAATGGGGGATTATTTTACCTCCGGAATATTTTACCCAAGAGGATGCCATCATCATATGTTCATACAGTAGAGCTGCATGTCCTCGGAAAAATAACGGCTGTAGTTTCCCTTGCTTTCAGCCGTTCGCAGTAACTGTGTGGCAAAGCCACATTAGCTGATGTTACAAGGCCAGCTCCGTCAATCATCCAGACTGTTGCCCCTGTAACTACTGAAAAGGCTGCTGCCCCTCTTCAGGAACCACACGTTTGCCTGGCCTCTCCACAGATACCCCTCCGCTGTGGTTGCACCTACGGTATGGCTATCTGTATCGTTGAGGCACGCAAGCCACCCCACCTCGGCAATGTTTGTGGTTCATGGGAGTGCAACAGCTATTGTGTGCAAAAGTGGCAGCCATTCCATTAATATAATTCTTCCAGAAATGTTTGACAACAGGCTGTATACGTTCTCTTTCGAGTTTTTTCTCCTTTTTATGAAAGTTTCATTCAAAATCGTACAGATAAAGGATGGACGAATGCTTCTGGTTTTGAACTATCCGAAAATGGAATCATAAATGGAAAGTCGACTTCCAGGCACGTGAAACATTCCAGTCTCTGTGTGTGTGTGTGTGTGTGTGTGTGTGTGTGTGTGTGTGTGTGTGTCTGCGTACGTGCGTACGCGCGTTTCCCTGGATTCTGTAATACGTATGTTAAAGAAATTTCGAAATGTTTTGTTGTCTAAGACAAACATAGTGTTTTAATAGAAATTGAAGTAGAATAGGTGTAGAGAGATTGGAAATATTTCGGAGACAGTCACTGCACCAAGTGAGACAGTCGTGTTCCAACGAAAATTATAATGAAATATTAAATTTTGATCACGCAGCAATTAAAAGCTGTTAGTACTTATTTCTCAAAAATCAAGGATTTTAGTAGGTACATGGGTGAACGGAAATTGATATGGTTGTATCCTAAAAGTCAGTGTAATGCCACAGGCTACGCGAAATCTGATGTTTTGCAAACCTACGAGCGCCACGGAAGCACAGACAAATATATACAGACGGGAAACCTCCGTAAGGGCCCGGTCACACGCGCAAGGGTGCGGGGTGAGGGGTTGTAGAAGCAGTTCCGTAAGATGTCCCATGATGGCGCTGAAATCAGAAGCAGCCCTTTAAACTGGACAGAGCAGACAGCAGGTAGTGGCTGTCCCCACCACCACTTCCCCTGAAAAGCCAGCACGCCGGACACAGCCTGCGGCCTCGTGGCAGGCGGCACGAGCTCTCCCCTCAGCCTCCCCTCCACGCAACCCTCTGATGTGCGAGAGGCACCTTCAGAAGCGCCCTAGTGTCGTCTGCCGGTTCTAAGCCGGGGAACCGAATGACGTCTGCTGGCATCCTACGGAACTATAAGGGGAGCATAGGACAGAGGTTTAGGGGGGGGGGGCTTCTTCTCTGTATATGTTACTCTGTGACGGAAGCTTCGCCGCCGTTACCTGAACGCGATCTTGACTTAAGTCGGCATTATTACACACTTTACGAAAATAAATCGTCTCTCTGATTCAGCTCAAGTTGTTTAATCATCGTAACGAAAAGTAATGTTCACATAATTCAAATTTATGAAACCATTTGTCGGCAAGAATTTTTTTTTAATGCTTCACTTTAAGCAGTACTTCATTCAAGATTTAAATGACTTCTTTCGTGCATTCAAAACATGCAGAACCATTGGTGTGAAAACTAGTACTGAACATTCATGCTGTAAAACTGAATGAGGAATTCAGGAACACTGAAATGTTAAATCAAATTTAAATTTAGTAATTGCAAAGGAGAAGTATAAAATAAAAATATCGAGTCGTAGCTGTGATGGAACCCAGGCCCCAAAGTGAACAGTGCAGTGTACTAGACAACTGTGGTACCGCACCGACTTCTGACATGTCATCCACACGTGCTCATACTTGACGTATACTCTACTTGGACACATTTCATGAGAGCGTCCTCTTTATATCAATACAAACATTTTAGGAATTCAAAGGTTCATCCGCCACGTCTTGTCACAGTTTGAGCCAAAGCTGCGAGATTCATTCTGCGGCATCCCCTGGTAAGACTGAGCAAACAGTACTAACTAATAATCAGAATTATACTTCTAAAGTGAAAAATATAATTTCTCATACAAACTGTAAGTAAATTGAAACTTCCTGGCAGATTAAAATTGTGTGCCGGAACCGGGACTCGAACCTGGGACCTTTGCCTTTCGCGGGCAAGCGCTCTACCGACTGAGCTACCCCGACACGACTCACGATGCCGCCTCACAACTTTACTTCCGCCAGTACCTCGCCTCCTACTTTCCAAACTTCACAGAAGCTCTCTTGCAAACACGCAAGACTAGCACTCCTGGAAGAAAGGATATGGTGGAGACATGGCTTAGCCACAGCCTAAGGGATGTTTCCAGAATGAAACTTTCACTCTGCAGCGGAGTGTGCGTTGATACGAAACTTCCTGGCAGATTAAAATTGTGTGCCGGAACCGGGACTCGAACCTGGGACCTTTGCCTTTCGCGGGCAAGCGCTCTACCGACTGAACTACCCCGACACGACTCACAATGCCGCCTCACAACTTTACTTCCGCCAGTACCTCGCCTCCTACTTTCCAAACTTCACAGGAGTGCTAGTCTTGCGTGTTTGCAAGAGAGCTTCTGTGAAGTTTGAAAAGTAGGAGGCGAGGTACTGGCGGAAGTAAAGTTGTGAGGCGGCATCGTGAGTCGTGTCGGGGTAGCTCAGTCGGTAGAGCGCTTGCCCGCGAAAGGCAAAGGTCCCAGGTTCGAGTCCCGGTTCCGGCACACAATTTTAATCTGCCAGGAAGTTTCATATCAGCGCACACTCCGCTGCAGAGTGAAAGTTTCATTCTGGAAACATCCCTTAGGCTGTGGCTAAGCCATGTCTCCACCATATCCTTTCTTCCAGGACTGCTAGTCTTGCGTGTTTGCAAGAGAGCTTCTGTGAAGTTTGGAAAGTAGGAGGCGAGGTACTGGCGGAAGTAAAGTTGTGAGGCGGCATCGTGAGTTGTGTCGGGGTAGCTCAGTCGGTAGAGCGCTTGCCCGCGAAAGGCAAAGGTCCCAGGTTCGAGTCCCGGTTCGGGCACACAATTTTAATCTGCCAGGAAGTTTCATATCAGCGCACACTCCGCTGCAGAGTGAAAGTTTCATTCTGTAAGTAAATTAGTTATAGCATAGTAGTAATTTTCGGAAGCGACTGTTTCCACTCGTAGCGATATCACAGTGCGTCGACTGCCCTAGGCCAGATATGGCGGCTCCGTAAGGATCACTAGTGTCCAGACATGTCTTCCACATACCTTGACAATGCCGCTACGGTTCACCATTTCTCCGCTAGGGCCGTAACCATAGTGCCAGACAAAATTCTTCAAATTCGTTACACTGTGATTTTACTATGTAAATATGAATTAAACACGCTGAGGACTGTTTATGCATGGTATGGATTGCGTAGAAGCGTATTATGTAGCATACAGAAACCAATAAAATGCGTATACACATCGATTTCGATTCCTATAATTCAAAACTACTTAACACATTTTCATACGGTTTTCATCAATAGCTGGTGTGATACATAATGAAGATGGAAGCACAGTCAAGACACTCCCACAGAGTTTTGTTAAACAATGAGACAGGAACGCTCCAAGCAGCCTGCAAGCTACATTTCTGAATACGATATCGGATAGCGACGAATAGTATCGTTTATATTGATTTTAACATACTTTGTCCATTAGAGAACTATGTAGTGCCATATAAATACGTAATAAGTTAAAAATAGCTCTACATAAATAGTTCCACATTTGTATTTCTTACGTTTCCCTAAGACCTGTGACAATGTACTAAGCGGTACACTACAGGACAGTTTATTTACAAATTTTCCTGAAAAAGGAAGGCTAAGAAACACCAGACGACCTGTCCTTTGGAAGGAAGACGTCGCTGTTCTACTCAGGGACGTTAAAGTTTCTTCACAACAATTCCAGTAAAATGGGTCAGGGTGGAAGGTAGGAAAGGGATACAGAATGTAATAAGTGCATTACCCCTCAGGGGCTCAGCATTAATTTGCTGAGTATGGGCTTGGGGCACCCAGGGACCCGAACTGTGGACTGTTTCGCGCCAACAGTCCACTACACCATAAGCTCTGAGCGTCCTTCACCGACTATCGTTCGGCGCGACGGTGGAACGTTGTACGCCTCATAGCCCAGGGATCTTGGTTTAATCGCTCGTGTCGCGAGGACGGTAAAACCTCTATAAAAGAAACCTCAATCTCAAGGTGTGCTACATACCGAGAAGACGCATGGCTGTTGAGGTTGAACAATCGTTAGCGAGCAACCTCTAGGGAACCTGCCTTACCTCAGCTGTATAATGCTTACCCAGGTAAGCAGAGCTCTGTGTGGGTGGACGTCTAGTTTCCTAACTGCTCGCTGGACGAAAATGAAACGGTCAAATAATGGCCTTGCCGGACGCAAAACCGGCGTCTCTAAATGGAGAAAGACTGATCTGAATGCCACGTCATAGACGATAAATCGTTCCCAGCCCTCGCCACGCCGTGGGAGGAACGTAGGGCGCTCAACCGATCAGAGCAGTACGCGCCCCAGTACCTTGTCTGTGCCCATACTGATGGAGAATCGTTACAGTCGACCAAGCCGCGATTTTTCGTCGAACATCTCGAAGATAATTTTGGCGAGGTAGTGTCTTTCTCAAATATGAGAAGCTGTTTTGATACAAACGGCATCCTCAGTACAGTCAAAGACATTACTTGCCTGCGACAAGCTGGGTGATGTTCCTGTGAATACCACACCCAACAAGACGCTCAACATGGTCCAGCGTCTGATATACGACCGCGATCTCCTGTCCCAAACCGATGATGAGTTGTGAGCAAACCTGCAGCGCCTAGGTGTTCACTTCGTCTGGAGTGTGTATAGGGGAAAGATAACACGGTTGCCACTGGTGCTTTCCTCCTGGCCTTCGAAGGCGATACACTGCCTGAGAAGGTCAAGATAATGTTATACCGGTTCCCTCCCCCTATGCGGTGTTGCGGGTGCTGGAAGTTTGGGCACAGGTCCTCTCATTACACTTCCAGCCTCACCTGCAGGGAATGTGGGCGTCCAGCACATTCGGACAACCCCTGTACTCCACCTCCCCTTTGCGTGAATTGTGGGCGACACCATACGACATGCTCACCACCTTCTACTGTTTTACATTGGGAATGGAAGATAATGGAGTTAAAGCACTGGACCGACTTACTTACTCCGAGGTGCAGAAAAATACGAGCGGCTCCATCTTGTTCTTATGGCAACATCTTTTTTCACAGTAACTTCAACACCAGTTACCTGAGGAATGACGGCATCATCAGCGCTCCATCCATCTGTGGGCCCTAAGGGCCATCAGCCATTCACTGCCCCCTTCAGGGCAATGAAGCCTCCGCAGCCCATCAAACCGAAAGGGCAGCAAGAGACAAAACAAACTAAGAAACGCACATGAAGGAATCTGTGGTGGCTGCAATGCTACAGTGCCTTTCATCTTCATCTTCTGCTTCAGAAGATGAGTTAGAGATCCTCGCATCACTTGAGGATCTCGCCTCAGTGACTCACCTGAACCAATGATTTTTTACCCCAGTCTCTGAACAGGTTGCAGTAGTTGTTTCCATAGAATAACCTGCTTATCTGTTCCATTATAGCTCTTTGGCTTGGTGCATAAGAAATACTGCAGTGGAATTGTGATGGTTTTATTCACCATTTACCATAGCTGCAATAGTTGCTGTGGCACTTCCATGTGCTCTGTTTAACCCTGCAGGGAACATGGTTTCCTGTCAAGAAGACCCCTGCCCTCCACGGCTATTGCGAATATTTTAAAAATTGTTCTGCCTATAAATAGTTTCTGGTGGAGTTTGCATCAATGTCCTAGCCTCTGTCCCAAGCGTTGATGTGCTTCTTCAAACACCTCTAGTAGCAGTTGTTGTTAGGATCCATGCATTGCAAGGTTTAACTATATGTTCTGTATATCTTCCACCAGATGTTGATGTCTCTCGTGTATACCTCGATGCCTTGGTCGCCCAAATTCCCCCACCTTTTAATCCTTTCGGTGATTTCAACGCCCAAAATACTTTGTGGGATGGCACACAGACCTCGGCCTGAGGTAGAGATGTTGATACTCTCCTGATGTAGCAGAACATCTGCCTCCTCAGCACCGGTGCTACCACGGATTTTAGCATAGCGCATAGCACATATTCCACCATCGACTCGTCTATCTGCAGCCCAAGCTTTCTTCCACATCTTACCTGGAGGGTCCACCACGACCCCTGTGTGTCAGCGACCATTTCCCCATCTTCCTGTAGCTCCCACAGTGTTCGCCTGCTGACCGTCTGCCTCACTGGTCCCTCATCCACAGGGGTGATTGGCCAGCTTACTCCTCAGCTGCTATGATTTCCTCTCCCCTTACAGTTGATGTTGATGCCGCTGTTCAGCACGTCATAGAGACCATCGTTTTTGCAGCTGAGAAAACTGATCCCACCACACTCGGCTTGCTGCACCGTAAGTCGGTGCCCTGGTGGACACAAGATCGCTGAAGCCATCCAAGAACGTTGGCGTGCTCTACAGCTTCACCAACGCCACACTTCTGTTGATAATCTTATTGTCTTGATTGCACGTGCCCGGCAACTGATCCATGAAAGCAAGGGGGATTCCTGGGAGAAGTACGTTGCCTCCATTGTTTCCTGTGCTCTCCTTCAAGGGTGTGGTCATAAGTTCGACGCCTCTTCAGGCACCGCCCATCGGTGGTAATCCCCTGCCGCAATATGCAGGGCACAATCTGTGCACCTGGCAGACCATTATGCTCGCAGCTGAGCGACTGCTGTGTATGGGGCAGATTTACGCACCCTTAAAGAAAAAATGGAGTGACACCATGCAGGGCACAGCTGAGCACCTAGCAGACCATTATGCTTGCAGCTGAGTAACTGCTGCGTATGGGGCAGATTTACACACCCTTAAAGAACGAATGGAGTGACACCAAATATCCTTCTGAATGCGACGCCAAGAAATGTACCACATCCCTTTTACTGAGTGGGAGTTCGAAAATGCCCTTTCTGACTGCCCTGACACCTCGCATTCACAGTCAGTTCCTCTGTCACCTTTCAGAGGATTGTATACATCAGCTTGTTGTCCTGCTCAATCGTCTCTGCGTTGAGAGCGGTTTCCTGTCTCAATAGTGGGATAGTGTCATCAACCCATAGATGAAGCCTGGGGCAGATCCGCAGGTGGCTGATAGTTACCATCCGATTAGCCTCACCAACGTTCCATGCAAGCTCCTCGAACGGATGGTGAGTCGGAGGCTTATGTGGATCCTCGAGGACCAGATACTCTTGGCCCCACAACAAGGTGGGTTCCGTCAGGGCTACTCCGCTGTCAACAATATCGTGTCGCTGGAGCCAGCCATCCGTACAGCCTTTACTCGCTGGGAACATCTTGTTGCCGTCTTCTGTGACCTGCGGAACGCGTACCACACCAGGTAGCACCATCATATACTGTCTCTGCTGTACGACTGGGGCTTATGGGGTCCACTTCCTGTATTCATACAGAACTTTCTTGTGCTGCGTTCTTTTCGTGTTCGTGTTGGTACTTGTTTCAACTTACCTCATTATCAAGCAAACGGTGTTCCACAGGGTTCGGTTCTTAGAGTCCATCTATTTTAAGTCGCAATTAATGGTCTTGTAGCGGCTGTTGGGTCATCAGTTTCCTCCTCCTTGTATTCCAATGACTTCTGTATGTATTTTAGCTCCACTAGCATTGGTGTTACTGAACAGCGGTTGCAGCTAACAATTAGAAAAGCACAGTCGTGGGCGTTTGCCCACGGTTTTCAGTTTTCTGCCTCAAAAACATGGATAATGCATTTCTTTAGACGTTGGGCGGTACACCCAGAACCCAAAATGTATTGCCTGATGACCTGTTTATGTTGAAGAGACGCGCCGTTTTCTGGCATATTGTTTGATGACCGTATCACTTGGGTGCCACACTTTCGCCAGCTCAAACAAAAGTGCTGGCGACATCTCAACATCCTGCGCTGTCTCAGCTACACTGTTTGGGGAGCTGCACGCACACCGCCCCTGCAGGGAGCCCTCATTCAGTCACGTGTAGACTATGGATGCATCACACTTTCAGCACTGCAGACACTGGACCTAGTTCTACATTTTGGTGTCACTTTGGCAACAGGGGCTTTTCGCAGAAGCCCTTTGACAAGCCTCCTGGTCGAGGCTGGGGTTCTTCCCCTGTTGCCGGCAACACCTGCTGGCTTCGTACGTTGCCCATGTTCAGGACGCATCCCACCACCTGAACCGCAGGCTCCTTTTTTCAGATGCTGCACTCCCGATCCATCCACGATGGCCCAGGTCGGGTTACACGACTGCAGTCCATGTTTATGCTCTTCTATCGTCCATTGAATCTCACCCACTCCCTGCCACTGTCCAATATTCCTTCCATACCCCTCCTTGGTCCATTCCTCATTTGCAGCTTTGTCTGGATCTTTCCCATGCGTCGAAGGACTACGTCTCCCCAACAAAACTCCATCGCCAATTCCTGCAACTCTTTAATTCGTTCCATGGCGCCGAAGCCATTTATACTGATGGTTCCTAGCAGATTGTCATGCTGGGTTTACTTGTCTCCATGGTTACTGCGTCGAACAGCATTTATTGCGCTGTGTTAGTACTGTCTTTACCACAGAACTGGTCGCCATCCTAGTGGCTCCGGAACATCGCAGAGCCTGTCCCAGGGGTAGAGGTCATTTGTTATCTGTAATGACTCCCTGAGTGGCTTGCAGGCAATCCACCAGTAGCCGGCCGTGGAGGCCAAGGGGACTGAGGCGCTCCAGTCACGGTCTGCACTGCCACTATGGTCGGGGGTTCGAATCCCTCCTCGGGCATGGATATTTGTGCCGTCCTTAGTCTTAGCTAGTTCATAAGTAGTATGTAAGCTTAGGGACTGATGACCCCGTAGTTAAGTCCCATAAGTTCTACAAACATTTGAACATTTTGAATCGACCAATGCTTCCCTCACCACCCATTAGTGCGATTCATTCAAGACACTGTTTTCTGTCTTGGCAAATCTGCCCGTTCTGTGGTCTTTCTGTGGACCCCTGGCCACATCGGCATACTGGGAAATGAACATGTCAATCGGCTGGCCAAGCAGGCTACCACTGCGCCACCTTTAGCTATTGACATCACGGAATCGGATCTCAAGTTGACATTATACCGGAAGGTGCGTGAGGCTTGGAGTGCTGAATGGTCTACCACGAGTGCAACGAATAAGCTTCGAGCTGTGAAGCTATCGACGGCTCTGTGGAAAACTTCACTGCAGCGCATACATCGAGTGTCGGTTGTCCTCTGCCGCCTCCGTTTCCAGAAACATCCCTTACACTGTGGCTACGCTATGTCTCCACCATATACTTTCTTTCAGCAGTGCTAGTCTTGCAAGTTTCACAGGAGAACTTCTGTGAAGTTTGGAAAGTAGGAGGCGAGGTACTGGCAGAATTGAAGTTTTGGGGCAGCACCCTCAGTCGTGTCGGGATAGCTCAGTGATACAGTACTTGTGCGCGAAAGGCAAAGGTCCCAGGTTCGAGTCCCAGTTCTGGCACACAATTTTAATCTGCCAGGAAGTTTCATATCACTGCACACTCCGCTGCAGAGTAAAGTTTCATTCTGTTGCAATACTTCTCTCACAATTTGTTGTATGTATATACGACTATGTTGACTCACCATGCCGTTGGGCCCTTTTCCTCAATATACATATCACTAAGTGTGTTTGCCTCTGTAACTTATAAAATAATAGGTGACGGGAAATTTTAATGTGGTAGGTCAACACAAGAAATGTTACACTTTCTGTGGAGCTATGAACATAGTTTATTGTATCATTTTCAACAGAGTTAAAGCACAAAGATATAATTTTTTTAATGGAACAAAAGTTTTTTCTGCCGTGCATTGGAATTGACGAAACCAGCTGCGTCCAAATCAATTTAAACTACATTCCTATTACTGTTAGTTTGGGAGCTACAACCCTTCAAAGTTTCACGGGCAGATACCACAAGCTGTACATACTACATGGCTGTGTGGGTGATGGATGTTATGGCGGTGGGAAGTTGATTTAGATGAGATGTTCAAATGTGTGTCCATGTTCCTCAATGCATAATGTAATGCGCCATCGAAAGGAACTGCAGACAAGATGTAACATCACCGGTGTTACCGAGCGACATGCATCCTCGATGCGCTGTTTTAGATCATCAGGGGATGTGGGCACAGTGACATAAACACGATCCTTTAGATATCCCCACAAAAAGAAATCTACTGGTGTTAAATCGGGCGACCTTGCGGGCCATGAATGAGGATCATGGCGCCCCAACCATCTTCCTGCAAACCAGTTGTTTAGTTCTTCTACAACAGCACACAAAGAGTGGGCTGGGTAACCATCGTGCTGCATCCAAATATGGACTCTCGTATGTAGACACACATGCTCAAGGTGACCACCCAAACTGTCGGCTATAAAAGTGCGATATAACTCACCTGTCAGTATACCTTGTAAGTAGTGTGGACGGATGATTTCATCGCCAAGGGTTCCACACCACACGTTAATAGACCACCTACATTGACGGTCGACAGGTCGTACCCACCGAGGATTGACTGCAGCCAAGTAGTGCATGGTATAGCGATTCACTGCACCGTAATTTTTGAACGTGGACTCATTAGAGAACATAACACTTTGTAAAGACTCCAGCGTGAAATTACGCATGGCCCACTCACAGAATGTCACTCTTGCACGGAAATCGTTCCCATGCAGCTCCTGAGTCAGTGAAAGGCGGCAAGGGTGAAACCTGTGGCCGTGTACTATACGCCAACACAGATGTGAGACTGACACCAGCGACTGCAGCAACGGCTCGTAAGCTGACATGAGGATCGTGGTGTAGTGCAGCACATATTGCAGGTCTTCGTCTGTTACTGCGGCGCATTACCAAGCTGCCTGTTTCCCGAAGTCGTCGTTCGGCACGTAAGAACGTAATGGTTGCCAGGGCTCTTCGCCTAGGATATCTCACGGCATACGCCGTGGCTGCTTCAGTGGCATCGTGTCGGCACTCGCCGAGCATCAGCAACATGACAACGTACTTGTTGTTCGTGTATGCCATCGTCATCCGATGTCAGTAACTGTGGTATATGGAGCCCCGGTTGTTTGTGTGGCTCCAACCGTCGGGTATACGGCCGTGTGCGGCGACAGTCGGCAGCCTAACAGCGCATCGAGGAATCTTCTCGTTCCGTGACACCGGCGACGTTACAACTCGGCCACACCACATTTAGAAGGCGCATTGCATAATGTGCAGCGTTTGTGGTATCTGCCCCTGAAACTTTGAAGGGTTGTAGCTCCCAAACAAACAGTGATAGGAATGTAGTTTAAATTGATTTGGACGCAGCTGGTTTCAAAGAATCCAATGCACGATAGAAAAAAACTATTGTTCTTTTAAAAATTATATCTTTGTGATATAACTCTTTGGAAAATGATACAATAAACTATGTTCATAGCAGCGCAAAGTGTAACATTTCTTGTGTTGACTTACGCATTAAAATTTCCTGTCACCTATTATTTTATAAGTTACAGAGGCAAACACATTTAGTGAAACACCCTGTATACGTTCTTTACCAAGTTTTTTTTTTGTATTTACATTTACATCTTTTCATGTTTTTCAGCATTTCGAGGAAGATGATCCTGGGGTCTGACATTGTCCATTCCACTTTCTCCTATTGGCATGGGATATAAAACGATTTCTTCCTCGATGAAGTCAATCTCTTCATCAACCAGTTTTGAATCAAGGATGATGTCCCATTCTGTTGAACACTTAACGGCATGGATGCCCTTACAATTGCTGCATATAGCTGGGTACCTTATGGACAGTTTCCTGCAATGAAAAGTTGTTTGGCGATCTAACCAAGTACAGTGTCCATCTTTTCTCCTGTTGTTAACGTCAGTCAAGGTTGTTAGCCTCGTTTCATTTATTGTACCTTAGTCTTCATTAGTTTCAACAGAATGAGCACATACCCGTATCAAGACAACTTGCCTATAAATAACATGTTTCGTAACTCATACACCTTGTCATAGAACCCCGCAAATGGCAAAATAAGTTAACACTAATAACAACTGTTGTATACAATATTACACTATTGCTCAGAAGCGACTGCAATAAAGGATTTGATCATAACAACTGCATTCATAAAACATTAACCCTTTAATGCATGACTTTTTATTTGAAGCTACAAAAACTACCACGATTAATGTATAGTGCGTATACATTGAGAAATATATTGAAAAATTCCTTAAAATTATTATGCACTGTTAGCAACAAAAAGTTCCTGGTCAGCTATATAGTGATTCCATGATGTACAAGATGCAGTAAATGTCACTATTATGCCTCTAATCTTTCCAGAGAGTATCTTATAATTCATCAGCAATATGTGATTGACTACTTTTACGTGGCAAAGGAGGAATACTAAACAAACGCACATGTTAGGAGAAACTCAATGCAGCTAACTGTCTAACTGATTCAGTAGCACTCTGTAATTTATAATTTATAGGACGAGCTACTAGCAAGTGTAGCACTATGTATACAAGCAGCTACAATAGGGTATTTTCCTGTTATTATATGGTTCGAATTGTTGTTATTCTGAATGATTATAACATTCAGACAGCATTTTCGCTCATAATTCTTACAAAACATCTTTTATTTTTACGTAATTAAAGCTTAAAAATCATCAAATTTCACGATTAGATCACGTGACCGAAAACGCTCCTTCATTGGCTGAAGTACTGGTGACGTCATAGAACACCTACAGCGTAGCAACTAGAAGTCGGAGCTGTATTATTGTACGCGTTTCCTCAATTTCGCAGCTTTAAGTTCAGTTGTTTCGTGATCTAAACGCGTTTACAGTTTTTATGCCACAATGGAAGATGGTTACGTGAAGGTTGACAGTGGAAAACTCTCTAAAGTTGATGCAATTACAGTGTCTTCATTCTTTAAAAACAATCCAAATTTTTACGTGCCAGAAATAAGAAACGTGAAAACTGCATTGTAAGTAACGCATACCTACATTTTAAAGCTAATTATTTCGAGAGATATTTTATGCCATTGGAAAAAAACATTAAGTCATTAACCTACACATAATACTACTTTACACCTTTGCAGAAAAAGAGAATGATACTAAACAGTTTAGTTTACCAATGAAATAATATTGTTTACTTAGATCAAAATGATCCTCACAGAAATACACACATGAAGTAGCCGCTATTTCATTTGGATCTCTTCGCGCCAGTGGCAAGAGTGGCAACCACTTTTTGCGTATCTTCTCATTTTTTGGTACTTGCAAGAACAATTTTTCTGGAGTCTTGACAGATGTATTGGTACAGTGCGGAACTAAGCAATATTTGTAGGTCATTATGCAAACGTTAACTCCCAAACACGATGCCTCGGCCCAAACAATATACAGAAATTTGTTTATCTCACGAGAGCAGCAGCAGCAGCAGCAGCAGCAGCAGCGTCACAGGCATCACGTGACTCAAATGTAGCGCTTTAGCGGGCTTTCAAATTATTTGAATTTCATTTCTTTTTTTAGAAACAGTACTGTAATCCACGAGATAAAAAAGCATGATCGGGCCATAATATGACATAATTAACAATTTAAAACGATTTGCAGAAAACAGTCAAATACCCTATTGAATTTGCGGTAAAATGTTTATCAGTTTGAGAGATAATGAGAAAAAAAGGTATGTATCTGATTAGCTACACTATGCATTAAAGGGTTAACACAGACACACACAGACTGAGTCCCACTGGTGACTGATGCCTTGGCTTGTGTTTCATACGCCGCAGTTAGCAGGCGCCTCCGCTCTTCCAGAAAGCCAGAGCCGCAGGTGGCGGCTGGCTGTTGGCGGCCTCTAAAGCTCTGTATAGGGAGAGTATGGTCATTCTTTTCTGCCTTCTGCAACTTGTGATTGGCCGAAATCCAGTCACACGACTTTTTCATCCATGTTGGTCCTATACGTTCCTTTCCCTACCACAAGAAGTGTTGTGCATATTTGTATGTTTGAGTTTGAATAATGCCGCAGAGTTACGCTTTGAGGTGTCTTTTACAAACCAAGAAGGAAGGTTGATATTAATAGCACTTCCATCTGAATTTAGAAACGCAGGAAAAAGAGAAAACTAGGAGCCCATAAGCGACCCTCGGTTCTGTGATGTGATACTTTTAATTTATAATGAAAATTTATAGATTAAAGATTTATTGTCAGTTGTACCATGCAGCAGATACCTGTATTTTCTAACATTAATAAATTTGTGAAGCAAATTCCTGCATTGCCGTAAATCGTAAGATTATTCACGCGTCTTTGGTCTTATTTGCAGGTAATTGCTGAAAAACACAAATATTTTGACTTATAACTAAGTAAACTAAACATATTCTCGTTTAGATATGCAATTAATATACTGTTCCTGAAGCACGTTTCTCTCATTCGTGTACATGTGTTTAGTGTATTATTACAGGAAACAAAGAATTGAAGCTAGAAAAATATTAGACATTATATATATTATAGGCACTTTTAATTCCTACGTTTCTCATAAAATTTTAAAATTTTAGTAATGTAGTGGGTATCCCCTTGCATTTTTCGTAGTCCACATAAGGTATAAGTACACAATATGTACTAAAATAGTCATCACAAACTTACCCGTTATCTAAACTGTTTACTTAATTTACACTTTGCTCCGATGAGGATAGGTTTACGGTGTGTTTGAATATTGGGCTACGCTACAGGTTAGTCTGCCCTTATATTGAACTCTTTCGATGGGGAGCCACAAATGAAATTGGATTCTTAAAATCGGACAAGTAGTTCGTACATGACAAGTACTTGTCCACGTGGACAGAACCGTGCACATCCCCCGCGTCTGTCCGTCGGATATGAGGTCGTATATCTTGTGAATGAAATAAGTTATAGTTCTGCTCTCAACCGTAAATAAAATTTCGATATCTCACCTACATTTCGTCCGTAGCTCTGTATGTGCTAAAATAAATGTTACGCAAAGTCTACACAACGCGATTTTTCGTCTGCGAACTCTTCAAAAGTTTGCGCAATAGTTCACTTAACTTGATATAGCTCAGTAACTATAAAGAATCCAGAATAGAAATTCGGATAATTATCGAACGAAAGTATCACACTATAAGAAGTGGAAAAATTAAAGTTTCTCATTGCTTAGTTTTCTCAAAATCAGTTGACAAATATTGAAAGCGCACGGGACGTTGTGGCTGTCAGTGTGTGTTCAGCAACAGAATAGGCCCAGCATGGCCGACTCTGGCAGGCTGGCCGTACTTTCCCTACACACTACTTTAAGCAGCCACTGGAGCTCCCAAGTGGCTCTGCGGTGTGGGCCTTTCCGTTCGGTGAGTTTTCTCGGTCGTGATGTCAATTTCGATTCGGTAACCGAAATGGTTATTCAGTAGGCCTGGGCGGCCTGCTACCGCGAGAACCGGCACCGGAAGTTTCGGGAGCTGCACCAAAAGTCGCTGAGGTCTCGAGAGGGTAGTTTTCCTTTGAACGCATCGCGACTGTAGTTTTTGTTTTTGTTGGCACTGTAATCATGAATAGGGACTGTGACTGCTGTGTGCGGATGCCGTCTGAGCTGGTGACACTTCGCTCCCAGCTTCAAGCTGTGTTAACCTCGGTTGCACAGTTGGAAGCTGCGATCGATGGGCGTAGTTGTTGTTGGCCGGCGGTGGGGACCGAACGGACTCCAGTCGTCTCCACCGATCGGCCTGCGGCAGCGACATGCCCTGAAACTGCTAGCAGTGAGGCAGACATCCCACCCCTGGTTGCGTGGGAGGTTGCTCCAGTGCGTGGCAGGAGGCGCAAGACATTCCGGGGGACCTATCGTGAGGCCTCCCCGGTTCGTCTTGCGAACAGGTTTGAGGCGCTGTCTGCTCAGGACGACGTTCCTGAGTCGGATGGTGTCTCTCACCCTGTCACCACCCAGCCTGCAAGATCCGGGCTTTCACAGAGGGTGGGTTTACTTGTAGTTGGGAGCTCCAACGTTACGCGGGTGATGGAGCCCCTTAGAGAGATGGCTGCCAAGGAGGGGAAGAAGGCCAACGTGCACTCCGTGAGCATACCGGGTGGAGTCATTCCAGATGTGGAACGGGTCCTCCCGGATGCCATGAAGGGTACGGGGTGCAGCCAACTGCAGGTGGTGGCTCACGTCGGTACCAATGATGTGTGTCGTTTCGGATCTGAAGAGATCCTCTCAGGTTTCGAGCGGCTAACTGAAGTGGTAAAGACTGTCAGTCTTGCTTGCAAGATGAAAGCAGAGCTCACCATCTGCAGCATAGTTGACAGGACCGACTGTGGACCTCTGATACAGAGCCGAGTGGAGGGTCTGAATCAGAGGCTCAGACGGTTCTGCGACCGTGTAGGCTGCAGATTCCTTGACTTGCGCCATCGGGTGGTGGGTTTCCAGGTTCCGCTGAATAGGTCAGGAGTCCACTACACACAGGAAGCGGCTACACGGGTAGCAGAGGCTGTGTGGCGTGGACTGGGCGGTTTTTTAGGATAAAGAGCTTCGGGGAAATAGAAAATGGGCAATCTCAAAGGGTTCAGGTGGATCACAGGAGAAATGTAGATCCGGAAACTATCGGTATAACAGTTGTAAATTGTCGTAGCTGTGTCGGGAAAGTTCCAGAACTGCAAGCGTTAATAGAAAGCACCGAAACACACATCATTATAGGCAGCGAAAGTTCGCTCAAGCCGGAAATAAGTCCAGAAGAAGTATTTTCAAAAGATCTATCGGTATTCAGAAAGGATAGATTAAACAAAATAGGTGGGGGCGTGTTTGTCGCCGTCAAAAGTAGTATTTCATGTAGCGAAGTTAGTTGATAGTTCGTGCGAGCTATTGTGGGTAGAGGTTGTACCCGAAAATCGTAAGAAGTTAATAAGCGGTTCCTTTTACCGGCCTCCCGACTCTGACGATACAATAGCAGAAAGGTTCAAAGAAAACCTGAGTCTAATTACAAAATCGTATCCGACTCACACGATAATAGTAGGTGGTGATTTTAATTTACCCTCGATCTGTTGGCGAAATTATATTTTCAAATCATCAGGTAGGCATAAAACATCGTCCGAAATTGTACTCAACGCATTCTCAGAGAATTACTTCGAACAATTAGTTCATGAGCCAACTAGAATTGTAAATGGATGTGAAAACACACTTGATCTCTTAGCAACAAATAATCCTGAGCTCATAACGAGCATCAAAACGGATACTGGTATTAGTGAACACAGAGCTGTCGTAGGGAAATTGAATATCGAAAGTCCCAAATTTACCAAAAATAAACGCAAATTATATTTGTTCAGGAAAGCAGATAGAAACAAAATACATTGCTTCTTGAAAGACAGCTTCCACTCGTTTCTAACACTAAACGTAGGTGTAGACCAGATGTGGCTCAAATTCAAAGATGTGGTATCGACAGCAATTGAAAGTTTTATACCTAATAAATTAATAAAAGAAGGAGGCGATCCCCCTTGGTACACAAAACAGGTCAGGACACTGTTGCAAAAGCAAAGGAAAAGGCATACTAAATTTAAACGAACAGGAAATCCCCAGGATTTGCGATCGTACTCAGAAGCTCGAAATTTAGCGAGGATTTCAATGCAAGATGCCTAAAATATTTATCACAACGAAACTCTTTCTCGTAATTTGACTGAAAACCCAAAGAGATTTTGGTCATATGTTAAATATACTCGGGGCAAATCACAAACAATACCTTCACTACGTGATAGTAATGGCGATCCTGCCGCTGACAGCGCTACTAAAGTAGAGTTACTAAACTTAGCTTTTAGAAACTCATTCACCAAAGAAGACGAAACCAAAATTCCAGATTTCGAATTACGAACAGATGCCGTAATGAGTAACATAGAAGTAGATATCATCGGAGTAGTGCAGCAACTAAAATCGCTTAACAAGAACAAGTCTTCTGGTCCGGATTGTATACCCATTAGATTTCTATCTGATTATGCTGAAGCGATAGCTCCTTACTTAACAGTCATATACAACCGCTCTCTCATAGAAGGATCTGTACCAAAAGATTGGAAAGTTGCACAGGTCACACCTATATTCAAGAAAGGCAGTAGGAGTAACCCACTAAACTACAGGCCTATTTCATTGACGTCAGTTTGCAGCAGTGTTTTGGAACATATCCTGTATTCAAATATTATGAATTATCTCGAACAGAACGATCTATTGACCCAAGGTCAACACGGATTTAGAAAATATCGTTCAAAATGTTCAAATGTTTGTAAATCTATCGGACCAAACTGCGTGGTCATCAGTCCGTAGCTTACAAACTACTTAAACATAGGTAAACTAACCTAAGGACAAACACACACACCCATGCCCCAGGGAGGACTCGAACCTCCACGGCGAGCAACCGTGCGCTCCGCAGCGAGACGCTTTAGGCCGCTCGGCTACTCCACCGCGGCTAAAATATCGTTCATGCGAAACACAACTAGCTCTTTATTCACACGAAGTGATGGGTGCTATCGACAAAGGTTCACAAATCGATTCCGTATTTCTTGATTTCCAGAAAGCTTTTGACACCGAACCTCACAAACGGCTTTTAATCAAATTGCGTGGTTATGGTATATCGCCCCAAATTTGCGATTGGATAGGGGATTTCTTGTCAGAGAGGACACAGTTCGTAGTAATCGATGGTAAGACATCGACTAAAACAGAGGTGATATCGGGCGTTCCACAGGGTAGTGTTATTGGTCCTCTGCTATTCCTTATTTACATAAACGATTTAGGGGAAAATCTAAGTAGCTCTCTTAGGTTGTTTGCAGATGACGCCGTCATTTACCGTCTAGTAAAATCATCTGAAGATCAAAACCAACTGCAGAACGAACTGAATAAGATATCAGTATGGTGTAAAAATTGGCAATTGACTCTAAATAATGAGAAGTGTGAAGTCGTCCACATGAGCACGAAAAGAAATCCGTTAAACTTTGTTTACAACATAAATCAATCAAATGTGAAGGCCGTAAACTCCACAAAATACCTAGGAATTACTATTACTTCAGACCTAAACTGGAAAGAACACGTAGATAATATCGTGGGAAAGGCGAACTAGAGACTGCGTTTTATTGGCAGAACCCTTAAAAGATGCAACAGAACTACTAAAGAAACTGCATACGCTGCGCTTGTCCGTCCATTTTTGGAGTATTGCAGCCCAGTGTGGGATCCTTATCAGGTGGGTTTGACGGAGGACATCGAAAGAGTCCAAAGAAGTGCAGCTCGTTTCGTATTGTCACGATACAGTGGGAGACAGCGTTACGGAAATGAACCAGGATCTGGGATGGGAATCATTACAACAACGGCGCTTATCGCTGCGGCGTCGGCTACTTGCGAAACTCCAATCGCCAACATTCTCCTCCGAATGCGAAAATATATTGTTGCCTCCCACTTACATAGGTAGAAATGATCATCAGAATAAAATAAGAGAAATCAGTGCTCGAACAGAGAGATTCAGGTGTTCTTTCTTCCCGCGCGCTATTCGAGAATGGAATGGGAGATAAATAGTATAATTGTGGTTCTATGAACCCTCTGCCAGGCACTTAAATGTGATTTGCAGAGTATCCCATGTAGATGTAGATGTAGATGTAGATGTAGATGTAGAGGGTCGTTGGTTCATCTCGGTGGGCTTAGGCTGCGAAGATAATCGTTATTTTGGCAGTGCAGTGTGGTTTTAACTTCTGTTAACGAAACATATGTTGTTTTCAAGTCGTTAAGAGTTTAAAGAGCAAATTTTCAATATTTTTACAATATTACCAAAATATTTTATTTAAATTGTTTGGAGTTCCATGTTTAATTGAACGTGGTAGCACTTCTCGTTACTGTATTTCAATATAATTTACCGTGATCTGAAGTCCTATAGTGCCCACAAGTGCGTTAGCGGTCTATCTAAACGGTACTTGGTAGTTTTTTTACCTTACTTTTTCATAAAAACGGAGAATTTATTACTTACAGATAACACTTTTACAACTGTTAAGTTAAAAACGAAAGGAATTTTGTAAAGCCGGGTTGTGGAAATAATACAAATTAATAGCAGTACATGTATCCACTCATCATTTCATAAAGAAGTTAGTAGATACAAAGAACAGTATTTTGCGAAGTTGATTTGGTCGAGTGGTTTAGTTGACAAGATGTCAGCAGAGATGTTACGGATCCTGTTGGGTGCAAATATTTTTTTCCTGTGCTCTTATTTGAAACACTGTTCTATTCGTTTAAGAGAAGCATGATCAGAAATTGTTGAAATTTTCAAGCATGTTGTATGCTTGTAAAGGTGGTTTGTAATTTACTTTCAATGTTAATTGGTTTTCTTTACAGCCAATCATTTTCCGTCTCATAATTTGCGATGTAGGCCCATATATGACAGCTTTCCCAATCAGAAACCAGAGAGAATGTTGTGGGTGGCAAATTGGAAAAGTGAAGATGGAACAAAATTATTCTGCGAGAGTCTGTAGTTCAATATTAGCAGTTTTGTACTCCAGTAATTTTCTCTTCAATTACAGCTGTAATAAAGCTCCTTTTCGTGTGTCGAGTGCAACAGCAGAAAGACCATGCTAGACACAGAAAATTGTGCTAAGGAGTGTCTAATATACACAATGCACGACAAAGAACTAAAATAAAGTTATCAAATGACTTTTTTTATTTAATGATCAGTATCACTGTCTACAAATTTCCTTTAGTGGAGAGACTGCGCTAAGACAGCCTTGTGGCAGACTGCACCCGGTGAAGTAGTCGCTGCCCTCGGATGGTGTCCTCTTCGAGGAAACTCCTCCGATGTCACGGCGCGCGGTTGAATGTCCACTGGCCGTTCCTCATTGGTTATTCACAAGCTGCCGGCTGCCCACTCCGCTTCCAAACACCAGTCGTGGCACCGTGCTGCTTCTCCATTCCTCCTGGCCTCACCTCCTCCGCAGTGCTGCACTACAGCGCCACCAAGGAGATCACACAGCATGCTGTAGCGCGGGTGCTGACCATCCGCAGCACCGTGACGTCTTATCACTGCACTGAATGTGTGAAAAGTAGAAAATCACTATTTTGTGCAATTTTTCAATTTACTGTTGCAGTGTAATACAAAACTCATTCTCTTACTGCACCTCATCAGAGGTGGGAGTGGAGCCCCTCCACGATCGCATAGCATAGTGACCAACTCAATAGTTCTACTGTCACCGCTGCGTTTGTTTGTATTTCTAATGTAGGAGTCACAGGAGTGGAAACTGTGATGTGTGCCATACGTGTGGGTAGGATTACCCACTAATACGGTCCATCGGAGGTAGTGAATGGTCGAAAGCTTTTTGAAACGAGCCGTTTTAATGGTAGAGGGAAAAAAGTGCCAAGGTAAGTTGCCAAGAGAAAAAAACCTCTGCGACAGTCATGGACGGGTAGTGAGAGTAGCGGATTTCTTGCTATCTGGGCATTGCTGATACGTAGCACCTTGTCCTGTATGAGCTGCAAGCGGAGCAGCTGTGTCAGTGCTGCGTAAGAACACGTCTTCTGCTCCGGACTGTATACCCATTGGATTTCTATTTGATTATGCTGAAGCGATAGCTCCTTACTTAACACTCATATATAACCGCTCTCTCAAAGAAGGATCTGTAAAAAAGACTGGAAACTTGCACAGGTCACACCTATATTCAAGAAAGGCAGTAGGGGTAACCCACTAAACTACAGGCCTATTTCATTGACGTCAGTTTGCAGCAGGGTTTTGGAACATATCCTGTATTCAAATATTATGAATTATCTTGAACAGAATGATATATTGACCCAAGGTCAACACGGATTTTGAAAATATTGTTCAGGCGAAACACAACTAGCTCTTTACTCAGACGAAGTGATGGGTGCTATCGAGAAGGGTTCGCAAATCGATTCCGTATTTCTTAATATTCACAGATTATATGACATCAACTGCGATTGGGCAAAGCTGAAAATGTGTTTCCAGCCGGGATTCGAACCCGGGTCTCCTGTTTTCTAGGCAGTTGCGCTGACCCCTACACCACTGGGGACACAGTGATCACTACACCTGCAAGGACTACCTAAGCACGCCTCCCGTCAGATACCAATTCCCAGCTTCGCCCTGCCCACAGTACTCAAACTTGTAGTTATGAAACTAATTCCCGTAAGAGTAAGGGCTTTAAACCTGCCCACCCCTCCCCACTAACGATAGGATCATTGTCCGTGACCGGCATATTATGTATATACATGTGGCGTCTGTTCCGAAAGAACAGACGTCACTTCTGATACTGGACATTTTCAGCTTTGCCCAATCGCAGTTGATGTCATATATTCTGTGAATATTAAATAACAACAACTGCAGGATCAGAAGTGACGTCTGTTCTTTCGGAACAGACGCCACATGTATATATCCGTATTTCTTGATTTACAGAAGGCTTTTGACACCGTACTTCACAAACGGCTTTTAATCAAATTGCGTTGTTATAGTATATCGCCCCAAATTTGCGATTGGATACGGGATTTCCTGTCAGAGAGGACACAGTTCGTAGTAATCGATGGTAAGGCATCGAATGAAACAGAGGTGATATCGGGCGTTCTGCATGGTAGTGTTATTGGTCCTCTGCTGTTCCTTATTTACATAAACGATTTAGGGGAAAATCTAAGTAGCTCTCTTAGATTGTTTGCAGATGACGCCGTCATTTACCGTCTAGTAAAATCATCTGAAGATCAAAACCAACTGCAGAACGATCTGAATAAGATATCAGTATGGTGTAAAAATTGTTAATTGACTCTGAATAATTAGAAGTGTGAAGTCGTTCACTTCAGTACGAAAATAAATCCGTTAAACTTTGTTAACAAGATAAATCAATCAAAAGTGAAGGCCATAAACTCGACAAAATACCTAGGAATTAGGTAGACTTAAATTGGAATGAACACGTCGATAATGTCGTGGGAAAGGCGAACCAGAGACTGCGTTTTATTGGCAGAACCCTTAAAAGATGCAACAGAACTACAATGAAACTGCATACACTATGCTTGTCCGTCCATTTTTGGAGTATTGCTGCCCAGTAGGGGATCCTTACCAAGTGTGTTTGACGGAGGACATCGAAAGAGTCCAAAGAAGCGTAGCTCGTTTCGTATTGTCACGATACAGGGGAGACAGCTTTACGGAAATGATACAGGATCTGGGATGGGAATCATTACAACAACGACGCTTATCGCTGCGGCGTGAGCTGCTTACGAAACTCCAATCGCCAACATTCTCCGCCGAATGCGAAAATATATTGTTGCCTCCCACTTGCATAGGTATAAATGACCATCAGAATAAAATACGAGAAATCAGAGCTCGAACGGAGAGATTCAGATGTTCTTTCTTCCCGCGCGCTATTCGAGAATGGAATGGGAGATAAATAGTATAAAGGTTCGATGAACCTTCTGCCAGGCATTTCAATGTGATTTGCAGAGTATCCCATGTAGATGTAAGCCCAGCACGAAGTACTGTACGTCATCAGAGGTCTAATATATGTCGTGTACATGTTCCTCAACACCCGCCTATTCAGTTTGCTTTGCCTGTTGAGCATTGGGTAGAGTTGTCTGGGCTTCGCATTTGCCTGGTTGGTCATGTGTTATATGTGGTCTTCCCAATTGAGTTTCTAGTCCAGCCAGACACCGAGGTATTCGACTTTCGCACAGAAACGTATTGGGCGTGTGTGTAATGTTACTGGTCTGCAGTGTTGGTGTTTGCCCAGTTGTTTCGGCCTTCTAGTGAACAGTACTGCTTCGCACTTAACGTCGTTTACTTTCACACGCCATCGTTCCAACCACGGAGCGGAAGTACTGAGTGCAGTCTGTAGTCGTGAGTTGATGTTTGACGGTTTACAGTCTTGCGCGAGGATGGCCTTGTCATCCCCGTAGGTGGCGACCGTCGTGTTGTGTGTAGTTGGAAAGTCGTTAATGTACAGGTTAAACAAGAGTTGCCACAGGTTACTGCCTTGGGGTACTCCAGCGTGTATACCGAGTCGTGTTGACTGTTTGCCCTATTAAGGGCAGTGATGAAACATCTGTCAGTGAGGTATGAGTTTATGAGACGTACGAGCCCATCGTGAAACCCAGCATCGTTGTGTTTGGGTAGAAGGCCTACTAAAACCACACGATACAGCGCCTGCCGTATCAGCCGCCTGGCCGACTGTACCGCTCCACAGAATACCATCCTGGCAGGCGCCAGACCGTGACACCAAGCCAGAGAAGTACACGCCAGCACGCAGTACGATAAGTCGGAACACTCGACCCAGCAGAGAGATTCACCCGAGCGATCCTGGGTATGGCTAAGCGACAGCGTCCTCCACGCTAGCCGCCAGAACTACGGAACCCCCATTTAAGTCCTGCGCTCGCCGTCCACAGGAAGTCTCTCAACCGCCATCGTGGAAGAGCCAAGATCCGCCGACCGACCTACGACTTGTAGTAGTTCCAGAGGTGTAGTGCACTGTATTGTGTAGTGGTAACCGACTGTGTAGAACGAACAAGTAGGAATTGTAATGGCCCTGATCGCCAAGTCGGAATAGACTGTTCAGTTATGAAAGATAATAAATTTATGTTGACAGCATCTGTGTTCTGTTTATAACAAGGCCGTTGTGCCATAGACAATTGAAATCCTTTTCAATGTCCAGGAACACAGCCCCAGTGGGTTTGCCTGTGTTTTATCTATGTGTAATATGTTCAACTACAGGGAGGAGGAGTTGTGTTATGGAGTGGTGAGTCCTGAAACCGAATTGCTCCAGTCTCAGGGTTTCGTTGCTTATACAGTGCCTAGTGAGTCGTTTAAGAATCACCTCAACAAGCTTGCTGAGCGAGTTCAGTAAGCTGATGGGTCGGTATTTTGTGGGAGTGGTATTTCCCTGACTTCCTGAACTACAGGACCTTGTCCGCTTTCCAAAAGGCAGGGAAGTGTTGATGTTGTAGGATGGCATTCGTGATGTGTGTCAGATATTCTATGTCATTATCCGTGAACTCCTGGAGGGCACGGTTTTGAATGTCATCAGGACCAGGAGCTTTCATAGTAGCTGTGTGCTTAATAACCCATGTGATTTCGTTAGTACTAGTATGTTCAAATGTTTGTAAATCTATCGGACCAAACTGTATGGTCATTAGTCCGTAGCTTACAAACTACTTAAACCTAGGTAAACTACCTAAGGACAACACGCACACACACACACACACACACACACACACACACACACACACAATGTCCCAGGGAGGACTCGAACTTCCAATGCGACCAACCGCGTCCTCCGCAGCGAGACGCTTTAGACCAAAAATTCAAATGTTTGTTAAGCTTATGGGACTTAACTACGGAGTCATCAGTCCCTAAGCTTACAAACTACTTATGAAATACTTACGAACTAGGACGGCACAAATATCCATGCCCGAGGGGGGATTCCAACCCCCGACCGTAGTGTCCGTGCTGACCGTGACTGTAACGCCTCAGTTACGTCGGCCACCGCGACCGGCCGCTTTAGACCGCTTGGCTACTCCACCGCGGCAGTACTAGTATGTCGAAATCGTGTGACTTGTGGTACGTTACAAGTGTGAATGCTGGGTCTGATGGTACCAGAGTCGGTGTGAAAGACGCTGCTAGTGTTTGGGCCATCAGTTCCGCCTTGTCTTCCGCAGAGTATGCACGTCCATCTAGTCCTTATAATGTGGGTGTGTAGTGTTTTTCCCTGGTGAAGTGACGAGCAAGTTTCCACATGCCAGGAGGAGTGGTATCCAGCCCTGAGAGTTTTTGATCCCACTGTGTGGTTCTAAATGTTCGTATTTTTCCTGTATAATATCCTGGTGCCTGTTCATGTGCTGTTTATAAAACGGACGCCTGGTACGCTGCTAGTATCTCCTAAGAGGGTTTCTCATTCAGGTAAGCCCCAAGACCTCTTGGGGCAAGGTCGCTGAGAGGTGTTGTGTTGAGACAATCGGAATATCATCGGCTACTGCGTCTTGTACGGCGGCTGTGAGGGATTCTACAGCTATGTCAATTTGTGAGGTTTGCGTAATTTCGTGAATGTCAGGAATACGGCTGTCAAGTGTTTCCTTGAACAGGGCCCAATTTGCGCGCTTGTTCAGTATCCTGCGTGTTTCATGGTTCTGTAGTATCTTATGACAGGGGTGTCGTTAGAAGGCAGATCTTTTACAACCTCAAGGTTGAGAGTAACTGTTATGCCCTTAATGAGGGCCATGTCCGTTACATCTGGCCTTAGTCTCCTTTGGTAAGGAATGTACGCCGGTCCAAGCGGCGCAAGTGTAATGTAGTTCTGGCCTATTTAATGTCCGTACAGTTTTTTGTTGCTTTTTTTTTTTTTTTTTTTTTTTTTTTTTTTTTTTTTTTTTTTTTCGTTTTGGATTGTGGATTCGTGAGTTCCAGTCGGGGTGCTTTGCGTTTAGATCGCCAGCGGCTACGATGTGCAGTGCTATGTTGAGTACTGTGCTGATATCGTGAGTTACAATGTTACAGGAGGGTTGTATAGGTTGTATAGCGATATCAGTGCAGTGCATACTCCGTTGTACTTGACCCTGACGGCCGTGGCCTCTAATCTTTCAAGTTCAGGGAGCTCGAGATTTGTGTGTTCAACTGTGTAGTGTATGATGATCGCTGTTCCGCCTCCGTCATTTCCGTTTTCTCGGGGTAGGAGAGACGCAGTAGCCAGTGAAGTTTAGTCTGTGTTGAGGATTGAGTTTGGTTTCGTTTACCAGAGCACTAAGAATATTCCAGAAGTGAAGTGTGGAGAGACGAGCCTTTTTATTGCGGATCTCGTCTTCATTCCAGAACGGGATCTGTGATGGTGCAGCATTGTTTGCGTGGACGGGAGGATGTGGTGTATTATCCACGACAGAATGTGTCCAGACTTGTGAGCAGTGTTTGCATGATTGTTCCCATCAGGCCAGATTCGATCGGTAGGAGGTGACATAGGTGTGGTGTAACGAATTCCAAGATCATTGTAATCGTGTATTGCGAAAATATTGCATGCAATAGGCTCTCGATTGCTGCGTCGGTGTTGATGTCAGCCTGTGTGGCATTTGTCGTGTTGTCGGCCTTTTTTACTGGTTTGAGTGTGTTGCATGAGGGGGCTGGTGTGTTTGCTGTAGGCAGTGGCTCTACTGGCGCCATGTTTCAGGTGCAGTAGTGGGGAGGGTGGTAGGCGAGCCGGCCGCGGTGGCCGAGGGGACTGAGGCGCTTCAGTCACGGTCTGCACGGCCCCTACGGTCGGGGGTTCGAATCCCCCCTCGGGCATGGATATTTGTGCTGTCCTTAGTTGTAGCTAGTTCATAAGTAGTTTGTAAGTTTAGGGACTGATGACCCCGCAGTTAAGTTCCATTAGCTTAACAAACATTTGAACATTTGGTGGTAGGCGTGGTTTCGTTGCTGATTTGACTGTGTACCTGTGTGTCTGTGTTTTCTGCTTGTGGGGGTACCTGTTGTGATGCAGTCGTGTTCCCTAGTACGTGGGAGATATTTCCCCTTCTCCTTCTGCACCTTGGTGGAATTCTCCTTGTCGGTGCGTTTCCTGGAACCATGAGTGTGGAACTATTCGTGACTTTAGGGAGTGGGGTCGTGCTGTTGGTTATGTCGTGAGTTGTAACCGGTACCGGTATGGGGGGTTGTGTCAGGCATTGTCTGTTCCACCCATGTGGTTGTTATTGCGGGTGTTGTCAGTGGTATGTAGGGCTCTGGGCTTCCTGTGGCCACCCCTCGCCGTTTGAACCAGCGTTTTGTTATTTTTGAGCCACAGCGCCTCTTTGTATTTTGCACTCTACCTGTAGTTGGCCGCATAGCCCAAACCACAGTTGGCACACTTGCATTGTTCTTTGTGCTCTTTGCAATGTTGACTGTCGTGGCTGCCAGCGCATCTGTGACAGAAGGAAGCCATACCACATGGGGGGCGAGCAGTGGCTCGTATTCTTCTATCTTCACAGACATGGGAAGGATGTACTTTTCCTTCAACAGTCTATGAGAGTGTGCTGTGTGGCCCAGCTCCACCAAATAATTGAGTATGCATTTGTGTGAGTGGAAGCCCACCATTCGGCTAGCGCTTACTCACTCATAGCCGAGTAGGTTGAGCTCCTGCTATAGGGCTTCGCTGGGGGTTCGTGTGTCCATCCCCTTCATCACATACAATTTGTTTCTCTTCTGATGTTTTGTACATGAAGTGTACATCTTTTCTCCCCTTCAGGAAGGAGAGAAGGTCAGCGTACTCAGCCTTAGTATTCAAGTACAGTTAGGTCTGATCCCCTAACAATTTCGAGTAATATGTTGTTTCTGCGTCCTAGATGCGAATGCTTTCTTCAGGACACTCAGGTCCCCATAGTTGCATATTATGACTGGGGGAAACCAGTCCTTGTTCTTGTGTTCTGCATAGCTCGCTGTTTGTTTGTGTATGCTTGCACAGTTGTGTTTATGTTGGATATCCCTGTATTAGCGTCTATGTTTGGAGGGAATGGTGGAGACTATGCTGTGAGTTTGTGGGCTCGCTTGTTACTGTATAGTTTTGGTGTTTTCGTTTTGGGCCCAACCTACTGCCAGGGTCTGTTCTCTTATGTGTTGCGGTCCTCTGCTATCTCCAGAACCGTGCTTTCCGTTCTGGGGACGCCACAGGCGATAGGGAGGGCATATATAGTGCAGGTTGTTTGTGTGTATTAGGTTTGGGTGTTTGTGGGCGCTGTGGTATGTTGCCCACTGTCTCCATGCTCACCTCTGCTGTGGTTATGAAGATTGCCTCATCAGCCTTCTCTGTCACAACATTTTGGTGGGTCTGGAGCAAAATGGATATAGGAGGGGGATAACCTTCCATTTCCACCTCTGACAGCACCTGCCTTGTGGCACTGCATAGTATGATAGGACTCCTGACAGAAGAAGAAGATCCTCCATCCTTCTGTCAGAAAAAGGGTATTTTATTAGAGAGGGAAACGACAATTTTGACCTTTTAGGAACGGCAGGCAATGTGTTTCTATGGAGGAGGGGGGTCACTATGACCTACTATAGTGGAATATGTGGCACAAGACAGAGCAAAAAGAAGAAAGGGGCCTACTGAGTGTGGAGTGATCTAACATGAACGGACTCCTGACACAGAAATTCCCTGAAAAAGAACGGGAGAGTCCTGCTGGGGTGGTGTAACCAACATTACAGGAGCTACGAGCAGCAGCTCTTTGTTCCACTGTATGCACTAGGCAGCAGCGAGGTCAGTGCACTCCGACGTCATCGACTCTTTACCTTATTTGCAACCACTCTTTTGACAGCGACAGCAAGGTTATCTACAAAAGCTACAACTGCACAGTTCGGCCGCGCTGCAGCGAATTTATCAGAGGTCTCAAACTGCTAATTATTAAACCAATTTTATTTAAAAATTTTGATAGAGAATAAATAGGTCATAATTTTTCCTGGGAACGAAAATCAGGAAAAATACCTGAAGTAAATATCACCTTAAGTATATGTATTACGAAAAAATAGATATGTACTTCTAAATCACACTGAAGATGGGACAAAGTGTGGCCGGCAATACGGCGCCATTTAAAAAAAAAAAAAAAATTATTTGCCCTTCTTGAAGACCAGCCGCCTTTGGGTATATAGCTAGTCGTGATTACAAAATCTATGTGATACATTTATGCGACTATGATCCATTATTTTCCTTATACATTTACAGTAATTAGATAAAAAATACAAAGAAAAGCGCAAAAACTTATCATAAGGAAACTGGAAAGGAAACTTAACAACATCAACTATTTTAAGAAGAGAATAATAGAAGACAGGAAAGATTGGTTTGAGTGACAGTCTGGAGAATAAGAGAAGAGAGTCCAGGGTGGGAGGCCTCGGAATTTACTTCGAGTCCTGCCATCCTGGAATTTTCTCATACGGCGACAGTCACCGATAGAAGCGATGAGAGGAGCGGCCGACCGTTCGCCACCAGTCACCACAAGCGGTGAGGATGGCCGAACACCGCCAGTCGCCGCAAGAAGCGAGAGGAGGCAAAGCACGGCCGGCCGAACGCCGCCAGTCACCGCTAGAGGCTAGAGGAGACGAGGCAAGGGCGGTCGGACACCGCCAGTCGCGGCTAGAGGCGTGAGGAGGCAAGCACGGCTATCCGAATGCCACCAGTCGCAGCTAGAGGCGAGAGAAAGCGAGGCGCGGATTGCCCAACACCGCCAGTCGAAACTAGAGGCAAAAGGAGACGTGGCCTGCTGAACGTTGACAGTCACCGCCAGAGAAATGTTGAGGCGCTGCCAACCGAACACCGCCTGTCGCCGCTAGGGACAAGGATAGGCGATACGCTGCAGGCCGATCGCCGGCAGTCGCCGCTAAAGGCAAGAAGAGGCGTGGCGCGGCTTGTCGAACGCCGCCAGTTGCCCCAAGAGGCGACAGGAAGTGAGGCGTGGCAGGCCAAACGCCGCCAGTCGCCTCTAGAGGCGAGAGGAAAAGAGGTGCGCCTGGCCGAACTCCACCAGCGCCGCTACAGGCGACTGGAGGACAACTCGGCCGGCCGAACGCCGCCAGTTGCGATAGTTGCGAGAGTAGGTGACGTGTGGGCGGCCAAACGACGACAATCGCTGATCGCCGAACATCGTCATCCGCAGCTAGGGGCAAGAGGATGCGAGGTGTGGCCGACCGAACGCTGCAAGTCGCCTCTAGAAGCGAAAGGTGGCAACGCGTGACCGGTATAACGCCGACAGTCGCTGCTAGATCAAGAATAGTGAGGGGCGGCCAGCAGAACGCCGAATGACGCCGATAGAGAGGAGGCGTTGCGTGACGGGCGAACGCTACCATTTGCCACTAGAGGCAACAGCAGGTGAGACACGTCCAGGCGAAGCCGTACGAACGCCGACAGTCGACGCTAAAGGCAAAAGGAAAAAAAGGCAAGTTCGCCAGACACCAAAAACTCGCGGCTAGAGGCATGAGGTGGTGAGTGCGGGTGGCCGAACGCTGCCAGTCGCCAATAGAGGCCACAGGATGCAAGGCACAGGCGGCAAAACGCCGCCAATCGCAGCTAGAGGAAAAATGAGGCGAGGTGCGGCCGGTCGAACGCCGCCAGTCGCCACTAGAGGCGGGACAAGGTGAGCAAAGGAGGCCGAACGCCGCCAGTCGCCACTAGAGATGGGACAAGGCGAGGCCCAGGCGGCCGAACGCCGCCAGTCGCCGCTAGAGGAGAGATGAGGCGAGGTGCGGCCGGTCGATCGCCGCCAATCACCACTAGAGGCTGGACAAAGCAAGGCACAGGCGGCCGAACGCCGCCAGTCGCCACTAGAGGCGGGACAAGGCGAGCAAAGGCGGCCGAACGCCGCCAGTCACCACTAGAGGCGGGACAAGACGAGCAAAGGCGGCCGAACGCTGTCAGTCGCCACTAGAGGCGGGACAAGTCGAGGCAAGGGCGGACGAATGCCGCCAGTCGCCACTAGAGGCGGGACAAGACGAGGCACAGGCGGCCGAACGCCGCCTGTCGCCACTAGAGGCGGGACAAGGCGAGCAAAGGCGGCCGAACGCCGCCAGTCGCCACTAGCGGCGGGACTAGGCGAGCAAATACGGCCGAACGCCGCCAGTCGCCACTAGAGGCGGGACAAGGTGAGAGACACACTGCCCAACGCCGGCCGGCGCCACTAGAGGCAGGACAAGGCGAGCAAAGGCGGACGAACGCCGTCAGTCGCCACTAGAGGCGGGACAAGGCGAGCAAAGGCGGTGGAACGCCGCCAGTCGCCACTTGAGTCGGGACAAGGCGAAGCAAAGGCGGCCGAACGCCACCAGTCGCCTCTAGAGGCGAGACAAGGCGAGCAAAGGCGGCCGAACGCCGCCAGTCGGCACTAAAGGCGGGACAAGGCGAGCAAAGGCGGCCGAACGCCGCCAGTCGCCACTAGAGGCGGGACAAGGCTAGCAAAGGCGGCCGAACGCCGCCAGTCGCCACTAGAGGCGGGACAAGGCGAGGCACTGTCGGCCGAACGCCGCCAGTCGCCACTAGAGGCAGGAACAGGCGAGGCACAGTCGGCCGAACGCCGCAAGTCGCTACTACAGGCGGGACAAGGCGAGCAAATGCGGCCGAACGCCGCCAGACGCCACTAGAGGCGGGACAAGGCGAGCAAAGGCGGCCGAACGCTGCCAGTCGCCACTAGAGGTGAGACAAGGCGAGGCACAGGCGGCCGAACGCCGCCAGTCGCCACTACAGGCGGGACAAGGCGAGGCACAGGTGGCCGAATGCCGCCAGTAGCCACTACAGGCGGCACAAGGCAAGCAAAGGCGGCCGAACGCCGCCAGTCGCCGCTAGAGGTGAGACAAGGCGAGCAAAGGCGGCCGGACGCCGCCGGTCGCCAGTAGAGGCGGGATAAGACGAGGCACAGGCGGCCAAACGCCGCCAGTCGCCACTACAGGCGGGACAATGCGAGGCAAAGGCGGCCGAACGCCGCCAGTCGCCACTAGAGGCGGGACAAGGCTAGCAAAGGCGGCCGAACGCCGCCAGTCGCCACTAGAGGCGGGACAAGGCGAGGCACTGTCGGCCGAACGCCGCCAGTCGCCACTAGAGGCAGGACAAGGCGAGGCACAGTCGGCCAAACGCCACCAGTCGCTACTACAGGCGGGACAAGGCGAGCAAATGCGGCCGAACGCCGCCAGACGCCACTAGAGGCGGGACAAGGCGAGCAAAGGCGGCCGAATGCTGCCAGTCACCACTAGAGGGTGGACAAGGCGAGGCACAGGCGGCAGAACGCCGCCAGTCGCCACTACAGGCGGGACAAGGAGAGGCACAGGCGGCCAAATGCCGCCAGTCGCCACTAGAGGCGGGACAAGGCGAGCAAAGGCGGCCAAACACCGCCAGTAGCCACTAGAGGTGGGACAAGGCGAGGCTAGGCGGCCGAACGCCGCCAGTCGCCACTAGAGGCGGGAAAAGGCGAGCAAAGGCGGCCGAACGCCGCCAGTCACCACTAGAGGGTGGACAAGGCAAGGCACAGGCGGCCGAACGACGCCAGTCGCCACTAGAGGCGGGACAACGTGAGCAAAGGCGGCCGAACGCCGCCAATCGCCACTAGAGGCAGGACAAGGCGGGGCACAGGCGGCCGAACGCAGCCAGTCGCCACTAGAGGCAGGACAAGGCGAGGCTCAGGCCGCCGAACGCTGCCAGTCCCACTAGAGGCGGGAATGGGCGAGCAAAGGCGGCCGAACGCCGCCAGTCGCCATTAGAGGCGGGACAAGGTGAGGCACAGGCAGCCGAACGCCGCCAGTCGCCACTAGAGGCGGGACAAAGCGAGCAAAGGCGGCCGAACGCCGCCAGTCGCAACTAGAAGCAGGACAAGGCGAGGCACAGCCGGCCGAACGCCGCCAGTCGCCACTACAGGCGGCACAAGGCAAGCAAAGGCAGCCGAACGCCGCCAGTCTCCGCTAGAGGCGAGACAATTCAGGCAAAGGCGGCCGAACGCCGCCAGTCGCCACTAGAGGAGGGACAAGGCGAGGCACAGGCGGCCGAACGCCGCCAGTCGCCACTAGAGGCAGGACAAAGCGATGCACAGGCGGCCGAACGCCGCCAGTCGCCACTAGAGGCGGGACAAGGCGAGCAAAGGCGGCCGAACGCCGTCAGTCGCCACTAGAGGCAGGACAAAGCGATGCACAGGCGGCCGAACGCTGCCAGTCGCCACTAGAGTCGGGACAAGGCGAGCAAAGGCGGCCGAACGCGGCCAGTAGCCACTAGAGGCGGGACAAGGCGAACAAAGGCTGCCGAACGCTGCCAGTCGCCACTAGAGGCTGGTCAAGGCGTGCAAAGGCGGGCGAACGCCGTCAGTCGCCACTAGAGGCGAGAAAAGGCGAGCAAAGGCGGCCAAACGCCGCCAGTCGCCTTTGGAGCCGGGACAAGGCGAGGCACAGGCGGCCGAACGCCGTCAGTCGCCACTAGAGGCAGGACAAAGCGATGCACAGGCGGCCGAAAGCTGTCAGTCGCCACTAGAGTCGGTACAAGGCGAGCAAAGGCGGCCGAACGCCGCCAGTCGCCACTACAGGCGGGACAATGCGAGGCAAAGGCGGCCGAACGCCGCCAGTCGCCACTAGAGGCGGGACAAGGCGAGGCACAGGCGGCCGAAAGCCGCCAGTCGCCACTAGAGACGGGACAAGGCGAGGCACAGGCAGCCGAACGACGCCAATCGCCACTAGAGGTGGGACAAGGCGAGCAAAGGCGGCCAAACGCCATCAGTCGCCACTAGAGGTGGGACAAAGCGAGCTAAGGCGGCCGAACGCCGCCAGTCGCAACTAGAAGCGGGACAAGTCGAGACAATGGCGGCCGAACCCCGCCAGTCGCCACTAGAGGCGGGACAAGGCGAGCAAAGGCGGCCGAACGCAGCCAGTAGCCACTAGAGGAGGACATGGCGAGGCTAGGCGGGCGAACGCCGCCAGTCGCCACTAGAGGCGGGAAAGGCGAGCAAAGGCAGCCGAACGCCGCCAGTCACCACTAGAGGGGGGACAAGGCGAGGCACAGGCGGCCGAACGACGCCAGTCGCCACTAGAGGCGGGACAACGTGACCAAAGGCAGCCGAACGCCGCCAATCGCCACTAGAGGCGGGACAAGGCGAGGCACAGGCGGCCGAACGCCGCCAGTCGCCACTAGAGGCAGGACAAGGCGAGGCACAGTTGGCCGAACCCTGCCAGTCGCCACTAGAGGCGGGACAAGGCAAGCAAAGGCGCTCGAACGCCGCCAGTCGCCACTAGAGGCGGGACCAGGCGAGGCACAGGCGGCCGAACGCTGCCAGTCACCACTAGAGGCGGGACAAGGCGAGCAAAGGCGGCCGAACGCTGTCAGTCGCCACTAGAGGCGAGGCAAGGCGAGAAAAGGCGGCCGAACGCCGCCAGTCGCCACTAGAGGCGGGCAAGCTGAGCAAGGTCGGCCGAACGCCGCCAGTCGCCATTAGAGGCGGCACAAGGCGAGACTAGGCGGCCGAACGTTGCCAGTCGCCACTAGACGCGGGACAAAGCGAGGAAAGCCGGCCGAACGCCACCGGTCGCCACTAGAGGCGGGACAAGGCGAGCAAAGGCGTCCGAACACCGCCAGTCGCCACTAGAGGCAGGACAAGGCGAGGCACAGGCGGCCGAACGCCGCCAGTCGCCACTAGAGGCGGGACAAGGTGAGGCACAGGTGGCCGAACGCCGCCAGTCTCCACTAGAGAGGGAACAAGGCGAGCAAAGGTGGCCGAACGCCACCAGTTGCCACTAGAGGCGGGACAAGGCGAGGCACAGTCGGCCGAACGCTGCCAGTCGCCACTAGAGGCGGGACAAGGCGAGAAAAGGCGGCCGAACGCCGCCAGTCGCCACTAGAGGTTGGACAAGGCGAGCAAAGGCGGACGAACGCTGCCAGTCGCCACTAGAGGCTGGCCAAGGCGAGGCAAAGGCGGCCGAACGCCGCCATTAGCAACTAGAGGCCGGAAAAGGGGAGCAAAGGCGGCCGAACGCCGCCAGTCGCCACTAGAAACGGGACAAGGCGAGAAAAGGCGGCCGAACGCCGCCAGTCGCCACTAGAGGCGGGACAAGGCGAGGCACAGGCGGCCGAACGCCGCCAGTCGCCACTACAGGCGGCATATGGCAAGCAAAGGCGGCCGAACGCCGCCAGTCGCCGCTAGAGGCGAGACAAGGCGAGCAAAGGCGGCCGAACGCCGCCAGTCGCAACTAGAGGCGGGCAAGGCGACGCACAGGCGGCCGAACGCTCCCAGTCGCCACTAGAGGCAGGAAAAAGCGAGTAAAGGCGGCCGAACGCCGCCAGTCGCAACTAGAAGCGGGACAAGTCGAGGCACAGGAGGCCGAACCCCGCCAGTCGCCACTAGAGGCGGGACAAGGCGAGCAAAGGCGGCCGAACGCCGTCAGTCGCCACTAGAGGCAGGAAAAAGCGAGGCATAGGCGGCCGAACGCCGCCAGTCCCACTAGAGGCGGGACAAGGCGAGCAAAGGCGGCCGAACGCCGCCAGTCGCCCCTAGAAGCGGGACAAGGCGAGGCACAGGCGGCCGAACGCCGCCAGTCGCCCCTAGAGGCGGGACAAGGCGACGCACAGGCGGCCGAACGCCGCCAGTCGCCACTAGAGGCGGGACAAAGCGAGCAAAGGCGGCCGAACGCCGCCAGTCGCAACTAGAAGCGGGACAAGTCGAGGCACAGGCGCACGAACCCCGCCAGTCGCCTTTAGAGGCGGGACAAGGCGAGCAAAGGCGGCCGAAAGCCGTCAGTCGCCACTAGAGGCGGGACAAGGCGAGGCACAGGCGGCCGAACGCCGCCAGTCGCCACTAGAGGCGGGACAAAGCGAGGCACAGGCGGCCGAACGCCGCCAGTCGCCTCTACAGGCGGCACAAGGCCATCAAAGGCTGCCGAACGCCGCCAGTCGAGGCTAGAGGCGAGACAAGGCGAGGCACAGGCGGCCGAACGCTGTCAGTCGCCACTACAGGTGGGACAATGCGAAGCAAAGGCGGCCGAATGCCATGAGTCGCCACTAGAGGCGGGAAAAGGCAAGGTACAGGCAGCCGAACGACGCCAGTCGCCACTAGAGGTGAGACAAGGCGAGCAATGGCGGCCGAACGCTGCCAGTCGCCCCTAGAGGCGGGACAAGGCGAGGCACAGGCGGCCGAACGCCGCCAGTCGCCACTAGAGGCGGGACATAGCGAGCAAAGGCGGCCGAACGCCGCCAGCCGCAACTAGAAGCGGGCCAAGTACAGGCACAGGCGGCCGAACCCCGCCAGTCGCCACTAGAGGCGGGACAAGGCGAGCAAAGGCGGCCGAACGCCGCCAGTCGCCACTAGAGGCGGGACAAGGTGAGGCACAGGTGGCCGAACGCCGCCAGTCGCCACTACAGGCGGGACAATGCGAGGAAAAGGCGGCCGAACGCCGCCAGTCGCCTCTAGAGTCGGGACAAGGCGAGTCAAATCGGCCGAACGCCGCCAGTCGCCACTACAGGCGGGAGAAGGCGAGCAAAGGCGGCCGAACGCCGCCAGTCGCCACTACAGGCGGGACAATGCGAGGCAAAGGCGGCCGAACGCCGCCAGTCGCCACTAGAGTTGGGACAAGCTGAGGCAAAGGCGGCCGAACGTCGCCAGTCGCCACTAGAGGTCGGACGAGGCGAGCAAAGGTGGCCGAACGCCGCCAGTCGCCACTAGAGGCGGGACAATTCGAGGCACAGGCGTCCGAACGCTCCCAGTCGCCACTAGAGGCGGGAAAATGCGAGCAAAGGCGGCCGAACGCCGCCAGTCGCAACTAGAAGCGGGACAAGTCGAGGCACAGGAGGCCGAACCCCGCCAGTCGCCACTAGAGGCGGGACAAGGCGAGCAAAGGCGGCCGAACGCCGTCAGTCGCCACTAGAGGCAGGAAAAAGCGAGGCATAGGCGGCCGAACGCCGCCAGTCCCACTAGAGGCGGGACAAGGCGAGCAAAGGCGGCCGAACGCCGCCAGTCGCCCCTAGAAGCGGGACAAGGCGAGGCACAGGCGGCCGAACGCCGCCAGTCGCCCCTAGAGGCGGGACAAGGCGAGGCACAGGCGGCCGAACGCCGCCAGTCGCCACTAGAGGCGGGACAAAGCGATAAAGGCGGCCGAACGCCGCCAGTCGCAACTAGAAGCGGGACAAGTCGAGGCACAGGCGCACGAACCCCGCCAGTCGCCTTTAGAGGCGGGACAAGGCGAGCAAAGGCGGCCGAAAGCCGTCAGTCGCCACTAGAGGCGGGACAAGGCGAGGCACAGGCGGCCGAACGCCGCCAGTCGCCACTAGAGGCGGGACAAGGCGAGGCACAGGCGGCCGAACGCCGCCAGTCGCCTCTACAGGCGGCACAAGGCCATCAAAGGCTGCCGAACGCCGCCAGTCGCCGCTAGAGGCGAGACAAGGCGAGGCACAGGCGGCCGAACGCTGTCAGTCGCCACTACAGGTGGGACAATGCGAAGCAAAGGCGGCCGAACGCCATGAGTCGCCACTAGAGGCGGGAAAAGGCAAGGTACAGGCAGCCGAACGACGCCAGTCGCCACTAGAGGTGAGACAAGGCGAGCAATGGCGGCCGAACGCTGCCAGTCGCCCCTAGAGGCGGGACAAGGCGAGGCACAGGCGGCCGAACGCCGCCAGTCGCCACTAGAGGCGGGACATAGCGAGCAAAGGCGGCCGAACGCCGCCAGCCACAACTAGAAGCGGGCCAAGTACAGGCACAGGCGGCCGAACCCCGCCAGTCGCCACTAGAGGCGGGACAAGGCGAGCAAAGGCGGCCGAACGCCGCCAGTCGCCACTAGAGGCGGGACAAGGCGAGGCACAGGTGGCCGAACGCCGCCAGTCGCCACTACAGGCGGGACAATGCGAGGAAAAGGCGGCCGAACGCCGCCAGTCGCCTCTAGAGTCGGGACAAGGCGAGTCAAATCGGCCGAACGCCGCCAGTCGCCACTACAGGCGGGAGAAGGCGAGCAAAGGCGGCCGAACGCCGCCAGTCGCCACTACAGGCGGGACAATGCGAGGCAAAGGCGGCCGAACGCCGCCAGTCGCCACTAGAGTTGGGACAAGCTGAGGCAAAGGCGTCCGAACGTCGCCAGTCGCCACTAGAGGTCGGACAAGGCGAGCAAAGGTGGCCGAACGCCGCCAGTCGCCACTAGAGGCGGGACAATTCGAGGCACAGGCGTCCGAACGCTCCCAGTCGCCACTAGAGGCGGGAAAAAGCGAGCAAAGGCGGCCGAACGCCGCCAGTCGCAACTAGAAGCGGGACAAGTCGAGGCACAGGAGGCCGAACCCCGCCAGTCGCCACTAGATGCGGGACAAGGCGAGCAAAGGCGGCCGAACGCCGTCAGTCGCCACTAGAGGCAGGAAAAAGCGAGGCATAGGCGGCCGAACGCCGCCAGTCCCACTAGAGGCGGGACAAGGCGAGCAAAGGCGGCCGAACGCCGCCAGTCGCCCCTAGAAGCGGGACAAGGCGAGGCACAGGCGGCCGAACGCCGCCAGTCGCCCCTAGAGGCGGGACAAGGCGAGGCACAGGCGGCCGAACGCCGCCAGTCGCCACTAGAGGCGGGACAAGGCGAGGCACAGGTGGCCGAACGCCGCCAGTCGCCACTACAGGCGGCACAAGGCAAGCAAAGGAGGCCGAACGCCGCCAGTCACCGCTAGAGGCGAGACGAGGCGAGGCACAGGCGACCGAACGCCGCCAGTCGCCACTAGAGGCGGGACAAGGCGAGGCACAGGTGGCTGAACGCCGCCAGTCGCCACTAGAGGCGTGACAAGGCGAGGCACAGGCAGCCGAACGACGCCAGTGGCCACTAGAGGTGGGACAAGGCGAGCAATGGCGGCCGAAAGCCGCCAGTCGCCCCTAGAGGCGGGACAAGGCGAGGCACAGGTGGCCGAACGCCGCCAGTCGCCACTAGAGGCGGGACAAAGCGAGCAAAGGCGGCCGAACGCCGCCAGTCGCCCCTAGAAGCGGGACAAGGCGAGGCACAGGCGGCCGAACGCCGCCAGTCGCCCCTAGAGGCGGGACAAGGCGAGGCACAGGCGGCCGAACGCCGCCAGTCGCCACTAGAGGCGGGACAAAGCGAGCAAAGGCGGCCGAACGCCGCCAGTCGCAACTAGAAGCGGGACAAGTCGAGGCACAGGCGCACGAACCCCGCCAGTCGCCTTTAGAGGCGGGACAAGGCGAGCAAAGGCGGCCGAAAGCCGTCAGTCGCCACTAGAGGCGGGACAAGGCGAGGCACAGGCGGCCGAACGCCGCCAGTCGCCACTAGAGGCGGGACAAGGCGAGGCACAGGCGGCCGAACGCCGCCAGTCGCCTCTACAGGCGGCACAAGGCCATCAAAGGCTGCCGAACGCCGCCAGTCGCCGCTAGAGGCGAGACAAGGCGAGGCACAGGCGGCCGAACGCTGTCAGTCGCCACTACAGGTGGGACAATGCGAAGCAAAGGCGGCCGAACGCCATGAGTCGCCACTAGAGGCGGGAAAAGGCAAGGTACAGGCAGCCGAACGACGCCAGTCGCCACTAGAGGTGAGACAAGGCGAGCAATGGCGGCCGAACGCTGCCAGTCGCCCCTAGAGGCGGGACAAGGCGAGGCACAGGCGGCCGAACGCCGCCAGTCGCCACTAGAGGCGGGACATAGCGAGCAAAGGCGGCCGAACGCCGCCAGCCACAACTAGAAGCGGGCCAAGTACAGGCACAGGCGGCCGAACCCCGCCAGTCGCCACTAGAGGCGGGACAAGGCGAGCAAAGGCGGCCGAACGCCGCCAGTCGCCACTAGAGGCGGGACAAGGCGAGGCACAGGTGGCCGAACGCCGCCAGTCGCCACTACAGGCGGGACAATGCGAGGAAAAGGCGGCCGAACGCCGCCAGTCACCTCTAGAGTCGGGACAAGGCGAGTCAAATCGGCCGAACGCCGCCAGTCGCCACTACAGGCGGGAGAAGGCGAGCAAAGGCGGCCGAACGCCGCCAGTCGCCACTACAGGCGGGACAATGCGAGGCAAAGGCGGCCGAACGCCGCCAGTCGCCACTAGAGTTGGGACAAGCTGAGGCAAAGGCGTCCGAACGTCGCCAGTCGCCACTAGAGGTCGGACAAGGCGAGCAAAGGTGGCCGAACGCCGCCAGTCGCCACTAGAGGCGGGACAATTCGAGGCACAGGCGTCCGAACGCTCCCAGTCGCCACTAGAGGCGGGAAAAAGCGAGCAAAGGCGGCCGAACGCCGCCAGTCGCAACTAGAAGCGGGACAAGTCGAGGCACAGGAGGCCGAACCCCGCCAGTCGCCACTAGATGCGGGACAAGGCGAGCAAAGGCGGCCGAACGCCGTCAGTCGCCACTAGAGGCAGGAAAAAGCGAGGCATAGGCGGCCGAACGCCGCCAGTCCCACTAGAGGCGGGACAAGGCGAGCAAAGGCGGCCGAACGCCGCCAGTCGCCCCTAGAAGCGGGACAAGGCGAGGCACAGGCGGCCGAACGCCGCCAGTCGCCCCTAGAGGCGGGACAAGGCGAGGCACAGGCGGCCGAACGCCGCCAGTCGCCACTAGAGGCGGGACAAGGCGAGGCACAGGTGGCCGAACGCCGCCAGTCGCCACTACAGGCGGCACAAGGCAAGCAAAGGAGGCCGAACGCCGCCAGTCACCGCTAGAGGCGAGACGAGGCGAGGCACAGGCGACCGAACGCCGCCAGTCGCCACTAGAGGCGGGACAAGGCGAGGCACAGGTGGCTGAACGCCGCCAGTCGCCACTAGAGGCGTGACAAGGCGAGGCACAGGCAGCCGAACGACGCCAGTGGCCACTAGAGGTGGGACAAGGCGAGCAATGGCGGCCGAAAGCCGCCAGTCGCCCCTAGAGGCGGGACAAGGCGAGGCACAGGTGGCCGAACGCCGCCAGTCGCCACTAGAGGCGGGACAAAGCGAGCAAAGGCGGCCGAACGCCGCCAGTCGCAACTAGAAGCGGGACAAGTCGAGGCACAGGTGGTCGAACCCCGCCAGTCACCACTAGAGGCGGGACAAGGCGAGCAAAGGCGGCCGAACGCTGTCAGTCGCCACTAGAGGCAAAACAAAGCGAGGCACAGGCGGCCGAACGCCGCCAGTCGCCACTAGAGGCGGGACAAAGCGAGCAAAGTCGGCCGTACGACGCCAGTAGCCACTAGAGGCGGGACAAGGCGAGGCTAGGCGGCCGAACGCCGCCAGTCGCAACTAGAGGCGGGAAAAGACGAGCAAAGGCGGCGGAACGCCGCCAGTCGCCACTAGAGGCAGGACAAGGCGAGACACAGGCGGCCGAACGCCCCCAGTCGCCGCTAGAGGCGAGACAAGGCGAGGCACAGGCGGCCGAACGACGCCAGTCGCCACTAGAGGTGGCACAAGGCGAGCAAAGGCGGCCAAACGCCGCCAGTCCCCACTAGAGGCTGGACAAGGAGAGGCACAGGCGGCCGAACGCCGCCAGTCGCCACTAGAGGCGGGACAAGGCGAGCAAAGGTGGCCGAACGCCGCCAGTCGCCACTTGAGGCGGGACAAGGCGAGCAGAGGCGGGCGAACGCCGCCAGTCGCCACTAGATGCGGGGCAAGGCGAGGCACAGGTGGCCGAACGCCGTCAGTCGCCACTACAGGCGGCACAAGGCAAGCAAAGGCGGCCGAACGCCGTCAGACGCCGCTAGATGCGAGACAAGGCCAGCAAAGGCGGCCGAACGCCGCCAGTCGCCACTAGAGGCGGGACAAGGCGAGGCACAGGCGGCCGAACGCCGCCAGTCGCCACTACAGGCGGGACAATGCGAGGCAAAGGCGGCCGAACGCCGCCAGTCGCCACTAGAGTCGGGACAAGGCGATGCAAATGCGGCCGAACACCGCCAGTCGCCGCTAGAGGCGAGACAAGGCGAGCAAAGGCGGCCGAACGCCACCAGTCGGCACTAGAGGCGGGACAAGGCGAGCAAAGGCGGCCGAACGCCGCCAGTCGCCACTAGAGGCGGGACAAGGCGAGCAAAGGCGGCCGAACGCCGCCAGTCGCAACTAGAGGCGGGACAAGGCGATGCACAGTCGGCCGAACGCCGCCAGTCGCCACTAGAGGCAGGACAAGGCGGGGCACAGTCGGCCGACCACCGCCAGTCGCTACTACAGGCGGAAAAATGCGGGCGAGTGCGGCCGAACGCCGCCAGACGCCACTAGAGGCGGGACAAGGCGGGCAAAGGCGGCCGAACGCTGCCAGTTGCCACTAGGGGCGGGACAAGGCGAGGCACAGGCGGCCGAACGCCGCCAGTCGGCACTAGAGGCGGGACAAGGCGAGCAAAGGCGGCCGAACGCCGCCAGTCGGCACTAGAGGCGGGACAAGGCGAGCAAAGGCGGCCGAACGCCGCCAGTCGCCACCAGAGGCGGGACAAGGCGAGGCACAGACGGCCGAACGCCGCCAGTTGCCACTAGAGAGGGAACAAGGCGAGCAAAGGCGGCCGAACGCCACCAGTTGCAACTAGAGGCTGGACAAGGCGAGGCACAGGCGGCCGAACGCCGCCAGTCGCCACTAGAGGTGGCACAAGGCGAGCAAAGGCGGCCAAACGCCGCCAGTCCCCACTAGAGGCGGTACAAGGCGAGCAAAGGCGGCCGAACGCCTCCGGTCGCCACTAGAGGCTGGACAAGGAGAGGCACAGGCGGACGAACGCCGCCAGTCGCTACTAGAGGCGGGACAAGGCGAGGCACAAGTGGCCGAACGCCGCCAGTCGCCACTAGAGGCGGAACAAGGCGAGAAAAGGAGGCCGAACGCCGCCAGTCGCCACTAGATGCGAGACAAGACGAGCAAAGGCGGACGAACGCGGCCAGTCGCCACTGGAGGCTGGACAAGGCGAGGCAAAGGCGGCCGAACGCCGCCATTCGCCACTAGAGGTGGGACAAGGCGAGCAAAAGCGTCCGAACGCCGCCAGTCGCAACTAGAGGCGGGACAAGGCGAGCAAAGTCGGCCGAACGCCGCCAGTCGCCACTAGAGGCGGGACAAGGCGAGCAGAGGCGCCCGAACGCCGCCAGTCGCCACTAGAGGCGGGACAAGGCGAGCAGAGGCGGGCGAACGCCGCCAGTCGCCACTAGATGCGGGGCAAGGCGAGGCACAGGTGGCCGAACGCCGCCAGTCGCCACTACAGGCGGCACAAGGGAAGCAAAGGCGGCCGAACGCCGCCAGGCGCCGCTAGAGGCGAGACAAGGCCAGCAAAGGCGGCCGAACGCCGCCAGTCGCCACTAGAGGCGGGACAGGGCGAGGCACAGGCGGCCGAACGCCGCCAGTCGCCACTAGAGTCAGGACAAAGCGAGGCAAATGCGGCCGAACGCCGCCAGTCGCCTCTAGAGGCGAGACAAGGCGTGCAAAGGCGGCTGAACGACACCAGTCGGCACTAGAGGCGGGACAAGGCGCGCAAAGGCGGCCGAACGCCGCCAGTCGCCACTAGAGGCGGGACAAGGCGAGCAAAGGCGGCCGAACGCCGCCAGTCGCAACTAGAGGCGGGACAAGGCGAGGCACAGGCGGCCGAACGTCGCCAGACGCCACTAGAGGCAGGACAAGGCGAGGCACAGGCGGCCGAACGCCCCCAGTCGCCACTAGAGGCGGGACAAGGCGAGCAAATGCGGCCGAACGCCGCCAGTCGCCACTAGAGACGGGACAAGGCGAGGCACAGGCGGCCGAACGCCGCCAGTCGCCACTAAAGGCGGGACAAGGCGAGCATAGGCGGCCGAACGCTGTCAGTCGCCACTAGAGGCGGGACAAGGCGAGGCACAGACGGCCGAACGCCGCCAGTTGCCACTAGAGAGGGAACAAGGCGAGCAAAGGCGGCCGAACGCCACCAGTTGCAACTAGAGGCTGGACAAGGCGAGGCACAGGCGGTCGAACGCCGCCAGTCGCCACTAGAGGTGGCACAAGGCGAGCAAAGGCGGCCAAACGCCGCCAGTCCCCACTAGAGGCGGGACAAGGCGAGGCACAGACGGCCGAACGCCGCCAGTCGCCACTAGAGGCGGGACATAGCGAGCAAAGGCGGCCGAACGCCGCCAGCCACAACTAGAAGCGGGCCAAGTACAGGCACAGGCGGCCGAACACCGCCAGTCGCCACTAGAGGCGGGACAAGGCGAGCAAAGGCGGCCGAACGCCGCCAGTCGCCACTAGAGGCGGGACAAGGCGAGGCACAGGTGGCCGAACGCCGCCAGTCGCCACTACAGGCGGGACAATGCGAGGAAAAGGCGGCCGAACGCCGCCAGTCGCCTCTAGAGTCGGGACAAGGCGAGTCAAATCGGCCGAACGCCGCCAGTCGCCACTACAGGCGGGAGAAGGCGAGCAAAGGCGGTCGAACGCCGCCAGTCGCCACTACAGGCGGGACAATGCGAGGCAAAGGCGGCCGAACGCCGCCAGTCGCCACTAGAGTTGGGACAAGCTGAGGCAAAGGCGTCCGAACGTCGCCAGTCGCCACTAGAGGTCGGACAAGGCGAGCAAAGGTGGCCGAACGCCGCCAGTCGCCACTAGAGGCGGGAAAAAGCGAGCAAAGGCGGCCGAACGCCGCCAGTCGCAACTAGAAGCGGGACAAGTCGAGGCACAGGAGGCCGAACCCCGCCAGTCGCCACTAGATGCGGGACAAGGCGAGGCACAGGCAGCCGAACGACGCCAGTGGCCACTAGAGGTGGGACAAGGCGAGCAATGGCGGCCGAAAGCCGCCAGTCGCCCCTAGAGGCGGGACAAGGCGAGGCACAGGTGGCCGAACGCCGCCAGTCGCCACTAGAGGCGGGACAAAGCGAGCAAAGGCGGCCGAACGCCGCCAGTCGCAACTAGAAGCGGGACAAGTCGAGGCACAGGTGGTCGAACCCCGCCAGACACCACTAGAGGCGGGACAAGGCGAGCAAAGGCGGCCGAACGCTGTCAGTCGCCACTAGAGGCAAAACAAAGCGAGGCACAGGCGGCCGAACGCCGCCAGTCCCACTAGAGGCGGGACAAGGCGAGCAAAGGCGGCCGAACGCCGCCAGTCGCCCCTAGAAGCGGGACAAGGCGAGGCACAGGCGGCCGAACGCCGCCAGTCGCCCCTAGAGGCGGGACAAGGCGAGGCACAGGCGGCCGAACGCCGCCAGTCGCCACTAGAGGCGGGACAAGGCGAGGCACAGGTGGCCGAACGCCGCCAGTCGCCACTACAGGCGGCACAAGGCAAGCAAAGGAGGCCGAACGCCGCCAGTCACCGCTAGAGGCGAGACGAGGCGAGGCACAGGCGACCGAACGCCGCCAGTCGCCACTAGAGGCGGGACAAGGCGAGGCACAGGTGGCTGAACGCCGCCAGTCGCCACTAGAGGCGTGACAAGGCGAGGCACAGGCAGCCGAACGACGCCAGTGGCCACTAGAGGTGGGACAAGGCGAGCAATGGCGGCCGAAAGCCGCCAGTCGCCCCTAGAGGCGGGACAAGGCGAGGCACAGGTGGCCGAACGCCGCCAGTCGCCACTAGAGGCGGGACAAAGCGAGCAAAGGCGGCCGAACGCCGCCAGTCGCAACTAGAAGCGGGACAAGTCGAGGCACAGGTGGTCGAACCCCGCCAGTCACCACTAGAGGCGGGACAAGGCGAGCAAAGGCGGCCGAACGCTGTCAGTCGCCACTAGAGGCAAAACAAAGCGAGGCACAGGCGGCCGAACGCCGCCAGTCGCCACTAGAGGCGGGACAAAGCGAGCAAAGTCGGCCGTACGACGCCAGTAGCCACTAGAGGCGGGACAAGGCGAGGCTAGGCGGCCGAACGCCGCCAGTCGCAACTAGAGGCGGGAAAAGACGAGCAAAGGCGGCGGAACGCCGCCAGTCGCCACTAGAGGCAGGACAAGGCGAGACACAGGCGGCCGAACGCCCCCAGTCGCCGCTAGAGGCGAGACAAGGCGAGGCACAGGCGGCCGAACGACGCCAGTCGCCACTAGAGGTGGCACAAGGCGAGCAAAGGCGGCCAAACGCCGCCAGTCCCCACTAGAGGCTGGACAAGGAGAGGCACAGGCGGCCGAACGCCGCCAGTCGCCACTAGAGGCGGGACAAGGCGAGCAAAGGTGGCCGAACGCCGCCAGTCGCCACTTGAGGCGGGACAAGGCGAGCAGAGGCGGGCGAACGCCGCCAGTCGCCACTAGATGCGGGGCAAGGCGAGGCACAGGTGGCCGAACGCCGTCAGTCGCCACTACAGGCGGCACAAGGCAAGCAAAGGCGGCCGAACGCCGTCAGACGCCGCTAGATGCGAGACAAGGCCAGCAAAGGCGGCCGAACGCCGCCAGTCGCCACTAGAGGCGGGACAAGGCGAGGCACAGGCGGCCGAACGCCGCCAGTCGCCACTACAGGCGGGACAATGCGAGGCAAAGGCGGCCGAACGCCGCCAGTCGCCACTAGAGTCGGGACAAGGCGAGGCAAATGCGGCCGAACACCGCCAGTCGCCGCTAGAGGCGAGACAAGGCGAGCAAAGGCGGCCGAACGCCACCAGTCGGCACTAGAGGCGGGACAAGGCGAGCAAAGGCGGCCGAACGCCGCCAGTCGCCACTAGAGGCGGGACAAGGCGAGCAAAGGCGGCCGAACGCCGCCAGTCGCAACTAGAGGCGGGACAAGGCGATGCACAGTCGGCCGAACGCCGCCAGTCGCCACTAGAGGCAGGACAAGGCGGGGCACAGTCGGCCGACCACCGCCAGTCGCTACTACAGGCGGAAAAATGCGGGCGAGTGCGGCCGAACGCCGCCAGACGCCACTAGAGGCGGGACAAGGCGGGCAAAGGCGGCCGAACGCTGCCAGTTGCCACTAGGGGCGGGACAAGGCGAGGCACAAGCGGCCGAACGCCGCCAGTCGGCACTAGAGGCGGGACAAGGCGAGCAAAGGCGGCCGAACGCCGCCAGTCGGCACTAGAGGCGGGACAAGGCGAGCAAAGGCGGCCGAACGCCGCCAGTCGCCACCAGAGGCGGGACAAGGCGAGGCACAGACGGCCGAACGCCGCCAGTTGCCACTAGAGAGGGAACAAGGCGAGCAAAGGCGGCCGAACGCCACCAGTTGCAACTAGAGGCTGGACAAGGCGAGGCACAGGCGGCCGAACGCCGCCAGTCGCCACTAGAGGTGGCACAAGGCGAGCAAAGGCGGCCAAACGCCGCCAGTCCCCACTAGAGGCGGTACAAGGCGAGCAAAGGCGGCCGAACGCCTCCAGTCGCCACTAGAGGCTGGACAAGGAGAGGCACAGGCGGACGAACGCCGCCAGTCGCTACTAGAGGCGGGACAAGGCGAGGCACAAGTGGCCGAACGCCGCCAGTCGCCACTAGAGGCGGAACAAGGCGAGAAAAGGAGGCCGAACGCCGCCAGTCGCCACTAGATGCGAGACAAGACGAGCAAAGGCGGACGAACGCGGCCAGTCGCCACTGGAGGCTGGACAAGGCGAGGCAAAGGCGGCCGAACGCCGCCATTCGCCACTAGAGGTGGGACAAGGCGAGCAAAAGCGTCCGAACGCCGCCAGTCGCAACTAGAGGCGGGACAAGGCGAGCAAAGTCGGCCGAACGCCGCCAGTCGCCACTAGAGGCGGGACAAGGCGAGCAGAGGCGCCCGAACGCCGCCAGTCGCCACTAGAGGCGGGACAAGGCGAGCAGAGGCGGGCGAACGCCGCCAGTCGCCACTAGATGCGGGGCAAGGCGAGGCACAGGTGGCCGAACGCCGCCAGTCGCCACTACAGGCGGCACAAGGGAAGCAAAGGCGGCCGAACGCCGCCAGGCGCCGCTAGAGGCGAGACAAGGCCAGCAAAGGCGGCTGAACGCCGCCAGTCGCCACTAGAGGCGGGACAGGGCGAGGCACAGGCGGCCGAACGCCGCCAGTCGCCACTAGAGTCAGGACAAAGCGAGGCAAATGCGGCCGAACGCCGCCAGTCGCCTCTAGAGGCGAGACAAGGCGTGCAAAGGCGGCTGAACGACACCAGTCGGCACTAGAGGCGGGACAAGGCGCGCAAAGGCGGCCGAACGCCGCCAGTCGCCACTAGAGGCGGGACAAGGCGAGCAAAGGCGGCCGAACGCCGCCAGTCGCAACTAGAGGCGGGACAAGGCGAGGCACAGGCGGCCGAACGTCGCCAGACGCCACTAGAGGCAGGACAAGGCGAGGCACAGGTGGCCGAACGCCCCCAGTCGCCACTAGAGGCGGGACAAGGCGAGCAAATGCGGCCGAACGCCGCCAGTCGCCACTAGAGACGGGACAAGGCGAGACACAGGCGGCCGAACGCCGCCAGTCGCCACTAAAGGCGGGACAAGGCGAGCATAGGCGGCCGAACGCTGTCAGTCGCCACTAGAGGCGGGACAAGGCGAGGCACAGACGGCCGAACGCCGCCAGTTGCCACTAGAGAGGGAACAAGGCGAGAAAAGGCGGCCGAACGCCACCAGTTGCAACTAGAGGCTGGACAAGGCGAGGCACAGGCGGTCGAACGCCGCCAGTCGCCACTAGAGGTGGCACAAGGCGAGCAAAGGCGGCCAAACGCCGCCAGTCCCCACTAGAGGCGGGACAAGGCGAGGCACAGACGGCCGAACGCCGCCAGTCGCCACTAGAGGCGGGACATAGCGAGCAAAGGCGGCCGAACGCCGCCAGCCACAACTAGAAGCGGGCCAAGTACAGGCACAGGCGGCCGAACACCGCCAGTCGCCACTAGAGGCGGGACAAGGCGAGCAAAGGCGGCCGAACGCCGCCAGTCGCCACTAGAGGCGGGACAAGGCGAGGCACAGGTGGCCGAACGCCGCCAGTCGCCACTACAGGCGGGACAATGCGAGGAAAAGGCGGCCGAACGCCGCCAGTCGCCTCTAGAGTCGGGACAAGGCGAGTCAAATCGGCCGAACGCCGCCAGTCGCCACTACAGGCGGGAGAAGGCGAGCAAAGGCGGCCGAACGCCGCCAGTCGCCACTACAGGCGGGACAATGCGAGGCAAAGGCGGCCGAACGCCGCCAGTCGCCACTAGAGTTGGGACAAGCTGAGGCAAAGGCGTCCGAACGTCGCCAGTCGCCACTAGAGGTCGGACAAGGCGAGCAAAGGTGGCCGAACGCCGCCAGTCGCCACTAGAGGCGGGAAAAAGCGAGCAAAGGCGGCCGAACGCCGCCAGTCGCAACTAGAAGCGGGACAAGTCGAGGCACAGGAGGCCGAACCCCGCCAGTCGCCACTAGATGCGGGACAAGGCGAGGCACAGGCAGCCGAACGACGCCAGTGGCCACTAGAGGTGGGACAAGGCGAGCAATGGCGGCCGAAAGCCGCCAGTCGCCCCTAGAGGCGGGACAAGGCGAGGCACAGGTGGCCGAACGCCGCCAGTCGCCACTAGAGGCGGGACAAAGCGAGCAAAGGCGGCCGAACGCCGCCAGTCGCAACTAGAAGCGGGACAAGTCGAGGCACAGGTGGTCGAACCCCGCCAGACACCACTAGAGGCGGGACAAGGCGAGCAAAGGCGGCCGAACGCTGTCAGTCGCCACTAGAGGCAAAACAAAGCGAGGCACAGGCGGCCGAACGCCGCCAGTCGCCACTAGAGGCGGGACAAAGCGAGCAAAGTCGGCCGTACGACGCCAGTAGCCACTAGAGGCGGGACAAGGCGAGGCTAGGCGGCCGAACGCCGCCAGTCGCAACTAGAGGCGGGAAAAGACGAGCAAAGGCGGCGGAACGCCGCCAGTCCCCACTAGAGGCTGGACAAGGAGAGGCACAGGCGGACGAACGCCGCCAGTCGCCACTAGAGGCGGGACAAGGCGAGGCACAAGTGGCCGAACGCCGCCAGTCGCCACTAGAGGCGGGACAAAACGAGCAAAGGCGGACGAACGCCGCCACTCACCACTGGAGGCTGGACAAGGCGAGGCAAAGGCGGCCGAACGCCGCCATTCGCCACTAGAGGTGGGACAAGGCGAGCAAAGGCGTCCGAACGCCGCCAGTCGCCACTAGAGGCGGGACAAGGCGAGCAAAGTCGGCCGAACGCCGCCAGTCGCCACTAGAGGCGGGACAAGGCGAGCAAAGGTGGCCGAACGCCGCCAGTCGCCACTTGAGGCGGGACAAGGCGAGCAGAGGCGGGCGAACGCCGCCAGTCGCCACTAGATGCGGGGCAAGGCGAGGCACAGGTGGCCGAACGCCGTCAGTCGCCACTACAGGCGGCACAAGGCAAGCAAAGGCGGCCGAACGCCGCCAGACGCCGCTAGATGCGAGACAAGGCCAGTAAAGGCGCCCGAACGCCGCCAGTCGCCACTAGAGGCGGGACAAGGCGAGCAGAGGCGGGCGAACGCCGCCAGTCGCCACTAGATGCGGGGCAAGGCGAGGCACAGGTGGCCGAACGCCGCCAGTCGCCACTACAGGCGGCACAAGGGAAGCAAAGGCGGCCGAACGCCGCCAGGCGCCGCTAGAGGCGAGACAAGGCCAGCAAAGGCGGCTGAACGCCGCCAGTCGCCACTAGAGGCGGGACAGGGCGAGGCACAGGCGGCCGAACGCCGCCAGTCGCCACTAGAGTCAGGACAAAGCGAGGCAAATGCGGCCGAACGCCGCCAGTCGCCTCTAGAGGCGAGACAAGGCGTGCAAAGGCGGCTGAACGACACCAGTCGGCACTAGAGGCGGGACAAGGCGCGCAAAGGCGGCCGAACGCCGCCAGTCGCCACTAGAGGCGGGACAAGGCGAGCAAAGGCGGCCGAACGCCGCCAGTCGCAACTAGAGGCGGGACAAGGCGAGGCACAGGCGGCCGAACGTCGCCAGACGCCACTAGAGGCAGGACAAGGCGAGGCACAGGTGGCCGAACGCCCCCAGTCGCCACTAGAGGCGGGACAAGGCGAGCAAATGCGGCCGAACGCCGCCAGTCGCCACTAGAGACGGGACAAGGCGAGGCACAGGCGGCCGAACGCCGCCAGTCGCCACTAAAGGCGGGACAAGGCGAGCATAGGCGGCCGAACGCTGTCAGTCGCCACTAGAGGCGGGACAAGGCGAGGCACAGACGGCCGAACGCCGCCAGTTGCCACTAGAGAGGGAACAAGGCGAGCAAAGGCGGCCGAACGCCACCAGTTGCAACTAGAGGCTGGACAAGGCGAGGCACAGGCGGTCGAACGCCGCCAGTCGCCACTAGAGGTGGCACAAGGCGAGCAAAGGCGGCCAAACGCCGCCAGTCCCCACTAGAGGCGGGACAAGGCGAGGCACAGACGGCCGAACGCCGCCAGTCGCCACTAGAGGCGGGACATAGCGAGCAAAGGCGGCCGAACGCCGCCAGCCACAACTAGAAGCGGGCCAAGTACAGGCACAGGCGGCCGAACACCGCCAGTCGCCACTAGAGGCGGGACAAGGCGAGCAAAGGCGGCCGAACGCCGCCAGTCGCCACTAGAGGCGGGACAAGGCGAGGCACAGGTGGCCGAACGCCGCCAGTCGCCACTACAGGCGGGACAATGCGAGGAAAAGGCGGCCGAACGCCGCCAGTCGCCTCTAGAGTCGGGACAAGGCGAGTCAAATCGGCCGAACGCCGCCAGTCGCCACTACAGGCGGGAGAAGGCGAGCAAAGGCGGCCGAACGCCGCCAGTCGCCACTACAGGCGGGACAATGCGAGGCAAAGGCGGCCGAACGCCGCCAGTCGCCACTAGAGTTGGGACAAGCTGAGGCAAAGGCGTCCGAACGTCGCCAGTCGCCACTAGAGGTCGGACAAGGCGAGCAAAGGTGGCCGAACGCCGCCAGTCGCCACTAGAGGCGGGAAAAAGCGAGCAAAGGCGGCCGAACGCCGCCAGTCGCAACTAGAAGCGGGACAAGTCGAGGCACAGGAGGCCGAACCCCGCCAGTCGCCACTAGATGCGGGACAAGGCGAGGCACAGGCAGCCGAACGACGCCAGTGGCCACTAGAGGTGGGACAAGGCGAGCAATGGCGGCCGAAAGCCGCCAGTCGCCCCTAGAGGCGGGACAAGGCGAGGCACAGGTGGCCGAACGCCGCCAGTCGCCACTAGAGGCGGGACAAAGCGAGCAAAGGCGGCCGAACGCCGCCAGTCGCAACTAGAAGCGGGACAAGTCGAGGCACAGGTGGTCGAACCCCGCCAGACACCACTAGAGGCGGGACAAGGCGAGCAAAGGCGGCCGAACGCTGTCAGTCGCCACTAGAGGCAAAACAAAGCGAGGCACAGGCGGCCGAACGCCGCCAGTCGCCACTAGAGGCGGGACAAAGCGAGCAAAGTCGGCCGTACGACGCCAGTAGCCACTAGAGGCGGGACAAGGCGAGGCTAGGCGGCCGAACGCCGCCAGTCGCAACTAGAGGCGGGAAAAGACGAGCAAAGGCGGCGGAACGCCGCCAGTCCCCACTAGAGGCTGGACAAGGAGAGGCACAGGCGGACGAACGCCGCCAGTCGCCACTAGAGGCGGGACAAGGCGAGGCACAAGTGGCCGAACGCCGCCAGTCGCCACTAGAGGCGGGACAAAACGAGCAAAGGCGGACGAACGCCGCCACTCACCACTGGAGGCTGGACAAGGCGAGGCAAAGGCGGCCGAACGCCGCCATTCGCCACTAGAGGTGGGACAAGGCGAGCAAAGGCGTCCGAACGCCGCCAGTCGCCACTAGAGGCGGGACAAGGCGAGCAAAGTCGGCCGAACGCCGCCAGTCGCCACTAGAGGCGGGACAAGGCGAGCAAAGGTGGCCGAACGCCGCCAGTCGCCACTTGAGGCGGGACAAGGCGAGCAGAGGCGGGCGAACGCCGCCAGTCGCCACTAGATGCGGGGCAAGGCGAGGCACAGGTGGCCGAACGCCGTCAGTCGCCACTACAGGCGGCACAAGGCAAGCAAAGGCGGCCGAACGCCGCCAGACGCCGCTAGATGCGAGACAAGGCCAGTAAAGGCGGCCGAACGCCGCCAGTCGCCACTAGAGGCGGGACAAGGCGAGGCACAGGCGGCCGAACGCCGCCAGTCGCCACTACAGGCGGGACAATGCGAGGCAAAGGCGGCCGAACGCCGCCAGTCGCCACTAGAGTCGGGACAAGGCGAGGCAAATGCGGCCGAACACCGCCAGTCGCCGCTAGAGGCGAGACAAGGCGAGCAAAGGCGGCCGAACGCCACCAGTCGGCACTAGAGGCGGGACAAGGCGAGCAAAGGCGGCCGAACGCCGCCAGTCGCCACTAGAGGCGGGACAAGGCGAGCAAAGGCGGCCGAACGCCGCCAGTCGCAACTAGAGGCGGGACAAGGCGATGCACAGTCGGCCGAACGCCGCCAGTCGCCACTAGAGGCAGGACAAGGCGGGGCACAGTCGGCCGACCACCGCCAGTCGCTACTACAGGCGGAAAAATGCGGGCGAGTGCGGCCGAACGCCGCCAGACGCCACTAGAGGCGGGACAAGGCGGGCAAAGGCGGCCGAACGCTGCCAGTTGCCACTAGGGGCGGGACAAGGCGAGGCACAGGCGGCCGAACGCCGCCAGTCGGCACTAGAGGCGGGACAAGGCGAGCAAAGGCGGCCGAACGCCGCCAGTCGGCACTAGAGGCGGGACAAGGCGAGCAAAGGCGGCCGAACGCCGCCAGTCGCCACCAGAGGCGGGACAAGGCGAGGCACAGACGGCCGAACGCCGCCAGTTGCCACTAGAGAGGGAACAAGGCGAGCAAAGGCGGCCGAACGCCACCAGTTGCAACTAGAGGCTGGACAAGGCGAGGCACAGGCGGCCGAACGCCGCCAGTCGCCACTAGAGGTGGCACAAGGCGAGCAAAGGCGGCCAAACGCCGCCAGTCCCCACTAGAGGCGGTACAAGGCGAGCAAAGGCGGCCGAACGCCTCCAGTCGCCACTAGAGGCTGGACAAGGAGAGGCACAGGCGGACGAACGCCGCCAGTCGCTACTAGAGGCGGGACAAGGCGAGGCACAAGTGGCCGAACGCCGCCAGTCGCCACTAGAGGCGGAACAAGGCGAGAAAAGGAGGCCGAACGCCGCCAGTCGCCACTAGATGCGAGACAAGACGAGCAAAGGCGGACGAACGCGGCCAGTCGCCACTGGAGGCTGGACAAGGCGAGGCAAAGGCGGCCGAACGCCGCCATTCGCCACTAGAGGTGGGACAAGGCGAGCAAAAGCGTCCGAACGCCGCCAGTCGCAACTAGAGGCGGGACAAGGCGAGCAAAGTCGGCCGAACGCCGCCAGTCGCCACTAGAGGCGGGACAAGGCGAGCAGAGGCGCCCGAACGCCGCCAGTCGCCACTAGAGGCGGGACAAGGCGAGCAGAGGCGGGCGAACGCCGCCAGTCGCCACTAGATGCGGGGCAAGGCGAGGCACAGGTGGCCGAACGCCGCCAGTCGCCACTACAGGCGGCACAAGGGAAGCAAAGGCGGCCGAACGCCGCCAGGCGCCGCTAAAGGCGAGACAAGGCCAGCAAAGGCGGCCGAACGCCGCCAGTCGCCACTAGAGGCGGGACAGGGCGAGGCACAGGCCGCCGAACGCCGCCAGTCGCCACTAGAGTCAGGACAAAGCGAGGCAAATGCGGCCGAACGCCGCCAGTCGCCTCTAGAGGCGAGACAAGGCGTGCAAAGGCGGCTGAACGACACCAGTCGGCACTAGAGGCGGGACAAGGCGCGCAAAGGCGGCCGAACGCCGCCAGTCGCCACTAGAGGCGGGACAAGGCGAGCAAAGGCGGCCGAACGCCGCCAGTCGCAACTAGAGGCGGGACAAGGCGAGGCACAGGCGGCCGAACGTCGCCAGTCGCCACTAGAGGCAGGACAAGGCGAGGCACAGGCGGCCGAACGCCCCCAGTCGCCACTAGAGGCGGGACAAGGCGAGCAAATGCGGCCGAACGCCGCCAGTCGCCACTAGAGACGGGACAAGGCGAGGCACAGGCGGCCGAACGCCGCCAGTCGCCACTAAAGGCGGGACAAGGCGAGCATAGGCGGCCGAACGCTGTCAGTCGCCACTAGAGGCGGGACAAGGCGAGGCACAGACGGCCGAACGCCGCCAGTTGCCACTAGAGAGGGAACAAGGCGAGCAAAGGCGGCCGAACGCCACCAGTTGCAACTAGAGGCTGGACAAGGCGAGGCACAGGCGGTCGAACGCCGCCAGTCGCCACTAGAGGTGGCACAAGGCGAGCAAAGGCGGCCAAACGCCGCCAGTCCCCACTAGAGGCGGGAAAAGGCGAGCAAAGGCGGCCGAACGCCGCCAGTCGCCACTAGAGGCGGGACAAGGCGAGGCACAGTCGGCCGAACGCCGCCAGTCGCCACTATAGGCAGGACAATGCGAGGCACAGTCGGCCGAACGCCGCCAGACGCTACTACTGGCGGGACAAGGCGAGCAAAAGCGGCCGAACGCCGCATGACGCCATTAGAGGCGGGACAAGGTGGGCACAGGCGGCCGAACGCCGCCAGTCGCCACTAGGGGGGGGGACAAGGCGAGCAAAGGTGGCCGAACGCCGCCAGTCGCCACTAGAGGCGGGACAAGGCGTGCAAAGGCGGTCGAACGCCATCAGTCGTCACTAGAGGCGGGACAAGGCGAGCAAAGGCGGCCGAACGCCGCCAGTCGGCACTAGAGGCGGGACAAGGCGAGCAAAGGCGGCCGAATGCCGCCAGTCGCCACTAGAGGCGGGAAAAGGCGAGCAAAGGCGGCCGAACGCCGCCAGTCGCCACTAGAGGCGGGACAAGGCGAGGCACAGTCGGCCGAACGCCGCCAGTCGCCACTAGAGGCAGGACAATGCGAGGCACAGTCGGCCGAACGCCGCCAGACGCTACTACTGGCGCGGGACAAGGCGAGCAAAAGCGGCCGAACGCCGCATGACGCCATTAGAGGCGAGACAAGGTGGGCACAGGCGGCCGAACGTCGCCAGTCGCCACTAGAGGCGGGAAAAGGCGAGCAAAGGCGGCCGAACGTCGCCAGTCGCCACTAGAGGCGGGACAAGGCGAGGCACAGTCGGCCGAACGCCGCCAGTCGCCACTAGAGGCAGGACAATGCGAGGCACAGTCGGCCGAACGCCGCCAGACGCTACTACTGGCGGGACAAGGCGAGCAAAAGCGGCCGAACGCCGCATGACGCCATTAGAGGCGAGACAAGGTGGGCACAGGCGGCCGAACGCTGCCAGTCGCCACTGGAGGAGGGACAAGGCGAGCAAAGGCTGACGAACGCCGCCAGTCGCCACTAGAGGGGGGGACAAGGCGAGGCACAGGCGGCCGAACGCAGCCAGTCGACACTAGAGGCGGGACAAGGCGAGCAAAGGCAGCGGAACGCCGCCAGTCGCCACTAGAGGCGGGACAAGGCGAGGCATAGGCGGTCGAACGCCGCCTGTCACCGCTTGAAGAGAGATGAGACGAGGAGCGGCTTGTCGAACGCCGCCAGTCGCCACTAGAGGCGGGACAAGGCGAGCAAAGGCGGCTGAACCCCGCCAGTCGCCACTAGAGGCTGGACAAGGCGAGGCACAGGTGGCCGAACGCTGCCAGTCGTCACTAGAGGCGGGACAAGGCGAGCAAAGGCGGCCGAACGCCGTCAGTCGCCACTAGAGGCGGGACAAGGCGAGGCACAGGCGGCCGAACGCCGCCAGTCGCCACTCGAGGCGGGACAAGGCGAGCAAAGGCGGCCGAACTCCGCCAGTCACCACTAGAGGCTGGACAAGGCGAGCAAAGGCGGCCGAACACCGCCAGTCGCCGCTAGAGGCGAGACAAGGCGAGCAAAGGCGGCCGAACGCCGCCAGTCGCCACTAGAGGCGGGACAAGGAGAGGCACAGTCGGCCGAACGCCAGCCAGTCGCCACAGGCGGGACAAGGCGAGCAAAGGCGGCCGAACGCTGCCAGACGCGACTAGATGCGTGACAAGGCGGGCAAAGGCGGCCGAACGCCGCCAGTCGCCACTAGAGGCGAGACAAGCCGAGCAAAGGCGGCCGAACGCCGTCAGTCGCCACTAGAGGCGCGACAAGGCGAGGCACAGCCGGCAGAACGCCGCCAGTCGCCACTACAGGGGGGACAAGGCGAGCAAAGGGCGGCCGAACGCCGCCAGTCGCCACTAGAGGCGGGACAAGGCGTGCAAAGGCGGTCGAACGCCACCAGTCGTCACTAGAGTCGGGACAAGGCGAGCAAAGGCGGCCGAACGCCGCCAGTCGCCACTAGATGCGGGACAAGGCGAGGCAGAGGCGGCCGAAAGCCGCCAGTCGCTACTAGAGGCGGGACAAGGAGAGCAAAGGCGGCGGAACGCCGTCAGTCGCCACTAGAGTCGGGACAAGGCGAGGCACAGGCGGCCAAACGCCGCTAGTCGCCACTAGAGGCGGGACAAGGCCAGCAAAGGCGGCCGAACGAGGTCAGTCGCCACTAGATGCGGGACAAGGCGAGCAAAGGCGGCCGAACGCCGTCAGTCGCCACTAGAGGCGGGACAAGGCGAGGCACAGGCGGCCGAACGCCACCAGTCGCCACTAGAGGGTGAACAAGGCGAGCAAAGGCGGCCGAACGCCGCCGGTCGCCACTAGAGGCGGGACAAGGCGTGCAAAGGCGGTCGAACGCCACCAGTCGTCACTAGAGGCGGGACAAGGCGAGCAAAGGCGGCCGAACGCCGACAGTCGCCACTAGATGCGGGACAAGGCGAGGCAGAGGCGGCCGAAAGCCGCCAGTCGCTACTAGAGGCGGGACAAGGTGAGCAAAGGCGGCTGAACGCCGTCAGTCGCCACTAGAGTCGGGACAATGCGAGGCACAGTGTGCCAAACGCTGCCAGTTGCCACTAGAGGCGGGACAAGGCCAGCAAAGGCGGCCGAACGAGGTCAGTCGCCACTTTAGGCGAGACAAGGCGAGGCACAGGCGGCCGAACGCCGACAGTCGCCACTAGAGGCGGGACAAGGGGAGCAAAGGCGGCCGAACGCCGCCAGTCGCCACTAGAGGCGGGACAACACGAGGCACAGGCGGCCGAACGCCGCCAGTCGCCGCTAGAGGCGGGGCAATGCGAGCAAAGCTGGCCGAACGCCGCCAGTCGCCACTAGAGGCGGGACAAGGCGAGCAAAGGCGGCCGAACACTGCCAGTCGCCACTAGAGGCGGGACAAAGTGAGCAAAGGCGGCCGAACACTGCCAGTCGCCACTAGAGGCGGGACAAGGCGAGCAAAGGCGGCCGAACGCCGCCAGTTGCCACTAGAGGCTGGACGCCGCCAGTACCCACTAGAGGCGGGACAAGACGAGCAAAGGCGGCCGAACGCCGCCAGTCGCCACTAGAGGCGAGACAAGGCGATCAAAGACGGCCGAACGCCGCCAGTCGCCACTAGAGGCGGGACAGGGCGAGCAAAGGCGGCCGAACGCCGCCAGGCGCCACTAGAAGCGGGACAAGGCGAGGCACAGGCGGCCGAACGCCGCCAGTCTCCACTACAGGCGGGACAAGGCGAGCAAAGTCGGCCGAACGCCGCCAGTCGCCGCTAGAGGCGTGACAAGGCTAGCAAAGGAGGCCGAACGCCACCAGTCGGCGCTAGTGGCGGGACAAAGCGAGGCACAGCGGCCGAACGCCGCCAGTCGCCACTACAGCCGGGAAAATGCAAGGCAAAGGCGGCCAAACGCCGCCAGACGCCACTACAGGCGGGACAAGGCGAGCAAAGGCGGCCGAACGCTGCCAGACGCCACTAGACGCGTGACTAGGCGGGCAAAGGCGGCCGAACGCCGCCAGTCGCCACTAGGGGCGGGACAAGGCGAGCAAAGGCGGCCGAACGCCGCCAGTCGCCACTAGAGGCGGGACAAGGCGAGGCACAGTCGGCCGAACGCCACCAGTCACAGTCTAATACATACAGTCGAGACACTACCGCTGATTTTTTTATACTAGGCGACTGCAGCGCTCCTTGCGGACGTAAAGCCACGTTGCTCTATATCGTATACGAGACGAGTGTTTGTTGTGTGTTTTGGTGTACGAAATGGGTTTTTACGAAGGGAAGCGTCTGTAGTGCAATAAATTGCAGCAACAAAAACTAGATTACGTCATATTTATCATTCTTTAGGTTTTCCACAGAGCCTGAGAAGTATGTGAAATAAAGTTTCAGCAATGCTTATGTTGTGAGCAACACACACATATTGAAGATTATTTCTTTTTAGGATCAAGAAATGGCTTATAAATAGCAGGCGACAAGATCTTTTGAATAAAGTTGTCGTGTATTTACGTGATAATGTGAAGTTCTGCTCGCTACACTTAGATTGTTTGATGTTCCAAACAAACCACCGAAACTGGGATTGAAGAGAAAACTACCGCAAAGACGTGATAATGTAAAGGCGGAAGAAATTAAACTGTGTCCTGAAACAAGTATTACGACTGTGGTTGCTGCTACATCACAGCTATAAACATTTTTGTCTGGGCAATCGAAAGTAATTCACTATAGAGGCAAATGTATAAGAAATGTATGGAAAAGAAGTGTTCATTGTTACAGTTATTAATGTTTGAAAGGTTAAATGTTATCCGTTTTATCTAATGGAAACCACAGTCTAATATATAAACCTATTTATCGGAAAACACTGAGCCGTCTTATTTTACAGACGGCTGTCACCCCGCCCCCTCCCACTCCTCCCTCATCTTCGAACCATATGATGACAGACTGTGATAATGACTGAGGATCATTCATATAACATGACATTTAGACTGTCGTGTAATCGACGTAATATTATCTTAAAATAACATATAACTGAAATAATCTCATAGCAAAATTATATTAGATGAAAGTTTCATAGCCAGTGGGTGTTCTCATAACTAAAAAGCAGGGAAAACAATTTCGCACCTTTTAACACCGAGAAGACCAATTACATGCTTCTCATGTGCGAAATACTAAGTTTACCAGCAATGTAAGGTGCAATGTCTGAAGAATTTCGTCATAAATATGTTGCAGTTAGCGTCAGTTTATTCACGAGTTTTTACTACAGTAAATTAACATTTGTTGATATTTAACTGTCACTAAGAAGTTCTGTTATAGGCTTGCCTGCACAAAATACTATGTTTGTCTATCACTACCAGCAAGGTAAGCTGCAAGCAATTTCTAAAGAATTATTTCGTAACATATTGCACAATTGCAGTTTGTGTCCGATCACAAGGAGTTTTTGCTCGGTTTACGTTTCTTTTACACTCAGTCATGTGTCAAGATACTTAAATAAAGCTTGGAATGCAAGAATATATACAATATTTAGCAAACCACACAGGAAAGTAATTACAAGCGGGCATTATTAATGTGTCGTATACGGCGTTAAGCGACAGCCGGCTTTACGACCGCTTGGAGCGCTAGTGTCGCTCCAACTGTCAGACGGTAACAGCTTTCACAGCAGTGAGTGTCGCGACTGTATTTATTAGACTGTGCCGACAGTCGCTACTACAGGCGGGACAAGGCGAGCAAATGCGGCCGAACGCCGCCAGACGCCACTAGAGGCGGGACAAGTCGGGCAAAGGAGGCCGATCGCCGCCAGTCGCCACTAGAGGCGGGACAAAGCGATCAAATGCTGACGAACGCCGCCAGTCGCCACTAGAGGCGGGACAAGGCGAGCAAAGGCGGCCGAACGCAGCCAGTCGCCACTAGAGGCGGGACAAGGAGAGGCACAGTCGGCCGAACGCCAGCCAGTCGCCACAGGCGGGACAAGGCGAGCAAAGGCGGCCGAACGCTGCCAGACGCGACTAGATGCGTGACAAGGCGGGCAAAGGCGGCCGAACGCCGCCAGTCGCCACTAGAGGCGGGACAAGGTGAGCAAATGCGGCCGAACGCCGCCAGTCGCCACTAGAGGCGGGACAAGGCGAGCAAAGGCGACCGAACGCCGTCAGTCGCCACTAGAGGCGCGACAAGGCGAGGCACAGCCGGCAGAACGCCGCCAGTCGCCACTACAGGGGGGACAAGGCGAGCAAAGGGCGGCCGAACGCCGCCAGTCGCCACTAGAGGCGGGACAAGGCGTGCAAAGGCGGTCGAACGCCACCAGTCGTCACTAGAGGCGGGACAAGGCGAGCAAAGGCGGCCGAACGCCGCCAGTCGCCACTAGATGCGGGACAAGGCGAGGCAGAGGCGGCCGAAAGCCGCCAGTCGCTACTAGAGGCGGGACAAGGAGAGCAAAGGCGGCGGAACGCCGTCAGTCGCCACTAGAGTCGGGACAAGGCGAGGCACAGGCGGCCAAACGCCGCTAGTCGCCACTAGAGGCGGGACAAGGCCAGCAAAGGCGGCCGAACGAAGTCAGTCGCCACTAGATGCGGGACAAGGCGAGCAAAGGCGGCCGAACGCCGTCAGTCGCCACTAGAGGCGGGACAAGGCGAGGCACAGGCGGCCGAACGCCACCAGTCGCCACTAGAGGGGGGAAAGGCGAGCAAAGGCGGCCGAACGCCGCCAGTCGCCACTAGAGGCGGGACAAGGCGTGCAAAGGCGGTCGAACGCCACCAGTCGTCACTAGAGGCGGGACAAGGCGAGCAAAGGCGGCCGAACGCCGCCAGTCGCCACTAGATGCGGGACAAGGCGAGGCAGAGGCGGCCGAAAGCCGCCAGTCGCTACTAGAGGTGGGACAAGGAGAGCAAAGGCGGCTGAACGCCGTCAGTCGCCACTAGAGTCGGGACAATGCGAGGCACAGTCGGCCAAACGCCGCCAGTCGCCACTAGAGGCGGGACAAGGCCAGCAAAGGCGGCCGAACGAGGTCAGTCGCCACTTTAGGCAGGACAAGGCGAGGCACAGGCGGCCGAACGCCGAAAGTCGCCACTAGAGGCGGGACAAGGGGAGCAAAGGCGGCCGGACGCCGCCAGTCGCCACTAGAGGTGGGACAACACGAGGCACAGGCGGCCGAACGCCGCCAGTCGCCGCTAGAGGCGGGGCAATGCGAGCAAAGCAGGCCGAACGCCGCCAGTCGCCACTAGAGGCGGGACAAGGCGAGCAAAGGCGGCCGAACACTGCCAGTCGCCACTAGAGGCGGGACAAGGCGAGCAAAGGCGGCCGAACACTGCCAGTCGCCACTAGAGGCGGGACAAGGCGAGCAAAGGCGGCCGAACGCCGCCAGTTGCCACTAGAGGCTGGACGCCGCCAGTATCCACTAGAGGCGGGACAAGACGAGCAAAGGCGGCCGAACGCCGCCAGTCGCCACTAGAGGCGAGACAAGGCGAGCAAAGACGGCCGAACGCCGCCAGTCGCCACTAGAGGCGGGACAGGGCGAGCAAAGGCGGCCGAACGCCGCCAGGCGCCACTAGAAGCGGGACAAGGCGAGGCACAGGCGGCCGAACGCCGCCAGTCGCCACTACAGACGGGAAAATGCAAGGCAAAGGCGGCCAAACGCCACCAGTCGCCACTACAGGCGGGACAAGGCGAGCAAAGGCGGCCGAACGCTGCCAGACGCCACTAGACGCGTGACTAGGCGGGCAAAGGCGGCCGAACGCCGCCAGTCGCCACTAGAGGCGGGACAAGGCGAGCAAAGGCGGCCGAACGCCGCCAGTCGCCACTAGAGGCGGGACAAGGCGAGGCACAGTCGGCCGAACGCCGCCAGTCACAGTCTAATATATACAGTCGCGACACTACCGCTGATTTTTGTTATACTAGGCGACTGCAGCGCTCCTTGCGGACGTAAAGCCACGTTGCTCTATATCGTATACGAGACGAGTGTTTGTTGTGTGTTTTGGTGTACGAAATGGGTTTTTACGAAGGGAAGCGTCTGTAGTGCAATAAATTGCAGCAACAAAAACTAGATTACGTCATATTTATCATTCTTTAGGTTTTCTACAGAGCCTGAGAAGTATGTGACATAAAGTTTCAGCAATGCTTATGTTGTGAGCAACACACACATATTGAAGATTATTTCTTTTTAGGATCAAGAAATGGCTTATAAATAGCAGGCGACAAGATCTTTTGAATAAAGTTGTCGTGTATTTACGTGATAATGTGAAGTTCTGCTCGCTACACTTAGATTGTTTGATGTTCCAAACAAACCACCGAAACTGGGATTGAAGAGAAAACTACCGCAAAGACGTGATAATGTAAAGGCGGAAGAAATTAAACTGTGTCCTGAAACAAGTATTACGACTGTGGTTGCTGCTACATCACAGCTATAAACATTTTTGTCTGGGCAATCGAAAGTAATTCACTATAGAGGCAAATGTATAAGAAATGTATGGAAAAGAAGTGTTCATTGTTACAGTTATTAATGTTTGAAAGGTTAAATGTTATCCGTTTTATCTAATGGAAACCACAGTCTAATATATAAACCTATTTATCGGAAAACACTGAGCCGTCTTATTTTACAGACGGTTGTCACCCCGCCCCCTCCCACTCCTCCCTCATCTTCGAACCATATGATGACAGACTGTGATAATGACTGAGGATCATTCATATAACATGACATTTAGACTGTCGTGTAATCGACGTAATATTATCTTAAAATAACATATAACTGAAATAATCTCATAGCAAAATTATATTAGATGAAAGTTTCATAGCCAGTGGGTGTTCTCATAACTAAAAAGCAGGGAAAACAATTTCGCACCTTTTAACACCGAGAAGACCAATTACATGCTTCTCATGTGCGAAATACTAAGTTTACCAGCAATGTAAGGTGCAATGTCTGAAGAATTTCGTCATAAATATGTTGCAGTTAGCGTCAGTTTATTCACGAGTTTTTACTACAGTAAATTAACATTTGTTGATATTTAACTGTCACTAAGAAGTTCTGTTATAGGCTTGCCTGCACAAAATACTATGTTTGTCTATCACTACCAGCAAGGTAAGCTGCAAGCAATTTCTAAAGAATTATTTCGTAACATATTGCACAATTGCAGTTTGTGTCCGATCACAAGGAGTTTTTGCTCGGTTTACGTTTCTTTTACACTCAGTCATGTGTCAAGATACTTAAATAAAGCTTGGGATGCAAGAATATATACAATATTTAGCAAACCACACAGGAAAGTAATTACAAGCGGGCATTATTAATGTGTCGTATACGGCGTTAAGGGACAGCCGGCTTTACGACCGCTTGGAGCGCTAGTGTCGCTCCAACTGTCAGACGGTAACAGCTTCCACAGCAGTGAGTGTCGCGACTGTATTTATTAGACTGTGCCGCCAGTCGCTACTACAGGCGAGACAAGGCGAGCAAATGCGGCCGAACGCCGCCAGACGCCACTAGAGGCGGGACAAGTCGGGCAAAGGAGGCCGATCGCCGCCAGTCGCCACTAGAGGCGGGACAAGGCGATCAAATGCTGACGAACGCCGCCAGTCGCCACTAGAGGCGGGACAAGGCGAGCAAAGGCGGCCGAACGCAGCCAGTCGCCACTAGAGGCGGGACAAGGCGAGCAAAGGCGGCCGAACGCCGCCAGTCGCCACTAGAGGCGGGAAAAGGCGAGCAAAGGCGGCCGAACGACGCCAGTCGCCACTAGAGGCGGGACAAGGCGAGGAACAGGCGGCCGAACGCCGCCAGTCGGCACTAGAGGCGGGACAAGGCGAGCAAAGGCGGCCGAACGCCGCCAGTCGGCACTAGAGGCGGGACAAGGCGAGCAAAGGCGGCCGAACGCCGCCAGTCGCCACTAGAGGCGGGACAAGGCGAGCAAAGGCGGCCGAACGCCGCCAGTCGCCACTAGAGGCGGGAAAAGGCGAGCAAAGGCGGCCGAACGCCGCCAGTCGCCACTAGAGGCGGGACAAGGCGAGGCACAGTCGGCCGAACGCCGCCAGACGCTATTACTGGCGGGACAAGGCGAGCAAAAGCGGCCGAACGCCGCATGACGCCATTAGAGGCGAGACAAGGCGAGGCATAGGCGGCCGAACGCCGCCTGTCACCGCTTGAAGAGAGATGAGACGAAGAGCGGCTTGTCGAACGCCGCCAGTCGCCACTAGAGGCGCGAAAAGGCGAGCAAAGGCGGCTGAACCCCGCCAGTCGCCACTAGAGGCTGGACAAGGCGAGGCACAGGTGGCCGAACGCTGCCAGTCGTCACTAGAGGCGGGACAAGGCGAGCAAAGGCGGCCGAACGCCGTCAGTCGCCACTAGAGGCGGGACAAGGCGAGGCACAGGCGGCCGAACGCCGCCAGTCGCCACTCGAGGCGGGAAAAGGCGAGCAAAGGCGGCCGAACGCTGCCAGACGCGACTAGATGCGTGACAAGGCGGGCAAAGGCGGCCGAACGCCGCCAGTCGCCACTAGAGGCGGGACAAGGCGAGCAAATGCGGCCGAACGCCGCCAGTCGCCACTAGAGGCGGGACAAGGCGAGCAAAGGCGGCCGAACGCCGTCAGTCGCCACTAGAGGCGCGACAAGGCGAGGCACAGCCGGCAGAACGCCGCCAGTCGCCACTACAGGGGGGACAAGGCGAGCAAAGGGCGGCCGAACGCCGCCAGTCGCCACTAGAGGCGGGACAAGGCGTGCAAAGGCGGTCGAACGCCACCAGTCGTCACTAGAGGCGGGACAAGGCGAGCAAAGGCGGCCGAACGCCGCCAGTCGCCACTAGATGCGGGACAAGGCGAGGCAGAGGCGGCCGAAAGCCGCCAGTCGCTACTAGAGGCGGGACAAGGAGAGCAAAGGCGGCGGAACGCCGTCAGTCGCCACTAGAGTCGGGACAAGGCGAGGCACAGGCGGCCAAACGCCGCTAGTCGCCACTAGAGGCGGGACAAGGCCAGCAAAGGCGGCCGAACGAGGTCAGTCGCCACTAGATGCGGGACAAGGCGAGCAAAGGCGGCCGAACGCCGTCAGTCGCCACTAGAGGCGGGACAAGGCGAGGCACAGGCGGCCGAACGCCACCAGTCGCCACTAGAGGGGGGAAAGGCGAGCAAAGGCGGCCGAACGCCGCCAGTCGCCACTAGAGGCGGGACAAGGCGTCCAAAGGCGGTCGAACGCCACCAGTCGTCACTAGAGGCGGGACAAGGCGAGCAAAGGCGGCCGAACGCCGCCAGTCGCCACTAGATGCGGGACAAGGCGAGGCAGAGGCGGCCGAAAGCCGCCAGTCGCTACTAGAGGCGGGACAAGGAGAGCAAAGGCGGCTGAACGCCGTCAGTCGCCACTAGAGTCGGGACAATGCGAGGCACAGTCGGCCAAACGCCGCCAGTCGCCACTAGAGGCGGGACAAGGCGAGCAAAGGCGGCCGAACGAGGTCAGTCGCCACTTTAGGCGGGACAAGGCGAGGCACAGGCGGCCGAACGCCGAAAGTCGCCACTAGAGGCGGGACAAGGGGAGCAAAGGCGGCCGGACGCCGCCAGTCGCCACTAGAGGTGGGACAACACGAGGCACAGGCGGCCGAACGCCGCCAGTCGCCGCTAGAGGCGGGGCAAAGCGAGCAAAGCAGGCCGAACGCCGCCAGTCGCCACTAGAGGCGGGACAAGGCGAGCAAAGGCGGCCGAACACTGCCAGTCGCCACTAGAGGCGGGACAAGGCGAGCAAAGGCGGCCGAACACTGCCAGTCGCCACTAGAGGCGGGACAAGGCGAGCAAAGGCGGCCGAACGCCGCCAGTTGCCACTAGAGGCTGGACGCCGCCAGTATCCACTAGAGGCGGGACAAGACGAGCAAAGGCGGCCGAACGCCGCCAGTCGCCACTAGAGGCGAGACAAGGCGAGCAAAGACGGCCGAACGCCGCCAGTCGCCACTAGAGGCGGGACAGGGCGAGCAAAGGCGGCCGAACGCCGCCAGGCGCCACTAGAAGCGGGACAAGGCGAGGCACAGGCGGCCGAACGCCGCCAGTCGCCACTACAGGCGGGACAAGGCGAGCAAAGTCGGCCGAACGCCGCCAGTCGCCGCTAGAGGCGTGACAAGGCTAGCAAAGGCGGCCGAACGCCACCAGTCGGCGCTAGTGGCTGGACAAGGCGAGGCACAGCGGCCGAACGCCGCCAGTCGCCACTACAGGCGGGAAAATGCAAGGCAAAGGCGGCCAAACGCCGCCAGTCGCCACTACAGGCGGGACAAGGCGAGCAAAGGCGGCCGAACGCTGCCAGACGCCACTAGACGCGTGACTAGGCGGGCAAAGGCGGCCGAACGCCGCCAGTCGCCACTAGAGGCGGGACAAGGCGAGCAAAGGCGGCCGAACGCCGCCAGTCGCCACTAGAGGCGGGACAAGGCGAGGCACAGTCGGCCGAACGCCGCCAGTCACAGTCTAATATATACAGTCGCGACACTACCGCTGATTTTTGTTATACTAGGCGACTGCAGCGCTCCTTGCGGACGTAAAGCCACATTGCTCTATATCGTATACGAGACGAGTGTTTGTTGTGTGTTTTGGTGTACGAAATGGGTTTTTACGAAGGGAAGCGTCTGTAGTGCAATAAATTGCAGCAACAAAAACTAGATTACGTCATATTTATCATTCTTTAGGTTTTCTACAGAGCCTGAGAAGTATGTGACATAAAGTTTCAGCAATGCTTATGTTGTGAGCAACACACACATATTGAAGATTATTTCTTTTTAGGATCAAGAAATGGCTTATAAATAGCAGGCGACAAGATCTTTTGAATAAAGTTGTCGTGTATTTACGTGATAATGTGAAGTTCTGCTCGCTACACTTAGATTGTTTGATGTTCCAAACAAACCACCGAAACTGGGATTGAAGAGAAAACTACCGCAAAGACGTGATAATGTAAAGGCGGAAGAAATTAAACTGTGTCCTGAAACAAGTATTACGACTGTGGTTGCTGCTACATCACAGCTATAAACATTTTTGTCTGGGCAATCGAAAGTAATTCACTATAGAGGCAAATGTATAAGAAATGTATGGAAAAGAAGTGTTCATTGTTACAGTTATTAATGTTTGAAAGGTTAAATGTTATCCGTTTTATCTAATGGAAACCACAGTCTAATATATAAACCTATTTATCGGAAAACACTGAGCCGTCTTATTTTACAGACGGTTGTCACCCCGCCCCCTCCCACTCCTCCCTCATCTTCGAACCATATGATGACAGACTGTGATAATGACTGAGGATCATTCATATAACATGACATTTAGACTGTCGTGTAATCGACGTAATATTATCTTAAAATAACATATAACTGAAATAATCTCATAGCAAAATTATATTAGATGAAAGTTTCATAGCCAGTGGGTGTTCTCATAACAAAAAAGCAGGGAAAACAATTTCGCACCTTTTAACACCGAGAAGACCAATTACATGCTTCTCATGTGCGAAATACTAAGTTTACCAGCAATGTAAGGTGCAATGTCTGAAGAATTTCGTCATAAATATGTTGCAGTTAGCGTCAGTTTATTCACGAGTTTTTACTACAGTAAATTAACATTTGTTGATATTTAACTGTCACTAAGAAGTTCTGTTATAGGCTTGCCTGCACAAAATACTATGTTTGTCTATCACTACCAGCAAGGTAAGCTGCAAGCAATTTCTAAAGAATTATTTCGTAACATATTGCACAATTGCAGTTTGTGTCCGATCACAAGGAGTTTTTGCTCGGTTTACGTTTCTTTTACACTCAGTCATGTGTCAAGATACTTAAATAAAGCTTGGAATGCAAGAATATATACAATATTTAGCAAACCACACAGGAAAGTAATTACAAGCGGGCATTATTAATGTGTCGTATACGGCGTTAAGCGACAGCCGGCTTTACGACCGCTTGGAGCGCTAGTGTCGCTCCAACTGTCAGACGGTAACAGCTTTCACAGCAGTGAGTGTCGCGACTGTATTTATTAGACTGTGCCGCCAGTCGCTACTACAGGCGGGACAAGGCGAGCAAATGCGGCCGAACGCCGCCAGACGCCACTAGAGGCGGGACAAGTCGGGCAAAGGAGGCCGATCGCCGCCAGTCGCCACTAGAGGCGGGACAAGGCGATCAAATGCTGACGAACGCCGCCAGTCGCCACTAGAGGCGGGACAAGGCGAGCAAAGGCGGCCGAACGCAGCCAGTCGCCACTAGAGGCGGGACAAGGCGAGCAAAGGCGGCCGAACGCCGCCAGTCGCCACTAGAGGCGGGACAAGGCGAGGAACAGGCGGCCGAACGCCGCCAGTCGGCACTAGAGGCGGGACAAGGCGAGCAAAGGCGGCCGAACGCCGCCAGTCGCCACTAGAGGCGGGACAAGGCGAGCAAAGGCGGCCGAACGCCGCCAGTCGCCACTAGAGGCGGGAAAAGGCGAGCAAAGGCGGCCGATCGCCGCCAGTCGCCACTAGAGGCGGGACAAGGCGATCAAATGCTGACGAACGCCGCCAGTCGCCACTAGAGGCGGGAAAAGGCGAGCAAAGGCGGCCGAACGCCGCCAGTCGCCACTAGAGGCGGGACAAGGCGAGGAACAGGCGGCCGAACGCCGCCAGTCGGCACTAGAGGCGGGACAAGGCGAGCAAAGGCGGCCGAACGCCGCCAGTCGGCACTAGAGGCGGGACAAGGCGAGCAAAGGCGGCCGAACGCCGCCAGTCGGCACTAGAGGCGGGACAAGGCGAGCAAAGGCGGCCGAACGCCGCCAGTCGCCACTAGAGGCGGGAAAAGGCGAGCAAAGGCGGCCGAACGCCGCCAGTCGCCACTACAGGCGGGACAAGGCGAGGCACAGTCGGCCGAACGCCGCCAGACGCTATTACTGGCGGGACAAGGCGAGCAAAAGCGGCCGAACGCCGCATGACGCCATTAGAGGCGAGACAAGGCGAGGCATAGGCGGCCGAACGCCGCCTGTCACCGCTTGAAGAGAGATGAGACGAAGAGCGGCTTGTCGAACGCCGCCAGTCGCCACTAGAGGCGGGACAAGGCGAGCAAAGGCGGCTGAACCCCGCCAGTCGCCACTAGAGGCTGGACAAGGCGAGGCACAGGTGGCCGAACGCTGCCAGTCGTCACTAGAGGCGGGACAAGGCGAGCAAAGGCGGCCGAACGCCGTCAGTCGCCACTAGAGGCGGGACAAGGCGAGGCACAGGCGGCCGAACGCCGCCAGTCGCCACTCGAGGCGGGACAAGGCGAGCAAAGGCGGCCGAACTCCGCCAGTCGCCACTAGAGGCTGGACAAGGCGAGCAAAGGCGGCCGAACACCGCCAGTCGCCGCTAGAGGCGAGACAAGGCGAGCAAAGGCTGCCGAACGCCGCCAGTCGCCACTAGAGGCGGGACAAGGAGAGGCACAGTCGGCCGAACGCCAGCCAGTCGCCACAGGCGGGACAAGGCGAGCAAAGGCGGCCGAACGCTGCCAGACGCGACTAGAGGCGGGACAAGGCGAGCAAAGGCGGCCGAACGCCGTCAGTCGCCACTAGAGGCGGGAAAAGGCGAGGCACAGCCGGCAGAACGCCGCCAGTCGCCACTACAGGGGGGCCAAGGCGGGCAAAGGGCTGCCGAACGCCGCCAGTCGCCACTAGAGGCGGGACAAGGCGTGCAAAGGCGGTCGAACGCCACCAGTCGTCACTAGAGGCGGGACAAGGCGAGCAAAGGCGGCCGAACGCCGCCAGTCGCCACTAGATGCGGGCCAAGGCGAGGCAGAGGCGGCCGAAAGCCGCCAGTCGCTACTAGAGGCGGGACAAGGAGAGCAAAGGCGGCTGAACGCCGTCAGTCGCCACTAGAGTCGGGACAATGCGAGGCACAGTCGGCCAAACGCCGCCAGTCGCTACTAGAGGCGGGACAAGGCCAGCAAATGCGGCCGAACGAGGTCAGTCGCCACTTTAGGCGGGACAAGGCGAGGCACAGGCGGCCGAACGCCGACAGTCGCCACTAGAGGCGGGACAAGGGGAGCAAAGGCGGCCGAACGCCGCCAGTCGCCACTAGAGGCGGGACAACACGAGGCACAGGCGGCCGAACGCCGCCAGTCGCCGCTAGAGGCGGGGCAATGCGAGCAAAGCTGGCCGAACGCCGCCAGTCGCCACTAGAGGCGGGACAAGGCGAGCAAAGGCGGCCGAACACTGCCAGTCGCCACTAGAGGCGGGACAAGGCGAGCAAAGGCGGCCGAACACTGCCAGTCGCCACTAGAGGCGGGACAAGGCGAGCAAAGGCGGCCGAACGCCGCCAGTTGCCACTAGAGGCTGGACGCCGCCAGTACCCACTAGAGGCGGGACAAGACGAGCAAAGGCGGCCGAACGCCGCCAGTCGCCACTAGAGGCGAGACAAGGCGAGCAAAGACGGCCGAACGCTGCCAGTCGCCACTAGAGGCGGGACAGGGCGAGCAAAGGCGGCCGAACGCCGCCAGGCGCCACTAGAAGCGGGACAAGGCGAGGCACAGGCGGCCGAACGCCGCCAGTCGCCACTACAGGCGGGACAAGGCGAGCAAAGGCGGCCGAACGCCGCCAGTCGCCGCTAGAGGCGTGACAAGGCTAGCAAAGGCGGCCGAACGCCACCAGTCGGCGCTATTGCGGGACAAGGCGAGGCACAGCGGCCGAACGCCGCCAGTCGCCACTAGATGCGGGCCAAGGCGAGGCAGAGGCGGCCGAAAGCCGCCAGTCGCTACTAGAGGCGGGACAAGGAGAGCAAAGGCGGCTGAACGCCGTCAGTCGCCACTAGAGTCGGGACAATGCGAGGCACAGTCGGCCAAACGCCGCCAGTCGCTACTAGAGGCGGGACAAGGCCAGCAAATGCGGCCGAACGAGGTCAGTCGCCACTTTAGGCGGGACAAGGCGAGGCACAGGCGGCCGAACGCCGACAGTCGCCACTAGAGGCGGGACAAGGGGAGCAAAGGCGGCCGAACGCCGCCAGTCGCCACTAGAGGCGGGACAACACGAGGCACAGGCGGCCGAACGCCGCCAGTCGCCGCTAGAGGCGGGGCAATGCGAGCAAAGCTGGCCGAACGCCGCCAGTCGCCACTAGAGGCGGGACAAGGCGAGCAAAGGCGGCCGAACACTGCCAGTCGCCACTAGAGGCGGGACAAGGCGAGCAAAGGCGGCCGAACACTGCCAGTCGCCACTAGAGGCGGGACAAGGCGAGCAAAGGCGGCCGAACGCCGCCAGTTGCCACTAGAGGCTGGACGCCGCCAGTACCCACTAGAGGCGGGACAAGACGAGCAAAGGCGGCCGAACGCCGCCAGTCGCCACTAGAGGCGAGACAAGGCGAGCAAAGACGGCCGAACGCTGCCAGTCGCCACTAGAGGCGGGACAGGGCGAGCAAAGGCGGCCGAACGCCGCCAGGCGCCACTAGAAGCGGGACAAGGCGAGGCACAGGCGGCCGAACGCCGCCAGTCGCCACTACAGGCGGGACAAGGCGAGCAAAGTCGGCCGAACGCCGCCAGTCGCCGCTAGAGGCGTGACAAGGCTAGCAAAGGCGGCCGAACGCCACCAGTCGGCGCTATTGCGGGACAAGGCGAGGCACAGCGGCCGAACGCCGCCAGTCGCCACTACAGGCGGGAAAATGCAAGGCAAAGGCGGCCAAACGCCGCCAGTCGCCACTACAGGCGGGACAAGGCGAGCAAAGGCGGCCGAACGCTGCCAGACGCCACTAGACGCGTGACTAGGCGGGCAAAGGCGGCCGAACGCCGCCAGTCGCCACTAGAGGCGGGACAAGGCGAGCAAAGGCGGCCGAACGCCGCCAGTCGCCACTAGAGGCGGGACAAGGCGAGGCACAGTCGGCCGAACGCCGCCAGTCACAGTCTAATATATACAGTCGCGACACTACCGCTGATTTTTGTTATACTAGGCGACTGCAGCGCTCCTTGCGGACGTAAACCACGTTGCTCTATATCGTATACGAGACGAGTGTTTGTTGTGTGTTTTGGTGTACGAAATGGGTTTTTACGAAGGGAAGCGTCTGTAGTGCAATAAATTGCAGCAACAAAAACTAGATTACGTCATATTTATCATTCTTTAGGTTTTCTACAGAGCCTGAGAAGTATGTGACATAAAGTTTCAGCAATGCTTATGTTGTGAGCAACACACACATATTGAAGATTATTTCTTTTTAGGATCAAGAAATGGCTTATAAATAGCAGGCGACAAGATCTTTTGAATAAAGTTGTCGTGTATTTACGTGATAATGTGAAGTTCTGCTCGCTACACTTAGATTGTTTGATGTTCCAAACAAACCACCGAAACTGGGATTGAAGAGAAAACTACCGCAAAGACGTGATAATGTAAAGGCGGAAGAAATTAAACTGTGTCCTGAAACAAGTATTACGACTGTGGTTGCTGCTACATCACAGCTATAAACATTTTTGTCTGGGCAATCGAAAGTAATTCACTATAGAGGCAAATGTATAAGAAATGTATGGAAAAGAAGTGTTCATTGTTACAGTTATTAATGTTTGAAAGGTTAAATGTTATCCGTTTTATCTAATGGAAACCACAGTCTAATATATAAACCTATTTATCGGAAAACACTGAGCCATCTTATTTTACAGACGGTTGTCACCCCGCCCCCTCCCACTCCTCCCTCATCTTCGAACCATATGATGACAGACTGTGATAATGACTGAGGATCATTCATATAACATGACATTTAGACTGTCGTGTAATCGACGTAATATTATCTTAAAATAACATATAACTGAAATAATCTCATAGCAAAATTATATTAGATGAAAGTGTCATAGCCAGTGGGTGTTCTCATAACTAAAAAGCAGGGAAAACAATTTCGCACCTTTTAACACCGAGAAGACCAATTACATGCTTCTCATGTGCGAAATACTAAGTTTACCAGCAATGTAAGGTGCAATGTCTGAAGAATTTCGTCATAAATAGGTTGCAGTTAGCGTCAGTTTATTCACGAGTTTTTACTACAGTAAATTAACATTTTTTGATATTTAACTGTCACTAAGAAGTTCTGTTATAGGCTTGCCTGCACAAAATACTATGTTTGTCTATCACTACCAGCAAGGTAAGCTGCAAGCAATTTCTAAAGAATTATTTCGTAACATATTGCACAATTGCAGTTTGTGTCCGATCACAAGGAGTTTTTGCTCGGTTTACGTTTCTTTTACACTCAGTCATGTGTCAAGATACTTAAATAAAGCTTGGGATGCAAGAATATATACAATATTTAGCAAACCACACAGGAAAGTAATTACAAGCGGGCATTATTAATGTGTCGTATACGGCGTTAAGCGACAGCCGGCTTTACGACCGCTTGGAGCGCTAGTGTCGCTCCAACTGTCAGACGGTAACAGCTTTCACAGCAGTGAGTGTCGAGACTGTATTTATTAGACTGTGCCGCCAGTCGCTACTACAGGCGGGACAAGGCGAGCAAATGCGGCCGAACGCCGCCAGACGCCACTAGAGGCGGGACAAGTCGGGCAAAGGAGGCCGATCGCCGCCAGTCGCCACTAGAGGCGGGACAAGGCGATCAAATGCTGACGAACGCCGCCAGTCGCCACTAGAGGCGGGACAAGGCGAGCAAAGGCGGCCGAACGCAGCCAGTCGCCACTAGAGGCGGGACAAGGCGAGGCACAGGCGGCCGAACGGTGCCAGTCGCCACTAGAGGCGGGACAAGGCGAGCGAAGGCGGCCGAACGCCGCCAGACGCCACTAGAGGCGGGACAAGGCGAGGCACAGTCGGCCGAACGCCACCAGACGCTACTACAGGCGAGACAAGGCGAGCAAAGACTGACGAACGCCGCCAGGCGCCACTAGAGGCGGGACGAGGCGAGACACAGGCGGCCGAACGCAGCCAGTCGCCTCTAGAGGCGGGACAAGGCGAGCAAAGGCAAGCGAACTTCGTCAGTCAACACTAGAGTCGGGACAAGGCGAGGCAATGGCGGCCGAACGCCACCAGTCGCATCTAGAGGCGAGACAAGACGAGCAAAGGCGGCCGAACGCCTCCAGTCGGCACTAGAGGCGGGACAAGGCGAGCAAAGGCGGCCGAACGAAGCCAGTCGCCACTAGAGGCGGGACAAGGCGAGGCACAGGCGGCCGAACGCTGCCAGTCGCCCCTAGAAGAGAGATGAGACGAGGAGCGGCCTGTCGAACGCTGCCAGTCGCCAATAGAGGCGGGACAAGGCGAGCAAAGGCGGCCGAACGCCACCAGTCGCCACTAGAGGTGGGACAAGGCTAGGCACAGGCAGCCAAACGCCGCCAGTCGCAACTACAGGCGGGACAATGCGACGCAAAGGCGGTCGAACAATGCCAGTCGCTACTAGAGGCGGGACAAGGCGACACACAGGCGGCCGAACGCCGTCAGTCGCAACTAGATGCGGGACAAGGCGAGCAAAGGCGGCCGAACGCCGCCAGTCGCCACTAGAGGCGGGACAAGGCGAGCAAAGGCACCAAACGCCGCCAGTCCCCACTAGAGGCGGGACAAGGCGAGCAAAGGCGGCCGAACGCCACCAGTCGCCACTAGAGGTGGGACAAGGCTAGGCACAGGCAGCCAAACGCCGCCAGTCGCAACTACAGGCGGGACAATGCGACGCAAAGGCGGTCGAACAATGCCAGTCGCTACTAGAGGCGGGACAAGGCGACACACAGGCGGCCGAACGCCGTCAGTCGCAACTAGATGCGGGACAAGGCGAGCAAAGGCGGCCGAACGCCGTCAGTCGCAACTAGATGCGGGACAAGGCGAGCAAAGGCACCGAACGCCGCCAGTCCCCACTAGAGTCGGGACAAGGCGAGGCAATGGCGGCCGAAAGCCACCAGTCGCATCTAGAGGCGAGACAAGACGAGCAAAGGCGGCCGAACGCCTCCAGTCGGCACTAGAGGCGGGACAAGGCGAGCAAAGGCGGCCGAACGAAGCCAGTCGCCACTAGAGGCGGGACAAGGCGAGGCACAGGCGGCCGAACGCTGCCAGTCGCCCCTAGAAGAGAGATGAGACGAGGAGCGGCCTGTCGAACGCTGCCAGTCGCCAATAGAGGCGGGACAAGGCGAGCAAAGGCGGCCAAACGCCACCAGTCGCCACTAGAGGTGGGACAAGGCTAGGCACAGGCAGCCAAACGCCGCCAGTCGCAACTACAGGCGGGACAATGCGACGCAAAGGCGGTCGAACAATGCCAGTCGCTACTAGAGGCGGGACAAGGCGACACACAGGCGGCCGAACGCCGTCAGTCGCAACTAGATGCGGGACAAGGCGAGCAAAGGCGGCCGAACGCCGCCAGTCGCCACTAGAGGCGGGACAAGGCGAGCAAAGGCACCAAACGCCGCCAGTCCCCACTAGAGGCGGGACAAGGCGAGCAAAGGCGGCCGAACGCCACCAGTCGCCACTAGAGGTGGGACAAGGCTAGGCACAGGCAGCCAAACGCCGCCAGTCGCAACTACAGGCGGGACAATGCGACGCAAAGGCGGTCGAACAATGCCAGTCGCTACTAGAGGCGGGACAAGGCGACACACAGGCGGCCGAACGCCGTCAGTCGCAACTAGATGCGGGACAAGGCGAGCAAAGGCGGCCGAACGCCGTCAGTCGCAACTAGATGCGGGACAAGGCGAGCAAAGGCACCGAACGCCGCCAGTCCCCACTAGAGTCGGGACAAGGCGAGGCAATGGCGGCCGAAAGCCACCAGTCGCATCTAGAGGCGAGACAAGGCGAGCAAATGCGGCCGAACTCCGCCAGTCGCCACTAGAGGCGGGAAAAGGCGAGCAAAGGCGGCCGAACGCCGCCAGTCGCCACTACAGGCGGGACAAGGCGAGGCACAGTCGGCCGAACGCCGCCAGACGCTATTACTGGCGGGACAAGGCGAGCAAAAGCGGCCGAACGCCGCATGACGCCTTTAGAGGCGAGACAAGGCGAGGCATAGGCGGCCGAACGCCGCCTGTCTCCGCTTGAAGAGAGATGAGACGAAGAGCGGCTTGTCGAACGCCGCCAGTCGCCACTAGAGGCGGGACAAGGCGAGCAAAGGCGGCTGAACCCCGCCAGTCGCCACTAGAGGCTGGACAAGGCGAGGCACAGGTGGCCGAACGCTGCCAGTCGCCACTAGAGGCGGGACAAGGCGAGCAAAGGCGGCCGAACGCCGCCAGTTGCCACTAGAGGCTGGACGCCGCCAGTACCCACTAGAGGCGGGACAAGACGAGCAAAGGCGGCCGAACGCCGCCAGTCGCCACTAGAGGCGAGACAAGGCGAGCAAAGACGGCCGAACGCTGCCAGTCGCCACTAGAGGCGGGACAGGGCGAGCAAAGGCGGCCGAACGCCGCCAGGCGCCACTAGAAGCGGGACAAGGCGAGGCACAGGCGGCCGAACGCCGCCAGTCGCCACTACAGGCGGGACAAGGCGAGCAAAGTCGGCCGAACGCCGCCAGTCGCCGCTAGAGGCGTGACAAGGCTAGCAAAGGCGGCCGAACGCCACCAGTCGGCGCTATTGCGGGACAAGGCGAGGCACAGCGGCCGAACGCCGCCAGTCGCCACTAGATGCGGGCCAAGGCGAGGCAGAGGCGGCCGAAAGCCGCCAGTCGCTACTAGAGGCGGGACAAGGAGAGCAAAGGCGGCTGAACGCCGTCAGTCGCCACTAGAGTCGGGACAATGCGAGGCACAGTCGGCCAAACGCCGCCAGTCGCTACTAGAGGCGGGACAAGGCCAGCAAATGCGGCCGAACGAGGTCAGTCGCCACTTTAGGCGGGACAAGGCGAGGCACAGGCGGCCGAACGCCGACAGTCGCCACTAGAGGCGGGACAAGGGGAGCAAAGGCGGCCGAACGCCGCCAGTCGCCACTAGAGGCGGGACAACACGAGGCACAGGCGGCCGAACGCCGCCAGTCGCCGCTAGAGGCGGGGCAATGCGAGCAAAGCTGGCCGAACGCCGCCAGTCGCCACTAGAGGCGGGACAAGGCGAGCAAAGGCACCAAACGCCGCCAGTCCCCACTAGAGGCGGGACAAGGCGAGCAAAGGCGGCCGAACGCCACCAGTCGCCACTAGAGGTGGGACAAGGCTAGGCACAGGCAGCCAAACGCCGCCAGTCGCAACTACAGGCGGGACAATGCGACGCAAAGGCGGTCGAACAATGCCAGTCGCTACTAGAGGCGGGACAAGGCGACACACAGGCGGCCGAACGCCGTCAGTCGCAACTAGATGCGGGACAAGGCGAGCAAAGGCGGCCGAACGCCGTCAGTCGCAACTAGATGCGGGACAAGGCGAGCAAAGGCACCGAACGCCGCCAGTCCCCACTAGAGTCGGGACAAGGCGAGGCAATGGCGGCCGAAAGCCACCAGTCGCATCTAGAGGCGAGACAAGGCGAGCAAATGCGGCCGAACGCCGCCAGTCGCCACTAGAGGCGGGAAAAGGCGAGCAAAGGCGGCCGAACGCCGCCAGTCGCCACTACAGGCGGGACAAGGCGAGGCACAGTCGGCCGAACGCCGCCAGACGCTATTACTGGCGGGAAAAGGCGAGCAAAAGCGGCCGAACGCCGCATGACGCCTTTAGAGGCGAGACAAGGCGAGGCATAGGCGGCCGAACGCCGCCTGTCACCGCTTGAAGAGAGATGAGACGAAGAGCGGCTTGTCGAACGCCGCCAGTCGCCACTAGAGGCGGGACAAGGCGAGCAAAGGCGGCTGAACCCCGCCAGTCGCCACTAGAGGCTGGACAAGGCGAGGCACAGGTGGCCGAACGCTGCCAGTCGCCACTAGAGGCGGGACAAGGCGAGCAAAGGCGGCCGAACGCCGCCAGTTGCCACTAGAGGCTGGACGCCGCCAGTACCCACTAGAGGCGGGACAAGACGAGCAAAGGCGGCCGAACGCCGCCAGTCGCCACTAGAGGCGAGACAAGGCGAGCAAAGACGGCCGAACGCTGCCAGTCGCCACTAGAGGCGGGACAGGGCGAGCAAAGGCGGCCGAACGCCGCCAGGCGCCACTAGAAGCGGGACAAGGCGAGGCACAGGCGGCCGAACGCCGCCAGTCGCCACTACAGGCGGGACAAGGCGAGCAAAGTCGGCCGAACGCCGCCAGTCGCCGCTAGAGGCGTGACAAGGCTAGCAAAGGCGGCCGAACGCCACCAGTCGGCGCTATTGCGGGACAAGGCGAGGCACAGCGGCCGAACGCCGCCAGTCGCCACTAGATGCGGGCCAAGGCGAGGCAGAGGCGGCCGAAAGCCGCCAGTCGCTACTAGAGGCGGGACAAGGAGAGCAAAGGCGGCTGAACGCCGTCAGTCGCCACTAGAGTCGGGACAATGCGAGGCAAATGTGGCCGAACGCCGCCAGTCGCCACTAGAGTCGGAACAAGGCGAGGCAAAGGCGGCCGAACGCCGCCAGTCGCCGCTAGAGGCGAGACAAGGCGAGAAAAGGCGGCCGAACGCCGCCAGTCGGCACTAGAGGCGGGACAAGGCGAGCAAAGGCGGCCGAACGCCGTCAGTCGCCACTAGAGGCGGGACAAGGCGAGGCACAGGCGGCCGAACGCCGCCAGTCGCCACTCGAGGCGGGACAAGGCGAGCAAAGGCGGCCGAACTCCGCCAGTCGCCACTAGAGGCTGGACAAGGCGAGCAAAGGCGGCCGAACACCGCCAGTCGCCGCTAGAGGCGAGACAAGGCGAGCAAAGGCTGCCGAACGCCGCCAGTCGCCACTAGAGGCGGGAAAAGGAGAGGCACAGTCGGCCGAACGCCAGCTAGTCGCCACAGGCGGGACAAGGCGAGCAAAGGCGGCCGAACGCTGCCAGACGCGACTAGATGCGTGACAAGGCGGGCAAAGGCGGCCGAACGCCGCCAGTCGAAACTAGAGGCGGGACAAGGCGAGCAAATGCGGCCGAACGCCGCCAGTCGCCACTAGAGGCGGGACAAGGCGAGCAAAGGCGGCCGAACGCCACCAGTCGCCACTAGAGGTGGGACAAGGCTAGGCACAGGCAGCCAAACGCCGCCAGTCGCAACTACAGGCGGGACAATGCGACGCAAAGGCGGTCGAACAATGCCAGTCGCTACTAGAGGCGGGACAAGGCGACACACAGGCGGCCGAACGCCGTCAGTCGCAACTCGATGCGGGACAAGGCGAGCAAAGGCGGCCGAACGCCGCCAGTCGCCACTAGAGGCGGGACAAGGCGAGCAAAGGCACCAAACGCCGCCAGTCCACACTAGAGGCGGGACAAGGCGAGCAAAGGCGGCCGAACGCCACCAGTCGCCACTAGAGGTGGGACAAGGCTAGGCACAGGCAGCCAAACGCCGCCAGTCGCAACTACAGGCGGGACAATGCGACGCAAAGGCGGTCGAACAATGCCAGTCGCTACTAGAGGCGGGACAAGGCGACACACAGGCGGCCGAACGCCGTCAGTCGCAACTAGATGCAGGACAAGGCCAGCAAAGGCGGCCAAACGGCGCCAGTCGCCACTAGAGGCGGGACAAGGCGAGGCACAGCCGGCCGAACGCCGCCAGTCACCACTAGAGGCGGGACAAAGCGAGCAAAGGCGTCCGAACGCCGCCAGTCGCCACTAGAGGCGGGACAAGGCGAGCAAAGTCGGCCGAACGCCGCCAGTCGCCACTAGAGGCGGGACAAGGCGAGCAAAGGCGGCCGAACGCCGCCAGTCGCCACTAGAGGCGGGACAAGGCGAGGCACAGGCGGCCGAACGCCGCCAGTCGCCACTACAGGTGGGACAATGAGAGACAAATGCGGCCGAACGCCGCCAGTCGCCACTAGAGTCGGGACAAGGCGAGCAAAGGCGGCCGAACGCCGCCAGTCGCCACTAGAGGCGGGACAAGGCGAGCAAAGGCACCGAACGCCGCCAGTCCCCACTAGAGGCGGGACAAGGCGAGCAAAGGCGGCCGAACGCCGCCAGTCGCATCTAGAGGCGGGACAAGGCAAGGCACAGTCGGCCGAACGCCGCCAGTCGCCACTAGAGGCAGGACAAGGCGAGGCACAGTCGGCCGAACGCCGCCAGTCGCTACTACAGGCGGGACAAGGCGAGCAAATGCGGCCGAACGCCGCCAGACGCCACTAGAGGCGGGACAAGGCGGGCAAAGGCGCCCGAACGCCGCCAGTTGCGACTAGAGGCGGGACAAGGCGAGCAAAGGCTGACGAACGCCGCCAGTCGCCACTAGAGGCGGGACACGGCGAGGCACAGGCGGCCGAACGCCGCCAGTCGCCACTAGAGGCGGGACAAGGCGAGCAAAGGCTGCCGAACGCCGACAGTCGGCACCAGAGGCGGGACAAGGCGAGCAAAGGCGGCCGAACGCCGCCAGTCGCCACTAGAGGCGGGACAAGGCGAGCAAAAGCTCACGAACGCCGCCAGTCGCCACTAGAGGGGGGACAAGGCGAGGCACAGGCGGCCGAATGCAGCCAGTCGCCACTAGAGGCGGGACAAGGTGAGCAAAGGCGGCCGAACGCCGCCAGTCGCCACTACAGGCGGGACAAGGCGAGCAAAGTCGGTCGAACGCCTCCACTCGCCGCTAGAGGCGAGACAAGGCGAGGCTAGGCGGCCGAACGCCGCCAGTCGCCACTAGAGGCGGGACAAGGTGAGCAAAGGCGGCCGAACGCCGCCAGTCGCCACTACAGGCGGGACAAGGCGAGCAAAGTCGGTCGAACGCCTCCAGTCGCCGCTAGAGTCGAGACAAGGCGAGGCTAGGCGGCCGAACGCCGCCAGTCGCCACTAGAGGCGGGACAAGGCGAGCAAAGGCGGCCGAACGCCGCCAGTCGCCACTAGAGGCGGGACAAGGCGAGCAAAGCCGGCCGCACACTGCCAGTCGCCACTAGAGGCGGGACAAGGCGAGCAAAGGCGGCCGAACGCCGCCAGTTGCCACTAGAGGCTGGACGCCGCCAGTCTCCACTAGAGGCGGGACAAGACGAGCAAAGGCGGCCGAACGCCGCCAGTCGCCACTAGAGGCGGGACAAGGCGAGCAAAGACTGCCGAACGCCGCCAGTCTTTACTAGAGGCGGGACAGGGCGAGGCACAGGCGGACGAACGCCGCCAGTCGCCACTAGAGGCGGGACAAGGCGAGGTACAGGCGGCGGAACGCCGCCTGTCGCTAATAGAGTCGGGACAAGGCGAGCAAAGGCGGCCGAACGCCGCCAGTCTCCACTAGAGGCGGGACAAGCCGAACAAAGGCGGCCCAATGCCGCCAGTCGCCACTAGAAGCGGGACAAGGCGCCGCACAGGCGGCCGAACGCCGCCAGTCGCCACTACAGGCGGGACAAGACGAGCAAAGTCGGCCGAACGCCGCCAGTCGACGCTAGAGCTGTGACAAGGGTAGCAAAGGCGGCCGAACGCCACCAGTCGGCGCTAGTGGCGGGACAAGGCGAGGCACAGCGGCCGAACGCCGCCAGTCGCCACTACAGGCGGGAAAATGCAAGGCAAAGGTGGCCGAACGCTGCCAGTCGCCACTACAGGCGGGACAAGGCGAGCAAAGGCGGCCGAACGCTGCCAGACGCCACTAGACGCGTGACTAGGCGGGCAAAGGCGGCCGATCGCCGCCAGTTGCCACTAGAGGCGGGACAAGGCGAGGCACAGGCGGCCGAACGCCGCCAGTCGCCACTAGAGGCAGGACAAAGCGAGGCACAGTCGGCCGAACGCCGCCAGACGCTACTACTGGCGGGACAAGGCGAGCAAATGCGGCCGAACGCCGCCAAACGCCACTAGAGGCGAGACAAGGTGGGCACAGGCGGCCGAACGCCGCCAGTCGCAATTAGAGGCGGGACAAGGCGAGCAAAGGCTCTCGAACCCCGCCAGTCGCCACTAGAGGGGGACAAGGCGAGGCACAGGCGGCCGAATGCAGCCAGTCGCCCTAGAGGCGGGACAAGGCGAGCAAAGGCGGCCGAATACCGCCAGTCGCCACTACAGGCGGGACAAGGCGAGCAAAGTCGGTCGAACGCCGCCAGTCGCCGCTAGAGGCGAGACAAGGCGAGGCTAGGCGGCCGAACGCCGCCAGTCGCCACTAGAGGGGGGACAAGGCGAGGCACAGGCGGCCGAATGCAGCCAGTCGCCACTAGAGGCGGGACAAGGCGAGCAAAGGCGGCCGAACGCCGCCAGTCGCCACTACAGGCGGGACAAGGCGAGCAAAGGCGGCCGAACGCCGCCAGTTGCCACTAGAGGCTGGACGCCGCCAGTCTCCACTAGAGGCGGGACAAGACGAGCAAAGGCGGCCGAACGCCGCCAGTCGCCACTAGTGGCGGGACAAGGCGAGCAAAGACGGCCGAACGCCGCCAGTCGCCACTAGAGGCGGGACAGGGCGAGGCACAGGCGGACGAACGCCGCCAGTCGCCACTAGAGGCGGGACAAGGCGAGCAAAGGCGCCGAACGCCGCCAGTCCCCACTAGAGGCGGGACAAGGCGAGCAAAGGCGGCCGAACGCCGCCAGTCGCATCTAGAGGCGGGACAAGGCAAGGCACAGTCGGCCGAACGCCGCCAGTCGCCAGTAGCGGCAGGACAAGGCGAGGCACAGTCGGCCGAACGCCGCCAGTCGCTACTACAGGCGGGACAAGGCGAGCAAATGCGGCCGAACGCCGCCAGACGCCACTAGAGGCGGGACAAGGCGGGCAAAGGCGGCCGAACGACGCCAGTTGCGACTAGAGGCGGGACAAGGCGAGCAAAGGCTGACGAAAGCCGCCAGTGGCCACTAGAGGCGGGACAAGGCGAGGCACAGGCGGCCGAACGCCGCCAGTCGCCACTAGAGGCGGGACAAGGCGAGCAAAGGCGGCCGAACGCCGCCAGTCGGCACTAGAGGCGGGACAAGGCGAGCAAAGACGGCCGAACGCCGCCAGTCGCCACTAGAGGCGGGACAAGGCGAGCAAAGGCTCACGAACGCCGCCAGTCGCCACTAGAGGGGGGACAAGGCGAGGCACAGGCGGCCGAATGCAGGCAGTCGCCACTAGAGGCGGGACAAGGTGAGCAAAGGCGGCCGAACGCCGCCAGTCGCCACTACAGGCGGGACAAGGCGAGCAAAGTCGGTCGAACGCCGCCAGTCGCCGCTAGAGGCGAGACAAGGCGAGGCTAGGCGGCCGAACGCCGCCAGTCGCCACTAGAGGCGGGACAAGGCGAGCAAAGGCGGCCGAACGCCGCCAGTCGCCACTAGAGGCGGGACAAGGCGAGCAAAGCCGGCCACACACTGCCAGTCGCCACTAGAGGCGGGACAAGGCGAGCAAAGGCGGCCGAACGCCGCCAGTTGCCACTAGAGGCTGGACGCCGCCAGTCTCCACTAGAGGCGGGACAAGACGAGCAAAGGCGGCCAAACGCCGCCAGTCGCCACTAGAGGCGGGACAAGGCGAGCAAAGACGGCCGAACGCCGCCAGTCGCCGCTAGAGGCGGGACAAGGCGAGGTACAGGCGGCGGAACGCTGCCTGTCGCTAATAGAGGCGGGACAAGGCGGGCAAAGGCGGCCGAACGCCGCCAGTTGCGACTAGAGGCGGGACAAGGCGAGCAAAGGCTGACGAACGCCGCCAGTCACCACTAGAGGCGGGACAAGGCGAGGCTAGTCGGCCGAACGCCGCCAGTCGCCACTAGAGGCGGGACAAGGCGAGCAAAGGCGGCCGAACGCCGCCAGTCGCCACTAGATGCGGGACAAGGCGAGCAAAGCCGGCCGCACATTGCCAGTCGCTACTAGAGGCGGGACAAGGCGAGCAAAGGCGGCCGAACGCCGCCAGTCGCCACTAGAGGCGGGACAAGGCGAGCAAAGACGGCCGAACGCCGCCAGTCTTTACTAGAGCCGGGACAGGGCGAGGCACAGGCGGACGAACGCCGCCAGTCGCCACTAGAGGCGGGACAAGGCGAGGTACAGGCGGCGGAACGCCGCCTGTCGCTAATAGAGGCGGGACAAGGCGAGCAAAGGCGGCCGAACGCCGCCAGTCGCCACTAGAGTCGGGACAAGGCGCAGCACAGGCGGCCGAACGCCGCCAGTCGCCACTACAGGCGGGACAAGGCGAGCAAAGTCGGCCGAACGCCGCCAGTCGACGCTAGAGGCGTGACAAGGCTAGCAAAGGCGGCCGAACGCCACCAGTCGCCACTAGAGGCGGGACAAGGCGAGCAAAGGCGGCCGAACGCCGCCAGTCGCCACTAGATACGGGACAAGGCGAGCAAAGGCGGCCGAACGCCGCCAGTCGCCACTAGAGGCGGGACAAGGCGAGCAAAGGCTCACGAACGCCGCCAGTCGCCACTAGAGGGGGGACAAGGCGAGGCACAGGCGGCCGAATGCAGCCAGTCGCCACTAGAGGCGGGACAATGTGAGCAAAGTCGGCCGAACGCCGCCAGTCGCCACTACAGGCGGGACAAGGCGAGCAAAGTCGGTCGAACGCCGCCAGTCGCCGCTAGAGGCGAGACAAGGCGAGGCTAGGCGGCCGAACGCCGCCAGTCGCCACTAGAGGCGGGACAAGGCGAGCAAAGCCGGCCGAACGCCGCCAGTCGCCACTAGATGCGGGACAAGGCGAGCAAAGCCGGCCGCACATTGCCAGTCGCCACTAGAGGCGGGACAAGGCGAGCAAAGGCGGCCGAACGCCGCCAGTTGCCACTAGAGGCTGGACGCCGCCAGTCTCCACTAGAGGCTGGACAAGACGAACAAGGCGGCCGAACGCCGCCAGTCGCCACTAGAGGCGGGACAAGGCGAGCAAAGACGGCCGAACGCCGCCAGTCTTTACTAGAGCCGGGACAGGGCGAGGCACAGGCGGACGAACGCCGCCAGTCGCCACTAGAGGCGGGACAAGGCGAGGTACAGGCGGCGGAACGCCGCCTGTCGCTAATAGAGGCGGGACAAGGCGAGCAAAGGCGGCCGAACGCCGCCAGTCGCCACTAGAGTCGGGACAAGGCGAGCAAAGGCGGCCGAACGCCGCCAGTCTCCACTAGAGGCGGGACAAGCCGAACAAAGGCGGCCGAATGCCGCCAGTCGCCACTAGAAGCGGGGCAAGGCGCAGCACAGGCGGCCGAACGCCGCCAGTCGCCACTAGAGGCGGGACAAGGCGATCAAATTCTGACGAACGCCGCCAGTCGCCACTAGAGGCGGGACAAGGCGAGCAAAGGCGGCCGAACGCTGCCAGTCGCCACTAGAGGCGGCACAAGGCGAGGCACAAGCGGCCGAACGGTGCCAGTCGCCACTAGATGCGGGACAAGGCGAGCGAAGGCGGCAGAACGCTGCCAGTCGCCACTAGAGGCGGCACAAGGCGAGGCACAGTCGGCCGAACGCCGCCAGTCGCCACTAGAGGAAGGACAAGGGGAGGCACAGTCGGCCGAACGCCGCCAGACGCTACTACTGGCGGGACAAGGCAAGCAAATGCGGCCGAACGCCGCCAGACGCCACTAGAGGCGAGACAAGGTGGGCACAGGCGGCCGAACGCCGCCAGTCGCAACTAGAGGCGGGAGGAGGCGAGCAAATGCGGCCGAATACCGCAAGTCGCCACTACAGGCGGGACAAGGCGAGCAAAGTCGGTCGAACGCCGCCAGTCGCCGCTAGAGGCGAGACAAGGCGAGGCTAGGCGGCCGAACGCCGCCAGTCGCCACTAGAGGGGGGACAAGGCGAGGCACAGGCGGCCGAATGCAGCCAGTCGCCACTAGAGGCGGGATAAGGAGAGCAAAGGCGGCTGAACGCCGCCAGTCGCCACTACAGGCGGGACAAGGCGAGCAAAGGCGGCCGAACGCCGCCAGTTGCCACTAGAGGCTGGACGCCGCCAGTCTCCAATAGAGGCGGGACAAGACGAGCAAAGGCGGCCGAACGCCGCCAGTCGCCACTAGTGGCGGGACAAGGCGAGCAAAGACGGCCAAACGCCGCCAGTCGCAACTAGAGGCGGGACAAGGCGAGGTACAGGCGGCGGAACGCTGCCTGTCGCTAATAGAGGCGGGACAAGGCTAGCAAAGGCGGCCGAACGCCGCCAGTCGCCACTAGAGGCGGGAGAAGGCGAGCAAAGTCGGCCGAACGCCGCCATTCTCCACTAGAGGCGGGACAAGGCGAGCAAATGCGGCCGAATGCCGCCAGTCGCCACTAGAGTCGGGACAAGGCGAGCAAAGGCGGCCGAACGCCGTCAGTTGCGACTAGAGGCGGGACAAGGCGAGCAAAGTCTGACGAACGCCGTCAGTCGCCACTAGAGGCGGGACAAGGCGAGGCACAGGAGGCCGAACTCCGCCAGTCGCCACTAGAGGCGGGACAAGGCGAGCAAAGACGGCCGAACGCTGCCAGTCGCCACTAGAGGCGGGACAAGGCGAGGCACAGGCTGCCGAACGGCGCCAGTAGCCACTAGAGGCGGGGCAAGGCGAGCAAAGGCGGCCGAACGCTGCCAGTCGCCACTAAAAGCGGGACAAGGCGAGGTACAGGCGGCCGAACGCCGCCAGTCGCCACTACAGGCGGCAAAAGGCAAGCAAAGGCGACCGAACGCCGCCAGTCGCCGCTAAAGGCGATACAAGGTGAGCAAAGGCGGCCGAACGCAGTCAGTCGCCACTAGAGGCGGGACAAGGCGAGGCAGAGGCGGCCGAACGCCGCCAGTCGCCACTACAGGCGGGACATTGCGAGGCAAATGTGGCCGAACGCCGCCAGTCGCCACTAGAGTCGGAACAAGGCGAGGCAAAGGCGGCCGAACGCCGCCAGTCGCCGCTAGAGGCGAGACAAGGCGAGAAAAGGCGGCCGAACGCCGCCAGTCGGCACTAGAGGCGGGACAAGGCGAGCAAAGACGGCCGAACGCCGCCAGTCGCCACTAGAGGCGGGACAAGGCGAGCAAAGGCGGCCGAACGCCGCCAGTCGCCACTAGAGGCGGGACATTGCGAGGCAAATGTGGCCGAACGCCGCCAGTCGCCACTAGAGTCGGAACAAGGCGAGGCAAAGGCGGCCGAACAACGCCAGTCGCCGCTAGAGGCGAGACAAGGCGAGAAAAGGCGGCCGAACGCCGCCAGTCGGCACTAGAGGCGGGACAAGGCGAGCAAAGACGGCCGAACGCCGCCAGTCGCCACTAGAGGCGGGACAAGGCGAGCAAAGGTGGCCGAACGCCGCCAGACGCTACTACTGGCGGGACAAGGCGAGCAAATGCGGCCGAACGCCGCCAGACGCCACTAGAGGCGAGACAAGGTGGGCACAGGCGCCGAACGCCGCCAGTCGCCACTAGAGGCGGGACAAGGCGAGCAAAGGCTCACGAACGCCGCCAGTCGCCACTAGAGGGGGGACAAGGCGAGGCACAGGCGGCCGAATGCAGCCAGTCGCCACTAGAGGCGGGACAAGGCGAGCAAAGGCGGCCGAACGCCGCCAGTCGCCACAACAGGCGGGACAAGGCGAGCAAAGTCGGTCGAACGCCGCCAGTCGCCGCTAGAGGCGAGACAAGGCGAGGCTAGGCGGCCGAACGCCGCCAGTCGCCACTAGAGGCGGGACAAGGCGAGCATAGCCGGCCGAAAGATGCCAGTCGCCACTAGAGGCGGGACAAGGCGAGCAAAGCCGGCCGAACACTGCCAGTCGCCACTAGAGGCGGGACAAGGCGAGCAAAGGCGGCCGAACGCCGCCAGTTGCCACTAGAGGCTGGACACCGCCAGTCTCCACTAGAGGCGGGACAAGACGAGCAAAGGCGGCCGAACGCCGCCAGTCGCCACTAGAGGCGGGACAAGGTGAGCAAAGACGGCCGAACGCCGCCAGTCGCCACTAGAGGCGGGACAGGGCGAGGCACAGGCGGACGAACGCCGCCAGTCGCCACTACAGGCGGGACAAGGCGAGGTACAGGCGGCGGAACGCCGCCTTTCGCTAATACAGGCGGGACAAGGCGAGCAAAGGCGGCCGAACGCCGCCAGTCGCCACTAGAGGCGGGACAAGGTGAGCAAATGCGGCCGAACGCCGCCAGTCGCCACTAGTGGCGGGACAAGGCGAGCAAAGACGGCCAAACGCCGCCAGTCGCAACTAGAGGCGGGACAAGGCGAGGTACAGGCGGCGGAACGCTGCCTGTCGCTAATAGAGGCGGGACAAGGCTAGCAAAGGCGGCCGGACGCTGCCAGTCGTCACTAGAGGCGGGACAAGGCGAGCAAAGGCGGCCGAACGCCGGCAGTCGCCACTAGAGGTGGGACAATGCGAGGCACAGGCGGCCGAACGCCGCCAGTCGGCACTAGAGGCGGCACAAGGCGAGGCTAGGCGGGCGAACGCTGCCGGTCGCCACTAGAGGCGGGACAAGGCGAGCAAAGGCGGCCGAACGCTGTCAGTCGCCACTAGAAGCGGGACAAGGCGAGGCAAGGGGGCCGAACGGCTCCAGTCGCCACTAAAGGCGGGAAGAGGAGAGAAATAGTGGCCGAACGCCGCCAGTCGCCACTAGAGGCGGGACAAGGCGAGCAAAGGCGGACGAACGCCGCCAGTCGCCACTAGAGGCTGGACAAGGCGAGGCAAAGGCGGCCGAACGCCCCCAGTCGCCACTAGAGGCAGGACAAGACGAGGCAATGGCGGCCGAACGCCGCCAGTCGCCACTAGAGGCGAAACAAGGCGAGCAAAGGGCGGCCGAACGCCGCCAGTCGCCACTAGAGGAGGGACAAGGCGAGGCACAGTCGGCCGAAAGCCGCCAGTCGCCACTAGAGGCGGGACAAGGCGAGCAAAGGTGGCCGAACGCTGTCAATCGCCACTAGAGGCGGGACAAGGCGAGGCACAGGCGGCCGAACGCCGCCAGTCGCCACTAGAGGCGGGACAAGGCGAGAAAAGGCGGCCGAACGCCGCCTGTCGCTACTAGAGGCGGGACAAGGCGAGCAAAGGCGTCCGAACGCCACCAGTCGCCACTAGAGGCGGGACAAGGCGAGCAAAGGCGTCCGAACGCCGCCAAACGCCACTAGATGCGGGACAAGGCGAGGCACAGGCGGCCGGACGCTGCCAGTCGTCACTAGAGGCGGGACAAGGCGAAGCACAGGCGGCCGAACGCCGCCAGTCGCCCCTAGAGAGGGAACAAGGCGAGCAATGGCGGCCGAACGCCACCAGTTGCCACTAGAGGCTGGACAAGGCGAGGCACAGGTTCCGAACGCCGCCAGTCGCCACTAGAGGTGGCACAAGGCGAGCAAATGTGGCCGAACGCCGCCAGTCGCCACTAGAGGCGGGACAAGGCAAGCAATGGCGGCCGAACGCCTCCAGTCGCCACTAGAGGCGGGACAAGGCGAGGCACAGGCGGCCGAACGCCGCCAGTCGCCACTAGAGGCGGGACAAGGCGAGCAAAGGCGGCCGAACGCCGCCAGTCGCCACTAGAGGCGGGACAAGGCGAGGCACAGGCGGCCGGACGCTGCCAGTCGTCACTAGAGGCGGGACAAGGCGAGCAAAGGCGGCCGAACGCCGTCAGTCGCCACTAGAGGCGGGACAAGCCGAGGCACAGGTGGCCGAACGCCGCCCGTCGCCACTAGAGGCGGGACAAGGCGAGCAAAGGCGGCCGAACGCCGCCAATTGCCACTAGAGGCGGGACAAGGCGAGGCACAGGCGGCCGAACGCCGCCAGTCGCCACTAGAGGCGGGAGAAGGCGAGCAAAGGCGGCCGAACGCCGCCAGTCGCCACTAGAGGCGGGACAAGGCGAGGCACAGTCGGCCGAACGCCGCCAGTCGCCACTAGAGGCGGGAAGAGGCGAGAAAAAGCGGCCGAACGCCGCCAGTCGCCACTAGAGGCGGGTCAAGGCGATCAAAGGCGGACGAACGCCGCCAGTCGCCACTAGAGGCTGGACAAGGCGAGGCAAAGGCGGCCGAACGCCCCCAGTCGCCACTAGAGGCAGGACAAGGCGAGACAATGGAGGCCGAACGCCGCCAGTCGCCACTAGAGGCGAAACAAGGCGAGCAAAGGCGGCCGAACGCCGCCAGTGGCCACTAGAGGAGGGACAAGGCGAGGCACAGGTTGCCGAACGCCGCCAGTCGCCACTAGAGGCGGGACAAGGCGAGGCACAGGCGGCCGAACGCCGGCAGTCGCCACTAGAGAGGGAAAAAGGCGAGCAAAGGCGGCCAAACGCCACCAGTTGCCACTAGAGGCTGGACAAGGCGAGGCACAGGCGGCCGAACGCCGCCAGTCGCAACAAGAGGTGGCACAAGGCGAACAAAGGTGGCCAAGCACCGTCAGTCGCCACTAGAGGCGGGACAAGACGAGCAAAGTCGGCCGAAAGCCGCCATTCGCCACTAGAGGCGGGACAAGGCGAGCAAAGGCGGCTGAACGCCTCCAGTCGCCACTAGAGTCGGGACAAGGCGAGGCACAGGCGGAAGAACGCCGCCAGTCGCCACTAGAGGCGGGACAAGGCGAGGCACAGGCGGCCGAACGCTGCCAGTCGCAACTAGAGGCGGGAAAAGGCGAGAAAAGACGGCCGAACCCCGCCTGTCGCTACTAGAGGCGGGACAAGGCGAGCAAAGGCGGACGAACGCGACCAGTCGCCACTACCGGCCGGACAAGGCGAGCAAAGTCGGCCGAACGCTGCCAGTCGCCACTAGAGGCGGGACAAGGCGAGCAAAGGCGGCCGAACCCCTCCAGTCGCCACTAGAGGCGGGACAAGGCGAGGCACAGGCGGCCGAACGCTGCCAGTCGCCACTAGAGGCGGGACAAGGCGAGCAAATCCGGCCGAACGCCGCCAGTCGCCACTAGAGGCGGGATAAGGCGAGGCACAGGCGGCCGGACGCTGCCAGTCGTCACTAGAGGCGGGACAAGGCGAGCAAAGGCGGCCGAACGCCGTCAGTCGCCACTAGAGGTGGGACAAGGCGAGGCACAGGCGGCCGAACGCTGCCAGTCGCCACTAGAGGCGGCACAAGGGGAGGCTAGGCGGGCGAACGCTGCCGGTCGCCACTAGAGGCGGGACAAAGCGAGCAAAGCCGGCCGAACGCCGCCAGTCGCCACTCGAGACGGGACAAGGCGAGCAAAGGCGGCCGAACGCCGCCAGTCGCCACTAGAGGCTGGACAAGGCGAGGCACAGGCGGCCGAACGCCGCCAGTCGCCACTAGAGGCGGGACAAGGCGAGCAAAGGCGTCCGAACGCCGCCAGTCGCCACTAGAGGCGGGACGAGGCGAGGCACAGTCGGCCGAACGCCGCCAGTCGCCACTGGAGGCGGGACAAGGCGAGCAAAGGCGGCCGAACGCTGTCAGTCGCCACTAGAAGCGGGACAAGGCGAGGCACAGGCGGCCGAACGGCTCCAGTCGCCACTAAAGGCGGGAAGAGGAGAGAAAAAGCGGCCGAACGCCGCCAGTCGCCACTAGAGGCGGGACAAGGCGAGCAAAGGCGGACGAACGCCGCCAGTCGCCACTAGAGGCTGGACAAGGCGAGTCAAAGGCGGCCGAACGCCCCCAGTCGCCACTAGAGGCAGGACAAGGCGAGGCAATGGCGGCCGAACGCCGCCAGTCGCCACTAGAGGCGAAACAAGGCGAGCAAAGGGCGGCCGAACGCTGCCAGTCGCCACTAGAGGAGGGACAAGGCGAGGCACAGTCGGCCGAAAGCCGCCAGTCGCCACTAGAGGCAGGACAAGGCGAGCAAAGGTGGCCGAACGCTGTCAATCGCCACTAGAGGCGGGACAAGGCGAGGCACAGGCGGCCGAACGCCGCCAGTCGCCACTAGAGGCAGGACAATGTGAGCAAAGCCGGCCGAACGCCAACAGTCGCAACTAGAGGCGGGACAAGGCGAGGCACAGGTTGCCGAACGCCGCCAGTCGCCACTAGAGGCGGGACAAGGCGAGGCACAGGCGGCCGAACGCCGCCAGTCGCCACTAGAGAGGGAAAAAGGCGAGCAAAGGCGGCCGAACGCCACCAGTTGCCACTAGAGGCTGGACAAGGCGAGGCACAGGCGGCCGAACGCCGCCAGTCGGAACTAGAGGTGGCACAAGGCGAACAAAGGCGGCCAAGCGCCGTCAGTCGCCACTAGAGGCGGGACAAGACGAGCAAAGTCGGCCGAACGCCGCCAGTCGCCACTAGAGGCGGGACAAGGCGAGAAAAGGCGGCCGAACGCCTCCAGTCGCCACTAGAGGCGGGACAAGGCGAGGCACAGGCGGAAGAACGCCGCCAGTCGCCACTAGTGGCGGGACAAGGCGAGAAATGGCGGCCGAACGCCGCCTGTCGCTACTAGAGGCGGGACAAGGCGAGCAAAGGCGGACGAACGCCGCCAGTTGCCACTAGAGGCCGGACAAGGCGAGGCAAAGGCGGACGAACTTCGCTATTCGCCACTAGAGGCGGGACAAGGCGAGCAAAGGCGTCCGAACGCCACCAGTCGCCATTAGATGCGGGACAAGGCGAGCAAAGTCGGCCGAACGCTGCCAGTCGCCACTAGAGGCGGGACAAGGTGAGCAAAGGCGGCCGAACGCCGCCAAACGCCACTATAGGCGGGACAAGGCGAGCAAAGGCGGGCGAACGCCGCCAGTCGCCACTGGAGGCGGGACAAGGCGAGGCACAGGCGGCCGAACGCCGCCAGTCGCCACTACAGGCAGCACAAGGCAAGCAAAGGCGGCCGAACGCCGTCAGTCGCCGCAAGAGGCGAGACAATGCGAGCAAAGGCGGCCGAACGTCGCCAGTCGTCACTAGAGTGGGGAAAAGGCGAGGCACAGTCGGCCGAACGCCGCCAGTCGCCACTAGAGGCGGGAAGAGGCGAGAAAAAGCGGCCGAACGCCGCCAGTCGCTACTAGAGGCGGGACAAGGCGAGCAAAGGCGGACGAACGCCGCCAGTCGCCACTAGAGGCTGGACAAGGCGAGGCAAAGGCGGCCGAACGCCCCCAGTCGCCACTAGAGGCAGGACAAGGCGAGGCAATGGAGGCCGAACGCCGCCAGTCGCCACTAGAGGCGAAACAAGGCGAGCAAAGGCGGCCGAACGCCGCCAGTCGCAACTAGAGGTGGTACAAGGCGAACAAAGGTGGCCAAGCGCCGTCAGTCGCCACTAGAAGCGGGACAAGGCGAGGCACAGGCGGAAGAACGCCGCCAGTCGCCACTAGAGGCGGGACAAGGCGAGCAAAGGCGGCCGAACGCCGCCAAACGCCAGTAGAGGCGGGACAAGGCGAGCAAAGGCGGGCGAACGCCGCCAGTCGCCACTGGAGGCGGGACAAGGCGAGGCACAGGCGGCCGAACGCTGCCAGTCGCCACTACAGGCAGCACAAGGCAAGCAAAGGCGGCCGAACGCCGCCAGTCGCCGTTAGAGGCGAGACAAGGCGAGCAAAGGCGGTCGAACGCCGCCAGTCGCCACTAGAGTGGGGAAAAGGCGAGGCACAGTCGGCCGAACGCCGCCAGTCGCTACTACAGGCGGGACAAGGCGAGCAAATGCGGCCGAACACCGCCAGACGCCACTAGAGGCGGGACAAGGCGGGCAAAGGCGCCCGAACGCCACCAGTTGCCACTAGAGGCGGGACAAGGCGAGCAAAGGTTGACGAAAGCCGCCAGTCGCCACTAGAGGCGGGACAATTCGAGGCACAGGCGGCCGAACGCCGCCAGTCGCCACTAGAGGCGGGATAGGCGAGCAAAGGCGGCCGAACGCAGCCAGTCGCCACTAGAGGCGGGAGAAGGCGAGGCACAGGCGGCCGAACGCTGCCAGTCGCCGCTAGAAGAGAGATGAGACAAGGAGCGGCTTGTCGAACGCCGCCAGTCGCCACTAGAGGCGGGACAAGGCGGGCAAAGGCGGCCGAACGTCGCCAGTCACCACTAGAGGCTGGACAAGTCGAGGCACAGGCGGCCGAACGCTGCCAGGCTCACTAGAGGCGGGACAAGGCGAGCAAAGGCGGCCGAACGCAGTCAGTCGCCACAAGAGGCGGGACAAGGCGAGGCACAGGCTGCCGAACGCCGTCAGTCGCCACTCGAGGCGGGACAAGGCGAGTAAAGGCGGCCGAACGACGCCAGTCGCCACTAGAGGCTGGACAAGGCGAGGCACAGGCGGCCGATCGCCGTCAGTCGCCACTAGAGGCGGGACAAGGCGAGCAAAGGCGTCCGAACGCCGCCAATTGCCACTAGAGGCGAGACAAGGCGAGGCACAGGCGGCCGAACGCAGCCAGTCTCCACTAGTGGCGGGTAAATGCGAGCAAAGGCGGCCGAACGCCGCCAGTCGCCACTAGAGGCGGGACAAAGCGAGCAAAGCCGGCCGAACGCCGCCAGTCGCCACTAGAGTCGGGACAAGGCGAGGCTAGGCGGCCGAACGCTGCCAGTCGCCACTAGATTCGGGACAAGGCGAGCAAAGGAGGCCGAACGCCGCCAGTCGCCACTAGAGGCGGGACAAAGCGAGCAAAGGCGGCCAAACGCCGTCAGTCGCCACTAGAGGCGGGAAAAGACGAGCAAAGTCGGCCGAAAGCCGCCACTCACCACTAGAGGCGGGACAAGGCGAGGCACAGGCGGCCGAACGCCGCCAGTCGCCACTACAGGCGGCACAAGGCAAGCAAAGGCGGCCGAACGCCGCCAGTCGCCGCTAGAGGCGAGACAAGGCGAGCAAAGGCGGCCGAACGCCGCCAGTCGCCACTAGAGGCAGGACAAGGCGAGACACAGTTGTCCGATCACCGCCAGTCACTACTACAGGCGGGACAAGGCGAGCAAATTCGGCCGAACGCCGCCAGACGCCACTAGAGGCGGGACAAGGCGTGCAAAGGCGGCCGAACGCCGCCAGTCGCCACTAGAGGCGGGACAAGGCGAGCAAAGGAGGCCGAACGCCGCCAGTCGCCACTAGAGGCGATACAAGGCGAGGCAAAGGCGGCCGAACGCCGCCAGTCGCCACTCGAGGCGGGGCAAGGCGAGTAAAGGCGGCCGAACGACGCCAGTCGCCACTAGAGGCTGGACAAGGCGAGGCCCAGGCGGCCGAACGCCGTCAGTCGCCACTAGAGGCGGGACAAGGCGAGCAAAGGCGGCCGAACGCCGTCAGTCGCCACTAGAGGTGGGACAAGGCGAGGCACAGGCGGCCGAACGCTGCCAGTCGCCACTAGAGGCGGCACAAGGCGAGGCTAGGCGGGCGAACGCTGCCGGTCGCCACTAGAGGCGGGACAAAGCGAGCAAAGCCGGCCGAACGCCGCCAGTCGCCACTCGAGACGGGACAAGGCGAGCAAAGGCGGCCGAACGCCGCCAGTCGCCACTAGAGGCTGGACAAGGCGAGGCACAGGCGGCCGAACGCCGCCAGTCGCCACTAGAGGCGGGACAAGGCGAGCAAAGGCGTCCGAACGCCGCCAGTCGCCACTAGAGGCGGGACGAGGCGAGGCACAGTCGGCCGAACGCCGCCAGTCGCCACTGGAGGCGGGACAAGGCGAGCAAAGGCGGCCGAACGCTGTCAGTCGCCACTAGAAGCGGGACAAGGCGAGGCACAGGCGGCCGAACGGCTCCAGTCGCCACTAAAGGCGGGAAGAGGAGAGAAAAAGCGGCCGAACGCCGCCAGTCGCCACTAGAGGCGGGACAAGGCGAGCAAAGGCGGACGAACGCTGCCAGTCGCCACTAGAGGCTGGACAAGGCGAGTCAAAGGCGGCCGAACGCCCCCAGTCGCCACTAGAGGCAGGACAAGGCGAGGCAATGGCGGCCGAACGCCGCCAGTCGCCACTAGAGGCGAAACAAGGCGAGCAAAGGGCGGCCGAACGCTGCCAGTCGCCACTAGAGGAGGGACAAGGCGAGGCACAGTCGGCCGAAAGCCGCCAGTCGCCACTAGAGGCAGGACAAGGCGAGCAAAGGTGGCCGAACGCTGTCAATCGCCACTAGAGGCGGGACAAGGCGAGGCACAGGCGGCCGAACGCCGCCAGTCGGAACTAGAGGTGGCACAAGGCGAACAAAGGCGGCCAAGCGCCGTCAGTCGCCACTAGAGGCGGGACAAGACGAGCAAAGTCGGCCGAACGCCGCCAGTCGCCACTAGAGGCGGGACAAGGCGAGAAAAGGCGGCCGAACGCCTCCAGTCGCCACTAGAGGCGGGACAAGGCGAGGCACAGGCGGAAGAACGCCGCCAGTCGCCACTAGAGGCGGGACAAGGCGAGAAATGGCGGCCGAACGCCGCCTGTCGCTACTAGAGGCGGGACAAGGCGAGCAAAGGCGGACGAACGCCGCCAGTTGCCACTAGAGGCCGGACAAGGCGAGGCAAAGGCGGACGAACTTCGCTATTCGCCACTAGAGGCGGGACAAGGCGAGCAAAGGCGTCCGAACGCCACCAGTCGCCATTAGATGCGGGACAAGGCGAGCAAAGTCGGCCGAACGCTGCCAGTCGCCACTAGAGGCGGGACAAGGTGAGCAAAGGCGGCCGAACGCCGCCAAACGCCACTATAGGCGGGACAAGGCGAGCAAAGGCGGGCGAACGCCGCCAGTCGCCACTGGAGGCGGGACAAGGCGAGGCACAGGCGGCCGAACGCCGCCAGTCGCCACTACAGGCAGCACAAGGCAAGCAAAGGCGGCCGAGCGCCGTCAGTCGCCGCAAGAGGCGAGACAAGGCGAGCAAAGGCGGCCGAACGTCGCCAGTCGTCACTAGAGTGGGGAAAAGGCGAGGCACAGTCGGCCGAACGCCGCCAGTCGCCACTAGAGGCGGGAAGAGGCGAGAAAAAGCGGCCGAACGCCGCCAGTCGCTACTAGAGGCGGGACAAGGCGAGCAAAGGCGGACGAACGCCGCCAGTCGCCACTAGAGGCTGGACAAGGCGAGGCAAAGGCGGCCGAACGCCCCCAGTCGCCACTAGAGGCAGGACAAGGCGAGGCAATGGAGGCCGAACGCCGCCAGTCGCCACTAGAGGCGAAACAAGGCGAGCAAAGGCGGCCGAACGCCGCCAGTCGCAACTAGAGGTGGTACAAGGCGAACAAAGGTGGCCAAGCGCCGTCAGTCGCCACTAGAAGCGGGACAAGGCGAAGCACAGGCGGAAGAACGCCGCCAGTCGCCACTAGAGGCGGGACAAGGCGAGCAAAGGCGGCCGAACGCCGCCAAACGCCAGTAGAGGCGGGACAAGGCGAGCAAAGGCGGGCGAACGCCGCCAGTCGCCACTGGAGGCGGGACAAGGCGAGGCACAGGCGGCCGAACGCTGCCAGTCGCCACTACAGACAGCACAAGGCAAGCAAAGGCGGCCGAACGCCGCCAGTCGCCGCTAGAGGCGAGACAAGGCGAGCAAAGGCGGTCGAACGCCGCCAGTCGCCACTAGAGTGGGGAAAAGGCGAGGCACAGTCGGCCGAACGCCGCCAGTCGCTACTACAGGCGGGACAAGGCGAGCAAATGCGGCCGAACACCGCCAGACGCCACTAGAGGCGGGACAAGGCGGGCAAAGGCGCCCGAACGCCACCAGTTGCCACTAGAGGCGGGACAAGGCGAGCAAAGGTTGACGAAAGCCGCCAGTCGCCACTAGAGGCGGGACAATTCGAGGCACAGGCGGCCGAACGCCGCCAGTCGCCACTAGAGGCGGGATAGGCGAGCAAAGGCGGCCGAACGCAGCCAGTCGCCACTAGAGGCGGGAGAAGGCGAGGCACAGGCGGCCGAACGCTGCCAGTCGCCGCTAGAAGAGAGATGAGACAAGGAGCGGCTTGTCGAACGCCGCCAGTCGCCACTAGAGGCGGGACAAGGCGGGCAAAGGCGGCCGAACGTCGCCAGTCACCACTAGAGGCTGGACAAGTCGAGGCACAGGCGGCCGAACGCTGCCAGGCTCACTAGAGGCGGGACAAGGCGAGCAAAGGCGGCCGAACGCAGTCAGTCGCCACAAGAGGCGGGACAAGGCGAGGCACAGGCTGCCGAACGCCGTCAGTCGCCACTCGAGGCGGGACAAGGCGAGTAAAGGCGGCCGAACGACGCCAGTCGCCACTAGAGGCTGGACAAGGCGAGGCACAGGCGGCCGATCGCCGTCAGTCGCCACTAGAGGCGGGACAAGGCGAGCAAAGGCGTCCGAACGCCGCCAATTGCCACTAGAGGCGAGACAAGGCGAGGCACAGGCGGCCGAACGCAGCCAGTCTCCACTAGTGGCGGGTAAATGCGAGCAAAGGCGGCCGAACGCCGCCAGTCGCCACTAGAGGCGGGACAAAGCGAGCAAAGCCGGCCGAACGCCGCCAGTCGCCACTAGAGTCGGGACAAGGCGAGGCTAGGCGGCCGAACGCTGCCAGTCGCCACTAGATTCGGGACAAGGCGAGCAAAGGAGGCCGAACGCCGCCAGTCGCCACTAGAGGCGGGACAAAGCGAGCAAAGGCGGCCAAACGCCGTCAGTCGCCACTAGAGGCGGGAAAAGACGAGCAAAGTCGGCCGAAAGCCGCCACTCACCACTAGAGGCGGGACAAGGCGAGGCACAGGCGGCCGAACGCCGCCAGTCGCCACTACAGGCGGCACAAGGCAAGCAAAGGCGGCCGAACGCCGCCAGTCGCCGCTAGAGGCGAGACAAGGCGAGCAAAGGCGGCCGAACGCCGCCAGTCGCCACTAGAGGCAGGACAAGGCGAGACACAGTGGTCCGATCACCGCCAGTCACTACTACAGGCGGGACAAGGCGAGCAAATTCGGCCGAACGCCGCCAGACGCCACTAGAGGCGGGACAAGGCGTGCAAAGGCGGCCGAACGCCGCCAGTCGCCACTAGAGGCGGGACAAGGCGAGCAAAGGAGGCCGAACGCCGCCAGTCGCCACTAGAGGCGATACAAGGCGAGGCAAAGGCGGCCGAACGCCGCCAGTCGCCACTCGAGGCGGGGCAAGGCGAGTAAAGGCGGCCGAACGACGCCAGTCGCCACTAGAGGCTGGACAAGGCGAGGCCCAGGCGGCCGAACGCCGTCAGTCGCCACTAGAGGCGGGACAAGGCGAGCAAAGGCGGCCGAACGCCGTCAGTCGCCACTAGAGGTGGGACAAGGCGAGGCACAGGCGGCCGAACGCTGCCAGTCGCCACTAGAGGCGGCACAAGGCGAGGCTAGGCGGGCGAACGCTGCCGGTCGCCACTAGAGGCGGGACAAAGCGAGCAAAGCCGGCCGAACGCCGCCAGTCGCCACTCGAGACGGGACAAGGCGAGCAAAGGCGGCCGAACGCCGCCAGTCGCCACTAGAGGCTGGACAAGGCGAGGCACAGGCGGCCGAACGCCGCCAGTCGCCACTAGAGGCGGGACAAGGCGAGCAAAGGCGTCCGAACGCCGCCAGTCGCCACTAGAGGCGGGACGAGGCGAGGCACAGTCGGCCGAACGCCGCCAGTCGCCACTGGAGGCGGGACAAGGCGAGCAAAGGCGGCCGAACGCTGTCAGTCGCCACTAGAAGCGGGACAAGGCGAGGCACAGGCGGCCGAACGGCTCCAGTCGCCACTAAAGGCGGGAAGAGGAGAGAAAAAGCGGCCGAACGCCGCCAGTCGCCACTAGAGGCGGGACAAGGCGAGCAAAGGCGGACGAACGCCGCCAGTCGCCACTAGAGGCTGGACAAGGCGAGTCAAAGGCGGCCGAACGCCCCCAGTCGCCACTAGAGGCAGGACAAGGCGAGGCAATGGCGGCCGAACGCCGCCAGTCGCCACTAGAGGCGAAACAAGGCGAGCAAAGGGCGGCCGAACGCTGCCAGTCGCCACTAGAGGAGGGACAAGGCGAGGCACAGTCGGCCGAAAGCCGCCAGTCGCCACTAGAGGCAGGACAAGGCGAGCAAAGGTGGCCGAACGCTGTCAATCGCCACTAGAGGCGGGACAAGGCGAGGCACAGGCGGCCGAACGCCGCCAGTCGCCACTAGAGAGGGAAAAAGTCGAGCAAAGGCGGCCGAACGCCACCAGTTGCCACTAGAGGCTGGACAAGGCGAGGCACAGGCGGCCGAACGCCGCCAGTCTGAACTAGAGGTGGCACAAGGCGAACAAAGGCGGCCAAGCGCCGTCAGTCGCCACTAGAGGCGGGACAAGACGAGCAAAGTCGGCCGAACGCCGCCAGTCGCCACTAGAGGCGGGACAAGGCGAGCAAAGGCGGCCGAACGCCTCCAGTCGCCACTAGAGGCGGGACAAGGCGAGGCACAGGCGGAAGAACGCCGCCAGTCGCCACTAGAGGCGGGACAAGGCGAGAAAAGGCGGCCGAACGCCGCCTGTCGCTACTAGAGGCGGGACAAGGCGAGCAAAGGCGGACGAACGCCGCCAGTTGCCACTAGAGGCCGGACAAGGCGAGGCAAAGGCGGACGAACTTCGCTATTCGCCACTAGAGGTGGGACAAGGCGAGCAAAGGCGTCCGAACGCCACCAGTCGCCATTAGATGCGGGACAAGGCGAGCAAAGTCGGCCGAACGCTGCCAGTCGCCACTAGAGGCGGGACAAGGTGAGCAAAGGCGGCCGAACGCCGCCAAACGCCACAATAGGCGGGACAAGGCGAGCAAAGGCGGGCGAACGCCGCCAGTCGCCTCTGGAGGCGGGACAAGGCGAGGCACAGGCGGCCGAACGCCGCCAGTCGCCACTACAGGCAGCACAAGGCAAGCAAAGGCGGCCGAACGCCGTCAGTCGCCGCAAGAGGCGAGACAAGGCGAGCAAAGGCGGCCGAACGTCGCCAGTCGTCACTAGAGTGGGGAAAAGGCGAGGCACAGTCGGCCGAACGCCGCCAGTCGCCACTAGAGGCGGGAAGAGGCGAGAAAAAGCGGCCGAACGCCGCCAGTCGCCACTAGAGGCGGGACAAGGCGAGCAAAGGCGGACGAACGCCGCCAGTCGCCACTAGAGGCTGGACAAGGCGAGGCAAAGGCGGCCGAACGCCCCCAGTCGCCACTAGAGGCAGGACAAGGCGAGGCAATGGAGGCCGAACGCCGCCAGTCGCCACTAGAGGCGAAACAAGGCGAGCAAAGGCGGCCGAACGCCGCCAGTCGCAACTAGAGGTGGCACAAGGCGAACAAAGTTGGCCAAGCGCCGTGAGTCGCCACTAGAAGCGGGACAAGGCGAGGCACAGGCGGAAGAACGCCGCCAGTCGCCACTAGAGGCGGGACAAGGCGAGCAAAGGCGGCCGAACGCCGCCAAACGCCAGTAGAGGCGGGACAAGGCGAGCAAAGGCGGGCGAACGCCGCCAGTCGCCACTGGAGGCGGGACAAGGCGAGGCACAGGCGGCCGAACGCTGCCAGTCGCCACTACAGGCAGCACAAGGCAAGCAAAGGCGGCCGAACGCCGCCAGTCGCCGCTAGAGGCGAGACAAGGCGAGCAAAGGCGGTCGAACGCCGCCAGTCGCCACTAGAGTGGGGAAAAGGCGAGGCACAGTCGGCCGAACGCCGCCAGTCGCTACTACAGGCGGGACAAGGCGAGCAAATGCGGCCGAACACCGCCAGACGCCACTAGAGGCGGGACAAGGCGGGCAAAGGCGCCCGAACGCCACCAGTTGCCACTAGAGGCGGGACAAGGCGAGCAAAGGCTGACGAAAGCCGCCAGTCGCCACTAGAGGCGGGACAAGTCGAGGCACAGGCGGCCGAACGCCGCCAGTCGCCACTAGAGGCGGGATAGGCGAGCAAAGGCGGCCGAACGCAGCCAGTCGCCACTAGAGGCGGGAGAAGGCGAGGCACAGGCGGCCGAACGCTGCCAGTCGCCGCTAGAAGAGAGATGAGACAAGGAGCGGCTTGTCGAACGCCGCCAGTCGCCACTAGAGGCGGGACAAGGCGGGCAAAGGCGGCCGAACGTCGCCAGTCACCACTAGAGGCTGGACAAGTCGAGGCACAGGCGGCCGAACGCTGCCAGGCTCACTAGAGGCGGGACAAGGCGAGCAAAGGCGGCCGAACGCAGTCAGTCGCCACAAGAGGCGGGACAAGGCGAGGCACAGGCTGCCGAACGCCGTCAGTCGCCACTCGAGGCGGGACAAGGCGAGTAAAGGCGGCCGAACGACGCCAGTCGCCACTAGAGGCTGGACAAGGCGAGGCACAGGCGGCCGATCGCCGTCAGTCGCCACTAGAGGCGGGACAAGGCGAGCAAAGGCGTCCGAACGCCGCCAATTGCCACTAGAGGCGAGACAAGGCGAGGCACAGGCGGCCGAACGCAGCCAGTCTCCACTAGTGGCGGGTAAATGCGAGCAAAGGCGGCCGAACGCCGCCAGTCGCCACTAGAGGCGGGACAAAGCGAGCAAAGCCGGCCGAACGCCGCCAGTCGCCACTAGAGTCGGGACAAGGCGAGGCTAGGCGGCCGAACGCTGCCAGTCGCCACTAGATTCGGGACAAGGCGAGCAAAGGAGGCCGAACGCCGCCAGTCGCCACTAGAGGCGGGACAAAGCGAGCAAAGGCGGCCAAACGCCGTCAGTCGCCACTAGAGGCGGGAAAAGACGAGCAAAGTCGGCCGAAAGCCGCCACTCACCACTAGAGGCGGGACAAGGCGAGGCACAGGCGGCCGAACGCCGCCAGTCGCCACTACAGGCGGCACAAGGCAAGCAAAGGCGGCCGAACGCCGCCAGTCGCCGCTAGAGGCGAGACAAGGCGAGCAAAGGCGGCCGAACGCCGCCAGTCGCCACTAGAGGCAGGACAAGGCGAGACACAGTGGGCCGATCACCGCCAGTCACTACTACAGGCGGGACAAGGCGAGCAAATTCGGCCGAACGCCGCCAGACGCCACTAGAGGCGGGACAAGGCGTGCAAAGGCGGCCGAACGCCGCCAGTCGCCACTAGAGGCGGGTCAAGGCGAGCAAAGGAGGCCGAACGCCGCCAGTCGCCACTAGAGGCGATACAAGGCGAGGCAAAGGCGGCCGAACGCCGCCAGTCGCCACTCGAGGCGGGGCAAGGCGAGTAAAGGCGGCCGAACGACGCCAGTCGCCACTAGAGGCTGGACAAGGCGAGGCCCAGGCGGCCGAACGCCGTCAGTCGCCACTAGAGGCGGGACAAGGCGAGCAAAGGCGGCCGAACGCATCCAATTGCCACTAGAGGCGAGACAAGGCGAGGCACAGGCGGCCGAACGCAGCCAGTCGCCACTAGTGGCGGGAAAATGCGAGCAAAGGCGGCCGAACGCCGCCAGTCGCCACTAGAGGCGGGACAAGGCGAGGCACAGGCGGCCGAACGCCGCCAGTCGCCACTAGAGGCGAGACAAGGCGAGCAAAGGCGGCCGAACCCAGCCAGTCGCCACTAGAGGCAGGACAAGGCGAGACACAGTGGGCCGATCACCGCCAGTCGCTACTACAGGCGGGACAAGGCGAGCAAATTCGGCCGAACGCCGCCAGACGCCACTAGAGGCGGGACAAGGCGTGCAAAGGCGGCCAAACGCCGCCAGTCGCCACTAGAGGCGGGACAAGGCGAGCAAAGGAGGCCGAACGCCGCCAGTCGCCACTAGAGGCGGGACAAGGCGAGCAAAGTTGGCTGAACGCCGCTAGTCGCCATTAGAGGCGGGACAAGGCGAGGCACAGGCGGCCGAACGCTGCCAGTCGCCACTAGATTTGGGACAAGGCGAGGAAAGGCGGGCGGACGACGCCAGTCGCCACTAGAGGCGGGACACGGCGAGGCACAGGCGGCCGAACGCCGCCAGTCGCCACTAGAGGCGTGACTACGCCAGCAAAGGCGGCCGTACACCGCCAGTCGCCACTAGAGGCGGGACAAGGCGAGCAAAGGCGGCCGAACGCCGCCAGTCACCACGAGAGGCAGGAAAAGGCGAGCACAGGCGGCCGAACGCCGCCAGTGGCCACTAGAGGCGGGACAAGGCGAGGCAAAGGCGGCCGAACGCCGCCAGTCGCCACTAGAGGCGGGACAAGGCGAGCAAATGCCGCCGGACGCCGCCATTCGCCACTAGAGGCGGAATACGGCGAGGCACAGGCGGCCGAACGCCACCAGTCGACACAAGAGGCGGGACAAGGCGAGCAAATGCGGCCGAACGCCACCAGTCGCCACTAAGGGCAGGACAAGGCGAGCAAAGTTGGCTGAACGCAGCTAGTCGCCACTAGAGGCGGGACAAGGCGAGGCACAGGCGGCCGAACGCCGCCAGTTGCAACTAGAGGCGGGACAATGCGAGGCACAGGCGGCCGAACGCCGCAAGTCGCCACTAGAGGCGGGACAATGCGAGAAAAGGCGGCCGAACAGCGACAGTCGCCACTAGGGGCGGGACAAGGTGAGGCACAGGGAGAGAACGCCGCCAGTCGCCACTAGAGGCGTGACTAGGGGAGCAAAGTTGGCTGTACGCCGCTAGTCGCCGCTAGAGGCGGGACAAGGCGAGGCACAGGGAGAGAACGCCGCCAGTCGCCACTAGAGGCGTGACTAGGCGAGCAAAGTTGGCTGTACGCCGCTAGTCGCCACAAGAGGCGGGACAAGGCGAGCAAAGGTGGCCGGACGCCGGCAGTCGCCACTAGAGGCGGGACAAGGCGAGGCACAGGTGGCCGAACGCCGCCAGTCGCCACTAGAGGCGTGACTAGGCCAGAAAAGGCGACCGAACGCTGCCAGTCGCCATTAGAGGCGGGACAAGGCGTGCAAAGGCGGCCGAACGCCGCCAGTCGCCACTAGTGGCGATTAAAGGCGAGGCAAAGGCGGCCGAACGCTGCCAGTCGCCACTAGAGGCGGGACAATGCTAGCAAACGCCGCCGGACGCCGCCAGTCGCCACTAGAGGCGGGACAAGGCGAGTCACAGGCGGCTAAACGCCACCAGTCGACACTAGAGGCGGGACAAGGCGTGCAAATGCGGACAAACGCCACCAGTCGCCACTAGAGGCAGGACAAGGCGAGCAAAGGCGGCCGAACGGCGCCAGTCGACGCTGGAGTCGGGACAAGTCGAGGCACAGGTGGCCGAACGCCGCCAGTCGCCACTAGAGGCGGGAAAAGGCGAGAAAAGGCGGCCGAACGCCGCCAGTCACCACTAGAGGCGGGACAAGGCGAGGCACAGGCGGCCGAACGCCGCCAGTCACCACTAGAGGCGGGACAAGGCGAGCAAAGGCGGCCGGACGTCGCCAGTCACCACTAGAGGCGGGACAAGGCGAGGCACAGGTGGCCGAACGCCGCCAGTCGCCACTACATTCGGGACAAGGCGAGCAAAGGCGGGCGGACGCCGGCAGTCGCCACTAGAGGCGGGACAAGGCGAGGCAAATGTGGCCGAACGCCGCCAGTCGCCACTGGAGGCGCGACTAGGCCCGCAAAGGCGGCCTAACGCCGCCATTTGCCATTAGAGGCGGGACAAGGCGAGCAAAGGCGGCCGAACGCTGCCAGTCGCCACTAGAGGCGGGACAATGCTAGCAAACGCCGCCAGACGCCGCCAGTCACCACTAGAGGCGGGACAAGGCGAGTCACAGGCGGCCAAACGTCACCAGTCGACACTAGAGGCGGGACAAGGCGAGCAAATGCGGCCGAACGCCACCAGTCGCCACTAGATGCAGGACAAGGCGAGCAAAGGCGGCCGAACAGCGCCAGTCGCAACTAGAGGCGGAACAAGACGAGGCACAGGCGGCCGAACGCCGCCAGTCGCCACTAGAGGCGGGACAAGGAGAGCAAAGGCGGTCGAACGCCGCCAGTCGCCACTAGAGGCGGGACAAGGCGAGCAAAGACGGCCGAACGCCCCCAGTCGCTACTAGAGGCAGGACAAGGCGAGCAAAGGCGACGAACGCCGCCAGTCGCCACTTGAGGCGGGGCAAGGCGAGGCACAGGCGGTCGAACGCCGCCAGTCGCCACTAGAGGCGCTACAAGGCGAGCAAAGGCGGCCGAACAGCAACAGTCGCCACTAAAAACGGGAGAAGTCGAGCAGTGGCAGCCGAATGCTGCCAGTCACCACTAGAGGCGGGACAAGGCGAGCAAAGGCGGCCGAATGCCACCAGTCGCCACTAGAGGCGGGACAAGGCGAGCAAAGGCGACGAACGCCGCCTGTCGCCTCTAGAGGCGGGGCAAGGCGAGGCACAGGCGGTCGAACGCTGCCAGACGCCACTAGAGGCGGGACAAGGCGAGAAAAGGCGGCCGAACGCCGCCAGTCGCCACTAGAGGCGGGACAAGGCGAGCAAAGGTTGGTTGGTTGGTTGGTTTGATGTTTTAGGGGGACAAAACTACGGAGGTCATCAGTCCCCCATTCCATCAAAGAGCGAGAGAAGTACGGAAACACTGTAAAGTTCGCCCACAGTTAAAACCGCTACGGGAGGAGAAAACCCCACTCAATCAATAAAAAGGAAACAAATTCGACAAAGGACAACAAAGCAGGAGACAACATGAAAGGACACAATCACAAGGAAACAGCAAACCAGTGCGGAAATAAAATGACAAAGCCAAAGTTCGTGGTTGACCGACCATGAAAATAAAGTAGGAAGGGTTAGCCACGGGGCAACACAAGTTTCATATAGAGTTGTAAAAACCGCTGTTACGAATAAAACCTAAAACAGAATCAGCCATATTGGCATCGTTACATAAAACGTCAGATAAAATTGCAGGAAGATTAAAATCCCGCCGCAGGGCGGCTAAAAGACGACAGTCCGTCAAAATGTGGGACACTGTCAAGGGAGAACCACAGCAACATCGAGGCGGGTCCTCACCGCGCAGGAGATGGCCGTGGGTCAGCCAAGTGTGGCCAATGCGGAGCCGGCACAGGACTACCGAGTCCCGGCGAGAGGCCCGCATTGAGGAGCGCCACGCAGCTGTGGTCTCCTTTATTGCCCTGAGTTTGTTGGGGTGGCTCAGGCTACGCCACTCTGCGGCCCAAAGCTCACGTACACTATGGCGCAACACAGTCTGGTAATCTGATGCCGGGAGACCAATGTCTAACACGGATGCATGGACAGCCTGTTTAGCTAGCTCATCGGCTCGTTCGTTGTTTGGGATGCCGATGTGACCAGGAGACCAAATGAAGACTACAGAGCGTCCTGACTGGTCGAGAGCAAAAAGTGTCTCATGTATAGCCAGCACCAAGGAGGAACGTGAATAACATTGCTCGAGTGTGCGAAGACTGCTCAGGGAGTCACTGCAAAGCAGAAAAGACCCACCTGAGCAGGAGCGCATATGCTCAAGAGCACGGAGAATGGCCACCAACTCGGCAGTGTATACACTGCAGCCATCCGGCAGAGACCGCTGCTCAACGTGATCGCCATGAACATAGGCAAAGCCAACACGGCCATGAACCATCGAACCGTCCGTATAGACGATGTCGTGTCCAGTGTATTCTGCAACGACGGCAAAGAACTGACGGCGGAGTGCCTCGGGAGGAACAGAGTCTTTAGGTCTATCGGCCAAGTCCAGCCTAGAGCATGGCCTCGGTACACGCCATGGGGCGTACGTGTACGGGCCCGATGCGGAGATGGGACAGGGAAAGACTCTAGTTCCAACAGAAGCGACTGGACACGGAAGGCGATCGTGTGACCGGAACGGGGTCGCCGTTGTTGAGGACGGACGACCGTGCGGGAGAATAGCAAACGTTGGTTCGGGTGGCCTGGCGTGCTATGAACATGAGCAGCATAGGCCGCGAGCAGTTGCTGGCGGCGGATCCGCAGAGGTGGGACCCCGGCCTCCGCAAGTAAACTGTCCACGGGACTGGTGCGGAAAGCACCCGTCGCAATGCGAACCCCACAGTGGTGAATGGGGTCCAGCAAGCACAATGCCGAGGGGGATGCGGAGCCATAGGCAAGGCATCCAAAGTCCAGACGGGACTGCACCAAAGCGTGGTATATCCGCAACAGTGTGGACCGATCGGCACCCCACTTGGTATGGCCCAGATGACGGAGAACATTTAGCTGGCGCCAGCACTTCTGTTTCAGCTGTCGAATGTGAGGGAGCCATGTCAGCCGAGAATCAAATAAGAGCCCTAAAAACCTGTGTGTTTCAGCAACCTCTAAGAGGTGGTTGTCAAGATAAAGTTCTGGCTGTGGATGAACCATCCGACGCCGACAGAAGTGCATAACTCTGGTCTTTGCAGGAGAGAACTGGAAGCCATGGGCCAGAGCCCAGGACTGTGCCTTCTGAATGGCTCCTTGTAACCTACGTTCAGCAACTTGGGTGCTGGAAGAGCTAAAAGAAATGCAGAAGTCGTCAGCATTGAGAGAGGGGGATACTGACGACCCAACTGCTGTCGCTAAGCCGTTTATGGCTACTAAAAATAAGGGGACACTCAAAACAGAGCCCTGAGGAACCCCATTTTCCTGCACATGAGAGGTACTACGAGACGCACCTACTTGAACACAAAAAGTACGGACAGCTAAAAAGTTTTTAATAAAAATCGGGAGTGAGCCCCGAAGACCCCAACCATGTAACGTGCGAAGTATGTGGTGTCGCCAGGTCGTATCATACGCTTTTTGCATATCAAAAAAGACGGCTATCAGGTGTTGGCGCCTGGCAAAGGCTGTGCGGATCGCGGACTCGAGGTACACCAAGTTGTCGGTGGTGGAGCGACCTTGGCGGAACCCGCCCTGGCATGGAGCCAGTAAGCCCCGAGTCTCGAGGATCCAGCACAACCGCCCACTGACCATGCGCTCCAACAGCTTACAGAGGACATTGGTCAGCATAATGGGCCGATAGCTATCCAAATGAGCAGGGTTTTTACCTGGTTTCATCACTGGTATGATGATACCCTCCTGCCACTGCGAAGGGAATACCCCGTCGCACCAGATGTGGTTGAAGAGCGCAAGGAGATTACGCTGGCTCTCCGCTGAAAGATGTTTCAACATCTGGCTGTGGATGCTATCGGGTCCTGGAGCCGTGTCCGGACACTTTTTAAGAGCGCTTAGGAATTCCCACTCTGTGAACGGCATGTTATATGCCTCCGTACGGCGGGTGGTAAAGGAGAGGGGCTGGCGTTCCACCTGCTCCTTTAATGTACGGAAAGCTGGGAGGTAATTCTCAGAGGAGAAGGCATGAGCATAATGCCCGGCAAACAGCTCTGCAAGCGTGGCCGGGTCCGTGCATACTATGCCATTCACAGAGATCCCAGGGATTCCTGCTGGTGTTGGGTGTCCCCTTAAACGCCTTATCTTGTTCCAGACCTGGGTGGTGGAGGTACCCGCGCCAATAGTGGAGACGTACCTCTCCCAACACTCTTGCTTTCGTCTCTTAATGAGATAACGTGCACGTGCACGGAGCCGCTTGAAAGCTACGAGGTGCTCCAGAGACGGGTGCCGCTTGTACCGTTGTAAGGCCCGTCGGCGATCTCTGATAGCCGTTGCGACCTCTGGCGACCACCATGGTACCGTCTTACGCTGTGGGGACCCCGACGAACGGGGAACGGTAGCTTCTGCAGCTGAAACAATGGTACGCGTGGCGCCCTCGACCGCCACATCGACGTCGTCGAGTGGGGGAGGACCAACAGTGGCAGCAGAGGTAAAGTCGTCCCAGTTAACCTTGTGTAGGGCCCACCTGGGCAGGCGCCCTGGGGATTGACGTTGTGGGAGTGACAGGAAAATGGGAAAATGGTCACTGCCGCACAAGTCATCGTGGGCTCTCCAGTGGACAGATGGTGAAAGGCCATGGCTGCAAATTGACAGATCAATGGCCGAGAACGTGCCATGCGCCACACTAAAATGTGTGGGGGCACCCGTGTTCAAGAGGCAGAGGTCAAGACGAGATAGTAAGTCCTCGACTACTCTGCCTCGGCCAGAAATCGTGGAACCACCCCACAAGGTGTTATGGGCATTAAAGTCACCCAGTAGTAAGAAAGGTGGAGGGAGTTGACAAAGTAGTGCAGCTAAAACAGTCTGAGAGACGTCACCATCAGGAGGGAGGTAAAGACTGCAAACGGTGAACTCGTGCGTTGTCCTTACCCTCACAGCCACCGCTTCCAACGGCGTCTGAAGGGGCACAGACTCGCTATATACAGAGGTAAGGACATACACACACACACCACCTGATACCCTGTCATACTGGCTGCGATTACAATAATATCCCCTGTAGCCCCGGAGGGCAGGGGTCCGCATTGCCGGAAACCATGTTTCCTGGAGGGCAATGCAGATAGCGGGTGTTACGCTCAAAAGGTGTCGCAGCTCAGCCAGGCGGGTGAAAAAACCGCCGCAGTTCCACTGGAGAATAACGCTGTCTGATAACTGGGATGACATGAGGCAATATGAACTATTTATTATACCTCATGATCACTCGCTGACACTGCTCGCGAAGCTGTAGAATCTACTTCCATCGGTTTCGATGGTCCTTCGAGATCTAGGTCTTCAGGAGACGCTAGTATCTTCACCTCGTCCTTGTCCTCTGAGGAGGAGGGCGGGGGTAGAAGTGGGGGAACCACCGGTGTCTCGTTGGGCTTCCCGTGTGTTTGCTTCTTCTTGGAAGCCTCTCGCTTTTCCTTTGGCTTCTCACGTCTGGAGGGCGTCGGGGACTCAGTCTCCGAGACTGAGGAAGACCTTGCGGCCCGACGACCAGCCTTCTTGGCCACGGTTTGCCACTGGCCGGTAGCTGTCGTCCCAGAGGAAGAAGCCGAGGAGGGGTGGGACTCAACCGAACCCTTCCTCGCGAGAGGAGCCAGAGAAGGCTGTTGCTTCTCTGGCTCTGGGGTGGGGACCAGTGTCCCCATTGGTTGGGATGGTATTGCTCCCGAGGTAGAGGGTTTGGGAGCAATACAAGGAGATCCACCCCCAGCTGTCAAGGGGGGGAGAGTGGATGATTGGGCCTGTGGGCCCACCGAGATTTGCTGAACAGATGGGGTCAGAGATGGCAGAGTTGGAACAGTTTTAACTGCTGTCGCAAAACTTTTACCCATGGTCATGGGGTGCAGCTTAGTATATTTGCGCCGTGCCTCTGAATAGGTCAGTCTGTCCAGGGTTTTATACTCCATTATTTTCCTTTCTTTATGGAGGACTGTGCAATCTGGCGAGCAGGGTGAATGATGTTGTCCACAGTTAACACAGACTGGAGGTGGGACACAAGGGACGTCTGGGTGTGATGGACGTCCACACTCCCGACATGTGGGATTGGCCTCACACCGGGAAGACATGTGCCCAAACCTCCAGCACTTAAAGCAGCGCATAGGGGGAGGGACGTAGGGCTTTACGTCACACCGGTAAACCATCACCTTGACCTTTTCAGGTAATGTGTCACCCTCAAAAGCCAAGATGAAAGCACCGGTGGCGACCCTGTTGTCCTTCGGCCCCCTATAAATGCGTCGGATGAAGTGGACACCGCGCCGCTCTAGGTGTGACCGTAGCTCATCATCAGATTGCAACAACAGATCTCGATGGTAGACAATACCCTGGACCATATTAAGGCTCTTATGAGGCGTTATGGTAACGGGAACATCACCCAGCTTCTCACAGGCGAGCAACGCCCGCGACTGTGCTGGGGATGACGTCGTTATCAAGACTGACCCAGATCGCATCTTGGACATACCCTCCACCTCTCCGTACTTTTCTTCCAGATGCTCAACAAAAAACATTGGCTTAGTCGACGCAAATGATTCCCCATCAGTGCGTGAGCAAACTAGGTATCGGGGGGCATAAGACTCTCCTTGACTTCTGGCCCTGCGTTCTTCCCATGGCGTAGCCAGGGAAGGGAACGAACGGGGGTCATATCCAGCAACATTACAATCTCCTCTTCCACGCTTAGAGACGCCGTTTTCGCGACCGGCCACGCTTTTATTCGCTCGTTTCATTTTCGTCCCACGAGCAGCTAGGGAAAAGAGGTCCACCCAGGCAGAGCCCTGCTTGCCTGGGTAAGCCTTGTACAACTGAGGTGTGGCAGGTTCCTCAGAGGTTGCTCGCTAGCGGCTGTTCAACCTCAACAGCCATGCATCTCCTCGGCACGTAGCACACCTTGAGATTGAGTTTTTTTTTATAGAGGTTTGTACCATCCTCGCGACCCGGGCGATTAAGCCAAGATCCCCGGGCTCTGAAACGTACAACGTTCCACCGTCGCGCCGAACGATGGTCGTTGAGGCACGCACAGAGCTTACGGTGTAGCGGACTGTTGGCGCGACACAGCCCACGGCTCAGGACCCCGGGTTCGCCAAGCCCGTACTCAGCAAATTAATGCTGAGCCCCTGAGGGGGGCGAGCAAAGACGGCCGAACGCCGCCAGTCGCTACTAGAGGCAGAACAAGGCGAGATACAGGCGGTCGAACGCCGCCAGTCGCCGCTAGAGGAGAGATGAGGCGAGGTGCGGCCGGTCGATCGCCGCCAGTCGCCACTAGAAGTGGGACAAGGCGAGGCACAGGCGGCCGAACGCCGCCAGTCGCCACTAGACGTGGGACAAGGTGAGACACAGGTGGCCGAACGCCGCCAGTCGCCACTAGTGGCGCTACAAGGCGAGCAAAGGCGGCCGAATGCCAGCAGTCGCCACTAAAAACGGGAGAAGTCGAGCAATGGCAGCCGAATGCCGCCAGTCACCACTAGAGGCGGGACAAGGCGAGCAAAGGCGGCCGAACACCGCCAGTTGCCACTAGGGGCGGGACAAGGCGAGCAAAGGCGGCAGAACGCCGCCAGTCACCACTAGAGGCGGGACAAGGCGAGGCACAGGCGGCCGAACGCTGCCAGTCGCCACTAGAGGCGGGACAAGACGAGCCAAGTCGGCCGGACGCCGCCAGTCGCCACTAGAGGCGGGACAAGGCGAGGCCAAGGCGGCAGAACGCGGCCAGTCGCCACTAGAGGAGGGACATGGCGAGCAAAGGCGGCCGAACGCCGCAGGTCGCCACTAGAGGCGGGAGAGGTGAGGCACAGGAGGCCGAACGCGGCCAGTCGCCACTAGAGGCTGGACAAGGCGAGCAAAGGCGGCCGAACGCCGTCAGTCGCCACTAGAGGTGGGACAAGGCGAGCAAAGGCGGCCGAACGCCGCCAGTCGCCACTAGAGGCGGGACAACGCGAGGCACAGACGGCCGAACGCCGCCAGTCGCCACTAGAGTTAGGACAAGGCGAGGCACAGGCGGCAGAACGCCGCCAGTCGCCACTAGAAGCGGGCAAAGGAGTCCAAAGGCTGCCGAACGCCGCCAGTCGCCTCTAGAGTCAGGACATGGCGAGGCACAGGCGGCCGAACGCCGCCAGTCGCCACTAGAGGCGGGACAACGCGAGGCACAGACGGCCGAACGCCGCCAGTCGCCACTAGAGTTAGGACAAGGCGAGGCACAGGCGGCAGAACGCCGCCAGTCGCCACTAGAAGCGGGCAAAGGAGTCCAAAGGCTGCCGAACGCCGCCAGTCGCCTCTAGAGTCAGGACATGGCGAGGCACAGGCGGCCGAACGCCGCCAGTCGCCACTAGAGGCGGGACAAGGCGAGCAAAGGCGGCCGAACGACGCCAGTCGCAACTGGAAGCGGGACAAGGCGAGGCACAGGCGGCCGAACGCCGCCAGTCGCCACTAGAGGCGGGACAAGGCGAACAAAGGCGGCAGAACGCCGCCAATCGCCACTAGAAGCGGGACAAGGCGAGGCACAGGCGGCCGAACGTCGCCAGTCGCTACTAGAGGCAGGACAAGGCGAGATACAGGTGGTCGAACGACGCCAGTCGCAACTGGAAGCGGGACAAGGCGAGGCACAGCCGCCGAACGCCGCCAGTCGCCACTAGAGGCGGGACAAGGGGAGCAAAGGCGGCCGAACGCCGCCAGTCGCCACTAGAGGCGGGACAAGGCGAGGCACAGCCGCCGAACGCCGCCAGTCGCCACTAGAAGCGGGACAAGGCGAATAAAGACGGCCGAACGCCGCCAGTCGCTACTAGAGGCAGGACAAGGCGAGATACAGGCGGTCGAACGCCGCCAGTCGCCGCTAGAGAAGACATGAGGTGCGGCCGGTCGATCGCCGCCAGTCGCCACTAGAAGCGGGACAAGGCGAGGCACAGGAGGCCGAACGCCCCCAGTCGCCACTAGAGGTGGGACAAGGCGAGACACAGGTGGCCGAACGCCGCCAGTCGCCACTAGAGGCGCTACAAGGCGAGCAAAGGCGGCCGAACGCCACCAGTCGCCATTAAAAAACGGGAGAAGCCGAGCAATGGCAGCCGAATGTCGCCACTCACCACTAGAGGCGGGACAAGGGGAGCAAAGGCGGCCGAATGCCACCAGTCGCCACTAGAGGCGGGACAAGGCGAGCAAATGTGACGAACGCCGCCAGTCGCCACTAGAGGCGGGGCAAGGCGAGGCACAGGCGGTCGAACGCTGCCAGTCGCCACTAGAGGCGGGACAAGGCTTGAAAAGGCGGCCGAACGCCGCCAGTCGCCACTAGAGGCGGGACAAGGCGAGCAAAGGCGGCCGAACTCCGCCAGTTGCCACTAGAGGCGGGACAAGGCGAGCAAAGGCGGCCGAACGCCGCCAGTCGCCACTAGAGGCGCGACAACGCGAGCAAAGGCGGCCGAACGCCACCAGTCGCCATTAAAGGCGGGACAAGTCGAGCAATGGCGGCCGAACGCCGCCAGTCGCCACTAGAGGCGGGACAAGGCGAGGCACAGGCGGCCGAACGCCGTCAGTCGTCACTAGAGGCGGGACAACGCAAGCAAAGGCGGCCGAACGATGCCAGTCGCCAGTAGAAGCGGGACAAGGCGAGCAAAGGCGGCCGAACGCGGCCCGTCGCCACTAGAGGCGGGACAAGGCGAGCAAAGGCGGCCGAACACCACCAGTCGCCACTAGAGGCGGGACAAGTGAGGCACAGGAGGCCGAACGCCGCCAGTCGCCATTAGAGGCTGGACAAGGCGAGCAAAGGCGGCCGAACGCCGTCAGTCGCCACTAGAGGTGGGACAAGGCGAGCAAAGGCGGACGAACGCCGCCAGTCGCCACTAGAGGCGGGACAAGGCGAGGCACAGACGGCCAAACGCCACCAGTCGCCACTAGAGGCGGTACTAGGCGAGAAAAGGCGGCGGAAACGCCGTTAGTCGCCACTAGAGTCAGGACAAGGCGAGGCACAGGCGGCCGAACGCCGCCAGTCGCCACTAGAGGCGGGACAAGGCGAGCAAAGGCGGCCGAACGCCACCAGGCGCCACTAGAGGCAGGACAAGGCGAGATACAGGCGGCCGAACGCCGCCAGATCCACTAGAGGCGGGACAAGGCGAGGCACAGGCGGCCGAACGCCGCCAGTCGCCACTAGAGGCGGGACAAGTCGAGTAAAGTCGGCCGAATGCCACCAGTCGCCACTAGAGGCGGGACAAGGCGAGCAAAGGCGGCCGAACGGCGCCAGTCGCCACTAGAGGCGGAACAAGACGAGGCACAGGCGGCCGAACGCCGCCAGTCGCCACTAGAGGCGGGACAAGTCGAGCAAAGTCGGCCGAATGCCGCCAATCGCCACTTGAGGCGGGACAAGGAAAGGCACAGGTGGCCGAACGCCGCCAGTCGCCACTAGAGGCGGGAAAAGGCGAGAAAAGGCGGCCGAACGCCGCCAGTCGCCACTAGAGGCTAGAGGCGGGACAAGGCGAGGCACAGGCGGCCGAACGCCGCCAGTCACCACTAGAGGCGGAACAAGGCGAGCAAAGGCGGCCGGACGTCGCCAGTCACCACTAGAGGCGGGACAAGGCGAGGCACAGGCAGCCGAACGCCGCCAGTCGCCACTACATTCGGGACAAGGCGAGCAAAGGCGGCCGGACGCCGGCAGTCGCCACTAGAGGCGGGACAAGGCGAGGCAAATGTGGCCGAACGCCGCCAGTCGCCACTGGAGGCGTGACTAGGTTAGCAAAGGCGGCCTAACGCCGCCATTTGCCATTAGAGGCGGGACAAGGCGAGCAAAGGCGGCCGAACGCTGCCAGTCGCCACTAGAGGCGGGACAATGCTAGCAAACGCCGCCAGACGCCGCCAGTCACCACTAGAGGCGGGACAAGGCGAGTCACAGGCGGCCAAACGTCACCAGTCGACACTAGAGGCGGGACAAGGCGAGCAAATGCGGCAGAACGCCATCAGTCGCCACTAGAGGCAGGACAAGGCGAGCAAAGGCGGCCGAACAGCGCCAGTCGCAACTAGAGGCGGAACAAGACGAGGCACAGGCGGCCGAACGCCACCAGTCGCCACTAGAGGCGGGACAAGGGGAGCAAAGGCGGTCGAACGCCGCCAGTCGCCACTAGAGGCGGGACAAGGCGAGCAAAGACGGCCGAACGCCCCCAGTCGCTACTAGAGGCAGGACAAGGCTAGCAAAGGCGACGAACGCCGCCAGTCGCCACTAGAGGCGGGGCAAGGCGAGGCACAGGCGGTCGAACGCCGCCAGTCGCCACTAGAGGCGCTACAAGGTGAGCAAAGGCGGCCGAACGGCAACAGTCGCCACTAGATGCGGGACAAGGCGAGCAAAGGCGACGAACGCCGCCTGTCGCCTCTAGAGGCGGGGCAAGGCGAGGCACAGGCGGTCGAACGCCGCCAGTCGCCGCTAGAGGAGAGATGAGGCGAGGTGCGGCCGGTCGATCGCCGCCAGTCGCCACTAGAAGCGGGACAAGGCGAGGCACAGGCGGCCGAACGCCGCCAGTCGCCACTAGACGTGGGACAAGGTGAGACACAGGTGGCCGAACGCCGCCAGTCGCCACTAGAGGCGCTACAAGGCGAGCAAAGGCGGCCGAATGCCACCAGTCGCCACTAAAAACGGGAGAAGTCGAGCAATGGCAGCCGAATGCCGCCAGTCACCACTAGAGGCGGGACAAGGCGAGCAAAGGCGGCCGAACACCGCCAGTTGCCACTAGAGACGGGACAAGGCGAGCAAAGGCGGCCGAACGCCGCCAGTCACCACTAGAGGCGGGACAAGGCGAGGCACAGGCGGCCGGACGCCGCCAGTCGCCACTAGAGGCGGGACAAGGCGAGGCCAAGGCGGCCGAACGCCGCCAGTCGCCACTAGAGGAGGGACAAGGCCAGCAATGGCGGCCGAACGATGCTAGTCGCCACTAGAAGCGGGACAAGGCGAGCAAAGGCGGCAGAACGCGGCCAGTCGCCACTAGAGGCGGGAGAGGTGAGGCACAGGAGGCCGAACGCCGCCAGTCGCCACTAGAGGCTGGACAAGGCGAGCAAAGGCGGCCGAACGCCGTCAGTCGCCACTAGAGGTGGGACAAGGCGAGCAAAGGCGGTCGAACGCCGCCAGTCGCCACTAGAGGCGGGACAAGGCGAGGCACAGACGGCCGAACGCCGCCAGTCGCCACTAGAGTTAGGACAAGGCGAGGCACAGGCGGCAGAACGCCGCCAGTCGCCACTAGAAGCGGGCAAAGGAGTCCAAAGTCTGCCGAACGCCGCCAGTCGCCTCTAGAGTCAGGACATGGCGAGGCACAGGCGGCCGAACGCTGCCAGTCGCCACTAGAGGCGGGACAAGGCGAGCAAAGGCGGCCGAACGACGCCAGTCGCAACTGGAAGCGGGACAAGGCGAGGCACAGGCGGCCGAACGCCGCCAGTCGCCACTAGAGGCGGGACAAGGCGAGCAAAGAAGGCCGAACGCCGCCAGTCGCCACTAGAGGCGGGACAAGGGGAGCAAAGGCGGCCGAACGCCGCCAGTCGCCACTAGAGGCGGAACAAGGCGAGGCACTGCCGACGAACGCCGCCAGTCGCCACTAGAGGCGGGACAAGGCGAGCAAAGACGGCCGAACGCCGCCAGTCGCTACTAGAGGCAGGACAAGGCGAGATACAGGCGGTCGAACGCCGCCAGTCGCCGCTACAGAAGACATGAGGTGCGGCCGGTCGATCGCCGCCAGTCGCCACTAGAAGCGGGACAAGGCGAGGCACAGGAGGCCGAACGCCCCCAGTCGCCACTAGAGGTGGGACAAGGCGAGGCACAGGTGGCCGAACGCCGCCAGTCGCCACTAGAGGCGCTACAAGGGGAGCAAAGGTGGCCGAATGCCACCAGTCGCCACTAGAGGCGGGACAAGGCGAGCAAATGTGACGAACGCCGCCAGTCGCCACTACAGGCGGGGCAAGGCGAGGCACAGGCGGTCGAACGCTGCCAGTCGCCACTAGAGGCGGGACAAGGCGAGCAAGGGCGGCCGAACACCGCCAGTTGCCACTAGAGGCGGGACAAGGCGAGCAAAGGCGGCCGAACGCCGCCAGTCACCACTAGAGGCGGGACAAGGCGAGGCACAGGCGGCCGAACGCCGCCAGTCGCCACTAGAGGCGGGACAAGACGAGCCAAGGCGGCCGGACGCCGCCAGTCGCCACTAGAGGCGGGACAAGGCGAGGCAAAGGCGGCCGAACGCCGCCAGTCGCCACTAGAGGCGGGACAAGGTGAGCAAAGTCGTACGAACGCCACCAGTCGCCACTAGAGGCAGGACAACGCACGATACAGGCGGCCGGACGCCGCTAGTCGCCACTAGAGGCGGGACAAGGCGAGGCACAGGCGGCCGAACGCCGCCAGTCGCCACTAGAGGCGGGACAAGGCGAGGCACAGGCAGCCGAACGCCGCCAGTCGCCACTAGAGGCGGTACTAGGCGAGCAAATGCGGCCGAAACGCCGTTATTCGCCACTAGAGTCAGGACAAGGCAAGGCACAGGCGGCCGAACGCCGCCAGTCGCCACTAGAGGCGGGACAAGGCGAGCAAAGGTGGCCGAACGCCACCAGGCGCCACTAGAGGCAGGACAAGGCGAGCAAAGGCGGCCGAACGCCACCAGGCGCCATTAAAGGCGGGACAAGTCGAGCAATGGCGGCCGAACGCCGCCAGTCGCCACTAGAGGCGGGACAAGGCGAGGCACAGACGGCCGAACGCCACCAGTCGCCACTAGAGGCGGTACTATGCGAGCAAATGCGGCCGAAACGCCGTTAGTCGCCACTAGAGTCAGGACAAGGCAAGGCACAGGCGGCCGAACGCCGCCAGTCGCCACTAGAGGCGGGACAAGGCGAGCAAAGGCGGCCGAACGCCACCAGGCGCCACTAGAGGCAGGACAAGGCGAGATACAGGCGGCCGAACGCCGCCAGTCGCCACTAGAGGCGAAACAAGGCGAGACACAGGCAGCCGAACGCCGCCAGTCGCCACTAGAGGCGGGACAAGTCGAGCAAAGTCGGCCGAATGCCACCAGTCGCCACTAGAGGCGGGACAAGGCGAGCAAAGGCGGCAGACCGCCGCCAATCGCCACTTGAGGCGGGACAAGGCGAGCAAAGGCGGACGAACGCCGCCAGTCGCCACTAGAGGCGGGACAAGGCGAGGCACAGACGGCCGAACGCCACCAGTCGCCACTAGAGGCAGTACTAGGCGAGCAAATGCGGCCGAAACGCCGTTAGTCGCCACTAGAGTCAGGACAAGGCGAGGCACAGGCGGCCGAACGCCGCCAGTCGCCACTAGAGGCGGGACAAGGCGAGCAAAGGCGGCCGAACGCCACCAGGCGCCACTAGAGGCAGGACAAGGCGAGATACAGGCGGCCGAACGCCGCCAGTCGCCACTAGAGGCGGGACAAGGCGAGGCACAGGCGGCCAAACGCTGCCAGTCGCCACTAGAGGCGGGAGAAGGCAGGCAAAGGCGGCCGAACGCCGCCAGTCGCCACTAGAGGCGGGAGAACACAGGCAAAGGCGGCCGAACGCCACCAGGCGCCACTAGAGGCGGGACAAGGCGAGGCACAGGCGGCCGAACGCCGCCAGTCGCCACTAGAGGCGGGACAAGGCGAGGCAAAGGCGGACGAACGCCGCCAGTCGCCACTAGAGGCGGGACAAGGTGAGCAAAGTCGGCCGAACGCCACCATGCGCCACTAGAGGCTGGACAAGGCATGATACAGGCGGCCGGACGCCGCTAGTCGCCACTAGAGGCGGGACAAGGCGAGGCACAGGCGGCCGAACGCCGCCAGTTGCCATTAGAGGCGGGACAAGGCGAGGCACAGGCAGCCGAACGCCGCCAGTCGCCACTAGAGGCGCGACAACGCGAGCAAAGGCGGCCGAACGCCACCAGTCGCCATTAAAGGCGGGACAAGTCGAGCAATGGCGGCCGAACGCCGCCAGTCGCCACTAGAGTCGGAACAAGGCGAGGCACAGGTGGCCGAACGCCGTCATTCGTCACTAGAGGCGGGACAAGGCAAGCAAAGGCGGCCGAACGATGCCAGTCGCCAGTAGAAGCGGGACAAGGCGAGCAAAGGCGGCCGAACGCGGCCAGTCGCCACTAGAGGCGGGACAAGGCGAGCAAAGGCGGCCGAACGCCGCCAGTCGCCACTAGAGGTGGGACAAGTGAGTCACAGGAGGCCGAACGCCGCCAGTCGCCACTAGACGTGGGACAAGGTGAGACACAGGTGGCCGAACGCCGCCAGTCGCCACTAGAGGCGCTACAAGGCGACCAAAGGCGGCCGAATGCCACCAGTCGCCACTAAAAACGGGAGAAGTCGAGCAATGGCAGCCGAATGCCGCCAGTCACCACTAGAGACGGGACAAGGCGAGCAAAGGCGGCCGAACACCGCCAGTTGCCACTAGAGGCGGGACAAGGCGAGCAAAGGCGGCCGAACACCGCCAGTCACCACTAGAGGCGGGACAAGGCGAGGCACAGGCGGCCGAACGCCGCCAGTCGCCACTAGAGGCGGGACAAGACGAGCCAAGGCGGCCGGACGCCGCCAGTCGCCACTAGAGGCGGGACAAGGCGAGGCCAAGGCGGCCGAACGCCGCCAGTCGCCACTAGAGGAGGGACAAGGCCAGCAAAGGCGGCCGAACGATGCCAGTCGCCACTAGAAGCGTGACAAGGCGAGCAAAGGCGGCAGAACGCGGCCAGTCGCCACTAGAGGCGGGACAAGGCGAGCAAAGGCGGCCGAACGCCGCAAGTCGCCACTAGAGGCGGGAGAGGTGAGGCACAGGAGGCCGAACGCCGCCAGTCGCCACTAGAGGCTGGACAAGGCGAGCAAAGGCGGCCGAACGCCGTCAGTCGCCACTAGAGGCGGGACAAGGCGAGCAAAGGCGGCCGAATGCCACCAGGCGCCACTAGAGGCAGGACAAGGCGAGATACAGGCGGCCGAACGCCGCCAGTCGCCACTAGAGGCGGGACAAGGCGAGGCACAGGCGGCCAAACGCTGCCAGTCGCCACTAGAGGCGGGAGAAGGCAGGCAAAGGCGGCCGAACGCCGCCAGTCGCCACTAGAGGCGGGGGAACACAGGCAAAGGCGGCCGAACGCCACCAGGCGCCACTAGAGGCGGGACAAGGCGAGGCACAGGCGGCCGAACGCCGCCAGTCGCCACTAGAGGCGGGACAAGGCGAGGCAAAGGCGGACGAACGCCGCCAGTCGCCACTAGAGGCGGGACAAGGTGAGCAAAGTCGGCCGAACGCCACCAGTCGCCACTAGAGGCTGGACAAGGCATGATACAGGCGGCCGGACGCCGCTAGTCGCCACTAGAGGCGGGACAAGGCGAGGCACAGGCGGCCGAACGCCGCCAGTTGCCATTAGAGGCGGGACAAGGCGAGGCACAGGCAGCCGAACGCCGCCAGTCGCCACTAGAGGCGCGACAACGCGAGCAAAGGCGGCCGAACGCCACCAGTCGCCATTAAAGGCGGGACAAGTCGAGCAATGGCGGCCGAACGCCGCCAGTCGCCACTAGAGGCGGAACAAGGCGAGCCATAGGTGGCCGAACGCCGTCAGTCGTCACTAGAGGCGGGACAAGGCAAGCAAAGGCGGCCGAACGATGCCAGTCGCCAGTAGAAGCGGGACAAGGCGAGCAAAGGCGGCCGAACGCGGCCAGTCGCCACTAGAGGCGGGACAAGGCGAGCAAAGGCGGCCGAACGCCGCCAGTCGCCACTAGAGGTGGGACAAGTGAGTCACAGGAGGCCGAACGCCGCCAGTCGCCACTAGACGTGGGACAAGGTGAGACACAGGTGGCCGAACGCCGCCAGTCGCCACTAGAGGCGCTACAAGGCGACCAAAGGCGGCCGAATGCCACCAGTCGCCACTAAAAACGGGAGAAGTCGAGCAATGGCAGCCGAATGCCGCCAGTCACCACTAGAGGCGGGACAAGGCGAGCAAAGGCGGCCGAACACCGCCAGTTGCCACTAGAGGCGGGACAAGGCGAGCAAAGGCGGCCGAACACCGCCAGTCACCACTAGAGGCGGGACAAGGCGAGGCACAGGCGGCCGAACGCCGCCAGTCGCCACTAGAGGCGGGACAAGACGAGCCAAGGCGGCCGGACGCCGCCAGTCGCCACTAGAGGCGGGACAAGGCGAGGCCAAGGCGGCCGAACGCCGCCAGTCGCCACTAGAGGAGGGACAAGGCCAGCAAAGGCGGCCGAACGATGCCAGTCGCCACTAGAAGCGGGACAAGGCGAGCAAAGGCGGCAGAACGCGGCCAGTCGCCACTAGAGGCGGGACAAGGCGAGCAAAGGCGGCCGAACGCCGCAAGTCGCCACTAGAGGCGGGAGAGGTGAGGCACAGGAGGCCGAACGCCGCCAGTCGCCACTAGAGGCTGGACAAGGCGAGCAAAGGCGGCCGAACGCCGTCAGTCGCCACTAGAGGTGAGACAAGGCGAGCAAAGGCGGCCGAACGCCGCCAGTCGCCACTAGAAGCGGGCAAAGGAGTCCAAAGGCTGCCGAACGCCGCCAGTCGCCTCTAGAGTCAGGACATGGCGAGGCACAGGCGGCCGAACGCCGCCAGTCGCCACTAGAGGCGGGACAAGGCGAACAAATGCGGCAGAACGCCGCCAATCGCCACTAGAAGCGGGACAAGGCGAGGCACAGGCGGCCGAACGTCGCCAGTCGCTACTAGAGGCAGGACAAGGCGAGATACAGGTGGCCGAACGACGCCAGTCGCAACTGGAAGCGGGACAAGGCGAGGCAAAGCCGCCGAACGCCGCCAGTCGCCACTAGAGGCGGGACAAGGCGAGCAAAGAAGGCCGAACGCCGCCAGTCGCCACTAGAGGCGGGACAAGGGGAGCAAAGGCGGCCGAACGCCGCCAGTCGCCACTAGAGGCGGGACAAGGCGAGGCACAGCCGCCGAACGCCGCCAGTCGCCACTAGAGGCGCTACAAGGCGAGCAAAGGCGGCCGAACGCCACCAGTCGCCATTAAAAAACGGGAGAAGCCGAGCAATGGCAGCCGAATGTCGCCACTCACCACTAGAGGCGGGACAAGGGGAGCAAAGGCGGCCGAATGCCACCAGTCGCCACTAGAGGCGGGACAAGGCGAGCAAATGTGACGAACGCCGCCAGTCGCCACTAGAGGCGGGGCAAGGCGAGGCACAGGCGGTCGAACGCTGCCAGTCGCCACTAGAGGCGGGACAAGGCGAGAAAAGGCGGCCGAACGCCGCCAGTCGCCACTAGAGGCGGGACAAGGCGAGCAAGGGCGGCCGAACACCGCCAGTTGCCACTAGAGGCGGGACAAGGCGAGCAAAGGCGGCCGAACGCCGCCAGTCACCACTAGAGGCGGGACAAGGCGAGGCACAGGCGGCCGAACGCCGCCAGTCGCCACTAGAGGCGGGACAAGACGAGCCAAGGCGGCCGAACGCCACCAGTCGCCACTAGAGGCGGGACAAGGTGAGCAAAGTCGTATGAACGCCACCAGTCGCCACTAGAGGCAGGACAAGGCACGATACAGGCGGCGGACGCCGCTAGTCGCCACTGGAGGCAGGACAAGGCGAGGCACAGGCGGCCGAACGCCGCCAGTCGCCACTAGAGGCGGGACAAGGCGAGGCACAGGCAGCCGAACGCCGCCAGTCGCCACTAGAGGCGCGACAACGCGAGCAAAGGCGGCCGAACGCCACCAGTCGCCATTAAAGGCGGGACAAGTCGAGCAATGGCGGCCGAATGCCGCCAGTCGCCACTAGAGGCGGGGCAAGGCAAGGCACAGGCGGCCGAACGCCGTCAGTCGTCACTAGAGGCGGGACAAGGCAAGCAAAGGCGGCCGAACGATGCCAGTCGCCAGTAGAAGCGGGACAAGGCGAGCAAAGGCGGCCGAACGCGGCCAGTCGCCACTAGAGGCGGGACAAGGCGAGCAAAGGCGGCCGAACGCCACCAGTCGCCACTAGAGGCGGGACAAGTGAGGCACAGGAGGCCGAACGCCGCCAGTCGCCACTAGAGGCTGGACAAGGCGAGCAAAGGCGACCGAACGCCGTCAGTCGCCACTAGAGGTGGGACAAGGCGAGCAAAGGCGGACGAACGCCGCCAGTCGCCACTAGAGGCGGGACAAGGCGAGGCACAGACGGCCGAACGCCACCAGTCGCCACTAGAGGCGGTACTAGGCGAGCAAAGGCGGCCGAAACGCCGTTAGTCGCCACTAGAGTCAGGACAAGGCGAGGCACAGGCGGCCGAACGCCGCCAGTCGCCACTAGAGGCGGGACAAGGCGAGCAAAGGCGGCCGAACGCCACCAGGCGCCACTAGAGGCAGGACAAGGCGAGATACAGGCGGCCGAACGCCGCCAGTCGCCACTAGAGGCGGGACAAGGCGAGGCACAGGCGGCCGAACGCCGCCAGTCGCCACTAGAGGCGGGACAAGTCGAGCAAAATCGGCCGAATGCCACCAGTCGCCACTAGAGGCGGGACAAGGCGAGCAAAGGCGGCAGACCGCCGCCAATCGCCACTTGAGGCGGGACAAGGAGAGGCACAGGCGGCCGAACGCCGCCAGTCGCCACTAGAGACCGGACAAGGCGAGCAAAGGCGACCGGACGCCGCCAGTTGCCACTAGAGGCGGGACAAGGCGAGGCACAGGCGGCCAAACTCTGCCAGTCGCCACTAGAGGCGGGAGAAGGCAGGCAAAGGCGGCCGAACGCCGCCAGTCGCCACTAGAGGCGGGAGAACACAGGCAAAGGCGGCCGAACGCCACCAGGCGCCACTAGAGGCGGGACAAGGCGAGGCACAGGCGGCCGAACGCCGCCAGTCGCCACTAGAGGCGGGACAAGGCGAGGCAAAGGCGGACGAACGCCGCCAGTCGCCACTAGAGGCAGGACAAGGTGAGCAAAGTCGGCCGAACGCCACCAGTCACCACTAGAGGCTGGACAAGGCATGATACAGGCGGCCGGACGCCGCTAGTCGCCACTAGAGGCGGGACAAGGCGAGGCACAGGCGGCCGAACGCCGCCAGTTGCCATTAGAGGCGGGACAAGGCGAGGCACAGGCAGCCGAACGCCGCCAGTCGCCACTAGAGGCGCGACAACGCGAGCAAAGGCGGCCGAACGCCACCAGTCGCCATTAAAGGCGGGACAAGTCGAGCAATGGCGGCCGAACGCCGCCAGTCGCCACTAGAGGCGGAACAAGGCGAGGCACAGGCGGCCGAACGCCGTCAGTCGTCACTAGAGGCGGGACAAGGCAAGCAAAGGCGGCCGAACGATGCCAGTCGCCAGTAGAAGCGGGACAAGGCGAGCAAAGGCGGCCGAACGCGGCCAGTCGCCACTAGAGGCGGGACAAGGCGAGCAAAGGCGGCCGAACGCCGCCAGTCGCCACTAGAGGTGGGACGAGTGAGTCACAGGAGGCCGAACGCCGCCAGTCGCCACTAGAGGCGGTACTAGGCGAGCAAAGGCGGCCGAAACGCCGCCAGACGCCACTAGAGTCAGGACAAGGCGAGGCACACGCGGCCGAACGCCGCCAGTCGCCACTAGAAGCGGGACAAGGCGAGGCACAGGCGGCCGAACGCCAACAGTCGCCACTAGAGACCGGACAAGGCGAGCAAAGGCGGCCGGACGCCGCCAGTCGCCACTAGAGGCGGGACAAGGCGAGGCACAGGCTGCCGTACGCCGCCAGTCGCCACTAGAGGCGGGACAAGTCGAGTAAAGTCGGCTGATTGCCACCAGTCGCCACTAGAGGCGGGACAAGGCGAGCAAAGGCGGCCGAACGGCGCCAGTCGCCACTAGAGGCGGAACAAGACGAGGCACAGGCGGCCAAACGCCGCCAGTCGCCACTAGAGGCGGGACAAGTCGAGCAAAGTCGGCCGAATGCCACCAGTCGCCACTAGAGGCGGGACAAGGCGAGCAAAGGCGGCAGTACGCCGCCAATCGCCACTTGAGGCGGGACAAGGCGAGGCACAGGTGGCCGAACGCCGCCAGTCGCCACTAGAGACCGGACAAGGCGAGCAAAGGCGGCCGGACGCCGCCAGTCGCCACTAGAGGCGGGACAAGGCGAGGCACAGGTGGCCGAACGCCGCCAGTCGCCACTAGAGGAGGGAGAACGCAGGCAAAGGCGGCCGAACGCCACCAGGCGCCACTAGAGGCGGGACAAGGCGAGGCACAGGCGGCCGAACGCTGCCAGTCGCCACTAGAGGCGGGACAAGTCGAGCAATGTTGGCCGAATGCCACCAGTTGCCACTAGAGGCGGGACAAGGCGAGCAAAGGCGGCCGAATGGCGCCAGTCGCCACTAGAGGCGGAACAAGACGAGGCACAGGCGACCGAACTCCGCCAGTCTCCACTAGAGGCGGGACAAGGGGAGGCACAGGTGGCCGAACGCCGCCAGTCGATACTAGAGGCGGGACAAGGCAAGCAAAAGCGGACGAAAGGCGCCAGTCGCCACTAGAGGCGGAACAAGACGAGGCACAGGCGGCCGAACGCCGCCAGTCGCCACTAGAATCGGGACAAGGCGAGCAAAGGCGGTCGAACCCCGCCATTCGCCACTAGAGGCGGGACAATGCGAGGCACAGGCGGCCGAACGCTGCCAGTCGCCACTAGAGGTGGGACAAGGCGAGCAAAGGCGGCCGAACACCGCCAGTCGCTACTAGAGGCAGGACAAGGCGAGATACAGGTGGTCGAACGCCGCCAGTCGCCTCTAGAGGAGAGATGAGGCGAGGTGCGGCCGGTCGATCGCCGACAGTCGCCACTAGAGGCGGGACAAGGCGAGGCACAGGTGGCCGAACGCCGCCAGTCGATACTAGAGGCGGAACAAGGCGAGGCACAGGCGGCCGAACGCCGCCAGTCGCCACTAGAGGCGGGACAAGGCGAGCAAAGGCGGCAGAACGCCGCCAGTCGCCACTAGAGGCGGGACAAGGCGAGGCACAGGCGGCCGAACGCCGCCAGTCGCCACTAGAGGTGGGACAAGGCGAGCAAAGACGGCCGTACGCCACCAGTCGCTACTAGAGGCAGGACAAGACGAGATACAGGCGGCCGAACGCCGCCAGTCGCCACTAGAGGCGGGAGAACACAGGCAAAGGCGGCCGAACGCCACCAGGCGCCACTAGAGGCGGGACAAGGCGAGGCACAGGCGGCCGAACGCCGCCAGTCGCCACTAGAGGCGGGACAAGGCGAGGCAAAGGCGGACGAACGCCGCCAGTCGCCACTAGAGGCAGGACAAGGTGAGCAAAGTCGGCCGAACGCCACCAGTCACCACTAGAGGCTGGACAAGGCATGATACAGGCGGCCGGACGCCGCTAGTCGCCACTAGAGGCGGGACAAGGCGAGGCACAGGCGGCCGAACGCCGCCAGTTGCCATTAGAGGCGGGACAAGGCGAGGCACAGGCAGCCGAACGCCGCCAGTCGCCACTAGAGGCGCGACAACGCGAGCAAAGGCGGCCGACCGCCACCAGTCGCCATTAAAGGCGGGACAAGTCGAGCAATGGCGGCCGAACGCCGCCAGTCGCCACTAGAGGCGGAACAAGGCGAGGCACAGGCGGCCGAACGCCGTCAGTCGTCACTAGAGGCGGGACAAGGCAAGCAAAGGCGGCCGAACGATGCCAGTCGCCAGTAGAAGCGGGACAAGGCGAGCAAAGGCGGCCGAACGCGGCCAGTCGCCACTAGAGGCGGGACAAGGCGAGCAAAGGCGGCCGAACGCCGCCAGTCGCCACTAGAGGTGGGACAAATGAGTCACAGGAGGCCGAACGCCGCCAGTCGCCACTAGAGGCGGTACTAGGCGAGCAAAGGCGGCTGAAACGCCGCCAGACGCCACTAGAGTCAGGACAAGGCGAGGCACACGCGGCCGAACGCCGCCAGTCGCCACTAGAAGCGGGACAAGGCGAGGCACAGGCGGCCGAACGCCAACAGTCGCCACTAGAGACCGGACAAGGCGAGCAAAGGCGGCCGGACGCCGCCAGTCGCCACTAGAGGCGGGACAAGGCGAGGCACAGGCTGCCGTACGCCGCCAGTCGCCACTAGAGGCGGGACAAGTCGAGTAAAGTCGGCTGACTGCCACCAGTCGCCACTAGAGGCGGGACAAGGCGAGCAAAGGCGGCCGAACGGCGCCAGTCGCCACTAGAGGCGGAACAAGACGAGGCACAGGCGGCCAAACGCCGCCAGTCGCCACTAGAGGCGGGACAAGTCGAGCAAAGTCGGCCGAATGCCACCAGTCGCCACTAGAGGCGGGACAAGGCGAGCAAAGGCGGCAGTACGCCGCCAATCGCCACTTGAGGCGGGACAAGGCGAGGCACAGGTGGCCGAACGCCGCCAGTCGCCACTAGAGACCGGACAAGGCGAGCAAAGGCGGCCGGACGCCGCCAGTCGCCACTAGAGGCGGGACAAGGCGAGGCACAGGTGGCCGAACGCCGCCAGTCGCCACTAGAGGAGGGAGAACGCAGGCAAAGGCGGCCGAACGCCACCAGGCGCCACTAGAGGCGGGACAAGGCAAGGCACAGGCGGCCGAACGCTGCCAGTCGCCACTAGAGGCGGGACAAGTCGAGCAATGTTGGCCGAATGCCACCAGTTGCCACTAGAGGCGGGACAAGGCGAGCAAAGGCGGCCGAATGGCGCCAGTCGCCACTAGAGGCGGAACAAGACGAGGCACAGGCGACCGAACTCCGCCAGTCTCCACTAGAGGCGGGACAAGGGGAGGCACAGGTGGCCGAACGCCGCCAGTCGATACTAGAGGCGGGACAAGGCAAGCAAAAGCGGACGAACGGCGCCAGTCGCCACTAGAGGCGGAACAAGACGAGGCACAGGCGGCCGAACGCCGCCAGTCGCCACTAGAATCGGGACAAGGCGAGCAAAGGCGGTCGAACCCCGCCATTCGCCACTAGAGGCGGGACAATGCGAGGCACAGGCGGCCGAACGCTGCCAGTCGCCACTAGAGGTGGGACAAGGCGAGCAAAGGCGGCCGAACACCGCCAGTCGCTACTAGAGGCAGGACAAGGCGAGATACAGGTGGTCGAACGCCGCCAGTCGCCACTAGAGGCGGGAGAAGGCGAGGCACAGGCGGCCGAACGCCGTCAGTTACCACTAGAGGTGGGACAAAGCGAGCAAAGGCGGCCGAACGCCACCAGTCGCCACTAGAGGCTGGACAAGGCACGATACAGGTGGCCGAACGCCGCCAGTCGCCACTAGAGGCGCTACAAGGCGAGCAAAGGCGGCCGAACGCAACCAGTCGCCATTAAAAAACGGGAGAAGTCGAGCAATGGCAGCCGAATGCCGCCAGTCACCACTAGAGGCGGGACAAGAGGAGCATAGGTGGCCGAATTTCACCAGTCGCCACTAGAGGCGGGACAAGGCGAGCAAAGGCGACGAACGCCTCCAGTCGCCACTAGAGGCAGGGCAAGGCGAGGCACAGGCGGTCGAACGCTGCCAGACGCCACTAAAGGCGGGACAAGGCGAGAAAAGGCGGCCGAACGCCGTCAGTCGCCACTAGAGGCGGGACAAGGCGAGCAAAGGCGGCCGAACCCCGCCAGTTACCACTAGAGGTGGGACAAAGCGAGCAAAGGCGGCCGAACGCCACCAGTCGCCACTAGAGGCTGGACAAGGCACGATACAGGCGGCCGGACGCCGCTAGTCGCCACTAGAGGCGGGACAAGGCGAGGCACAGGCGGCCGAACGCCGCCAGTCGCCATTAGAGGCGGGACAAGGCGAGGCACAGGAAGTCGAACGCCGCCAGTCGCCACTAGAGGATCGACAACGCGAGCAAAGGCGGCCGAACGCCACCAGTCGCCATTAAAGGCGGGACAAGTCGAGCAATGGCGGCCGAACGCCGCCAGTCGCCACTAGAGGCGGGACAAGGCGAGGCACAGGCGGCCGAACGCCGTCAGTCGTCACTAGAGGCGGGACAAGGCAAGCAAAGGCGGCCGAACGATGCCAGTCGCCAGTAGAAGCGGGACAAGGCGAGCAAAGTCGGCCGAACGCGGCCAGTCGCCACTAGAGGCGGGACAAGGCGAGCAAAGGCGGCCGAACGCCGCCAGTCGCCACTAGAGGTGGGACAAGTGAGGCACAGGAGGCCGAACGCCGCCAGTCGCCACTAGAGGCTGGACAAGGCGAGCAAAGGCGGCCGAACGCCGTCAGTCGCCACTAGAGGTGGGACAAGGCGAGCAAGGCGGCCGAACGCCACCAGTCGCCACTAGAGGCGAGACAAGTGAGGCACAGGAGGCCGAACGCCGCCAGTCGCCACTAGAGGCTGGACAAGGCGAGCAAAGGCGGCCGAACGCCGTCAGTCGCCACTAAAGGTGGGACAAGGCGAGCAAAGGCGGCCGAACGCCGCCAGTCGCCACTAGAGGTGGGACAAGGCAAGCAAAGGCGGCCGAACGATGCCAGTCGCCAGTAGTAGCGGGACAAGGCGAGCAAAGTCGGCCGAACGCGGCCAGTCGCCACTACAGGCGGGACAAGGCGAGCAAAGGCGGCCGAACGCCGCCAGTCGCCACTAGAGGTGGGACAAGTGAGGCACAGGAGGCCGAACGCCGCCAGTCGCCACTAGAGGCTGGACAAGGCGAGCAAAGGCGGCCGAACGCCGTCAGTCGCCACTAGAGGTGGGACAACGCGAGCAAAGGCGGCCGAACGCCACCAGTCGCCATTAAAGGCGGGACAAGTCGAGCAATGGCGGCCGAACGCCGCCAGTCGCCACTAGAGGCGGGAGAAGGCGAGGCACAGGCGGCCGAACGCCGTCAGTCGTCACTAGAGGCGGGACAAGGCAAGCAAAGGCGGCCGAACGATGCCAGTCGCCAGTAGAAGCGGGACAAGGCGAGCAAAGTCGGCCGAACGCGGCCAGTCGCCACTAGAGGCGGGACAAGGCGAGCAAAGGCGGCCGAACGCCGCCAGTCGCCACTAGAGGTGGGACAAGTGAGGCACAGGAGGCCGAACGCCGCCAGTCGCCACTAGAGGCTGGACAAGGCGAGCAAAGGCGGCCGAACGCCGTCAGTCGCCACTAGAGGTGGGACAAGGCGAGCAAAGGCGGCCGAACGCCACCAGTCGCCACTAGAGGCGGGACAAGTGAGGCACAGGAGGCCGAACGCCGCCAGTCGCCACTAGAGGCTGGACAAGGCGAGCAAAGGCGGCCGAACGCCGTCAGTCGCCACTAGAGGTGGGACAAGGCGAGCAAAGGCGACCGAACGCCGCCAGTCGCCACTAGAGGTGGGACAAGGCAAGCAAAGGCGGCCGAACGATGCCAGTCGCCAGTAGAAGCGGGACAAGGCGAGCAAAGTCGGCCGAACGCGGCCAGTCGCCACTAGAGGCGGGACAAGGCGAGCAAAGGCGGCCGAACGCCGCCAGTCGCCACTAGAGGTGGGACAAGTGAGGCACAGGAGGCCGAACGCCGCCAGTCGCCACTAGAGGCTGGACAAGGCGAGCAAAGGCGGCCGAACGCCGTCAGTCGCCACTAGAGGTGGGACAAGGCGAGCAAAGGCGGCCGAACGCCGCCAGTCGCCACTAGAGGCGGGACAAGGCGAGGCACAGACGGCCGAACGCCACCAGTCGCCACTAGAGGTGGTACTAGGCGAACAAAGGCGGCCGAAACGCCGTTAGTCGCCACTAGAGTCAGGACAAGGCGAGGCACAGGCGGCCGAACGCCGCCAGTCGCCACTAGAGGCGGGACAAGGCGAGGCACAGGCGGCCGAACGCCGCCAGTCGCCACTAGAGGCGGGACAAGTCGAGTAAAGTCGGCCGAATGCCACCAGTCGCCACTAGAGGCGGGACAAGGCGAGCAAAGGCGGCCGAACGGCGCCAGTCGCCACTAGAGGCGGAACAAGACGATTCACAGGCGGCCGAACGCCGCCAGTCGCCACTAGAGGCGGGACAAGTCGAGCAAAGTCGGCCGAATGCAACCAGTCGCCACTAGAGGCGGGACAAGGCGAGCAAAGGCGGCAGAACGCCGCCAATCGCCACTTGAGGCGGGACAAGGAGAGGCACAGGCGGCCGAACGCCGCCAGTCGCCACTAGAGACCGGACAAGGCGAGCAAAGGCGGCCGGACGCCGCCAGTTGCCACTAGAGGCGGGACAAGTCGAGGCACAGGCGGCAGAACGCCGCCAGTCGCCACTAGAGGCGGGAGAAGGCATGCAAAGGCGGCCCAACGCCGCCAGTCGCCACTAGAAGCGGGACAAGGCGAGCAAATGCGACGAACGCCGCCAGTCGCCACTAGAGGCGGGGCAAGGCGAGGCACAGGCGGTCGAACGCTGCCAGACGCCACTAAAGGCGGGATAAGGCGAGAAAAGGCGGCCGAACGCCGCCAGTCGCCACTAGAGGCGGGACAAGGCGAGCAAAGGCGGCCGAACACCGCCAGTTGCCACTAGAGGCGGGACAAGGCGAGCAAAGGCTGCCGAACGCCGCCAGTCACCACTAGAGGCGGGACAAGGCGAGGCACAGGCGGCCGAACGCTACCAGTCGCCACTAGAGGCGGGACAAGGCGAGGCAAAGGCGGACGAACGCCGCCAGTCGCCACTAGAGGCGGGACAAGGTGAGCAAAGTCGGCCGAACGCCACCAGTCGCCACTAGAGGCTGGACAAGGCACGATACAGGCGGCCGGACGCCGCTAGTCGCCACTAGAGGCGGGACAAGGCGAGGCACAGGCGGCCGAACGCCGCCAGTTGCCATTAGAGGCGGGACAAGGCGAGGCACAGGCAGCCGACGCCTCCAGTCGCCACTAGAGGCGCGACAACGCGAGCAAAGGCGGCCGAACGCCACCAGTCGCCATTAAAGGCGGGACAAGTCGAACAATGGCGGCCGAACGCCGCCAGTCGCCACTAGAGGCGGGACAAGGCGAGGCACAGGCGGCCAAACGCCGTCAGTCGTCACTAGAGGCGGGACAAGGCAAGCAAAGGTGGCCGAACGATGCCAGTCGCTCAGTAGAAGCGGGACAAGGCGAGCAAAGGCGGACGAACGCGGCCAGTCGCCAATAGAGGCGGGACAAGGCGAGCAAAGGCGGCCGAACGCCGCCAGTCGCCACTAGAGGTGGGACAAGTGAGTCACAGGAGGCCGAACGCCGCCAGTCGCCACTAGAGGCGGTACTAGGCGAGCAAAGGCGGCCGAACCGCCGCCAGTCGCCACTAGAGTCAGGACAAGGCGAGGCACAGGCGGACGAACGCCGCCAGTCGCCACTAGAAGCGGGACAAGGCGAGGCACAGGCGGCCGAACGCCACCAGTCGCCACTTGAGACCGGACAAGGCGAGTAAAGGCGGCCTGACGCCGCCAGTCGCCACTAGAGGCGGGACAAGGCGAGGCACAGGCGGCCGAACGCCGCCAGGCGCCACTAGAGGCAGGACAAGGCGAGCAAAGGCGGCCGACCGGCACCAGGCGCCATTAGATGCAGGACAAGGCGAGATACAGGCGGCCGAACGCCGCCAGTCGCCACTAGAGGCGGGACAAGTCGAGCAAAGTCGGCCGAATGCCACCAGTCGCCACTAGAGGCGGGACAAGGCGAGCAAAGGCGGCAGAACGCCGCCAATCGCCACTTGAGGCGGGACAAGGCGAGGCACAGGCGGCCGAACACCGCCAGTCGCCACTAGAGACCGGACAAGGCGAGCAAAGGCGGCCGGACGCCGCCAGTCGCCACTAGAGGCTGGACAAGGCGAGGCACAGGTGGCCGAACGCCGCCAGTCGCCACTAGAGGCGGGAGAACGCAGGCAAAGGTGGCCGAACGCCACCAGGCGCCACTAGAGGCGGGACAAGGCGAGGCACAGGCGGCCGAACGCTGCCAGTCGCCACTAGAGGCGGGACAAGTCGAGCAATGTCGGCCGAATGCCACCAGTCGTCACTAGAGGCGGGACAAGGCGAGCAAAGGCGGCCGAACGGCGACAGTCGCCACTAGAGGCAGAACAAGACGAGGCACAGGTGACCGAACGCCGCCAGTCGCCACTAGAGGCGGGACAAGGCGAGCAAAGGCGGCCGAACGGCGACAGTCGCCACTAGAGGCAGAACAAGACGAGGCACAGGTGACCGAACGCCGTCAGTCGTCACTAGAGGCGGGACAAGGCAAGCAAAGGCGGCCGAACGATGCCAGTCGCCAGTAGAAGCGGGACAAGGCGAGCAAAGGCGGCCGAACGCGGCCAGTCGTCACTAGAGGCGGGACAAGGCGAGCAAAGGCGGCCGAACGCCACCAGTCAGCACTAGAGGCGGGACAAGTGAGGCACAGGAGGCCGAACGCCGCCAGTCGCCACTAGAGGCTGGACAAGGCGAGCAAAGGCGGCCGAACGCCGTCAGTCGCCACTAGAGGTGGGACAAGGCGAGCACAGGCGGACGAACGCCGCCAGTCGCCACTAGAGGCGGGACAAGGCGAGGCACAGGCGGCCGAACGCCGCCAGTCGCCACTAGAGGCGGGACAAGGCGAGCAAAGGCGGCCGAACGCCACCAGGCGCCACTAGAGGCAGGACAAGGCGAGATACAGGCGGCCGAACGCCGCCAGTCGCCACTAGAGGCGGGACAAGGCGAGGCACAGGCGGCCGAACGCCGCCAGTCGCCACTAGAGGCGGGACAAGTCGAGTAAAGTCGGCCGAATGCCACCAGTCGCCACTAGAGGCGGGACAAGGCGAGCAAAGGCGGCCGAACGGCGCCAGTCGCCACTAGAGGCGGAACAAGACGATTCACAGGCGGCCGAACGCCGCCAGTCGCCACTAGAGGCGGGACAAGTCGAGCAAAGTCGTCCGAATGCAACCAGTCGCCACTAGAGGCGGGACAAGGCGAGCAAAGGCGGCAGAACGCCGCCAATCGCCACTTGAGGCGGGACAAGGAGAGGCACAGGCGGCCGAACGCCGCCAGTCGCCACTAGAGACCGGACAAGGCGAGCAAAGGCGGCCGGACGCCGCCAGTTGCCACTAGAGGCGGGACAAGTCGAGGCACAGGCGGCAGAACGCCGCCAGTCGCCACTAGAGGCGGGAGAAGGCATGCAAAGGCGGCCCAACGCCGCCAGTCGCCACTAGAAGCGGGACAAGGCGAGCAAATGCGACGAACGCCGCCAGTCGCCACTAGAGGCGGGGCAAGGCGAGGCACAGGCGGTCGAACGCTGCCAGACGCCACTAAAGGCGGGATAAGGCGAGAAAAGGCGGCCGAACGCCGCCAGTCGCCACTAGAGGCGGGACAAGACGAGCAAAGGCGGCCGAACACCGCCAGTTGCCACTAGAGGCGGGACAAGGCGAGCAAAGGCTGCCGAACGCCGCCAGTCACCACTAGAGGCGGGACAAGGCGAGGCACAGGCGGCCGAACGCTACCAGTCGCCACTAGAGGCGGGACAAGGCGAGGCAAAGGCGGACGAACGCCGCCAGTCGCCACTAGAGGCGGGACAAGGTGAGCAAAGTCGGCCGAACGCCACCAGTCGCCACTAGAGGCTGGACAAGGCACGATACAGGCGGCCGGACGCCGCTAGTCGCCACTAGAGGCGGGACAAGGCGAGGCACAGGCGGCCGAACGCCGCCAGTTGCCATTAGAGGCGGGACAAGGCGAGGCACAGGCAGCCGACGCCTCCAGTCGCCACTAGAGGCGCGACAACGCGAGCAAAGGCGGCCGAACGCCACCAGTCGCCATTAAAGGCGGGACAAGTCGAACAATGGCGGCCGAACGCCGCCAGTCGCCACTAGAGGCGGGACAAGGCGAGGCACAGGCGGCCAAACGCCGTCAGTCGTCACTAGAGGCGGGACAAGGCAAGCAAAGGTGGCCGAACGATGCCAGTCGCCAGTAGAAGCGGGACAAGGCGAGCAAAGGCGGACGAACGCGGCCAGTCGCCAATAGAGGCGGGACAAGGCGAGCAAAGGCGGCCGAACGCCGCCAGTCGCCACTAGAGGTGGGACAAGTGAGTCACAGGAGGCCGAACGCCGCCAGTCGCCACTAGAGGCGGTACTAGGCGAGCAAAGGCGGCCGAACCGCCGCCAGTCGCCACTAGAGTCAGGACAAGGCGAGGCACAGGCGGACGAACGCCGCCAGTCGCCACTAGAAGCGGGACAAGGCGAGGCACAGGCGGCCGAACGCCACCAGTCGCCACTTGAGACCGGACAAGGCGAGTAAAGGCGGCCTGACGCCGCCAGTCGCCACTAGAGGCGGGACAAGGCGAGGCACAGGCGGCCGAACGCCGCCAGGCGCCACTAGAGGCAGGACAAGGCGAGCAAAGGCGGCCGAACGGCACCAGGCGCCATTAGATGCAGGACAAGGCGAGATACAGGCGGCCGAACGCCGCCAGTCGCCACTAGAGGCGGGACAAGTCGAGCAAAGTCGGCCGAATGCCACCAGTCGCCACTAGAGGCGGGACAAGGCGAGCAAAGGCGGCAGAACGCCGCCAATCGCCACTTGAGGCGGGACAAGGCGAGGCACAGGCGGCCGAACACCGCCAGTCGCCACTAGAGACCGGACAAGGCGAGCAAAGGCGGCCGGACGCCGCCAGTCGCCACTAGAGGCTGGACAAGGCGAGGCACAGGTGGCCGAACGCCGCCAGTCGCCACTAGAGGCGGGAGAACGCAGGCAAAGGTGGCCGAACGCCACCAGGCGCCACTAGAGGCGGGACAAGGCGAGGCACAGGCGGCCGAACGCTGCCAGTCGCCACTAGAGGCGGGACAAGTCGAGCAATGTCGGCCGAATGCCACCAGTCGTCACTAGAGGCGGGACAAGGCGAGCAAAGGCGGCCGAACGGCGACAGTCGCCACTAGAGGCAGAACAAGACGAGGCACAGGTGACCGAACGCCGCCAGTCGCCACTAGAGGCGGGACAAGGCGAGCAAAGGCGGCCGAACGGCGACAGTCGCCACTAGAGGCAGAACAAGACGAGGCACAGGTGACCGAACGCCGTCAGTCGTCACTAGAGGCGGGACAAGGCAAGCAAAGGCGGCCGAACGATGCCAGTCGCCAGTAGAAGCGGGACAAGGCGAGCAAAGGCGGCCGAACGCGGCCAGTCGTCACTAGAGGCGGGACAAGGCGAGCAAAGGCGGCCGAACGCCACCAGTCAGCACTAGAGGCGGGACAAGTGAGGCACAGGAGGCCGAACGCCGCCAGTCGCCACTAGAGGCTGGACAAGGCGAGCAAAGGCGGCCGAACGCTGTCAGTCGCCACTAGAGGTGGGACAAGGCGAGCACAGGCGGACGAACGCCGCCAGTCGCCACTAGAGGCGGGACAAGGCGAGGCACAGGCGGCCGAACGCCGCCAGTCGCCACTAGAGGCGGGACAAGGCGAGCAAAGGCGGCCGAACGCCACCAGGCGCCACTAGAGGCAGGACAAGGCGAGATACAGGCGGCCGAACGCCGCCAGTCGCCACTAGAGGCGGGACAAGGCGAGGCACAGGCGGCCGAACGCCGCCAGTCGCCACTAGAGGCGGGACAAGTCGAGTAAAGTCGGCCGAATGCCACCAGTCGCCACTAGAGGCGGGACAAGGCGAGCAAAGGCGGCCGAACGGCGCCAGTCGCCACTAGAGGCGGAACAAGACGAGGCACAGGCGGCCGAACGCCGCCAGTCGCCACTAGAGGCGGGACAAGTCGAGCAAAGTCGGCCGAATGCCACCAGTCGCCACTAGAGGCGGGACAAGGCGAGCAAAGGCGGCAGAACGCCGCCAATCGCCACTTGAGGCGGGACAAGGAGAGGCACAGGCGGCCGAACGCCGCCAGTCGCCACTAGAGACCGGACAAGGCGAGCAAAGGCGACCGGACGCCGCCAGTTGCCACTAGAGGCGGGACAAGGCGAGGCACAGGCGGCCAAACGCCGCCAGTCGCCACTAGAGGCGGGAGAAGGCAGGCAAAGGCGGCCGAACGCCGCCAGTCGCCACTAGAGGCGGGAGAACGCAGGCAAAGGCAGCCGAACGCCACCAGGCGCCAATAGAGGCGGGACAAGGCGAGGCACAGGCGGCCGAACGCCGCCAGTCGCCACTAGAGGCGGGACAAGGCGAGGCAAAGGCGGACGAACGCCGCCAGTCGCCACTAGAGGCGGGACAAGGTGAGCAAATTCGGCCGAACGCCACCAGTCGCCACTAGAGCCTGGACAAGGCACGATACAGGCGGCCGGACGCCGCTAGTCGCCACTAGAGGCGGGACAAGGCGAGGCACAGGCGGCCGAACGCCGCCAGTTGCCATTAGAGGCGGGACAAGGCGAGGCACAAGCAGCCGAACGCCGCCAGTCGCCACTAGAGGCGCGACAACGCGAGCAAAGGCGGCCGAACGCCACCAGTCGCCATTAAATGTTGTGATGGGGGGTTTTAGGGGGACTAGACTGCTATGGCCATCAGTCCCCCGCTTCATATCTAGGCAACACACAGAAAAAACAGAACGATAAAAAATGTGCCTGAATGAGATTAAAATCAAAGCAGAATGAAAGAATGTACCGTCAATGAATTATTGACTGAGTCAACACGAGACAATACGGAAGACACCAGACACACAGAAACAAATATGATACAAAAATGACAGAGCCAGTGAATGTGGTTGACCGACCATGTGTATAAAAAGGGAAAAGCCAACCACATAGCGTACAAAGTAAAAACTGTAGTCTAAAGACACGTCAAGGAGAACATAAAAATTATCTAAAAAACCATCCCAAAAGGACTCACAGCAACTGGTAAAACCCCGCAGCACGAAGAAATCGTAAAACCAAATTAGCCACAGAGGCATCGTCGCCGAGCACCAAAGAGAGAGTGTTCGGGAGGTTAAAAGAATGCCGCAGTGGGGCTAAAATGGGACAGTCGGGTAGGAGATGGACCACAGTCAATGGGGCACCACATTGGCACATGGGCGGGTCCTCTCGACGGAGGAGGTGACCATGCGTCAGATGGGTGTGACCAATGCGGAGACGGCAGAGAACCACGGAGTCCCTACGGGATCCCAGCTGTGACGACTTCCAGACGGATGTTGTGTCCTTTATCGAACGCAGCTTATTGGGCACGTCCAGAGCGGACCATTCGGAGTTCCACAGGTCGCGTATTTTAGTGCGAAGCAACGGGCGGAAGTCTGCTTCTGGGAGGCCAATCTCCAGAGGGCGGCAAGTGGTAGCCTGTTTGGCTAGCTGGTCAACGCTCTCGTTGCCCGGGATGCCTACATGGCCCGGGGTCCAAACGAATGTAACACAGCGACCGGAGTCACTAAGAGCCAGTATCGACTCCTGAATGGCCCTGACCAATGTATGACGAGCATAACACTGATCAAGGGCCTGTAAACCGCTCAGCGAGTCGCTACAGATCAGAAAGGAGGTCCCGGGGCACATGCGGATGTGGTTAAGGGCGCGGTATATAGCCACCAGTTCTGCAGTGAAGACGCTGCTGCCGGGTGGCAAAGAGCGTTGTTCAACATGGGCGCCATGGATGTAGGCATAACCAGTGTGGTCGCCATCTGAAGAACCGTCTGTATAAATGACCTCAGAGTTACTGAACTCACGGAGCAGTGCATAAAACTGATGCCATAGGACCAGAGGAGAAGTAGAGGTCTTCGGCTTACGGGAAAGATCCAGCCGAATCCGCGGCCGAGGAACGGTCCAGGGAGGAGCATGGAAAGTCGAGCGGAAGGGACGGTTAAGAGGTAAGGAGTCCACGGTCGACAGTAGCGATTGGACACGCGCTGCTATCGGGAGTCCCGACCGAGGTCGCCTCTGCGGCAAACGAGTAACCTCCCCCGGAAAGAGGAGTTTGTTATTCGGATGCCGAGGGGTACAGTGAACTCTAGCAGCATACTGGGCGAGTAGTTGTTGGCGCCGGTATCGCAACGGGGCGACTCCAGCCTCTGCCAAGAGACTTGTGACAGGGCTTGTACGAAAGGCTCCAGTGGCCAGACGGATGCCTGTATGATGCACTGGGTCGAGAACTCGCAGTGCAGATGGAGAGGCTGAGCCGTAGACCTGGCTTCCGTAGTCTAGACGTGACTGCACCAGAGCATTGTACAGCCGCAGGAGGACAGGGCGTGCTGCCCCCCAGACAGTATGGCTGAGGCAACGAAGGATGTCCAAATACCGGGAACACCGTTGCTTAAGCTGGCGCAGATGAGGGAGCCATGTCAAACGTGAGTCGAAAAGGAGACCCAGGAAACGGTGTGTATCCACAACCTGAAGGAGCTCACCATCAAGGTAGAGCTCTGGATGCGGATGTACCGCCCGTTGGCGACAAAAGTGCATTACCCTAGTTTTTGCAGGGGAAAATGTGAAACCATGGGCAGAAGCCCAATTCTGCGCCCGATGGATGGCTGCCTGCAGTCGTCGTTCAGCTACACTTGTACTAGCAGTGGAATAGTACATGCAAAAGTCGTCTGCATAGAGGGAGCAGGAAACCGATGGCCCCACTGCAGCCACTAGGCCATTAATGGCCACTAAGAAGAGGGGTACACTGAGGACGGACCCTTGTGGTACCCCATTCTCTTGGATATGGGAGGAACTGAAGGAGGTGCCAATGCGGACTCTAAAGCGGCGCGAAAGTAAAAAATTCTGAATAAAAAGTGGGAGGGAGCCACGGAGACCCCACCCATGTAGCGTGGCAAGGATGTGATGACGCCATGCCGTGTCATATGCTTTCCGGAGGTCGAAAAAGATGGCGACGAGGTGGTGACGTCGGGCGAAAGCAGTACGGATCGCCGACTCCAAAGAGAGGAGGTTATCAATGGCAGAGCGACCCTGCCGGAAAGCACCTTGTTGTGGGGCGAGCAGACCCCGATACTCGAGAACCCACAGAAGTCGCCGGCTCACCAAACGTTCAAAAAGTTTACACAGAACGTTTGTGAGGCTTATGGGACGGTAACAGTCAACATTCAATGGATCTGCACCTGGTTTTAACAGAGGGATAACGATACTCTCCTGCCATTGGGACGGGTATGCTCCCTCGACCCAGAGACGATTAAAGAAATCCAAAAGATGGCGTTGCGAGTGTTCAGAAAGATGTTTCAGCATTTGACAGTGGATTCGGTCCGGTCCTGCAGATGTATTGGGGCAACTGGCAAGAATAGTTTGAAATTCCCACTCGGTAAAAGGCGCATTGTACGGCTCTTGGCGGTTTGTGCGAAATACCAACTGCCTTCGCTCAGCCCGCTCTTTTAAGGTACAAAAACCTTGGCTGTAGGCAGTGGACGCCGAATTAAGAGCAAAGTGCGCTGCAAAATACTCAGCAATGATGGTCGGGTCGGTATGGATTGTACCGCGGATAGAGAGACCCGCGACCCCTGTCGGTGGATGGTGACCTGATATACGACGAATCTTTGTCCAAATCTGGCTAGAAGAGACACGGGGTCCAATTGTGGATACATATTCCTCCCAGCATGCTTGCTTGCGCTGCCGGATAAGCCGGCGTGTCTGGGCCCGAAGACGCTTAAATGCAACCAGGTGGTCAAGGGTGGGGTGGCGCCGGTACTGCTGCAGAGCCCTGCGGCGATTGCGGATAGCTGCTGCTATCTCCGGTGACCACCAGGGCACTGGTCTTCGCCGAGGTAAGGCAGAAGAAGATGGTATCGCGGACTCAGCAGCAGAAACGACAATGGAAATCATTTGCTCAACAGCCATTGTCGCATCAGCAGGGAGAGGGGTATCCAACGTTGCAGCAGAAGTGTATGCTGCCCAGTCGGCCCTGTGGAAGGACCAGTGGGGTAGGCGTGCGTGGCATTGGTGGTGGGGAAGCGAAAGGAAGATGGGAAAGTGGTCGCTTCCACAAAGGTCATCATGGACCCACCAGTTAAGTAGTGGACGTAAGCCCGGACTACACACAGAAAGGTCTATGGCGGAAAAGGTGCCATGGGCCACACTAAAATGGGTTGGAGCTCCTGTATTTAAAAGACAAAGGTCAAGTTCGTTAAAAAGTAGTTCAAATTCTTGACCACGTCCTGTAGTCACGTTGCTCCCCCATAGGGGGTGATGTGCGTTAAAATCTCCTAAAATAAGAAATGGTGAAGGAAGTTGACTGATCAAGGCTGCCAGGTCAGCTGGTGCCACTGCTGCATCAGGAGGGAGATAAAGGGAACAGATGGTAATGTCCCGCGATGCTCGAACCCTGACAGCGACAGCCTCCAGGGCTGTGTGAAGTGGCACTGGGGAACTATAGGCAGAGGTATGTACATATAGACATACCCCGCCCGACACCCTATTGTAGGTGGTGCGGTTATTGAAGTACCCCCGGTAGCCCCGAAGGGTGGGGGTCCGATCACTAGGAAACCAGGTTTCCTGGAGAGCAACACAAAGTGGTGGAAAAGAGCTCATCAGCTGACGCAATTCGGCCAAGTGACCGAAAAATCCTCCACAATTCCATTGGAGGATCAGACTGTCTCCTGGTTGACGGTGCATGAAGATGAAGATGGAAGAGGGATGGCAGGAGCACTCGTCTTTGGCTGTGAAGTCTGATCCTCCGTCTCCATGGCATCCCCGAGATCTCCGAAGGCCAGATCTTCGGGCGTCGCAAGAAGGATGACCTCATCCTCCGGTGTGTCACGTGCAAGGGTTGGGGGCACCGAGGCCGCCAGCGTGTCCTTGCGCTTCACTGTCTTTTCCTTCTTTTCTTTTTTGTCTTCCCGTCGTTCCTTGGGCCTACCGGAGGAGGGGGGTTTCTCCGGCGGGGCTTGAGGAGCGTGGGAAGACTGAGGAGCCAGGCGGCGTTCTGGCCGAGTGTCCTTCAGCCGCTGGCTGGAGTCTAATTTCGGTGGTGACACAGGTGGAAGGGAAGAACAGGTTCCCTTCCCAGAAGAAGAAGCCAGAGAAGGTGAACCCTTTTCTGGCTGGGGAGTAGGGGTAACCACTCCCGACGTGGGGGGCAGTATAGGCCCCGCAGAAGATGGTGTGCCTCCAGATGTCTGGGAGGCCGAGGTGGAGGGGCAGCCCATAGGGCCCACAGATGGAGTTACAACAGTGCGAGAAGTGGCCACTGGTTGTGGCGCCATCGATGTAGCTGCAGCATATGAAGAAAGTAAAGTCACTGGATGCAGCTTTTCGTACTTCCTCCGAGCCTCTGAGTAGGTTAGTCGGTCCAAGGTCTTATATTCTACTATCTTCCGCTCTTTGTGTAGAGCGGGACAGTCCTGCGAACAGGGAGAGTGGTGACCACTGCAGTTGACGCAGTAAGGAGGAGGAGTACAGGCAGCGTCCGGGTGTGAAGGACGGCCACAGTCCCGACAGGTTGCAGCAGCGTTGCAACGAGAGGACATGTGTCCGAAACGCCAACACTTGAAACATCGCATTGGAGGGGGGATGTATGGCTGGACGTCACAGCGATACATCATGACCTTGACCTTTTCGGGCAGATTGTCACCCTCAAAGGCCAAGACAAATGCGCCAGTGGCCACCCTATTATCCTTAGGTCCTCTAAATACGCGCCGGACAAAATGGATTCCGCGTCGTTGTAGGTGCTCGCGTAACTCATCATCTGTCTGTAGCAAAAGGTCGCGATGGTATATCACCCCCTGTACCCTATTTAAGGACTTGTGGGGCGTTACTGTGACAGGAATTTCACCTAAATGATCACATTGTAAGAGGCTCCGTGATTGAGCAGGGGTCTCCGCCTGTATTAGGACCGAACCGTCGCGCAGTTTCGACATTCCGGCAACTTCGCCAAACCTCTCTTCGAGGTGTTCGACGAAGAAGGAAGGCTTAGTTGCCTGGAAAGATTCCCCATCCTGTCTGGTACACACTAAGTATCTAGGTGAATAAGTCTCAGCCTGCTTTGTGGACCCTCGTTCCCCCCAAGATTGAGTTAGGGAAGGAAACGATTTGGGGTCGTATCTACTGAAATTAAATCTTCCAACCTTCGAGACACCTGACTTAGAGCCAGGATTTTCTGAGGCTTGTCTCCTCTTCATTGCGGAATGTCCGCCCCGATGCCACCCACTCCGAAACAGGGGCTCTCCTCAAGGGCGCCACCCAGCCACAGCAACGCCACCTGGCAGGATGACCGTTGCCGGGAGTCCTGATGCCCCGCAAAGACAAGCATCGACTCCTTGGCATTCATGAGGAGGTCACAGCTCAGGCATCGGCAGTGTGATCCCTGTGCAATTCAGGGGGCTCAACCATGAGGGTACATAACAGCCCCACCACACGGACTGGCTACCGTGCTGGTGACCTAGCGGGGGAGGGGGCTACGGCGAGGAAGGGATGTGGAAGGAAAGGGTAGGAATCCGCGCCGTAGGGGCTAGGTTGGGAGTTCTTCCCCAAATGGCTCACACTTAATCAGAAAATTTTCGTGGAGGTCAAACCACAATGGGGACCTAACTGGGCCGAAATCAGTGAACCTGGCAAACAAAGACACAATTGCCAAACCAACAGTACCATGGGAATAGCCGGGCCATCAACACGAGAACACCTAGAGACGGGGTTGGAGAAGGGTAGGGTGGGAAAAAGGATTAGGAAGGGAGGGAACCAGGGTGAGGAAAAGCGGCCTGGGAAATAGGAAGGAAGGCCGCAATGGCTCGGGGACCCGTGCGCGCCACACACGTACCCACAAAAGAGCTGTGGGCCCCCTGGGGGGTCGCCATTAAAGGCGGGACAAGTCGAGCAATGGCGGCCGAACGCCGCCAGTCGCCACTAGAGCCGGGACAAGGCGAGGCACAGGCGGCCGAACGCCGTCAGTCGTCACTAGAGGCGGGACAAGGCAAGCAAAGGCGGCCGAACGATGCCAGTCGCCAGTAGAAGCGGGACAAGGCGAGCAAAGGCGGCCGAACACGGCCAGTCACCACTAGAGGCGGGACAAGGCGAGCAAAGGCGGCCGAACGCCGGCAGTCGCCACTAGAGGTGGGACAAGTGAGTCACAGGAGGCCGAACGCCGCCAGTCGCCACTAGAGGCGGTACTAGGCGAGCAAAGGCGGCCGAAACGCCGCCAGTCGCCACTAGAGTCAGGACAAGGCGAGGCACACGCGGCCGAACGCCGCCAGTCGCCACTAGAAGCGGGACAAGACGAGGCACAGGTGGCCGAACGCCACCAGTCGCCACTAGAGACTGGACAAGGCGAGAAAAGGCGGCCGGACGCCGCCAGTCGCCACTAGAGGCGGGACAAGGCGAGGCACAGGCTGCCGTACGCCGCCAGTCGCCACTAGAGGCGGGACAAGGCGAGCAAAGGCGGCAGAACGCCGGCAATCGCCACTTGAGGCGGGACAAGGCGAGGCACAGGCGGCCGAACGCTGCCAGTCGCCACTAGAGGCGGGACAAGTCGAGCAATGTTGGCCGAATGCCTCCAGTCGCCAATAGAGGCGGGACAAGGCGAGCAAAGGGGGCCGAATGGCGCCAGGCGCCACTAGAGGCGGAACAAGACGAGGCACAGGCGACCGAACGCCGCCAGTCGCCACTAGAGGCGGGACAAGGCGAGCAAAGGCGGTCGAACGCCGCCAGTCGCCACTAGAAGCGGGACAAGGCGAGGCACAGGCGGCCGAACACCGCCAGTCGCCACTAGAGATGGGACAAGGCGAGCAAAGGCGGCCGAACACCGCCAGTCGCTACTAGAGGCAGGACAAGGCGAGATACAGGTGGTCGAACGCCGCCAGTCGCCGCTAGAGGAGAGATGAGGCGAGGTGCGGCCGATCGAACGCCGCCAGTCTCCACTAGAGGCGGGACAAGGGGAGGCACAGGTGGCCGAACGCCGCCAGTCGATACTAGAGGCGGGACAAGGCAAGCAAAAGCGGACGAAAGGCGCCAGTCGCCACTAGAGGCGGAACAAGACGAGGCACAGGCGGCCGAATGCCGCCAGTCGCCACTAGAATCGGGACAAGGCGAGCAAAGGCGGTCGAACCCCGCCATACGCCACTAGAGGCGGGACAATGCGAGGCACAGGCGGCCGAACGCTGCCAGTCGCCACTAGAGGTGGGACTAGGCGAGCAAAGGCGGCCGAACACCGCCAGTCGCTACTAGAGGCAGGACAAGGCGAGATACAGGTGGTCGAACGACGCCAGTCGCCTCTAGAGAAGAGATGAGGCGAGGTGCGGCCGGTCGATCGCCGACAGTCGCCACTAGAGGCGGGACAAGGCGAAGCGCAGGTGGCCGAACGCCGCCAGTCGATACTAGAGGCGGAACAAGGCGAGGCACAGGCGGCCGAACGCCGCCAGTCGCCACTAGAGGCGGGACAAGGCGAGCAAAGGCGGCAGAACGCCGCCAGTCGCCACTAGAGGCGGGACAAGGCGAGGCACAGGCGGCCGAACGCCGCCAGTCGCCACTAGAGGTGGGACAAGGCGAGCAAAGACGGCCGAACGCCACCAGGCGCCACTAGAGGCAGGACAAGGCGAGATACAGGCGGCCGAACGCCGCCAGTCGCCACTAGAGGCGGGACAAGGCGAGCAAAGACGGCCGAACGCCGCCAGTCGCTACTAGAGGCAGGACAAGGCGAGATACAGGCGGTCGAACGCCGCCAGTCGCCGCTAGAGGAGACATGAGGAGAGGTGCGGTCGGTCGATCGCCGCCAGTAGCCACTAGAAGCGGGACAAGGCGAGGCACAGGAGGCCGAACGCCGCCAGTCGCCACTAGAGGTGGGACAAGGCGAGACACAGGTGGCCGAACGCCGCCAGTCGCCACTAGAGGCGCTACAAGGCGAGCAAAGGCGGCCGAACGCCACCAGTCGCCATTAAAAAACGGTAGAAGTCGAGCAATGGCAGCCGAATGCCGCCAGTCACCACTAGAGGCGGGACAAGGGGATCATAGGTGGCCGAATGCCACCAGTCGCCACTAGAGGCGGGACAAGGCGAGCAAAGGCGACGAACGCCTCCAGTCGCCACTAGAGGCGGGGCAAAGCGAGGCACAGGCGGTCGAACGCTGCCAGACGCCACTAAAGGCGGGACAAGGCGAGCAATGGCGGCCGAACGCCGCCAGTCGCCACTAGAGGTGGGACAAGGGAGGCACAGGAGGCCGAACGCCGCCAGTCGCCACTAGAGGCTGGACAAGGCGAGCAAAGGCGGCCGAACGCCACCAGTCGAGACTAGAGGCTGGACAAGGCACGATACAGGCGGCCGGACGCCGCTAGTCGCCACTAGAGGCGGGACAAGGCGAGGCACAGGCGGCCGAACGCCGCCAGTCGCCATTAGAGGCGGGACAAGGCGAGGCACAGGCAGCCGATCGCCGCCAGTCGCCACTAGAAGCGCGACAACGCGAGCAAAGACGGCCGAACGCCACCAGTCGCCATTAAAGGCGGGAAAAGTCGAGCAATGGCGGCCGAACGCCGCCAGTCGCCACTAGAGGCGGGACAAGGCAAGGCACAGGCGGCCGAACGCCGTCAGTCGTCACTAGAGGCGGCACAAGTCAAGCAAAGGCGGCCGAACGATGCCAGTCGCCAGTAGAAGCGGGACAAGGCGAGCAAAGTCGGCCGAACGCGGCCAGTCGCCACTAGAGGCGGGACAAGGCGAGCAAAGGCGGCCGAACGCCGCCAGTCGCCACTAGAGGTGGGACAAGTGAGGCACAGGAGGCCGAACGCCGCCAGTCGCCACTAGAGGCTGGACAAGGCGAGCAAAGGCGACCGAACGCCGTCAGTCGCCACTAGAGGTGGGACAAGGCGAGCAAAGGCGGCCGAACGCCACCAGTCGCCACTAGAGGCGGGACAAGTGAGGCACAGGAGGCCGAACGCCGCCAGTCGCCACTAGAGGCTGGACAAGGCGAGCAAAGGCGGCCGAACGTCGTCAGTCGCCACTAGAGGTGGGACAAGGCGAGCAAAGGCGGCCGAACGCCGCCAGTCGCCACTAGAGGCGGGACAAGGCGAGGCACAGACGGCCGAACGCCACCAGTCGCCACTAGAGGCGGTACTAGGCGAGCAAAGGCGGCCGAAACGCCGTTAGTCGCCACTAGAGTCAGGACAAGGCGAGGCACAGGCGGCCGAACGCCGCCAGTCGCCACTAGAGGCGGGACAAGGCGAGGCACAGGCGGCCGAACGCCGCCAGTCGCCACTAGAGGCGGGACAAGTCGAGTAAAGTCGGCCGAATGCCACCCGTCGCCACTAGAGGCGGGACAAGGCGAGCAAAGGCGGCCGAACGGCGCCAGTCGCCACTAGAGGCGGAAGAAGACGAGGCACAGGCGGCCGAACGCCGCCAGTCGCCACTAGAGGCGGGACAAGTCGAGCAAAGTCGGCCGAATGCCACCAGTCGCCACTAGAGGCGGGACAAGGCGAGCAAAGGCGGCAGAACGCCGCCAATCGCCACTTGAGGCGGGACAAGGAGAGGCACAGGCGGCCGAACGCCGCCAGTCGCCACTAGAGTCCGGACAAGGCGAGCAAAGGCGGCCGGACGCCGCCAGTTGCCACTAGAGGCGGGAGAAGGCGAGGCACAGGCGGCCAAACGCCGCCAGTCGCCACTAGAGGCGGGAGAAGGCAGGCAAAGGCGGCCGAACGCCGCCAGTCGCCACTAGAGGCGGGACAAGGCGAGCAAATGCGACGAACGCCGCCAGTCGCCACTAGAGGCGGGGCACGCCGAGGCACAGGCGATCGAACGCTGCCAGACGCCACTAAAGGTGGGACAAGGCGAGAAAAGGCGGCCGAACGCCGCCAGTCGCCACTAGAGGCGGGATAAGGCAAGCAAAGGCGGCCGAACACCGCCAGTTGCCACTAGAGGCGGGACAAGGCGAGCAAAGGCGGCCGAACGCCGCCAGTCACCACTAGAGGCGGGACAAGGCGAGGCACAGGCGGCCTAACGCCGCCAGTCGCCACTAGAGGCGGGACAAGGCGAGGCAAAGGCGGACGAACGCCGCCAGTCGCCACTAGAGGCGGGACAAGGTGAGCAAAGTCGGCCGAACGCCACCAGTCGCCACTAGAGGCTGGAAGAGGCAATATACAGGCAGCCGGAAGCCGCTAGTCGCCACTAGAGGCGGGACAAGGCGAGGCACAGGCGGCCGAACGCCGCCAGTTGCCATTAGAGGCGGGACAAGGCGAGGCACAAGCAGCCGACGCCGCCAGTCGCCACTAGAGGCGCGACAACGCGAGCAAAGGCGGCCGAACGCCACCAGTCGCCATTAAAGGCGGGAGAAGTCGAGCAATGGCGGCCGAACGCCGCCAGTCGCCACTAGAGGTGTGACAAGGCGAGGCACAGGCGGCCGAACGCCGTCAGTCGTCACTAGAGGCGTGACAAGGCAAGCAAAGGCGGCCGAACGATGCCAGTCGCCAGTAGAAGCGGGACAAGGCGAGCAAAGGCGGCCGAACGCGGCCAGTCGCCAATAGAGGCGGGACAAGGCGAGCAAAGGCGGCCGAACGCCGCCAGTCGCCACTAGAGGTGGGACAAGTGAGTCACAGGAGGCCGAACGCCGCCAGTCACCACTAGAGGCGGTACTAGGCGAGCAAAGGCGGCCGAAACGCCGCCAGTCGCCACTAGAGTCAGGACAAGGCGAGGCACAGGCGGCCGAACGCCGCCAGTCGCCACTAGAAGCGGGACAAGGCGTGGCACAGGCGGCCGAACGCCACCAGTCGCCACTAGAGACCGGACAAGGCGAGCAAAGGCGGCCGGACGACGCCAGTCGCCACTAGAGGCGGGACAAGGCGAGGCACAGGCGGCCGAACGCCGCCAGTCGCCACTAGAGGCGGGACAAGGCGAGCAAAGGCGGCCGAACGACACCAGGCGCCACTAGAGGCAGGACAAGGCGAGATACAGGCGGCCGAACGCCGCCAGTCGCCACTAGATGCGGGACAAGGCGAGGCACAGGCGGCCGTACGCCGCCAGTCGCCACTAGAGGCGGGACAAGTCGAGTAAAGTCGGCCGAATGCCACCAGTCGCCACTAGAGGCGGGACAAGGCGAGCAAAGGCGGCCGAACGGCGCCAGTCGCCACTAGAGGCGGAACAAGACGAAGCACAGGCGGCCGAACGCCGCCAGTCGCCACTAGAGGCGGGACAAGGCGAGCAAAGGCGGCAGAACGCCGCCAATCGCCACTTGAGGCGGGACAAGGCGAGGCACAGGCGGCCGAACGCCGCCAGTCGCCACTAGAGACCGGACAAGGCGAGCAAAGGCGGCCGGACGCCGCCAGTGGCCACTAGAGGCTGGACAAGGCGAGGCACAGGTGGCCGAACGCCGCCAGTCGCCACTAGAGGCGAGAGAACGCAGGCAAAGGTGGCCGAACGCCACCAGGCGCCACTAGAGGCGGGACAAGGCGAGGCACGGGCGGCCGAACGCTGCCAGTCGCCACTAGAGGCGGGACAAGTCGAGCAATGTCGGCCGAATGCCACCAGTCGCCACTAGAGGCGGGACAAGGCGAGCAAAGGCGGCCGAACGGCGCCAGTCGCCACTAGAGGCGGAACAAGTCGAGCAATGTCGGCCGAATGCCACCAGTCGCCACTAGAGGCGGGACAAGGAGAGCAAAGGTGACCGAACGCCGCCAGTCGCCACTAGAGGCGGGACAAGGCGAGCAAAGGCGGTCGAACGCCGCCAGTCGCCACTAGAGGCGGGACAAGGCGAGATACAGGTGGTCGAACGCCGCCAGTCGCCGCTAGAGGAGGTATGAGGCGAGGTGCGGCCGGTCGATCGCCGCCAGTCTCCACTAGAGGCGGGACAAGGGGAGGCACAGTTGGCCGAACGCCGCCAGTCGATACTAGAGGCGGGACAAGGCAAGCAAAAGCGGCCGAACGGCGCCAGTCGCCACTAGAGACGGAACAAGACGAGGTACAGGCGGCCGAACGCCGCCAGTCGCCACTAGAATCGGGACAAGGCGAGCAAAGGCGGTCGAACCCCGCCATTCGCCACTAGAGGCGGGACAATGCGAGGCACAGGCGGCCGAACGCTGCCAGTCGCCACTAGAGGTGGGACAAGGCGAGCAAAGGCGGCCGAACACCGGCAGTCGCTACTAGAGGCAGGACAAGGCGAGATACAGGTGGTCGAACGCCGCCAGTTGCCTCTAGAGGAGAGATGAGGCGAGGTGCGGCCGGTCGATCGCCGACAGTCGCCACTAGAGGCGGGACAATGCGAGGCACACATGGCCGAACGCCGCCAGTCGATACTAGAGGCGGAACAAGGTGAGACACAGGCGGCCGAACGCCGCCAGTCGCCACTAGAGGCGGGACAAGGCGAGCAAAGGCGGCAGAACGCCGCCAGTCGCCACTAGAGGCAGGACAAGGCGAGATACAGGCGGCCGAACGCCGCCAGTCGCCACTAGAGGCGGGACAAGGCGAGCAAAGACGGCCAAACGCCGCCAGTCGCTACTAGTGGCAGGACAAGGCGAGATACAGGCGGTCGAACGCCGCCAGTCGCCGCTAGAGGAGACATGAGGCGAGGTGCGGCCGGTCGATCGCCGGCAGTCGCCACTAGAAGCGGGACAAGGCGAGGCACAGGAGGCCGAACGCCGCCAGTCGCCACTAGAGGTGGGACAAGGCGAGACACAGGTGGCCGAACGCCGCCAGTCGCCACTAGAGGCGCTACAAGGCGAGCAAAGGCGGCCGAACGCCACCAGTCGCCATTAAAAAACGGGAGAAGTCGAGCAATGGCAGCCGAATGCCGCCAGTCACCACTAGAGGCGGGACAAGGGGAGCAAAGGCGGCCGAACACCGCCAGTTGCCACTAGAGGCGGGACAAGGCGAGCAAAGGCGGCCGAACGCCACCAGTCGCCACTAGAGGCTGGAAAAGGCACGATACAGGCGGCCGGACGCCGCTAGTCGCCACTAGAGGCGGGACAAGGCGAGGCACAGGTGGCCGAACGCCGCCAGTCGCCATTAGAGGCGGGACAAGGCGAGGCACAGGCAGCCGAACGCCGCCAGTCGCCACTAGAGGCGCGACAACGCGAGCAAAGGCGGCCGAACGCCACCAGTCGCCATTAAAGGCGGGACAAGTCGAGCAATGGCGGCCGAACACCGCCAGTCGCCACTAGAGGCGGGACAAGGCGAGGCACAGGCGGCCGAAAACCGTCAGTCGTCACTAGAGGCGGGGCAAGGCAAGCAAAGGCGGCCGAACGATGCCAGTCGCCATTAAAGGCGGGACAAGTCGAGCAATGGCGGCCGAACACCGCCATTCGCCACTAGAGGCGGGACAATGCGAGGCACAGGCGGCCGAACGCTGCCAGTCGCCAGTAGAGGCGGGACAAGGCGAGCAAAGGCGGCCGAACGCCGCCAGTCGCCACTAGAGGTGGGACAAGTGACTCACAGGAGGCCGAACGCCGCCAGTCGCCACTAGAGGCTGGACAAGGCGAGCAAAGGCGGCCGAACGCCGTCAGTCGCCACTAGAGGTGGGACAAGGCGAGCAAAGGCGGCCGAACGCAGCCAGTCGCCACTAGAGGCGGGACAAGGCGAGGCACAGACGGCCGAACGCCACCAGTCACCATTAGAGGCGGTACTAGGCGAGCAAAGGCGGCCGAAACGCCGCCAGTCGCCACTAGAGTCAGGACAAGGCGAGGCACAGGCGGCCGAACGCCGCCAGTCGCCACTAGAAGCGGGACAAGGCGAGGCACAGGCGGCCGAACGCCACCAGGCGCCACTAGAGGCAGGACAAGGCGAGATACAGGCGGCCGAACGCCGCCAGTCGCCACTAGAGGCGGGACAAGGCGAGCAAAGACGGCCGAACGCCGCCAGTCGCTAGTAGAGGCAGGACAAGGCGAGATACAGGCGGTCGAACGCCGCCAGTCGCCGCTAGAGGAGACATGAGGCGAGGTGCGGCCGGTCGATCGCCGCCAGTCGCCACTAGAAGCGGGACAAGGCGAGGCACAGGAGGCCGAACGCCGCCAGTCGCCACTAGAGGCGCTACAAGGCGAGCAAAGGCGGCCGATCGCCACCAGTCGCCATTAAAAAACGGGAGAAGTCGAGCAATGGCAGCCGAATGCCGCCAGTCACCACTAGAGGCGGGACAAGGGGAGCATAGGCGGCCGAATGCCACCAGTCGCCACTAAAGGCGGGACAAGGCGAGCAAAGGCGACGAATGCCGCCAGTCGCCACTAGAGGCGGGGCAAGGCGAGGCACAGGCGGTCGAACGCTGCCAGACGCCACTAAAGGCGGGACAAGGCGAGAAAAGGCGGCCGAACGCCGCCAGTCGCCACTAGAGGCGGGACAAGGCGAGCAAAGGCGGCCGAACACCGCCAGTTGCCACTAGAGGCGGGACAAGGCGAGCAAAGGCGGCCGAACGCCACCAGTCGCCACTAGAGGCTGGACAAGGCACGATACAGGCGGCCGGACGCCGCTAGTCGCCACTAGAGGCGGGACAGGGCGAGGCACAGGCGGCCGAACGCCGCCAGTCGCCATTAGAGGCGGGACAAGGCGAGGCACAGGCAGCCGAACGCCGCCAGTCGCCACTAGAGGCGCGACAACGCGAGCAAAGGCGGCCGAACGCCACCAGTCGCCATTAAAGGCGGGACAAGTCGAGCAATGTCGGCCGAACGCCGCCAGTCGCCACTAGAGGCGGGACAAGGCGAGGCACAGGTGGCGGAACGCCGTCAGTCGTCACTAGAGGCGGGACAAGGCAAGCAAAGGTGGCCGAACGATGCCAGTAGCCAGTAGAAGCGGGACAAGGCGAGCAAAGGCGACCGAACGCGGCCAGTCGCCACTAGAGGCGGGACAAGGCGAGCAAAGGCGGCCGAACGCCGCCAGTCGCCACTAGAGGTGGGACAAGTGAGGCACAGGAGGCCGAACGCCGCCAGTCGCCACTAGAGGCTGGACAAGGCGAGCAAAGGCGGCCGAACGCCGTCAGTCGCCACTAGAGGTGGGACAAGGCGAGCAAAGGCGGCCGAACGCCGCCAGTCGCCACTAGAGGCGGGACAAGGCGAGGCACAGACGGCCGAACGCCACCAGTCGCCACTAGAGGCGGTACTAGGCGAGCAAAGGCGGCCGAAACGCCGCCAGTCGCCACTAGAGTCAGGACAAGGCGAGGCACAGGCGGCCGAACGCCGCCAGTCGCCACTAGAAGCGGGACAAGGCAAGACACAGGCGGCCGAACGCCACCAGTCGCCAATAGAGACCGGACAAGGCGAGCAAAGGCCCCCGGACGCCGCCAGTCGCCACTAGAGGCGGGACAAGGCGAGGCACAGGCGGTCGTACGCCGCCAGTCGCCACTAGAGGGGGGACAAGTCGAGTAAAGTCGGCCGAATGCCACCAGTCGCCACTAGAGGCGGGACAAGGCGAGCAAAGGTGGCCGAACGGCGCCTGTCGCCACTAGAGGCGGAACAAGACGAGGCACAGGCGGCCGAACGCCGCCAGTCGCCACTAGAGACCGGACAAGGCGAGCAAATGCGGCCGGACGCCGCCAGTCGCCACTAGAGGCGGGACAAGGCGAGGCACAGGCGGGCGAACGCCGCCAGTCGCCACTAGAGGCGGGAGAACGCAGGCAAAGGCGGCCGAACGCCACCAGGCGCCACTAGAGGCAGGACAAGGCGAGATACAGGCGGCCGAACGCCGCCAGTCGCCACTAGAGGCGGGACAAGGCGAGGCACAGGCGGCCGAACGCCGCCAGTCGCCACTAGAGGCGGGACAAGTCGAGCAAAGTCGGCCGAATGCCACCAGTCGCCACTAGAGTCGGGACAAGGCGAGCAAAGGCGGCCGAACGGCGCCAGTCGCCACTAGAGGCGAAACAAGACGAGGCACAGGTGGCCGAACGCCGCCAGTCGCCACTAGAGGCGGGACAAGGCGAGCAAAGGCGGTCGAACGCCGCCAGTCGGCACTAGAGGCGGGACAATGCGAGGCACAGGCGGCCGAACGCCGCCAGTCGCCACTAGAGGTGGGACAAGGCGAGCAAAGGCGGTCGAACACCGCCAGTCGCTACTAGAGGCAGGACAAGGCGAGATACAGGTGGTCGAACGACGCCAGTCGCCTCTAGAGGAGAGATGAGGCGAGGTGCGGCCGGTCGATCTCCGACAGTCGCCACTAGAAGCGGGACAAGGCGAGGCACAGGTGGCCGAACGCCACCAGTCGATACTAGAGGCGGAACAAGGCGAGGCACAGGCGGCCGAACGCCGCCAGTCGCCACTAGAGGCGGGACAAGGCGAGCAAAGGCGGCAGAACGCCGCCAGTCGCCACTAGAGGCGGGACAAGGCGAGGCACAGGCGGCCGAACGCCGCCAGTCGCCACTAGAGGTGGGACAAGGCGAGCAAAGACGGCCGAACGCCACCAGGCGCCACTAGAGGCAGGACAAGGCGAGATACAGGCGGCCGAACGCTGCCAGTCGCCGGTAGAGGAGAGATGAAGTGGGGTGCGGCCGGTCGATCGCTGGCAGTCGCCACTAGAGGCGGGACAAGGCGAGCAAAGGCGGCCGAACGGCGCCAGTCGCCACTAGAGGCGGAACAAGACGAGGCACAGGCGGCCGAACGCCGCCAGTCGCCACTAGAGGCGGGACAAGTCGAGCAAAGTCGGCCGAATGCCACCAGTCGCCACTAGAGTCGGGACAAGGCGAGCAAAGGCGGCCGAACGGCGCCAGTCGCCACTAGAGGCGGAACAAGACGAGGCACAGGCGGCCGAACGCCGCCAGTCGCCACTAGAGGCGGGACAAGGCGAGCAAAGGCGGTCGAACGCCGCCAGTCGCCACTAGAGGCGGGAGAGGGCGAGGCACAGGCGGCCGAACACCGCCAGTCGCCACTAGAGGTGGGACAAGGCGAGCAAAGGCGGCCGAACACCGCCAGTCGCTACTAGAGGCAGGACAAGGCGAGATACAGGTGGTCGAACGCCGCCAGTCGCCGCTAGAGGAGAGATGAGGCGAGGTGCTGCCGGTCGATCGCCGCCAGTCGCCACTAGAGGCGGGACAAGGGGAGGCACAGGTGGCCGAACGCCGCCAGTCGATACTAGAGGCGGGACAAGGCAAGCAAAAGCGGCCGAACGGCGCCAGTCGCCACTAGAGGCGGGACAAGGCGAGGCACAGGCGGCCGAACGCCGCCAGTCGCCACTAGAGGCGGGACAAGGCGAGGCACAGGCGGCCGAACGCCGCCAACGCCACTAGAGGTGGGACAAGGCGAGCAAAGACGGCCGAACGCCACCAGGTGCAACTAGAGGCAGGACAAGGCGAGATATAGGCGGCCGAACGCCGCCAGTCGCCGGTAGAGGAGAGATGAAGCGGGGTGCGGCCGGTCGATCGCCGCCAGTCGCCACTAGAGGCGGGACAAGGCGAGGCACAGGCGGCCGAACGCCACCAGTCGCCACTAAAGGCGGGACGCCGCCAGTCGCCGCTACAGGATACATCAGGTGAGGTGCAGCCAGTCAAGCTCCACCAGACACCACTAGAGGCGAGACAAGTCAAGGCACAGGCAGCAGAACGCCGCCAGTCGCCGCTAGAGGAGAGATGAGGCGAGGTACGGCCGGTCGAACGCCTACTGTCGTAACTAGAGGCGGGACAAGGCAAGGTACAGGCGGCCGAACACCGCCTTTCGTCTCTGGAGGCGGGGAAAGTAGAGGCACATGCGGCCGATCGCCGCCAGTTGCCGCTAAATGAGAAATGAGGAGAGGTGCGGCTGGTCTAACGCCGACAGTCGCCTGTAGAGGCGGGACAAGACGAGGTACCGGCAGCTGAACGCCGCCAGTCACCACTAGAGGATAGATGAGGCGATGCACAGGCGGCCGAACTCCACCAGTCGCCACTTGGGGCGGGACAAGGCGAGGCACAGGCGGCCGAACACCGCCTGTCACAAGGAGTTGAGTATGCGATGTCGGAGAGAGCAGAACGCGCAGCTAGTGCGGCCACGACAGCCTGCTCGGCCGCGCAGGTTGGGGCCGGTCGTCTGATGACGGGGCGTGCCCCGCCGCCATCTCCACCGGCGCCTCCGTTTACGACGACCACGGCTATGGAGGAAGGACCCATGGGGATGACGACTCTGGCGCCGACACCGGACAACGAGCGGACAGCACCAGCGGCGTGCCACGGCGTGCAGGACGACGCGAACGTCGACAACATTCAACTACAGTAGTGCCTGAGCGCTGCAGTACAGCACTTGGCGTAGTTACAGACTGCGCTAACCACTTCTCAGCCGCAACCCAACGACTTGGCGGATAACCGACACACCAAAGACCTTGAAATGGATCACCACGAAACTGACGGTATCTCCCTATCTTCTCAAAGTGAGGAGGAGATGGAGGAAATGGGACACGAAGAGACCACGACAGAAGGAGACTTTGTGACGGTGCAATATAAACGCCGTCACCCACAACTTCGTCCGGCGGAGGAAAATCCACGGAAAAGGAAGGTGGAGGTTGAAAGGCACAACTGCTACACACCGATTGACTCGTCTACATCGGCGCAAGGAGATGCAGCAGCGGAAGATGTGACAGCTCCCGCTGCGCAACAAGAAACTACTGCACCAGCTGCAGCTCAGCGGAAAGTGCCACCAATCACCATCTACTATACTGAAAACTACGTTCACTTTAACAACACACTGAAACGGCACCTTCAGGTATCGATGAAGGCGATATATCAAGGTGATCGAATCAAATACCATTTGGAGTCTCACGAATATCATCAGAGAGCGATCAAATTTTTTCAGCAGTATCAAATTCCGCTCTTCACTCAGCAGGCACCAGAAGCACGAGAGTTGAAAGTGGTGATAAAGCGACTTCCTGCATCAGTTCGAGTAGTCGAAGTGACACGAGCACTCCACGAGAAGGGCTTCACACAAGATCTCCTTTCGTCTGCGATTCATGCAACCATACAGAACGGACAGATTGGACAGATCCGGCGGGGAACAGCAAACTTTGTTCGTAACAATATTCGACGTAATTTGGAAACCTTGCCGCCACTACGAACCATGGAGGCTACAGCCATAACGATCTACACGGCGGTGGGAACTGTAACCCTGGTGTCAGCATACACCAGCCCAGATCGCCCATTAATTAGAGAAGATCTTTTGACTATCTTTGACAGATATCCAAAGATTTTACTAGGGGGTGACCTCAACGCAAAACACTCGTCCTAGAATTCGAGGAAAAATAACCAAAAGGGTCTCGTCCTTTTTGATCTGCAAGAAGACCTCTGGACCACTGCATCCTACAAGGATCAGCTACTTCCGTGGACAGACGGATGATGTCCTAGACATAGCACTTACCAAAGGAATTGATCCCAATGTGCAAGTACGCACAATTCACGATCTATCGTCCGACCACCTCCCAGTGGTGGGAATCATAAGCCGAGGAGGACTGTTACTCCCACCAATAAGTCGCACAGATGTTGACTGGGACTATTTCACGACATATCTGAATAACAATATTCGGGCAACATTGCCGATCAACTCAACAGCAGACATTGACGCAGCAGTAGAGATGTTGACTGCGAAGATCCAACAAGCCCATCGAAGAGCTGCGTCCGTCACAGTGCTGCCGGACCCGCAGTTTGACGCATTCGCACGTCATCTCCAAGAATTGAAGACCGACCGGAACATGGCGCATAAAATGTGGATGCTGTATAGGGATCCCGTAGACAGACGCGAAATGGTCCGACTCACGCACGAATTACGCAAACGTGTGGTCGAATGGCGTCAGGACACGTGGGAGACCACAATGAACCAGTTTGTACTCCAAACTCGGGACGAATGGAAGCAAGTGAAGAGGCTGCGAAACCAAACACCTGCAAAACGAGCCATCATTGGACCGAATGGCCTCATATATGATGTGCTCCAACAAGCAGAACTATTTGCGGACTCCTATGTACAGCAGATGGCAACTCCAGATCTTGACCAACAGGACATCCGTGAGCGACTTCGGGTAGATGAAGATGTCATCCGAGAATTTGCTGAACGGTTCAGGCGAACACGTATACGGGAGCAACCAGCTCTCACAACGCCGAGGGAGGTTGCTAAAATCATTAGGAATACCACAAACTCAGCGCCGGGGACCGACAAAATCACCAATACCGGGCTTCGCCACCTACCACGGAAGGCGGTCGTGCTGCTAACCCGCATCATTAATGGCTGCTTGCTGCAGGCGTACTTTCCGACAGCTTGGAAAACAGGAAAGGTCATCCCCATCCCCAAGCCTGGACGAGATTTGGCGATACCGAGCAACCATAGGCCCATCACTTTGCTCCCGACTCTGGGAAAAATCTTGGAACGAGTGCTACTACACAGGATGACAAGCTGCCTCCGTGAACATGGCGTAATTCGTCCAGAGCAATTCGGTTTCCAGCAGAAGATGTGAGCCGAATTACAACTTATCAGGATCACAGAGCATATCCGCCACCGCTTCAACCGACGCCTATCTACAGTCGGCGTCTTTTTTGATATTGAAAAGGCGTATGACAAAGTGTGGCGAGATAATCTGATCGCTAAACTCTATTATCAGACCCCACTCCCGGATTCATATATAAAAATCGTGGATAGTTTCCTACAGGGTAGGAACTAATACGTAACAGTGGACGGGAAACGATCATCGGTGAAGACTCCAGAGGCAGGAATTCTACAAGGGTCGGTAATATCGCCCCTGCTGTTCAACCTGTACATAAATGACCTACCGACGATCCCATTGGTTACCTGCAGCCTGTATGCGGACGACACAGCTTTTATCACATCTGGCCACAACACTGATCAGGTACTCGCAAGAGCACAACAGCAGATAGATGCCATGGAAGAATGGGCAATATTTCACAAGATCTCCATCAACCCAACGAAGACTGCAGCCGTGTTCTTCACCAAACAGAGACTGCCGATTCTCCGCTTCCCATTGAGGGTCATGGGGCAGCCGATCCCGTGGTCGACATCTACAAAATATTTGGGTATAACGTTAGACAAGTCCTTGACCTTAACCTTGCACGCCCAACAACGCAAAAAGGACACGCTGAAGATGGTGAACGCACTAATCCCGTTCTTCACGAGTAAAAACCTCAACGCGAAGACGAAATACCAGCTTTATCGGTCGACGGTACAACCAAAGCTCCTCTACGGCTGTGCAGCATGGGGTGTCACTTGCGATACAAATATCAAGTCTCTCCAACCGATACAATATAGATGCCTCCGATGGACATTAGGAGCGCCTAGATGGACAAGGACAAGAGAAATTAATGCTACTCTACAAGAGCACTATCTGAAGGATAAGATTGAAGACTATGCCACCAAACTATTTGCTAAGGTCGACTTACTTCGGGATGAAGTACAACAACTCCGCCTGGTGGGAACAATACGCCCGCAACGTTGGCATAAATATAAGGTACCCCGTTCACTAGAACACTGGCACCCACCTTGACAATTTATGCTTTAAACAACACACCCTAGGTCTCTGAAACACAACGAACGAACAATATGTCACATAAAGCCTACAAGCCACCACCTGAGAAATGACATAAATCATCCCCATTGAGGAACTAAGGACCCAAAGTGCGCCCCAGTTTCCTCTCAAAGTGCAATTAAATAATAAATAAAGCGGCATTCCTATGCTTACCTTTCACACACCAAGAAAAAACTCCCAAAGGGTGTCAGTCTTGCGGCACAACGTGACACTAATGAAAAAAACAAAAACAAAAGCCGCCAGTCGCCGCTAGAGCAGACATCAGGCGAGGTGCGGCCGGTCGAACGCCGCCAGTCGCCACTAGAGGCGAGACAAGGCGAGGCACAGGCGGCCGAACGCCGCCTGTCACAAGGAGTTGAGTGTGCGATGTCGGAGAGTGCAGAACGCGCAGCTAGTGCGGCCGTGACAGCCTGCTCGGCCGCGCAGGTTGGGGCCGGTCGTCAGCCGATGGGGCGTGCCCCGCCGCCGTCCCCACCGGCGCCTCCGTTTACGACGACCACGGCTATGGAGGAAGGACCCACGGGGATGACGACTCTGGCGCCGACACCGGACAACGAGCGGACAGCACCAGCGGCGCGCCTCGGCGTGCAGGACGGCGCGAACGTCGACAACAATCAACTACAGTAGTGCCTGAGCGCTGCAGTACAGCACTTGGCGTAGTTACAGACTGCGCTAACCACTTCTCAGCCGAAACCCGACGACTTGGCGGATAACCGACACACCGAAGACGTTGAAATGGATCTCCACGAAACTGACGGTATCTCCCTATCTTCTCAAAGTGAGGAGGAGATGGAGGAAATGGGACACGAAGAGACCACGACAGAAGGAGACTTTGTGACGGTGCAATATAAACGCCGTCACCCACAACTTCCTCCGGCGGAGGAAAATCCACGGAAAAGGAAGGTGGAGGTCGAGAGGCACAACTGCTACACACCGATTGACTCGTCTACATCGGCGCAAGGAGATGCAGCAGCGGAAGATGTGACAGCTCCCGCTGCGCAACAAGAAACTACTGCACCAGCTGCAGCTCAGCGGAAAGTGCCGCCAATCACCATCTACTATACTGAAAACTACGTTCACTTTAACAACACACTGAAACAGCACCTTCAGGTATCGATGAAGGCGATATATCAAGGTGATCGAATCAAATACCATTTGGAGTCTCACGAAGATCAACAGAGAGCGATCAAATTTTTTCAGCAGGCACCAGAAGCACGAGAGTTGAAAGTGGTGATAAAGCGACTTCCTGCATCAGTTCCAGTAGTCGAAGTGACACGAGCACTCCACGAGAAGGGCTTCACACAAGATCTCCTTTCGTCTGCGATTCATGCAACCATACAGAACGGACAGATTGGGCAGTTCCGGCGGGGAACAGCAATCTTTGTTCGTAACAATATTCGACGTAATTTGGAAACCTTGCCGCCACTACGAACCATGGAGGCTACAGCCATAACGATCTACACGGCGGTGGGAACTGTAACCCTGGTGGCAGCATACATCAGCCCGGATCGCCCATTAATTAGAGAAGATCTTTTGACTATCTTTGACAGATATCCAAAGATTTTACTAGCGGGTGACCTCAATGCAAAACACTCGTCCTGGAATTCGAGGAAAAATAACCAAAAGGGTCTCGTCCTTTTTGATCTGCAAGAAGACCTCTGGACCACTGCATCCTACAAGGATCAGCTACTTCCGTGGACAGACGGATGATGTCCTAGACATAGCACTTACCAAAGGAATTGATCCCAATGTGCAAGTACGCACAATTCACGATCTATCGTCCGACCACCTCCCAGTGGTGGGAATCATAAGCCGAGGAGGACTGTTACTCCCACCAATAAGTCGCACAGATGTTGACTGGGACTATTTCACGACATATCTGAATAACAATATTCGGGCAACATTGCCGATCAACTCAACAGCAGACATTGACGCAGCAGTAGAGATGTTGACTGCGAAGATCCAACAAGCCCATCGAAGAGCTGCGTCCGTCACAGTGCTGCCGGACCCGCAGTTTGACGCATTCCCACGTCATCTCCAAGAATTGAAGACCGACCGGAACATGGCGCATAAAATGTGGATGCTGTATAGGGATCCTGTAGACAGTCGCGAAATGGTCCGACTCACGCACGAATTATGCAAACGTGTGGTCGAATGGCGTCAGGACACGTGGGAGACCACAATGAACCAGTTTGTACTCCAAACTCGGGACGAATGGAAGCAAGTGAAGAGGCTGTGAAACCAAACACCTGCAAAACGAGCCATCATTGGACCGAATGGCCTCATATATGATGCGCTCCAACAAGCAGAACTCTTTGCGGACTCCTATGTACAGCAGATGGCAACTCCAGATCTTGACCAACAGGACATCCGTGAGCGACTTCGGGTAGATGAAGATGTCATCCGAGAATTCGCTGAACGGTTCAGGCGAACACGTATACGGGAGCAACCAGCTCTCACAACGCCGAGGGAGGTTGCTAAAATCATTAGGAATACCACAAACTCAGCGCCGGGGACCGACAAAATCACCAATACCGGGCTTCGCCACCTACCACGGAAGGCGGTCGTGCTGCTAACCCGCATCATTAATGGCTGCTTGCTGCAGGCGTACTTTCCGACAGCTTGGAAAACAGGAAAGGTCATCCCCAACCCCAAGCCTGGACGAGATTTGGCGATACCGAGCAACCATAGGCCCATCACTTTGCTCCCGACTCTGGGAAAAATCTTGGAACGAGTGCTACTACACAGGATGACAAGCTGCCTCCGTGAACATGGCGTAATTCGTCCAGAGCAATTCGGTTTCCAGCAGAAGATGTGAGCCGAATTACAACTTATCAGGATCACAGAGCATATCCGCCACCGCTTCAACCGACGCCTATCTACAGTCGGCGTCTTTTTTGATATTGAAAAGGCGTATGACAAAGTGTGGCGAGATAGTCTGATCGCTAAACTCTATTATCAGACCCCACTCCCGGATTCATATATAAAAATCGTGGATAGTTTCCTACAGGGTAGGAACTTCTACGTAACAGTGGACGGGAAACGATCATCGGTGAAGACTCCAGAGGCAGGAATTCTACAAGGGTCGGTAATATCGCCCCTGCTGTTCAACCTGTACATAAATGACCTACCGACGATCCCATTGGTTACCTGCAGCCTGTATGCGGACGACACAGCTTTTATCACATCTGGCCACAACACTGATCAGGTACTCGCAAGAGCACAACAGCAGATAGATGCCATGGAAGAATGGGCAATATTTAACAAGATCTCCATCAACCCAACGAAAACTGCAGCCGTGTTCTTCACCAAACAGAGACTGCCGATTCTCCGCTTCCCATTGAGGGTCATGGGGCAGCCGATCCCGTGGTCGACATCTACAAAATATTTGGGTATAACGTTAGACAAGTCCTTGACCTTAATCTTGCACGCCCAACAACGCAAAAAGGACACGCTGAAGATGGTGAACGCACTAATCCCGTTCTTCACGAGTAGAAATCTCAACGCCAAGACGAAATACCAGCTTTATCGGTCGACGGTACAACCAAAGCTCCTCTACGGCTGTGCAGCATGTGGTGTCACTTGCGATACAAATATCAAGTCTCTCCAACCGATACAAAATAGATGCCTCCGATGGACATTAGGAGCGCCTAGATGGACAAGGACAAGAGAAATTAATGCTACTCTACAAGAGCACTATCTGAAGGATAAGATTGAAGACTATGCCACCAAACTATTTGCTAAGGTCGACTTACTTCGGGATGAAGTACAACAACTCCGCCTGGTGGGAACAATACGCCCGCAACGTTGGCATAAATATAAGGTACCCCATTCACTAGAACACTGGCACCCACCTTGACAATTTATGCTTTAAACAACACACCCTAGGTCTCTGAAACACAACGAACGACAATATGTCACATAAATCCTACAAGCCACCACCTGAGAAATGACATAAATCATCCCCATTGAGGAACTAAGGACCCAAAGTGCGCCCCAGTTTCCTCTCAAAGTGCAATTAAATAATAAATAAAGCGGCATTCCTATGCTTACCTTTCACACACCAAGAAAAAACTCCCAAAGGGTGTCAGTCTTGCGGCACAACGTGACACTAATGAAAAAAACAAAAACAAAAGCCGCCAGTCGCCGCTAGAGCAGACATCAGGCGAGGTGCGGCCGGTCGAACGCCGCCACTAGAGGCGGGACAAGATGAGGCACAGGCGGCCGAACGCCGCCAGTCGCCGCTAGAGGACTGATGAGGGGATGTGCGGCCGGTCGACCGCCGCCAGTCGCCACTAGAAGCGAGACAAGGCGAGGCACAGAATGACGAACGCCTCCAGTCGCCGCTAGAGGAGAAATGAGGCCAGGCGCGGCCAGTCGAACGCTGCCAGTCACCACTAGAGGGGAAACAAGGCAAGGAACTGGCGGCCGAACGCCGCCAGTCGCCGCTAGAGGAGACATGAGGCGAGATGCGGCCGGTCGAACGCCGCCAGTCGCCACTAAGGCGGGAAAAGGCGAGGCACAGGCGGCCGAACGCTGCCAGTCGCCACTAGAGGCGGGACAAGGTGAGGCACTGGCGGCCGAACGCCGCCAGTCACCACTAGAGGAGAGATGAGGCGAGGCACAGCCGGCCGAACGCCGACAGTCACCGCTAGAGGAGAGTGAGTTGAGGTGCGGCCGATCGAAAGCTGTCAATCGCCACTAGAGTCGGGACAAGGCGAACCACAGGCGGCTGAACGCCGCCAGTCTCCGCTAGCGGAGAGATGAAGCGAGGTGCGGTTGGTATATCGCCACCAGTCGCCACTAGAGGCGGGACATAGCAAGGCACAGGCGACCGAATGCCTCCAGTCACTGCTAGAGGAGAGATGAGGCGATGCGCAGCCGGTCGAACGCTGACAGTCGCCACTAGAAAATGGACAAGGCGAGACAAGGGAGGCGGAACGCCGCCAGTCGCCGCTAGAGGTTAGATGAGTCGAGATGCGACCTGTCGACCGCCGCCAGTCGCCACTAGAGGCGGATTAAGGTGTGACACAGGCGGCCGAATGCAGCCAGTCGCCGCGAAAAAGAGATAAAGCAAGGCGCGGCCGGTCGAACGCCGCCAGTCGCCGCTAGAGGAGAGATGAGGTGAGGCACAGGTGGCCGAACGCTGTCAGTCGCTGCTAGAGAAGAGATATGGCAAGGTGCAGCATGTCGGACGTCACCAGTCGCCACTAGACGCAGGACAAGTCAAGGCACAGGCGGCCGAACGCCGCCAGTCGCCGCTAGAGGCGGGAAAAGAGGAGGCACAGGCGGCCGAACGCTAAGAGTCGCCGCTAGAGGAGGCATCAGGCGAGGCGCGGCCGTTCGAGACGCCAGGCGCTACTAGAGGCGGGACAAGTCAAGGCACAGGCGGCCGAACGCCGCCAGTCGCCGCTAGAGTAGAGATGAGGCGAGGTGTGGCCGGTCGAACGACGCCAATCGCCACTCGAGGCAGGACAAGGTGAGGCACAGGCCGACGAACGCCGCCAGTCGCCGCTAGAGGAGAAATGAGACTAGGCGCGGCCAGTCGAACGCTGCCAGCCACCACTAGAGGGGAAACAAGGCAAGGAACTGGCGGCCGAACGCCGCCAGTCGCCGCTAGAGGAGACATGAGGCGAGATGCGGCGAGTCTAACGCCGCCAGTCGCCACCAAGGCGGGAAAAGGCGAGGCACAGGCGGCCGAACGCCGCCAGTCGCCGCTAGAGGCGGGAAAACGGGAGGCACAGGCGGCCGAACGCCTCCAGTGGCCGCTTGAGGAGAGATGAGTCGAGGTGCGGCTGGTCGAACGTCACCAGTCGCCACTGGCGGCGGGACAAGGCGAGTCACAGGTGGCCGAATACCGCCAGTCGCCCCTAGATTAGAGAGGAGGCAAGGTGCGGCCGGACGAACGCCGCCAGTCGCCACTAGAGGCGGGGAAAAGCGAGACACAGGCGGCCGTACGCCGCCACTCCCCGCAATAGGCGAGATGAAGTGATGCGCGGCCGGTCGTACGCTGCCAGTCGCTACTAGAAGCGAGTAAAGGCGAGGCACAGGCGGCCGAAAGCCGCCCGTCGCCGCTAGCATAGAGATGAGACAAGGTGCGGCCGGTCGAACGCCGCCAGTCGCCCCTAGAAGCGGGACAAGTCGACCCACAGGTGACCGAACGCCGCCGGTCGCCGCTAGAGGAGAAATGAGGCGAGGCGCGGCCGGTCGAACACCGCCAGTCGCCACTAGATGTGGGACAAGGCGAGGCATTGGCGGCCGAACCCCGCCAGTCGCCGCTAGAGGCGGGAAAAGGGGAGGCACAGGCGGCAGAACGCCGCCAGTCGCCGCTAGAGGAGAGATGAGGCGAGGTGCCGCCGATCGAAGGCTGCCAGTCGTCACTAGAGGCGGGACAAGGCGAACCACAGGCGGCTGAACGCCGCCAGTCGCCGCTAGAGGAGAGATCAGACGAGGCGCGGCCGGTTGAACACCGCCAGTCGCCACTAGATGTGGGACAAGGCGAGGCATTGGCGGCCGAACCCCGCCAGTCGCCGCTAGAGGCGGGAAAAGGGGAGGCACAGGCGGCCGAACGCCGCCAGTCGCCGCTAGAGTAGAGATGAGATGAGGCGAGGTGTGGCCGGTCGAACGCCGCCAGTCGCCACTAGAGGCAGGACAAAGCGAGGCACAGTCGGCCGTACGCCGCCAGTCCCCGCAAGAGGCGAGATGAACTGAGGTGCGGCCGGTCGAACGCCGCCAGTCGCTACTAGAGGCGGGTAACGGCGAGGCACAGGCGAACGAACGCCTCCAGTCGGCGCTTAAGTACCGTTGAGGCGAGGTGCGGCCGGTCGAACGAAACCTGTCGCTACTAGAGGCGGGACAAGTGAAGGTACAGGCGGTCGAACACCGCCAGTGTCCGCTTGAGGAGAGATGAGTCGAGATGCGGCTGGTCGAACGCCACCAATCACCACTGGAGGCGGGACAAGGCGAGGCACAGGGGGCCGAACGCCACCAGTCGCCACTAGAGGAGAGATGAGGCAAAGTGCAGCCAGGCGAATGCCGCCAGTCGCCGCTAGAGGCGGGACAAGGTGAGGCACAGGCCGACGACCGCCGCCAGTCGCCGCTAGAGGAGAAATGAGGCGATGCGCGGCTAGTCGAACGCTGCCAGACACCACTAGAGGGGAAACAAGGCAAGGAACTGGCGGCCGAACGCCGCCAGTCGGCGCTAGAGTACCGATGAAGCGAGGTGCGGCCAGTCGAACGAGACCAGTCTCTACTAGAGGCGGGACAATTCAAGGCACAGGCGGACGAACGCCGCCAGTCGCCGCTAGAGGACTGATGAGGGGATGTGCGGCCGGTCGAACGCCGCCAGTCGCCACTAGAAGCGGGACAAGGCGAGGCACAGACTGACGAACGCCTCCAGTCGCCGCTAGAGGAGAAATGAGGCGAGGCGCGGCCAGTCGAACGCTGCCAGTCACCACTAGAGGGGAAACAAGGCAAGGAACTGGCGGCCGAACGCCGTCAGTCGCCGCTAGAGGAGACATGAGGCGAGATGCGGCCGGTCGAACGCCGCCAGTCGCCACTAAGGCGGGAAAAGGCGAGGCACAGGCCGCCGAACGCCGCCAGACGCCCCTAGAGCCGGGAAAACGGGAGGCACAGGCGGCCGAACGCAGCCAGTGGCCGCTTGAGGAGAGATGAGTCGAGGTGCGGCTGGTCGAACGTCACCAGTCGTCACTGGCGGCGGGACAAGGCGAGTCACAGGTGGCAGAACACCGCCAGTCGCACCTAGATTAGAGATGAGGCAAGGTGCGGCCAGACGAACGCCGACAGTCGGCACTAGAGGCGGGGAAAAGCGAGACACAGGCGGCCGTACGCCGCCACTCCCCGCAATAGGCGAGATGAAGTGATGCGCGGCCGGTTGTACGCCGCTAGATGTGGGACAAGGCGAGGCATTGGCGGCCGAACCCCGCCAGTCGCTACTAGAAGCGGGTAAAGGCGAGGCACAGGCGGCCGAACGCCGCCGGTCGCCGCTAGCGTAGAGATGAGACAAAGTGCGGCCGGTCGAACGCCGCCAGTCGCCCCTAGAAGCGGGACAAGGCGACCCACAAGTGGCCGAACGCCGCCAGTCGCCGCTAGAGGAGAAATGACGCGAGGCACGGCGAGTCGAACGCTGCCAGTCACCACTAGAGGAGAGACAAGGCAAGGAACAGGCGGCCCAACGCCGCCAGTCGGCGCTAGAGTACCTATGAGGCGAGATGCGGCCGGTCGAACGAGACCTGTCGCTACTAGAGGCAGGACAAGTCAAGGCACAGGCGGCCGAACGCCGCCAGTCGCTGCAGGAGGAGACATGAGGCTATGGGCGTCCAGTCATACGCCGCCAGTCGCCACTCGAATCGGGACAAGGCGAGGCACAGGCCGCCGAACGCCGCCAGTTGCCGCTAGAGGAGAGATGAGGCGAGGTGCGTCTGGTCGAACGCTGCCAGTCGCCACTAGATGTGGGACAAAGCGAGGCACAGACGGCCGAACGCCGCGAGTCGCCGCTGGAGGGGAGATGAGGCGAGTCGCGGCGGGTCGAATGACGCCAGTCGCCACTAGAGGCGGGACAAGGCGAACCACAGGCGGCTGAACGCCGCCAGTCGCCGCTAGAGGAGAGATGAGGCGAGGCGCGGCCGGTCGAACGCCGCTAGTCGCCAACAGAGGCGGGACAAGGCGAGGCACAGGCGACCGAACGCTTCCAGTCGCCGCTAGAAGTTAGATGAGTCGAGGTGCGGCCGGTCGACCGCCACCAGTCGCAACTAGAGGCTGGACAAGGCGAGGCACAGGCGGCCGATCGCCTCCAGTCGCCGCTAGAGGACAGATTAGGCGAGGTGCGGCCGGTCGAACGCCGCTAGTCGCCACTATAGGCGGGAGAAGGCGAGGCGCGGCCGTTCGAACTCTGCCAGTCGCCACTAGATGCGGGGCAAGGCGAACAACAGGCGGCCGATCGCCTCCAGTCGCCGCTAGAGGAGAGATGGGGCGAGGTGCGGCCGGTCGAACGCCGCCAGTCGCCACTAGAGGCGGGACAGGGCGAGTCACAGGTGGCCGTACACCGCCAGTCGCCGCTAGAGGAGAGATTAGGCGAGGTACGGACGGTCGAACGCCGCTAGTCGCTTCTAGAGGTGGTACAAGGCGAGGCTCGGCCGTTCGAACTCCGCCAGTCGCCACTTGAGGCGGGACATGTCGAGGCACAGGAAGCCGAGCGCCGCCGGTCGGCGCTAGACTAGAGATGAGGCGAGGTGCTGCAGGTCGACCGCCGCCAGTCGCCACTAGAGGCGGGACAAGGCGTAGCACGGGCAGCCGAACGCGGCTAGAGGAGAGATGAGGCGAGGTGCGGCCGATAGAAAGCTGCCAGTCACCGGTAGAGGCGGGACAAGGTGAGGCACAGGCGGCCGAACGTTGTTGTTGTTGTTGTTGTTGTCGTTGTTGTTTGTTTAAGGGGGACAAAACTGCAATGGTCATCAGTCCCCCATTCCATCTCTAGGTGTCAAAAGTAAATCACAACACGCCCAGAGTTTAAAATTGCAAAGTGGGAGAGGAGTCCCACTGAGTCCATAAAACATCAAGAATAACAAGACAAAACGAAAAGACGGTCACACAAAGACAACTTACAACAAAGAAACCGATGGCCGTGGTCGACCGATCATAAGAATAAAAAAGGAAAAGTCAACCACTCGGTAACACACAGAAATCTCCAGCTCGAGCGAATGATAAGAACCCCCTGCTCGTATAAAACGTAATACGGTATCTGCCATTGCAGCATCGTCACCTAAAACATCCGATAATACGGCAGGGTGGTTAAAATTCCGCCGCAAAGCAGCTAAAACGGGGCAGTCCAACAATATGTGGGCGATTGTCAGACGGGAGCCACACCGACATTGGGCTGGGTCCTCACCCAGAAGGAGATGTCCATGGGTGAGCCACGTATTCCCAATGTGGAGGTGACACAAGACCACTGAGTCCCGTTGTGAACCGTGAATGGAGGAGCGCCATGCAACCGTCGTTTCCTTGACCACCCAGAGCATGTTGGGCATGCGCAGGCTACGCCACTCAGTATCCCAAAGCTGACGTACTCGGTGGCGCAACAACGAACGGAGATCAGAAGCCGGGAGCCCGATCTCTAGACACGACATACCAACAGCCTGCTTGGCAAGACTGTCAACACATTCATTGCCCGGGATACCATCGTGACCCGGAGACCAGATGAACGTCACTGATCGCCCAGACAGTTCAACGGAACGAAGCGTCTCCTCTATGGCCAACACCAGGGGAGACCGCGGGTAACACTGCTCCAGAGCTCGGAGGCTACTCAGGGAGTTGCTGCAAACAACAAAAGACTCGCCTGAGCAAGACCGGATATGCAAGAGAGCTCTGTGAACGGCCACCAGCTCTGCAGTGTAAACACTGCAGCCATTTGGCAGAGAGTGCTGTTCCACATGGTCACCATGAGTATACGCAAATCCCACACAGCCATCAACCATCTGTGTAGATCAGGTCATATCCACGGAATTCCACTATGATAGCCGAGAACTGACGGCGGAGCGCCTCTAGCGGAACTGAGTCTTTGGGCCCCTGGGCCAAGTTCAGCCGAGTAGACGGCCTTGGCAAACACCACGGAGGTGTACGGGCACGGACCCGATAGGAAGATGGAAGGGGAGAAGACTCAAGCTCCTGCAGGAGGGACTGAACCCAATAGGCAATCTTATGACCTGATCTGGGGCGTCCCTGATGGGGACGGACTACCACATCAGCCACATCAGGAAAGAGGAGACGATGGTTCCGGTGGCCTGGGGAGCAATACACATGGGCTGCGTAAGCCGCAAGTAGGTGTTGGCAGCGGATCCCCAAGGGTGGAACCCCAGCCTCCACTAGTAAGCTGTTCACTGTGCTTGTGCAGAAGGCACCAGTCATGATGCGAACCCCACAGTTGTGAATGGGGTCCAGGAGATGCAGTGCCGAAGGTGCCGCAGACCCATAGGCAATGCACCCAAAATCGAGACGGGACTGCAGCAGCGCCGTGTAAAGCCGCAACAGTGTGGAGCGGTCGGCACCCCAGGTCGTATGACCCAAGTGTCTGAGAAGGTTCAGATGACGCTAGCACTTCCGTTTCAGCTGACGAATGTGGGGGAGCCACGTCAGCCGGGCGTCAAAGACCAGTCCTAAAAAACGATGAGTTTCAACTACAGTAAGTAGTTCGTCATTAATATAAAGGTCAGGGTGCGGGTGGACGGTTCGACGCCGACAGAAGTGCATCACTCTGGTCTTGGAGGCGAAAAATTGAAAGCTGTGGGTAAGCGCCTAGGTCTGCGCCTTGCGAATAGCACCTTGCAACCTGCGCTCGGCAACTTGGGTGCTGCAGGAACTAAAAGAGAGACAAAAGTCGTCAGCATAAAGAGAGGGGGACACCGACGATCCAACTGCTGTGGCTAAACCGTTGATGGCGATTAAAACTAATGAGGCGCTTAAAACAGAACCCTGAGGAACCCCATTTTCCTGGATATGAGAGGAGCTCAGGGAAGCACCAATTTGAACACGAAAGGTACGGACGGCTAAAAAATTCTGAATAAAAATCGGTAGGGAGCCCCGGAGGCCCCAGTGTTATAAAGTGTTGAGGATGTGGCATCGCCAGGTTGTATCGTATGCTTTGTGCATATCGAAGAAGACGGCAACAAGGTGTTGGCGCCGGGAAAAGGCTGTGCGGATTGCAGACTCGAGGTACACCAGATTATCGGTGGTAGATCGACCCTGGCGAAAACCGCCCTGGCATGGAGCCAATAATCCCTGAGTCTCAAGAATCCAACACAACCGCCGACTGACCATCCACTCCAACAGTTTGCATGGCACGTTAGTCAGGTTAATGGGCCGATAGCTAACCAAGGAAAGAGGATGTTTGTCGGGCTTAAGCACTGGGATGATGATACTCTCCCGCCACTGTGACGGGAAAACACCATCACACCAAATGCAGTTATAGACCGCAAGTAGGTTACGCCGACTATCTGCTGAGAGATGTTTCAGCATTTGACTATGGATGCTATCAGGCCCTGGCGCCGTGTCAGGACATTGTTGAAGAGCACTGAGGAGCTCCCACTCAGTAAAGGGAGTGTTGTAAGATTCAGAGCGGCGGGTACGAAAGGAGAGAGACTGGCGTTCTACCCTCTCCTTTACTCCACGGAAGGCCGGTGGATAATTTGCAGAGGCAAAGGCATGAGCATAATGCTCGGCAAACATCTCTGCAAGAGTGGCCGGGTCCGTACATAGGACTCCATTTGAGGAGTTCCCAGGGATTCCCACTGGTTTCTGTAATCCCTGTAGCCGCCTGATCTTACTCCAGACCTGTGAGGCTGAGGTGCCCGTCCCAATAGTGGAAACGTACCTCTCCCAGCACTCCTGTTTCCGTCTTCTTATAAGCTGGCGCGCACGAGCGCAAAGCCGTTTAAAATTGATTAGGTGCTCCTGAGAGGGGTGCCGTTTGTATCGCTGTAAGGCCCGCCTGCGGTCTTTAATGGCCTCAGCGATCTCCGGCGACCACCACGGCACTGTCTTACGCCGTGGGCACCCTGATGTACGCGGAATGGTAGCGTTTACAGCAGAAATAATGGACTGCGTGGCGCTCTCAACCACCACATCGATGGTATCGAGTGGGGGAGGGCCAACGATGGCAGTAGAGGTGTAGCCTTCCCAGTGAGCCCTATGGAGAGCCCACCGAGGAGAGCGTGCTGGGGACTGACGTTGTGGGAGTGACAAAAAGATCGGAAATTGGTCACTGCCGCACAAGTCATGGCGGAAGGCTGTGGCTGCATATCGACAGATCAATGGCCGAGAATGTGCCGTGTGCCACATTGAAATGTGTGGGGGCACCTGTATTCAAGAGGCAGAGGTCGAGCTGAGAAAGCAGGTCCTCGACAACTCTGCCACAGCCAGAGATCGTAGAACCACCCCACAGGGGATTGTGGGCATTGTCCCCCAATAGCAAAAAAGGTGGCGGGAGTTGCGAGATAAGTGCAGCCAAGACAGCCATAGAGACATCGCCATCAGGAGGGAGGTAGAGACTGCAGACAGTAATCTCTTGTGTTGTCATTACCCTAACAGCCACCGCTTCCAACGGTGTCTGAAGGGGCACAGGTTCACTATATACAGAGGTAAGGACATACACACACACTCCACCTGACACCCTGTTATACTGGCTACGATTACAGAAGTATCCCCTATAGCCCCGAAGGGCAGGGGTCCGCATTGCCGGAAACCAGGTTTCCTGCAGGGCAATGCAGAGAGCAGGTGTAACGCTCAAAAGTTGTCGTAGCTCAGCCAGGTGGGTGAAAAAACCGCCGCAGTTCCATTGGAGGATAATGTCCGACAGCTGGGAAGGCATGAATGAAAGGATGTGATGTATTACACCTCAGCAGCTTTTGCATCCACCGGTAGCGATGCATCAGCGTCTAAATCCATCGAGTCCGATGCGTCCAATAGCGCAAGATCCTCGGGGGATGCAAGTATCTCCACCTCGTCCTCAGAGGCAGAGGCGGAGGGAGCGGGTGGCACTGTGGCCACCGGGGTTTCTTTAGCCTTATCTTTGTTCTTCTTCGGTCGAACCCTCTTATCCCTCGGGGGCAAAGGAGGGGCTTTGCAGACTCAGCCTCCGTCTCAGTGACAGAGGGAGAGCCCGACGCCCTGCGGCCAGCAGCCGGCGGCGGTGCCTGCTTCTGGCTTGTGCCGGCATCGGCACTGGTGGAAGTCGCAGAAGGGAGCGTCCCTAGGGACCCCTTCTGGATGAGGGCAGCTGGAGAAGGTTGACGTTTCTCCGACGGAGGGTTGGGGGCTGCTCCCGAAGCAATTGCCTTGGGAGCAGGAGGAGGAATGGAGCCCCCAACCACTGTGGGGGCCGGTTTGAGTTGATGGCCCTGACAGCCGTTGGAGACAGAAACACTATTGTCTGCTGCAGTCACAAAGGTGGATGGCGACGATGTCACTGCTGCAAAAGATGCGGTCATGGTGATGGGATGAAGTCGCTCATACTTCTTCCGAGCCTCAGAATAAGAAAGCCGATCCAAGGTCTTAAATTCCATTATCTTCCGTTCCTTACGAAAAACGGTGCAATCCGACGAACAAGGAGGATGATTGAGACCACAGTTAACGCACACTGGAGGCAGTGTACATGGAGCATCCGGGTGTGCTGGACGTCCACAGTCCCGGCATGTAGCGGTGGAAGCACATCTGGAGGACATGTGGCCGAATTTCCAGCATTTAAAACACCTCATAGGGGGAGGAATATAAGGTTTCACGTCGCACCGCTACACCATCACCTTGACCTTCTCAGGCAGGGTATCGCCTTCGAAGGCCAAGATAAAAGCACCGGTGGCAAACTTGCGATCCTTTGGTCCCCTATGGACACGCCGGATGAAATGGACAGCTCTGCACTCTAAGTTGGCGCGAAACTCGTCGTCGGATTGTAACAGCAGCAGGTCTTTATGAAAAACGATACCTTGGACCATATTGAGCGACTTATGTGGTGTAATGCTCACAGGGACATCACCCAGCTTGTCGCAGGCAAGTAACGCCCGCGACTGGGCCGGGGATGCTGCTTCTATGAGCACTGCGCCGTTTCGCATCTTTGACAGGCCAGAAACTAAACCATGCTTGTCCTCAAGGTGATCGACAAAGAAAAGAGGCTTTGTAGAAGTAAATGACTCACCATCCGTGCGGCTACACATTAGAAATTTTGGAGAGGGTGGCTCATTTGCAGATTTAGCCTGACGTTCCTCCCACGGTGTGGTCAGGGAAGGGAACGAACGGGGGTCATAGCAAGCAGCATTATAATCTCCTCTACCACGCTTAGAGACGCCGTTTTCGCGACCGGCCACGCTTTTAATTGCTCGTTTCATCCTGGTCGCACGTGCAGCTAGGGAACGAAAGGTCCACCCAGGCAGAGCCCCTGCTTGCCTGGGTAAGCCTTATACAACTGAGGTGCGGCAGGTTCCTCAGAGGTTGCTCGCTAGCGGCTGTTCAACCTCAACAGCCATGAATCTCCTCGGTACGTAGCACACCTTGAGATTGAGGTTTTTTTTAGAGAGGTTTGTGCCGTCCTCGCGACCCGGGCGATTAAGCCAAGATCCCCGGGCTCTCAAACGTACAACGTTCCACCGTCGTGCCGTACGATTGTCGTTGAGGCACGCACAGACCTTATGGTGTAGTGGACTATTGGCGCCACACAGCCCACAGCCCGTACTCAGCAAATTAATGCTGAGCCCCTGAGGGGACCGGCCGAACGCCGCCAGTCACCGCTAGAGGAGAGATGAGGAGATGTGCGGCCGGTCCAAAGCTGACAGTCGTGTCTAGAGGCGGGAGAAGACGACGTACATGCGGCCGAACGCCGCCAGTGTCTGCTAGAGGAGAGATGAGGCGAGGTGCGGCCGGTCGAACGCTGCCAGTCGCCACTAGAGGCGAGACAAGGCGAGCACAGGTGGCCGAACGCCGCCAGTCGCCGCTAGAGGAGATATGAGGCGAGGCACAGGCGGCCGAACACCGCCAGTCGCCGCTAGAGGAGAGATGAGGCGAGGTGCGGCCGGCTGAACGCCGCCATCCGCCATTAGGGGCGGGACATGGCGAGGCACAGTGGGGCCGAACGCCGCACAGTCTCCGCTAGGGGAGACATCAGGCGAGGTGCGGCCGGTCGCACGCTGCCAGACGCCACTAGACGCAGGACAAGCTGAGGCACAGGCGGCTGAATTCCGCCAGTCGCTGCCACAGGAGAGATAAGGCGAGGCGCGGCCGGTCGAACCCCGCCAGTCACCACTAGAGGCGGCACAAGGCGAGGCACAAGAGGCCGAACGCCGCCAGTCGCCGCTAGAGGAGAGATGAGGCGAGGTACAGGCGGCCGAACGCCGCCAGTTGCCGCTAGAGTAGAGATGAGGCGAGGTGCGGCCGATCGAACGATACCAGTCGCCACTAGAGGCGGGACAAGTCGAGGCACAGGCGGCAGAACGTTGCCAGTCGCCGCTAGAGGAGAAATGATGCGAGGCGAGATGCGGCCGGTCGAACGCAGCCAGTCGCCACTAGAGGCAGCACAAAGCGAGGCACAGGTAGCCGAACGCCGCCAGTGTCCGCTAGAGGAGAAATGAGGCGAGGCGCGGCAGTCGAACGCCGCCAGTCACGACTAGAGGCGGGACAAGGCGAGACACAGACGACCGAACGCCGCCAGTCGCCGCTAGATGAGAGTTAAGACGAGGCGCGGCCGGTCGAACGCTGCCAGTCGCCACTAGAGGCGGAACAAGGCGAGGCACAATCGGCCGAACACGCCAGTCGCCGCTAGAGGCGGGACAAGAAGAGGCACAGGCGGCGGCACGCCGCCAGCCTCTGCTGGAGAAGACATCAGGCGAGGTGCGGCCGTTCGATCGACGCCAGACGCCACTAGAGGCATGACAAGTCAAGGCACAGGCACCCGAACGCCGCCAGTCGCCACTACAGGAGACATCAGGCGAGATGCGGCCGGTCGAACGCCGCCAGTCCCCACTAGAGGCGGGAAAAGGCGAGGCACAGGCAGCCAAACCCCTCAAGTCGCCGCTAGAGGAGAGATGAAGCAAGGCGCGGCCGGTCGGACTCCGACAGTCGCCACTAGAGGCAGGACAAGGTGAGGCATAGGCGGCCGAACGCCGCCAGTCGCCGCTAGAGGAGCGATGAAGCAAGGTGCGGTTGGTAGATCGCCGCCAGTCGCCACTAGAGGCGGGACATGGCGAGGCACAGGCGACCGAACGATACCAGTCGCCACTAGAGGCGAGAAAATTCGAGGAACAGGCGGCAGACCGTTGCCAGTAGCCGCAAGAGGCGGGACAAGGCGAGACAAGGGCGGCAGAACGCCGCCAACCGCCGCTAGAGGAGAGATAACGCGAGGTGCGGCCAGTCGAATGCCGCCAGTCACCACTAGAGGCGGAACAAGGCGAAGCACAATCGGCCGAACCCCGACAGTGGTTTTTAGAGGTGGGAAAAGGGGAGGCACAGGCGGCCGAATGCCGCCAGTCGCCGCTAGAGGCAGGACAAGGCGAGGCACAGGTGGCCTTATGCCGCCAGTCGCCGCTAGAGGAGAGATGAGGCGAGGCGCGGCTGGTCGAATGCTGCCAGTCGCCACTAGAAGGGAGACAAGGCAATGCACATGCAGCCGAACGCCGCCAGTCGCCATTAGAATAGAGATGAGGAGAGGTGCGGCCGGTCGAACGATAGCAGTCGCCACTAGAGGCAGGATAATACGATGTGCGGCCAGTCGAACTCCGCCAGTCGCCACTAAAGGCAGGATAAGGTGAGGAACAAGCAGCCGAACGCCGCCAGTCGCAACGAGAGGAGACAAAAGGCGAGGCACGGACGGTCGAACGCCTCCAGTCGCCACTAGAGGCGGGATAAGACGAGGCGCAGCCAGTCGAACACCACCAGTCGCCACTAGAGGCGGGACAAGGCGAGGCACAGGCGGCCGACCCCGCCAGTCGCTGCTAGAAGGGGGGAAAAGAGGAGGCACAGGCGGCCGAACGCCGCCAGTCGCCGCGAGAGGAGAGATAATGTGAGGTGCGACCGGACGAAGCTGCCAGTCCCCACTAGAGGTGGGACAAGGCGAGGCACAGGCGGCCGAAGGCCGCCAATCGCCGCTAGATGCGGGACAAGGTGAGACAAGGGTGGCCGAACGCCGCCAGTAGCCACTAGAAGGGAGACAAGGCAAGGCACATGCGCCCGATCGCCGGCTGTCGCCGATAGAGTAGAGATGAGGCGAGTTGCGGCTGGTCGAACGAGACCATTCACCACTAGAGGTGGGACAAGGCAAGGCACAGGCGGCCGAACGCTGCCAGTCGCCGCTAGAGGAGAGATGAGGCGAGGTGTGGCCGGTCGAACGCTGCCAGTCGCCACTAGATATGGGACAAGGCGAGGCACAGGCGGCCGAACGCTACAGTCGCCGCTAGAGGAAAGATGAGGCGAGGCGCGGCCAGTCCAACGCCGCCAGTCGCCACTAGAGGCGGGACAAGGCAAACCATGGCGGCTGAACGCTGCCAGTCGCCGCTAGAGGAGAGGCGAGGCGCGGCCGGTCGAATGTCACCAGTCGCCACTTGAGGCGTGACAAGGCAAGGCACAAGCGGCCGAACCCTGCCAGTCGCCCTAGCGGCGGGAAAAGGTGAGGCACAGGCGGCGGAACGCAGCAACTCGCCGCTAGAGGAGAGTTAAGGAGATGCGTGGCCAGTCGAACGATGCCAGTCGCCACTAGACGTGGGAAAAGGCGAGGCACAGGCGTCCGAACGCCGCCAGGCGCCGCTAGAGGCGGGACAAGGCGAGGAACAATCGGCCGAACCCGCCAGTCGCCGCGAAAACAGAGATAAGGCGAGGTGCGGCTAGTCGAACCCCGCCAGTCGCCACTAGATACGGGACAAGGCAAGGCACAGGCGGCCGAAAGCCGCCAGTCGCCGCTAGAGGATAGATGAGTCAAGGTGCGGCCGGTCGATTGCCGCCAGTCCCCACTAGAGATGGGATAAGGTGAGGCACAGGCGGCCGAACGCCGCCAGTCGCCGCTAGAGGATAGATGAGTCAAGGGGCGGCCGGTCGATTGCCGCCGGTCGTTTGCCCCACTAGAGACGGGTAAGGTGAGGAACAGGCGGCCGAACGTCGCCAGTCGCCAAGAGAGGAGAGATAAGGCGAGGCGCAGCCGGTCGAACGCTGCCAGTCGCCACTTGAGGTGGGACAAGGCGAGGCACAGGCGGCCGAACATCGCCAGTCGCCGCTAGAGGAGAGATAAGGCGAGGCGCGGCCAATCGAACGCAGCCAGTCGCCGCTAGAGGCGGGACAAGACGAGGCACAGGCGGACGAACGCCGCCAGCCGCCTCTAGAGGAGAGATGAGGCGAGGTGCGGCCGGTCGAACGTCTCCAGTCGCCACTAGAGGCGGGACAAGGCGACGCACAGGAGGCCGAACGCCTCCAGTCGCCACTAGATGAGAGATGAGGCGAGGTGCGGCCAATAGATCGCTGCCAGTCGCCACTAGAGGCGGAACAAGGCGAGGCACAATCAGCCGAACACGCCATTCGCCGCTAGATGAGAGATAAGGCGAGGTGCGTCCAGTCGAACGCCGCCAGCCACCACTAGAGGTTGGACAAGGCGAAGCACAGGCGGCCGATCGCCTCCAGTCGCTGCTAGAGGAGAGATGAGGCGACGCGCGGCCGGTCGAACGCTGACAGTCACCACTAGAGACGGGACAAGGCGAGGCACATGGCGGCCAAAGGCCGCCAATCGCAGTTAGAGGTGGGCCAAGGCGAGACAAGGGCGGCCAAACGCCACCAGTCGCCACTAGAGTCGAGACAAGGCGAGGCACAGGCGGCCGAACGCCGCCAGTCGCCGCTATAGAAGAGATGAAGTGAGGCACAGACGGCTGAATTCTGCCAGATGAGAGATAAGTCGAGTCGCGGCCGGTCGAACGCCGCCAGTCGCCACTAGAGGTGGGACAAGGCGAGTCACAGGCTGCCGAACGCCGCCAGTCGCGGCTAGAGGATAAATGAGGCGAGGCGTGGCCGTTCTAATGCCGCCAGTCGCCACTAGAGGGGAGACAAGGCGAGGCATAGACGGGCGTAGGCCGCCAGTCGCCGCTAGAGGAGAGATGAGGCGAGGTGCGGCCTGTCGAACGTAGCCAGTCGCCACTACAGGCGGGACAAGATGAGGCACAGGCGGCCGAACGCCGCCAGTCGCCGCTAGAGGTGGGACAAGGCGAGGCACAATCTGCCGAACGCTGCCAGTTGCCGCTACAGGAGAAATGAGTCGAGGCGCGGCCGGTCGAAAGCCGCTAGTCGCCACTAGAGGGGAGACAAGGCGAGGCATATGTGGCCGAACGCAGCTACTCGCAGCTAGAGTAGGGATTAGGCGAGGTGCGGGCGGTCGAACGATACCAGTTTCCACTAGAGGCGAGATATGTCGAGGCACAGGCGGCCGATCGCTTCCAGTCACCGCTAGAGGAGAAATGAGGCGAGGCATGGTGCAGCCGGAGAACGCGCCCAGTCACCAGTAGAGGCAGGACAAAGCGAGGCACAGGCGGCCGAACGCCGCCAGTCCCCGCAAGAGGCGAGATCAAGCGAGGTGCGGCCGGTCGAACGCTGCCAGTCGCCACTAGAGGTGGGACAAGGCGAGGCACCGGCGACCGAACGCCGCCAGTCGCCGCTAGTGGTGGGCCAAGGCGATACAAGGGCGGCAGAACGCAGCCAGTCGCCACTAGACGCGGGACAAGGCGAGGCACAGGCGGCCGAACGCCGCCAGTCACTGCTAGAGGTGGGCCAAGGGGAGACAAGGGCGGTCGAATGATGCCAGTCGCCACTAGATTCGAGACAAGTCGAGGCACAGGCGGCCGAACGCCGCCAGTCACCGCTAGAGGAGAGATGAGGCGAGGCACGTCCGGTCGAAACCGCCAGTCGCCACTAGAGACGGGTCAAGACGAGGCACAGGCCGCTGAACGCCTCCAGTCGCCGCTAGAGGAGAGATGCGGCGAGGTGCGCCCGGTAGATCGCCGCCAGTCGCCACTAGAGGCGGGACAAGTCGAGGCACAATCAGCCGAACCGCCAGTCGCCGCTAGAGGAGAGATACGGCGAGGTGCGGCCAGTCGAACCCCGCCAGTCGCCACTAGAGGTGGGAAACGGGGAGGAGCAGGCGGCCGAACGCCGCCAGCCGCCCCTAGAGGAGAGATGAGTCGAGGTGCGGCCGGCCGAACGGCGCCAATCGCCACTAGAGGCGAGACAAGGCGAGGCATAGGTGGCCGAACGCTGACATTCGCCGCTAGAGGATAGATTAGACGAGGTGCGGCTGGTCGAATGCCGCCAGTCGCCACTAGAGGTGGGACAAGGCGAGGCACGGCTGTTCGAACTCCGCCAGTAGCCACTAGAGGTGGGACTTGTCCAGGCACAGGGGGCCGAACGCCGCCAGTCGCCGCTAGAGTAGAGATGAGGCGAGGTGCGCCTGGTCGAATGTCGCCAGTCGTCACTAGAGGCGGGACAATGCGAGGCACAGGCGGCCGAACGCCGCCAGTTGCCGCTAGAGGGGAGATGAGGCGAGGTGCGGCCGTTCGAAAGCTGCCAGTCGCCACTAGAGGCGGGACAAGGCGAATCACAGGCGGTCGACGCTGCCAGTCACCGCTAGAGGAAAGATGAGGCGAGTTGGGGCTGGTCGAACGCCGCCAGTCGCCATTAGAGGCTGGACAAGGCCTGGCGCAGGCGGCCGATCGCCTCCAGTCGCCGCTAGAGGAGAGATTGGGCGACGCGCGGCCTGTCGAACGCCGCCAGTCGCCAATAGAGGCGGGACATGATGAGGCACAGGCGGCCAAACGCCGGCAGTCGCCGCTAGAGGTGGGACAAGGCGAGGCTCAGGCTGCCGAACGCCGCCAGTCGCCGCTACAGGAGAAATGAGGCGAGGCACGGCTATTCGTATGCCGTCAGTCGCTACTAGAGGCGGGAAAATGCGAGGCACAGGCGGCCGAACGCCGCCAGTCGCCGCTAGAGTAGAGATGAGGCGAGGTGCGGCCGGTCCAAAGCCGCCAGTCGCCACTAGAGCCAAGACAAGATGAGGCCACAGAATAGGAAGCATACAGAAGGGAAAGCTGAGGGCGGCGCCTTTGATCTGTATGTTACCAAGCGTTGTCTCGACGCCATATTGAAATGCAGTAAACCCGGAACTATAGCCTCTTAGTTCTTTGGCTGGAAATGGACTTTTTACGATCTGTAGCTAATCTCACCGACTTTTACGAAAGGAAGGGGCTTTTCATTATGCTCTCTTCAATTTGCGCCCTGTTCTTGCACCTAATTGTAATCCAACGAAGAAAAAGTAGTCCTAAATTTTAATACAACAACAAAAATGTACGATGGAATTAATGATCGTTTTATTTGGTGCTTATCTCTAGAAAAATCCCAAGTAACGCGAAGTTATGTTGGGGAATTGAGTTATAAACAAGAAAGTGACTTTACAACTGCCAGGTTTTATTTGACACGAATAAATTTGCACAAAAATTTGAGTCAGATTTAGCAGTACAACGTGATTACTCAGAACTAATGACGTCTGGGCATATATATAACTGTTAAATTACACAGAAATGAAGGACAGGCAGCATAAACATAAAACTACATAACAAACTTACTTTGTACTTGTCATATTGTGGCACTCAATGTTTAAGTTATAGCAAAGGAAAAAGCGTTCATCATTTTCCTCTTAGTCTTCCTTGTCAATATGCATTCACTAGAACATTACACACCATTTGAACCTGACAGATGAGCCAACTTTATCAGTTTTCAGTTTTGCTTTTATATTTCAAGTCTCTGCTTGTGAACTTCAAGAAATAGAAAATTCTCAGTCCTTACATGGGTGGCTGAATTTTACATTCCCCCATAAAATTAATAAGTTTATTTCCAACACATTCTGTTGTCATTAAACTGAGAATGTTGTCAGTGAAAATGATCTCCAGTTTTCCAGTGTAGTTCATAAAGATTGAGCAAGAACAGCAAGATTATTCCTCTTATTCCATTTGTTTGAATATCCTACCAAGGGAAGGTCGGCAATTGGGAACCGCAGATCTCCCAAGTTACTTGTGTAGAAGGAGGTGGGTCTCCACAAAACGTGCCTGAAATATTTCGCCTGAGAGGACCTTAGGAAAGGAGGAAATGCTCTAGAAAGTTTTTCCGATAGCAAAGTACATACTATTCAACGCTCTGTTCGTGAATTAACGGTGTAGTGTGGCCATTACGCTACGCCGTTAGTCACGAACAGATAGCTAAATAAGATGTACAGTACTATTGGAAAATCTTTCGAGAGCATGTTCTCCATCCTAAGGCCCACTCAGGCGAAATATTTCAGGCACGTTATTGGGAGACCAATCTCCTTCTACACACGCAGTTTGGGCGAAATCGCCGGGTACCGATTGCCGACCTCCCGTTGTAAGAGGATCAACGGTCGTTGACAACATTAGCACACTACGCCTCCGTTGCCGTTAGTAAAATGTTACTGTTTGCATCAAATTATGTGAAGGTGGGTAGGTAGATGAGCCTTAAAAAATTCCTGATACATCTCGCCTATGTGGGTAACAGGAAAAGGGAACGCACGCGCAAAATGTTGAGGTGCCACTACTTACGCACTATTCTTTGTCTTTTATTTCATTTTATCTCCTACAACGTTAAACTTATAATTATAAAACACAAATATACTTCAACATTTCGATGCTGTTTGCTACAGCAAGAGCGAGAGTTATCGTCAAGAGAAGAGTCAAGGCTATTTTTAATAATTATGCAGACATTACTCTCATTCGAAATTGATAACATTTAACTTTTACTACACATATAGCGACGTTCGCTTACCGTTCAACAGCTTCTGAGAAGGTGAAGAAGCTTATATACTTATTTGTTTGAGAACTATTGCGGCAATTAGGTGCTGAGCACCATCGGCCGCATTTTCTTTTATTGCTGCTCGTAATAAAAACGGAACAGCTCAAACTACTGACACACAGTTCTTTCTGTACATTGCACCAAATAATTGTTTACGTTTATGCGATTCAGGCTGTTAAAATACACAATTAACAAACAAAGACAGCGCATTACCACGCCACAGAAAAGGGAGTGATCACACGTTTACTGCATTTCAAGATGGCCGATTTCGCGCACTAAATTTTGGACAACTGACTGCAGCGGAAGTTTTATTCTGTATACTTCTTATTCTATGATGAGGCACAGGCAGCCGAACGCCGCCAGTCGCCGCTAGAGGAGAGATGAGGCGAGGCGCGGCCGGTCGAACGACGCCAGTCGCCACTAGAGGCGGGACAAGGCGAGGCACAGGCGGCCGAACGCCGCCAGTCGCTGCTAGAGGAGAAATGAGGCGAGGCGCGGCCGGTCGAACGCCGCCTGTCGCCACTAGAGGCAGGACAAGGCAAGGCACAGGCGGCTGAACGCCGCCAGTCGCCGCTACAGTAGTGATGAGGCGACATGCGGCGGGTCGAACGACGCCAGTCGCCACTAGAGGCGGGACAAGGCGAGGCACAGGTGGCCGAACACCGCCAGTCGCTACTAGAGGCGGGACAAGGCGAGGCACAGGCGGCCGAACGCCGCCAGTCGCCGCTAGAGGAGAGATGAGGCGAATTGCGCCCGGTCGAACGATACCAGTCGCTACTAGAGGCGGGACAAGTCGAGGCACAGGAGGCCGAAAGCTGCCAGTCACCGCTAGAGGAGAAATGAAGCGAGGCGAGGTGTGGCCGGTCGAACACCGCCAGTCGCCGCTAGAGGCGGGACAAGGCGAGGCACAGGTGGCCGAACGCCGCCAGTCGCTGCTAGAGGAGAGATGAGGCGAGGTGCGGCCGGTCGAACGCCGCCAGTTGTTGTTGTTGTTGTTGTTGTTGGTTGTTTAAGGGGGACAAAACTGCAATGGTCATCAGTCCCCCATTCCATCTCTAGGTGTCAAAAGTAAATCCAAACACGTAAAAGATAATACGCCTAGAGTTTAAAATAGCGAAATGGGAGAGGAGTCCCACTAGTCCATAAAACGTCATCAAGAATAACAAGACTAAATGAAAAGACGGTTGCACAAAGACAACTTACAACAAAGAAACCGATGGCCGTGGTTGACCGACCATAAGAATAAAAAAGGAAAAGTCAACCACTCGGTTTCACAAAGAAATCTCCAGTTAGAGAGAACGATAAAATCCCCCTGCTCGAATAAAACTTAAAACGGTATCTGCCATTGTGGCATCGTCACCTAAAACTTCCGATAAAACAGCAGGGAGGTTAAAATGTCTGGCGGCTAAAAGGGGGCAGTCCAACAATATGTGGACGACTGTCAAATTGGAGCCACACCGACATTGGGCTGGGTCCTCACCCCGAAGGAGATGTCCATGGGTGAGCCACGTATGCCCAATGCGGAGGCGACATAAAACCACTGAGTCCCGTCATGAACCGCACATGGAGGAGCGCCATGCAACCGTCGTTTCCTTGACCACCCGGAGCTTGTTGGGCGTGTGCAGGCTACGCCACTCAGTATCCCAAAGCTGACGTACTTGCTGGCGCAACAATGAACGGAGATCAGAAGCCGGGAGGCCGATCTCTAGACAGGACATACCTACAGCCTGCTTGGCAAGCCTGTCAACACGTTCATTGCCCGGGATACCAACATGACCCGGAGACCAGATGAACACCACCGATCGCCCGGACCGTGTAATGGCATGAAGTGTCTCCTGAACGGCCAACACCAGGGTAGACCGCGGGTAACACTGCTCCAGAGCTCGGAGGCTGCTCAGGGAGTCGCTGCAAACAACAAAAGACTCGCCTGAGCAAGACCGGATATGCACAAGAGCTCTGTGAATGGCCACCAGCTCTGCAGTGTAAACACTGCAGCCATTTGGCAGAGAGTGCTGTTCCACATGGTCACCGTGTGTATAAGCAAATCCGACACGGTCATCCACCATTGAGCCATCGGTGTAGATCAGGTCATAACCACGGAACTCCGCTATGACAGCCGAAAACTGACGGCGGAGCGCTTCCAGTGGTACTGAGTCTTTGGGCCCATGAGCCAAGTCCAGCCGAATAGACGGCCTTGTCAAAGACCATGGAGGTGTATGCACCTGGACCCGATATGGAGACGGAAGGGGCAAAGTCTCAAGTTCCAGGAGGAGGGACCGAACTCTATAGGCTATCGTATGACCTGACCTGGGGCATCGCTGATGGTGAGGGACGACCACATTAGAAAAGAGAAGACGATGGTTTGGGTGGCCTGGGGAGCAATATACGTTCGCTGCCTAAGCCGCGATTAGGGGTTGGCGGCGGATCCCCAAAGGTGGGATCCCAGCCTCCACTAGTAAACTGTTCACCGGGCTGGTGCGGAAAGTGCCCGTCGCAATGCGGACCCCACAGTTGTGAATGGGGTCCAGGAGATGCAGTGCTGAAGGTGCCGCAGACCCATAGGCAATGCACCCGAAATCGAGACGGGACTGCAGAAGCGCCGTGTAAAGCCGCAACAGTGTGGAGCGGTCGGCACCCCAGGTCGTATGACCCAAGTGTCTGAGAAGGTTGAGATGGCGCCAGCACTTCCGTTTCAGCTGACGAATGTGGGGGATCCATGTCAGCTGCGCGTCAAAGACCAGTCCTAAAAAACGATGAGTTTCAACTACAGTAAGTAGTTCGTCATTAATATAAAGGTCAGGGTGCGGGTGGACAGTCCGTCGCCGACAGAAGTGCATCACTCTGGTCTTGGAGGCAGAAAACTGAAAGCCGTGGGTAAGCGCCCAGGTCTGCGCCTTCTGAATAGCACCTTGCAACCTGCGCTCGGCAACTTGGGTGCTGCAGGAACTAAAAGAGAGACAAAAGTCGTCAGCATAAAGAGAGGGGCACACCGACGATCCAACCGCTGTGGCTAAACCGTTGATGGCGATTAAAAATAATGGGACGCTTAAAACGGAACCCTGAGGAACCCCATTTTCCTGGATATGAGAGGAGCTCAGGGAAGCACCAATTTGAACACGAAAGGTACGGACGGCTAAAAAATTCTGAATAAAAATCGGTAGGGAGCCCCGGAGGCCCCAGTCATATAAAGTGTTGAGGATGTGTCGTCGCCAGGTTGTATCGTATGCTTTGTGCATATCAAAGAAGATGGCAACAAGGTGGTGGCGCCGGGAAAAGGCTGTGCGGATTGCAGACTCGAGGTACACCAGATTATCGGTGGTAGATCGACCCTGGCGAAAACCGCCCTGGCATGGAGCCAATCCCCGAGTCTCAAGAATCCAACACAACCGCCGACTGACCATCCGCTCCAACAGTTTGCATGGAACGTTAGTCAGGTTAATGGGCCGATAGCTATCCAAGTTCAGAGGATGTTTGTCAGGTTTAAGTACGGGGATGATGATACTCTCCCGCCACTGTGACGGGAAAACACCATCACACCAAATGCGGTTATAGACCACAAGTAGGTTACGCCGACTATCTGCTGAGAGATGTTTCAGCATCTGGCTATGGATGCTATCAGGTCCTGGCGCCGTGTCTGGACATTGTCGAAGAGCACTGAGGAGCTCCCACTCAGTGAAAGGACTGTTGTAGGATTCAGAGCGGCGGGTACGAAAGGAGAGGTGCTGGCGTTCTACCCGCTCCTTCAATGTACGGAAGGCCGGTGGATAGTTTGCAGAGGCAAAGGCGCGAGCATAATGCTCGGCAAACATCTCCGCAAGAGTAGCCGGGTCCGTAGAAACGACTCCATTTGAGGAGATCCCAGAGATTCCCACTGGTGTCTGTAATCCCTGTAGCCGCCTGATCTTACTCCAGACCTGCGAGGCTGAGGTGCCTGTCCCAATAGTGGAAACGTACCTCTCCCAGCACTCCTGTTTACGTCTTCTTATTAACTGGCGAGCACGAGCGCGAAGCCGTTTAAAATCAATGAGATGCTCCTGAGAGGGGTGACGCTTATAGCGCTGTAAGGCCCGTCTTCCCTCTCTAATAGCCTCAGCTATTTCCGGCGACCACCACGGCACTGCCTTACGCCGTGGGCACCCTGTGGAGCATGGAATTGCAGCTTTTGCAGCAGAAACAATGGTGTGGGTGACGCCCTCGACCACCACATCGATGGAATCGAGTGGCGGAGGTTGAATAATAGAAGTGGACGTGTAATCTTCCCAGTTAGCCCTGCCTAAAGCCCACCTAGGGGGCGTTCTGGGGACTGACGTTGTGGGAGTGACAGAAAAAGCGGAAAATGGTCACTGCCACACAGGTCGTCGTGGGCTCTCCAGTGGACTGATGGTGGAAGGCTGTGGCTGCAGATTGATAAATCAATGGCCGAGAACGTGCCATGTGCCACACTAAAGTGTGTGGGGGCACCAGTATTTAATAGGCAGAGGTCGAGTTGAGAAAGTAAAGACTCGACTACTCTGCCTCGGCCGGAAAGCGAAGTACCACCCCACAATGGGTTATGGGCGTTGAAGTCACCCAATAAGAAGAAAGGCGGGGGTAGTTGCGATATAAGTGCAGCCAAAACATGCAAAGAAATATCACCATCTGGAGGGAGATAAAGGCTGCAGACGGTAAACTCTTGTGTTGTCCTTACCCTGACAGCCACTGCTTCTAGTGGTGTACGTAGGGGCACAGGTTCACTATGAACAGAGGTAAGGACATACACACACACACCACCTGAGACCCGGTTATATGAGCTACGGTTACAGTAATATCCCCTGTAGCCACGAAGGGCTGGGGTCCGCATTGCTGGAAACCACGTTTCCTGTAAAGCAATGCAGAAGGCAGGTGTTGTGCTTAAAAGGCATCGTAGCTCTGCCAGGTGGGGGAAGAAACCGCCGCAGTTCCACTGGAGGATAATGCTGTCTGCTAACTGGGAAGACATGGTGATTACAAATCAGCGTCACTCAAATCCGCTGTCTGCCTTTGTTCTGGCTCAGTATCCATTATTTCTGTGATGTCCCCGACGGCGAGGTCGTCTGGGGACGCTAGAATTTCCACCTCGTCCCCAGAGGTCGAGGTGGAGTGGTGAGGTGGCTCGGGAGCCACCGTGGTATCCTTCACGTCGTTTTCAACCTTTTTCCTCCGGTCCTTCTTGCCCCTCGGGGGCTTTGCCGGCAGGGCTGGCTTCTCAGACTCAGCCTCAGGGACTGAGGAGGAGCATGAGGCCCTGCGTCCAGCAGCCTTCGGTTTTGCCTGCTGCTGGCGTGTGTCAGAAGCGACACGGGCGGAACCCTCGGAAGGGAGTGTCCCAAGGGACCCCTTCCGAACGAGGGGTGCCGGAGAGGGTTGTTGTGTCTCCGGCAGAAGGGTGGAGGTTGCTCCCGAGGCAATTACCTTGGGAGCAGAAGAAGGAAGGGAGCCCCCAATCACCTTGGGGGCAGATGTAGGTTTGTGGCCCTTGGGGCCCACAGAAAAAGAATGAGAAGAGATGGGTGTCGCCACAGATGGTGCTGACGATGTAATTGCTGCAAAAGAAGTCGTCATGGCAACTGGGTGCAAGCGCTCGTACTTCTTTTTCGCCTCAGTATAGGTCAACCGGTCCAAGGTCTTGTATTCAATAATTTTTCTCTCTTTCCGGAGCATAGGGCATTGTGATGATCAGGGAGGATGCTCCTGGCCACAGTTTACGGAGTACATGGGGCGTCCGGGTGGGCTGGACGTCCACAATCCCGGCAAGTGGCGCTGGAAGGGCAACGGGATGACATATGCCCAAACTTCCAGCACTGAAAGAATCTCATGGGAGGAGGGATGTAGGGTTTTACATCACACCACTAGCACACACCTCACCTTCTCCGGCAGTGTATCGCCTTCAAAGGCTACAATGATGGCACCGGTGGAAACCTTATTGTCTTTAGACCCACGATGGATGCGCCGGACGAAGTGAACAGCTCGCCGCTCGAGGTTGGCGCGCAGCTCCTCATCAGATTGTAAGAGGAGATCTCTGTGGAAAATAATGCCCTGGACCAGATTGAGCGACTTATGTGGCGCAATGTTGACCGCGATATCTCCCAGCTTATCGCAAGCAAGCAACGCCCGCGACTGGGCCGGGGATGCGGTGAGGATCAAGACAGAGCCATTACGCATCTTGGAGAGGGACTCCACCTCTCCAAACTTCTCCTCCAGATGTTCTACGAAGAACTGAGGCTTGACTGTTGTAAATGATTCCCCATCAGTCCTCGTACATACAAGATATTTAGGCGAATATGGTTCATTGTTGTTAGCAGCCCTGCGTTCCTCCCAGGGCGTAGCCAAGGAAGGGAACGACTTGGTGTCATAATAAGTGGCATGAAACTTCCCACGCTTTAAGACGGTAGTTGTACGTCCACCAACGTTATCTGTTGCTCGTTTCATTGTGGTCCCACGAGCAGCTAGGGATCTAAACGTCCACCCAGGCAGAGCCCCGCTTACCTGGGTAAGCCTTATACAACTGAGGTGCGGCAGGTTCCTCAGAGGTTGCTCGCTAGCGGCTGTTCAACCTCAACAGCCATGCATCTCCTCGGCACGTAGCACAACTTGAGATTGAGGTGTTTTTTATAGAGGTTTGTACCGTCCTCGCGACCCGGGCGATTAAGCCAAGATCCCCGGGCTCTGAAACGTCCAACGTACCACCGTCGCGCCGAACGATGGTCGTTGAAGCACGCACAGAGCTTACGGTATAGCCGACTGTTGGCGTGACACAGCCCACAGCTCAGGACCCCGGGTTCGCCAAGCCCGTACTCAGCAAATTAATGCTGAGCCCCTGAGGGAAACGCCACCAGTCACCACTAGAGGCGGGAAAAGGCGAAGCACAGGCGACCGAACACCGCCAGTCGACACTAGAGGAGAGATGAGGGGAGGTGTGGCCGGTCGAGAGCCGCCAGTCGCCACTAGAGGCGGGACAAGGCAAGGCACAGGTGCTCGAACGCCGCCAGTCGACGCTAGAGGAGAGATGACGTGTGGCGCGGCCAGTCGAACGCCGCCAGTTGCTACTAGAGGTAGGAAAAGGCGAGGCACAGGGGGCCGAACCCCGCCAGTCTCCGCTAGATGAGATAAGGTGAGGTGAGGCCGGTCGAACGCCACCAATCGCCACTAGAGGCGGGACAATGCGAACCACAGGCGGCCCAAACCTGCCAGTCGCCGCTAGAGGCGGGACAAGGTGAGGCACAAGCGGTCGACCCACGCCAGTCACCGCTAGAGGTGGGACAAGGCGAGGCACAGGTGGCCAAACACCGCCAGTCCCCGCTAGAGGAGATAAGGCGAGGTGAGACTGGTCGAACGCCGCCAATCGCCACTAGAGGCGGGACAAGGCGAGGCACAGGAAGCCGAACGCCGCCAGTCGCCGCTAGAGGCGAGATGAGGGGAGGTGCGGCCGGTCGAAAGCCACCAGTCGCCACTAGAGGCGGGACAAGGCAGGGCACAGGTGGTCGAACGCCGCCAGTCGCCGCTAGAGGAGAGATGAGGCGTGGCGCGGCCAGTCGCTACTAGATGTAGGACAAGGCGAGGCACAGGCTGCCGAACGCCGCCAGTCGCCGCTAGAGGCGGGACAAGGCGAAGCACAGGACCGAATGACGCCAGTCGCCGCAAGAGGAGAGATGTGGCGAGTTGCGGTCAGTCGAACGCCGCCAGACGCCCCTAAAGGCAGGACAAGGAGAGACACAGGCGGCCGAACGCCGAGAGTAGCCGCTACAGGAGAGATGAGGCGAGGTGCGGCCGGTCAAACGCCGCCAGTCGCCAATAGAGGCGGGACAAGGCGAGGCTCAGGCGGTCGAACGCTGCCAGTCGCCTCTAGAGTTGAGACAAGGCGAGGCACAGGCGAGCGAAAGCCGCCAGTCGCCGCTAGAGGAGATATCAGGCGAGGCGCGCCCAGTCGAACGCCGTCAGTCGCCACTAGAGGCGGACCAAGGCGAGGCTCAGGCGGCCGACGCCGCCAGTCACCGCTACAGGCGGGACAAGGCGAGCAAAGGCGGCCGAACGCCGCCAGTCAACGCTAGAGGAGAGATGAGGGGAGGTGCAGCCGGTCGATAGCCGCCAGTCGCCACTAGAAGCGGGACAAAGCGAGGCACAGGAACCCGAACGCCGCCAGTCGCCACTAGAGGAGAGATGAGGGCAGGTGCGGCCGGTCGAAAGCCGCCAGTCGCCACTAGAGGTGGGACAAGGCAAGGCACAGGTGGTCGAATGCCGCCAGTCGACGCTCGAGGAGAGATGACGCGTGGTGCGGCCAGTCGAAAGCCGCCAGTTGCTACTAGACGAAGGAAAAGGCGAGGCACAGGCGGCCGAACCCCGCCAGTCTCCGCTAGATGAGATAAGGCGAGGTGAGGCCGGTCGAACTCCACCAATCGCCACTAGAGGCGGGACAAGGCGAGGCACAGGCGGCCCAAACATGCCAGTCGCCGCTAGAGGCGGGACAAGGCGAGACACAGGCGGCCGAACGCCGCCAGTCGCCGCTAGAGGCGGGATAAGGCGAGGCACAGGTGGCCGAACGCCGCCAGTCGCCGCTAGAGGCGAGACAAGGTAAGGCAAAGGCGGCCGAACCCCGCCAGTGGCCGCTAGAGGAGAGATGAGGCGAGTTGCGGCCAGTCGAACACCGCCAGTCGCCACTAGAGGCGGGACAAGGCGAGGCACAGATGGCCAAACGCTGCCAGTCGCCGCTTGTGGAGAGATAACGCAAGACTCAGCCGGTCGAACGCTGCCAGTCGCCTCTAGAGTTGGGACAAGGCGAGGCACAGGCGGGCGAACACCGCCAGTTCCCGCTAGAGGAAATAAGGCGAGGTGAGGCTGGTCGTACGCCGCCAAAAGCCACTAGAGGCGGGACAAGGCGAGGCACAGGCGGCAGAACGCCGCCAGTCGCCGCTAGAGGCGGGAAAAGGCGAGGCACAGGAAGCCGAACGCCGACAGTCGCCGCTAGAGGAGAGATGAGGGGAGGTGCGGCCGGTCAAAAGCCGCCAGTCGCCACTAGAGGCGGGACAAGGAAGGCACAGGTAGTCGAACGCCGCCAGTCGCCGCTAGAGGAGAGATGAGGCGTGGCGCGGCCAGTCGAACGCCGCCAGTCGCTACTAGATGTAGGACAAGGCGAGGCACAGGCTGCCGAACGCCGTCAGTCGCCACTAGACGCGGGACAACGCGAAGCACAGGACTGAACGCCGCCAGTCGCCGCTAGAGGCGGGACAAGGCGAGGCAAAGGCGGCCGAACCCCGCCAGTCGCCACTAGAGGAGAGATGAGGCGAGTTGCGGCCAGTCGAACTCCGCCAGTCGCCACTAGAGGCGGGACAAGGCGAGGCACAGATGGCCAAACGCTGCCAGTCGCCGCTTGTGGAGAGATGAGGCGAGGCTCAGCCGGTCGAACGCCGCCAGTCGCCTCTAGAGTTGAGACAAGGCGAGGCTCAGGCGGGCGAAAGCCGCCAGTCGCCGCTAGAGGAGGGATGAGGCGAGGTGCGGCCGGTCGAACGCCGCCAGTCGCCACTGGAAGCGGGACAAGGCAAGGCACAGGCAGTCAACGCAGCCAGTCGCTTCTAGAAGAGATATCAGGCGAGGCGTGCCCGTCCGAAGGCCGTAAGTCGCCACTAGAGGCGGGACAAGGCGAGGCTCAGGCGGCCGACGCCGCCAGTCACTACTATAGGCGGGACAAGGCGTGGCACAGGCGGCCGAACGCCCCAGTCGCCGCTCGAGGAGAGATGAGGCGAGGTGCGGCCGATCGAACGCCGCCAGTCCCCACAAGAGGCAGGACAAGAATAGTCACAGGCAGCCGAACGCTGCCAGTCGCTGCTAGAGGAGAGATGAGGCAAGGGGATGCGAGGTGAGGCGCAGCCAGTCGAACGCCCCAGTCGCCGCTAGAGAGAGAGAGATGAGGCAAGGTGTGGCCAGTCGAACGCCGACAGTCGCCAATAGAGCTGGGACAATGTGAGGCAAAGGCGGCCGAACGCCGCCAGTCGCTGCTAGGGGCGGGACGAGGCAAGGCACCGGCGGCCGAACGCCGCCAGTCGCAGCAAGAGGAGACATCAGGCGAGGCGCGGCCGGTTGAACGCTGCCAGACGCCACTAGAGGCGGGACAAGGCGATTCACGGCAGAGGCGACAGAACGCCACCAGTCGCCGCTAGAGGAGAGATAAGGCGAGGTGCGGCCAGTCGAACGCCGCCAGTCGCTACTAAAGTCGGGACAAGGCAAGGCAAAGCAGGCAGAACGCCGCCAGTCGACGCTAGAGGATAAATGAGGCTAGGTGCGTCTGGTATAAGGCTGCCAATCGCCACTAGAGGCGGGACAATACTAGGCACAGGCGGCCGAACGCCGACAGTCGCCGCTAGAGGAGAGATGAGATGAGGCGAGGCGAGTCTCGGCCGGTCGAACGCTGCCAGTCGCCACTAGAGGCGGGACAAGACGAGGCACAGGCGGACGAACGCCACCAGTCGCAGCTAGAGGAGAGATGAACGAGGCGCAGCCGGTCGAACGCTGCCAGTTGCCACTAGAGGCAGGACAAGACGAGGCACAGGCGCCCGAACTCTCCCAGTCAGCTAGAGGTGGGACAAGGCGAGTCACAGGCGGCCAAATGACGCCATTCGCATCTAGAAGCGGGGCAAGGTGAGGCACTGGCGTCCGAACGCTGCCAGTCCCCGCTAGACGAGAGATGAGGCGAGGCACATCCGGTCGAACGTGGCCAGTAACCACTAGAGGCAGGACAAATCGAGCCACAGGCGTCGAACGCCGACAGTCGCCGCTAGAGGCGAAAAAAGGCGAGGTACAGGCGGTAGAACGCCGCCAGTCGCCGCTAGAGGACAGATGAGGCGAGGCGAGGCGAGGCGAGGCGCGGCTGGTCGAACGCCGCCAGTCGCCGCTAGAAGAGATATAAGGCGAGGCGCGGCCATTCGAACGCCGCTAGTCGCCATTGCATGCGGGTCAAGGCGAAGGACAGCCGGCAGAACGCCGGCAGTCGCCGCTAGAGGAAAGATGATGCGAGGGGCGGCCGGTCGAACGCCGCCAGTCGCCAATAGAGGCGGGACAAGGCGTGGCATAGGCGGCCGATTGCGTCCATTAGCCGCTAGAGGACACCTGAGGCGCGGCCGTTCGTACGCTGCCAGTCGCCACTAGAGGCGGGACATGACGAGGCAGTGGCGGCCGAACGAGGCCAGTCGCCGCTAGACGAGAGATAAGGCGAGGTGCGGCCGGTCGAACGTCCCCAGGCGCCACTAGAGCCGGGACAAGGCGAGGCACAGCAGGCAGAACGCCGCCAGTCGCTGCTAGAGAATAGATGAGGCGAGGTGCGGCCGGTCGAACACCGGCAGTCGGCACTAGAGGCGGGAAAAGACGAAACACAGGCGGCAGAACGCCGCCAGTCGCCACTAGAGGACAGATGAAGCAAGGCGCTACCGGTCGAACGCTGCCAGTCGCCACTAGAGGTGGGACAAGGCGAGGCATAGACGGCCGAAGGCGGCCAATCGCCACTAGTCGAGAGATAAAGAGAGGTGCCGCCAGTCGAACGCCGCCAGTCGCCACTAGATGCGGGTCAAGGCGATGCACAGCCGGCAGAACGCCGCCAGTCGCCGCTAGAGGAGAGGTGAGGCGAGGTGCGGCCGGTCGAACGCAGCCAGTCTCCACTAGAAGCGGGACAAGGCGAGGCACAGGCGGCAGGACGCCGCCAGTCGCCGCTAGAGGACAGATGAGGCGAGGCGCATCCGATAGAACTCCGCCAGTCCCTTCTAGAGGCGGAACAAAGCGAGGCACAGACTGCGGAACGAGGCCTTTCGCCGCTAGAGGAATGATGAGGCGAGGGGCGGCCGGTCGAACGCCGCCAGTCGATACTAGAGGTGGGACAAGGCGAGGCACAGACGGCCGAATGCGGCCATTAGCCGCTAGAAGACAGATGAGGCGCGGCGCGGCCGTTCGTACGCCGGCATTCGCCACTAGAGGCGGGACGAGGCGAGGCGGAGGGAACCGAATTAGGCCAGTCGCCGCTAGAGGAGAGATAAGACGAAGTGCGGCCGGTCAAACGACCCCAGTCGCCAATATAGGCGGGACAAGGCGAGGAACAGCAGGAAAAATGTCGCCAGTCGCCGCTAGAGAATAGATGAGGCGAGGCGCAGCTGGTCGAACGCCGCCAGTTGCCACTAGAGGCGGGACAATTCGAGGCACAGGCGGCCGAACAGCGTCAGTCGAAGCTAGAGGTGGGACAAGGGGAGGCACAGGCGGCCGAACGACGCCATTCACCTCTAGAAGCGGGACAAGGTGAGGCACTGGCGTCTGAACGCCGCCAGTCGCCGCTAGACGAGAGAGGAGACGAGGCGCATCCGGTCGAACGTCGCCAGTCGCCACTAGAGGCAGGACAAGGTGAGGCACAGGCGTCCGAACGCCGACAGTCGCCACTAGAGTATAGATGAGGCGAGACTCGGCCGGTGGAACGCTGCCAGTCGCCACCAGAGGCACGACTAGGTGATGCACAGGCGGCCGAACGCCGCCTGTCGCCGCTAGAGGAGAGATCAGGCGAGGAGCGGCCAGTCGAACGCCGCCAGTCGCCACTAGATGCTGGCCAAGGCGATGCACAGCCGGCAGAAGGCCGGCAGTCGCCGCTAGAGGACAGATGATGCGAGGCGCGGCCAGTCGAACACCGCCAGACACTACTAGAGACTGGACAAGCCGAAGCACAGACGGCGGAACGCCACCAGTCGCCGCTAGAGGAGAGATGAGGCGAGGTGCAGCAGGTCGAACGCCGTCAGTCGCCACTAGTGACGGGACAAGGCGAGAGACAGGTGGCCGGACGCCGCCTGCCACCGCTAGAGGAGAGATAAGGCGAGGCACGGCCGGCCGACCTCTGGCACTCGCCACTAGACGTGGGACAAGGCGAAGCACAGGCGGCCGAACGCCGCCAGTCGCCACTAGAGGTGGGGCAAGGCGAGGCGCAGGCGGCCGAACGCCACCAGTCGCCGCTGGAGGAGAGATGAGGCGAGTCGCAGCCGGTCCAACGTCGCCATTCGCCACTAAAGGCGGGACTAGGCGAGAAACATTCGGCCGAACGCCGCTAGTCGCCGCTAGAGGAGAGATGGGGCGAGGCACAGCCGGACGAACTCTGCCAGTCGCCGCTAGAGAAGAGATGAGGCGAGGCGTGGCCGGTCGAACTACGCCAGTCGCCACTAGAGGCGGGACAAGGCAAGGCACAGGCGGCCGAACGCCGCCAGTCGACGCTAGAGGATAGATGAGGTGAGGTGTGTTCTGCCGAACTCCGCCAGTCGCTACTAGACGCGAGACAAATCGAGGCACAGGCTGCCGAACGGCGCCATTCGCTGCTAGAGGAGAGATGAGGCGAGACGCGGCCGGTCGAACGACGCCAGTCGCCACTACAGGCAGGACAAAGTTAGGCACAGGCGGCAGAACGCCGCCAGTCGCCGCTAGAGGAGAGATGATGCGATGCGCGGCCGGTCGTACGCTGCCAGTCGCCACTAGAGGCTGGACAAGGCGAGGCACAGTCGGCCAAACGCCACCATTCGCCGTTAGAGGAGAAATGAGGCAAAGCGCGGCCAGCCGAACTCCGAAAGTCGCCACTAGACGCGGGACAAGGCGAAGCACAGGCGGCCGAACGCTGCCAGTGGCCGCTAGAGGAGTGATGATGCGATGCGCGGCCGGTCGTACGCTGCCAGTCGCCCTTAGAGGCGGGACAAGGCGAGGCACAGGCGGCCGAACGCTGCCAGTCTCCGCTAGAGAAGAGATGAGGCGAGGCGTGGCCTGTCGAACGCCACCAGTCGCCACTAGAAGCGGGACAAGTCGAGGCCCAGGCAGCCGAATGCTGCCAGTCACCGCTAGAAGAGAGATGAGGGGAGGCGCGGGCGGTCGCCACTAGAGGTGGGACAAGGCGAGGCATAGGCGGCCGAACGCCACCAGTCGCCGCTAGCGGAGAGATGAGGCGAGGCGGGGCCGGTCGAATGCCGCCAGTCGCCACTAGAGGCGGGACAAGGCGATGCACAAGTGGTCGAACGCCGCCAGTCATCGCTAGAAGAGAGATGAGGCGATGCGCGGCCGGTCGAATGCCGCCAGTCGCCACTAGATGCGGGACAAGGCGAGGCACAGGGGGCCAAACGTCGCCAGTCGCCGCTAGGGGGGAGATGAGGCGAGGTGCGGCCGGTCGAACGCTGCCAGTCAACAAATAACTGAAGTCGCCACTACTACTGGACTACGGTAGTATCGTGTATGACTCTGCGGCGCCATCAGCACTGCAGGTATTGCACCCTGTCCTCCATAGTGGTGTCCGTTTGGCGACAGGGGTCTTTCGCACGAGCCCGGTGACAAGTCTGCTAGCCGAAGTAGGGTTTCCACCCCTGCGTTTCCGCCGGCAGCGCTTATTAGCTTCTTATGCTGCCCATGTACACGCCTTACCCCACCATCCAAATTACAAGCTTCTCTTTCCGGATGGTTGTCCTCCCTTTCGCACGACGGCGGCCAAGGTCGGGTCTCCCGATTGCGGTCCGTGTTCGATCCCTTCTCTCTTCACTTGAATCCCTTCCTCTTCCTCCCGCTTTTCACTACTCTTCCCGTGCTGCTCCTTGGTCTGTACCACGTCCGCAGCTTCGGTTAGACTTGTCCCGTGAGTGTAAATCCTCTGTTGCACCGTTGACTCTCCGGCGCCAATTTCAGGCGATACTGAGTTCTTTCCATGGCGCTGAAGTTGTATACACAGACGGGTCTCTCGTTGGTGGCCGTTGTGGGTATGCCTTCACCCATAATGAGGACATTGAACAACACGCTTTACCCTGTGGGAGTAGTATATTCACCGCGGAGCTGATCGCTATCCATTGAGCACTTGAGCACCTGTCCCAGGGAGTCGTATGTTATCTGTAACGACTCCCAGAGCGGCTTGCAAGCCCTTGACCTGTGCTTTCCAAAACACCCCCTGGTGCGGTCCATCCAGGACTCTATTAACCTTCTCGTCCAGTCTGGCCGCACTGTGGCCTTCGTTTGGAGCCCTGGACACGTTGGAATTCCGGGGAACGAACGTGTAGATCGACTGGCTAAGCAGGCAATTACTTCCGGCCTCTTAGAAATTGGCGTTCAAGAGAGGGACCTCCGATTAGAGTTCCACCGGAAGGTACTTGGGCTTTGGAACACTGAGTGGGTTGACTCACCTGCCCCAAATAAGCTCCTTGCAGTTAAGCGTTCTACAGCTCCGTGGAAGTCCTCCCTGTGGGCCTCTCGGAAGGAGTCAGTCGTCCTTTGTCGTCTGCGTATTGGTCACACGTGGATGACACATGGCCATCTACTTCGACAGGAGGATCCTCCACAGTGTCGCTGTGGCACTTTATTGACAGTGGTCCACATCCTGGTGGACTGTCCCCTTTTAGTTGACTTACGACAGTCCTTTGACCTGCCAGCTGCGCTTTCTTTTATTCTGGGTGATGACGCTGCTACAGCTGATCGTGTTTTACGTTTTATCCGTGCAGCTGGGTTTTACCATTTGATATAACGGTGGGTTCCTTAGCCTGAACTCTCAGGCACCCATCTCTCACAACGTTTTACCCTTCTTATTTTGTGTTTTCTACTCTGCTTTTATTCGTATGTTTTAGAATGTGCAGAGTGGCTGGCTCATCCTTTATTATCCTCGTGATCAGCCAGCCACAACATTCTGCTGTAACTTTTTAGTCCAATTATCTTTCTTTACTCTTTGAGTTTTCTTCTTTGCATGTCTTGACCTCAATGCTCCTTGTTATTGTGTACCCATTGTGCTTTCTCTTTTTTGTGTTTCAATGATCGTCTTTTTTATCTTGCTATACGCCGCGTTGGCTTTGCTTGCAACAGGGGACTGATGACCGTGCAGTCTAGTCCCCTCTAAATAACAACAACAACAAATTTGTACGTCCTGTGGGTATATATCTTACAAACTGGAACTAATCGATGTTTTTTAATGGAGGCGCTCCCATCTATACTACAGCAGCAGCTTCGTGTAGATGGCTTATATCTCCAGCATTTTTGGACAACACAAAAGATTTCGAAGGGATTTTTTTAACCGAGCATGACTTTCGGATGGAAGGTGCAACATCAATGTGGTTGCGGCCGAGGATAAGATTCAAATGTTTGTTAAGCTTATGGGACTTAACTACGGGGTCATCAGTCCCTAAACTTACAAACTACTTATGAACTACTTACGAACTAGGACGGCACAAATATCCATGCCCGAGGGGGGATTCGAACCCCCGACCGTAGTGGCCGTGCTGACCGTGACTGGAGCGCCTCAGTCACCTCGGCCACCGCGGCCGGCCCGAGGATAAGACAACTGCTTAACGTGGTTGGCGTCGAATTGTAGAACCAAAATAAATTTGTCGAAGAATCGCGAGCCCTGGTGTAAGCAAAGTTATCGATTTTATAAAGCGTCCAGACAGTTGATTGTTAGGACTTTTCTTTTTTTTCTCTGGGTCGAGAAGATGACATTACCAGGATAGAGGATTGTGGTTATTTATCTGTGCAAGAAGATTGTTTAAGTGTTCTAAAAGAGAAGATACGGTATTTACAAAGTGCGCCGTTGTACTGTGCGTCGCTCCCGGTTAATATACGCTTTTAAATTTGATTACTTGGGTATTACGAGTATTCGAAAATTGGCTCTCTCTCGGACCGAGAAAAGCTTATACATTATGTTTTTTCTTAGTTTCAACTGTAAATTACTTGTATTGTCGAGCAAGGTGATATATTTTTTAGCATTCCAGGACTTTATTCTCCACAGACGTAGATATCGCCTACGTTATTCCACAAGTCCTGCTAATAAGAAGAGTAAACGAAAACTGGGTTATATGGAGAAGACGAAGGCTTTAAAGGAGGCAGTTGCATATGAGTAAGCCCGGTTTAAACAGATAGTGTGGGGGAAAATATTTGCTTTTACACTAAAAAGGCGGGGGTTTGGTCTCGAATCGTTGTATTGACCGAAATTAGCGGAACACACGACAAACGTGTTTGTACTGTGTGTGAATCCCATCCATTCCTTAGAGAGCAGGTTATGATCGATGTATGCGGGCGTTGGTTGCTATATAAGTGTTTGCGAACATTACGTTGCATGTACTCAGTTGTACTGTAACAAAAAAGTGTAAACACTCTATGTCCTATATAGGATCAGGTGTTGCGGTGTGTTCAAATGTTTGTAGAGTCTATGGGACTTAACTACGGGGTCATCAGTCCCTAAACTTACAAACTACTTATGAACTACTTACAACTAAGGACGGCACAAATATCCATGTCCGAGGGGGGATTCGAATCCCCGACCGTAGTGGCCGTGCAGACCGTGACTGGAGTGCCTCAATCCCCTCGGCCACCGCGGCCGGCGTTGCGGTGTGTAAGTTAGCATCTTCGCTTGCGGTAGACATCTACTTGTAATTAAAATAATAAATCTTACTTCAGATTAGTGGAATGCACAAGAAAGGAACTTGGAGTAGGAATTTTGTGGGTAAAGAGCGGGTCGAACTTGTCCTGAAAATCGGTGTTGCATTGGGCAGGTAAAGTACTACCTCGGCTCTGTGGTTGCTGTATTGTCGAAAAAGGGGGTTTAGTGCATATGGTCGGAAATCGGTAAATTATTTCACTTTTTTTCCGACTCTCCGTTGCACAATAGGGTTTAAATGTCTTCTGGGGCGTTGGAATATCGGTGTTTGACCTGCGTCAGATAAGTGTTGTTTGCATTGTAACAGGACATAGAGATTCCTTAGATGGGATGTGTACTGCTGTAGCATGGAAATAAGAGGTAAAATTAAACTACCCAAATTTTTGGAAGGCGCATCTATACCTCTATCTAAGAAGGAAACGTAACAGGGCAAGATCGATAAAGAGAGAGAGTGTTAAATTTCAGAACTTTCGGCATGGCTCAGCTCCATTAAATAAATGCAATGCGCGCTATCTTTGTCAGAGTGGTGAGTCTGCAGAGGTCTTGCGTACAAGGTTTTCATCATTTGGAGATGTAACTTAGGTGTTTTTGTTTAAACATTTAGCATATGTTTCTTTTATGTAGCCTGCCGAGAGAGCGCTCTGCGTTCTGGACGATTGTTAACGGTGCTTGCAGATGTATATTTATAGACGTGCTAGATGTCATTGCCGATTTTCGTTATTTGGAATTTTTGTATAAACAATATGCCGTCTTCTGCTGCTGCTGTTCTTGCTGTTTTATCGACAGAGTGGTTGGCATACAAGTTACATTGCGTTCGATGGCTGTTGCTTGCATCGTCTAAACGAAGAGATACATTTATAGATCTAAGGTTGCGGTCGAGTTCCGAAACGGACCATTTCTTTTCTTTTGGCTTCGCAGCCAAATAGCATTTGCAAATGATAAAGGAAGGGAAGGAAGAAGGATAAGAAAGAAAGGATTGACAGTGGCTGCATTTAGGCATTAATATTAAGCAATGGCGACAAGTGAAAATATGAGCCTGACCGGGAATCGAACCCGATTCTCTCACTTAGGGGCAGCGGTCGCCTTAACCACTTGTCCACCCGTGATCGCCTCTCGTCCATCTCAAATTCCCACAAGTCGCACGCTATGTTTGTAGCGCCCCTACCGTCCATGCCCTGTTACACTAGCCATTACGGATTCCCGTGCGAGGTCGGACGTATGACCGCATCTGCGGTGAAATAACTGAAGCTTACGCCGTCGTCGTGTGAAATACTTATATATTCGAACACAACTGAAAATCAGGGTTGCATTGGGCAGGTAAAGTACTACCTCGGTTCTGTGGTTGCTGTATTGTCGGGTGTCTTTTCGAAGAAGGGTCTTGTTAGGTCAGTCCTTTCGAGAAAAAAGAGAGTTTTAATGTAGACTGTCAGATATAGGTAAATTTTTTTATTTCGTCTCTCCATTGCACAATTGTGTTTAAATGTCTTCTGGGGCGCTGGAATATCGGTGTTTGACCTGTAGCAGATAAATGTCGTTTTCATCGTAACAAGACATAGATATTCCTTAGATGGGTAACGCAGGAGGTGGAATTAAACTACTCGAAAACTCGGAAATGTAGGAAGGCGTCTGAAACCATAAAAGTGTTGGTTTACAGGAAGATCGAAAACTTATGTGGGAGACAGCGATGCGCCGATTTAAGGAACTGTTGGTATGTTTCGGAGAGAAGTATGTGTATTATATCAGGGTACGAGAGGAAGTATTAAGTTTCAGAAACTTGATAATTTTCAGGGCGACTGGTATGATTTGCACGAGAGAGAGGGGGTTGTCGTTAGATGGGGCTTGTTTGTGAAAGCATGTTTGACTTCAGAGGACACTGTCGACACCCCTCCCAAAAGCAAACACTCAGCTGCGCCCAGTTCCATTAAGTAAATGCAATTTGGACTATCCTCGTCAAAGTGCCGTGTGTGCAGAGGTCTTGATTGTTTGGATATGTAGTTCAGATGTTTTTTGAGATAGGATGCTTAAAAAGGTATGAATTTTTTTAAAAACATATAGCATATACTTACTTTATGTAGCCTGTCGAGAGAACAAACACTGTGTTTGTGATTGCGCTGGAGATTGACCTACGATACTGTTAAGTGTTTAAACGAGGATCGATCATACCGTTTCCAAAAAAAAATGTTAGTTAAGCTTATGGGACTTAACTACGGGGTCATCAGTCCCTAAACTTACAAACTATTTAACTACCTTATACTAAAGACGGCACAAATATCCATGCCCGAGGGGGGATTCCAACCCCCGACCGTAGTGGCCGTGCAGACCGTGACTGAAGCGCCTCAGTCTCCTCGGCCACCGCGGTCGGCCATACCGTTTCCGAGAGAAATTGCTAAGGAAGTTGTGTTACACGCCTACAGTGTTTGACTCTCGGGTTTGGAATGATCTTTACCGTTACATTACGTTCGTCGGCTGTTGTGAGCATCGTCTATACATTTATTTTGCTTAGGCTAGCAGAGGGAACATTAGTCTTAAAATGCACGACTTCGGGTGGAGATCAGTACAAGAAGTCGTTTGACTCACAGAACCTCTAAGTACGCAACTCTTGTTGGGGAATTGTGTGTTCAGATGTTTTGCAACTATATTACTTTACATTTGTTACTCTATCGAAGTGCTGGATACGACGTAAATGGTTGCGTGTTACGTTTGTTTATCGCTTGCAACGACTGGCATTAACAGAAGACGAGGTGTTCATCAGATACGAGACACCTATCCGCTTTGCTATTTCGAATCACTCATTATGCTCAGAGTTTTTTCAAGCCTGTGATAGGGTCGAGAGAGAGGTTCAGTTTGGCTGAAGATAGTCATGTCTCGTTGCTGTTACTGTTCCTTTGAGAAGCAATATACGTTTGATAAATTTGATAGTGTTAAGAGCGCCTCCAGTTTTCAGGCATCTGGTGACAAGCGCCTGGGCTGACCGGCAGCGGTGGCCGGGGCGCACGTGCTCAGCGAGTGGGTTGGCGGCTGCCGCTGGACTCCGTGCGTCCAGAGATTAATTTTACGCGCGCATGTACAAATTCAAATTTTTGTAAATCTTATGGGAAGGGGTCATCAGTCCCTAAACTTACAAACTACTTATGAACTACTTACGAACTAGGACGGCACAAATATCCATGCCCGAGGGGGGATTCGAACACCCGACCGTAGTGGCTGTCCAGACCGTGACTGAAGCGCCTCACTCCCCTTGGCCACCGCGGCCGGCTTTTTTTAAAACGATGTTGCTCGGACGTTGGGGAAATGGAAATGAGCGTATGGCTTTCATGGCCGGGGGAGCTCTTGCGGGATTGTTCGGCCACCTTAGTGTCTTTTTATTTGACGCCGCGTGGGCGACTTACGTGCCAATGATGATGAGATGATTATGATAAGGACAACACACAACACCCAGTCCCCTGCCGGGAATCGAACCCGGGCCTTCTGAGTGGTAGTCAGTGACGCTACCGCTGAGCTACGGAGGCGGACGCGCTCATCTACCTCAAACGCACTGCGGCACCTGGACTCGTCGCCAAGCAATGTTTATCGTTGTAAGAACGTATATGTTGCTTGCTGACATGGCTTGGAGAAGAGAGACTGGGGCCAGTGTCCTGGCAGCTTGTTTTGAAAAGGCTAAGAGTGGATGGGGGGGGGGGTATCAACGGCCTCTATCGAAAGGGTTTGAAAGGAGTGGGGGAGGAAGCAGGTATCAGCGGTCTCTACTGCCAGAAGTCTGAACTGTCTGAGTTCTGCTTTGCTCACCACGAGAGCCACATAGCAAATCGATTTTCTTGCGCGCGATTCTGTAAATGACTGCATATGTAGTTGCGTAATTAGGGTATATGAATGTAGCTTTACAGATGACTTTCGTTCTGCCTCAAGTATATGTACATCTAATTTTGTATGCAGTATGATCTATAATTAAGGTGTATTCCATTACGTTACCAAAACTAAGTGCACAGACTTTGTAGTATATATTGTACTGGTCTGAGCATGTGGTAAATCGCCTTACTGGCTTCTCCATGATAACCGTCCCTTTCCCGACAATGCCAGTAAGGCGGAACACTTTGCCTCCTACCCTTCCGACGCCTTCTCCCTTCCTGATAATCCTCATTTTGATTACTCCCTCTTTCCCGATGTCCATGAGCGTACCAACACCTCTTCTCCCCCACTCGCCCCCGGCTTCCAGTACTTGGGGCACATTCCTCCCTCCGACTTAAACACACCCATCACAGCACACGACATCATAGCTACACTTCGCATCAAACGCAACACCGCTCCCGGTCACGACCGGCTCACCTACAGGCACCTCCGTGCCTGTCCCCTCTCCTTCCACACTGTCCTTACCGCCCTCTACAACACTATCCTCTATACCGGTTTCTATCCTCGCCTGTGGAAAATCTCCCGCATCCTCATGTTCCCCAAACCCAACAAGCCCCCTCCCACGCCTCTTCCTACCGTCCCATCAGTCTCACCTCCGTGTTTAGCAAGGTCCTTGAATCCATCATTTCCCGTCGTATCCACCAACACCTCCGACAGCACCAGCTCCTTCCTTCTTCTCAATGTGGCTTCCGACCATCCTTCTCTGCCGACGACCAGCTCCTTCGCCTCATCCACCTCTTATCCGTCCAGCTCAATTCCCGTCGCTCCGCCATATTTGTGTCCCTAGATATAGAAAAAGCCTACGACCGTGTCTGGCATTCCGGCCTCCTTTTCAAACTCCAACTCTATGCCCTTCCTATTAACTATGTCCGCCTCATTGCATCCTTTCTCACCAATCGCCCGTCCTATGTCACTGTCTGCGATTCCAACTCCCGTTTGTTTTACCCCTCTGCCGGGGTGCCCCAAGGATCTGTCCTCTCCCCTCTCCTGTACCTTATCTACTCCGCCGACATGCCCCAACCTCAGCCTCCCGTCCATCTCCTACAGTATGCTGATGACACTGCCTTCCTAGCCCTTGCCCCCTCCCTTGCCCGATCCCAGGTTTTGCTCCAGTCTCACCTCACCGCGTTTGCCACATGGTGCAACCGGTGGCTCCTCTCCGTCAACCCTGACAAATCCCAGGCGATCATTATAGGTCATACCACCCACACCTTCCGCATCCCCGATCTCTACATCACCCTCCACGACCGTCCCGTCCGCCACACTAACACCATTAAGTATCTGGGCCTCACCCTCGACCGACACCTTACCTGGACCCCCCATCTGAAATCCATCCGTGAAAAAGCCATGTCCCGCCTCAACCTCCTTAAACTGCTCACCGGCCGGACGTGGGGATTACGCCCTTCCACCGTCCTCCACACATACAAATCCATCATGCGCCCCATCCTCTGTTCCTTCCACCCTGCCTGGGTATCTGCTCCTCCCACCTTTTATCACACCCTCCAAGTCCTTGAACGCCACGCCCTCCGCCTCGCCTACCGTATCCGCCTTCCTTCCCCACGCGGATCCTCTACGACCTCATCCCCTTCCCTCACCTCCTTCAACACCTTGAACGCCTCCGCCTCCTGTATGTCACCCGAAAACTCGATTCCCGCAACCCGCTAGTTTACCCTATCCTCACCGCCCCTGGGCCTCTGCCACGCCTCCACCACTGCATTCCTCCCTCTCTCCACCTGCACACCCTACATATCCTCTCCCAAGGCAACTTCCGCTCCCTTCCCCTACCGGATGACGCCCTTCGTCCCGAAATATACCCCTCCTATCAGCTTTGATCCCTTCCCCGTAGACTTAGCGGCCCCCTCTCCCCATCCTCTCCTTCTCCCCCTCCCCGCTTGGATTTCCCCCCTCCTTTCCCCACCTGGAGTCTCAATCGCGCCTGTCTTTCCTTCTCCTTACCTTCTCCCCCCCCTCTCTCTCTTTTCGACCCTTCCCCGCGCTTCCTCGCTTCCTCCCTCTCCTTGCCCCGCGGGGGCTGCAGCGTCGCCTTTTAACAACAGTGTCTTCTCGTGTCAAGTGCATCGACATATCCGTGTGTTCATCTCCAGAGCGTCGCAACTCATGTCGTCTCCACCTATATCATCGTGTGACTTCGTGTGTCCAGTGTTGTCTCTCCATGTGGATTTTATCGCCACCGTGGCACAGACTGTTTTTAATCTGCTTATGTGTGTCAGTCTCTCTTGTTCATGTGTCTTAAGTCTGCAGTATTGTCTCCGATGTCCAGTTTGTAAGTCTTCCATTTTTCCTCCGTACCATGTTTTTATACTCATTGTTTTTAACTTCATGTCTTTGTTCCTTTTATCTCGCTTGTCATATGTCTGTTCTCTCGGCTGAAGAGCAGCGCTGATGCTGCTGCCAGCCCGCCGACGAAAGTCGGAGTGAAATTAACAATAAAGGAAAAAAAAAAACAAAAAAGCATGTGGGCATCCACCAGCCTGGAGACTAAAGTTTCCAGACCAACAAGGAATTGGTTTTCTACTAATTTGTGGTTGTTTGATGGGCATCCTCCCTACAGCAATCACATAGACTAGCAAGAGCTGATCTCTTGTGCTTTGTGATTGTTGCTCCCTTCTTATTTAAGTAACGATTTTTGATAAACATAGTGATGTTTCGGAATTTGTGGCATTTCTGCCAAAAATAATTATTGATTTGTCTTTTCAAGCTCCATTCCTATACAACTAACGATTTCTGATAAACATAGTGATGTTTCGGAAATTGTGGCTTTTCTGTCAAAATAAGTTTTTGATGTTACATAGAATTGTTTAAAAACATTTATGTTGCTAAACAATACTTATGAACGAAATTGCAACTGCTGGCTCTTGGAGCAGACTGAGTGAGGATGGATTTTCTGGCTATTTTGTTCCGGAACAGGAAACGACGCCATCTTGGATGACGTCATTTCGCAATGCATTATGGTTACCCTAGCGCAAAAGCGGCAATAGGGGAAGGGGGCGTGGCCCTGGGCAGCAAATATGTGATGGAAGGTCATTGAATCACGAGTACTGGGTTAGAACACCGAGGTGTAACAAGGTAATTTGCATATGTACACACATGCAATAACATTACTCACATTCATTGTATGACTCTTCTGCTGCTGCTGCTGTGACCTCTCCCTTAGAGCTCCTGGAGCAGACTGGAAGATGTTCCCGCCAATTTCGTAGGGGTGGGAGAGGAAGGGAGGGTGGGGGTTCTCGTGCTGACATCTAGTAATTGAAAATATAAGTTTTTCCCGCCAAAAAGCAATTGGAAGGAGCCAATAGCATTCAAGGAAAACTCAAAAATCAAATTTCCCAGGGGACGCCATATTGAATGACGTCATCGCGCAATACATTTGGATACCCTGAGGTAGAACCGGCAATAGGGATCAGGTCACGTGGTCATGGCGGCCATTTTGTTCCAGAACCGAAGACGGCGGTCATTTCTTTCCGGAACCGGAAACGACTCTATCTTGGATGACGTCATAGGTCAATGACCTTGGCCGCCATCTTGGATGACGTCATCGAGGTCAATGGCTGAGATACTGTGCCAGTACCCCTATTACCCCTATACTCACGCCCTCTGGATTTAGTTCGGGGGGCATCGGCAAACCCGTAGGTTTGTACATCACTGGCACACCTGTGAGCACTGCACACACAACGCAGACTTTAGATATAGTAAGTAGCGACTTCCACACGGCACATAAAACATAAACACCCCCTGCACGTCACAGCACACACACAACAAACACAATAAATCATGTAGTTTTGTAGAAATGTTAGAAGTAGCATAATAAGCACAAAAGTGTAGTCTCACAAGAAGGACCCCTTTTATGTAATACGTTATGGGTTACTGTGTAATAAAGAATAAAGAACTAAAAAAAAGGGAGATGACATGCGGCCGGCATAACACCGCCATACGCAGCTAGAGGCGAAGAGAGTAGCGGCCGACCGAACGCCGCAAGTCGCCGCTTGAGGCGAGAGTTTGCGAGTCATAGCCGCCAGTCGCGGTTAGACGTGAGAGAGAGGGAGAAGCGGCAGGCTGAACGCCGGCAGTCGCTCCCAGTCGTCGCTAGAATCGAGGAAAGATGAGGTTCGGCCGGCAGTACGAAGCCAAACGCCGCTAGAGGCGAAGAGAGGTGCGGCCGACCGAACGCGGCCAGTTGCCGCTTGAGGCGAGAGAGGGGGGCGCGGCTGCCAGTCGCTGTTAGAGGGGAGAGAAGGCGAGAAGCGGCAGGCCGAACGCCGCCAGTCTCCCCCAGGGGACGCAAGAAACGAGGCTACTCGCTGCCGACCGAACGCCGCCAGTTGCACCGTGTCGTCGCTAGAAGCGAAGAGAGATGAGATGTGACCCAACCCGAGGAAAAAGCAAAGGGTGCATGGCGCAGGGTAGCTGCGTCGGGGGCACCGTACATGTGTCCCCGGAGTGTTGAGTGGCGAGCTGGAGGCCGGACGGCGGGAGCGTGCACCACCGGTGTACGCCCTTGCTGCCTGTTGCTGCCGCCACTGCTCCCCTCTCTTCCGCAGGAGAGCGCGACCATCTACTCCTCTGCACGCCAGTGACATCGTTTGTCGGCGTGGGATTCCGGTTTGCGTCGGAAAGTGCACTGCCCGGTGTCCCTGGATATCTGGGTCATGTTCTGCCAAAAATCGCTGCTGTGGTGACATTGCACAGCTAGGTTAGCTGGGTCTAGACCCCTGAACGACTGGGTGACCGGTCCACCACCTGAGTAGGAGTGGATCCTTGGCCTTCGGGTGGGAGCTCGGGCTAGTAGGGGGCGATGGGCGCGGAGTGCATCTGCCTCTCCAGAGTGCGGGGGGGTACTTGCTGGCATGGGCCGGATGAAATCGTCGATGACAAGGCCGCTGAGGGAGTCCAGTACGCTGGCAACAGCGTTCTGAACCCAGCAGCTTGATGAAATGGTATGTCCTTGGCTCTGGGGCAGAGTCGGTGGACAAGCTGCAATAGTCCCCGCCCCCATGCCACAGAGGTCGGTCCGAGGCAAGAGACGGGCCTCTATTTCTTATGCTTTCCATCAATAAGGCTGGGAAAATAGTAAGCACGTGTGATGCGTCTATGCTTACTGCCCCCCCCCCCTCCCAAATGATGGCGGGGGCCATGATGATGTGCCGAACACACCCAGTCAGGCTTTGGCCGCAACTGGGAATGTAGGAAATCCGCAGAGTGGACAAGGCTGGTATGAGAAGATGTGTAGCATCTCAGATGCTAGTGTTAAAAATCTACCAAGCCTCAATGCAGAACATAAAGAGTGGATATGCCACCTCGGCTATCTTTCAAGCCAAATTAGAGGGCAGAATAGAGCAGCTGGAGAAGGAACTGCGGATAGCCAAACAACAACCGATTAAGACATACGTGGGAGTGGCGGCGCAATTGGCGTCAAAGCTCACCTCCACCAAAGACACGATCCAAAAGGTGTCCAAAAACCAAGCATGGCTGTCTTCCTAAGACTCGTGCAAGGTCAGGAAAATAAGAAAGTCCAAGACATTTTCACCAAAACGGTGAACCCTGCTAGGGATAAGTCCAAGATCAATAGAATAAAGACCAAAAGGAACGTTGTAATTGTCGATGTTGGTACTGATGAGGACAAGAACAAAATTTGAAACAATGAAACACTCTGCAAAGAGGTTCGATGTATGGGTCCCAGAAAGAGGAACCCTCTGATGATCCTATAGGATGTGCATGTGGAATTAAGTGAGAAAGACATAGTTGAAGATATCCGAAAGCAGAATTTTGAGAAAATAGAGTCGGATGCCTTTAAACAAGATTTCAAGCTGAGATTTAAGACCGGATCACGTGACAAGGATGTTGTACACCATGTCATGGAGGTAGCATGTAGACTGTGGAAGTCGCTCTCCACTATGGGAAGAGCTTACCTGGGCTTCTCCTCAGTAAACGTTGAAGACTACATCATGGTACCACATTGTCACAACTGCTGTGACTTGCACCAGCCGGCCGCGGTGGCCGAGATGACTGAGGCACTGCAGGCACGGTCTGCACGGCCACTACGGGCGGGGGTTCGAATCACCCCTCGGGCATGGATATTTGTGCCGTCCTTAGTCTTAGCTAGATCATAGGTAGTTTGTAAGCTTAGGGACTGATAGCCCCGTAGTTAAGTCCCATAAGTTCTACGAACATTTGAACATTTTGAACCTGGACCATGTTCAAAAACCTTGCTCAAATAAAGCAGCCTGTTCAAAGTGTGGATCAAATGAACACACGAGAAAAGAATGCAAGGAATCTGTCGTCAGCATAGGATGCAAGTGCAGAGGGAAGAAAAGTTGTGGAAACAGTGGACGAAATTGTCCCACATATAAAATACTTGAGCAGAGGCTGATCTCACTCATTGACTATGGCTAGTGCGGAGTCTGTGCTGAGGATGCCTCCCAAGAAGAGGAAGTCCCCCAGCAAGAGGAGGATGGATGCTGAGAGGGCTCAGAACTTCAAAGACTTCATTCTGCAGGCCAAAGCCACAGGCGGCAAAAAACTACATAGAGAAATTGGCATACAAACAGATCCGAGTCCTTCTGCTCCCATCCTCCCCTGCTGTGGGGAAATGCAGCCCACTACAACTCGGCAAATGGGACACCTCACATCACTCTCACAAGAAAAATCATCACTCAAACAACTGAAATACAAAATAACGAGGTGTCTAGCACCACCTCTCTTCCATCTCCTATTAAACCTGCGAGTGCATGGTGTGCAGGGACAGATCCATAACGGATTTATCCGAATCTTGAATTCGCTCAACAATTATCAAATCTGGAGGAAACGTTGGTGATGTCCACGGCATTGCGACACGTGGTGCGTGTAGGGCACCTGTATGGCAGAATGATTACCTTTCCGGTAATGGAGGCTGTCGACAGAATCCACCTCAAGTCGGTGATTCTCCACACTGACTTAGGAAACTTGTAAAGTCTTGTCAAAATGGTCTTTGAGAGAAGAGGGGAAATTTTCGATCTGGAGGAAATATATAACCCAGCCGTTTTGGCTTGCAGAAGAATTGCCCTGGATCCAAGCAAGTGCTGGCCAGAGTGCAATGTCTATACATATTGCCGTGAGACACCACATAAAACGATTGACGGCGTGGCGCAGGAGATAGCGTCACCGACTGCAATGCTGATGGTCGCCGGTTCAATCTCGCGCATCGGCAAAAATTTATTTCTTTGTAATTAACAATTCCAGAATGTTCTACATCTTTCTTATGTTCACTTGCAATTTCTACTTGTTTCTTATGTTAACTGTTCTTCTAATTTCTGGTACATTCTGTCTGTGTATAAATAGCAGAGCACTCTGCCCAAGAGTCAGTCAGTGCTGCATGTATGTTAAGTTCATAATAAACGTCCTTTCAGTGTAAGTGCTGTGTTCAGTTGCCTTCGAAGTCAAGCCTGCTTCCATTGCAACGCAACATTATTTGGTGGAGGCGCCAGGTACTGTAAGATTACCGCCCAATAGAAATACTGGTAATTAATAGCATTTGATAATTAAACAGTATGAAGTTCACTGCAAACATTGACCATGCCAATGCACTAAATGTTACACAATTTTAATCTTATTAATTATGGTAGCAATGTATGTACACAGTTGGGTGACAACATTTATAGTTAGGCCATAGGTAGAAATTCTCCACGTTGAGATTTTCTGTGTGCTTGTAGCTGACAGGAGGCCAGCGAGCAGGCCGACGTTGGTGGCTTCTTCCAACTTAGGATTTTACAGTTCGTTTCCGGTGAGGGGAGAGAGAGACAATGGCGAGTGCCAGGCACAGTGCAGTGCACAAATATTGTAATACTACTGGCATTTGAAGTAATACGATGCAGTTAGGAACCTTTAAGGCCCTCATTACAAAATAGCCTGTTGATAAATAAACAATACATTAGCTGATATAGTCACATCTAACGTAATATGTTTAATTGACAATGAAAAGTAATAAATTATCAACGAAGACAAGACAGTTACACAACTAGCATGGCAATGTTTGTTTATAAAAATAATATATTAACTATTTTTCATTTTATTTTCAATCAATCTTTTGTATTTTACCTTGAAATATTCATTTAAATCAGTTATCTGTGATATAAGAAATTGCACGCTTATGATAAACAGTACAAAGGATGTTTATACTAATATAAAAACGTAAGAAAATATTTGTTTAATGTGTAGTGTAATTATTTTGATTTTAAGTAAAGTTTTAGAAATGTATTGGCTGAGCGCTGTACGTTGGCAAATCTGTAACAACAGCTTACATGGGGAAGTTGATGACGTAGGGGAAAAAACCCCGGCAGTAGAGTTTTGGCGTGCGCGCGCACGCGAGGGCAGGAAGTGAGGACTCCAGAGAGCACATGGTGTGGCTGGCCTGGTGGCGTCGCTCTGGCTCAGTCGGCATGTGGATCTCGAGGTGGTGACTTGAGATTTGTCTGTGGCAATCGCCACGTGTGGTTGCTCGTCGTAGACTGCACCAAGTTAAATCGAGTGCTACTGTGTGTTTGTGAATATTTAGTCGGTGGAACACGGTGTGCATCGCATTGAATTAAAGTGACTGTGATTTGTTAATGTAACACGTGTCGTCGCATAGGCATGAACATAAACGGTGTTTGAGACAGCCACGTGGTGTGAAAACAATTCGCGACAAATATTCATTTTGTCTGGGGGCTCTCGAGCTATAACTTTATTTGATAAATGTGCTGACGTACAGACGTATCAGCAACAGGGTTCAAGTATTGTGAAATAAACAACATAAAGTGAACTTTCACGTGTTTTCAAAAATAGTAGTTAGTACACCCTTTTCTCTCATGAACTTGAATTTATTATGAATTTGTTTTGTTAATCATATGCAGGGAAGGAAAGCTGCGAACGTGTGATATCATCCCCTAGAAAACGAGTCAAACAGTCGCAATAACAGTTCCAGTGTTTTTGCATGTTTAGGAATTTGGTTCGCAGCTGGTGGTTGTGAGTTTCAAAAATTAATCTTTCTCTATTTTAAACTCTCACCCCGACCTTCACCCTCGCAGTACCCTACGCAACAGCAGCATTACCGTGGCTCCGATTAGGCAACGTAAAAGCCATCGCTTACACGGACTGGAACCGGAATACAAGGGATATACTGAGTACATCCTTCCAAAAGTCCGTATCATTAGAAGAACCATGGACACGAAACCAGCAGTAAGCCAGCTGCACATCAGACACCAGTCGGTGTTCTCTGGAGGTGCTGGATAGGACCCCAACAAATGGCTACAAGGATTCGACCGAGTCGCCAAGTACAACAGGTGGGATCATATGATGTGCTTGGCCAACGTTTATTTCTACCTGGACGGAACAGCCCAGCAATGGTTTGAAAACAATGAAGACAAGTTGAATGACACGGAGACGTTCCAGGAGGAACTTAAGAAGACGTTTGAAGACCGCCAGCGACAAATCCGCTCAGCGGAAGAACAACTGAAGAACCAGGCCCAACGACATGGTTAGCCTACACAGTCGTACATACAGAATGTTTTGGCCCTGTGTAACGCAGTGAATCCGAATATGACTAACGCAGACAAAATCACGCACCTGATGAAGGGTATTGCAGAAGACATGTACCAAGCTCTTCTGATAAAAGAAGTTGCTACGACAGAAGAGTTCATTAAGTGTTGCCAGCGTATTGAAGAGATCCAGCAAAGCAGGGTTGGACGAAAGAAGTATGAAAGACTCCTCAATGTAGCCCCTATGGCCATTGTGGAAGATCAGCATGACTTAGCTTCTCTCACACGACAGGTCGTGAGAGAAGAATTATAGTAATTTATGGCAGCCTGGACTATTAGACCGAGCGAGCATCAGATCATGGCCATGGATGTAAGCCCTGTAAGTGACGAGGGAGCCGACGCCACTGAGGAAGAGGTTATTTTAGGCAATAGCTCCTGTCTGCCCTGCCAATCGCACCCGACGTGAAGAATGGCTATGACTTACGCTGCAGCCGCCAAACGGGAGTCCATAAACCGGCCGATGCGGCCACAAGCAACTTCCCCGGCAACTATAACGCCCCGCTGAAGAACAAACGTCTGGAGGACAGAAGACAACACACCACTGTGTTTCCACTATGGGCGCCCTGGACATGTCGTACGCTACTGCAGAGAGAGAAGGCGAGTATTCAACGAAACTTTTGCCGCAAGACATCAGCCATCAGAGCAGTTCTATCCCAGGCAATCACCTGCTGATGAGTTTAGTCGACTTATGGGTAGAAGCCCATCGCCGTACCCTAGACGAGGTCGCTCCCCGACGCGCCACAGCCGTTCACTGTCGTCGTACAGAGTAACTAGCCGCTCCCCTAGCCGCCGCGCCCAGGAAAACTAAGCGAGGTGACCATCTACGGAGGTGAAGCCGCTACAGATGAAAATCCTCCACGGACGACAATCGCTAAGATGTCGGGAAATCTCATCGACGTCATAATCGACGGCCAACCTGTCCAGGCACTTGTTAATCAGGAGCGTCTTTTTCTGTATTGTCGGATAGTTACCGCCGCACACTAAAGAAGACAATGTTCTGTGATACAGGAGCAACTGTGCCGAAGGTCGCGAATGGAAAGTACGTCCAGCCAGCAGGAACTTGTGTCGCAAGAATAACCATCAACAACAGGACCCAGCCGTTTGAATTTGTCGTGTTAACAGAATGAAGTCACAATCTCATCCTCGAATGGGACTTCCTTCAGGGATCCCAAGCTATCATTGACTGTGGAAGATCTGAGCTGCAAATTGTACAAGCTGTTCCGATGGGTACAAGTAACTCAGAATTTTCTGGGAAGTTATTCGCCGTTGATGATGTGATGATGCCACCGTTAACGATGAGAAGAGTTGCAGTCACAAACACAAATGAGCGATTAAACTGTGAATTTCTTGTTGATAGTAAAACGTTTATCAGGCTCACCAAAGAAATTTACTTACCAGCGGCTATCATAAGCATTACCGGTGGTCGAGGAGAGATTTGGATCACAAATTGTCACGAGCAGTTACAATTTATCCCTGAGGGAATGTGTATCGGGACAGCTGAACCAATCCCGGACGGTGTGCTCAATGTCATCAATGAAGACCCATGCCCTGCTGTTAGTACAGACAACACGCTGGAGGAAACAAACGTGGAACTGCCAATAGGGCCTGGACTGACCAAGGAACAATGTCAGCGGCTGTTAGGTTTACTACGCCAATTTTCGTGTGCATTCACACCTCAGCAGGAGAAAAGTCAGACGAAACGGCCAACGATTAAGCACCGTATCAATACTGGGCATCATCCGCCTATTATTCAGCGTTCGTATAGTGTCGCCAGCTGAAAGACGGATAATTCGGGAGGAAGTGGAGAAGATGTTGCGAGATGACATTATTCAACCTTCGGAGAGTCTTTGGTCGCCTCCGGTGGTGTTCGTAAAGTAGAAGGATGGCACGTGGAGATTCTGTGTCACTATCGGCGGCTGAACAGAATCACAAAAAAAAAAAGATGTCTACCCATTGCCGCGTATTGACGACACCTTAGACTGCTTGAAAGGAGCGACATTCTTCTCAACTATGGACATGCAGACAGGTTACTGGCAAATCTAGGTTGACGAAGCTGACAGGGAGAAGACGGCTTTTATTACACCTGACGGCCTCTATGAATTTAAAGTAATGCCATTTGGATTATGTAATCCTCCAGCCACATTCGAACGCATGACGGATAACTTGCTTCGACACCTTAAGTGGACGACGTGTCTCTGCTATTTAGATGACATTGTCGTTTTCTCGAAAACATTTGAAGAACATCTGAGTCGCCTGTCAACTGTGTTGAAGTGTGTTCAGGCTGCAGGTCTCCGCTTCAATCCAAAGAAGTGCCTCTTCGTCGCCAAAGAGATAAGAATCCTTGGGCACCTAATCAACGGAGATGGTATCCGTCCTGATCCAGATAAAGTAAAGGCAGTCACAGAATTTCCAACTCCTCAGCACATTCGTGATGTGAGAAGTTTTCTCGGGCTGTGCTCATACTACCGACGTTTCATAAAAGGATTTTGTAACAAGGCACGTCCATTACAAGAACTTCTGCAGGAAGACGCCAAGTTTTGCTGGTATGAGGCAAAAACACTTAAGGAGGCTCTAACGTCCGCACAATTGTTAGCCTTGTACGACGAGAACGCGGAAACGGAAATTCACACAGACGCCAGTGGTTATGGGATTGGTGCAGTGCTTGTACAAGTTCAGGAAGGTGCTGAAAAAGTAATAGCCTATGCATCAAAAGTACTCTCAAAGTCCGAGATAAGCTATTCTACAACTTAGAAAGAATGTCTGGCAGTTATCTGGGCTATCAACAAGTTCCGGCCGTATTTAAAGAACAAACCATTCACCGTCATGACAGACCACCATTCTTTATGTTGGCTGTCTAGCTTGGAGGATCCATCAGGTCGACTAGCAAGATGGGCAGTAAGACTCCAAGAGTACGATGTCACAGTGGTATTCAGGAACAGGCGCACTAGGATGCCGACTGCCTTTCGAGGAATCCATTAGTGGAACACAACAAGATGAATGAAATTCCACCCTCACTGAATTAGATCACGTTACAGCTGAAAAGAGGGAAGATCCAGCACAATTAAAAACGATAGAGGCCTTGGAGAATGGAGAACCGTCCAATGGAGAGTTCCAACTTATAAATGGAACATTGCATCCTGACATCCATCATGGGCTATGGATCTGGCAGCTGGGTCCACAGACTCGCTAGGGTTGCGCCTGCAATGGCGGTGAGAAGAGTTCAGACAAGTATCCTTCTTCACTCAATCGGGGCATTCAGGACGTCGCCAGGTGGCGCTCTCTTGGTGTTGATGGGGATTTGCCCCCTAGATATCAACATTCAAGAGCTGGAGGCGGCGTACTGGCTGAAAAAAGGAAATGGGGAGAAGATACACGATATCATGGAAGCTAGGGTCGAGGGAAAACGGGAGACCGAAATTCGGGGCTTAGAGATCTGGCAGAACAACTGGGACCAGGATAATACTGGAAGGAGGACACATCAGTTCTTCCCAAGTATAAGAGAGAGATTAAAAATGGGATACTTCCAGCCAAGCAGAGAGCTGATACACTTTCTCACTGGCCATGGCCCGTAGCCGACATACTTATGTCAGTTCAGGAAGCAGGCGACTCCAGAGTGTGGCTGTGGAGCTCTGGATGGAACTCCAGAACACGTCACATTCGAATGCCATGCATATGACCAACTTGTTTCCCACCTACGACAACAATTAGCAAACATGAACACATCGAACTAATCAGAAATGAAACACACTTTCATGTTTGAAATGAACTTAAAGACAAAATTTCAAACCACATCAGAAACGAATTTTTAAAGCGATTGTGAGACACGTTTTCAGGATGTGACTGCTGCACCAGGCTGTGCCGCCGGGGTACGGAATGGCCGCCAGCGATGGACGGGATCTGCCATGCCCTGAACCAGGAGGACTGTGTGCAGCCAAACCACCGATTATGACGCTAGTTATAAGTTTAGATTAAGTTAGGTTAAGGAAAACACAGAACCAACACAAGGACTGCAGTGTCAGGGGCACGCCCTCTGGATTTAGTTCGGGGGGCATCGGCCAACCCGTAGGTTTGTACATCACTGGCACACCTGTGAGCACTGCAGGGATTGACTCACAACACAGAAATTAGATATAGGAAGTAGCGACTTCCACATGGCACATAAAACACAAACACACCCTGCACGACACAGCACACACACAACAAACACAACAACAAAAACAATAAATCATTTAGTTTTGTAGAAATGTAAGAATAGCATAATAAGCACAAAAGTGTAGTTTCACAAAAGGACACATGTTATGTAATAGGTAATGGGTTAATGTAGAATATAGAATAAAGAGTTTAAAAAAGGGAGATGAGATGCGGCCGCAAAACGATGCTATACGCAGCTAGAGGCGAAGAGAAGAGCTGCCGACAGAACGCCGCCAGTCACCGCTTGAGGCGAGAGGACTCGAGGCCCGTGCGCCAGTCGCGGTTAGACATGAGAGAAGGTGAGAAGCGGCCGGCCGAACGATGCCAGACGCCGCAGTCGTGGCGTGTCGCCTAACGCCGCCAGACGCCGCTAGAGGCGATGCGAGGCACCGCCGACCCAACACTTTTTTCTTTCACTTTGCTTCCTAACTTATGACCCACCATCTTAGTACTTAGGATGAGTCGTACGACTGATCTCTTAGCCGCTTTGATAGAGGCAGCCCCTGATGGACACTATGATTATTGCGCCCACCAGTGTCTGCCCCATTCGCACCGTATATCTGTTCTGATATGCATAGTAAATTTGCAGTATTGTAGAATTGGTGTATAAAACAAAGTAAGGAAATGGAAAATAAACTAAAGATAGATAGCAGAAGTAAAAGTTTATAGAGGGTAAGATAGTAGTAGATGGGTGAAATTTAATCTTAAAAAGTTGAGTTCCCGCTCCTAACTGGGCAGGCCTGAGCGGCTCGGAATGAACTTCAAGCCATTCAGACCTGTTCAGTTTTTCAATATCTTGTTACTTATTATATTAACTAAGAACCCAGAAAATCCATTACCAATTTTAACTAGATACAATACATATTAATATAACAGTTTACGCATTGACAAGAATTACGACAACGTTACTGTATCTACTGTATCTACTAAAACTTTGATATTCAATTTAGTTTATCAGAAGACAATACAATAACATTTTGCAAAATTGTCTACATTGTATCAGTAATACTTAAAAACAGTTTTTGTTCAAAATCTACTAAAATCAAGCGTTCCATTATCAAATTACAAAGGAGAATACATATGAAATTGCTAGACTTTATACATCATACAATAATACAATAATAATTACTACATCTATTCTTCAATATAAAGTATATAGTTATTGTATGATTACTTATTGTTGTATTGATTATTATTTAGCAGTTATAGTCGGGTATTTATTTCCAGTCTAGGAAACATCTCCTCAACAGTCTCGTGTTTGCAGCATCCAGTGCACCGTGGGAGCAGAGTTAGTCAACATATTCAACAGCTGCCCGATATTGCTGCTGCATGATGTCAATGGCCACCAACGACAGAGGGGTGTCAGCTTCCGGATCCGCGGTCTCCGACGGAAAGAAGCCCATTTGCCTCCTCCACGCGATGGCGCGACGCCATGAGCGTGGTCTGGTTGCCGATGAGCTCCGTTTATATTTGTATTCGGGGTGGTTTACTTGATTATTGGCGTTGTATTTGAACCAGAAATGGTTCTGTTCCATGTTAATGTCCGTAGTCTGTGCTGTTTATAAGTTTGTCTGTTAAATGTTTATGTGTTGGGCAGTCAGGGGCCCCCACTTTGTCACATGTACGCCGTCTGTACGTACATGGTATGCACTTGACGGCATCGTTCTGACAATTTGCCTTGACATGTCCTGACTTGGCCCAGTTGTAGCAAACGGGCTACTTCAGCCGACATTGCTTAGTTGAGTCGCCAAGGTAATGACAAGTGTAGCACCAAGAGACACGCGCAAAAATCGAGAACTCTCACTGACTCGTTTTTGACAAGTGTGCACCACATGCGTGGACTAACTTGAAGAACGTTGTTTGCCTTGTTGCTATTTTTGCGGCCGGTCTTGAACTTCATTATGATCTCCTTCTTAGATTCGTATTTAGTCATTGTTTCACTTAGTTAAATTTCATATAAATAGTCATCCTTCATATATGTGGTGACCTGATGGACTATAACCATTGGTCATCTTCTTCGTGTCTCCTAACATGTTATGTTTTGTATTTTGGCGGTTTTAATCGCGATCTTCTCTGCGTCGGACTTTGTTGCAGTCTCTACTATTACGGTGTTTGGTTTTGTTCGAATGCATTTGATTTTTACTATGTCTTCTCTCGGGTTCAGCGTCCTGGTAATTTCAGTCTTGACTTCCTTTGTTAATTTTTTATTGGTGGCCTTGAAAAAGAGAACATTCCTCTCTCTTTCCTTAGCTTGCATGATGCATGTTTTGACAGCAGTCGGTTGCCATGGTGCATGTGAGGGCGCAGCAACAATCGCTGTGTATGATGGTGTTTGTTTCCATTTCATGATCGGATTTTCTTCCTTGATCAGCCTTAAGCTTGACTAGCTGATCCTCATCCACGTTTTTGTTTTTGAAGTTTTCTAATTCTTGTATCAGTCTGGTGTTTTCAACTTTAGGTTTGATGACGTCAAGGTCCTTCGAATCAATTTTGGCCTGTAATAAGTGTGTGTTCCTTGAAGATTTCGATTTGCCCTTCGAGCCTCGTCGTCTTGAGCGACTCCGTAGAATCCAGGTCATGTCTTGCAACCTGGATTTGGGCCATTTCGACTTATTTGACAAGTCGTTTGTTCTCAAGTCTTAGTTCTTTTATTTGTCCTTCCAACCTCGATTCCACCAGGGCCATCCTTATGTGAAGTTTTTTTACTGGTTTGATCATGCATTGGCTAACTTTTTTTTCTTTGTGTTCGTCAGTCAGACCTTTGCTGAAGTCGTCGATGGCCGCTAGTTTGGCCCCGATAACGTCCACGGCAGTTTCAAATTCCATTTCGGATTGTGCTCTGGAGAATGTGGGCGTCGACTGTCGTGAAGACAACTTGTGCATAAACCGATATGCCAGGGCTCGCGCTGCCCGTCGCCGACCGCGGAGCGGCAGTGACTGCGCTACTTCGTCGTCCCGCACGCGGTTTCCCCTTCGCACGCCGCCGCGCGGCGGTAGCACGGCTACGGCTTCCCGACGTGAGCGCCTCACGTGGTGGGGCTGTGAGTCAAGCGCCTGGTAACAGGAACGCCATACACTGTCCCACTTTTGACACTTAGATGCGACAGCCAATGTTTCTGTTTTTGTTTATATCACTGTTGTTATTAGTCCTATTACTGCGAAATTTTTAGAGCACCATCCATTTTCAGAGCTAAGTCCTCTGATATGATCGGCCGGCCGCGGTGGCCGAGGGGACTGGGGCGCTTCAGTCACGGTCTGCACGATCACTACGGTCGGGGGTTCGAATCCCCTCTCGGGCATGGATATTTGTGTCGTGTTTAGTATAAGGTAGTTGATAAGTAGTTTGTAAGTTTAGGGACTGATGACCCCGTAGTTAAGTCCCATAAGCTTAACAAATATTTGAACATTTGATATGATTGATTTTCACCAAGGTCTATTATTATGGGCGCAAGAGTCTACCATATGTTAACGTTGTAACTCGTTGTCTATTAATTTCACCTATAATAATCACAGTTTGCGTTTACTTAACGAGTGCTCACAGCTTTTCACTACACTTACTATTCTGTAAAACTTCACACGCTTGATAGTTTGCGTTTTTCTGGCCCTTTTTACGTTGTTGTGCGAAATCACAGTTTTTGTATAAAATTACGCAAAATAAAGTTCTGTTCGATGTTCAGATTAGACGTGTGTAATAGATTATACTGTACTATGTCCAGTTACTACCAATAAATGATCACTTTTGATGTATAGATTAGGGGACTTAACTATGGGGTCATCAGTCCCTAAACTTACAAACTACTTATCAACTAACTTTCGGTTAGAATATTGGCTCTAATGATCATCTCACGGGGAAAGTCACACATAAAAAAGTTATAAAGCAGTTATTTAGCTTTAATCTAAGTACAGAAGGAAGTCCATAGGCCTTATAGGTTTCATGTTATCGTTAAAAAACTAAAATTTGGGAAACTCGCACAGTTCAATAAATTGGTCCAGATGATTAATTTTTAAGAAAACAAATTTTTATGTATAGGTAGTACTACTTATAACACAATGTACATGTAAAAACGTAAGTGGTACGTGGAGGTGAGAGTTGTGGTGGCCGAGGAGAAGGGGGGTTGTATCGTCGAAGGAAACGCCTGGTGACTCCTGCAACAGATTTACAAAACATAAATTTATTTGTAATAATGTAATGCGCTACTTCTTAGTTTTGAAGCTACAACAAAACTAAAATATAATGCTGTACATACCTACTAAAATGTCTCTTACCATTCGTTTTAACGAGAATGCCGGGATTTTTTCAAAATGTTCAAATGTTTGTATAGCTTATGGGACTTAACTACGGTGTCATCAGTCCCTAAAGTTACAAACTACTTATGAACTAACTAATAGTAAGGACGGCACAAATATCCATGCCCGAGGGGGGATTCGAACCCCAGACCGTATTGACCGTGCGGACCGTGACTGGAGCGCCTCAGTCCACGCGGCCACCGCGGCCGGCCGGGATTTCCTCCTTGCTGGCTCGGGCTCCGTTGTTTCTTCTGTCTGTTGGAGCTCTGTAACCGAAGTTGGTTCGTCCACATCTTCGTCTTCCTCTTCCGAATCTGCCGAGACGTTCAGGGTGCTGCGGCATGTCTTGCCCTGGCTCATTCAGCAAAGAACAGAGCACTTGAGCCTTGCTCTTTGGCATGAGCAGGTCCCATCACCACACACTTTTCCTACGTTTGCTTGACATCTTCAGTAGTGCTGAGCGTGCTGGGTTTGGATTGTGGTGATAGGAGTTAACCCTTGCTGGTTTGTTGTTCAACCCCAGTCAGAGGGCTCTTTCTCGATACTCACCCAAATCCGAACCTGGTGGTATGTTCTGTAGGAGTGCTGGTCCTTGCTTCTTGGGTTGGGGGTAGACGAGCAACCTGGACTTTTGCACTCGCAGCAGACCTGAGAAAAAGTTCTTAGCGGAGAGTTTGAAGGTTGTCGTCCTCTCCACCACCATATAGGGCGATCAAGCATTTCCAGCATGCAGAGGCTACCTCTTCTATAGCGGCATGTTGCTTAAGAAATGTGGCAGCCACGCTAATCAGCTGGGGATTATTCTCAATCATGCCTATCATTTTTGTTTTTCCTTGCCAGAAAATGGCAGATACCGTGTCGCAACCAGTGAACGCGTGGACAAACAGCTCTAATCCAGGAGGGAGCGACATTTGTCCTCGATTGAAGGATGTTGACGAGAAGTGTTAACAACTAGCTCTATCCCACCTTTTTGGAGAAATATGTTCCTTGTATTGGAGCCCAACCCATTGAGGAGGACCAACATATCGGCATCCTCTTCAGCTATCAGGACGTGTTCATATAGACGGCTCTTCTCCAGCGCTGTCCTGGCGGTAAGGCAGTCAGCGTCATCGGTAGCTTGCTTGGTCTCTAGTCCTTCGCTCTCCATTCCAGCGCGAATAATGTTGATCAAGCGCTACTTGTTCTTTCCGTTGGAAAGAAATTTTCTCTGAGCCACTTTGATCAGAGTACAATCTTGGAATATAATTTCGCGGCGTAGAGGCTCAGCTGCTTTTATGCTACTGCCAGCCCCCTCCTCCTCTGAGTAGCCATCGAACACCACAGCCACATTCCTCCCATAGCGACGGACAGTGTAGGAAATGTAGGCTGCTGCAATTTCGCGGATACTGTTGTCACGTTGCCAGATAACTGTCTGTAGCAGATGCCCTCCATCGACAACAACAAAACTACTTTGTGTGATGGAGATGTTTTCAGTGAGAGGAGTGAAAGCACTGAAGAAGTTGGATTTTGTGCCATTCTGCATACCCTCCTCCGAAAATAGTGCCATGGCAAAGTGCTCTCTTAAGTCTTGATCTGACTTTTTCGTAATCCACAGCCTTTGGAAGAGTGTGAGAGGATAGCGACCACCTTGTTCCGCACTTTAACTGTAGCTGTAGCCAATGTTCGTACCTTGTCATTCCTTTTGAAAGTAACATTCCAATGAAGTGGTGCATTGGGATTCAAACCACATTTTTAATTTGTCGAAGTAATATTTCGGTCGATACGAGAGGATCTCATGTCAACGTGTTGCTCAGTGCTGGTGCATGGTGCAAGAGACATCCCAAAATTACTCCAAGCCCTCACAGATATTCAGCATATACACCGTGCGCCCAGTCGAGCGCGCAAGGACACTGCTGGAGATCCGGCGTTCTTTCACTGCCACTGTTCTCTCTCCAAGCACTTTTCGACAAATGAAACAAACATCCGACCGGGGTAGCTCCGACATATTGTAAAAAATAAAGTACTTAAAACACCACCACGATCGAGATTTAGACGATTTTTGTTTGAAACGTTCTTCACAGATCCGAATACAGCCGTTTCTAGGGAAAAACTGGGTATAGTGAGGAAGACCTCGGAGACAAGAAGTTTGGGAGGGAGGACAGAACACCCGCTTTGTCACCACTCGGAGTAGGGGGGGAGGAGGGGGGAGTTGATGCCTTCACAAAACAAAATGCCTAGCTACGAACGAAAGTCCCAATCCCTTAATGTCTGATCAATACCCACAAACGGAGAGGCTTTCTTTGTTTTTACAGTAATACCTATTTTCACAAATATATTGGTATGCACTAACACAAATTACAATTTATATACAATGCGTTAATAATCATCGTCAGTGAGTAATTCCTCCTTTTTCTTTAACATATATAGGATAAGAGGACTGCAGTTCGTCTGGGTCAGTTTCTTGAATACTCCGATTTCTCGACTTTTCGTATTTTAACGATAACTAGAAATCTACTAGGACTATGGACTTCATTCTATACTCAGATTAAAGCTAAATAACTGCTCTACAACTTTCTATAATATGACTAACCCCGTAGGATGATCATTAAAGCCAATATTCTAACCGAAAGATGACTAAAATCGAAAATTTGAACTTTTTGGAAAAATAAGTCAATTTTTGAAGTCCAGTTTCTCGGGAACTATTGGACGTACAGAGCTACGGTTGGGCTTAAATTTTAGAATATTTTATCTACATTTTTATTGTGGCTTTTTTCCTCAAAAAACTACCCTTCACGAGTTATAAGCCAAAACCAGAAAATCGTCCGAAAATTTCGAGTTTTTTTGGCTCTTAAAAGTTAAGCTAAAGGATTTCGAAGCTGCAAACTTGGTGTAATACTACTCTAATACCTCCTAACAACATATCAAAAATTAAGCTTCCTGCAATTTTTTTGGACCAAAGGCTTTTTTTTTTTTTTTTTTTTTTTTTTTTTTTTTTTTTTTTTTTTTTGGTCTACGACGACTGGCCTATTATGGCAGTCTGCTGCAGCCTGCTGCATACCAGCACCAATCACTTCAACACTCGTTTTTTCACTCATTACTGCACCCAAATTAACTAAATTTTACTTGTGGATCACAAATGTTGTCACTAACACGATCGTTAATAGACCGAACGCGTTCGCGCGTTTGTAACCAACGAAAATAGCAAGAGAGAGCGGAGCGCACAACGGCACGTCCGTATCGCCCGGCAGACAGACCGAACACCGCCAGTCGCCCATAAGGGCGCGACCAGGCGAACGCTGCCAGTCGCCGCCAGAAGTGAGGCAAGGTACAGTCTCCGCTAGAGGCGAGGAACGACGACCGATCACCGCTAGTCGTCGATAGAGGCGAAGCGAGGCATGGCCCAATGAACGGCCCAATGAACAGCCCTAATCGTTTCTAGAGGCGAGGCCAGCCGATCGCCGCTAGTCACCACTAGAGAAGCTGAGGCGCGGCCGGCCCAACGCCGCCAATCACCGTTATAGGCGAGGCGAAGTGAGGCATGACCAGCCAAACATCGTCTGTCGCCGCTAGATGCGCGGCCGGGCGATCACCGCTAGAGGCGAAGCACGACCGACCGATCGCCGCGTTTAGATGCAAGGCACATCCAGCCAAACGCCAACCTGATGTCGCAAAAAGTGCAGCATGGTGGACCGACGCCGCCAGTCGCCGCTACAGGCGAGACACGGCTGGCCGATCCCGCCAGTCGCTGCTAGAGGCGAGGTGAGGCGTAGCCACTGTACGCCACCAGTCGCCGCTAGAGTCGAGGCGAGGGGCTGCCGGCCCAATGCCGCCATTCGCTGTTAGAGTCGAGGTGAGGCGAAAGATGGCCGTCGAAACGCCGCCAGTCGCCACTAGATCCAAGGCCGGCCAATCGCCACTAGAGGCGGAGTGCTATATGCAAGACGCGGCCGTCTGAACCCCGCCAGTCACCGCTAGAGGCGGCGCGTGGCCGGCCGATCGCCGCTAGATGCGAGTCGCTAATAACCGATTGTCGCCAGTCTCCGCTAGAGGCGAGGTGAGGCGAGGCTGGCCATAAGCCACCAGTCGCCACTAGAGGCGAGGCGATGCGCAGCTGGCTCAACGCTGCCAGTCGCCATACCAGGCAAGGTGAGGCGAGTCGATCGCTACGAGTCGCCGCTAGTGGCGAGGTGACATGCGGTCTTCTGAAAGCTGCTACATGCCGCTAGAGGCAACGTGATCCGCTGCCGACGGAACGCCGCCATCCGCCGCTACAGGAGAGGCGCGGTCAGCTGATCGCAGCAAGTTCCGCTGGACGTGAGTTGAGGCGTCGCCGGCCGAACACTGCTGGTCGCAGCTACATGCCAGGCGCGGTCGGCCGAACGCCGCCAGCCGCCGCTAGACTCCAGGAGCAGCCGGCCGAACTCCGCTAATTGCCGCAACTGGCGAAGCGAGTCGCAACCGGCTGAACGCCGCCAATCACTGCTCAACTCCATTGTCTTCTTTACTACTAGGTTATTAAGGTAGTTTTTACCCGTAGGCATTTACTACAGCATCTTTATTTGAAAACAAGAAATAAAAGGGTCTTCTTGTTTCCTTTATGCCATCTAGAATTGTGGTTGTATCAGTTTCCTTCTTGGTGGGTGTGACCTATTTGTCATTGTTTCTGTTGCTTTCCACAGTGCTGATATTTTATCGCTGGCGTCGGTCTTAATCCCCATTACTGGCCGCTCTTCCATCTTCTCAGGTGTTGTGGTGTTCTCTTCTAAAGCATTGAGTTCTGCTTCAAGGTTGGAATCTTGATTTACCAGCAGAAGCAGCTTTCTTCTGACCCCTCGTCTGCATTTGTTCTTCCACACGTGGCAGGTCTTGTGGCAGCTGGGTCTCCATAACTTCCCATTTCACAGGCGGACTCAAGCATGTTGCTGAGGAACTCCATTCCTTGCCGGTGGCGATGAAGATGAGAATTTACTGGAAGGGTTTTAATCCATGGGCGGAACTGGATCGGAAACAGTAACTTTAGGATAAGATAAAGAAGGTTTCATGTGTGAAGGGAAGAAGGGAAAGGGATTATAGTGAGGATAACTTCTGTCCTTAAACGACCGTGATATCTTCACCAAAACCGGGAAGATGCATGGGAGACAATCTTCGTGAGTTTTCCGTTGGTCATCAGGAGAGAGACAAGCTGCAGCCAGTAACCCCTCCAAGGAAGGGGCGGTAGCAACTGACCCTTCTGGTTCTTCATGGCTTACGTCCATGGCAAGCTGAGACGCCCCAGGTTGCACTTGGACATGTGGTGTCATGTCGACACCTTCTGGCGCGTCCCTGGTCATTTCAGCACCATGGTCGGTAAATCCGGGACATCTGTCGTGGCTAAGTTGTTTGCTCCCGCCCGAACCTCGGAAAAGGAGCGAGCAGGAAGCATCGCATCCTTGTATTGCCGCAATTGCTCACAGAGAACAGTCAATTCCTGTTAGACAGCCGCCAGTTCTTCTTGCCAGGCTGCTCTCTCTGTTGCAAAAGTGGCTTTGAGTGCCGCCAAGGCCTCGTCGGTGGTTGCGGATGCAGGAAGTCGTCGGTCGTTGCCTCTCCTCCACCCAGAAGAGTGGGGGGGAGGACGAGCCGACGTCGCCACAGGATCTTCAGCATCTCCTCTGCGATTCTTCTTCCGCTTCCGTGTTTTCTGGGGACCACTACAGGTGACCTTATAATCACATTTAGGGTAACCCGCAGTTTGCGAACCATTATAGTTGACACAGGTTGGTGGTTGATCTTGAGGTTTCTTACACTCGCGAGTGTCGTGAGCCTTGGCACATTTCATGCAGACTGGTATGCCACAGCAATATTTGGCGACGTGTGCCAGCTTTTGCCATTTAAAGCACTGTGCTGGTCGTTTATTAGCAGGTCATCCGCTTGCCGATTACCGCTAGAGGCGAAGCGCGAACGAGCGACTGCAGCCGCTAGATGCAAGGCGCAAACGGCCGAACGCCGCTAGATGTCACAAGAGCGAAGTGTGGTCGACCGAACGCCACCATTCGCCTCTACAGGTGAGGCGTGGCCAGCCGATCCCGCCAGTCGCCGCTAGAGGCGAGGCGCAGCCAGCCGGACGCCGCCAGTCACCCTGAGAGGTGAGGCGAGGCGCGGCAGACCAAACGCTTCCAGTTAGAGGCTAGGTGTGTCTGCCTGAGCGCCGACAGACGCCGCTAGAAGTGAGGCTAGGCGTGGGGTCCGAATGCCGCCTTCCACCGCTTGAGCGAGCAAGGCGAGGAGCGGCCGCCAGTCGCCACTAGATGCGCGGCCGGCCGATCGCCATTAGATACGAATCGCGGCCGACCAAACGCCGCCAGTCACCGCTGGAGGCGTGCCGAGGCGAGGCCGGGCGAACGCCGCCAGTCGTTGCTAGAGGTGAAGGCAGGCGCGGCCAGCCAAATGGCACCAGTCGCCGATAGACGACAGGAGCAGTCGGCCGTATGCCGGAACAGGCGAGGCGAGTCGCAACTGTCCGATCACCACAAGTCGCCGCTACAGGCGCGATAGGCCTGATGCCTCCAGTCGTCGCAAGAGGTGAGGCACGGCTGACCGAACGTCGCCAGTCGCCGCTAGAGGGAGACGAGACGAGACGAGCCGCGGCCAGCCGAACGTTGCCAGTCGCCGCTAATTATGAGGCGAGGCGCGGTCGTTCGAACGCTGCCATTCGCCGCTTTATAGTCGAGGCAAGGATTGGCCGAACAATCGCCGTCAGTCCCTTGCAAGAGACGAAGCGCTGCAGACTGAACGTCGCCAGAGGCGATGCGAGGTGCGGGCGACCGAACGCCGCCAGTCGCCGATAGGAAATTTGTCAATCTCGTCAGGACGAGTCAGTGGATAAGTATAAATAACACATTAAGCATTGATGGTCTTTTTGGAATCACCATCGGTTTGCAAACCACAACGAGTGGGATGCCCATTCACTAGGAGTAACACGTAGGAGAGCCCCCAAAAACGCCAACCTATGTAATTGAACCCTGATGCGTCACATAATGCCTCCGGAAGTCGGCGGTGCTCGGAAAAACTTCAGGCATGCTTGTGGTTTGAGCATTATATTTGTCTCAAAATCGACAGCACAGCCTAGGCCAGAAGATTAAATAGAGGAAAATTCTGCACACAGTGCATCTAATCGAGTGTAAGGAATATCATCAGTTACAAGATGTACATCGTCTGTAATTTAGAATCCTAAAAGTTGGAAGGCATCATATCCAAACAATTTTTCCATTTATTTATGATCAACAACATAAAATGTGAGAGAACGAACAACCCACTTGTAAGATGTGGACGCCTCAAACTGGCCGACAATCGGAATTTTTTGTTTGTTGTATGTCCGCAGATTTCGTGTAGCAGGAGACAACATTGGAGATCCCAATTCCAAGTATGTGTGGGAATTTATTAGAATGAGGCCAGAACCTATGTCTACCTGCATGCGTGGACAGGACGGGAGCACCAAACGTATCTGATTTTGCTGCTGTTGCTGCTGCGTCTACTGCTGTTACTTCTTTTAATCGCGTGGTTGTCCCACTCGTCATTGTTGACACGCCACTTCCCCATCATCATACAAAACAGACGTGTCGACTGCCACAGCATCTGACTGCACGACACTGACGTTAATGTATTCGTCAATTTGGGCGCCAGCGGGAACGAGAAATTTCATATGTCTGCGCAATACTCAATACTTAAAATAAAGAGGGGTTCGAGAACTGGACGGCCCATTGTCTGACTTCCTTATCCCGAGCCAATCGAAGTATAGCATCTCAAACCATGGAATCGGCATGAGACTCATGTTGCACGTCCCTAACAAAAGGACGTTTTCAACTAAGGCCCTGTAATTCCGCTGCCCATGCACGGTATGACTGATGAGGCTGATTATGGCACTTGTAAAAAGCTACCTGCGAAACAACCACATGGGTGTTTTTGCGATAATATTTACAGAGCATGTCACACATTTCAGTAAAAGACAACTACACCAGATCCCGTAGGGGGGCTATCTGAGACTATAGTTAATACACCTTCGGATAAATCCACGAAAGAAACAGAGATTTGTAGAGGTGGTCGTCAACAGCGTTGAAAGCCACAAAATGTTGTCACAGACGCTTTTCGTAGACTCCCATTCTTCAGTAGCTTTCTCGTATGCAGGGAATGGAGGCAGAGAACACAGTGTAACCTGACAAGTTAACTACGTCGACACAACTGACGTAAGTGTCTACAGTAAGTCACGTAATGACACTGAAGCGTGAGCATTAACAGAGCTTTCTAGGTAATGGTACGTAGGCAGTGGAGACGGAAAACATGCGAGACTATGTTGTTTTCATACAACGATTTATTACATATAAGAGAATACACTGTATTAGGTAATTCTTCACGCTGGTCCCGGGAGGGTGTACACTCCTCCAGCGATCGAGTTCGACGGCCGGTCGAGTGAGCGCGGACGTCGGGCGCGTGTCCGCGGTAACGCGCGTTCTGTGTGCGGCGCGATGAATGCCGTACTGCGAGGCGCGACGGTCGGACGGCACAGCACTATAACACTCGCGTGAGCGTGGGGAGCTCGCGATTAGCTCGAACCACGTGGTCCACGGTAAAATGCCGGTACGGAGGAGCTGGGAAACGTCCACTCGACTCCGTCCTATAGCGCGGCGCACTGCCAGTCTCGCTCATCCGTTGCGTGAGCGCGCGTTTTTTAGCGCTGTTGCCAACATCCCGCGTAACGGAAGTTTTGCGAGACGCACTGGAGAATGCGCGTAGACGCTTCTGGGAGGCTGCGCTTCTGTCCGCCGCTTATCGGCGTGGCTGCCACAACGCTACTATACCCGGATCGCAATAACAAAGCTATTGACGTCTAGCCGCTTGCAAAGCCGCTACCTCAGCAAGAGCCACTAAGAGAACGCACTCGGTCACACCTTCTGTTCGTCCACTGTTGCCAAATCTCGCTACTACTGCAGGTAGCGGTTGCTATAACCAGTTGCAGACGGACGACACTCTCGGCCGGCAACAGCTCGTGAACCGCTTTGTTTCGTCGTGTGCCTTGTCTCTTTGTGCGCGGAGCGTATTTTGCGCTGCAAAATGTCGGACTCAGTGGAAGCGTGCAGAGATGTGTGGTGGCCAAGTGTAAGCTTTAACGATCTGGTCATGTTTTGTATGGTCAGAGAAGGGAGTTTGTGTGTTCAGTGCGCGAAATTTTGAGAATGTGGGAGACAGTAGTGCGACCCTTTTGCCTCTAACCATGGTAGTGTAAAGAACTGCAGACGCTTTGAATATACATAAAAATACTATTCTAAAAAGCTGCAAAGAAAAATACTCTCAGAAGACGAGCCAGACTCGTCTAAACTACAGACACCCGGGAAGAAAGGAGGAGAGAAACACAGGTAATAAATTTAGACTTTTTCCAACAAGATGCTGTTCGTCGCCACATACATGGATACTACGAGAGGAAGGAACAACCCACTATCAAGAAACTGTGCGCTACTCTTCTTGAGGCAGAATTATTCAGTTACAGCAAGATATCATTGTTAAAAGTTGTGAAATCTCTTGGGTTTCAGTACAAGAAGATTAATGGGCGCAAAATTATCATGGAAAGAAGTGATATTGTGGCATGGCGTTGTAATTTTTTAAGATAAATAGTTAAAGTGCCGTACCAAGACATTGTTTGGCTTGACGAAACATTGATAAATGCCGGCCATTCCATTAAAAAAGACGGGATGGTTGACAGTATGTGTGGAAGTTCTTCTATTTCTGTGGGCAAGGCTCACGAATCATTGTATTACATGCAGGGACTTCATCTGGTTTGTTACCTAACTGTCATCTGTTATACACTTCGCGGAAAACTATTGATTATCATGAGAAAATGAACCATGACAGTTTTCTCAACAGGTTCAAGGTACAGCTTTCACAAAACTTAAACCGGCCGTCTTTGATTTTGCTCCATACCGCTCGGTAATTAAGGATAAAGCTCCGAAAATGGCGACAAAAAAAGCCGACATTATTGAATGGTTGAAGCGCCACAGTGTTGATGGCGAAATTGCTAAAGAACATGGACACGGGGTTGTTAGGCTTCCACCGTACCATTGCCACTTCAATACAATTGAAATGATGTGGAGACAAATAAAACATTACTTGGCGACCAATAAAAAGGTTCACAATTGCTGAAATTCAGAAATTGTTTGAGGAAGCAGTGGCACAAATAACACCAGAGAAGTGGAGTAATGTGCGCCACACAGAAATAATTATTAAAGACGCTTGTAAAAATGAAGTGAGGATAGAAAGTAGCATTGAGAAAGTAATCATAGCCTTGGGCAATTCCAGTAACTCTTCCATGGACGACAGCACAGACAATGACAGTGAGAGAGACGAAAGTATGTCTGAACTAAGTGACAATTACCCTTTGTCATAATTCGTCGTGATTTTTTGTGTGTCGTAATAGATTTTAACTGAATTGTGTATACCACATTTCCAAACTGCATCTCATCTTGATAAGCATACTTCTCTCAGATTATCACAGTGCGTGCAGACTACAGTGATTGGTAAGAACTGAAGAAGGTTCTTTCATTTCCATATTGTGACTCACTGTATTAAGGGGAGCCAGAACGATCCATCTCCTCCATGTTAATTTTAGCAAATGGAAGGAACATTTCTTTCTAATTTTGTGTCCCTGCCTCGTCGCCGCTTTTGTGTCCCGTTCCGTCGTAGATGTCGGTGGCCGAGTGGAATGAGACCGACACAGGAATAAAGATAGCACGCTGGTGCAGGTACGGAGGGGAGCAGCCAGAAACTAGAAACACTAGATTAAATTAGAACGAGATATATATTGAACAGAATTTATACAATACTTAAATTTTACATAGATCAGTACTGCAGAATGCTGATACATATTTGAGCTAGAGGTCTGCCTAGTGCCTGTACGATAGCCAAGTCTTCACTGGTGCCTATCTGATTCCGAAGGTCCTAACTGGTTGCTATCTCAGTCCCAAGTGAACGATGTCGTTCAGTGGTGGCCACGAGCGCAGTTGCAGCAGAGGGCGCTCGTGGCTGTCGTCGTAAGAACGCCGCGCCGTGCGTGCATGGCGGCGCGCGGCGAAAGTAGGTAGCGCGCAGTTTGGACTTGTGCGACACCACATCTAAAACCATTAAACATATTGCTCTGAAATTTGCACTAAATGTTCAGTGAATATTTCTCTACAGAATTATAATCCATTGTTGGGAAATATTTATGTTTTTGTTTAACAATTTTTTGAAACAGATGCTTATTTTTTCGCTAAAATTTTGCACTTTTTCTCCTATAACTATTGAATTATACAATATTTCTTTTACAATCTAATATATTGCCGCGCGAGACCACGAACACCGACTGCCAGCGTGGCGCAGGGGATAGCGTCACGGACTACGGTGCAGAAGGTCGCCGATTAAATCCCTCCCACCAGCAAAAATTTATTTCTTTGTAAATATCAATTCCAGAAGGTACTACATCTTTCTTATGTTCACTTGTAAATTCTACTCGTTTCTCATGTTAACTGTTCTTCTAATTTCTGGTACATTCTGTCTGTGTATAAATAGCAGAGCACTCTGCCTGAGAGGCAGTCAGTGCTGCGTGTATGTTGAGTTCGTAATAAACGTGCTTTCAGTATAATTGCTGTGTTTAGTTGCCTTCGAAATCAAGCCTGCTTCCATTTCAAAGTGACATTGTTTGGTGGAGACGCCGGGTACACTGTGCAACAGCTGGATCACCGTGGCTACGATTAGGCAACGTAAAAGCCGCCGCTTACACGGACTGGAACCAGAATACAAGGGATACACCGAGTACATCCTTCCAAAAGTCAGTATTATCAGAAGAACGATGAAGACGAAACCAGCGGTAAGCCAGCTGCACATCAGACACCTGTCGGTGTTCTCTGGAGATCCTGGACAGGACCCCAACAAATGGCTAAAAGGGTTCGACCGAGTCGCCAAGTACAACAGGTGGGATCATACGATCTGCTTGGCCAACGTTTATTTCTACCTGGACGGAACAGCCCATCAATGGTTCGAAAACAACGAAGACAAGTTCAATGACTGGGAGACGTTCCAGGAGGAATTTAAGAAGACGTTTGGAGACCGCCAGCGACATATCCGCTCGGCGGAAGAACAACTGAAGAACCGGACCCAACGACACGGTGAGCCGACACAGTCGTACATACAGCATGTTTTGGCCCTGTGTGACAGAGCGAGCATCAGATTATAGCCATGGATGTGAGCCCTGTAAGTCACGGGGGAGCCGACGCCGCAGAGGACGAGGTATTTCAAACATTAGCTCCTCTCTGCCCCGACAATCGCACCCAACGTGAAGAATGGCGTCGCCCTGCTATGACGTACGCTGCAGCCGCCAAACGGCGACCCATGAACCGGCCGACGCGACCACAGCCAATTCCCCCGGTAACTATGACGTCCCGCAGAAGTACAGACGTCTGGAGGACAGAAGACAACACACCACTGTGTTTCCACTGTGGACGCCATGGACATGTCGTACGCTACTGCAGAGAGAGGAGGCGAGTATTCGACGATTAGTTTGCCACAAGACGTCAGCCGTCGGAGCAGTTCTATCCCAGGCAGTCACCTGCTGATGAATTCAGTCGACCTATGGGAAGAAGCCCATCGCCGTACCCTAGACGAGGTCCCTCCCCGACGCGCCGCAGCCGTTCACCGTGGTCGTACAGAGGTACCAGCCGCTCCCCTAGATGCCGGGCCCTGGAACACTAAGCGAGGCGACCATCTACGGAGGTGAGGCCGCTGCAGATGAAAATCCTCCATGGACGACAGTCGCTAAGGTGTCGGGAAATCTCATCGACGTCATAATCGACGGCCAACCTGTCCGGGCACTTGTTGATTCAGGAGCCTCTTTTTCTGTATTGTCGGATAATTACCGCCACACAGTATAGAAGACAATGTTCTGTGATATGGGGGCAACTGTACTGAAGGTTGCGAATGGAAAGTGCATCCATCCAGCAAGAACTTGTGTCGCAAGAATAACCATCAACAACAGCACCCAGCCGTTTCAATTTGTCGTGTTAAAAGAATGTAGTCACAATGTTATCCTCGGATGGGACTTCCTGCAGGCATCCCAAGCTATCATTGACTGTGCAAGATCTGAACTGCAGATTGAAGAAGTTCTTCCGACGCATACACCTAATACAGAATTTTCTGGGAAGTTATTCGTCGTTGACAATGTGACAATACTGCCGTTGACAATGAGAAGAGTTGTAGTCACAAACACAGATGACTGGTTAAACTGTATTGATAGTAAAAAATTTATCAGGGTCACAAAAGAAATTTACATACCAGCGGCTATCATAAGCATTACCGGTGGTCAAGGAGAGATTTAGATCACAAATTGTCACGAGCAGTCACAACTTATCCCCAAGGGAATGTGTATCAGGACAGCTGAACCAATCCAGAACGGTGAGCTAAACGTCATCAATGAAGACCCATGCCCTGCTGTTAGTACAGGCAACACGCTGGAGGAAACAAACGTGGAACTGCCAATAGGGCCTGGACTGACCAAGGAACAATGCCAGCGGGTGTTAGGTATACAACGCCAATTTTCGGGTGCATTCACACCTCAGCAGGGGATCATCTGCCAATTAGCCAGCGTTCGTATAGAGTGTCGCCAACTGAAATACGGATAATTCGGGAGGAAGTGGAGACGTTGCGAGATGACATTATTCAACCTTTGGAGACTCCTTGGTCGTCTCTGGTGGTCCTCGTAAAGAAGAAGGATGGTACGTGGCGATTCTTTGTCGACTATCGGCGGCTGAACAGAATCACAAAGAAAGATGTTTACCCATTGCTGCGCATTGACGACACCTTAGACTGCTTGAAAGGAGCAACATACTTCTCAACTATGGACATGCATACAGGTTATTGGCAAATCGAGGCTGGCGAAGCAGACTGGGAGAAGACGGCTTTTATTACACCTGACGGCCCCTATGAATTCAAAGTAATGCCATTTGGATTATGTAATGCTCCAGCTACATTCGAACGCATGATGGACAACTTGCTTCGACACCTTAAGTGGATGACGTATCTCTGCTATTTAGATGACATTGACGTTTTCTCGAAAACATTTGAAGAACATCTGAGTCGCCTGTCAACTGTGTTGAAATGTGTTCAGACTACAGGTCTCCGCCTCAATCCAAAGAAGTGCCACTTCATCGCCAAAGAGATAAAAATCCTGGGGCACCTAGTCAACGGAGATGGTGTCTGCCCTGAGCCAGATAAAGTATGGTCAGTCACAGAATTTCCAACTCCTCAGCACATTCGTGATGTGAGAAGTTTTCTCGGGCTGTGCTCATACTACCGACGTTTCATAAAAGGATTTTGTAACAAGGCACGTCCATTACAAGAACTTATGCAGGGAGACGACAAATTTTACTGGGATGAGACAAAAGAAAGAGCTTTCTGGGCACTGAAGGAGGCTCTAACTTCCGCACCAGTGGTTATGGGATTGGTGCAGTGCTTTTACAAGTTCAGGAAGATGCTGAAAAAGTGATAGCCTATGCATCAAGAGTACTCTCTTTGTCCGAAATAAACTACAACTGAAAAAGAATGTCTGGCAATTATCTGGGCTATCAACAAGTTCCGGCCGTATTTATTCGGCAAACCATTCACCGTCGTGACAGACCACCATTCTTTGTGTTGGTTGACTAGCTTGAAGGATCCATCAGGTCGACTAGCAAGATGGGCACTAAGACTCCAAGTGTACGATGTCACAGTGGTATTCAAGAACGGGCGCAAACACAATGATGCCGACTGCCTAGTGGAACACAACAGCATTAATGAAATTTCAGCTCTCACTGAATTAGATGACGTTACAGCAGAACAGAGGGAAGATCCAGCACTATTAATAACGATAGAGGCCTTGGAGAAAGGAGAACCCACCAATGGAGAGTTCCAACTTATAAACGGAACATTGTATAAGAGCAACTACGATCCACTAGGCCCCAAATGGCTAATTGTTGTTCCAGCTCATCTCCAGCCAGCTATTCTCAAATATTTCCACGATGCTCCAATATCCAATCATCTGGGATTCGTGAAGACCCTAGACAGAATCAGATGCAGGTATTACTGGAAAGGTCTCTACCGATCAGTCAAGCACTATGTGTGTCACTGTAAAGAGTGACAGCGACGGAAGCATGTGCCGCAATTAGCTCCAGGACATCTTGTACCGATTCCGCCGGCAGCAGCTCCATTCCACCGAGTTGGAATCGATCTTTTAGGGAGATTCCCAAAGTCGACAACCGATAACCGTTGGATAATAGTCTACACTGACTACCTCACACGCTACGCTGTCACCAAACCTGTGCCAACTGCAGAAGCTCCAGAGTTTGCAAAAATCCTTGTAGAAGAGATTATTTTGAAGCATGGAGCACCACGTGTCATGATATATGATCGTGGAAAAGTATTCCAGTCAAAACTAGTATCAGAGGTAATGTCACGGTGCAACATTGTCCACAGAATGACAACTGCATACCATCCTTAGACAAATGGTCTTATGGAACGTTTTAACAAAACGTTAGCCGACATGCTGTCGATGTACGTCGATGTTGAGCAGAAGGATTGGGATACAATTCTGCCAGTCGTGACATTTGCTTACAATACCGCAAGACAAGACACCACAGGCTTCGCTCTGTTTTTCCTGCCCCATGGCTGTGAAGCTGAGACGACAATGGATACGCTGTTCCCGTTCCAAGTGGATGACACTCAGGATAACTATGTTAAACAGCTCATCACCAGGGTCGAAGAAGCAAGACAGCTGGCTCGCATACGGACATTGGACTCCCAGAAGAAGGACCGTCAGCGGTATAACGACAAGCACCGACCTCTTGTGTACACACCAGGAGATCTGGTATGGATGTTTACCCCTGTAAGGAAGGTTGGACTGTCAGAAAAATTATTGAAGCGATACTTTGGTCTGTATCATGTCATACGCAGCCTGTCAGACGGCACATACGAAGTTGACGATTATGAGCCGTTGTCGAAACGTCAAAAACGAAGAGACATTGTTCACGTCCTGTGCATGAAGCCTTACTACGCTCCTGAAGAGCAGGTAGACGACAATGTTCATGTTCATGTTCAAGGACTCTAAGGACGGTAATGTTCCTGATGAAGCCACGACAGGAACGTCTGTCGTCGATAATCGCGGAGAAGGGAAGGATTCTCTTGAACTGTCATACAGAGGACCCATGACATGGTCAAGATCCAGGACATTGCAGCTGGCTCCACAGGGATCATAACAGCGGGTCGCTGTTTCTCCAGGAGAGGGAGCAATGCCGCGAGAGCCCATTGCCGGTGCCGGTGTGGCGCAGGGGATAGGGTCACGGACTGCGGTGCGGAAGGTCGCCTGTTCAATCCCGCCCACCGGCAAAAATTTATTTATTTGTAAATAACAATTCCAGAAGGTTCTACCTCTTTCTAATGTTCACTTGTAAATTCTACTTGTTTCTTATGTTAATTGTTCTTCTAATTTCTGATAAATTCTGTCCGTGTATATAGCAGAGCACTCTGCCTGAGAGGCAGTCAGTGCTGCGTGTGTGTTGAGTTCGTAATCAACCTGCTTTCAGTATAAGTGCTGTGTTTAGTTGCCTTCGAAGTCAAGCGTGCTTCAACGTGACAATATAAAGTAGAGTGTCCGTATATTTGTACGTGTTGCAACTAATCTACAGTTTTGTTCCAATCTTTATGAAATTTTGTCCACGTAAGCTTCACTCCATGAGAACGGTCGCCGTAAGTGTAACAATCACATACGATATATAGTTCACGAGATATGACGTCATAAACAATGAGATGCGTGAGAAACTGCTGCATTTTGCGACAGTGCTGCTCATTTTCTCCCAAACCATTGGACCGATTTCAACCAAATTTGGTACACACATAAAGAACCGACAGCGGCCACCAGTAATGATAGGGGAACAGGGGAGAGTGCAACGAAAGCATCCGCAGTGCCATACATTTTATACAGCACAGCTGCAAATTTGACATCTGACGCCGCGACCAAAGAGAACTTGGCCACCATGGCAGCTGAAATAAAAAGAACCTTATTGGGACCGCCAGCAATGATAAGCGAAGATGGGTAAGCGCAACGCAAGAATCCACAGTTCAATACCTTAAAAAATTGTGCTGTCACAAATTTGACATATTATGCCGCGACCAAAGAATAATGGCCAATACAGCGGATGAAATAAAAAGACCCTCATAGGGACCGTCAGCAATGGAAAAAGAAGCAGGAAGAGTGCAACGAAAATCATCGGCAGGACCATGCTTTGTAAACAGCGCGACGAAAAATGTAACATCTTAAACCGTGACCAACATTAACTTTGCCACCACGGTGACTGAAATAAAAAGAACTGAACAGAGACCATCAGCAGTGATAAGGGAAGACTGCAACGAAAGCATCTGCAGGGCCATTCGATCTAAATGGCAGGGCCACAAATGTGATATCTTACACCGCGTCCATCGATACCTTTGCTACCACAACCACTGAAATAAAAATAACCGAACAGGGACCACCAGCAATGCAATGATAAGCGAAGAGGGAGAGTGCAACGAAAGCATCTGCATTACCATTCGTTGTAAACGGCGCAGCCTAAAATTTGACATCTTAGACTGCAACCAACAAAAAGTTGGCCACCACAGCCGCTAAAATATATAGAACCGAACAGGGACCGTTAGCAGTGATGAGCGAAGGAGGGAGAGTGCAACGAAAGCATCCGCAGTGCCATACATTGTAAATGGTGCGTCCGAAAATTTGGCATCTTATGCCGCGACCAACGATCACTTGGCCAACACAGCTGCTGAAATAAAAAGAACTGAATGGGGACCGCCAGAAATGAAGAGGGGAAAGGAAAGAGTGGGACAAAAGCATTGGCAGTGCCACACGTTGTAAACAACGCGGTCGCAGATGTGACACCTTACACCGCGACCAACGAAAACTTGGTCACCACGGCCGCTGAAATAATATGAACCGAACAGGGACCGCCAGCTACACTCCTTCCACGCCAAACTCTTCCATACAAGACAGTGAAACCGCACCTGCACAAGGGAAACCGAAACCCAGCCTAGTACAAAGCAAACCAAGAATCAGATTGGGAACACAACTGCAGCACAACAAGAAAACGAGCAACGAAACACTGACACATAGGCACCACACCAAAAACGGCACCTGAAACAACAACACACATTACACAACCTCATACCAGAAACACAACTGCCCACAGATGCTACACAAGCAGCAGATACACACACCAGTCACATGAACAGTGATCATCATAGACAAAGAGATTGAACACACAAATATCCAGCTCCCTGCGCTTGAAAGATAAAATACCACAGCCGTCAGTGTCAAATTCAACGGAGCATACACTGCACTGGTGTCGCTTTACAACCCTCCTGGCAACATTGTAGCACGCGATATCAGCACAGTACTCAACATCATACCGCGAGTCATCGTCACTGCAGATCTGAACGCAAATCACCGTGACTGGAACTCAGACAAAATCGCAACGGCATAAAACTGTAAGAACTCTCACTAGATAGAAACTACATCAAACTCGAACAGCTTGAACTGACTTACATTCCTTACCAAAGGAATCAGAGGATAGACTTGATGGAATGGCTCTCATCAAGGGCATCACAGTAACTCTCAACCTTGAGGTTGTAAACGATATGCCCTCAAACCACACCTGTAAAATTGCACATGAAAGAAACACTGCAGCACAATGAACCACACAGGATAATGAATTAAAAGTGCGCGAATTGGGCTCTGTTCAAGGAAACGCTTGATAATCGTATTTCTGGTATTCACGAGGTTACACAAACAGAACAGATTGATGAAGCTGTTGAACGGCGTCCAAGACGCAATAGCTGAATCCAACCCACTGCGTGCCGCACAACAACACTCCGCGGCCCTGCCCCAGGAAATCCTGGGCCTTATCTCAATGAGAAATCGACTCAGGATATATCGGCAGCGTACCAGGCCTCTGGTGTATAAACATCATGTCAAGAGATTACAGGGTATCATACAGAGTGAAATAACAACATTTATAATAATACCATTGGACAAGAAACAAGCTGAACTGGATACGAAACGTTCTGGAGTGTGGGCTCTGGTCGACTCTTCACAAGGATAACTCTAAACGCCTACCATACAGGGACCAAATGGCCCAGCATACTCAGCGGAAGAGAAAGCTGAGCTAATGGCCCAAACACTAGCAGCGTCATTTACACCGAACCTGGTTCAATCTTACCCAGTGTTCACACTTGAAACGGACCAGGCGATCGCACTCTTCATGGCTCAGCCTCCGCGCAACTAAATCAGACGCACTAGCATACACGAAACCACATGGGCCATCAAGCATACCACAGCCAGAAAAGCGCCTTGCCCTGACGGCATTCAAAACCGTGTTCTCCAGGAGTTCACAGATAGAGCAATAGAGTAACTAATACATCCTGCAACACCAACACTCCCCTGCCTTTTGGAAGGCGGCTGAAGGTCCTGATGTTCAAGAACCCAGGGAATGACAACTTCCTCCCACAAAATTACCGATCCATCAGTCTGCTGAAGTCGCTCAGTAAGATAGTTGAAAAAGGTACTTCTTAAACGTCTCACTCGACACTGCATCACCAATGACATCCTAAGAACGGAGCAATTCGGATTAATGAATCTCCACTCTACAACACAAGAACTCCGCATAGTTGAATATATAACAGATGGCTAACAAAAACAATGCCACCGGGGCGGTGTTCCTAGACATCGAGAAAGCTTTCGATCGTCTCTGGTACCACATTCATATACGCAAACTTAATGTCGCCGCATTACCCGACGGTCTCTTGCATCTCAAACACTCATATCTCACCAGCATAAGCTTCAACACTAACGTGCACGGAAAACATTCTACACGACACAGTATTCAAGTCGGAGTACCCCAAGGCAGCATCCTGGGGCCCCACTTGTTTAACTTCTACATTAACGATATTCCATCCACACATAATACGATGACAGCAATCAACGCAGATGACATCGCCATCATGGTGCAAGATTGGAAGCCATCCAACATTAATTGACGACTACAGACTGCTCTCAGGACTGCCGAACCTGGGTTGGAGAAATGGCCTATGAAAGTAAACGTCGACAAGTACAAGGCAGTCCTGTTCACACGCAGGACGAAATTACTGCGCAAACACCAACAATGTAGACCAATTACTCTACATCCACGCCCAATACGTTTCCGTGAAAAAGTCAAATACTCGATGTTCGGCTGGACCAGAAACTCACATGGGGGGGACCACATACAGCACATGACAACCGAGCAAACACGAGGCTCAAACATCTCTACCCACTGTTCAACATGCAAAGCAAACTGACACATGACACATATTAGACCTCTGATGACGCATAGTGCCTCATGCTGGGCATTCGTGCGCCAACACGTCTACACCGCCTGCAACTCATGCAGAACAAGGTACTACGCATCATAAGCAACGCTCCACGATACACAGGCAACATGGATCTTCACAATGAATACCTCCTAGAGCAACTCTCAGTGGTATTCAAAAACTCGCTACACGACTGTACAAAAACTCGAGATATTTGAACAATTTCTTTATACTATGTTTGGGGAACTACGATCACAACCATAGGTGGAAACATAAGCGACCAAAAACACTCCTCCTCAGATACTAACCATTTATGGTCATAGGGACCACCAACTCGCAAACACGAATATGACGAACCCCTGCAGAACAGCATACCGACTGACAGTTACAGCAGAACTCACAGCAGAACAACAGGCAAGGCCAGCAATGATGAGGGAAGAGGGGAAAGTGCAACGATTGCTTGCGCATTCCCATATGTTGTAAACGGCGCGGCCGCAAATTTGACATTATACGCCACCAACACCGGAATATTGTCCACCACGCCCGCTGAAATGTAAAGAACCGAACAGGACCGCCAGCAATGGAAAGGGAAGAGGGGAGAGGCAAATGTGCTTGCAGACGCCTTCGAGAGAATCATCACGCCAATTGAAGAAACAGTTAATCAAGACCACATCAACATGGTAAACAACAGACTCTCAGCCTTTTTAGCACACCAAGAAGAAATAGACGCCATCAAAGCCATCTGTGAAGCCGAAGTAGCGACTGAAATTCGTTACCTCAAGAACAGGAAAGCGGGAGGACCAGTTCTGCACACAAATTCCCTAATCAAGAAAATGCCATAGATGCCATATCACTCTTCACCACCATTTTGGAAACAAGCCACTATCCAGCAACTTGGAAACATGCGGAGACAGTAGCCATTCAAAAGCTTGGGAAACACCACAAACTACCAGAAAACTACAGGTCGATAAGCCTGCGCATTATTTACAGGAGAATGGAAAAGCTGGTAGAAGCTGACCTCGGGAAGATCAATTTGGATTCACGAGGAACGTAGGAACCTGGGAGGCAATATTCACTTTACGACTTATATTAGAAGACAGATTAAGAAAAGGCAAGCCTACATTTTTAGCTTTTGTAGATTTGGAGAAAGCTTTTCACAATGTTGATTGGAATACGCTCTTTGAAATTCTGAAGTCATCAGGGTTTATATACACAGAAAGGAGAGTTATTTACAATTTGTACAAAAGCCAGATCGCAGTTATTAGACTCGAAGGGCATGAAAGGGAAACATTAGTTGGGATGGGAGTAAGATAGGGTTGTAGCCTTTCTCCGATGTTATTCAATTTGTACATCGAGCAGGCGGTGAAGGAAAGCAAGGAAAAATTTGGAATAGGGATTAAAGTTCAGGATGAAGAAATAAAAACATTGTTTTGCTGATGACATTGTAATTCTGTCAGAGACAGCAAAGGTCCTGGAAGAGGAATTGAATGGAATGGACAGAGAGCGTATAAAATAAACATTAACAAGAGCAAACCAAAGATAATGGGATGCATTCTTAGAAAATCAGGTGATGCTGAAGGTATTAGATTAGGTAACAAAACAATGAAGGTGGTAGATGAGTTTTGTTATTTTACGGTCACAGTACATAGGGTATAAAATGCAGAATGGCAATGGTAAGAAAAGAATTTTTGAAAAAGAGATTTTTTTCTAACATCGAATATTAATTTAAGTGTAAGGAAGTCTTTTCTTAAGGCATTTGTTTGGAGTGTTGCCCTGTACGGGAGTGAAAGATGAACGATAAACAGTGCGGACAGGAAGAGAATAGAGGCTTTTGAAATGTGGTGCTACAGAAGAATGCTGAAAATTAGGTTGGTAGATTGCATAAATAATGAAGAGGTACTGAACATAATTGGTGATAAAAGGAATTTTTGGCATATCTTAACTAAAAGAAGGGATCGCTTGGTAGGACACATTCATAGACATCGAGAAATCTTAAATTTAGCATTGGAGGGAGGTGAGTAGTAGGGCAAAGAGAGTTTTGAGCCTTGTTTTTGTCCTTGAACTCTCTGACCCCAGAAGGTACAGACTTGCCTGCCCCCCACCCCCTGACATTGAAACACCTGGCTCACTGCAGGTTCAGACCTATCCACCTGCCTTCAATTTAAAAAAAAAAAGTTATTTCTCTGTACTGTAATTGAATGTGCTGACTCTTACCCATCTCAAATGCTGCTGAGCAATCTACATGTTCCCCCTCCCCAACCACCAACACCACTTGACCATTGACCGATGAGAGCACAGCAGCATTCAGAACGTGTATGGACACTGCTTCTTCAATTACAGCTCTACCACTGGTGTGGGAGGACCACATGCAAAGGAGCTGTTCAAGTAAGTCCTCCTGGTACATTATACAGCATAAGTGGCCCCAGAACCAACACTGTTTCTTATAAACAAGACAAAAAATAGGGATGGGATTATTTATGTGGTGCTGCATATATAAATTTTGTTCACATTAATGACAGCACATCAACAAACCATTTGCAGTGGTTGTAAGCAAAGTATCGAAAATAACTGGTGTTACCTCACAAGTCGTAAACGCTATCTACAATAGTAAATGCTGTACAGAGTATCACTTACTTAACATTTCTCGAACTCACTCTTCCACATCTCGTCAGTAACTGAGCAATCTGTTTGTTCAATTGACCAATGGAAGCCCAGCATCTGTCCCTGCAGGCTCAGACCTGGCCACCAAGTTGAGACTTGCCCACTCATTCACCTGGTCGATTGTGTGTACTTGCAATTAACATGTGCATTTAAAATCGTACCACATCCATTGAAACGAGTTAAATACATTATGTACCCCCAGAACCAACACTATTTATTATAAAGAACGGAAATAAATAGGGAAGGGATTATTTATTTTGTGCTGCACATATTATGTTTTTCACACTAATGAGAGCACATCAACAAACCAGTTGCAGTGGACGTAAGCAAAGTATCACTACTATTTCGAAAATAACTGGTGTTACCTCACAAGTCGTAAATGCTACATACTGTGTTCACTCTTCCGCATCCCGACTGCCACTGAGCGATCTACATGTCCCCCACCACAACGTGATCATGTGACCACCAACTAATGAGAGCATGCTCCCACCACGTGACTATTGACCAATGGGAGCCCATGCAACTGGTCTAAACTCGCCCTCAAGACTGACGTCACATCAGGCTGGCTCAGATAAGTCCACAGACAATTGAGCTCTTAAGGATGATTGACACTTAACACAGGCACACTTGCAGGACACATAAACACCCACATGGCTGCAACCCCCACCCCCTCCACAGTGAAATCTCGTAAAAGCAATAACAGGTCCAGATCGTCATCAAGGCTCCTGTCTGACTGACCCCACATTCAACAGGTAGTCAACCGGCTTCAGCCCCCAGAGAATCATGTACTTGCATGCAAACGACCGTAGTGCACTTACGGGGTCCCCTGCGGTGTGCACACAATTTTCTGGCCGGCCCCAGCACGCTGGACTTGCATTCGAAAGGATGGTGGTTCAAATCCACCTCCGGCCATCGAGATTTAGGTTTTCTGTGATTTCCCTGAATCACTCCAGGTAAATGCCTGGTTCCTTTGAAAGGGCACGGCCGATTACCTTCCACATCCTTACCTAAACCTTCTGAGCATAAGCTCTGTCTCTAATGACCACGCTGTCGATGGGGCGTTAAACTCCAAGCTTCCCTCCTTCCTTCCAGCGCACTGCCCGGGCCTTATCACGCTGCACACCACACCGCTCGCGCCTTTGCGGAAATGTATTTAAGCGCACCCGAGTACAGTGTGACCCCGACACCGAGATCCGTCCGCCCCAATTATTATATTTGCATTACAATTTTTTCTATTGAACGTAATAGCTCCTTGCACTGCCCCCACACCAACGTCTGCTAGGTTCCAGGGTAATTTTATTTGTAGTGGAACTGTCCGAACTGCAACTTTACAAAATCGCGCGCAAGAAAATGATTTGCTGCATGTCTCCTGGTGAGGAAAGCATAACTCAGACAGTTCAGACCTCTGACAATAGAGGCCATCCTCTCCATTCAACCCCTTGCCGATAGCGGTCTCTGATACCTCCTGTCCCCCTCCCATATCTCAGCGGCGCATCACTAGCCGGCAAGTGGCGGTGAATCACACGTGTTCGGGCGGACCGTTACCTGTAGAGGCTAAGCAAATACTTCCACTCCACATGCACAAAGAAGAAGCGCTCATCGCTGCACTCTGCGGAGAAACCTTAAGAATTATCAAACGTATATTGTTTTCAAAAACAGTGACAGGAATGAATGAATCATGCTTATCTATAACCATTTTTATTTTTACGAACCTCTCTCTCCTACAAATGACCTAAAATAAATAAATGCACAGCACAAGTAAGACAATCCAGCGGAGAATAACGTTCTGGAATGCGAGAAATATATTTATAGTTGTTTTAATGCAGCTTATGTCGTCCTTTCTGGAACCAGTATTATGTAGGAAAATGCATACTTCATATTCCAAAACATTTATTCGACTACGTTCCTCTAAACAATTACGCAAAACAAAGCTAACTGCGATCACACAACGCATGACAATCGTAAACTTAAAATAGATCTACCTTTCTTTCTTCAACGCTCGTAAAATCCCAAAACGAACTAATACAATACCGAAATATACTAGCTACGTAACAGTTCTAGAGCAAAGAGGCAATGCTTTGACGAAAGATCAAATAATATACAGAGTGCAATGTTTTTTTTTTTTTTTTTTTTTTTTTTTTTTTTTTTTTTTTTTTCTTAAAATCTATGCCAAATAGCACGTGACACTCTAAGTAATAACAACCATCTACAACACAACGACCGAACTATAGCAAAAGGATCTACCCATCCCTGCTCTTTTCTACTAATGTTCTAAACTAACTATCATGTAATAATCTCAGAATAGTCCTGCCTGGGTTGCGTTTGGACTTTCTTACAGTCGTATACAAACAGTCATCACTAACCCAGCATAGTCGAACATAACCATCTCCAAGTTCCCCAGATACACTCTGCATAAGGAAGTTACCGCAGACGTCCTTATAACAGCGATCGGTAACAAGCAAGATCTCCCTGAGACAACATAGACTGTTTCCATGTACGCAATTTAATAAAGTTTCAATCATCATAATCATACTAAATAACAGTTTATGAATAAAGTAGAGGAAAAATAATGTCCATCGAGTCGAGACTTGCACACTCATGCACCTGGCGGATTGTGTGTGTATCATGTGAATATAAAATCGTACCACATCCATTGAAACGACTTAAATACCTCTTATGTTTTCTCCCGTGTACATACACGAGAAAACTACCGTAGTGCACTTACGGAAGCTTCTGCACACTTTTCTGACAACATATATACACAACGCACTCATTCGAAGATTAGCGTCAACGGAGAGAAGAAGAAGGTTCGTTTTAATACAGACGCTAATGATACGCATTTAATGATCTGTTGGAGATTTGCATACACTTCAGCTCGAAGCGGGGAATGGCATTTACATGCGATAAATCGCGCGCACTTTCAAAGACGAATGAAGCTAATGGAACGTATGTTAGACCCAGTGCCCCAGAAACGCGCACAATGACATCCACATAGGACTACGTTATAAACAAAAATGTTTCTTGGGATCTACCAAGATAAGAGAACGCTTTGTTAGAAATTGCTTTCACCCTTGCGAGCGAGAGCATTTCTCTCTCTCTCTCTCTCTGTGTGTGGCGGCGCGGCGCGCTCCGTGGCCGCTGCTGTCCGGTACAGCCATTATTTTCCGCAGCATGGCCAGTTCAGTCACTGCATGCGAGAATATATATTTTTCTTGAAGCCTTCTGGCAGATTAAAATTGTGTGCCGGAACCGGGACTCGAATCTGGGACCTTTGCCTTTCGCGGGCAAGCGCACTATCGACTGTGTTATCCCGACACGACTCACGATGCCGCCTCACAACTTTACTTCCACCAGTACCTCGCCTCCTACTTTCCAAACTTCACAGAAGCTCTCCTGCGAACCATGCAAGACTAGCACTCCTGGAAGAAAGGATATGGTGGAGACATGGCTTAGCCACAGCCAAAGGGATGTTTGCAGAATGAATCTTTCACTCTGCAGCGGAATGTACGCTGATATGAAACTTCCTGGCAGATTAAAATTGTGTGCCGGAACCGGGACTCGAACCTGGGACCTTTGCCTTTCGCGGGCAAGCGCACTACCGATTGTGCTATCCCGACACGACTCACGATGCCGCCTCACAACTTTACTTCCGCCAGTACCTCGCCTCCTACTCCTACTTCTGGAAACATCCCTTAGGCTGTGGCTAAGCCATGTCTCCACCATATCCTTTCTTCCAGGAGTGCTAGTCTTGCATGGTTCGCAGGAGAGCTTCTGTGAAGTTTGGAAAGTAGGAGGCGAAGTACTGGCGGAAGTAAAGTTGTGAGGCGGCATCGTGAGTCGTGTCGGGATAGCACAGTCGGTAGTGCGCTTGCCCGCGAAAGGCAAAGGTCCCAGGTTCGAGTCCCGGTTCCGGCACACAATTTTAATCTGCCAGGAAATTTCATATCAGCGCACACTCCGCTGCAGAGTGAAAGATTCATTCTAGATTTTTCTTAACTCTAAGGCTGCGATACCCCCCCCCCCTACCACGGACACAGCGCTCGCTGCCCGGCTCAAGAGTGACTGCTTCACCAGGCAGCGCAGGCGGCTGGCTGCCCCCTCTCCGCCTGCAAGTGCGGCCAGGCGGAAAGCCCCTTTCCTTTCCCCGCGCATGGCCGGTCCCCTCACCACCCTCCGGCCGGCGCATTTTCTCGGAAGACGCCAGGCCCCATTCTCTGCAGAAGGCTTGCGACCTATAGCCAATGCGTCCGCTCAATAATAATCTGTTTAGCACTCCAAGAATAACATGCACCACTGAAAGCCTTGTGGAATGCAGTCCACCCATTTGGTTCCGCATATTCTTAGAAATACCACATCCCTCCGACTCGCGGTGGGCCTGCGCTCGATGGACAATAACGTCGGAGATGGCATTCCCCGCCCGTCGCATAAAAGAAGAGTGCAAACCCAAAAGCTTGTAAGAAGATACCACTCTGTCCTTAATGTAATATTGACAACAGTCGACCCATATTCTTGAAAACACCACATTCTTCTCTATAACATTTCCCTGGAAGATGCCACCTGGACACTCGGCAGTTTCAGAAAACACACGACTCATCTCTTTAACATAGCACTCTATCAGCAAACGCTTCCTGGCATAGTGTTCACAGACGGCATTCCTGGACAAGTATTCACACGTTTTTGAGAAGACGCCACCTGGACACGCTGTCCTTAATACAATATGGTCAACAGACGCCTCCTCTTCATAACATTTTCCAGAAGACACTCATGTTATCGGTGAAAGCTTTTTCTTGAAAACAATTCTTAGAAGACACCAAAAAAAATGTTCAAATGTTTGTAGAGTCTATGGGACTTAACTACGGGGTCATCAGTCCCTAAACTTACAAACTACTTATGAACTACTTACAATTAAGGACGGCACAAATATCCATGCCCGAGGAGGGATTCGAACCCCCGACCGTAGTGGCCGTGCAGACAGTGACTGGAGCGCCTCAGTCTCCTCGGCCACCGCGGCCGGCTAGAAGACACCATTCGACCTTTCAGCAATGGACGGAAAAGTGTGGGCTTGAAAACATAGCAAACGCCACCTGCACACTTCTACAAAACATGCACAACGCCTCTTGTTATCATAGCACTGTATCAGCGAACGGTTCAGACGGCGTGAAAACCAGTATCCATATGCTTCAGGGGGAAAAACAAATTCAGAAAAGACGCCACCTGAACACTCTGCAGTTTTCTCTATCCAGTCATAACTATCAGCAGTCCTCGAAACTGCCCTTGCTGCATGCCCCGATACCTTTCTGGGACCGGACAGGATCCACAGCCAGTTCATCCGGCACCTTCAAGGCCGCTCCACTGTTGATTACTTAGTGGCCCTGGAGTCTACCATTTGTACGGCATTTAGCAGGCGTGAGCACCTTTTTGCCGTCTTTTTCGACCTCAGAAAGGCATATGATACCACTTGGCGCCACCACATTCTGGCTACACTGCACGGTTGGGCCATGAGAGGTCCGCTCCCACATTTTATTCAAAACTTTCTTTCCTTCCTCTCGCGTTCAGGAGAACGGTGTCCCACAGGGCTCCGTCCTTAGTGTACCCCGCTTTTTAATTGCCATCAATGGACTTGCTGAGGCAGTGGGGTCATCGGTTTCTTCCTCCTTTTTCGCCGATGACTTCTGCTTATACTTCAGCTCAGCTAGCATAGGGGTAGCTGAAAGGCGTCTACAGGGAGTCATTCGAAAGGCGCAGTCGTGGGCCTCAACCCATGGGTTCCAGTTTTCTCCATCGAAAACCCAGGTTATGCACTTCTGCCACCGTCGAGCTGTCCATTTGCACCCGGAACTATATTTATATGACGAACTTCTTCGTGTCGAAGAGACTCACCGATTTCTTAGCATGCACTTCGACAGATGGCTCACTTGGGTGCCCCATCTGCGTCAGCTCAAGCAGAAGTGCGTGCGGTACCTCAATATTCTACACTGTCACAGCCACACTAGTTGGGGAGCCGCCCGTACGAGTCTTTTGCAGCTCTACAGGGCGCTGATTCAATCATGATTAGACTACGGGAGCTTTGTGTATGGATCGGCAGCCCCATCTGCATTGCAGGTCTTGGACCCAGTACTCCACAGTGGCGTCCGTTTAGCGACAGGGACCTTTCGGACAAGTCCAGTGGCAAGTCTACTTGCTGAAGCTGGCGTCCTTCCCCTGCTATTTCGCCGGCAGCAGCTGTTATCCTCTTATGCTGCCCATCTTCATGCAACACGTCAACACCCAAATCGCAGGCTTCTTTTCCCAACAGCTACACTCCCATCTCCACAACGACGACCGAGGTCAGGTCTTCCGATTGTGGTCCGTGTTCGTTCCCTCCTGTCGTCCCTTGAGTCCCTTCCCATCCCTCCTACTTTTCACTGCCTTTACCATCCCGCTCCTTGGTCTCTTCCACGTCTGCAGCTTAGGCTGGACTTGTCGCATGCCTCGAAAGCCTCTGTAGCACCACTGAGTCTCCGTCGCCAGTTTCAGGCGGTTTTAGAGTCATTCTGTGGAGCGAAAGTCGTGTAAACGCATGGTTCCATGGTCGACGGCTGTACTGGATATGCATATGGCCATGGTGAGCATGTTAAACAGCATTCACTGCCCTGTGGGAGTAGCGTGTTCACTGCGGAATTGGTGGCCATCTATCGGGCACTTGAACATCTCAGAGCGTGCCCTGTGGAGTCTCTAGTTATCAGTTCTGACTCCCTGAGTGGCTTGCAAACCCTCGCCAAATGTTTCCCAAAACACCCTTTGGTGCAATCCATACAGGAGTCTGTTTCCAGTCTTGATCTGTCTGGTCACTCTGTGCTCTTTGTTTGGACCCCAGGCCACATCGGCATTCCTGGCAACGAACGTGTGGATCAGCTGGCTAAGCAGGCTACTTCCTCCAGTCCATTGGCTATTGGTCTTCCGGAGAGCAATCTCCGACTGGAGTTCCATTGGACGATCCTTGGCCTGTGGGATTCCGAATGGGCTAACTCTCCTCAACCCAACAATCTTCGTGCAGTGAAGCTATATACGGTCGCATGGAAGTCCTCACTGCGGACGTCTCTTAGGGAATCGGTTGTTCTCTGCCACCAACGAATCGGCCACACATGGCTGATGCATGGCCAACTTCTTCGGCGGGAGTACGTACCACAGTATGAATGTGGCGTCCCCTTGACAGTAGTCCACATTCAGGTAGACTGTCCATTTTTAATTGCCTTGCGATGCGCTTTCTTTTATGCTGGGAGACGATGCTGCTATGGTTGAACGTGTTTTAGATTTTATTCGAGCAGCTGGTTTTTATCATGTGATTTAATGGTGGTGTATTTTCTTCTCCGATTTTACTTGTATCCTTTTCTCATATTTACCAGTGATTTTTGATCATTGACTTGTTAACGCATTTCCTCAGGAACGCCTAACACAATGTTTTATCTCTCAGACCGGAACGAGGGACTGATAACCGTTGCTGTTTAGTCCCTTCAACAATCCAAAAGCCATACCTTGTAAACAGCGCGGGCGCAAATTTGACATCTAACGCCGCAAGCAACGTAAACGTGGCCACCACGGCCGCTGAAATAAACAGAACCAAACAGGGACCGCCAGCAATGATAAGGGAACAGGAGAGAGTGCAACGACAGCATCCGCAGTGCCATACGTAGCAAACGGCGCGGCCGCAAATTTGACATATTGCCGCGAGAGACCACGAAACACCGACTGCCGGCGTGGCGCTGGGTATAGCGTCACGGACTGCGATGCCGAAGTTCGCCGGTTCAATCCCGCCCACCCGCAAAAATTTATTTCTTTGTAAATAACAATTCCAGAAGGTTCTACATCTTTCTTATGTTCACTTGTAAATTCTACTTCTTTGTTATATTCTTCTAATTTCTGGTAAATTCTGTCCGTGTATAAATAGCAGAGCACTCTGCCTGAGAGGCAGTCAGTGCTGCGTGTATGTTGAGTTCGTAATAAACGTGCTTTCAGTATAAGTGCTGTGTTTAGTTGCCTTCGAAGTCAAGCCTGTTTCCATTTCAACGCGACATTGTTTGGTGGAGGCGCCGGGTACACTGTGTAACAGCTGCATCGCCGTGGCTCCGATTAGGCAACGTAAAAGCCGTCGCTTACACGGACTGGAACCGGAATACAAGGGATACACCGAGTACATCCTTCCAAAAGTCCGTATTATCAGAAGAACGATGGAGACGAAACCAGGAATAAGCCAGCTGCACATCAGACATCCGTCGGTGTTCTCTGGAGACGCTGGACAGGATCCCAATAAATGGCTAAAAGGATTCGACCGAGTCGCCAAGTACAACAGGTGGGATCATACAATGTGCTTGGCCAACGTTCATTTCTATCTGGACGGTACAGCCCAACAATGGTTCGAAAACAACGAAGACAAGTTGAATGACTGGGAGACGTTCCAGGAGGAACTTAAGAACACGTTTGGAGACCGCCAGCGACAAATCCGCTCGGCGGAAGAACAACTGAAGAACCGGACCCAATGACACGGTGAGCCAACACAATCGTACATAGAGAATGTTTTGGCCCTGTGTAACATAGTCTATCCGAACATGACTGAGGCGGACAAAATCACGCACTTGATGAAGGGAATTGCAGAAGATATCTACCAAGCTCTTCTGATGAAAGACGTCGCTTAGACAGAAGAGTTCATCAAGTGGTGCCACCGTATTGAAGAGATGCAACAAAGGAGGGTTGGACGCAAGAAGTATGACAGAGTCCCAAATGTAGTCCCTATGGCCGTTATGGAAGACCAGCATGACTTCGCTTCTCTCATACGACAAATCGTGAGAGTAGAATTAAAACAGTGCATGGCAGCTGGGACTATTAGATCGAACGAGCATCAGGTTATGGCCATGGATGTGAGCCCTGTAAGTCACGAGAGAGCCGACGCCGCTGAGGACGAGGTATTTCAAACATTAGCTCCTGTCTGCCCCATCAGTCGCACCCGACGTGAAGAATGGCGTCGCCCTGCTATCACTTACGCTGCAGCCGCCAAACGGCAGCCCATGAACCGGCCAACACGACCACAGCCAACTCCCCCGGTAACTATGACGCCCCACAGAAGAACAGACGTCTGGAGGACAGAAGACAACACACCGCCGTGTTTCCACTGTGGACGCCCTGGACATGTCGTACGCTACTGCAGAGAGAGGAGGCAAGTATTCGATGATTCCAGAATGAAACTTTCACTCTGCAGCGGAGTGTGCGCTGATATGAAACTTCCTGGCAGATTAAAATTGTGTGCCGGAACCGGGACTCGAACCTGGGACCTTTGCCTTTCGCGGGCAAGCGCTCTAACACTGAGCTACCCCGACACGACTCACGATGCCGCCTCACAACTTTACTTCCGCCAGTACCTCGTCTCCTACTTTCCAAACTTCACAGAAGCTCTCTTGCAAACACGCAAGACTAGCACTCCTGGAAGAAAGGATATGGTGGAGACATGGCTTAGCCACAGCCTAAGGGATGTTTCCAGAATGAAACTTTCACTCTGCAGCGGAGTGTGCGCTGATATGAAACTTCCTGGCAGATTAAAATTGTGTGCCGGAACCGGGACTCGAACCTGGGACCTTTGCCTTTCGCGGGCAAGCGCTCTACCACTGAGCTACCCCGACACGACTCACGATGCCGCCTCACAACTTTACTTCCGCCAGTACCTCGTCTCCTACTTTCCAAACTTCACAGAAGCTCTCTTGCAAACACGCAAGACTAGCACTCCTGGAAGAAAGGATATGGTGGAGACATGGCTTAGCCACAGCCTAAGGGATGTTTCCAGAATGAAACTTTCACTCTGCAGCGGAGTGTGCGCTGATATGAAACTTCCTGGCAGATTAAAATTGTGTGCCGGAACCGGGACTCGAACCTGGGACCTTTGCCTTTCGCGGGCAAGCGCTCTACCACTGAGCTACCCCGACACGACTCACGATGCCGCCTCACAACTTTACTTCCGCCAGTACCTCGTCTCCTACTTTCCAAACTTCACAGAAGCTCTCTTGCAAACACGCAAGACTAGCACTCCTGGAAGAAAGGATATGGTGGAGACATGGCTTAGCCACAGCCTAAGGGATGTTTCCAGAATGAAACTTTCACTCTGCAGCGGAGTGTGCGCTGATATGAAACTTCCTGGCAGATTAAAATTGTGTGCCGGAACCGGGACTCGAACCTGGGACCTTTGCCTTTCGCGGGCAAGCGCTCTACCACTGAGCTACCCCGACACGACTAACGATGCCGCCTCACAACTTTACTTCCGCCAGTACCTCGTCTCCTACTTTCCAAACTTCACAGAAGCTCTCTTGCAAACACGCAAGACTAGCACTCCTGGAAGAAAGGATATGGTGGAGACATGGCTTAGCCACAGCCTAAGGGATGTTTCCAGAATGAAACTTTCACGCTGCAGCGGAGTGTGCGCTGATATGAAACTTCCTGGCAGATTAAAATTGTGTGCCGGAACCGGGACTCGAACCTGGGACCTTTGCCTTTCGCGGGCAAGCGCTCTACCACTGAGCTACCCCGACACGACTCACGATGCCGCCTCACAACTTTACTTCCGCCAGTACCTCGTCTCCTACTTTCCAAACTTCACAGAAGCTCTCTTGCAAACACGCAAGACTAGCACTCCTGGAAGAAAGGATATGGTGGAGACATGGCTTAGCCACAGCCTAAGGGATGTTTCCAGAATGAAACTTTCACGCTGCAGCGGAGTGTGCGCTGATATGAAACTTCCTGGCAGATTAAAATTGTGTGCCGGATCCGGGACTCGAACCTGGGACCTTTGCCTTTCGCGGGCAAGCGCTCTACCACTGAGCTCTACCCGGTTCCGGCACACAATTTAAATCTGCCAGGAAGTTTCATATCAGCGCACACTCCGCTGCAGAGTGAAAGTTTCATTCTGGAAACATCCCTTAGGCTGTGGCTAAGCCATGTCTCCACCATATCCTTTCTTCCAGGAGTGCTAGTCTTGCGTGTTTGCAAGAGAGCTTCTGTGAAGTTTGGAAAGTAGGAGACGAGGTACTGGCGGAAGTAAAGTTGTGAGGCGGCATCGTGAGTCGTGTCGGGGTAGCTCAATGGTAGAGCGCTTGCCCGCGAAAGGCAAAGGTCCCAGGTTCGAGTCCCGGTTCCGGCACACAATTTTAATCTGCCAGGAAGTTTCATTCGATGATTATTTTGCCGCAAGACGTCAGCAGTCGGAGCAGTTCTATCCCAGGCAGTCACCTGCTGATGAGTTCAGTCGACCTATGGGAAGAAGCCCATCGCCGTACCCTAGACGAGGTCGCTCCCCGACGCGCTGGAGCCGTTCACCGTCGCCGTACAGAGGTACGAGCCGCTCCCCTAGCCGCAGCGCCCAGGAAAACTAAGCGAGGCGACCATCTACGGAGGTGAGGCCGCCGCAGATGAAAATCCTCCATGGACGACAGTCGCCAAGATGTCGGGAAATCTCATCGACGTCATAATCGACGGCCAACCTGTCCGGGCACTTGTTGATTCAGGAGCCTCTTTTTATGTATTATCGGATAATTACCGCCGCACACTAAAGAAGACGATGTTCTGTGATACGGGAGCAACTGTGCTGAAGGTCGTGAATGGAAAGTACATCCATCCAGCAGGAACTTGTGTCGCAAGAATAACCATCAACAACAGGACGCAGCCGTTTGAATTTGTCGTGTTAACGGAATGTAGTCATAACGTCATCCTCGGATGGGACTTCCTTCAGGCATCCCAAGCTATCATTGACTGTGGTAGATCTGAGCTGCAAATTGAAGAAGTTGTTCCGCGGGATACACGTAATACAGAATTTACTGGGAAGTTATTCGTCGTTGACAATGGGACGATACCGCCGTTGACAATGAGAAGAGTTGCAGTCACAAACACAGATGACTGGTTAAACTGTATTGATAGTAAAAAATTTATCAGGCTCGCAAAAGAAATTTATATACCAGCGGCTATCATAACCATTACCGGTGGTCAAGGAGAGATTTGGATCACAAACTGTCACGAGCAGTCACAACTTATCCCCAAGGAAATGTGTATCGGGACAGCTGAACCAATCCAGGACGGTGAGATCAACGTCATCAATGAAGACCCATGCCCTGCTGTTAGTACAGACAACACGCTTGAGGAAACAAACGTGGAACTGCCAATAGGGCCTGGACTGACCAAGGAACAATGCCAGCGGGTGTTAGGTACACTACGCCAATTTTCGGGTGCATTCACACCTCAGCAGGGGAAAAGTCAGACGAAACGGCCCACGATAAAGCACCGTATCAATACTGGGCATCATCCGCCTATTATTCAGCGTTCGTATAGTGTCGCCAGCTGAAAGACGGATAATTCGGGAGGAAGTGGAGAAGATGTTGCGAGATGACATTATTCAACCTTCGGAGAGTCTTTGGTCGCCTCCGGTGGTGTTCGTAAAGTAGAAGGATGGCACGTGGAGATTTTGTGTCACTATCGGCGGCTGAACAGAATCACAAAAAAAAAAAAAGATGTCTACCCATTGCCGCATATTGACGACACCTTAGACTGCTTGAAAGGAGCGACATTCTTCTCAACTATGGACATGCAGACAGGTTACTGGCAAATCTAGGTTGACGAAGCTGACAGGGAGAAGACGGCTTTTATTACACCTGACGGCCTCTATGAATTTAAAGTAATGCCATTTGGATTATGTAATGCTCCAGCCACTTTCGAACGCATGATGGACAACTTGCTTCGACACCTTAAGTGGACGACGTGTCTCTGCTATTTAGATGACATTGTCGTTTTCTCGAAAACATTTGAAGAACATCTGAGTCGCCTGTCAACTGTGTTGAAGTGTGTTCAGACTACAGGTCTCCGCCTCAATCCAAAGAAGTGCCTCTTCGTCGCCAAAGAGATAAAACATCCTGGGGCACCTAGTCAACGGTGATGGGGTCCGTCCTGATCCAGATAAAGTAAGGGCAGTCACAGAATTCCAACTCCTCAGCACATTCGTGATGTGAGAAGTTTTCTCGGTCTGTGCTCATACTACCGACGTTTCATAAAAGGATTTTGTAACAAGGCACGTCCTTTACAAGAACTTCTGCAGGGAGACGCCATGTTTTACTGGGATGAGACTAAAGAAAGAGCATTCCGGGCACTTAAGGAGGCTCTAACTTCCGCACCAGTGCTAGCCTTGTACGACGAGAATGCAGAAACGGAACTTCACACAGACGCCAGATGCTGAAAAAGTGATAGCCTATGCATCAAGAGTACTCTCTTAGTCCGAAATAAACTACAACTGAAGAAGAATGTCTGGCAATTATCTGGGCTATCAACAAGTTCCGGCCGTATTTATTCGGCAAACTATTCACCGTCGTGACAGACCACTATTCTTTGTGTTGGCTGACTAGCTTCAAGGATCCATCAGGTCGACTAGCAAGATGGGTGCTAAGACTCCAAGAGTACGATGTCACAGTGGTATTCAAGAACGGGTGCAAACACAAGGATGCCGACTGCATTTCGAGGAATCCATTAGTGTAACACCACAGCATTAATGAAATCTCAGCTCTCACTGAATTAGATGACGTTACAGCTGAACAGAGGGAAGATCCAGCACTATTAAAAACGATAGAGGCCTTGGAGAAAGGAGAACCGACCAATGGAGAGTTCCAACTTATAAACGGAACATAGAGCAACTACGATCCACTGGGCCCCAAATGGCTACTTGTTGTTCCAGCTGATCTCCAGCCAGCTAATCTCAAATATTTCCACGATGCTCCAATATCCGGTCATCTAGGATTCGTGAATACCCTAGACAGAATCAGACGCAGGTATTACTGGAAAGGTCTCTACCAATTTGTCAAGCACTATGTGAGTCACTGTAAAGAGTGCCAGCGATGGAAGCATGTGCCGCAATTACCTCCAGGACATCTCGTACCGATTCCGCCGGCAGCAGCTCCATTCCACCGAGTTGGGATCGATCTTTTAGGGAGGTTCCCGAAGTCGATAACCGGTAACCGTTGGATAATAGTCTGCACTGACTACCTCACACGCTTCGCTGGCACCAAACCTGTGGCGACTGCAGAAGCTCCAGAGATCGCAAAAATCCTTGTAGAAGACATTATTTTGAAGCATGGAGTACCACGTGTCATGATATCTGATCGTGGAAAAGTATTCCAGTCAAAACTAGTATCAGAGGCAATGTCACGGTGCAACATTGTCCACAGAATGACAACTGCATACCATCCTCAGACAAATGGTCTTACGGAACGGTTTAACAAGACGTTAGCCGACATGCTGTCAATGTACGTCGATTTTGAGCAGAAGGATTGGGATACAATTCTGCCAGTCACGACATTTGCTGACAATACCGCAAGACAAGACACCACAGGCTTCACTCCGTTTTTTCCTGTTCCATGGCCGTGAAGTTGAGACGACAATGGATATGCTGTTCCCGTTCCAACCGGATGACACTCATGATGACTATGTTAAACAGCTCGTCACCAGGGTCGAAGAAGCAAGACAGCTGGCTCGCATACGGACACTGGACGCCCAGGAGAAGGACCGTCAGCGGTATAACGACAAACACCGACCTGTTGTGCACAGTCCAGGAGATCTGGTATGGATTTTTACCCCTGTACGGAAGGTTGGACTGTCAGAAAAGTTATTGAAGCGATACTTTGGTCCGTATCGTGTCATACGTCACATACGAAGTTGAGGATTACGAGCCGTCGTCGAAACGTCAAAAACGAAGAGACATCGTTCATGTCCTGCGCATGAAGCCTTACCACGATCCTGAAGAGCAGGTAGACGACAATGGCTTCTTGTTCAAGGACATTAAGCAAGGTAATGTTCCTGATGAAGCCACAACAGGAACGTCTGTCGTCGATAATCGCAGAGAAGGTAATGATTCTCTTGAACTGTCATACAGAGGACCCATGACACGGTCAAGATCCAGGACATTGCAGCTGGCTCCACAGGGATCATAACAGCGGGTCGCTGTTTCTCCAAGAGAGGGAGCAATGCCGCGAGAGACCACGAAACACCGACTGCCGGCGTGGCGCAGGTGATAGCGTCACGGACTACGGTTCAGAAGGTCGCCGGTTCAGTCCCCCCCACTGGCAAAAATTTATTTCTTTGTAACTAACAATTCCAGTAGGTTCTACAGCTTTCTTATGTTCGCTTGTAAATTCTACTTGTTTTTTATGTTAACTGTTCTTCTGTTTTCTGGTAAATTCTATCTGTGTATAAATAGCAGAGCACTCTGCCTGAGAGCCAGCCAGTGCTGCATGTATGTTGAGTTCGTAATAAACGTGCTTTCAGTATAAGCGCTGTGTTTAGTTGCCTTCGAAGTCAAGCCTGTTTCCATTTCAACGTGACAATATTATACCACAAGCAACGTAAACTTGGCCACCACGGCCGCTGAAGTAAATAAAACAGAACAGGGACCGCCAGCAATGATAAGGGAAAAGGAGAGAGTGCAACGACAGCATCCGCAGTGCCATACGTAGTAAACGGCGAGGCCACAAATTTGACATCTTACGCCGCAAGCAACAAAAACTTGGCAACCACGGCCGCTGAAGTAAATATAACAGAACAGGGACCGCCAGCAATGATAAGGGAAAAGGAGAGAGTGCAACGACAGCATCCGCAATGCCATACGTAGTAAACGGCGAGGCCGCAAATTTGACATCTTACACCACAAGCAACAAAAACTTGGCAACCACGGCCGCTGAAGTAAATATAACAGAACATGGACAGCCAGCAATGATAAGGGAAAAGGAGAGAGTGCAACGACAGCATCCGAAGTGCCATACATACTAAACGGCGCGGCCACAAATGTGATATCTTATGCCACAAGCAGCGTAACCTTGGCCACCACAGCCTCTGAAATAAAAATAACCGAACAGGGACCGCCAGCAATGATAAGGGAAGAGGAGAGAGTGCAATAAAAGCATTGGCAGTGCCATACGTTGTTAACGGCGCGGCCGCTAACTTGCCATCTTACATCTCTACCAAAGGAAACTTGTCCACCACGGCCGCTGTAATAAAAGAACCGAACAGGGATCGCCAGAAACGATAAGGGAAGAGGAGAGAGTATAACGAAAGCATCCACAGTGCCACAGGTTGTTAACGGCGCGGCCGCTAATTTGACATCTTACATCGCGCCCAAAGGAAACTTGTGCACCACAGCCGCTGAAATAAAAAGAACCAACAGGGACGCTGAAAAAGAACAACAGATCAGGGACCGCCCGCAATGATAAGGGAAGAGGAGAAAGTGGAACCAAAGCATCCATACTGCCATATGTTGTTCACGGCGCGGCTGCTAATTTAACATGTATGATGTAAGATGTCAAATTTGCGGCCGCAGCGTTTACAACTTATGGCACTGCGAATACTTTTGTTACACTCTCTCCTCTTCCCTTATCGTTGCTGGCGGTCCCTGTTCGTTTCTTTTTATTGAGGCGGCCGTGGTGCGCAAGTTTCCCTTGGGCACGATGTAAGATGTCAAATTAGCGGCCGCTAATTTGACATCTTACATCGCGACCAAAGGAAACTTGTCCACCACGGCCGCTGTAATAAAAAGAAACGAACAGGGACCGCCAGCAACGATAAGGGAAGAGGACTGCCAAAGTCAATCTAATATTGAGGCAGATAAGAAGATTATTTTTAGTTTAAATAAAATTAATGTACATAAATTTCAAGAACTTGTGAAATTGGCCCTACAGGATAATCAAGGAATTATTGATACATTGACGAATATAATGACAAATTAGTTCAAATTATTAATAATGCTACATAAGAAAGTGCACCTAAAGTCACAATAATGCCAGGGAAACCAAGAATTCCACGATATATATTTAACAATATTAAATTAAAAAAGAAACTCTATAAACTCTACACACAAACTAGACAATCAATCTACAAAACCGAATGGAACAGGCTGAATCGCCTAGTAAGAAATCAATTAAAGGAGTTTAGAACTCAAAAGTGGGTCCAAACAATTCGTAACATGGATCATAAAAATTCAACCCTATTTTGGAGAACTTTTAAAAACATACCGGTGACAATAATAAAGGAACTCCACATTTAATTCAACATGGTCAAATAATAGCCGATGACCAACAAAAGGCCGAGATCTTCAGAAATGTTTTGAACGAGATCCATCAACATCCAACCGATGAAAAATTCAACTTAGAGCACGAGCAATTGGTTAATCAAGAGGTAGAATCCCTAATTGATAGACAAACAGACATGGATCTAGATCAATCTCAAATACTAAAAGAAATTACCCAACAAGAGATAATTGCAGCTATAAAGAATGGCAAGAATAATACACCAGGTATTGACGGAGTAACACGAAAAATTTTACGTTTAGCTCCCAAAGAATTTATTATATCTTTACAAAAGTTATTTAACCAAGCATTACACCAAAGGAATATACCCACACAATGGAAGACTGCTAAAGTCATAGTGATATTAAAACCGGGAAAAGCATCGAATGATCCTAAATCTTATAGGCCTATCACATTATTATCAGTCATCGGAAAAACATTTGACACAATATTAAGAACGAGAATGCAGCATTTTATAGACAAGAAAAATCTTATACCGCCTATACAGGCAGGTTTTCGTAAGGGTCACTCTACCTTAGACCCAATACTAAGATTGGCCACAAGTGTCACCGAAGCTCTAAATTTAGGAGACTGCGCTATGGCACTCTTATTAGATATAGAACGTGCCTTTGACATGGTTTGGCACAGAGGACTCTATTATAAGCTGATTAAAATGGGCTTTCCAAATCAATTAGTAACGCTGTTACAAAATTGTCTTGATAATAGACCAACTAGAATATACATAAATGGAATCTTCTCAACACCTTTCTTTCCGATAGCTGGTGTGCCGCAAGGAGCAATTCTCTCGCCTCTACTCTATTCATTGTATACAGCTGATATACCAACACCTACCAGATGGAATGAAGATATAGCCATGTACGCAGATGATACTGCATACTGGTGCCATGCATCCGAGGTACTTTACCGATGTGCAGCACAATATATCCAAATCTTAGAACCATGGTTTGCAAAGTGGCGTATACGCCCAAATCCTGAAAAAAGACAGTTGATAGCTTTCCATCATAAGAACCTAACGCAGTACAAGCCACAGAACACAGATAAGCTACAACTCCATTTATGGGGAAAAGAAATCCAGACCCAGAATAAGGTCAAATATCTAGGTATTACCTTAACTTATAAATTTACAACCTCTGATCTGATAAATAAAGCTAGAAAAAGACTTGGCTTACTAACAATGATAAAAGGAAAGTTTAATGGAGCATCAACATTAGCTCTCATTTACACCTACTGCTGTTATATTAGACCCAACCTCGAGTATGCGGCACCTATTTGGCTAACGTCAAGAGCTCAAGTACATAAAATATTAAGTAGTGAGAGGAGAATTCTTCGAATCTCTGACAGAGTTAGCCCTAGTACCAGTAGGGAACATTTATACCAAATAGCTAATATTCAGCCACTAGAACAAAGGCTTATAAAGAAGACAGCAAAATGTGGAATTGATAGAATCTCAACAAGCACAAAAACAACCGAGTTGCTGCAAAGAAATCCAATCACTATTAATTACCCTAGGTAAAAATACCCCTATGCACCTAGTGCCATAGCGCAAGCCATTGAAAAACTATATCCAGGTAAATACAATCTGCAATTTATTATAGGAGAAGAGGATTTAAATAACCACTTATTACTCAAAGAAGAGCAATCAGATGTATAGCTAACACAATACTATCCCCGCACTAAGGTTTTTTTGCGGGAGGTTTTTCCTCAGCATTTTAACAATAGCGGGTAACCTCCCAAGAGAAATCATTAAGCAATAATAAGAACTAGCAAGAGTCCAAATTCCCCTTGTATTAAAATAAAATGTGTCACCACAGTACTAACAGTAGATAGTTTCCCTCGCATGAAACGAACTTAAAGTTCGAATATGGGCCCGCCATCCCCATATTGGGTGGAATGAACGAAAAAAGAAACAACCGAAGCGGAAAGAGTGCAACCAAAGCATTCTTAGTGCCATACGTTGTTAACTGCGCGGCCGCTAATTTGACCTCTTACATCGCGACCAAGCGAAAGTTTTGCACTACGGCCACTGAATTAAAAAGAACCGATCAGGGACCGCCAGCAATGATAAGGGAAGAGGAGAGAGTGCAACCAAAGCATCCTTAGTGCCATACATTGTTAACGGTGCGGCCGCTAATTTGACATCTTACATCGCGACCAAGGGAAGCTTGTGCACCACGAACTCTGAAATAAAATAAACCGATCAGGGACCGCCCGCAACAATAACGGAAGGGGAGAGAGTGCAACCAAAGCATCCTTAGTGCCATATGTTGTTAACGGCGCAGACACAAATTTGACATCTTACATCGCGACCAAGGGCAGCTTGTGCACCACGAACTCTGAAATAAAATAAACCGATCAGGGCCGCCCGCAACAATAACGGAGGGGAGTGAGTGCAACCAAAGCATCCTTAGTGCCATACGTTGTTAACGGTGCGGACACTAATTTGACATCTTACATCGTGACCAAGGGAAACTAGTGCACCACGGCCGCTGAAATAAAAAGAACCGATCATTTACCACCTGCAATGATAACGGAAGAGGACAGAGTGCAACGAAAGCATCCTTAGTGCCATACGTTGTTAACGGCGCGGACGCTAATTTGACATCTTACATCAAGACCAAGGGAAAATTGTGAACCACGAACGCTGAAATAAAAAGAACCAAACAGGGATTCCAGAAACGATAAAGGAAAAGGAGAAAGTGTAACGAAAGCATCAGCAGTGCCATAGGTTGTTAACGGCGCCGCCGAAAATTTGACATGAAACATCGCGGCCAAGGGAAACTTGTGCACCACGGCCGCTGAAATAAAAAGAACAGATCAGAGACCGCCTGCAATGATAAGGGAAGAGGAGAGAGTGCCACCAAAGAATCCTTAGTGCCATACCTTGTTAACGGCGCGGCCTCTAATTTGATATCTTACATCGCGACAAAGGGAAACTTGTGCACCATGGCCGCTGAAATGAAAAAACCGATCAGGGAACGACCGCACTGATAAGGGGAGAGGAGAGAGTGCAAACAAAGCATCCTTAGTGCCATACGTCGTTAACGGCGCGGCCCCTAATTTGATATCTTACATCGCGACCATGGGAAACTTGGGCACCACGGTTGCTAAAACACAAAAAAACTGATCAGGGACCACCCGCAATGATAAGGGAAGAGGAGAGAGTGCAACCAAAGCATCCCTACTGCCATTCGTTGTTAACAGCGCGACGGCTAATTTGACATGTTACATCGCGACCAAGGGAAACTTGTGCACCACGGCCGCTGAAATAAAGAGAACCGACAGGGACCGCCCGCAAGGATAAGGCAAGAGAAGAGAGTGCAACCAAAGGTTCCTTATTCCCATACGTTGATAACGGCGCGGCCGCTAATTTAACATCTTACGTCGCGTCCAATGGAAACTTGTGCACCACGGCTGCTGAAAAGAAAAAACCGCTCAGGGAACGACCGCACTTATAAGGAGAGAGGAGAGAGTGCAACCAAAGCATCCTTAGTGCCATACGTTGTTGATGGCGCGGCAGCTAATTTGACATCATACATCCCGACAAGAGGAATGAAATGATAAAAACGATCAGGGAAGGACCGCTCTGATAAAGGCAGAGGAGAGAGTGCAGACACATCATCCTTAGTGCCATACGTTGTTAAATGCACGGCCGCTAATTTGACATCCAACATCGCGACCAAAAGACAGTTGTGCACCACGGCAGCTGAAATAGAAAGAACCGATTAGGGATCACCCGCAATGAGAAGGGAAGAGGAGAGAGAGAACCAAAGCATCCTTAGCACCATACGTTGTTAACGCCACGGCGGCTAATTTGACATCTTACAACGCGACGAAGGGAAACTTGTGCATCACGGCTGCTGAAATAAAAAGAACCGATAAGGGACCACATGCAATGATAAGGGATAAGGACAGAGTGCAAACATAGCATCCTTAGTGCCATACGTTGTTAACAGCACGGCCGCTAATTTGACATCTTACTTTGCGGCATAGGGAAACTTGTGCACCACGGCTGCTGGAATGAAAAAAACAATCAGGGAACGACCGCACTGATAAGGGCAGAGGAGAGAGTGCAAACAAAGCATCCTTAATGCCATATGTTGTTAACGGCGCGTCCACTAATTTGACATCCTACATCGCGACTAAGGGAAACTTGTGCACCACGGCTGCTGAAATACAAAAAAAAAAAAAAAAACCGATCAGGGACCGCCCGCAATGATAAGGGAAGATTGAGTGCAAACAAAGCATCCTTAGTGCCATACGTTGTTAACGGCGCGGTCGCTAATTTAATATCCTACAACGCGACCAAGGGATACTTGTGCACCACGGCCGCTGAAATGAAAAAACCTATCAGGGAACGACCGCACTGGCAAGGGGAGAGGAGAGAGTGCAAACAAAGCATTCCTAGTGCCATATGTAGTAAACGGCATGGCCGCTAATTAGACATTTAATATTGCGACCAACGGAAACTCGGGCACCACGGCCGCAGAAATAAAAAGAACCGAAAGGGACCGCCCGCAAGGATAAGGGAAGACGAGAGAGTGCAACCAAAGTATCCTTAGTGCCATATGTTGTTAACGGCGCGGCCGCTAATTTGACTTCCTACATCGCGACCAAGGGAAACTTGTGCACCACGGCAGCTATAATAAAAAGAAAAGTACAGGGACTGCCCACAATGATAGGGCAATAGGAGAGAGTGCAACCAAATCATCCTTAGTGCCATACGTTGTCAAAGGCGCGGCCGCTAATTTGTCATCTTAAATCCCGACCAAGGGAAAATATTGCACCAAAGCCACTGAAAAAAAAAATAACAGATCAGGGACCGCTCGCAATGATAAGGGAAGAGGAAAGAATGCAACCAAATCATCCTTAGTGCCATACGTTGTTAACGGCGCGGCCATTTAATTTGACGTCTTACATCGCGACCAAGGGATACTTGTGCACCACAGCCGCCGAAATTAAAAGAACCGATTAGGGACCGCCTGCAATGATAAGGAAAGAGGAGAGATTGAAACCATAGCATCCTCAGTGCCATACGTTGATAACGATGCGGCCGCTAATTAGACATCTTACATCGCGACCAAGGGATACTTGTGCACCACGGCCGCTGAAATACAAAAAAACCGATCAGGGACCGCCCGCAATGATAAGCGAAGAGGAGAGAGTGCAACCGAAGCATCTTTAGTGCCATCTGGTGTTAAAGGCGCGGCCGCTAATTTAACATCCTACAACGCGACCGAGGGAGACTTTTGCACCACGGCCGCTGAAATAAAAAGAACCGTTCAGGGACCGCCCGCAATGATAGGGGAAGAGGAGATTGTGCAACCAAAGCATCCTTAGCGCCATACGTTGTTAAATGCGCGGCTGCTAATTTCACATCTTACATCGCGACCAAGGGAAACTTGTGCACCACGGCCGCTGAAATAAAAAGAAACGTTCAGGGACCACCCGCAATGATAAGGGAAGAGGAGAGAGTGCAACCAAAGGATCCTTAGTGCCATACATTGTTAACGGCGCGGCCTCTAATGTGACATCCTAAACCGCGACCAAGGGAAAATATTGCACCACGGCCGCTGAAATAAAAATAACAGATCAGGGACCGCCCGCAATGATAAGGGAACAGGAAAGAATGCTAACAAAGCATCCTTAGCGCCATACGTTGTTAAATGCGCGGCCGCTAATTTGACATCTTACATCGTGAAAAGGGAAATTTGTGCACCACGGCCGCTGAAATAAAAAGAACCATTCAGGGACCGCCCGCATTGATAGGGGAAGAGGAGAGAGTGCAACCAAAGCATCCTTAGCGCCATACGTTGTTAAATGCGCGGCTGCTAATTTGACATCTTACATCGCGACCAAGAAACTTGTCCAATACGGCCGCTGAAATACAAAAAAACCGATCAGGGACCCCCGCAATTATAAGGGAAGAGAGAGTGCAACCAAAGCATCCTTCGTGCCATACGTTGTTAACGGCGCGGCCGCTAATTTGACATTTTACATCGTGGAAAAGGGAAACTTGTGCACCACGGCCGCTGAAATAAAAATAACCATTCAGGGACAGCCTGCAATGATAGGGGAAGAGGAGAGAGTGCAACCAAAGCATCCTTAGTGCCATAAGTTGTTAAAGGCACGGCCGCTAATTTCACATCCTACAACGCGACCAAGGGAAACTAGTGCACCACGGCCGCTGAAATAAAAAGAACCGTTCAGGGACTGCACGCAATGAAAGGGGAAGAGGAGAGAGTGCAACCAAAGCATCCTTAGTGCCATACGTTGTTAACGGCGCGGCCACTAATTTGACATCTTACATCACGACCAAGGGAAAATATTGCACCAAGGCAACTGAAATAAAAATAACAGATCAGGGACCGCCTGCAATGATTAGGGAAGAGGAAAGGTTGCAACCAAAACATCCTTAGTGCCATACGTTGTTAACGGCGCGGCCATTTAATTTGACGTCTTACATCGCGGCCAAGCGATACTTGTGCACCACAGCCACCGAAATTAAAAGAACCGATCAGGGACCGCACGCAATTATAAGGAAAGAGGAGACATTGCAACCATAGCATCCTCAGTGCCATACGTTGATAACGATGTGGCTGCTAATTAGACATCTTACATCGCGACCAAGGGAAACTTGTGCACCACGGCCGCTGATATAAAAAAAAACCGATCAGGGACCACCCGCAATGATAAGGGAAGAGGAGAGAGTGCAACCAAAGCATCCTTAGTGCCATACAGTGTTAAAGGCACGCCGCTAATTTAACATCCTACAACGCGACCAAGGGAAACTTGTGCACCACGGCCGCTGGAATAAATAGAACCGTTCAGGGGCCGCCCACAATGATAAGGGAAGAGGAGAGAGTGCAACAAAAGCATCCTTAGTGCCATACGTTGTTAACGGCGCGGCCGCTAATTTGACATCTTACATCGTGACCAAGGAACCTTGTCCACTACTGCCGCTGAAATACAAATAAACCGATCAGGGACCGCCCGCAATTATAAGGGAAGATTGAGTGCAACCAAAGCATCCTTAGTGCCATACGTTGTTAACGGCGCGGTCGCTAATTTGACATCTTACATCGTGGAAAAGGGAAACTTGTGCACCATGGCCGCTGAAATAAAATGAAACGTTCAGGGACCGCCCGCAATTATAAGGGAAGATTGAGTGCAACCAAAGCATCCTTAGTGCCATACGTAGTTAACGGCGCGGTCGCTTTTTAACATCCTACAATGCGAAGAAGGGATACTTGTGCACCACGGCCGCTGAAATTAAAAGAAACGTTCAGGGGCCGCCCACAATGATAGGGGAAGAGGAGAGAGTGCAACCAAACATCCTTAGCGCCATACATCGTTAAATGCGCGGCTGCTAATTTCACATCTTACATCGCGACCAAGGGAAACTTGTGCACCACAGCCGCTGAACTAAAAAGAAACGTTCAGGGACCGCCCGCAATGATAAGGGAAGAGGAGAGAGTGCAACAAAAGCATCCTTAGTGCCATACGTTGTTAACGGCGCGGCCGCTAATTTGACATCTTACATCGTGACCAAGGAACCTTGTCCACTACGGCCGCTGAAATACAAATAAACCGATCAGGCACCGCCCGCAATTATAAGGGAAGATTGAGTGCAACCAAAGCATCCTTAGTGCCATACAATGTTAACAGCGTGGTCGCTAATTTGACATCTTACATCGTGGAAAAGGGAAACTTGTGCACCATGGCCGCTGAAATAAAATGAAACGTTCAGGGACCGCCCGCAATTATAAGGGAAGATTGAGTGCAACCAAAGCATCCTTAGTGCCATACGTAGTTAACGGCGCGGTCGCTAATTTAACATCCTACAATGCGACCAAGGGATACTTGTGCACCACGGCCGCTGAAATTAAAAGAACCGTTCAGGGGCCGCCCACAATGATAGGGGAAGAGGAGAGAGTGCAACCAAACATCCTTAGCGCCATACATTGTTAAATGCGTGGCTGCTAATTTCACATCTTACATCGCGACCAAGGGAGACTTTTGCACCACGGCCGCTGAAATAAAAAGAACCGTTCAGGGACCGCACGCAATGATAGGGGAAGAGGAGAGAGTGCAACAAAAGAATCCTTAGTGCCATACGTTGTTAACGGCGCGGCCGCTAATTTGACATCTTACATCATGACCAAGGAACCTTGTCCGCTACGGCCGCTGAAATACAAATAGACCGATCAGGCATCGCCCGCAATTATAAGGGAAGATTGAGTGCAACCAAAGCATCCTTAGTGCCATACGTTGTTAACGGCGCGGTCGCTAATTTGACATCTTACATCGTGGAAAAGGGAAACTTGTGCACCATGGCCGCTGAAATAAAGAGAACCGTTCAGGGACCGCCCGCAATGATAGGGGAAGAGGAGAGAGTGCAACCAAAGCATCCTTAGCGCCATACGTTGTTAAATGCGCGGCTGCTAAGTTGACATCTTACATCGCGACCAAGGGAAACTTGTCCAATACGGCCGCTGAAATACAAAAAAACCGATCAGGGACCCCCGCAATTATAAGGGAAGAGAGAGTGCAACCAAAGCACCTTTCGTGCCATACGTTGTTCACGGCGCGGCCGTAATTTGACTTCCTACATCGCGACCAAGGGAAACTTGTGCACCACGGCAGCTATAATAAAAACAAAAGTACAGGGTCTGCCCACAATGATAGGGCAATAGGAGAGAGTGCAACCAAATCATCCTTAGTGCCATACGTTGTTAAAGGCGCGGCCGCTAATTTGACATCTGAAATCCCGACCAAGGGAAAATATTGCACCAAAGCCACTGAAAAAAAAATAACAGATCAGGGACCGCTCGCAATGATAAGGGAAGAGGAAAGAATGTAACCAAATCATCCTTAGTGCCATACGTTGTTAACGGCGCGGCCATTTAATTTGACGTCTTACATCGCGACCAAGCGATACTTGTGCACCACAGCCGCCGAAATTAGAAGAACCGATTAGGGACCGCCTGCAATGATAAGTTAAGAGGAGAGTTTGCAACCATAGCATCCTCAGTGCCATACGTTGATAACGATGCGGCCGCTAATTAGACATCTTACATCGCGACCAAGGGAAACTAGTTCACCACAGCCGATGAAATAAAAAGAAACATTCAGGGACCGCCCGCAATGATAAGGGAAGAGGAGAGAGTGCAACAAAAGCATCCTTAGTGCCATACGTTGATAACGGCGTGGCCGCTAATTTGACATCTTACATTGTGACCAAGGAACCTTGTCCACTACTGCCGCTGAAATACAAATAAACCGATCAGGGACCGCCCGCAATTATAAGGGAAGATTGAGTGCAACCAAAGCATCCTTAGTGCCATACGTAGTTAACGGCGCGGTCGCTAATTTAACATCCTACAATGCGACCAAGGGATACTTGTGCACCACGGCCGCTGAAATTAATAGAACCGTTCAGGGGCCGCCCACAATTTATAGGGGAAGAGGAGAGAGTGCAACCAAACATCCTTAGCACCATACATTGTTAAATGCGCGGCTGCTAATTTCACATCTTACATCGCGACCAAGGGAAACTTGTGCACCACAGCCGCTGAAATAAAAAGAAACGTACAGGGACCGCCCGCAATGATAAGGGAAGAGGAGAGAGTGCAACAAAAGCATCCTTAGTGCCATACGTTGCTAACGGCGCGGCCGCTAATTTGACATCTTACATCGTGACCAAGGAACCTTGTCCACTACGGCCGCTGAAATACAAATAAACCTCTCAGGCACCGCCCGCAATTATAAGGGAAGATTGAGTGCAACCAAAGCATCCTTAGTGCCATACAATGTTAACGGCGCGGTCGCTAATTTGACATCTTACATCGTGGAAAAGGGAAACTTGTGCACCATGGCCGCTGAAATAAAACGAAACGTTCAGGGACCGCCCGCAATTATAAGGGAAGATTGAGTGCAACCAAAGCATCCTTAGTGCCATACGTAGTTAACGGCGCTGTCGCTAATTTAACATCCTACAATGCGACCAAGGGATACTTGTGCACCACGGCCGCTGTAATTAAAAGAACCGTTCAGGGGCCGCCCACAATGATAGGGGAAGAGGAGAGAGTGCAACCAAACATCCTTAGCGCCATACATTTTTAAATGCGCGGCTGCTAATTTCACATCTTACATAGCGACCAAGAGAGACTTTTGCACCACGGCTGCTGAAATAAAAAGAACCGTTCAGGGACCGCCTGCAATGATAGGGGAAGAGGAGAGAGTGCAACAAAAGCATCCTTAGTGCCATACGGTGTTAACGGCGCGGCCGCTAATTTGACATCTTACATCGTGACCAAGGAACCTTGTCCACTACGGCCACTGAAATACAAATAGACCGATCAGGCACCGCCCTCAATTATAAGGGAAGATTGAGTGCAACCAAAGCATCCTTAGTGCCATACGTTGTTAACCGCGCGGTCACTAATTTGACATCTTACATCGTGGAAAAGGGAAACTTGTGCACCATGGCCGCTGAAATAAAGAGAACCGTTCAGGGACCGCCCGCAATGATAGGGGAAGAGGAGAGAGTGCAACCAAAGCATCCTTAGCGCCATACGTTGTTAAATGCGCGGCTGCTAAGTTGACATCTTACATCGCGACCAAGGGAAACTTGTCCAATACGGCCGCTGAAAAACAAAAAAACCGATCAGGGACCCCCGCAATTATAAGGGAAGAGAGAGTGCAACCAAAGCATCCTTCATGCCATACGTTGTTAACGGCGTGGCCGCTAATTTGACTTCCTACATCGCGACCAAGGGAAACTTGTGCACCACGGCAGCTATAATAAAAAGAAAAGAACAGGGACTGCCCACAATGATAGGGCAATAGGAGAGAGTGCAACCAAATCATCCTTAGTGCCATACGTTGTTAAAGGCGCGGCCGCTAATTTGACATCTGAAATCCCGACCAAGGGAAAATATTGCACCAAAGCCACTGAAAAAAAAAACAGATCAGGGACCGCTCGCAATGATAAGGAAGAGGAAAGAATGTAACCAAATCATCCTTAGTGCCATACGTTGTTAACGGCGCGGCCATTTAATTTGACGTCTTACATCGCGACCAAGCGATACTTGTGCACCACAGCCGCTGAAATTAGAAGAACCGATTAGGGACCGCCTGCAATGATAAGTTAAGAGGAGAGATTGCAACCATAGCATCCTCAGTGCCATACGTTGATAACGATGCGGCCGCTAATTAGACATCTTACATCGCGACCACGGGAAACTTGTGCACCACGGCCGCTGAAATAAATAGAACCGTTCAGGGACCGCCCGCAATGATAGGGGAAGAGGAGAGACTGCAACCAAAGCATCCTTAGCGCCATAAGTTGTTAAATGCGCGGCTGCTAATTTCACATCTTACATCGCGACCAAGGGAAACTTGTGCACCACAGCCGCTGAAATAAAAGAAACGTTCAGGGACCGCCCGCAATGATAAGGGAAGAGGAGAGAGTGCAACCAAAGCAACCTTAGTGCCATACGTTGTTAACGGCGCAGCCGCTAATTTGACATCTTACATTGTGACCAAGGAACCTTGTCCACTACTGCCGCTGAAATACAAATAAACCGATCAGGGACCGCCCGCAATTATAAGGGAAGATTGAGTGCAACCAAAGCATCCTTAGTGCCATACGTAGTTAACGGCGCGGTCGCTAATTTAACATCCTACAATGCGACCAAGGGATACTTGTGCACCACGGCCGCTGAAATTAAAAGAACCGTTCAGGGGCCTGCCCACAATGATAGGGGAAGAGGAGAGAGTGCAACCAAACATCCTTAGCGCCATACATCGTTAAATGCGCGGCTGCTAATTTCACATCTTACATCGCGACCAAGGGAAACTTGTGCACCACAGCCGCTGAAACAAAAAGAAACGTACAGGGACCGCCCGCAATGATAAGGGAAGAGGAGAGAGTGCAACAAAAGCATCCTTAGTGCCATACGTTGCTAACGGCGCGGCCGCTAATTTGACATCTTACATCGTGACCAAGGAACCTTGTCCACTACGGCCGCTGAAATACAAATAAACCTCTCAGGCACCGCCTGCAATTATAAGGGAAGATTGAGTGCAACCAAAGCATCCTTAGTGCCATACAATGTTAACGGCGCGGTCGCTAATTTGACATCTTACATCGTGGAAAAGGGAAACTTGTGCACCATGGCCGCTGAAATAAAATGAAACGTTCAGGGACCGCCCGCAATTATAAGGGAAGATTGAGTGCAACCAAAGCATCCTTAGTGCCATACGTAGTTAACGGCGCGGTCGCTAATTTAACATCCTACAATGTGACCAAGGGATACTTGTGCACCACGGCCGCTGTAATTAAAAGAACCGTTCAGGGGCCGCCCACAATAATAGGGGAAGAGGAGAGAGTGCAACCAAACATCCTTAGCGCCATACATTTTTAAATGCGCGGCTGCTAATTTCACATCTTACATCGCGACCAAGGGAGACTTTGGCACCACGGCCGCTGAAATAAAAAGAACCGTTCAGGGACCGCCTGCAATGATAGGGGAAGAGGAGAGAGTGCAACAAAAGCATCCTTAGTGCCATACGGTGTTAACGGCGCGGCCGCTAATTTGACATCTTACATCGTGACCAAGGAACCTTGTCCATTACGGCCGCTGAAATACAAATAGACCGATCAGGCACCGCCCTCAATTATAAGGGAAGATTGAGTGCAACCAAAGCATCCTTAGTTCCATACGTTGTTAACCGCGCGGTCGCTAATTTGACATCTTACATCGTGGAAAAGGGAAACTTGTGCACCATGGCCACTGAAATAAAGAGAACCGTTCAGGGACCGCCCGCAATGATAGGGGAAGAGGAGAGAGTGCAACCAAAGCATCCTTAGCGCCATACGTTGTTAAATGCGCGGCTGCTAAGTTGACATCTTACATCGCGACCAAGGGAAACTTGTCCAATACGGCCGCTGAAAAACAAAAAAACCGATCAGGGACCCCCGCAATTATAAGGGAAGAGAGAGTGCAACCAAAGCATCCTTCATGCCATACGTTGTTAAAGGCGCGGCCGCTAATTTAACATCTGAAATCCCGACCAAGGGAAAATATTGCACCAAAGCCACTGAAAAAAAAAAACAGATCAGGGACCGCTCGCAATGATAAGGGAAGAGGAAAGAATGTAACCAAATCATCCTTAGTGCCATACGTTGTTAACGGCGCGGCCATATAATTTGACGTCTTACATCGCGACCAAGCGATACTTGTGCACCACAGCCGCCGAAATTAGAAGAACGGATTAGGGACCGCCTGCAATGATAAGTTAAGAGGAGAGATTGCAACCACAGCATCGTCAGTGCCATACGTTGATAACGATGCGGCCGCTAATTAGACATCTTACATCGCGACCAAGGGATACTTGTGCACCACGGCCGCTGAAATACATAAAAACCGATCAGGGACCGCCCGCAATGATAAGCGAAGAGGAGAGAGTGCAACCGAAGCATCCTTAGTGCCATCTGGTGTTAAATGAGCGGCCGCTAATTTAACATCCTACAACGCGACCAAGGGAGACTTTTGCACCACGGCCGCTGAAATAAAAAGAACCGTTCAGGGACCGCCCGCAATGATAGGGAAAGAGGAGAGAGTGCAACCAAAGCATCCTTAGCGCCATACGTTGTTAAATGCGCGGCTTCTAATTTGACATCTTACATCGCAACCAAGGGAAACTTGTGCACCACGGCCGCTGAAATAAAAAGAAACGTTCAGGGACCACCCGCAATGATAAGGGAAGAGGAGAGAGTGCAACCAAAGGATCCTTAGTGCCATACATTGTTAACGGCGCGGCCTCTAATGTGACATCCTAAACCTGGACCAAGGGAAAATATTGCACCATGGCCGCTGAAATAAAAATAACAGATCAGGGACCGCCCACAATGATAAGGGAACAGGAAAGAATGCTAACAAAGCATCCTTAGCGCCATACGTTGTTAAATGCGCGGCTGCTAATTTGACATCTTACATCGTGAAAAGGGAAATTTGTGCACCACGGCCGCTGAAATAAAAAGAACCATTCAGGGACCGCCCGCATTGATAGGGGAAGAGGAGAGAGTGCAACAAAAGCATCCTTAGTGCCATACATTGTTAAAGGCGCTGCCGCCAATTTAACATCCTACAACGCGACAAGGGAAACTAGTGCACCACGGCCGCTGAAATAAAAAGAACCGTTCAGGGACAGCCCGCAGTGATAGGGGAAGAGGAGAGATTGCAACCAAAGCAACCTTAGTGCCATACGTTGTTAACGGCGCAGCCGCTAATTTGACATCTTACATCGCGACCAAGGAAACTTGTCCAATACGGCCACTGAAATTCAAAAAAACCGATCAGGGACCCCCGCAATTATAAGGGAAGAGAGAGTGCAACCAAAGCATCCTTCGTGCCATACGTTGTTAACGGCGCGGCCGCTAATTTGACATTTTACATCGTGGAAAAGGAAACTTGTGCACCACGGCCGCTGAAATAAAAGTAACCGTTCAGGGACAGCCCGCAATGATAGGGGAAGAGGAGAGAGTGCAACCAAAGCATCCTTAGTGCCATACGTTGTTAAAGGCGCGGCCGTTAATTTCACATCCTACAACGCGACCAAGGGAAACTAGTGCACCACGGCCGCTGAAATAAAAAGAACCGTTCAGGGACTGCACGCAATGAAAGGGGAAGAGGAGAGAGTGCAACCAAAGCATCCTTAGTGCCATACGTTGTTAACGGCGCGGCCACTAATTTGACATCTTACATCACGACCAAGGGAAAATATTGCACCAAGGCAACTGAAATAAAAATAACAGATCAGGGACCGCCTGCAATGATTAGGGAAGAGGAAAGATTGCAACCAAAACATCCTTAGTGCCATACGTTGTTAACGGCGCGGCCATTTAATTTGACATCTTACATCGCGGCCAAGCGATACTTGTGCACCACAGCCACCGAAATTAAAAGAACCGATCAGGGACCGCACGCAATGATAAGGAAAGAGGAGACATTGCAACCATAGCATCCACAGTGCCATACGTTGATAACGATGCAGCCGCTAATTAGACATCTTACATCGCGACCACGGGAAACTTGTGCACCACGGCCGCTGAAATAAATAGAACCGTTCAGGGACCGCCCGCAATGATAGGGGAAGAGGAGAGACTGCAACCAAAGCATCCTTAGCGCCATAAGTTGTTAAATGCGCGGCTGCTAATTTCACATCTTACATCGCGACCAAGGGAAACTTGTGCACCACAGCCGCTGAAATAAAAAGAAACGTTCAGGGACCGCCCGCAATGATAAGGGAAGAGGAGAGAGTGCAACAAAAGCATCCTTAGTGCCATACGTTGTTAACGGCGCGGCCGCTAATTTGACATCTTACATCGTGACCAAGGAACCTTGTCCACTACGGCCGCTGAAATACAAATAAACCGATCAGGGACCGCCCGCAATTATAAGGGAAGATTGAGTGCAACCAAAGCATCCTTAGTGCCATACGTTGTTAACGGCACGGTCGCTAATTTGACATCTTACATCGTGGAAAAAGGAAACTTGTGCACCATGGCCGCTGAAATAAAATGATACTTTCAGGGACCGCCCGCAATTATAAGGGAAGATTGAGTGCAACCAAAGCATCCTTAGTGCCATACGTAGTTAACGGCGCGGTCGCTAATTTAACATCCTACAATGCGACCAAGGGATACTTGTGCACCACGGCAGCTGAAATTAAAAGAACCATTCAGGGGCCGCCCACAATGATAGGGGAACAGGAGAGAGTGCAACCAAATATCCTTAGCGCCATACGTTGTTAAATGCGCGGCTGCTAATTTCACATCTTACATCGCGACCAAGGGAAACTTGTGCACCACAGCCGCTGAAATAAAAAGAAACGTTCAGGGACCGCCCGCAATGATAAGGGAAGAGGAGAGAGTGCAACAAAAGCATCCTTAGTGCCATACGTTGTTAACGGCGCGGCCGCTAATTTGACATCTTACATCGTGACCAAGGAACCTTGTCCACTACGGCCACTGAGATACAAATAAACCGATCAGGGACCGCCCGCAATTATAAGGGAAGATTGGGTGCAACCAAAGCATCCTTAGTGCCATACGTTGTTAATGGCGCGGTCGCTAATTTGACATCTTACATCGTGGTAAAGGGAAACTTGTGCACCATGGCCGCTGAAATAAAGAGAACCTTTCAGGGACCGCCCGCAATGATAGGGGAAGAGGAGAGAGTGCAACCAAAGCATCCTTAGCGCCATACGTTGTTAAATGCGCGGCCTCTAAGTTGACATCTTACATCGCGACCAAGGGAAACTTGTGCACCACGGCCGCTGAAATTAAAAGAAACTTTCAGGGACTGCCCGCAATGATAAGGGAAGAGGAGAGAGTGGAACCAAAACATCCTTAGTGCAATACGTAGTTAACAGCGCGGCCGCTAATTTGACATCTTACATCGCGACCAAGGGAAACTTGTGCACCACGGCCGCTGAATTATAAAGAACCGTTAAGGGACTGCCCGCAATGATAAGGAAAGAGGAGAGAATGCAACCATAGCATCCTCAGTGCCATACGTTGATAACGATGCGGCCGCTAATTAGACATCTTACATCGCGACCAATGGAAACTTGTGCACCACGACCGTTGAAATACAATAAAACCGATCAGGGACCACCTGCAATGATAAGGGAAGAGGAGAGAGTGGAACCAAAGCATCCTTAGTGCCATACGTTGTTATTGGCGCGGCCGCTAATTTGACATCTTACATTGTGGAAAAGGGAAACTTGTGCACCACAGCCGCTGAAATAAAACGTACCGATCAGGGACCGACCGCAATGATAAGGAAGTGGAGAGAGTGTAACAAAACTTTGCGCAGTGACATACTTTATTAACGGCGCGGTCGCTAATTTGCCATCTTACATCGCCATCAAAGGAGACTTGTCCACCACGGTCGTTTAAATAAAAAGAACCTATAAGGGACCGCCAGTATTAATAAGGGAAGAGGAGAGTGTGCTAGCAAAGCAGCCTTTGTGCAATACGTTATTAACGGCGCGGCCGCTAATTTGATATCCTACATTGTGACCAAGGGAAACATGTGTACCACGGCCGCTGAAATAAAAAGAACCGATCAGGGACCGCCTGTAATGATAAGGTAAGATGAGAGAGTGCAACCAAAGCATCCTTAGTGCCATACGTTGTTAACAGCGCGGCTTCTAACTTGACATCTTACATTGCGACCTAGGGAAACTTGTGCACCACGGCCGCTGAAATTAAACGGAATCGAAGAGGGACCGCCCCCTATGATACGGGAAGAGGAGAGAGTGCATCCAAAGCATCCATAGTGCCATACGTTGTTAACGGCGCGGCTTCCAACTTGACATCTTACATCGCGACCAAGGGAAACTTGTGCACCACGGCCGCTGAAATAAAAAGAACCGATCAGGGACCGCCCGCTATGATAAGGTAAGATGAGAGAGTGCAAACAGAGCATCATTAGTGCCATACGTTGTTAACGGCGCGGTCGCTAATTTGACATCTTACATCGTGACCAAGGGAAACTTGTGCATTACGGCCGCTGATATAAAACGAACCGATCAGGGACCGTCCGCTATGAGAAGGGAAGAGGAGAGAGTGCAACCAAAGCATTCTTAGTGCCACACGTTGTTAACGGCGCGGCCTCTAACTTGACATCTTACATCGTGACCAAGGGAATCTTGTGCACCACGGCCGCTGAAATAAAAAGAACCATTCAGGACCGCCCGCAATGATAAGGGAAGAGGCGAGATTGCAACCAAAGCATCCTTAGTGCCATACGTTGTTAACGGCGCGGCCGCTAATTTGACATCTTACATCGCGACCAAGGGAAACTTGTGCATTACGGCCGCTGAAATAAAATGAACCGATCAGAGACCGCCCGCTATGATAAGGTAAGATGAGGGAGTGCAACCGAAGCATCCTTAGTGTCATACGATGTTAACGGCGCGGTCGCTAATTTGACATCTTACATCGCGACCAAGGGAAACTTGTGCATTACGTCCGCTGAAATAAAACGAACCGATCAGGGACCGTCCGCTATGATAACGGAAGAGGAGAGAGTGCAACCAAAGCATTCTTAGTGCCATACGTTGTTAACGGCGCGGCCTCTAACTTGACATCTTACATCGCGACCTAGGGAAACTTATGCACCAAGGCCGCTGAAATTAAACGGAATCGATCAGGGACCGCCCGTTATGATAAGGGAAGAGGAGATTCTGCAACCAAAGCCTTTTTAGTACCATACGTTGATAACGGCACGGCTTCTAACTTGACATCTTACATCGCGACCAAGGGAAACTTGTGCACCATGGCCGCTGAAATAAGAAGAACCGTTCAGGGACCTCCCGTAATGATAAGGTAAGATGAGAGAGTGGAACCAAAGCATCCTTAGTGCCATACGTTGTTAACGGCGCGGCCTCTTACTTGACATCTTACATCGCGACCTAGGGAAACTTGTGCACCAAGGCCGCTGAAATTAAACGGAATCGATCAGGGACCGCCCGCTATGATAAGGGAAGAGGAGAGAGTGCAACCAAAGCCTCTTTAGTACCATATGTTGATAACGGCGCAGCTTCTAACTTAACATCTTACATTGCGATCAAGGGAAACTTGTGCACCACAGCCGCTGAAATAAAACGAACCGATCAGGGACCGCCCGCAATGATAAGGAAAGAGGAGAGTGTGTAACGAAACTTTGTGCAGTGCCATACTTTATTAACGGCGCGGCCGCTAATTTGCCATCTTAGATCGCCATCATTGGAGACTTATCCACCACGGTCGTATAAATAAAAAGAACCTATCAGGGACCGCCAGCATTGATAAGGGAAGAGGAGAGTGTGCAAGCGAAGCAGCCTTTGTGCGATACGTTATTAACGGCGCGGCCGCTAATTTGATATCTTACATCGCGTCCAAGGGAAACTTTTGCATCATTGCCGCTAAAATAAAAAGAACCGATCAGGGACCACCCGCAATGATAAGGGAAGACAAGAGAGTGCAAGGAAAGCATCCGCAGTGCCATACGTTGCAAACGGTGCGTCCAGAAATTTGACATCTTTTGCCGCAAGCAAGGCAAAGTTGGACACCACGGCAGCATAAATATAAAGAACCGAACAGGGACTGCCAGCAATGACAAGGGAAGAGGAGAGAGTGCAACGAAAGCATCCTTAGTGTTATACCTTTTTAACGGCGCGGTTGCTAACGTGCCATCTTACATCGCGATCAAAGGAAACTTGTCTACCACGGCCGCTGAAATAAACAGAACTGAACAGGGACCACCAGCAATAACAAGGGAAGAACAGAGACTCCAACAAAACGATCCGCAGTGCCATGCATTGTTAACGGCTCGGCCGTTGACCTGACAACTTACTTCGCGATCAAGGGAAACTTGTGCACCACGGCCGCTGAAATAAAAAGATCAAAACAGAGTCCGCCAGCAGTGATAAGGAAAGAGGAGAGAATGCAACGAAAGCATCCGCAGTGCCATACGTTGCAAATGGCGCGACCAGAAATTTGACATCTTACATCGCGACGAAGGGAAAGTTGTACACCACGTCCGCTGAAATAAAAAGAACCTAGCAGGGACCGCCTGCAATGACAAGGGGCAATTGAGCGGTGGACGTCGGAGCGCGAGGGTCAGCGCAGCGCTGCAGCGGAGAGCAGCAGCCAGGGAAGCTCCCCCCCCCCCTCCACGGCGACCATCGTGCACTGCCGGGTGGCAGTCGTGCCGAACTGTCGATCGTCATTGGAGCTCCCCTCTTGCTCTTGGTTGATGGAGAGACGGAAGGCCGCACCTTCCATGTCTCCAATATTCTTGTTTGGTGCAATTCTGGCAATCTTCTCTGATTATGTTGTCTACTTTCTCTCGACCCTCTCAGGAGCGTCAGCTGTGGGCGGTGGCGAAGCGGCCGCTCCAAATTGTCCCAGGAGAGCTGGAACATCTGCTGGTCAGTCCTAGTGGCGGACTGGTGACGTCTCGGCCGCGTCTTGGGACGCGGACAGCCGTATTGTGGCCGTCATCAGGGCCTCCGCTGTCTTCTGCAGCGACTCCGCGATGTTCGCCACCAGCGTGATCGCTGCAGACAGGGAGGCTGTGGCTGCTGTCAGCCCGCCGGTGTCTTCTGTGGCGGTTCTGGGGGCAGCTGGAGTGCGGTTTATGGCATGTGCGTTGCCGCACCTGCCATTTGCCGCGGCGTCATCTCCGCGCCGCGTCTTCTCCAGCGGAGCTTCCGCGTGCGCGTCTTCTTCTGGCGTGCGCTCCCGTGCCCTCTTCTGTGGGGACGCACGCCGTCTTCTGGTGCCTTCGTTGGTGGGGGCGGTAGTGGCAGCATTGCTGCCCGGCGTCGTCTTGGGAGGGCCGGCGCCCTTCGTCGGCCGCTGCTCCCCACGCGCCGCCGACTTTTTTTTCATTTTTTTTTTTTTTTTTTTTTTTTTTGTGTACATATTTTGCGTTGCAGGACCGTCAGCTTTGCTGACTTGCCGTGTAGGTTTGTATTGAGGTTTTTGCTGTTTGGTCACTTTTTATTTCTCTTTCAAGGTCATGGTCACCCTCGACCAGCCTTGGGCATTTTTATTTGGGGCTTGGACTAAGTCCTGTTGTAATTGGGTTTTCTGGGTTGTCCTCTCACTTTTTTCTGGTGGACTCTTCTTTTCCTGGCTATCTATTATTTTGCTTTTTGGTAGTTCTTATTTGTTTGTATCAAACTCTTGACTAACAATTGAGATGGGAGGAGTCAGGAGGGTGCTTCAATTATGCTTCTGGGCACCTTGTACCGATGCCACAGTCTGGGCTTGACTGTTCCTACATCTTCCAGTTGTCTGGTGTTCTCTCGGATGTAGTCCAGTTTTTCGAACGTTTTGGTGGCGAAACGTTTAATGGTGTCAGTTAGCTTATCTATGTCCACCTCCCCATGCATCATGTCGACGTTTGTCCAGGGTGGAACGTCTAGGATCTAGCGGAGGGCTCTATTTTGGACTATTTGGAGGTGGTTTAGGTTGGTTTTACTTGCCGTTCCCCAAGAAGTGCAACCGTAGGTGAGTGGAGGTAAGATTGTCGTTTTGAGCAGTGTCCGTTTGGTTTCTAAGTACAATTCTTTGCTCATGAAAAAAGGGATGAGCGCTTTTGCCATTTGGAGACCTTTTGTTTTCTTTTCGCGGATGTGGTGGGAATATGTCAGTTTCTTATCGAGTGTGATACCTAGGTATTTTACCTCGTTCCTCCATCGTAGCTCCTGTGCGTTTAGCGTGAGGTGGTCGTCTAGTATGGGCCTTTTGTGTGTGAAGACTATTGCAGCTGTTTTGTCGGCGTTTAGTAATAATTTGTTTCTTTTGCACCATATTTCTACTTCGTTTCATTGTGTTTGCAACCTTCTTATTAATGTGGGGAAGTGTCTGCCGCTTGTGAAGAAGGCTGTGTCGTCGGCGAATTGGGCTATTTTAACTAGTGGTGTGAGTGGAATGTCCTTTGCGTAGATATTAAAAAGGGTGGGGGATAGCACCGATCCTTTGGGAATGCCTGCTTCAATTTTCCTTTCGGTCGATCTTTTCCCTTCCACTTGGACAATAAAGTAACGGTCGGCTAGATAGCTGTCCAATAGGTGGATGTAGGTGTCAGGGATTGAGGTGTTGTTTGCGAGTTTGTGGACTAAGTTGTTGTGCCACACTTTGTCGTATGCTTTTTCCCAGTCCAGAAAGACCGCTGCAGTAGAGTTGGAAGTGTTGAATTTTCTGGTGACGTGTTCCGTGAGGCGTAGAACTTGTAGTTCTGCCTAGACTTTCTTCTGAAAGCCGAATTGTTCCGGTCTAATGGTGCGGTCTTCCTGTAGTGATATTTCGATACGATTTAGTATAACTCGCTCTAATATCTTGCCCATTGTGTGGAGGAGGCTTATTGGCCTGTGGTTACTTGGCAATTTCGGGTCTTTTCCCTGCTTGGGGATCGTAATCACTTTTGCCGTTTTCCACGAAAACGAAAGTGTCCGCAAAGAGCTCTGCTTTTGCCAGGGAATCGTAAGCCATCCCTTGTTCACTTTCGATCGCTCTTTTTGGTTGTTGTTGGTTTCGGATGTTTTTAATTAGCTTCCATTCGTCCTGTGTGGTGAGTTCAAAATCGCTCAATCTATCCTCCCACGTTTCTGCTCGTCATTCCACGAGCCTTCTTGAGAGTTCCCGAGAGAGATCATTCATTTGAATACGTCCTCTTGGGTCTCTAGTTTGTTGCCACCTCTTCCTGTGATAGTTTTTCAGGTATCTTAGTTCTCTTAGAAGTGGGGGGAGTTCGTGGTGGTAGCGATTGTTGAAAACAGTGACGGTGGATGCTTGTTTCTCTGCTTGTTTGATGTTGTTTGTGAGGTCCTGTATGGCTATATCTATTGTCTCATTGTTATTGTTGATTGTGAGTGTGGGTTCCACGGTTTCTGTTAGAGTATGTTGCAATTGTTGCCAGTTTATTTGGTGTTTTTTGTTTAGTGGGCAATTTGCTGTGGGTGTGATTCTTATGAATAAGGCTATTACCGGATTGTGGTCGGAAGTGAGGTCGTTTATTGAGTCTAGAGAAATTTCGCTGTTTATTTTTTTCACTATGAAGACGTCGTTTATGTCTGGGTGGTGTGCCGGGTTTCTAGGAATGTACGTTGGGTCGTCTGGACCGTGCACTGTGATGTTGTGAGTGTCCTCTAACCGTAACAGTTGGTTCCCTTTCGGATTTGTGACCCTAGAATTCCACACCGGGTGTTTAGCGTTTATATCGCCTCCTAGTATTGCCCTGGGATGATGGTGAAACAGGGCTTCAATGTCTTCTTCATGAAGTTGTTGGTTTGGTGGAAGGTAAGCTGCTGTGATGGTCGTGGGTCCGTCTTGTGTGTTGATTTTGATTTGTGTTGCTTCCATTGACAGGAGTGGTGGGGTCACTAACATTTCATGTGTTCTGGAGCGCCTAATGAATATGGCAGTGCCTCCGCCCTGTCTGTTAGGTCTGTCGTTTCTGTCCCAAGGTTTTAAGCAAGTTTCTCCTACTAGGAGGATATCTATTTCATGTTCCTGAATGAATGTTTGTACTTCAATCTTTTTGTTTTTGATGCCTTCCGCGTTCCACGTGCAGAACACCAGGTTTCCTTTTGCGTTTCTGGGCATCGCCATCTTAATCGTCCAGCAGATTTAGGACTCCTTCCAGTAGGATGATACCTTTTGTTACCTTGTCGTTTGCATGTCTTAGTTTTTCTGCTGTACTTAGGAGTGTGGTAATGAATTTTTCCTTTTGGAAAAGTTGGAATGTGGCTAGGATTTCCTTAAGTGCTGATCCTAGTGAGTCTCTTGGAAGTTGTGTGTTGTTTTGGGCTGTTTCTGGTGAGCTTTCTGTTTGGTTTTGGGTTTTGCTGGTTCGCCTTTGCCTGGACCCACTTGCGATTTCCGCGTAGGAGGCTTGGCTTTCCCTGTCCGGGGAGGTTGTCTGTTGGACTGATTTTGGCAGTAGCCGTTCTTGTGGTTTCGGTGGCTGGACAGTTATGTTTGGTACTTTGCTTTGTACTGTTGCGGTTGCCAATGTTGTTTGAATTGTTTGGGTACGAGGTCCTCTTTGGTTGTGTGTGTGGTAGTTGTATGGTCTCCTTTTGCGTAAAGCTTCTTGTAAAACCGGACAACCTTTGAAAGTTCCCACATGTTCCCCTTCGCACCGGGCGCATTTTGGTTTGGCTTCCGGTTTGAAGGGGCAGTCTTGTGTCTTGTGGTAGCCTGCACATTTGATGCACCTCGTTGGCATTCGGCAGTAATTCGCCGTGTGATTTAGTCTAAGGCAACGAGTACAGATGGTAGGTTCGTCTTTACTTTCGTAGGCCTCAATTGTGGCTCTTGTGTGGAGGATGCTCCTCTCATGGTATATGCTGTTGGTTTTGTTGTCTTTTGGGAGTGTAACGACCCATATGGGTATTGGTATCAACTGGTTGGAGGTGTTGTCTCGTCGTTTGTACTGATGCACCTGGCTTGGTTTGTATCCTTTCCTTTCGAGGTCTGCTTTTATTTCTGCAGGCTCGACTTCGGTTGGGAGGCGCTTTATGAGGACTTTTTGCTCCCTTTTGTCTTCCGTTTGATGGAAGAAGTGGGGGATTTCCTTCTGTTGCAGAAAAGCAATTGCTGCTTTGTAGTCCTCTATGGTTTCTAGGTGGTATTTTATATTGTCCCCCCGGTATACCGCCTTGAGTTCCCCTTTTATATGTTCTTTTAGGGCGGCGTTTAATTTAGTGTATTCCTTGGTGTGGTATACTACTAGTGGTGGCACTTTTTCGGTTGTTGTTTGGTCCCTGGGTTGTGTGTTGTTTTCTTGTTGTTGGTGGTTTTGTTCCGTGTCTTCCTCTTGTGGGAGAAGGTTGTATTTGTTGGCAGTAGCGAAGCGGCTACTCATGTTGATCTTTTGTTTGGGGAAATTGGTACTGGGAGTGGTCCCAAAGAGGTTACGGGTTACGTACTGGAGGGGTTTCCTCCGTGACCGCTTTGTCACCTTCCCTCTTACGACTTGGAAGCCGTCGTGACTCAGTTGGGTTGGGATTAAGTGTGTCTCGTCTTTTGATGTGGCTGGTTGTGTACTGGATGGTTGTGTACTGGCTGGTTCTTTACTGACTGGTTGTGTGCTGGCTGGTTGTGTACTAGCTGGTTGTGTGTTGGTATTACCTTCTTGTGTGTTCGTTGTTTCTGTAGGTGGGAGTGTGTCTGTTGGTTGGATGTTTACACTTTCGTGTGGAGGTAGTTCTTTGTCATTGCTTTCTTTTGGGTGGATGTCTTCCGCCATACTTGGGGTGGGGTTGGCATTGTTTTCCCTGATGGTGGTGTGTTTTTCGTGTGCACTCTTGGGCGGCTGGTGACTGTTCTGGATTTTGGTCCGACCTTCGCCATCAATGCATGGAGGGGTGGGGAAAGTGGGGGGGGGCATGTTCTATCCTACTCGCGGGAGGCTGTCTGAACCCTCAATCACTGTGCCTGGCCTAGTAGAACGCGGGCTTGTCCCGCCGCAGCAGGGGCCCTGGCTCTACAGCGTCCCCTAACACTAACAACCCTTATTCTGGCTGTCCAGAATACTCGCCTATCAGCTAAGAGCACGGCCTAAGGTTGCTCGACAAATTTTGCTTTTTCGTGAGAGGACAAAATTTTGCTTTTTTGCGAGAGGACAAGGTAATTGGGAAGAGTGCGAGAGGGGCGGGGTATGTTGAGTCTGCCGTCCGGGGTGGACGGTGACGGCGCGCTGGTGGTGGCCGGCGGGGGCAGCTGCGGCGCACGGTGTGCACCCTGGGCGCGCTATCGTGCTTCTGAACCCGCTACTGCCTGTAGCAGCGGTCGGGAGCGGCGCGGTGCGTGGAGGGAGCGCTCCGGTGGCGGCGCGGCGAGGGCCGCTGTGGCGCACGATGTGCACCCTAGGCGCGCTGCCGCGCGACTGAGCCCGCTACTGCAGGGAGTAGCGGACGGGCGCAGCTCCAGCGGTCGGCGGGGAGGGAGCGCTGGCGAAGGGGCAGCGGCGGCGGTGCGTCCTCACGCTTCGGCATCCAGGTCTCGTCTCCGTCGCGTGCATTTTTTTTTTGTTTTTTTTTTTTATTTTTTTTTTATTTTTTTTTTTTTTTTGTGTCTCTGTTTGTGAATAGGCCCGTCGGCTTTGTCGACTTTCCGTATATGGGTGTGTTTGTGGTGGTTTTGTGCTGTTGGGGCACTCTTTATTTACGCTTTGGGGGTAGATGATCGTTACTGTTCTTTCGGACTTTGTCCGCCAATCAGCCCCCGTAGGTGGCCTTCTTTTTTCCTTTGTTGGATGGTCGTTGAGTTGTTGTGGTGTTTTGCATTTTTTCGCTAGTCTGTCGTGCCTGCTTATTCCTGTTGTTGCTGCTGATTAGATTTGGGGAATGTTGTTTTGTTTTCCTAGCATAGCTTGCTTTGGGGTTTGTCTGACTGGGTCAGTTTTTGTTCCTGGCAAGACTACCTAGGGATTTTCTGACAAGGTCAGCAGTCTGATTTTGCCTAGTTGTTTCTGATGGCTATTAATTTGTTGGCTCTTCTATAAGGCTCCTGGGGACCTTTTGTTTGTGCCATAGTTTGGGTTTTGTAACTCCTACATCTCGGAGGTGTCTGCTATTGCCTCTTAGGATGTCTAACTTTTTGTAGATTTTGGTGGCTAGTTTTTTAATTGTTTCGTCCAGAGTGTCCATCTCCAGTGCCTCGTGGATGTCTTTAGTTCTTGTCCAGGGTGGTGCCTTCAGGATCCATCTGAGTGCCTTGTTTTGAACAATTTGTAGGTCATATTTTTTTGTTGCGCAGGCTGTGCCCCATGACGTGCAGCCATACGTCATGGTGGACAGGACTGTGCTTTGATACAATGTCCTTTTTGTTTCCTTCTTTAGGTTTTTGCTGGTGAATAGTGGGAGGAGGGCCTTTGTCACGGCCATTGCCTTCTGCTTCTTATCTGCTATGTGTTTGTGGTAGAGTAATTTTTGATCCAACGTTACTCCCAGGTATTTCACGTCCTTACGCCATGGCAGCTCTTGGGCATTGAGGACCAGTTTGTTGTCGAGGATGGGTTTTTTGCGCGTGAAATAAACTGCTGTGGATTTAGTTGCATTTAGTTGCAGTTTGTTGTGTCTGCACCAGATCTCTATTTTCTGTAGTTGTCGTTGGAGTCGTCCGATGTTGATTTTGTGCCGTTTGCCACTGGTGAAGAAGGCCGTGTCATCGGCAAATTGCGCGAACTGGACTTGTGGCTCCAGCGGGATGTCAAAAAAAATGTTCAAATGTTTGTTAAGCTTATGGGACTTAACTACGGGGTCATCAGTCCCTAAACTTACAAACTACTTACGAACTAGGACGGCACAAATATCCATGCCCGAGGGGGGATTCGAACCCCCGACCGTAGTGGCCGTGCTGACCGTGACTGTAGCGCCTCAGTCACCTCGGCCACCGCGGCCGGCCGGGATGTCATTCGCGTATATGTTGAATAGAGTCGGTGAAAGTACCGACCCTTGCGGTATGCCAGCTCTTAGTGATCTTGCGCTTGATTGTTTGCCATCGGAGTCCACTATGAAGTACCTGCTTGACAGGAAACTGTCAATTATTTTCGTGTAGGCTAGTGGGATGGTGGTTTGGTTTAATATTTTCCATATGAGGTTGTCGTGCCAAACCTTGTCAAACGCTTTTTCCCAGTCGAGAAAGATCGCAGCAGTGGAGTTTTTGTAGTTCATATTTTTCGACACATGCTCTGTTAGGCGGAGTAGTTGGAGTTCCGCAGACACCTTTCGTTGGAATCCGAACTGCTCTGGTCGTAGTGTGTTGTTCTCGTTCAGGGCTTGCTGTACTCTGCTGAGGATTATCCTCTCGAGGAGTTTGCCCATCGTAGGTAAGAGGCTGATTGGGCGATTGTTACTGGGTATGCTGGGATTTTTACCTGATTTGGGGATGGTGATTAATTTTGCTTTCTTCCAGGCAGGGGGAAAGTGGTGGAGCTGTAAACATTTGTTGATTATACGGGTGATTAGGATTATTGGTTTGCGCGGGAGATTTTTCAGGTGTAAGTGGCTGATTTTATCTAGCCCTGGAGCTGTTTTGCCGCTGCGTTTTTTGATTTCTCTTTTGATTTCTGAGGGGGTGGTGAGAGTGGGGGCATGGGTGGGTTTGTGTTTTGGAGCGCTTCGATCTCTCTGGTTATATTGTCGTCATGTCGCTGTTCTTCAAGTGTCCGGACTTCTACCTGAGGGAGTGAATTTTGTTCTTCAAATGTGTCGGCCAGTAGTTCGGCCTTTGATATCTCATCGAACACTGTGCCTTGTGGTCCCCTAAGTGCTCTCCGGCCTGACTGTTCTCCTTTTAGAGCCTTTACCAGTCGCCATTCATCCTGCGTTTGCAGTGTGAACTGCTCCATTTTGTCTTCCCAAGTTTCAGATCTCCATTCGGTTAGACGTTTCTGTAATTCTCGTTGGAGCCTGTGTGCCTCGATTCGATCTCTTGGATCTCCTGTTCGTTGCCATCGCCTTCTGGCTCTATTTTTTATGTATCTGAGATCGCGGAGGGATTGGGGAAAGACGTCCTTGTGATTAAGGTGGGTGGTTTTGGTGGTAGCGTCTTTGATTGCTGTTCGGATGTTGTGTGTTAGATCTTGTATAGCTGTGTCGATTTTATCTGTTGTAGATAGGTCAGTTGTTGGATTTGTTGTTGCCGTTAGAGTAGTTCGGAAATGGGTCCAGTTGACGGTGTAAGTTGTATGGGAGGGTTCAAGGGGGGGAATTACATTGTTGAGTTTCTACATCTACATCCATACTCCGCAATTCACCGTAAGGTGCGTGGCGGAGGGTACACTGTACCACTACTAGGCATTTCCTTTACTATTGCACTCCCAAATTGAACGAGGAAAAAAAGAATGCCTATATGCCTCCGTACGAGCCCTAATTTCTCTTATCTTGTCTTTGTGATCTTTACGCGAAATGTAAGTAGGCGGCAGCAAGATCGTACTACTCAGCTTCAAATTCCGGCCCTCTAAATTTACTTAACAGAAATTCACGAAAAGAACGTCGTCTTTCTTCCAGCTATCCCCAATTGAGTTGCCGGAGCATTTCCGTGACACTCGCGCATTGGTCGAACCTACTGGTAACAAATCTAGCTGCTCGCCTCTGAACCGCCTCTATGTCTTCCTTCAAACCGATCTGCTGCGGGTCCCAAATACTTGAGCAATACTCAAGACGTGGTCGTACAAGCGTTTTATACGCGGTCTCCTTTAAGTAGTACTGGGTCATGGTTGGATGAGAGTGTGTGGCGGATCTCCATATTTATGTTGTCCGGGATGTTTTTGGTTAAGATGATGTCCATTACATCAGGGTGTTGTCCTGGAGTACGGGGGAAGTGGGTAGGTTCATCTGGTCCTTGTACTATGAATTGGAGGGGAGTTTCGAGGGCTAATAGTTGGGATCCTCTTGGGTTTATGACGCGAGAGTTCCAAAATGGATGCTTCGCGTTCATGTCTCCAGCTAGGAGAATTTTGGGGTAGACGTCAAGGACTGCACGTAGATCTGCCTCAAGAAGTCTTCCTTTGGGGCGGAGGTATACCGCTCCTAACATAATGGGTCCATCTTTGCTGTTTATTTTTATAAGTGTTACTTCTAGTTCTTCTGTTTCCGGGGCAGGGATGGCTTCATGGGTGATTGTATTCTTGATAAAGATGGCTGTGCCGCCGCCGCGACGATGGAGTCTGTCTGTGCGATAGGTGGTCATGTTTCTAAAGCGGAATGTATCTGTGGGTTTTAGGTGGGTTTCTGAGACCATTAATATGTCCACATCGTGTTCTATGAGGAATGCTTGAGTTTCAATCTTTTTTCGCTTTAGGCCATCTACATTCCAGTTGCAGATGGTTGTGAATCGTTTCCTAGGAGTGTGGCCTGCCATTTTTAATCGGACAGCGTTAGGGCGGCTTCAAGCAAGATGATAGTTCGTGATGTTTGGTCTTCAGCTGCTCGGAGTTTTTGTGCCGTTTGGACGATGGTATCAATTAGTCTTTTCTTGTTGATCTGCTGTAGTGTTTCCCATATGGTAGCAAGAGCTGTGCCTAGTTCAGATAGCTGTTTTGAGGTTTCTATAGCTCTTGGTTGGGTGGCTGTGCCGATTCCAGATGGTTGTTGTGTGGGTTCTTCTGTTCTTGGGTGAGTGGTTGGAGCTGGTGGGTGCTGTTTGGGGGATACTGCCTCTGCATAGGTGGTTGGATACCTGGTTATTGTTCTGTGATTTGGTGGGTTTGGAACATTCATCGGGGGTTGGGGAGCGTTTTGTGGTTGCGATTGTTCTTGTGGGTGGGATAGTTTGGCTGGATGTGGGGTGCGATTTGCTGCCACCTGATATGGTCTTAAGCATTTTTGGTATTCTGGGCATCCTCTGAAGTTGGCTGGGTGGCCTTCTCCACAGTTTGCGCAGGTTGGTGGCTCTGATCTGGGTTTTGTGCAGTTGTGAGAGTGGTGGTGTCCAGCACAACGGACGCATCTGGCGGGCAGTTGGCAGTAGTTTGCTGTATGATCTAACCTCTGGAAGCGGTGGCATTGAGTTGGCCCAATTCTGGCTCTGTAGGCTTCTACACTAACTACCATGTTTAATAAGTGACGTATTTCATAGAGATTGTCCGCTTCTTTTATTTGTGGAGTGGCTATTTGGAATGTCCCTTGGTGGATGAGTTCATTGGTCTCTCTGTTTCTCTTTTTATGTTCGAAAACAGAGGTTATGGTGTGTCCTAGATCCTGCATGGCAGATTTTACCTCAGCCTCAGGAGTTCTGGGTATTAGGCCTTTTATGACGAATCGCCTGTTTCTTTCGTCAGCAAGTTGGTGTCTGAAAAACGGCAGATTTTCTTCTCTGAGGAGTTTCTCTGCTTCTTTGTAGTCTTCAGGTGTGTCAAAGTGGTACTTAACACTATCACCTCTGAAGATGGCCTTGAGGGGCCCTTTCAGTTTATCAGTGAGTGCCTTGTTGATCTTTATGAAGTCACAAGGCTGGTGGACTACTATCGGTGGAATTTTGGTTGAAGGTGGCTCTGGACCCGGTCTTTCGTTGTTTGTGGCAGAGTAACCTGTGTGGTTGGGGATTGGATTTGGTTCGGTCGGTTCGTTTTGAGTTAGGGTTGCTTCTAACAGGGCGCTGTCTGGTTCTGCCTCTGTCGGTTGATTTTGAGTGAGTGCGGCAGTTGGTAGTTCCTCAAGGAGGTCGAGTACTCGGTATATGTTGTGGTCTTCGAATGTGATTGTTTCTTGGACCTTTTGCTGGTGTCGTTTAGGTGATCGCCTTGTTTTGACCTCTCTGAACTCTACTTCCTCTCAGCTGTTTGAGGGAGTAGAGGGACGTTGTGGTGTTGATTCTAGGCTTGTGTTGGCATGTTGTGGCGTTGTCTCTAGGCTTGTGCTGGCAGGTTGATTGACTTTTGGTGGGCATGAAGGTGATGTTATTCTCGCATCCATGTTTGCAGGTTGATAGTTGGGCATTTGGACTTGTTTCTACGTAGGTCGTGAGAGTGGAGGCATGGAGATGGACACTATACGCGAACTCTAGCCTTGCCCTAGCTTTTTAAATCAGGCCTGGCAGACCGCGGACTTGTCCCGCCGCAGCAGGGGCCCTGGCTCTGCAGCGTTCCCTATCACTAGCAGTCCCTAAATTCCAGCTGTCTGGAATTAGCTCACCTATTACCTACTTTCGGCACGACAGACTAGCGACAATTTTTGCTTTTCCGTGATCAGCGCGGCCTTGGCTGCGCGATGGCGGGTGCCTTGGCGGCGGGGCCCTCCTCAGCAACGGCTGTGGGTGCTCTTATCGGCGACGGTGGTAACGGCGGCGGCGTCCTCCTCAGCGGCAGCGGCAGCGGCGGCGGTGACGAAGTCCTCCTCAGCGGCGGCGGCTGCGGCGGCGGCGACGAAGTCCTCCTCAGCGGCGGCGGCGGCGACGAAGTCCTCGTCAGCGGCGGCGGCGGCGGCGGTGGCGGCGGCGGCGGCGACGAAGTCCTCCTCAGTGGCGGCGGCGACGAAGTCCTCTTCAGCGGCGGCGGCGGCGGCGACGACGAAGTCCTCCTCAGCGGCGGCAGCGGCGACGAAGTCCTCTTCAGCGGCGGTGGCGGCGGCAGTGGCGGCGGCGGCGATGAAGTCCTCCTCAGTGGCGGCGGCGACGAAGTCCTCTTTAGCGGCGGCGGCGGCGGCGGTGGCGGCAGCGGCGGCGGCGGCGACGAAGTCCTCCTCAGTGGCGGCGGCGACGAAGTCCTCTTCAGCGGCGGCGGCGGCGGCGGCGGCGGCGACGAAGTCCTCCTCAGCGGTGGCGGCGGCGACGAAGTCCTCTTCAGCGGCGGCGGCGGCGGCGGTGGCGGCGGCGGCGGCGGCGGCGGCGGCGACAAAGTCCTCCTCACCGGCGGCGGTGGCGGTCGCGACGGCGGCGGCGACGAAGTCCTCCTCAGTGGCGGCGGCGACGAAGTCCTCTTCAGCGGCGGCGGCGACGAAGTCCTCCTCAGTGGCGGCGGTGGCGACGAAGTCCTCTTCAGCGGCGGCGGCAGCGGCGGTGGCGGCGGCGGCGGCGGCGGCGAAGAAGTCCTCCTCAGTGGCGGCGGCGACGAAGTCCTCTTCAGCGGCGGCGGCGGCGGCGGCGGCGGCGGCGACGAAGTCCTCTTCACCGGCGGCGGCAGTGGCGGTGGCGGCGGCGCCGGCGGCGACGAAGTCCTCCTCAGTGGCGGCGGCGACGAAGTCCTCTTCAGCGGCGGCGGCGGCGGCGGCGGCGACGAAGTCCTACTCAGTGGCGGCGGCGACGAAGTCCTCTTCAGCGGCGGCGGCGGCGGCGGCGACGAAGTCCTCCTCAGTGGCGGCGGCGACGAAGTTCTCCTCAGTGGCGGCGGCAGCGGGGGCGGCAGCTACGACCCACTTTGCCGCAGCTCTGGCCATGGGCGAGCCCAGGTCGACACGACAACTTTGCTCGCGTCTTTACAAAGACACGTGCCCTCGGGCGTCTGCGCGCTAGCGAGCGAAGCGAGCGCCTCGGCTGCCAGCGCCAGACTGGCTCGTCGCGTGCAGCAGCGGCCGAAGAGGACGGGCCGCCGCGCGGACGGCATAGGAAGGGGCGACCGGCCACCCAGCCCCCTCCACTACCTGCGGCCGGCGAGAGCAGCGAGGTGGCAGTAGTATCTTCCACTGTCACTCGATCTTTAGCACTGCAGACAATTAGTAGCACTAAGCTACAGTCAACATCTGCAGCATGCCAGAGCACTGAGCCATTAAAGTGTCGGTATATAACAATGTACAAAACGTGTAGACAATTAAAAACTTTACAAAAAGCAAATCTGATGTCAGCCAACAACAGAAGAAAGAAGAAAACAAGAAAGAAGACCATTGGAGGCACAGCCCATAGGGCTAATACTCCACCAACAGTCGGGGAAACAGTCCCCAACGAAATAGCTGATAGCGCGAGGCGGCAGTCGACCAGGAGCGGCCGAGGCATACGGACCTCGGCGCGGACGGCGAAAGAGGCGGTGACGGCGGCCACGTGGTGGCGCACAGCAGACCGCGAAGCAGCGAAGAACAACGGAGGACCATCGCGGTCTCACCTCTCGGAGGGCGAGTCACATCCAAAGAAAGCAAATTGTTGTCGCCCGCGCGCTAGTATACTAGCACGCGGAAAAACAAAAGAGCAAAAATTGTTGTGAAGCTCCGAAACGGAGCACAGGTCCAGTCATAGCGCCACGCAGCAGATCACTTCTGCACCCCAAAGCATAGGGAAAACACTTGTCAGGACCGAGGCACCCTACCCCCGAACCCGACGTTTCGGCGGTACTGTCTGGCCTCGAGCTCCGCGCACGGTAGTGTCGGGAAACCCGTATTGCGTGGCCACACCACCACAACACTACTCCAAAACACTATGGAGACACATGATAGGGACAGACAGCACACGCCGCCACCGACGTGCGCCAACCCCAGGAGAAGGGACATCTCTTCGATCCCACCCCACCACCAACCACTGTGCACACCCCACAACAGAAAACAGATGAGAGACAGCCCGGAATCACCGACCGACAGTGAACCCAGCCCATGCCGCGTGTCGTTCTGCGACATAGGCCGGAACACGTACCTAATCACTGGCTTACCACAAGACATTACGCAACCAAAGTTCAAGACCTTCATCAACCAATACCTTAAAGCAGGGGTCAATAGAAGGATCACATCGCTCACTGTCACCAAGCATGGGAAAGTATTCCTCGAAGTAAAGGAGAGAGGACTCGAAGTCTACCTTAAGAGCGAACTAAGGCGCGCTACCTTCGACAAAGCGGAGGTAAGATGGCTCAAACCACGGACGCCCAACATCACAATCCGAAAGCAGCAGCCCCCCTCCCTCTCGGTGATATTAAAGAAAATACCGGTAGACACCGAAAAGCAGGATGTCAAAACACAGCTAAAGGAACAGGGTTTGGACATCGCAAACGCATGGAGGATAAAAACGCGGGGAACAGACACCAAAACAGAAAAGTGTAGGGTAACCACGTATAACCCAAAGACAGTAGACAGGTAGCTATCAGAGGGGGCAGTAATAGACTACAAAGTGAGGCATGCCGAACCCCCATATGACCCACCATCGGTTCCGGCCCAGGGTAGGAAATGTATGGCCTTTGGCCATACAGCAGAGAAGTGCAAGAACGACGCCAGGTGCGCGAGATGTGGTGGGGCGCACAGCCTGTCGCAATGCAACATGCAACAACCCGAAAAGTTTGTCACTTGCTCGGAACAACACTCATCACTGTCGTTCAAATGCAAACAGCGACCCAAGTCAGTAAAAGAAGGGGAAACCCGAGGCCCCATTGCAACATACGAAAACCATGAAACCGAGGCACATGACACACAAAATGGAAGCATATACCAAGAGGAGCTTGTCCACAAGAACGACCTGATCAGGCTAATGACCACGATCCTCGTTGATCTGTTCCAAGAGAGGCGTGATGAGGTCAAATAAGCAATTGACAGGGCATCCAAACAGATACTAGGGAGGGGAGTAATAGCAACACAAGTAAACAACCTCTTACACATCACAATTAAAGAAGCATGGGACCCAGAAAAACACTTTTTCAACTTCCTCAGCACACACATACACTCAACACCAAATCACAAACAACACACACAAAGAGACGACACACAACAGTAACCTCCACACCCAATCCACAAACCAAAACAACCGCAGAAATGGCGCACACACAAGAACAAACACAAACACTTAATCTACTCTTTGTAAACACTCAAGGCATTAAAAACAAACGGACACTACTCATACACACACTGAAAACTGAAGACATACGCATAGCTGCCGTAGCCGAAACATGGTTAAAAGACACAGACAAATGCAACTTAACAGGTTACAATACATACCGCAAGAACAGACAGGACGGTAGAGCAGGCATAGCAATTTATGTCAGAAACGACATCGCAACCAAGGAACTGCCGCTGCCAGCAGCATATAACAACATAGAAGCCATGCTTATTAGGACGACCGATCGAAACAGAAGGCCTCTTAACATAGCCTGCCTCTACAATACCCCTGAAACTCCACTACCCATACAGTTTATACAGTACATCACCTCGCAACCAAACACTATACTAATGGCCGACCTCAATGCAAGGCACCACCAGCTAGGTGACAGACAAGACAATAGAAATGGAAGAATTCTATTCGACCTCCTCACAACAGAGCCAATTACTAGATTACCTATATACGAACCAACCTTCATTGGTCACCAGGGCACATCTGCACCTGACCACGTACTATACAACCTAATAGATAACACAATAACTCAACCCAGAACTGGCAACTCCATAACAAGCGACCACATTCCAATCCTCTTCTCAACAACAGCAAGCCAACCACCTCCACCCATCCCCACCAGGCGCACCATACATAAGTACAAGGATGCAGACTGGAACAAATACAAAGAAACCCTCACTGAGGAATTCATGTGCCCAATCTGCATAACAGATACACAAGACCTAGACTTAATTACAACAAAACTAAACACTGCATTCCAGAAAGCCATCCAAGAAGCCATCCCCACAATAACCATAGAAAATTGGAAACCAACTATCCCCCAGGAAGCCCTCAATCTCATAAGTCAGAAAAAACAACTGCACAGAGAGATGAGGCGAGACAGAAACCCAGACCTAAAACGCCAATGGAACAGACTAAATGCAAGGATAAAAAGAATTATTTCGGAACATAAGCAACGACAGTGGGAAGACACCTGCACCAAACGTAACTACAGGGAAGGGAAAAAATTCTGGGACAGATTCAAAACTCTAGCTGGGCAAAGGAAAATAACCAAGACCACACTACTAATAAACAATGAACCTACCACTGATGAGAAAGAACAGGCAGATGCTTTTAAACAAGTACTGCATGAGGTATACGCCTTCCCCACTGATGATAAATTTAATGAAGCATTCAGACACCACATAGACACCACACTACCACACACACTTGAAACACCAACAACCGACCCAGAAACCCAATCACTCCTCACACAACACATCACCGAAACAGAAATAGCAGACGCAATCTACAATGGAAGAAACACAGCACCAGGATAAAGCAACATAAAAAGACTACACCTCCAAAAAACCCCTACATCTCCTCCTACATATCCTCGAAACAATGTTTAATTATTGCCTCCACCATGAAACCTTCCCATCCAGCTGGAAAACCAGCAAGACCACCCTAATTCCAAAATCAGACAAACCTAGAACCGATCCCAAATCCTAGCGGCCCATCTCCCTCCTGGACGTCATAGGCAAAACCTATGAATGCATAATAACTGATCGCCTCAAAACATACATTGAAACACACAACATTCTTCCCCTTATACAATCAGGCTTCAGAGCAAACCACTCCACTAGCGATCCACTTTTCAAACTCACAGACACCATTACACAAGGATTCAACAAAGGACACTGTACCCTTGCAATAATGCTGGACATCGAACGAGCGTTCGACAAATTATGGAATCAGGGACTTCTCTATAATTTAATAAAACAAGGACTACCTACCAAAGTAGTCAGAATAGTAGAGAAGTACCTGACCAATAGAACGTGCATCGTACACGTGGGTGAGCAAAAACCAGAAGGCTTCACACCACAAGCCGGGGTACCACAAGGAGGAATTCTGTCACCACTCCTATACTCATTATACACTGCTGATATCCCCATTCCACCAACACAAACAGTAACGGTAGGCCTATATGCTGATGATACAGCATATTGGTGTACCGAACTATGCACAACCACAACACAACACAAAGCACAGAGATACATACAGAGACTAGACACCTGGATGGCACAATGGAGAATCCACCCCAACCCCATTAAAACACAAACCATACTCTTTCAACACAGACACTTAACACGAAAAAAAAACAAGACACAAACGACATACACCTGACACTCTGGAACACCCCCCTTAGGCTAACCAATGATGTGAGATACCTCGGTGTGTACCTGAACGAACATCTTAACTGGAAATCCCACCTCAGCCACACATTAAACAAAATCCGCAAAAGACAAAACCTCATCCGACAAGTTCAGGGGCGTTTCCGCGGATGTGAAACAAGAACTGCACTCCATACGTACATAACATTTGTCAGGCCAAACCTAGAATATGTGGTAGCCCCGTAAGGAGGAGTACAGGAGCCGATAGCCAAAGAAATGTACAGCACAGAACGAAGGCTACTCCGAAGCATCGCGAAACTACCAGCCCAAACACCAAGCAACGAGGTGTACGACACAACACAAATAAAACCACTACAAACAAGAATGGCCAAACTGCGAGCCAGATATGGCAGAAAGATTTTACAAAGAAGGCCAGACATGGATCACATAATCTCAACTCCCCACAGAACAACACGGAAACCAAAATACAAATACATCATACTATCCATGACAGTTGCACAAAACACAGCCAAAGCATACCCTGACCTCACACCAATAATACAAAACACCATAACACCAACACACCTAGACGAGCGAGAAAACAACTAAAAACACTCACACAAAGTAACAACAAAAACCAAAACCAAACAGAAAAACACACACATACACACAAACCACAACAACTACCCTCTCTAGTACTACTAGGACTGCGAGGACTGTTAATACACCAAAAACTCAAAAGCTGAAACAAGATGAAGAAAGAAAAAAAAATGTTCAAATGTTTGTAAGACTTATGGGACTTAACTACGGGGCTATCAGTCCCTAAACTTATAAACTACTTATGAACTACTTACGAACTAGGACGCCACAAATATCCATGCCCGAGGGGGGATTCGAACCCCCGACCGTAGTGGCCGTGCAGACCGTGACTGAAGCGCCTCAGTCTCCTCGGCCACCGCGGCCGGCGAAGAAAGAAAAAAGAAACAACAAACCAAGAAGAAACATAAATGAGAGACCACAATAGACTCTCCCGCACACATCCAAACCAACACCAACGAGCTAAGAGATGGCAAAACACAAACACACACACAAACACACAGTGCGAAACATCAAAACAAACACCAAACCTTTGTACCACAGCAAATATAACAAAAATACACACACCTATACTATACTATTAAATACTACAACAAAAAGGAACTGAAAATACAATTACAAATAATACAACTACTACATATTAATATTATTATTATTGTACCAAATAACCTTATATTATAAAATTGTATGATCGAGAAACAATATGTGAAAAACGAATTTGTACAAATGTAAATGTAAATTTAAGTACTAATAACATTGTATAACTATGAATATTGATAAATTGCAAAAATTATTGTAAAACTATTATGTAATTTCCACATATTGCAAGAAAGATGTAATAAAAGGAAAAAAATGTATCCTAAAACCCATGGCTGCAAAGGGCAAATCAGCACGCCCTGTAACAGCCTGCTCCTTATCCCCTTCACGGAAAGGAGAATGAAATGTGCAAAAAAAAAAAAAAAAAAAAAAAAAAAAAAAAAAGAAAGAAAAAGAAAAAAAAGGGAAGAGGAGAGAGTGCAACGAAAGCATCCACAGTGTCATACCTTTTTAACGGCGCGTCGCTAACTTGCCATCTTACATCGCGATCAAAGGAAACTTGTCCACCACGGCCGCTGAAATAAACAGAACTGAACAGGGACCACCAGCAATAATAAGGGAAGAACAAAGACTCCAACAAAAGGATCCGCAGTGCTGAGCGTTGTTAACGGCTCGGTCGTTGACCTGATATCTTACTTCGCGATCAAAGGAAACTTGTGCACCACGGCCGCTGAAATAAAAATATCTGAACAGAGAGCGCCAGCAGTGATAAGGAAAGAGGAGAGAATGCAACGAAAGCATCCGCAGTGCCATACGTTCCAAACGGCGCAGCCAGAAATTTGACATCTTTCGCCGCAAGCAAGGCAAAGTTGGTCACCACGGCCGCAGAAATAAAAAGAACCGAACAGGGAACTGCCAGCATTGGTAAGGGATGTTGAGAGAGTGCAACGAAAGTATCCGCAGTGCCATAGGTTGTGAACGGCGCGGTCGCTAACATGACATCTTACATAGCGACCAACGGTAACCTGTGCACCACGGCTGCTGAAATAATAAGATCCGAACAGGGACCTCCAGCAATGATTAAGGGAAGAGAAGAGAATGCAACGAAAGTATCCGCAGTGCCATACGTTGCAAACAGCGCGGCCGCAAATTTGACACCTTACGGCGTAAGCAACGGAAAATTGGTCACCATGGACGCAGAAATAAAAAGAACCGAACAGGGAACGCCAGCAGTGATAAGCAAGATGAGAGAGTGCAACCAAAGCATCCTTAGTGCCGTATGTTGTTAACGGCGCGGCCGCTAATTTGACATCTTACGTCGCGACCGAGGGAAACTTGTGCACCACGGCCGCTGAAATAATAAGATCCGAAAAGGGACCTCTAGCAATGATAAGGAAAGAGGTGAGAGTGCAACGAAAGCATCCGCAGTGCCATACGTTTTTAACGGCGCGGCCGCAAATTGGACATATTACGCCGTAAGCAACGTAAAGTTGGCCATAACGGACGCAGAAATAAAAGGAATCGAACAGGGACCGCCATCAGTGATAAGGGAAGACGAGAGAGTGCAACGAAAGCATCCGCAGTGCTATTCGTTGTTAACGGTGCGGCCGCTAACTTGCCATCTTATATCGCGATCAAAGGTAACTTGTGTACCACTTCCGCTGAAATAATAAGGACCGAACAGTTACCGCCAGTAATGATAAGGGAAGAGGAGAGAGTGCAACCAAAGCATCCGCAGTGCCATATGTTGCAAACGGTGCGGCCGATAACTTTATATCTTACATCGCGACCAAGGGAAACTTATGCGCCACGGCCGCTGAAGTAAAATGATCCGAACAGGGGCCGCCTGCAATGATAAGGGAAGAGGAGAGAATGCAACGAAAGCATCCGCAGTGCCACACGATGTTATCGGCGCGGCCGCAAATATGACACCTTACGTCGCAAGCTTCGTAAACTTGTCCATCACGGCCGTTGAAATAAAAAGAACCGAACAGGGACCCCCAGTAATGGTTGTTGTTGTAGTTGTTAGTCATTGTCGTGACGTTTTCGAGTACGGACGCAACTGCGAAGGGTGTGGCGAACTGACGTGCGGCGGCGCTTGCGCCGTTGCCTGCCTAATCCGACCCCCCAACTATGCCGACCCATGCTATGTTCATGGACACGATGGACGCTGTTTTGGACTTCGTAAATACTGCGCTGTCTGCTCCGCTGCTCCGCTGAAGATGATGAGCAGTCTGCTGCACCTGTGCAGCGTGCTATGGAGGGTAACAACAAAAGAAGAGCGCCGACGGCGACAATCAGTGCTCGGCTTTCGTATAAAGAGAAGAAGGTGAGGCCGCGTGCCGCTGCAACGTCTACCTCTGCTCGACTTCGGCCGCAAGGAAGAAAGACGACATCTTGTCCCTCTCCTGAAGCCGATGGCTTCGTCTTGGCCCGCCGAACGGCGCGGCCAATTCAGCTCGGATCGTCGACGCCAGTTGACGTTACTAATCCTTTCAGCGTGCTGTCTGGTACTGCTGCCGACCCACCACCTGCGCCGAAGAAGGACCCTCCGCTCCCGCCGGTGTTTCTTAGTACACGTCAGCGTACAAAGAACTGCAAAAGTTCCTGCAGGAATGGACAACTGCAGTATACAGTGTGAAGATGATTGGGCGGGACCTCTACAAGGACACACTTCGATCTGCTGACGACTACCGCCGTGTCACCAAGGAAGCGTCGGACAGAGGCATCCCATTCTATACCCACGCTGCCGAGCCGGACAAGGTCCTCAAAGTCGCCATTCACGATCTCCCATTCAACATGGCGACTGACCATATACAGGCAGAACTTGCCGATATCGGATTCGCCGTTCGCACGATCGTGAAGTTGAAGCATCCGAAATCTAAAGAAGACATACGCCTGTATCTCGTTGTCGCCAGTGACTCTCCAGAGAACAAGAAGCTGTACCAACTGAAGAGACTGGCCAACGTTGTTGTGCGGACTGAACTTCTTCGTTCCAAGAGGGGCCCTGTGCAGTGCTACCGCTGCCAGGGCATCAACCAAGTTGCCCGCCTCTGTTCGATGCCGGACAGGTGCGTCAAGTGCGCTGGCAACCACAGGGGCCGCGACTGCAAACTTGCCCGCTCTGAAGCTCCGACCTGCGCGCTGTGAGGCGGCGGCCACGTGGCGTTCTACCGCTGCTGCAACGTATGGAAGAAGGCTATCTCCCGCCAACGTGGGGACGCGCGCGAAGCGGACTGCCCCCGTACGTCTTGGCGTCCCCTTTGCTGCTGCTGTTCATCCCCACAACGCACTGAAGATTCTTCCCCTCTTCCACTCCGGTGTCAGCACTGATGTCGGATCCTGTGCCGCTGCCGGAGCAGAGGGGACAGCCTACTCCGGAACTTCCTCCCGCTCTTCTCGCCCCCCGCGGTCGTCGCGCCATCGTGGTCATCGCCGAGCTGCTAAAGTTGCCCAGCTTCCTCCGAACGCGGCACGACCACCAGAGGGCCCTTCTGGCGATGCAACGCTGACTACCGGTTTCAGCGCCCCGGCTGTCACTCCTGCGCCGCCAGCCGACCTCCGCGGCCTCATCGCGCAACTGACGGCTCTCATGACCAGCATGACACGGCTCATTGAGGTTCTTACGCAGCAGCTTACTGCCGCAGTGCCGACGCCTTCTATGGCAGCCTCCGCCACCGCCTCCACTCGACCTGCCGATGGACTGAGTTAGAAACCTTACCATCGCCACGTGGAACACCAACGGCGTCCGCACTCAGGTTGGTGAGTTCCGCGAGTTTCTCCGAGAAGAAGCCATGGATGCAGGAGACCAAGCTCAAGCCTGGTGTCGACGTCCGGGCGGCTAACTACACGTGCTATCGCCAGGATAGGCCCACTGCCGGGGGTGGCATCGCCATCTACATTAGGAATGGCTTTCGCCACCACGATATCGTCCTTCCCCAGCTGACGGTATTGGAAGCTTCTGGCGACGTGGTCCACACGTCCGTCGGCTCCGTTACATTTGTTTCGGTGTACAAGCAGGCGAACCGCCGCTTCGACACCACCGACTTCGATATCCTGCTCACGCTGCAGGGCAAAGTATTCCTCGCCGTTGATTTGCATTCGCAAATGCAAATGGCCGCAGTCTCCTCCGAGCGGCTGATCGGCACAACGCCATAACTGTGGGGCCCTATGAGCCCACCATCTTCCCTGAACGTGGGCAGCCCGTCATCGACATCATTCTGGTGAAAGGCATTCCACATCATATATATGCCTCCACCAGGAACGTGCTCTCGTCGGATCACATGCCGGTGATCTTTGACGTCAACCTCGACGTTCTGCAGCGGTCCAGCCGAGGACTCAACGTACTTGGGATCAACTGGGACCAGTTTTCCGCTGATGTCGCAGAGAAGATTACCTCCGCACCGCATCCTGCTGATGTTGGAGTGGATGCAGCAGTGCTCCGCTTCGCCGATGCGGCCACTGACGCGGCGCGAGCATCCACGCTTCCTCCTCCGCGAGCACCGCCTGATCGCTCTCGGCAGCTGCCCCCGGATATACACAATGCCATCACGGAGAAGAACCGGGTGTACCGTGAGTGGCAGCTGACGCGCAATCCTGATCTTTGGCGTCTTCTTAATCGGATGCGTCGGGAGATCAAAGCGGCTGTCGAGACTCATCGGAATTCTGAGTGGAGCAACAGGGTCGCTGCTCTGCGCCTCGATGACGGGTCGGCGCGGAAGATGACCAAGCGCTTCCTCCGTCGCCTTCAGTGCACCCCGCCGCTGCTGGTAAAACGGCACCTCCATGTGTGAGCCGAATGCGAAGGCCGGTGCTCTTGCTGACGCTTTCGAGACGGCCTTCACACCCATTGAAGATGTGATGGATGCCCCCCACGACGCCATCATTGATGACCCTCCCTACCTCAGTACCTGGAACGGCCGGACGATGGTGATGCTATTGAGGACACCACCACTGAGGAAGTCCTTGAAGTACTGTGGGACCTTAACCCTAAGAAGGCTGCCGGGCCATGACGAGGTCTCTCTCATCCGAAGGATGCTGCCCCAGGCTGCTGCTTACCTCGCCGACGTATTCAACTGCATCTTCCGCACCCGCAGCTACTCACTCCAATGGAAGCATGCAGAGATAGTGGTACCGAAAATGGGCAAGGACCTGAGACTCCCCACCAACTAGCGCCCTATCAGCTTGTTGCCGGTCATCTCAAAAGTTTTGGAGCGGATATACCTGCGACGCCTCCTCCGACACGTTGAAGATGACCGTATCCTCCCAGACGATCAGTATGGGTTTTGGAAGGGCCACTCCGCCGTCCACAAGCTGCTGCGACTCGTCGAGGGCGCCTTCGACGCTGTTGAGCATTGGGAGTACTTCAGGGCTGTCTTCATGGATGTGTCGCGTGCCTTTGACAGCGTCTGCCACCGCAGCCTTCTGTTTAAGCTACTGGAGCTCGGGACTCCACCCTCACACGTCCACTGCATCCGTTCTTACCTGGACCTTCCATGTATATCTTCTGTTCGTCCCACCCTATATTGTACTCCCTGTACACTGCTGACGTCCATCGACAGAGTCCAGCTTGCCCTTTATGCCGACAATACGTCGCTGTTCAACAGGAGCATGAACGCCGGTGCCCTCCGCCGTCGACTCCAGGATGCAGTGGACAACCTCACCACCTGGGCTACCCGATGGCGACTACGATCAACCCTTTGAAGACCCAGTTCCTGCTGGTGGCTTTACGGATGATCCCGCCCAACCTGCCACAGCTGCTCGTCGGGGGATCCCGGTGCCCTGGCGACCTACAGCAAGATACCTCAGCGTCACTATAGATCGTCGGCTGACGTAGAAGCAGCATCTCCGCGACGTCCGCAACAAGGCCCGATCCCGACTCCTCCAGCTCTACCCCCTCCTCAATCCTAGCTCCCGCCTAACGTCCCGCATTGGAGTTTCCCTCTACGAAGCACTTATCCGCTCCCTCCTAGTGTACACCTCTGTTGTCGAGTTCGGCTGCTAATACCCAACAAATGCAGTCTCTGCAGAATCATGCGCTCCGCCTGGCTCTGCACCTGCTGCATCAGTTCCCCTCGGACCATCTCCACGCCCTTGCAGAGATCCCCTATCTCCGCGACTATATCAAACGGTCTGCGCGGTCCTTCTATGCGAAGGCTGCGCAGTCCCCCAACAGGCAACTTCGAGTGCTGTGCCATCAGATCGAGCGCCACGCCAACACACGTTGGCCCCACCTTCTCCTCCAATAGGATAGCGAAGTTCACATGAAACTGGACACCAATAAGACATTCACACGTGAAGTAGAACCTGATCAACATTTATTTTGGAGACAAAGCACAACTGTGCTGTAAACTCTGACATACCTCGAAGGTCTAACTCTCCCTCCTTCAGTTCAGAGAGGGCCAGTAATGGTAAGGGAAGAGGAGAGAGTTCAACGAAAGCATCCACAGTGCCATACGTTGTTAACGGTGTGGCCGCTAACTTGACATCATTCATCGCGACCAACGGAAACTTGTGCATCACGGCCGCAGAAATAAAAGAACCGAACAGGGACCGCCAGCAATGATAAGGAAAGAGGAGAGAGTGCGACGATAGCATCCACAGTGCCATACGATGTAAACGGCACGGCCGCAAATTTGTCACCTTATGCTGGAAGCTTCATAAACTTGGCCACAACCGCTGCTGAAATAAAAAGAACCGAACAGGGTCGACAGCATTGATAGGGGTAGAAGAGAGAGTGCAACGAAAGCATCCACAGTGACATACTTTGTAAACGGTTCGGCCGCAACTTTGACACCTTACGCCGCAAGCTTCGTAAACTTGTCCACCAAGGCTGCTGAAATAAAAAGATCCGAACACGGACCGCCAGCAATAATAAGGGAAGAGGAGAGAATCCAACGAAAGCATCCGCATTGCCATCCATTGTTAACGGCGCGGAAGCTAACTTGCAATCTTAAATCGCGATCAAAGGATACTTGGCCACCACGGCCGCTGAAGTAAAAAGAACCAAACAGGAACGACAGCAATGATAGGGGTAGAGGAGAGAGTGCAACGAAAGCATCCGCAGTGCCATACGTTGTAAATGGTGCGGCTGCACATTTGACAACTTAAGCTTCATAAACTTGTCCACCTGGCCACAGAAATAGAAAGAACCGAACAGATACCGCCAGCAATGATAATGGAAGAGGAGCGAGTACAACGAAAGCATCCGCAGTGCCTTACGTTGTTAACGGCGCGGCCGCTAACCTGCCATCTGAAATAGCGATAAAAGAAAACTTGTACACCACGGCCGCTGAAATAAATAGAACCAAACAGGGATCACCAGCAATGATAAGGGAAGAGGAGAGAGTGCAACGAAAGTATCCGCAGTGTCGTACGAGGTTAACGGGGCGGCCGCAAACTTGACAACTTGCATGGCGACCAAGGGAAACTTGTGCACCACGGCTGCTGAAATAAAAAGATCCGAACAGGGACCGCCAGCAAAATTCAGCTTTGGCTGAGCTGCGCTGCGCTTTGGTGCTCGTCGTTGTCGTTATTTTGCTTCTGGGCTAGCCGGACGCTAGGTGTTAGATAGGGTTTTCGAGTGTCAGGGTCCCCTTCATGTGGGACAAGTCCGCGCACTCAGAGGCCAGGACAGATTGTAGTCTTGTTTCCGTGTCTGTTCCTCCCTCTACTATTTCTCCTTCTGCTGATTCTCCGTCCATTTCAGCTCCTCCTTCCTTACTTCCGCCTTAATTTATCCCTCCTGCAAGGAGTCTGACTCGCAAGGCACGGTAACGGGCCACTCCAGGAGAGATAAGAAAGAAGACAAGAGGGACAAGAAGATGAAGTCCTCTGTTTCTTCGGCGCCACCGACGATCGAGTCTCCTCCGCTGCCGCCGACGTGTCGTCAGTTCCTGCCAAGCGTAAGCTCTCCTCCACTAGTTCCATTGAAGCCCTGTCCGCGGTTTCTGCCGATCAACATGGTATGGACATGGACGCGGAACCAGTCCCCGCCATACCTACTTCCAACAGGTTCGACGTTCTCTCTGATGATGACGGTTCTGGTCCGGCCTCTGGCCAGGCTTCGACGTCGGCTCCACCACCACCTGCTCGGATAAACGCCCCCACGTTCTCCTCTCGTGGTCTACGACACGACTTCGTACTTGGATATTCTCAAACATGTTAAAGGTAGCCTCACCGGCGATCTTCACACGGAGTCGGTCAGCGGATTTATCGCCTTCGAACCCTCCTTCATATGCGGGTTCAGGTTGAATCTTACCGTGCTCCAAAGGGCCCTTCACAGTACCATAATTGCCAGAAGTGTTATCATGGCTCTAGGAACTGCAATCTTCCTCCGAAGTGCGTGAAGTGTGGCAAGGTCCACTGGTCTGCTGACTGCACCGAGCCTCCTGCCGACTAGCCCACCTGCTCCAATTGTGGTGGGCTTCACAGGACCAATTATGGCAAGTGTCTGGAGTATCTGAAGGTCCTACAGGCATACAAATCTAAATCCTACCAACCTAGTCAGCCTCCACCGGCTCCGCCTGTGCCTGATCCTTCTGAACCTCATCAGTTTCCTGCGGTTCCCTCCTCCAGTTCTACTCTGTCTGCCCGCCGCATCTCCACCCCCGCCTCCTGTCTGGCCGTCCATGGGTCGGCGTTGTCCTCCTTCTGTTCCCTCCTTGTCAGCCCTCTTCTCCTCCGATCTGCCGCCAGATCTCCGCTATCTTTTACACGTCCTCTCTGGGCTCAACTTTCCCAAGTCGTTCTCTCTCCACTGCTGCAAAGCTCCGCCACGCTCCCGACACATTTTCTCGCATTGCCATCATCCTCCAGGCCATCTTCGATTTCTTAAATGGCGACGCTAAATAACAGCCTCATTGTTATGACGTGGAACGCCACGTTCGTTCTCTCTCAGCGCTTCGCTCTCGAAGACTTCCTCAAAGACTATGGTGTTGATGTCGCCCTCCTCCAGGAAACCCTTCTTCTTCCTACCCAACGCTTCGCCGTTCGCAATAACGTCACCTACCGCACTGACCACCTTCGGGGCCCTGGTGGGAGTACGGCTGTTCTTGTGAAACGTCGTATTGTTCATCGAGAGGTTCCTATTCCCAACCTCTCCGCCTCCCGCTCGCTCTCCGTGCTTGCTCCGGATCGTCCTACGCACTTCAATAATAATCCTGGCTCCACACCGGACATCCTGGACATTTTCCTCTTGAAGGATGTGCCATGGCGTACTGCAATCGACGTTGTCGGTGATCTGGACTCCAACCATGAGCCGGTCCTTCTCACCCTTGGTGATCGACTGCTCCGGCGCCGTCCCAGTCAGACCTCACGCTCCTCTCACACCAACTGGGTCCATTATAATGTGTTGGTCCATCAGGCTCTGCCCCCCTTCCTGGCTAGGCTGTGTACTCCTACTGCGGTCGACCACCCAATCCAGGCTCTCACCAATGCCATCACCAGCGGCAGCTCTGCGGCCACGTCGGTTATCATCCATCATTCTCGTCGGGCTCTCCTTCCCCAGCCTCTTCAGGACCTCCTCACGGAGAAGAGTGAGTTTCGTCGACACTGGCAGCGCTATCGTGATCCCACTGATCGTCAGCGCATGAACCACCTAGCCCACCAGGTTCGTGATCTTCTCCAGCAGCATCGTGACCAAGAATGGGACGCTACTCTTCACGATGCCGAACAATGTCCTGAGAAGTTCTGGCGCCTCACTAGGGTTCGACGATGTGGTCGCCCGGTCCACCGCCCTCTGCACAGCTTCAATGGTCTTGTTTATGATCCGCAGGAAAAGGCTGACGCCATGGCCGAGTCGCTCGAGCGCCAGTTCCGGTCGCCTGTTACCAACGATCCGGATGCCGACGATCACGAGGAAATGGTCCTTCGCGTTGTCGCACGGGCCCTCCATACACCGCCACGCACCTCCTTCCCCGCTATCACTGATGACGACGTCTGCCACCTCATTCGTCGCCAGGCAACCAAGAAATCGCCTGGCCCAAACGTCGTGGCTCCGCTTCACCTCCACCACCTTCCCCCCTTTGCTATTTCCTTTCTCTCTGGTATTCTCAATGCCTGTCTCCGCCTTTGCTACTTCCCGCGACCGTGGAAGTTAGCCAAAGTCATTACCCTTCCTAAACCAGGTAAGGATGCCCAATTTCCGCAGAATTACCGTCCCATTTTCCTCCTGAGTTGTCTTGGAAAACTCCTCGAACGTGTCATCCTCCTCTCCTTCCTTGATTTCCTTCAGGCCAATCAGGGTCTCATTCCCTATCAGTTTGGTTTCCGCCAGCAGCACTCCTCCGTCCACCAGGCCTTGCGCCTTGTTGAACACATCTGCGCTGCTTGCCATCGCAAGCATAGTCTGGGTGCTGTATTCCTTGACATTGAGAAGGCATTCGATAAGGAGTGGAACCGAAGTCTTCTCTATAAACTTCACCAGTATCGTTGTCCTTCGCATCTCCTCCACATGATCCATTCCTTCCTCTTCCACCGCCGTTTCTACGTCCACCTTCTCGGAGCCGATAGTCGCACCTGTCGCGTTGAGACCGGGGCCCCTCAAGGGTCGGTGTTGGACCCCTTCCTGAACTCTGTGTACACCAATGATATTCCGCAACAGGACGGCAGCCAGCTCTCGCTGTTTGCCGATAATACTGCCATCTACCGGAGCAGCTCCAATGTCCAGTATCTTACTCGGAAGCTGCAGGACCACCTCGACGACATCTGCCACTGGGCCCTCCTCTGGAAGATTACGATCAACTCCGCCAAGACGAAACCCATTCTATTTACCTACAAACGTGTTCCTCCTGGAGTTCATCTCGTCCCCTGCTCTGGAAGCATCAAGTACCTCGGCCTCATCTTGGACTCTCACCTGACTTTCTGTCCTCACATCGATTATCTCCGTATCAACTATACCCTCTCCTCAAGGGCCGCGGTTTGTCCATCCGGACGAAGCTCAAATGTATAAGTCTCTCCTCCTTCCAGACATAACGTACGGCTGTGAAGTCTGGTCCCTCGCTGCGAATACCCACTTCAAGCGTCTACAGGTCCTTCAGAACAAGTTTCTACGCATCGCCACTGATGCGCTTCGCTACCTGCCAAACTACGTCCTCTATGAGTGTTTCCGCCTTCCATCCATTTCCGCTATTGTACAAGAACAGGCACGTCGTTTCTATGCCTCTACGGAGGTGTCCCCTCACCATCTCATCCAATCCTTGGGCCGATTACAACTTGACTTACCCCATAAAAACCCACGTTCCATCCTCAACCGTCCCTTCGCATTTTAGCTACCTTCCTCTTTTTCCAAAGTCCTCCAATTCAACCTCTCCGACTTTCGATTCCCCTCCGCTCGTACCCCTATTCTCCGATAGAAGGCATAATACTATACTGTGCTGGAAGTTCGATGTATAGGGTCATGTACCCCTCCGACTACCCGGCGGCGCCAGCAATGATAAGGGAAGAGGAGAGAGTGCAACGAAAGCATCCGCAGTGCCATACGTTGCAAGCGGTACGGCCGCAAATTTGACATCTTACGGATAAGCGACGTGAAGTTGGCCACCACCGCCGCAGAAATAACAAGAACCGAACAGGGACCGCCATCAGTGATAATGGAAGACGAAAGAGTGCCACAAAAGCATCCACAGTGCTATACGTTATTAACGGCGCGGCCGCTAACTTGCCATCTTATATCGTGATCAAAAGAAACTTGTACACCACGGCCGCAAAATAAAAAGAACCGAACAGGGACCGCCAGTAATGATAAGGGAAGAGGAGAGAATGCAACGAAAGCATCCGCAGTGTCATACGTTATAAACGGCGCGAACGCTATTTTGACATCTTACTTCGCGACCAAGGGAAACTTTGGCGCCACGGTCGCTGAAATAAAAAGATCCGAACAGGGACATTCTGTAATGATAAGAGGAGCATCCGCAGTGCCATACGTTCCAAACGGCGCTGCCGCAAATTGGACATCTTACCCCGCAAGCAATGTAAAGTTGGACACCACGGCCACAGAAATGAAAAGAACCGAACAGTGACCGCCAGCAATGATAATGGAAGAGGAGAGAGTGCAACGAAAGCATCCGCAGTGCCATACGTTGTAAACCGCGCGGCCGCAAATTTGACACCTTACGCCACAAGCTTCGTAAACTTGTCCACCAAGGCCGCTGAAATAAAAAGATCCGAACAGGGACCGTCAGCAATGATAAGGGAAGAGGAGAGAATGCAACGAAAGCATCCGCAGTGTCATACGTTGTAAACGGCGCGACCGCTAACTTGACATGTTACATCGCGAACAGGGGAAACTTTTGCACCACGGTCGCTGAAATAAATAGGACCGAACAGGGACCGCCTGCACACTTGAGCGGTGGCCGGTTGTCGATCGTCATTGGAGCTCCCCTCTTGCCCCAGGTTGGTGTAGGGACGGAAGGCCGCACCTTCCATGTCTACAATATTCTTGTTTTATGCAATTCTGGCATTCTTCTTTGACGATGTTTTCTTCTTGCTTTCGACCCCCTTAGGAGCGTCAGCTGTGGGCGGTCGCGAAGCGGCCGCTCCGAATTGTCCCAGGAGAGCTGGGACTGCTGCAGATGAGTCCTAGTGGTGGACTGGTGACGTCTCGGCCGCGTCCTGAGACGCGGACAGCCGCATTGTGGCCGTCATCAGTGCCTCCTCTGTCTTCTGCAGCGACTCCGCGATGTTTGCCACCAGCGTGATCGCTGCAGACAGGGAGGCGATGGCTGCCGTCAGCCCGCCGGTGTCTTCTGTGGCGGTTCTGGGGGCAGCTGGGGTGCGGTTTATGGCAGGTGCGTTGCCGCACCTGCCATTTGCCGCGGCGTCATCTCTGCGCCGCGCCTTCTTCGGCGGAGCTTCCGCGCGCGCATCTTCTTCTGGCGTTTTTTTTTTTCTTTTTGTTTTGTGTTTTTTTTTTTTTTTTTTTCTTTTTTTAACTTTTCATTCCCAAACTTTATGGGCTACGGTCGGGCCACTTGAGAACTTCTGTTTTATTGGGCCTTAGAGTAACATTTTATTTTTCTTCACTTTATTTGCATTTCAGTCTTAATGTAATACATTAATAATAAATCTTAACACTAATATATTGATATTTTGTTTTTCTCTTCTTGACATTAGTACATATATATATATATATATATATATATATATATATATATATATATTAGTAGTGCAGTTCTTTTAACTGGCTTATTCATTAACCTTATATAATAGTATAATACAATAATTACATACATATGATTTTGCACTTTTATATGCTCACAGTAATAATATAATATGGTGTATTATTGTTGGTTGCTCTGTTGGGCGTAGTGTCTGTTATTTGTGGTCTGGAGGCTCGGGACCAGGATCCAGGTCCAGTGCCAGAATGTGTGGTGGTGTTGCTGTTTCGTGGGCTATGAGTGTTAGTTGGACTGAGTTTTCGTGGTTGTGTATTGTGTCGGGGTGTGTTGTTAAGGTGTTGTGTATGATTGTTCGTGGTGGGTAGGTGTACTTATGTTTAGGTTTGTTTTTGTGTTTGGGTCTTGTAGTGAAGATTGGTGTGAGGTCCGGGCGATTTTTGAGTGTGCGCCGACCATAGCCTGCTCTCAGGACAGTTAACCGTGTTTGTAGAGGTGTAATTTTAGCCTCCTCGTATGCTTCCTGTCTTGGGGTGGTTGGTAGGAGTCTCAGTAGACTTCTTAAGATTCGTCTTTCTGTTTGAAAGAGTTTTTCTGCTGCTGTGTGTGAGATGCCTGCTAGGGGGGCTGCTCCTTACTCTTATAGTGGGCGGACATATGTTTGGTAAGTGACTATTGCGGTTTTGTCACAGCATCCGTGAAACTTGCCTTGGACTTGACGGATGAGTGATTGCCTGTGTCTGGCTCGGTTTAGTGTTAGTTTTATATGTTCTGCAAAATTTAGGTATTTGTCAAATGTTATGCCCAGGTATTTTTCTTTGTCTGTTAGGTTCAGTCTGGTTCCCCACAGCATGAGAGAGATATTGTCTGGATTTTGGGTTGTTTTTGTTGGGATGTTCCGGTGTCTAAATAGTATTAGTTGCGTCTTGTTCGGGTTTGGTTTTATACGCCATTTTTGCATCCATGTCTGTAGTTTCGTCAAGTATATGTCTGTCTGTCTGCTGATGGTGGTGGTGGAGGGTCCCGAGTTCCAACAGGCTGTGTCGTCTGCGTACAGTTGTAGTTGTTCGTTTGGTCTGGTTGTCACTGGTATGTCGGTGGTGTACGGTGAGTAAAGCAGGGGGGATATAATTCCTCCCTGTGCAACTCCTGCTTGGGGGGAGAAGGGGGATGAAGTCCCACCGTTTACATGTACCTTGCATTGTCGATTTTGTAGTAGTGCTTTAATCAGTCTGTCTTGGGTGGGAAGCCTATCTTGATTAATTTATATAGAAGTCCGTCATGCCATATCTTGTCGAATGCACGCTCGATGTCCAAAAGGACCGCAAGCGTGCATTGTCCAAGGTTGATGTGTCTAGTTATGTCTGGTGTTAGTCTTAGTAGTGGGTCGTTTGTCGAGTGATTCTTTCGGAAGCCTGACTGGAGGTGGGGGATAATCTGTAGTTTGTCGGTGTATTTGTTTAGTCCGTCAGTAAGTATTCTCTCGAAGGTTTTCCTTATCACATCAATTAATGATATGGGCCGATACGAGTTCGAATCTGTTTTCGTCTTTCCGGGTTTGTGTATCATAATGGTTTTTGTAATGGTCCATGGTGTGGGGATTTTGTCGTGTTTTAGACAGTAATTAAATAGCATTGTCAGGATTGGAGTTATCGTCTGTGTTGGGCATTTCCTAAGATGTAGTCGTTGTATTCCATTGTCACCAGGGGCTGTGTTTTTTCCCGCTGTAATGGCTTCTTGGACTTCCTTTTCGGTGATTTCCTTGAAAGTTCATCATCTTGTTCTGTAGGGACTGAGGGCATGTTGAGGAGTTTGGGTGTTTCGTCTGTTACGAGTTGTCGGAATTGTTCGTCGAATAGATTGTCTAGAGGGAAGCTGTGAGCGTTTACTAGTACATCTTTGAATGCCTCTGCTATTGCTTTTGGGTCTGTTGTTGGTGTGTGGTTGATAGTCAGTTTGTAGAGGCATTCAGTATTTTGTCCAGTGAGTGTTTTAAATTTTTTTTCCAGAATTTGCGTCCTTGTCGGTAGTCTAGTTCTTTACAGGTTTTGTCCCATTGTTGTTGCCTGTACTCTGAGACTCGGTGTTTAACCTCTGTGTTCAGCCTGTTCCAGATTTGTTTGAGATCCGGGTTGTGTGTGTGTACTATTTCCCTATGCAGTCGTTTCTTTTCTCTTATGAGAAGCAGTATGTCATGGGGCAGTTGGGGTTTCCAGTTTGTTATTGTTTTTGTCGGTATTGCGGTGTCGATGGCTGATTTTATTGTGTTTGCTATTCTGTCGTTTATTGTATTAAGTTCTGTGTCTTCTGTTATAGTAAGGGGTGCTAGAAGTCCATTGTTGATAATCTCCTGGTATTTTTTCCAATCGGCTTTGGAGTGTAATCTGATTGTTCTAGATAGGGATAATGGTGGTTGGAGCTTAATTGCGGTCGTGCCGAAGAGGATTGGCAGGTGTTGGCTTGTGATGCTGCTTCCAGTGGTTGCTGCAGTCATGGTGTCTGTTAGGTTTGGGCTGTGAAGTATGTGGTCAGGTAGGGAGCAGCCTATGTGTCCTATGAATGTATATGTTGACATAGGGATTCTTGTTACGTTTTTGGTCGTAAGGAAGTCTAGAAGAGCTGTTCCATTACGGTTTTGATCTGTGTCGCCGAGGAGGCCGTGTCTGGCATTGAAATCGCCCATTATAATGTATTCTGGAAAGGAGTTGACATACCTTAGAAAGGCTCTTGGTATTTCTGTGTCTGGGGTGACATAAAAGCAGACTATGAGCAGCCTGCGTCGTCTGGGGCGTGGGACGGTAATCATGACTGCTTCTACGTTTTGATATTGTGGTGGGAGGGGGGGCTTCTTCTGTGGCCAGTGATTTTCTAGAGTATAGGGCGACTCCCCCTCTTCCGTCTGGTAGGTGTTTTGTGCAGCATTCGAAGTCTTTGTTTAGTGTCACGTTGTGTGCTGGTTTGGACCAGGTTTCGGCCACGCCTGTTTTGTATCCCATCCTCGTCGCCACTTTTGTGTCCCAACTTCGTCGCCGCTTTTGTGTCCCAGCCTCGTCGTAGGTGTCGGTGGCCGAGTGGAATGAGACCGACACAGGAATATAGACAGCACGCTGGTGCAGGTACGGAGGGGAGCAGCCAGAAACTATAAACACTAGAGTAAATTAGAAAGAGATATATATTGCACAGAATGTAACAATACTTAACTTTTACATAGTACTGCAGAATGTTGATACATAGTTGTTAGAGGCCTGCCTAGTGCCTGTACGATAGCAAAGTCTTCAGTCGTGCCTATCTGATTACGAAGGTCCTAACTGGTTGCTATCTCAGTCCCCAGTGACCGATGTCTTTCTGTGGTGGCCACGAGCGGGGTTGCAGCAGAGGGCGCTCGTGGCTGTCGTGAGAACGCCGTGCCGTGTGTGCATGGCGGCGCGCGGCTAAAGTAAGTGGCGCGCACTTTGTACTTGTGCGACACCACACCCCTCCCCCCCCAAACCGCCGCGCCGTCGTGGCGTAGGGCTGAGGGCCACGGCGACGGCACTGGGAGGAGGGCCTGGGCGGGGGCGTTACTGGTGGGACGGGCGTCCTAGCTGAGGCCGGGATCGAGACGTCGTCCGCGCCCCGGCATCTGCCTTGAGATCCTCCAGGGAACCCGCCGAAACCTGGGGAAGGGCGCCCGCCCCCGCCCAGAGGGAGCAGGTCATCTTCTTCTGAGGTGCGTGGCCAAAGCTGGGGGGGCACGCACGGTCCCGGAGTCCCTCTCGGTGACGCTGTCATCTGCGGCGGCGACAGCGGCGGCGTCGCGTCGATCTCCATCGGGACGATCTCGTAGTCCGGGGACGCTGGACCCGTTGACGAACGATGTGTTTGTGCTCCCTGGCGGTGAACTGGGTCTGGAATCAAGAAACCGGAGACAGAATCGCGCGGCCTATGCAGACGCAATTGGTTTGCGTGGCGCCGCAGCTCCGACCCTGTGGAAGAAGGTACAACATACATATTGCGACCGAGCACGCGCTGAATGATGCCCGGCATCCATAGTTTCTTCTTGTTTCCAGCAAACACCCTGTACAGCACCGGCGTGGAAACCTGAAAACGCGTAGCGCCATACGAACCGACTCGGTGCGTGGGAGGCTGCAGCAGGTGAAGGAGAGTGCGGTGACGGCGGCCGTGTAGCAGCTCGGCAGGAGACGGGCCGTCACGTGGCATGCACCGATACGTAGACAGGAAAATTTGAAGAGCTTGCTGCCTGGAGTGCTGACCTTTCATCTTCTCCATGTGAGACTTGAATGTTCGAACGAAACGTTCTGCTTCACCATTGGACTGAGGGTGAAAAGGTGCAGTGGTAATATGCTGAATGCCATTCACACGACAAAACTGTTGAAATTCCGCACTAACAAACTGAGGTCCATTGTCACTGACGATAGTTTCAGGCAAGCCTTCGATGCAAAACACTGATGTTAAGGCACTGATTGTACTAGAAGCTGTCGTTGAGTTCATGATAATCACAAAAGGAAACTTGCTGAAAGCGTCTACAACGATTAACCAGCGCGTATTCCAGAAAGGTCCGGCAAAGTCAATATGTAAACGTTGCCATGGTCCCTTGGGGCGTGGCCAGTCTGAGAAACGCTGTGGAGGAGCCGCCTGATGCTCCGCACAAACTGTACACGGTGATGTCATGCTCTCTATCTGAGCGTCCATACCAACCCAGGTACAATGACGTCTGGCCAATTGCTTTGTCCTAACAATGCCCCAATGTCCTTGATGCAGGAGGCGTAACACTTCTCGTTGCAGGGAACGAGGAACAATCACTCTTGCTTGGTCGTTGTCGGTATGCAACAACAGTACACCCTGAATTAAAGATAATGCATGACGTTGTGCAAAATAACGTCGAACCAGAGGCCGATCAATGTCTTTGGCTCTGGCAGGCCACCCTGAGCGAACAAAACGTGCTACCACACTTAGGTCTGCATCCGCAGCTGTTTCCTGTGCAACCCGACGAGAGTTCAAAGGAAAGTCTGCGACAGCGGAAGCATCTCTGGAGTCTATCTGACAACATGCCATTTCTGAAGAATCAAATGATACATCCTGGCCAACCGGAAGTCGGGAAAGTGTGTCCGCGTTAGCATGTTTAGTGGTAGGTCGGTACAAAATCTCATACTGATAATTAGACAATATCAAGGACCATCTCTGAAGCTTTTGTGCCGTACGTGGCGGAATCGGCTTTGTGGGTGAGAACAACGACGTGAGAGGCTTGTGGTCTGTCAACAAATAGAATTTTCTGCCATAGAGATAATGATGAAACTTTGTGACGCCGTAAATGATTGCTAAGGCCTCCTTTTCTATCTGACTGTAAGGGATGGATTCCTTGGGCATTAATCACATGGCCTAGGTACTCTATTTCAGTTTGAAAAAACGAACACTTTGCTTTATTACAGCGTAGACCTGCTGCAGTCAACACTTTGAAAAGACACTCCAGGTTTGCTAAATGTTCTTCAACTGTACGTCCGGATACCACAATGTCATCTAAATAGTTCGAGCAACACGGTACAGAAACTGTCAGCTGTTCCAAAAAACGCTGAAAAATAGCGGGGGCGGAAGAACTGCCAAAGGGTAGGCGTTCAAATTGAAAAAGGCCCATGTGAGTATTAATGACGAAAAACTTTTTTGACTCGTCATCAAGTGGAATCTGTAAGTATGCCTCTGCTAAATCAATCTTAGAAAAGAAACGAGACTGTCCTAATTTGTCCATTAGTTCGTCAGGTCTGGGCAGGGGATAAGTGTCTACAATTGTTTGACTGTTCACTGTTGATTTGAAGTCCGCACAGAGACGAAGTTTTCCCGACGGCTTGGGTATAATTACTATAGGCGAGGCCCACTGACTCGCAGAAACAGGAGAAATCACCCCACTATCTTGCCAACGTTTAAGTTCTTCGGCAACTGTATCACGCAAGGCGATAGGCACTGGTCTAGCTTTACGAAATTTTGGAACTGCAGATTCTTTTAAAGTTACATGTGCCACGAAGTCTTTTGCACAACCTAGTTCCGGCGAAAACAAGTCACTATATTTGTAACACAATGCATTGATTTTATCCTGAGGCACTATCGACGAAATTTGAAGCACATCTCTTTGAATTGATAAACCAAACAAGTCAAAAGCATCTAGTCCAAAAATGTTCTGTGTCGATTTGGCCTGAAGAACTACAAAAGCAACTGTTTTTGTTACACCTTGAAAAGAGGCGGGCAGGCTACACGTTCCTAGCACGGGAATATTTTGACCTGTATAAGCTGTTAACACTTGCTGTGACGGCGACAATTTTGGCGAACCCAGAAGTTCATAAGTGTCTTTATTTATTAATGTAACAGCGGAACCAGTATCAAGCTGAAATTGCACCGTCTTATTTTCTATGAAGAGAGTCACAAACAGTTTTTGCTTGCGGCGCTCGACAGGTGCGCGAATGTGGGCAACGTCTGCTACGGTTTGTTTGCTGCGTTTGCGCGGGCCGCGTAGTGAAGTAAGCGGCGCAGACTCGGCACGCAGCGGATTAACAACACTGGCACTAGATGGCACTACCGCCGGATTGGCGTCCGCGCAATGCGAGGCTACTACAGAGTCACTAACTACTGCACTACACTTTTGAGTAGCTACTTGATGTCTACTGTCACTATCTACACAGTACTGGGCACTTTTACAATGAGCAGTTGCAGAAGGCACTACGTTCACTACAGGATTGCACTGTTCATAGTCATTTTGCTTGTCCTGAACCCTTTTCCGTTGCACAGTTTTACGCGCCCGTCGGCGCTTGCTACGTGGTGCACTATATAGTTTTGCCATAGGCGCAGAACTACTTTCTTGAAATTGAGATCCAAGGAAAGCACTGTTCAATTCCACAGCCCGTATAACATTTACAGAATGAACTGTTCTCACACTCTGCGAAGCACTGTTTCTAACGGTACCGTTCTTTGAGTTTTTAATTTGCATACACACAGACTGCACATGTCCCGATTTGCCACATTGATAACAGGTTGCGTTGCGACTAGGGCAATGAGCACGCTTGTGGCGAGACACACACTGGGGGCAAGATTTACGTACATTTTTCTGAAATGAGCGTTGGCGCCCGTTATTCAAATCACTATTTCTAACACGACGGGGCGACCTTTGTGTCGCACTTTTACACTGGCTACTGTTCACTGTCTGTTCAGCACGGCCTGGAGAAAAATAAGAATCACTAGGGCTAGACTGGGAACTACGACTAGGAAAGCGTCCGTTACGGCGCACTGAATTTACAGTGTGGCTTTGCATTTCTACATCTGCTAAGTCAAAAGTATCATGCGCTTCTATAAGCTGCAGTACACTGTCTAATGAAGGGTCTGACTGTTTTAGAATTGCTGCCCGAATTCTGGGATCCTGAATGTTCTGCGTAATCGCATCTCTTAACATAACGTCACTATAAGAAAGTCCACAAGAGCAAGTAAATTTACATTGGCGGGTTAAGCCCTTCAATTCCGTAATCCACTCTTGGTGTGACTGCTCAGGTAATTTTTTAAGTCTGAAAAATCGGTATCGTGCAGCGGCTACAAGAACTTTTCTCTCATAATGAGCATTCAGTGCATCTACAATTTGTTCAAAGTCTACATCATGAGGAGATGCGAGAGGGAAAAGTTTTTGCAATAGTACGAAGGTCTGGGGGCCCGCAATCGATAAGAAAAGGTTCTTCACTCTCTGACCTGTAATTTGATGAGCCGCGACGAGTTCTTGAAACTGTGCGAAATAGTCGCTCCATTCTTCCTCACGTTCGTTGTACTGGCGAAATGTAGGAAGCGGTGCAGCGGCAGGTGTGGGCTGCTGATGTGACGGCTGTTGTTGTTGGTGAGCAGCCTGTGCCGTCAACTGCGACACAGCCTGCAGTAGTTGAGTGATTAGCGCCGTCTGTAACTGAATAATTTCCATTAAGTTTGGGTTCGGGGTAGTGGCCATGCTGACCGATTAGGCGCCGCGCATACAAGTAAATTATAACAAAACTTAAATGCAATATAAATGAGGACGCTCGATCTGCAACAAAAATGTCCACAAACACGTAACTGAATATGTTCCCCCAAAAATCTTATAATAAGGGTGGGTGGGCGGGAGCAATTTCTGCGTGCTCCGACTGCTGCTGTCTGTCTGCTGCAAGAGGGCTGGTCCAAGGTTCGTCTATCCCATCCTCGTCGCCACTTTTGTGTCCCAACTTCGTCGCCGCTTATGTGTCCCAGCGTCGTCGTAGGTGTCGGTGGCCGAGTGGAATGAGACCGACACAGGAATATAGACAGCACGCTGGTGCAGGTACGGAGGGGAGCAGCCAGAAACTATAAACACTAGAGTAAATTAGAAAGAGATTTATATTGCACAGAATGTAACAATACTTAACTTTTACATAGTACTGCAGAATGTTGATACATAGTTGTTAGAGGCCTGCCTAGTGCCTGTACGATAGCAAAGTCTTCAGTCGTGCCTATCTGATTACGAAGGTCCTAACTGGTTGCTATCTCAGTCCCCAGTGACCGATGTCTTTCTGTGGTGGCCACGAGCGGGGTTGCAGCAGAGGGCGCTCGTGGCTGTCGTGAGAACGCCGTGCCGTGTGTGCATGGCGGCGCGCGGCGAAAGTAGGTGGCGCGCACTTTGTACTTGTGCGACACCACAGCCTGCAATGTCGATTTTGTGTTGGTGTAATAGGTGCTTTAGTAGCGCTTTTTTGGTTCGTATGCCCCCTGCATTAACAAACAGGAGGTTGGTGACGTGTTTGTGTGGTTGCCCTGCCATATTCGGTTCCTTGTAAGGTTTTGTGGTGTCTCTGTGAGGCTTTAGCCTTTGAGTACCTGTGAATATCGGCGTTTGGTAACTGTGGTGGACACTTGTTGGCCTGTTTGATTAAATATCAGATCCCTCTTAAAGAGCTTTGGGCTAACTGTTTTACTGTGTAGATGACTTCCTTTTTGCGGGTTTGGAACAGACTGGTCAGGGTGAATGTAATTGTTTTCAGGAAGTTGGTGATGTTGAGTGCCTCGTCCTGTGTGGAGGGGATGTCGGCTAACTGGAGTGGTGCATGAAGTGCGCTCCCTTGCCCTCTTCTTTGGGGGCGTACGCCGTCTTCTTGTGCCCTCGTTGGTGGGGGCGGTAGTGGCAGCATTGCTGCCCGGCGTCTTCTTGGGTGGGCCGGCGCCCTTCATCGGCCGCTGCTCCCTACGCACCGCCGGCCGCGAGGCGGCCGGGCGCGGACCTGGGCGCAGACCGCCGAGGGAGCGGCCACCCGGCTGCTTTTGCGGTAGCCCGCGCTGGCGTGCTATCGCGGCCTTGATCTTCTCACAGCCGCGATAACTCGCTACGTGCGGGCCGTTGCAATGCACGCAGGTCGGCGTCTGCTTCCTCTGGAGCGTGCAGTGGGCGACGGCCAGGAGGGACGGCGAGACCCGCTTCGTGACGTGCGTCTTGACGCGCGTCACATTGCGGATGGTGTAGCCAAGCTTCACAAGCTCCTGTTTCAGGAACTGTGGGCTGGCTGTCTTGGGGAAGCCTTTTATGATCAGCTTCAGAAGCCGCTCTCGTTCGGTGGCTTGGGTGTACCAGTGCATTTGGCGTGCACCGGCCTCCCTCATCACTGCGTCGAAGTCTTCACTTGCACTCGGACCAGGTCGTCTCCGGCCGCCTTGGCAGTAAAATCGTTGCCGATCCCCTGCCTGATCAGCCGCAGAAACGACTCGTAGTCGTCCTTGACCTCAAGGACGATGGGAGGCAGACGTCGAGCGGGCGCCCCTGGGGGCAGCTGCAGCTCCGCGTCGTCTTCCTCATCATCTAGTAAACTGCGTCCTGTAGCAGCAGTCGTGGTCTGCTGCTCGACAGGAGGCAGTTGCAGTGGGGCGTCCACCTCGAGCGCCTCGAACTTGTTCGAGGTGGACGTCGTTGCCGGTGGTGGTGGCGTGCTGGGCTTCGCTGCACGTTTCGCCAGAACCTTCTGCCATTCAGGAGCGGCGGCGCTCTTGTTTGCTGCCGCTCTGGATTTGCCGCCGGTCGACGTAGATGGTGGCATCTTCTTCGGCTGATGGCGCGGTTCGGTTTGCCCCAGATACTTTTCAGTATCTGAAGCTTTCCGCCTCGCCGCCCACTCTTCTTGCGTTGGAGGGACTACGCCATGCGCAGCGAGTAGCGCCTCCAGTTCTTCCGTCGTCAGAGACGAGTCGGAATCACTCCCGCTCCCGTCGGAGCAGTCCATAACGTGGGCCATGTCGCGCCGGGTTGTCGATGCGGGTGGGCAGGACGGGGCCGCCTTCGGAGCAGGCTCCTCAGGACGGCGGTCCGCCACACCCGCGGCCTCGTCAGTCGTCGTAAGTGGGGGGCCGGATGGGGCCGTCGAACGAGCACGCTCGTCCAAACGGCGATCCGCCACACCCTTCGTCAGCGAACCTCTAAACTCTGGCCTCATCCACGACATCTCTGCTCGGTGCCAGAGCGACGACAATCTAGAGGTGGACGTCGGAGCGCGAGGGTCAGCGCAGCGCGGCAGCGGAGAGCAGCAGCCAGGGAAGCTCCCCCCCCCCCCTCCGCCGGCGACCGCCGTGCACTGCGCGGTGGCAGTTGTGCAGCAGCGGCCGAAAAGGACCGACGGACCGCAGCGCGGACGGCTTAGGAGGGGCGACCGTCCACCCAGCCCCCACCACTACCTGCGGCCGGCGAGAGCAGCGAGGCGGCAGTCGGCCAGGAGCGGCCGAGGCATACGGACCTCGGCGCGGGCGGCGAAAGAGGCGGTGACGGCGGCCACGTGGCGGCACACAGCAGACCGCGAAGCAGTGAAGAACAACGGAGGACCATCGCGGTCTCACCTCTCGGAGGGCGAGACACATCCAAAGAAAGTAAGCAAATTGTTGTCACCAGCGCGCTAGTATTCCAGCACGCGGAAAAACAATAGAGCAAAAATTGTTGTGAAGCTCCGAAACGGAGCACAGGTCCAGTCATGTCAGGACCGAGGCACCCTACCCCCGACCCGACCGACAGTGAAGCCAGTGAACCCAGCCCATGCCGCGTGTCGTTCTGCGACATAGGCCGGAACACGTACCTAATCACTGGCTTACCACAAGACATTACGCAACCAAAGTTCAAGACCTTCATCAACCAATACCTTAAAGCAGGGGTCAAAAGAAGGATCACATCGCTCACTGTCACCAAGCATGGGAAAGTATTCCTCGAAGTAAAGGAGAGAGGACTCGAAATCTACATTAAGAGCGAACTAAGGCGCGCTACCTTCGACAAAGCGGAGGTAAGATGGCTCAAACCACGGACGCCCAACATCACAATCCGAAAGCAGCAGCCTCCCTCCCTCTCGGTGATATTAAAGAAAATACCGGTAGACACCGAAAAGCAGGATGTCAAAATACAGCTAAAGGAACAGGGTTTGGACATCGCAAACGCATGGAGGATAAAGACGCGGGGAACAGACACCAAAACAGAAAAGTGTAGGGTAACCACGTATAACCCAAAGACAGTAGACAGGTTGCTATCAGAGGGGGCAGTAATAGACTACAAAGTGAGGCATGCCGAACCCCCATATGACCCACCATCGGTTCCGGCCCAGGGTAGGAAATGTATGGCCTTTGGCCATACAGCAGAGAAGTGCAAGAACGACGCCAGGTGCGCGAGATGTGGTGGGGCGCACAGCCTGTCGCAATGCAACATGCAACAACCCGAAAAGTTTGTCACTTGCTCGGAACAACACTCATCACTGTCGTTCAAATGCAAACAGCGACCCAAGTCAGTAAAAGAAGGGGAAACCCGAGGCCCCATTGCAACATACGACAACCCTGAAACCAAGGCACATGACACACAAAATGGAAGCATATACCAAGAGGAGCTTGTCCACAAGAACGACCTGATCAGGCTAATGACCACGATCCTCGTTGATCTGTTCCAAGAGAGGCGTGATGAGGTCAAATAAGCAATTGACAGGGCATCCAAACAGATACTAGGGAGGGGAGTAATAGCAACACAAGTAAACAACCTCTTACACATCACAATTAAAGAAGCATGGGACCCAGAAAAACACTTTTTCAACTTCCTCAGCACACACATACACTCAACACCAAATCACAAACAACACACACAAAGAGACGACACACAACAGTAACCTCCACACCCAATCCACAAACCAAAACAACCGCAGAAATGGCGCACACACAAGAACAAACACAAACACTTAATCTACTCTTTGTAAACACTCAAGGCATTAAAAACAAACGGACACTACTCATACACACACTGAAAACTGAAGACATACGCATAGCTGCCGTAGCCGAAACATGGTTAAAAGACACAGACAAATGCAACTTAACAGGTTACAATACATACCGCAAGAACAGACAGGACGGTAGAGCAGGCATAGCAATTTATGTCAGAAACGACATCGCAACCAAGGAACTGCCGCTGCCAGCAGCATATAACAACATAGAAGCCATGCTTATTAGGACGACCGATCGAAACAGAAGGCCTCTTAACATAGCCTGCCTCTACAATACCCCTGAAACTCCACTACCCATACAGTTTATACAGTACATCACCTCGCAACCAAACACTATACTAATGGCCGACCTCAATGCAAGGCACCACCAGCTAGGTGACAGACAAGACAATAGAAATGGAAGAATTCTATTCGACCTCCTCACAACAGAGCCAATTACTAGATTACCTATATACGAACCAACCTTCATTGGTCACCAGGGCACGTCTGCACCTGACCACGTACTATACAACCTAATAGATAACACAATAACTCAACCCAGAACTGGCAACTCCATAACAAGCGACCACATTCCAATCCTCTTCTCAACAACAGCAAGCCAACCAACACCACCCATCCCCACCAGGCGCACCATACATAAGTACAAGGATGCAGACTGGAACAAATACAAAGAAACCCTCACTGAGGAACTCATGTCCCCAATCTGCATAACAGATACACAAGACCTAGACTTAATTACAACAAAACTAAACACTGCATTCCAGAAAGCCATCCAAGAAGCCATCCCCACAATAACCATAGAAAATTGGAAACCAACTATCCCCCAGGAAGCCCTCAATCTCATAAGTCAGAAAAAACAACTGCACAGAGAGATGAGGCGAGACAGAAATCAAGACCTAAAGCGCCAATGGAACAGACTAAATGCAAGGGTAAAACGAATTATTTCGGAACATAAGCAACGACAGTGGGAAGACACCTGCACCAAACTAAACTACAGGGAAGGGAAAAAATTCTGGGACAAAATCAAAACTCTAACTGTGTAAAGGAAAATAACCAAGACCACACTACTAATAAACAATGAACGTACCACTGACGAAAAAGAACAGGCAGATGCTTTTAAACAAGTATTGCAAGAGGTATGCGCCTTCCCCACTGATGATAAATTTCATGAAGCATTCAGACACCACATAAACACCACACTACCACACACACTTGAAACACCAACAACCGACCCAGAAACCCAATCACTCCTCACACAACACATCACCGAAACAGAAATAGCAGACGCAATCTACAATGGAAGAAACACAGCACCAGGATAAAGCAACATAAAAAGACTACACCTCCAAAAAGCCCCCTACATCTCCTCCTACGCAATCTACAATGGAAGAAACACAGCACCAGGATAAAGCAACATAAAAAGACTACACCTCCAAAAAGCCCCCTACATCTCCTCCTACATATCCTCGAAACAATGTTTAATTATTGCCTCCACCATGAAACCTTCCCATCCAGCTGGAAAACCAGCAAGACCACCCTAATTCCAAAATCATACAAACCTAGAACCGATCCCAAATCCTAGCGGCCCATCTCCCTCCTGGACGTCATAGGCAAAACCTATGAATGCATAATAACTGATCGCCTCAAAACATACATTGAAACACACAACATTCTTCCCCTTATACAATCAGGCTTCAGAGCAAACCACTCCACTAGCGATCCACTTTTCAAACTCACAGACACCATTACACAAGGATTCAACAAAGGACACTGTACCCTTGCAATAATGCTGGACATCGAACGAGCGTTCGACAAATTATGGAATCAGGGACTTCTCTATAATTTAATAAAACAAGGACTACCTACCAAAGTAGTCAGAATAGTAGAGAAGTACCTGACCAACAGAACGTGCATCGTACACGTGGGTGAGCAAAAACCAGAAGGCTTCACACCACAAGCCGGGGTACCACAAGGAGGAATTCTATCACCACTCCTATACTCATTATACACTGCTGATATCCCCATTCCACCAACACAAACAGTAACGGTAGGCCTATATGCTGATGATACAGCATATTGGTGTACCGAACTATGCACAACCACAACACAACACAAAGCACAGAGATACATACAGAGACTAGACACCTGGATGGCACAATGGAGAATCCGCCCCAACCCCAATAAAACACAAACCATACTCTTTCAATACAGACACTTAACACGAAAAAAACAAGACACAAACGACATACACCTGACACTGGAACACCCCCCTTAGGCTAACCAATGATGTGAGATACCTCGGTGTGTACATGAACAAACATCTTAACTGGAAATCCCACCTCAGCCACACATTAAGCAAAATCCGCAAAAGACAAAACCTCATTCGACAAGTTCAGGGGCGTTTCCGCGGATGTGAAACAAGAACTGCACTCCATACGTACAAAACATTTGTCAGGCCAAACCTGGAATATGCGGTAGCTCCCTTAGGAGGAGTACAGGAGCCGATAGCCAAAAAAATGTACAGCACAGAACGAAGGCTACTCCGAAGCATCGCGAAACTACCAGCCCAAACACCAAGCAACGAAGTGTACGACACAACACAAACAGAACCACTACAAACAATAATGGCCAAACTGCGAGCCAGATATGGCAGAAACATATTACAAAGAAGGCCAGACATGGAACACACAATCTCAACTCCCCACAGAACAACACGGAAACCAAAATACAAATACATCACACCATCCATGACAGTTGCACAAAACACAGCCAAAGCATACCCAGACCTCACACCAATACTCACACCATTAATACAAAACACCATAACACCAACACACCTAGACGAGAGAGAAAACAGCTAAAAACACTCACAGACACTAACAAGAAAAACCAACACAAAACAGAAAAACACACAAATACACACAAACCACAACAACTACCCTCTCTAGTACTACTAGGACTGCCAGGACTGTCAATACACCAAAAACTCAACAGCTGGAACAAGACGAAGAAAGAAGAAACAACAAACCAAGAAGAAACACATATGAGAGACCACAATAGACTCTCCAGCACACATAGAAACCAACACCAACGAGCTAAGAAATGGCAAAACACAAACACACACACAAACACACAATGCGAAACATCAAAATAAACACCAAACCTTTGTACCACAGCAAATATAACAAAAATACACACACATATATTATACTGTTAACTATTACAACAAACAAAATGTTCAAATGTTTGTAGAGTCTATGGGACTTAACTACGGGGTCATCAGTCCCTAAACTTACAAACTACTTATGAACTAGCTACATCTAAGGACGGCACAAATATCCATGCCCGAGGGGGGATTCGAACCCCCGACCGTAATGGCCGTGCAGACCGTGACTGAAGCGCCTCAGTCCCCTCGGCCACCGCGGCCGGCCAGTGCTACAACAAAGAGAAACTGTAAATACAATTACAAAAAATACAACCATTACATATTATTATTACTATTATTGTACCAACATAACAACCTTATATTATAAAATTGTATGATCAAGAAACAATATGTGAAAAACGAAATTCTACAAATGTAAATGTAAATACTATGAACGTTGTAAAACTAAGAACATTGATAAATTGTAAAAATTATTGTTAAACTATTACAAAATAATGTAATTTGCACATATTGAAAGAAATATGTAATAAAAGAAAAAAATGTAACCTAAAACCCATGGCTAGAGCAAATCAGCACGCATTTGACATCTTACGTCGCAAGCAATGTAAAGTTGGACACCACGGCCGCAGAAGAACCGAACAGGGACCGCGAGCAATGATAAGGGTAGAGGAGAGAGTGCAACGATAGCATCCGCAGTGCCACTTTTGCACTTTTCATTCTCCATGCAGGGGGGGGGGGTCGAGCGGGCTGCTGTAGGGCTTGTTTGTATCCTTTTCAACCAACTGTGGTTACACACACGTGTGGGTGGTCATCATTTCTTTATTAAAAAGATTATTTCTTTCGCTTGGTGCTATATTTGTATTTTACTACATTTCACCTTCCTTGTTTTTATTTTTGGGGGGGGGGGGAGGTTTGTCCCAATTGGAAATATTCCTTGGTCATGGGAACAGCTCCGATATTCACCTTACAGTTAACAGGAAACCACGGAAACCTGGGCTAGAGCTGCTTCTTCTTTCTTCTTTCGTTCTGTTTGGTGTATTCCTTGGTGATCCAGAGAGCCGCGCTCTCTCGTAGCGCTCCCTTTCTTCTGTAGTCATTAGGGTTCTCACAGCCCCAACGACTTCTTCAGTTTGTGTCTTGCGTCTGCGTCTTCTGGTGGTGATGACCGGGGCTCACCGTCTGTGTCGTGGCTACGACGCGCGAATGTGCGGCTTCTTCCTTCTGCGTCCCCATCTCCATCTGTAGCTGCTGATGATGCGCCTCCCTGATCATCCGACAGGCAGCCTCCATCTCAGCTTGGATGATTATCCTGAAGCGAGCCTCCGGTTCCTCCAGGGCGTTGGTGGGTCGGTGGTCGTCCTTTCATCTTGGCGCGCTGTCCGCTACGACAGCGTGGTCCTCACAGTGGCTGCGTGGCTTCTGGGCGTCTGCCACAGGACGTGGGGTTGGCCGGCCGCGCGGGTGGGGCGGCCGCCGCCGGACTGCAGCTCGGCTGTTCGCGGGGGTTGTCGGCCGTCTTGCCGTGCCGTTTCCTCCGCCGCCTCCTCTTCTTCAACGTCCCATCTACGGCAGGCGATTGGGGCGTCGTCGTCTTCTTCTTTTCGCCGTCTTCTCCCTTGTTGGCGAAGGCTTTACATCTATGTAGATGCAGATGAAGGTGTCAAATTTGCGGCCGCGCCGTATGCAGCGTGTGGAAATGCCGATACTTTCATTGGCATCTGTCCCACATCTACTATCATTGCTGGCAGTCCCTCTTGGATGGTTTTTGTGGCATTAGCAGTGGTCGCGGTTTAAGATATCAAATTTGTTGTGGCGTGAAGTCAACGCCACACGCCAGATGCAAGAGTAGATTGTGGAGAAGGCAGTGGTCGTCTAACAGCGTATCGCACGCCGTCGCCGCGCCTCTTGGAGGGAGACGCGCGCCCTCTACAAGCTGCTACATCTAGGCCGACATGCGTCTGGACGGCCCGTCAGGACTCGGTCAGAACTCGGCTACGAACTAGGCAGTAACCAGAAAACAGCGAAGCTAGCATTGTACAGAAGACGACGCATCGGGAAGAGAGAAGAAAGCGACGTATGTTCTAAAGTTGACTACTGTATTCTTCAGTCAATAAAACTTGTAATACTATTCTCTGTAGAACTGTTTTAGTTGACTACGATTCCTACACTGTACATTTCCTAAACTAAACCGGATCGAGAATTCAACAAATGGCATCGTGAATGATACGACAAATGGCGACGAGTTGAACAACGAACCAAATTGTGAAGACGTATTAACTTGCTGAAGTTAAGCTGCACAATTAATTTGCTTTATTGCAGGCCTTGGCGAAACCACCATATAATCTTTTGATTTCTATTGAAGGGTTAGCGTAAATTTCTGTGTTTTTGCCTTGGTTGTTCTTGTTGTTTTAGCACCATGACTACGCCCATTAACACTATCCCTGCCACTGCGCCGCAGCTTCCTGTGTTCGATGCACAGCAGCTAATGCAGATGTTTCAGTTTCAGAGCCAACAGATTGCCTCTCTACTATCAACCATGCAACAACTTCTGGCCGCACCTGTGTCAAAAACACGCAAGTTTTACTGCAGCAGTCACCACCCCAAGTAATTCCCCCATTCTGCCAATATGACAAAGCAAACGTAGAATGGGCAGAATGGTTGCAACAGTTTGAAGCCTACGCCAAAGTTCACAATATACAAGGCACTGTCAAACTTCATTTTTTCTTATCGTGTGTAGGCCCCCAGCGTTCCGTCATGTCAAGAAACTGTTTCCCACTGCGGAGCCTTCTGAACTTTCTTATGATTCAGTAATAGGACCTCTCACGTCCTATTATGAACAGAAAATCAATGTAGTGGACGCTAGGTATCAGTTTTTCTGGTGTAGGAAACGTGAAAATCAAACATACAGGCAGTGTATAACAGATCTTCAATGTCTTAATAGGAAGTGTAAATTTAAATGTTCACGTGGAGCTTTGTATTCAGATGTGATGTTACGCGACACTATTGTCTATAATGTAATGGATGTCAGACTTAGGGAGCAGATTCTAAAAATGTCAGATCCGTCTTTTCATAAAGTAGAACAGAGTTTGGAACAGTACAATTAAGGTGCCATGGAAGCGGAAAACTTTGATTCAATTGCATTGTGTAGTGTAACGACATCATGCGCCAGCGAGTGCAAAGTCAAACGCCGTGTGCTTCCGCCTGCCTGCTCAAAGCGTAAGCAAGTTGCTAGACGCAGACCCTTGCCAAAAACAGAAGTGACGTCTTTACCGAAATGTTTCTCGTGGCACAAAAGACAGAACTGTCTGTCCCGGTCAGTGAAATGCTATGCATGTTGCAAGAAAAGTCATATACAAACAGTCTGGGCCGAGAAGACACATTCCGTTTCTTTTGCTGTAAGCAAACAGCGACAAGACAATACTTATTCAATAAGTGCAGTATTTTCAAAACTCGTGACTGCCCCTCATAACATCAAGGATATGGAAGTACCACAAGTTGTATGCCAGGCCAGAAAAATGTATGTCAATTGGCGTGTGGAGGACATTTTTGTAAAGTTTCAACTAGACACAGGTGCATCAGTCACATAGCTCAATCGCAAAAGTTATGAACAGTTAGGATCGCCGTGCCTTTCTCGTGTTAAAAACTGTCTTGAGCAGTTAAACCGGCAACCCACGCGCAATGGAAATATTCTAGACCTCATAGCCACAAACAGGCCTGACCTTATTAACGATGTCTGTGTAGAGACAGGAATTAGTGATCATGATATCGTCATAGCGTCGATGGTGACCAAAGTTCATAAACCAATCAAGAAGGCTAGGAGAGTGTTTTTGTTGCAAAGAGCCGATGTTACGATCGCAGTTAGAAAATGAATGGGCATCGTTTAATTCCGGGACTATGGATGTAGAGGAATTGTGGACTAAATTTAAGTGCATTGTTAATAAAGGGTTAGAGAAATATGTGCCAGTAAAGACGTTTAAGGATGGAACAGATCCACCGTAGTATAATAATAATGTTACAAAGCTGCCGAGAAAGCAAAGGCTGTTGCACTCTCGATTCAAAAAAGAACACGCAAATGATGACAGGCAAAAGTTAGTAGAGAATCGTGCGTCTATAAAAAGATCAATGCGTGAAGCATACAATAATTATCACAGCCATACCTTAGCAAAAGAGCTTTCCGAGAACCCGAAAAACTTCTGGTCCTATGTAAAATCGATAAGCGAGTCAAAGCCAACAGTCCAGTCACTCGTTGATCATTCCGGGGCAGTAATAGAAGAAAGCAAACGGAAAGCTTAAGTTCTAAATTTAACCTTTAAGAAATCTTTCACGCAGGAGGACCGCACAAATGTACCAGCATTTGATAAACGTACTAATTCCGAAATGGGGGATATAGCAATAGGTATTTCCGGTGTAAAGAAGCAGCTGAGAGAGCTAGATACTAAAAAGTCTGCTGGACCGGATGGAATACTAGTTCGGTTTTACAAAGACTATTTTGCGGCGTTGGCCCCCTACTTAGCTTGCATTTAGCGCGAATCTTTAATTCAGCGCAAAGTTCCTAGTGATTGGAGAAAAGCGCAGGTGACTTCCGTGTATAAGAAAGAAAAGAGAACTGACCCATACAATTACAGACCAATATCGTTGACATCAGTTTCATGTAGAATTTTGGAGCATATTCTCAGTTCGAATATAGTAAATGCCCTTGAAACGGAAAAGCGTCTTTCCATGAATCAGCACGGGTTTAGGAAAAATCGTTCATGTGAAACTCAGCTTGCCCTTTTCTCACATGACATCTTGCGAGCTATGGACGAAGGGCAACAGGCGGATTGTGTTTTTCTCGACTTCAAAAAGGCGTTCGACCCGGTGCCACACTGCAGACTGCTAACGAAGATACGAGCTTATGGAATAGGTCCACAGATTTGTGACTGGCTGGAAGACTTCCTAAGTAATAGAACGCAGTACGTTGTTCTCGACGGCGAGTGTTCATCAGAGACGAGTGTATCGTCAGGCGTGCCCCAGGGGAGTGTGATAGGACCGCTATTATTTTCTATCTATATAAATGATCTGATGGACAGAGTAAGTTGTTTGCTGACGATGCTGTGGTGTATGGGAGGGTGTCGTCTGTAACTGACTGTAATAGCATACAGGATGACTTAGACAAAATTTCTAGTTGGTGCGAAGATTGGCAGCTAGCTCTCAATGTAGAAAAATGTAAGGTGATGCGCATGAGTAGAAAAAACAATCCCATAATGTTCGAATACAGCATTAGTAGTGAGCTTCTTGATGCTGTCGCGTCGTTCAAATATCTAGGCGTAACACTGCAGAGAGATATGAAATGGAACGAGCATGTAAGGACAGTTGTGAGTAAGGCGGACAGCCGACTTCGGTTTATTGGGAGAATTTTGGGAAGATGTACTTCACCTGTAAAGGAGACCGCGTATAAAACGCTTGTGCGACCACGTCTTGAGTATTGGTCAAGTGTTTGGGACCCGCAGCAGATCAGTTTAAAGGAAGACATAGAGGCGGTTCAGAGACGAGCAGCTAGATTTGTTACCGGTAGGTTTGACCAATGCGCGAGTGTCACGGAAATGCTCCGGCAACTCAATTGGGGATCGCTGGAAGAAAGACGACGTTCTTTTCGTGAATTTCTGTTAAGTAAATTTAGAGGGCCCAAATTTGAAGCTGAGTGTAGTACGATCTTGCTGCCGCCTACTTACATTTTGCGTAAAGATCACAAAGACAAGATAAGAGAAATTAGGGCTCGTATGGAGGCATATAGGCATTCTTTTTTTCCTCGTTCAATTTGGGAGTGTAATAGGAAAGGAAATGCCTAGTAGTGGTACAGTGTACCCTCCGCCAGGCACCTTACGGTGAATTGCGGAGTATGTATGTAGATGTATATGTAAAACGAAGTTAATAGCGCACAATGGCAATGAAATTCGTGTACTAGGACAGTGTTCACTACCTGCAGCATACCGTTCGCAAATGCGCACAGTCATATTTCAAGTGCTTAAATCTTTTGTAGGAGAGAATATTTTTGATTTAGATTCTTTTGATCTTTTTGGTTTTACTGTGCAAGACAATGTTTTAGTTGTGAACAATTTTGATGCTATAGACAGTGAAGACAAGTTGTTGAAAGACTTTCTAGATTGATTTTCTGCAGGACTAGGAAAAGATAACGATTTTGCTGCACACATTACTCTAAATGACAATGCCAAACCAAAATTTTGCAATGCTGGTGATGTATCGTGCGCTTTACGCGACAAAGTAGCGCAAGAACTGCGCACATTGCAAGAAATGGTGTAATTAAACCAATACAAGCTAGCCAGTTGGCGAGTCCGCTTGTAATTTTGCCGAAGCCGTCAGGTAGCATTCGTATTTGTGTTTATTTCAAGGCCACAGTGAGTCCACAAACAGTTGTAGACAGTTATCCTTTGCCGAGACCAGAAGATTTAATGAACAGATTAGGTACAGGAAAATATTTCTCAAAAATAGATTTTTGAGCTGCCGTTTGACGAAGAAACACAGATAATTTGTGTTGCAAATACTCATCTGGGCTTGTTTAAATATTTGTGTCTACCGTTTGGCAGTGCAAACGCGCCTGCAATTTTTCAATGTTATTTGGAACAGCTTACAGCTCGGGTGCCTTGTTGTTCAAACTACTTGTACGACATAGTTGTGTCAGGCCGTACCCCAGAAGGACACATCGCAAATTTGAGGAAATTATTTCGTTTTGACAGATGCAGGTCTAAAGTGTCGCTTAGATAAGTGTGACTTTTTAAAACCCGAACTGCAGTATCTAGGATACGTGATAAACAGTCAAGGTGTGCACCCCATGCAATCACATTTGCTTGACATTCGCAACCTGCCAGCATCAAAAGATGTGAAAGAATTACAGTCAGTCTTGGGAAAGTTATGCAGCACAAATTGTAGCCCCTTTGCATAGGCTACACAATAAAAATGTTCGTTTTTTTGGAAAGACGAATGCCAACGCGCATTTCAACAGTTAAAAGATGCAATGCTCATTGATCGATGTTTGGTGCAATTCGATCCAAAAAAAAAAAAAAAAAAACCGTTATTTTGCAAGTGGACACGTCATCTTGTGGTCTAGGAGCAGTACTGTCACATAGACATGGGGATACGGACCATATGATAGCGTTTGCATTCAAACTTTTGACAGCCACACAGTGCCAGTTTTCTCTAATTAAGAAGGAAGCTTTAGCAATAGTGTATGGTGTCCCAAAATTCCATCACTACTTGTAAGGAAGAAAATTTTATTTAGTCACTGACCACAAGCCTTTTTAGTCATTGTTTCATCCAGCCAAGCCGATTCCTACTCGCACGGCACACAAATTGCAACGCTGAGCATTGTTCTTATCACAGTATCAGTACCAGATTGTGTACAGATCCACAACTCCCCATGGAAATGCCGACACACTTTCCCGTCTTCCGCTTGGCCATGACAAAGACTTTAATGCTTCTGAAACATCTTGATGTCAGATAGATGCGACCCTTCCCTTTGGACTACAGGAAAATTGCTCGGGCCGCAGAAACAGATCCCAATTTACGAATTTTGTTGTGCTACATTCGCGCACAATGACGTCGTTCACAATGTGACATTCAAAATTCACTGATGCGTCGCTATTTTGCTAGAAGGAATGAATTTTCAGTGCATAGAGGTGTCATTCTAGTTTCAAATGACAGTAGACAATTGCGTGTGTTGATTCTGCGACGTTTGCAGAAAGACATACGGAACTTACTTCACCAAGAACATTGGGGAATGGTTTGCACTAAGCAAATGACACGGTGACACTGTTCTTGGCAGGGTATGGACGCCCATGTAGAACAGATGATGTCACAGTGGTCAGTGTGCGCTACCAACCAGTCGACCCCCACCTCAGAAATGTTTTGCATGGCCAAAGTAGATTCACCATGGCAATGAGCACGTATTGACTATGCTGGCCCCTTCTGGAAAACTAAGTGGCTTATAGTGGTTGATGCTTTTAATGTTTACCCGTTTGCAGTGCCAATGTCTTCTACGACTTCTAGTAGCACGATTAGGGCGTTCTCTTTAATTTTTTGTCTGGAAGGTCTCCCTGAACTGATAGTCTCTAACTATGGCCCTCAGTTCACATCGCAAGAATTTCGCTCCTTTAGTGAACACAATGGAATTCAGCATCTAACCAGTGCACCATTTCACCCGCAGTCAATCAGCGCTGCAGAATGCTTCGTCTGGACATTTAAGCAGCAGATGTCCAAACTCCGTACTGCACACTCACGGGAGGCAGCTCTGCAACTGTTCCTCGCCTCCTAGCGCTCACATCCACGTGAAGGACCATCGCCGGCCTCACTTTTCACGGCCGCCGCCACCGCACCCTGCTCCATCTGCTCCACCCACCTTGCCGCCCGCAGTCGCCGACACGCAAGTATCGTATTGCTCAACGCAACCCAGTCTTTTATAGAGTTTTCAGCGGTCGCAGACGGTGGGAGCGGGGCGAGATAATCCAATGTTGCGGTGCTCACAAGTTTGAAATTTCAGGTCCTGATGGCGTCATACGCAGGCACTGCAACCAGATTCGCCCTTGTCAAGTACCCTGTGATCCTTATGCGTTTCTCTTGGCAGATTCACGCAACACGCAGACCGCGCGGCCTTCACCGCGGGACCTCAGCAGCCGCCCCCACAGCGGATCTCCGTGGCACTGCGGACTGACGTCATGGAGATGGAGCCCTCCTCGCCGCCGCCTCCCCTGGACATCCCCATGGAACTGGACCAAGATGCCACGCAGCATCCGATGCCGACGTCGCCACCGACGTCACCGTCTACGTCATCACCTGCGCCACAGGTCACAGACAAGGGCCCTTCAGAGGTTTCTCCAGAGGACGTTCCCTCACGAGCTCAGTCCAGATGGCATAGCCCGGCTGGTAGTCTGCCGTCCTCTGAAGCTATAGACTCTGGTCCATCAGAACGTCCAACAGCCTGCCTCCTCCCCCGTTGTCGAGCTCCCTACACGACAACGGTTCGGCGCTTTGGGGGGGGGGGGGAGGGGGGGTATGTTCTGGCATGACGTCAGCGCCACGTGCAAGAGAACGATCGTGGAGAAGGCAGTGGTCGTCCAACAGCAAATCGCACGCCGGCGCCGCGCCTCTTGGAGGGAGTAACCGTAGACGCGCGCCCTCTACAGGCTGCTATATCTAGGCCGACAGGCGTCTGGACGGCCCGTTAGAACTCGGTCAGAACTTGGCAACGAACTAGGCAGTAACCAGGAAACAGTGCAGCTAGCATTGTATAGAAGATGGAGCCATGAGAAGAGAGAAGAAACCGACGTGTGTTCTAAAGTTGAGTACTGTATTCTTCAGTCAATAAAACTTAATTGTAATCTCTCCAGAACTGTTTTAGCTGACTACAATTCCTGCAACTAGACCGGGACGAGAATTCAACAAATGGCATCGAGCCGGCCGCGGGGGCTGAGGGGATTGAGGCGCTTCAGTCACGGTTTGCACGGCCACTACGGTCGGTGGTTTGAATCCCCCCTCGGGCATGGATATTTGTGCCGTCCTTAGTCTTAGGTAGTTCATAAGTAGTTTGTAAGTTTAGGGACTGATGACCCTGTAGTTAAGTCCCATAGACTATACAAACATTTGAAACATTTTGAAATGGCATCGAGGATGATGCAACAAAATTTGCTAAGGACAGGGTGGAGAGTCCAACAAAAGCATCAGCAGTGCCATACCTTGTAAATGGTGCGGTCGCAAATTTGACATCTTACGCCTCGAGCAACGAAAACTAGGACTCCACTGCCAATGACGCAGAAGGAACCGAACACGGGCCGCCAGCAATGATAGTAGATTGGGGGGCAGAGGCCAATGAAAGCACCCGCAGTGCAACACGCTGAAAACACCGCCGTTTCGCCTGGCTTCTCACCAGTTGTCGTCGTAGCATTAACCTATGAAGGGATTACCCGAAGGCATTTCCTTCTTTATTTTTGGATAAGAGGGATAGGATGTAACTTCTTTATTTGTTATGTGACGTCTGGGATGCGGAAAGGGTAGAAATTGGCAGTTTTACTGGCCTTTAAACAAAGGCAACATCAGGCTGCCAAAGGTGCACAAAATCTTCCAGGACGCGCCGGAGATGTTTTCTCGGTGTGACGTGTGTGATGCTCTTCTAGCATCGGAAGAACAAGTGATCGTTCGCTACATTATCTTCATGAACGACGAAGCACATATACACAACTGTCCATTAAAATTGCTACACTAAGAAGAAATGCAGATGATTACTGGGTATTCATTGGACAAATATATTACACAAGAACTTACATGTGATTACATTTTCACGCAATTTGGGTGCATAGCTCCTGAGAAAACAATACCCAGACAAACCACCTCTAGCTGTAATAACGGCCTTGATACGCTTGCGCATTGAATCAAACAGAGCTTGGATGGCGTGTACAGATACAGATGCCCATGCTGCTTCTACACGTTACCACAGTTCATAAAGAGTAGTGACTGCATATTGTGACCAGCAAGTTGCTCGGCCACCATTGATCAGACTTTTTCAAATGGTGAGAAATCTGGAGAATGTGCTGATGAGGGCAACAGTCGAACATTTTACGTATCCAGAAAGGCCTGTACAGAACCTGCAACATGCGGTTGAGCATTATCCTGCTGAAATGTAGGGTTTCGCAGGGATCGAATGAAGGGTAGAGCCACGGGTCGTAACATCTGAAATGTAACGGCCACTGTTCAAAGTGCCATCGATGCAAGCAAGAGGTGATCGAGACATGCAACCAATGGCATCCATACCATCACACTGTGTGATATGCCAGTATGGCGATGACGAGTACACACTTCCGATGTGCGTTCACTGTGATGTCGCCAAACACGGATGTGACCATCATGATGCTGTAAACAGATCCGAAATTCATCCGAAAAAACGACATTTTGCCATTTGTGTACCCAGATTCGTCGTTGCGTACATCATCGCAGGCACTCCTGTCTGTGATGCAGCGTCAAGGGTGACCACAGCCATGGTCTCTGAGCTGATAGTCCATGCTGCTGCACATGTCGTCGAATTGTTCGTGCAGATGGTTGTTGTCTTGCAAACGTCCCCATCTGTTGACTCAAGGATCGAGTCGTAGCTGCACGATCTGTTACAACCTTGCAGATAAGGTGCTTGTCATCTCGACTGCTGGTGGTACGAGGCTGTTGGGATCCAGCCCGGCGTTCCGTATTGCCCTCCTGAACCCACCGATCCCATATTCTGCTAACAGTCATTGGATCACAACCGACGCGAGCAGCAATGTCGCAATAAGATAAACCGCAATCGCGATAGGCTACAATCTGACCTTTATCGAAGTCAGAAACGTGATGGTACGCATTTCTCCTCCTTACACGAGGCATCACAACAACGTTTCGGTTGGAAACTTTCTTCATGTCGGCACGTTGTACGTGTTGCCACCGACGCCAAACTTGTGTGGATGCTCTGTAAAGCTAATCATTTGCATCACAGCATCTTCTTCCTGTCAGTTAAATTTCGCGTCTGTAGAAAGTCATCTCCGTGGTGTAGCAATTTTAATGGCCAGTAGTGTTGTATTCTGCTGCCCCCAAAGAAAGACAGTGCTACTAACACGGACGGTCGTCTTCTAAACAGCTTTCTTCGGGTTAACAGCTTTCCGCGGCAGTGTTAGATCCTGGCCAGGGAGAGTACACAAGCTCGATGTCTGCACCCCATTCACTCCAGCGTGGACGCGCAGTCCCGAAGAAGCACATCCCATTGCTCTCTAGAGAACTGCAGATGAGGTCGAGGTCAGGGAAATCCGGTACGTGCATTTCCAATTGTCAAGAAGAGGGTTGATGAGGGATTCAAAGTATATTCGTGGGTGAGGAAGGGAAGGCTTGTGGTGGGGAGGGAGAAAAGTATCGTCCCAGTGTGGATAGCTGCCATCCTTCAGTGATTTTGCAATCAGTGTGAGAGCTGGGGTGACGCTTTGCCTCTTGGCAGCAGAAGGCACTCTTTGTCCTCGCTCTCTGGGCGGTCGACGTCGGGGGACACGAGAGACGCAGTCGGCGATCCCTCCGAGGAGGGGCCAACCGGGGCAGGCACACCCTCTTCTTTGTGGCGCATCTCCTTAGCTAGAGGTCAGTGCCGCTAAGAAAAGAGTTATCCGCATCCGCAGCACATCCGCAAGGCCATAATCCACAACCGCATCCGCATCACTTTATCCACAAGTCCGTTATCAGCATCCGCAGATATTAAAAGTTGAATGGGTAATAATAATAAATAGCAGTATTTAATACCATTCTATTTAATGATATAATTATTGTTAGAATGTTATTCCTGTGACAGATAAACTACTTTTGACTTCTAGTATCATGGTAACTGTTCTATACCTACTCCAGAACAGGCTATTCCAAAGGAAAACATTGGCGCTCCGGAAGAAAGTGTTCTTTTGGGGTTTTACAAAAGGAACACTTTATTTTCCCCATATTAATGCACAAGAGCTTATACAACAGAAAGCAAAGCATGTCATGTTAAGTCTTAAAATTGCCGTCTACTTCTAATTGGTAACTGTCAGCAAAATGAGACAATGTTGGCTGCATCTATGGCACAGCCTATACAATCTAACATTGTGTACATTCCTAATTACGTTACTTTCACTGTTCACTGTATCTGATTATGAAAGTTGCTATAAAATGCTATTGTCAATCTTTATTACTTTCGCCGAAATTTATCTAATACATAAACGTGAATGTTAGTTTCTATGTTTGTTCATACTTTATGTGTGGCTATACCGTTCATATTGCTTGCACTTTCGCAATGATTATTGACATAATTAAATGACTGTAAGACACTTAGTTCAGGAGATTGGCCTCCACATCAATAAGAAACTGTGCCATCTCAAGAAACTCAGACCAACACACAACTTCGAACGGTAAAATGTATTTTCTGACAAGATTGATCAGTTTTTCGGTCTTCAGATTTGGTGCAACTTCAGGAACTTTTGCATCTGTCTTGCTTTTAAATAAGCAATTACGCTACTTTGTCCTGTCTCACATGAATGTTTCAGAAAATTTGAAGTTCCACTTTTGTGTCCATTGTAAGAACATACTTATCTACATGCAAAACAGGCCACTATATCGTTGATCTTTTCTTTGCCATCAAATACGTATCCAATTTTTTTCCCAAATTGACAATTTCAATTTGCTTTGCTTCAGTAATGTCAAATCACCCCTTTTCACTGTACACGAAATACTATCCATTGATCTGTTCATTTTAATAAAGAACTGCCACTTATAATATTTTAATAGAATTTAAGTCATTACTGTTCATTCTACCACTTTCAAACATAATACTCATCTTTTCAACATTTTGGTGTAAGGGGGTTCTGCTCGCTGCAAATTTATTCTCCTGGGGCATCGTGGTAGAAATAAATACTCAATATGTACAATTTTTCAATTCTTCTTTAATTTGAAAGCAAACTCCTCCACCAAAATATTACAAGTTCATAACATATACAAATTACAAAGCATCGGAACAGTAGTACTTCCATTTCAAAACACAAACTGACATAGCTTCCAGAGCACTTGACAAACGACTGAAACTCGAACTCCCTCACGCAAGGCGGTGAGGCAAATATATAACATCGTCAATGATGATGTTACATTATCCATTGTTCATAACAATTGAATATACTGATTTACAATTAACAAACATAACAAAAAAACATTTCATGTACACAAAAATAATCACAATGAAAAATGAAAACTATACATACAATTATTTTAGATCACACCTATCTTTTTAGGTTTTAATCACTCTACCTTTTGTTAACAACAAACCAAAATGTTAAACGACAATTAATTAGTTAACAAGTACATCATACATGTTCCTAGCATATAATGAACTATCAAATCCCTTGTCCATTCTGAAACTAGGTTTAAAATCTCCCGTCAGTCCATATATACAATAAATCATAATATTTAAATCTCGTCTATATATTAATTACACAATTAGCTGGTCTACACAACTTGTTTATGAGACTAACATATATACAATGCTATTTATTTTAATGTCTTTATGTTGATACAAAAGTTTTTACCATTCGTCTGTCTATTTATTGAAATAACATACAATGACAAAAATATTGTTTATAGAACTGTCTGGAAAGAAACTATATGAATCTCTTAATTAATGAAATCTATCTCTTGTTTTAACCACAGTATCACCGAGACACTGTCCTACACTGATTCCTAGGCTGGCTATTTTGTTTTTAACTTCACACGCAAAATATATCACAAATGAACCACACGATTCCGGATCCGACGCAGACGGTATCATACAATAACATTGATATGAGAGGACCAGGCAGACGGTATCATACGATAACATTGAGATGAGGGTGTCAGCAGTATCGTTACACACTGTATTCACTATGATATACATTGTTCATATGTTTGTAAATCTATGGGAGTTAACTGGTTGGTTATTAGTCCCCAGGTTACAACCTACTTAAACTACGTTAAACTAAACTAAGGACAACACATACATCCACGCGCTAGGAAGGACTCGAACCTCCGATGCCGAACGGTCGCTCGCACCACAACGAGGCACCTCAGTGCACACGGCTGTTCTGCCGCGGCGATATACGTTGTCACTCAATCACTACACAATGGTAACTGAAGGCAGCGGAAATTTAGCATGGCACCTCTGGTGGGCAGCGGTTTACCACCCAGAAAACACTTGGCAGACTGCAGATAAGACACGGTCATGTAAACGGATTAGGTGCAGGTCCAAAAATGTTCAAATGTTTGTATAGCTTATGGGACTTAACTAGGGGGTCATCAGTCCCTAAACTTACAAACTACTTATGAACTAGTTAATACTAATGACGGCACAAACATTCCCCAACCATAGTGGCCATGCAGACCATGACTGGAGCGCCTCAGTCCCCTCTGCCACCGCGGCCAGCTGGGTGTAGGTCCCTCAGGTACAACTACGTCCTCTGTGCCCAGGGCATAAAGACAACAGACCCGTTCTAGCTGGGACCTGCAAGGATTCCAAGAATGTCGACAGGCTTTAAGTTTTCAGCTAACATTTCGTTAGACGTATTGGGCAGATACCTTGCTCTTTATCCGCATATAACACGCGGATATCCGCGTCGCTCACGATTTTATCCGCAAAGTAAGAAATACTGTGGATATCCGCGGATAATCACATCCGCGCAGACCTCTATCCATAGCATCGTCAGCCGCGAAATGAGACGCAGGCAGACGTGGAGACATAGCGGCGCCTCCACACACACCGGCGGTGAGGCTGGCGAAGCGGGGCATCTGTATGAGTTGCTTTGTCGACTCCTGGCCGCGCCTACATAATAGAGGCCAGGGAGCCGACGAAGGCTTTCTAATGACTGTCACCCCTTTTCAGAATGACTCAAACTGAGCCCTAATAGTTTCCTAAATCACGGAAAGTGTTGTTAGTTCACAGTCTCTATAACAAAGTCATTCCACTGTAGGTGAAGTTGAACTTATCTTATATGCTGGCTGAAGTCCATTGCGTTGTGAGCTGTATTCGGCATTCACTAAAAGATTTGACGTTACAGGATCTTTTCGTAAATCATAAACATGTCAGTTGATATGGAAATGATTTTATTTCCATTTTAAATAAAGTTTAAATCAATCACATTGTTGCACAATCAAAAAATGCAGCGGCAAGCCAACAGAGCTGCTTACAGGTTTGTGACTGCTAGAAGACTCTCAAAACATGGTTTCTCTCAAACATCTTTCTACGTAACCGCGTAATAAGATTGATGACAAAGTTTTGTAATTCACAATTAAACAATACTCTTTTACATTAAATATGCCAAAATACAGAAATTAAAACATTACATTTAAGCTTTGACTATTTATCTCAATGTATGTACATGTTTCATGAAATTTGTATTTAACGTGGTACACAAATTTAAAGTCATCCTCTGACTAGTGTTTACAGTGCTCAAATTATTTACATTATTTGTGTTTTCAAAGTGAACACATATTTGTTTTGCCAATATTGTGTAGGCGTACTATTATTGTGACATGGAATTTTTATGTATTTCAGTTTGCGGTCTAATTTTTTATTAATACGGATTTGTATATGGTTGTCGTAGTTTTGTTAATTTAGAACATAGTTTCTTAGTACCAAACGGATTATTAATTTTAGTGCATGAAAAATTATCAGTATTTAATTTGGGATCCAGTGATATATAAAACATGGTCTGCCCTAATTTATTTAAACAAAAGGTATATATGAAATCATGTTGTGCAATAGTTATAACATGTAGTATTGTTGTTTTTATACAAATTAGTATCTATATAGGTTCAGCAATATTTTACTCAGAATAATTTTCTTCTATGTGTACATATATGTAAATGCCATTATGTGAGAACTAAGCTCCTAATTCCTCTAGAAAGGGTGTTGTACATTGTAATAACTTCAAAATTTATAGTCAATTTACTAAGTGGAATGAATGACATAATTAAATAGTAAAACAGTGGATAGAAACAAGCTCTCAGAGAGCACATCAAACATTTATCATTGAAAATTATGGTATAGTTAAATTGGTTATATAGACAGAAAATGTAATTGTGGTTTTGTAACTTTTTCAAGTACTGTAGGTATTGAATATTTCTCATACAGTTTGAGAGATTAAGAATGAGCAGTAGTAAAGAGTAGAAACAAATTAGATCATAGTATTACATAATATTTTACTTACTGAAAAAACATATGCATTAATAAAAATTCAAAAACCAACCCCTGCAAGTAGTTAGCAGTGGCAATGGTTAATCTCATAGCTCAAATCAAGCATGGAAATTAAAGTAATAAGTGTCAGTTCTCAACTGATCCATCAAAGTGTCAAATTTTTCCCAAATTGTGGAAAAATTTAAAGAAAAACGTTTTGTTTTAACTGCCAAACTACACCCACTCTCAAGGCAGTAATCAAGAGAGGGCAGAATAATACTGAAGTAAACACTCTTAGTCCTAAGCATGCTATCGTTCGTTCCGTGTACACTTGTCGAATGTCACGGCTGTCACGTCGGCCGTTTGACGGGGCCCGCCAGCAGACGGCGCGCAGCTCCCATCAGCTGTTAGGCTGACCGTGCCCTCCTGTGGCACGGCCGGGAACTATCACGGCCGGGCCCGCGCCTGCCATGGAACACAATACAGGCACGCGTGATATGAATGGCCCTTAGGCCATAACATCCCTCCCCACCTTGGGGTGAGGAGCCGGACTCCTGAACGGCGGTGCAGAGGTCTGGCTGCTCGGACTCTTCCACCTCCATCCGGTCATCTGGTGGCTCCATCCACTCCCTAGCTGGAACCACCTCATACGGGTGGAACCCCTTTGAGCGCCGAGGGGTTCGCCCACTCGAGCGCTGTCTTGCTGCTCCCAGCATTGGCGATGGCGGTGGCTCCTCCATGGGAAGCTCGGGGCCTCCGTCGTCAGGCTGCAAAGTGCTCCCTCTGCCGGCGACCGCGGAGCTGTCCACTCCTTGTAGCTGGCCACTGGGATGCTCCGACCAGCCTTGCCTCACCCGTTTAAGGACGACCCGGAGGACCGGGTCAGCAGCGGTAGCCTCCGCGATCCGTGAGCTATTGATAGGAAAACCGGAGACTACATCTTTAGCCGACTCGTCAACTGCAAAACACAAAAGCTCTTCAGCATCGAAGACTGGATCAGGGCCTACCGGGAGGCGCGATAGGGCGTCGGCATTGGCGTGATGAGCCGTCGAGCGGTACTGTATCTCGTAATGGAAACGAGAGACGTACAAGGCCCAGCGTTGAAGATGATGGGCTGCCTTGTCCGGAAGAGCCGCTGATGGGTGGAACAACGACACTAGCGGGCAGTGGTCCGTGTAAAGCGTGAACTTTGACCCATAGAGATAAACGTAAAATTTTTTTAGAGCAAGGACGATGGCTAGGGCCTCCTTGTCCACCTGGGAATACCGGCACTGCGCATCCGTAAGAGTTTTAGATGCAAACGCCAATGGGCGCTCTGACCCATCGGGAAACCAATGTGCCAGCACCGCCCCCACACCATGCTGGGAGGCTTCCGCTGCCACCACAAGTGGGACGCCTGGGGTGTATGCAGTGAGGCATGGAGCCTCCAGGAGGGCCCTTTTCAGTGACTGAAAAGCTCGCTCGCACGCAGACCAGTGAAACGAGATGCCTTTACGTAGCAGTTGATGCAGGGGGTGAGCCACTGTGGCTGCCTGCGGGAGGAAGCGATGGTAATAGGCGATCTTGCCCAGGAATACTTGAAGTTCGTGAACGGAAGAAGGAGAGGGTAGATCTGCGACCGCCCGCACGTGCTCTGCCATGGGACGTACCCCCGACCTGGATACCTCGTAGCCCAAGTACTCGATAGTCAGTTGGAAGAAACAAGATTTCTGGAAATTACAGCGGAGGCCAGCCCCCTCCAGAACGGGAAACAAGGAACGGAGGTTGGCAATATGGTCAGCAGCTGTGGATCCCGTCACCACAATATCATCCATGTAGTTCATGCAACAGGGGACCGGTACTAGCAACTGCTCCAAAAAAACGCTGAAAGATTGCAGGGGCACTGGCCACCCCGAATGGCAATCTCTGATATTGATATAGGCCAAAAGGCGTAGAAATCACCAGTGCCTGCTTGGAGGCATCATCTAAAGGCAACTGGAGATAAGCCTCTGCCAGATCTATTTTCGAAAAATACTGGCCCCCTGACAACCGATCTATCAACTCCGCTGGGCAAGGCATGGGAAAAGAATCGATGACGGATTGAGAATTTACAGTTTTCTTAAAGTCGCCACATAAACGCAGGGCACCCGAGGGCTTGCGTATGACAACGAGAGGGTAGGCCCATTCGCTTGCTGTGACAGGACGCAAAATACCTTCCGCCGGCAGGCGATCTAATTCCGATTTAACAGCGCCACGGAGGGCGATCGGGATAGGCCGAGCCCGACAGAAGATGGGGTGAGCCGTATTTTTAAGTGTAAAAGTGGCCCGAAAATTCCTGGCACACCCAAGACCCGGCGCAAACAAGGACGAGAACTCCGCGTGAAGCTGCTTGAGACTCTCGTACGGAATTTGATCAGAAACCAAGCAGACAGAATCGGTAATAGTAAAGCCAAAAGCGTGGAAAGCGTCGAGGCCGAAAATATTCGTAGCCATTGCACTGTTTACTACCACAAACGGTACCGCGCGGCTAATGTTCTGATATGTGGCTTCGGCGACAAACGACCCCAGTAGTGGAATAAGGTGGCCGCCGTAGCCAACCAACGCGCGAGGCGCTGGACTTAAAGTAGGGGAGCCTAATGCTCGATGAGTTGCAGCACTTAGAAGCGATGTCGTCGCGCCAGTGTCCACTTGAAGCGTAACAGTCTTCTGCAGAATGCGGAGGTCTATAAACAACTTCGGCGGCTGAACGCCGACGGGAACAACCTTATTAATATCCATGGGCGCTGCGCCGAAATCGCGAGGGGGAGAGGTCCTTTTGCGGCACTTAGCCGAGGAGCGGCACACTCGGGCGATGTGTCCGAACTTGCCACAACGATTACACGTGGCCCGTCTGTGTGGGCACGATTCTCGAGAATGGGACGCCCCGCACGAAAGACATGACATCGGCTCGCTCTCTGAAGCGGGCGACTCGCGCCGCCTTTCCCCCCGCCCATACGACACAGACGAGCGCCGCGGCGGCGGAAGGGAGGGAGGGGAGGGCAACGCAACAACAGCCACCGAAGAAACCGGCGCCGCGGATAACTGGGCCGAATCGGCAACGGAGGATACCTCCCCCCAAGCGGAAAGTTGACTCCCCACAGCCTCAGAAACTTCAAATGCGCACGCAATACGCAAAACCGCCGCCAAGGAGGGATCGTCCGATTGAAGAGCCTGCTTGCGAACGTCCAGGTCGGGAGCAAAACAAACCAATACATCGCGGACCATAGAGTCCACATACGAATCACCGTGCGGTTTGGACCGAAACCGACAACAACGGGCCAGCCCCTGCAGTTCCGTGGCCCATGCGCGGTACGACTGACTCAGCTATTTCCGCGAACGCTAGAAAGATATGCGGACCGACACCACGTGAGAGTGGCGGCAAAAATACGCCGCAAAAAGAGAACAGATATCCTGAAAGGACAGGGATGCCTGCGTCTGAAGCGGCGCTAAATCGCCCAGCAAACGAAAAAGACGAGGCGAGAGCCACGAAAGGAAATAATCTTTTTGCTTACCTTCATCACACACCTGGAAGGCTACGAAGTGTTGGCGTAAACGCTGTTCATAGTCGGACCAATCCTCGGCAAAGTTGTCAAATGGAGGAAACGGAGGAACGGGCACCGAAGGCCGCAACCCGACCTCTTGTGTCACAGCCCTAGTCAAGGTGTCAATAGCCGCCGTTAGAGAAGCATTCTGTTGAGGCAAAATTTCCGGTAACGACTGAAGATTCGTCAGCAACGCGCTAAGGTGTTCTGCCATGACTGCAGCAGGAAGACCACGCTATCATAATCCTCGTCGCCACTGAAGTAAACACTCTTAGTCCTAAGCACGCTATCGTTCGTTCCACGTACACTTGTCGAATGTCACGGCTGTCACGTCGGCCATTTGACGGGGCCCGCCAGCAGACGGCGCGCAGTTCGTGTCAGCTGTTAGGCCGACCGTGCCCTCCTGTGGCACGGCCGGGAACTATCACGGCCGGGCCCGCGCCTGCCATGGAACACAATACAGGCGCGCGTGATATGAATGGCCCTTAGGCCATAACAAATACGCTGCCATTAAATTACATCCACGGCCAGGGCAGGTAACTGACTCGCAAACAGCTACATAAGCTGAAAAAGACTCTGGTTGCATTTACTTATATTTTGTTCAACAATTCAGTGTTCGTAAGGTATTACGATACACCATTGAGTTTTCATAGACAATCTTCTAAACGGAATATATGTATTAATGGTAACTACCTTACTAAGAGTTACATGATGCAACTGGCAACTTGACTATTTCCACAGAAGAAAAAAACAGCACATAGTTTTTGTTCTTCTTTGAACAAACTGCCCCAATCAAACACAACACAGTCCAGAGTACCCTATGTTTGCTGAATGGTGAACAGTTACTACCCCCCAATAACTAAAATCAAAATTCAATGTTTTCCAGTAGTGGTTGAAAATGAATGACAATCATACAATAGAAGTGGATAAAATGAGTAACTATCTTAAGTGTTCTGAAAGTCTATACATGTATATGTTAACAGTGTAAAATCTCATAATTACATACTACACAAAAGTCAAAATTGACATATGGTCTGCCTGATCATTTTCAGATACAGTACCATATCAAAATTAAACACCCTGTAATCAACTGCAAATTGATACACAAAGCTTGCATGCATGAGCAAGTCATAAATTAAACAGAGGTGTTCCACATGAAAAATACAAAATTATACAAGTTTGATGATAATAATAATAAGTAATAGGTAATCTGTAATGGTTCATTAACCTTCATATTTCTGTACAAAAGACAGTATGACCTTGCATCATGAGTATGTGCAAGTACGCATGATAAACATAACAAGTACGTAACTTGTAAAACATCAATACAATTGTAAACTTTAAGAATAAAAATGAAAATTAAACCTTGCATCAGCCAAAACTGTGTCATATGTACAATATACTATGATATGGTCATCTTAAACAAGTATTAAAGATTTTCCTGTTAAGCTGTAAGCTCAAGGATAGAAATTTAATTTTACATTGGTCAACACTTGTGTGGTCTATGTGTCCTCCCATGCTTATAGTCACTTTTGTACTAATTGTTAGCAAGTCCCTCTTGACACATCAAAGTAAAACACAAAATTCAACCAACAACACAAAAATACTAATGAATGATTAACAAGAGTGAAAAGAATTAAAGAATTTGAATTGTAATGCACTGTGGATGTGATTAATAGAAAAATCACAGTACATAACTGAGGTAAGCATCTGCATATATACAATGACATTTCAAGCCATAAACAAATAATGAACACTTCAACATACCTTTGACTATGCATATATGGTGTGTCACATTCATAAATGGTATCAAAATATCAACAAATATCATCCCTATAGGTTTCAGAGTAAGATAAAATATTACAAGACATCAATTAGCTTTTCTGTAGGTAGGATTTAAATGCTTTAATCTATCCGAGACCAATCAGCTTTATGGATTGTGGATAAGCAAAACTATAAGCATACATCTAAGGGTTTCAGTTAACTTCACAAGGCTCAATGAGGTTACTAAATTAATTATGGTGTGTCATATTCATAAATGGTAGCAAAATTATCAACAAATATCATCCCTATAGGTTTCAGAGTAAGATAAAATATTACAAGACATCAATTAGCTTTTCTGTAGGTAGGATTTAAATGATTTAATCTATCCGAGACCGATCAGCTTTATGGATCGTGGATAAGCAAAACTATAAGCATACAGCTAAGGGTTTCAGTTAACTTCACGAGGCTCAATGTATACATTTGGATGAACTTCAGCTCAGATCTTAACAAATGGACTACTAACATAGTAAAATAGTACTTGGTTTTCAGGTTTAGTTAATAGATCTCTTAAACTTCATTAGAATTATTCATGTTACTAGAATCACAACTTAAGTTGACATTGACAGAAGGTATACTTTCATATTTACTTTCACTTAATTCTTTAACTAACACTTCAGTAGATGACTTAACATTTATATCAGGGTTTGGAGCTGACATTTTCAGTACACTTAACACTATCATTTTGAGATTCCTCGGCAGTATCAAGCAATTTTAACATCTTAGACTTCCAGTAAAGCATCTGTTCAGAGAATACACTAATCTTAAACACTACATCAACATTTTTCATTTAAGTATTCATTATTTTCATATTCATTTTCTTTACTTGTCAGTACTTTCACTGACAATTCTTAATCTAACATAAATCTCTCATGAACAGCACTTACCATTTTTCTAACCTGTCATATCTTTTGATGACTACACAAAGACTTCCATATTAGCTAGTGGTTCATAAACATCTTAACATAAGACTCCAAAATTCCTGTCAAACACATTAAATAAATCCCATTATCTACCTGTATTTCATATTGTATTTAATTCACATAGTATTTTAATTCATAAATCCTTCTCAATATTTGTTATTCATTGTTACTGTATTAGGCTAACTATAAACATGAATGCATTATTCAGCTGAAAACTGTATTTCAATATATTTACTTCTTAGCTCTTAAGTCCATTGGCCTATACACTGGCATAAGTAAAAAAAAAATTCATATTGAAAACCCCCAACTAGTATATCAGATTAGTTACAGTATTATTATTAAGTACAAAGTTCTTCTGAACTGTCAGTAATACATCCACCTACACATTATTTATTCATATTTTCAAAATTTAAACAAATAAATAAAGTTTAAGCTTCACATATTTAAAATTTCAATAGGCAAAGAGCAAAAACGTATAAATCAAAAGGTATGTCTCAGCATCTTTGATTTATCAGAGGCAAGTAAAAAGTTTTTCAAATAATCATAAATGTTTACACTGAAGGAAAACTTAAAGCATAGAATTTATTCTGCACTGTGAAAATGATTAATAGAAGTACACAGCACACGACTGGGGACCTGAACTGGTGTCAGCAGCTTCACAACTAAAGAGTAGTTGTGCCCCTGAGGTATTATATCAGTACATAGCATGATGCATCTCATTTTGTCTGTCATCAGGTAGAATAGGTAATGGTACATTACTACTAGGTCCAAAATTAAATGCAAACAGTTGAGTCTGGTTTGCCCAAGAACATACTTTACACCTTAGACTTTCCTTAAGCAACATAATTTCTGAAGTGTCATTCAAATCTGACGAAAAACAATCCTTGTCCTGTGGCGTAAAATAAACAGGGCGAAATTTCTTTTTTAGGCGTACAAGGTAACCTCACTACTGGTAAACTAATTACACTAGTACATCTAGGAATACTCAGAGTTTCAGCATGTGACTTTTCTAGCATTTTGTCTACACACTGTGGTAATTCTGTGACTGTACTATTAATTTCGAGTTCTTGCTCAGGGTTAACTATAAAAGAGTTACATTCAGTTTCTACTTTAAAATCAGAATTACTAAGTTTGCTATTACATTCGTCAACATCGCGAATCTTTGCAGTTAACTCTGTTTTAGTATCCTGGCTCTGAGAATTTACATAACATGACTGTCATCTATTTTTTCAACACTGTCACTCGTCTGTGAAACTTCTGAAGTAGCAGCTACCATAACACTTTTTTCTACACTATTGAGTTTTGCACTAAGTTTTGTGTCTAAAATACATTGTTTTAAATCGGTCACTGTTTGGCACATTCTATGTTCTAGGTTTGATATTGCGTCATTTGTTTGAGATTTCATGTCAGATAGTTCGGTTTTCATGGTTTTAATTTGTAATGAAAGTTCGGTTTTCATGGTTTTCATTTGTAATGTGTGATGTCGCACAAGCCTAAAGTGCGCACCACCTACTTTCGCCGCGTGCCGCCATGCATGCACGGCGTGGCGTTCTTACGACATCAGCCACGAGCGCCCTCTACTGCTATCCCGCTCGTGGCCACCACTGAATGACATCGTTCACTTGGGACTGAGATAGGAACCAGTTAACACTTCGGAATCAGATAGGCACCAGTGAAGACTTGGCTATCGGACAGGCATTAGGCAGGCCTCCAGCTCAACTATGTATCAGCATTCTGCAGTATTGAGCTATGTAAAAGTTAAGTATTACTAAGTCTCTAAGAAATATATATCTCATTCTAATTTACTCTAGTGTTTCTAGTTTCTGCTGTCCCACTGGCTGGTCACCTCTTACCTGCACCAGCGTGCATCCTTTATTCCTGTGTCGGTCTTTCTACTCGGAAACGGAAATGAGACACAAAAGCGGCGACGGGGCTGGGACACAAAAGTGGCGACGAGGAGTGATAGAAGAACTGTGGACCAGCCCGCTAGCAGCAGCCAGACAACAGCAGTCGGAGCATGCAGAAATTGCTCCCGCCCACCCATCCTTATTATAAGAATTTTGGGGGAAGATATTCTGTTACGTGTTTTGTGGACTTTTTTGTTGCAGAGAGTCCTCTTTCATATTGCATTTGTGTTTTGTTATAAGTTACTTGTATGTGCGGCGCCTAATCGGTCAGCATCACCTCAATTCTAGGTGATAGCTATGGCCCAAATCTTTACATAATCATAAACTATCAAAGAAGGAAATATTGCTCAAGTTTATTTGACAAGATGTGGTGCATATATGAACTAACCACGCGATAATTTGGGTGCTGTGTCTCAGGAGAAGAGTTCGATTGTAGCACCACTGGTATCGCAACTTCTGTCTCATGGGGAACACTGCATTTCCTGGCGAACATGTTCCAGTCCCAGTTTGGAGGGGGAGAAGTGAGAATAGAAGAAAATATAAGTATAGTGGTTCATTTTTTCCCCGCAAAATTATGAAATAATGCATCAAAATGGTTGCCGTGGAGACCACTAAACAGGTGCCATAGCAACCTACATAAATAAGTGGCAAACTGTATTTTAAGCGGAAATGAGTTCTTTGAGTTTTTGCTGAATCGGAGTTGTTATCAAGCTGACCAACCGACGATGAGAAGTGGTGAGCAATGACAGCCAACCTTACAACAGCTCTGAGCCAGATCACAGTGTCCAACTGTATAACAGCAGCGAGCCAGGCCAACACAGTTTTCGCCGTGACACCGGGTGTGCTGTGAACAAGTTTGCACAAACAGTGTGAAATCCTTGAATGTGAACAGTGCTGATAGAATAGTTAGCCTAATTTTATTGTTTTTAAATATCTATGAAAACAAGACCAATGGCCACCGAGTCTGAAATCACACTAAAAGACCTCCTCGCACAAATGAGTAGAATGAATGCGGAAATAAAGTCAAAACTAGAATCTCTGAAGGATGACATGAAATCACAATTTGAGACTCAAAACACACAATTAAGTGCAAAATTAGAAGCTTGCAAAGAGGAGATCAACACACGGTTAAAGGCACAGTTAGAACCACAAACAACATTTGCTAATCTAAAAACAGAATATACTACTACTATTGAAACTGAAGTAGTATGTTTGGTAAAAGAACAAATTCAGGAATACTATCAAGACACATTAAGTGACTTTGTAAATGATATTAATATCAAAATATCTCAACACAAACAATAGTGTAAGGAGGCAGTTAATAAAACTGAGCAATGAGTGGAAAAATTGCAACATCATCTGGAGGGATTAGTGGGGGAAAAGGTAAAGAAACAGGTAGATAATACAGTAGTTTTGTCAAACATGAGTATGGACTGGCTTTACCGTTATGAAGTAAACTCTAACTGCAATAACAAACAAGTGAGTAGCAAATCAAATAATAGCAAGTTTACAGTAATCTTGGAACCAGAGACTACTCAAAAGGTAACAACATAGGCCATGCAGGTGTTAACATCTGTTAAAATGTCATTGTTGCACAACCCTGAAGCAACTGATGTATTTTATTCAATAAAAGAAAAAGCATACGAATTACCTTTACTTTCTGATGATAAAAAGGAGGATTTGCACGATCTTTTGTACAGGTATAGTGCAATGTGTTCAGATCGGCTAGGCACATTAGGACATCATGTGTGTAAATTTAAGATGAAAGACGATAAGATTTTTTTTTATTGTAGACCATATCTACATATATGTTGACACAATCAAACCATATATGTTAAATCCAGGAGGCACATTAGGCTAAGACGTGTAAGTGCGGTGGCGAGCACTGAGCTTTTGTCTCATTTTTTTTTTTCAAATTTTAGATTTTATATGAGACATACCTTCTCTCTTTAACTATTCTCTTAAAACTTTCCCCTCACTATCCTGTTTAAAATAACCTTACAATGAACGATGAACACAGAAGATGTCTTAAAAAAAAAAAAAAAAAAAAGATATGAATAGAACTGACTTCACCAACTGGTGACAAATGAAGTTTGATAAATAATTATAACATAAAGGTGATGCGCTACCAACTATTACAAGTGCGACAGTTAATAAAATTTGACGTTGCGTGATGTGTATCATGCTATGGACTGTTGCGTGTACACAAAGTAGTAAAATTTAAAGTTGCGTGACTACCATTACATAATTATTGACTGATATGGAATACACTGATGTATATTTATAAAAAGACTACCGAATTAGAAAAATCCTTTTCTTAAATACCTTTTATAATATGCAAGTGGAGATCATAAATTTTATAAGGGGTTTTCTAAGAGGGTTTGGTGCATTTTCTGTAAGATTATGATATGTTTGGGTTGGTTTATATTATATGATTTGTAGGGGTGGATATGTAAACTCTGACACAAGACAAATTATGACTATGACTGATGGATTATTAAACTACACTTATCATGCAGTTCAATAGCAGCTTATTGAGGGCAATTTTCTGGGATCCATGGAGTGAAACAGTGACGTTCCATTCTAAGGTGGGGCAGTTAACATCTAGCCTGCTATCTTTTGCCCTCCGGTGTCACTGTGAAGTACAAAAGTAGATGGGGTTCCTGGGGAAGGAGGATGGCATGAGTTTCCAATCTTAGGGGTCTGGAATATTAAACTACACTTATCATGCAGTTCAATAGCAGCTTATTGAGGGCAATTTTCTGGGATCCATGGAGTGAAACACTGACGTTTCATTCTGAAGTGGGGCAGTTAACATCTAGCCTGCTATCTTTTGCCCTCCCTGTCACTGCGAAGTACAAAAGTAGATGGGGTTCCTGGGGAAGGAGGATGGCATGAGTTTCCAATCTTACGGGTCTGTCGTCTTTCCTTCTTAGCTCCCGTTTTTGCCAATTCTTTATTTTCCTTTCTTTCTTCTCATTTGAGAACCAATCTACCTATCCATCATTCCACCTTCATACGTGTTTATTGAGAACCAATCTACCTATCCATCATTCCACCTTCATATGTGTTTATTGCTAACACCCTTCTAATTTAAGTCCACATTGTGATTTACCATGATGTTGGAAGTAATAATGTATATGATGAACAGCCAGTCTAAAATAGGTTAGGGAAATAATTCAAAATTTATTTCAAAACTTCACCTATGTTTTACAAGTGTTCTTCCACTGTAACATATGCCTCGACAACGTGACCAAGGCTGTCCACCTTGCAGGACAGAGCTGGCCAGAACCAGTACTGAATGCTGATTCTAAAATCACGCCATACTTCCGGCGTCCGTGCTGAAACTACTGATGTTTCCATGCTAACATGGAGCCAATACCAGACACCCACGTTTGATCACGTGTGCTACTGCAGTAGGACTCAGAGGTGTGAGAATCAGTTCCTTCACTCTCTTGAGTTTTAGTTCTCATACAGAACAGACACATTCAAGAGGCTCAGCCTATGTGTGGGGCGAACAACCGCATGCTGTCCGCTCCCATCTAGTGGCTGTTGGGTATCAGCCACCAACTATGTGAACCATAACCTTTACCTTTTCTGTAATCCGCTAACTTAGACTGGCACTCATTCATTGCATCTGACCCCAGGGTGAGACCCGATACGTAACCCGTATTTGAAAATATAGCCAATGTTAATTTGAAGCCTATCTTTTATTTGCCAATCAGCAACCCTTTCCTAGGGCACCCACAAGCCTTCAACGCACCAACTTCCATCCTGACAATGCCTCTAACTCATCTTAGTTGTAGAGCAGTGGGATGGGTTGTACAATTTTAGTATCATCCGTGGTATAAAGATTAAGTGCTGTACAATAAACTTTGTTTGATTAGGTGTGCCAAGGTAAGTTTAACAATCCTTGATGATGTGACTTGGACATAAGATGTATAAGACATGCATGAAAGATGTAACTCACTCGACACTCGTTTCGAGGTAAGGGGAAAATTAGGAAGGGATGACACCATTTTTCCTACAAAGTAATACAAGTGTGCTTGTTCGTTCATTGAAGTATGAAACAATAAGTGATGTGATTGTGAAATTGTTAAAGGTACAATGTTAATATTATTTTTCTTCAAAGCAAAGACACTAATTATGATCTTTTCTTATGTTAACTTCTGAGGTGTTTTTTGGTTCTTGTGTAGCACTTGTTTTTTTCTTTTGTTGTCATCCACCAATGGAGTGTACCGTAATTTATTTTTGTAATAAACTCTGCAAAATCAGACTTATTTCGAGCTTCTTTTACTGCATTTACTAACAGGTTATGGGCCCAGATGCATAAGTCTGTTTTTGTGAGCAGCAGCAGAGTTTTCGCGTGTAAAAATGTTTTTGGTACAAGTGACATTTGTTTTCAAGCAACACGATGGAACGGTATACAAATATGTGCTTTAAGTTATCCGGAGGGAACAATTGGGCTGTGTAGAAATTCCAGATGAAAGTGATATTAAGAGGAAAAGGTTTTTTTAGATGTTGTAACAGGTGTTACAATTAAGCCTCCGACAGAGAAAGTAGCTGAAGAAAAGGCGCAGCTGGAAAAGGATGCTAAGGCGTAAGAACTTATTGTGACACGTGTGGAGGTAGCGCTGCTCACTCACCTATTATCCTGTACGTCGCCAGCTGCTATGTGGGCTAAACTAAAAACTATGTTTGAGAAGGAGTCCACAGTGAGTATTCATCTACTTCAGCAAAACTTTTATTCACTCCAATTTGGTGATGACTCAGTGGCTACAGTTATGTCGAAGTTAGAAGAAATCAACATGAAATTGAAACAAGCTGGTGAACCACTTTCTGAGAAAATGATAATTACCAAGGTGTTGATGTCATTGCCTGAGAGATTCAAACATTTTCGTTCGGCATGGGAGTCCATTCCCTTTGAGAAGTAGACACTTAATGAGCTAACTTCAAGATTGCTAATTGAGGAAGAGGGAAATAATCAGGCCAATCAGCCGACAGTAGCTTTGGCGAGTATTAGCAGGCAGCAAAAAATTACCTGTTACGCTTGTGGTAATGAGGGTCATTTTGTAAAGGACTGTAAAAGCCAAATGAAGAGAGAAACGAGAAGCTGCAATTATTGTAAGAAAAGGGGTCATTTAAAGGCAGTTTGTAGACACCTAAATCCTAAGGAAGGCAAAAAGACTCAGGAGATAAATGCCTTTATGTGTAAAAGTGAAGAAACTGACCAAGAACCTTATTGGTTTATGGATACAGGTGCTAGTGAGCATATGCACAATAAGAGAGAACTGTTCAAGGAACTCAGCAAAGTGGGAAGCCCAGTGAAAGTTACTGTGGGTGATGGTAAGCTTCTTGACGTGATAGGGCGTGGTACTGTGGAACTGGATGCGTGGAACAGTGTTAAGTTTATCAAAACAGTACTTAATTGAGAGTTTTTTGTGCCTTAACTAAAATTAAATTTGTTTTCAGTAGGAACTGTTTTGGACAAAGGTATGCATTTAGTTTGAAACAATGAGCAATGTGAGTTTTTGAACAGAAAAGGCAAAATTCGTGCACTGTCCATACTTGTTAATAAGATGTATTGTATGTTGTTTTCCTTGAATGGAACACAGTCAGAACTGTCAATGGTTACTTTGATGTGTGCAGGTAAAATGCAGGCAGCTGTTGACAGTAAAGGAATTAGTGACTTTTCAACTGTTGGTACTGACGGTGTGAGCGAGTTAACAAACTTTAGTCTTGTTAATCTGTCAAAGAGTGTTGAAAACATGAGTGTTTGGCATAAAAATTGTGCCATCAGAGTATTATGTGTGTGAAAAAGTTTTTGTCTTGTAAAGGAGTGGCCTTCATTGACGACTTTGTCACTTGTGAAGAGTGTTTGGCAGGTAAACAACATCACTTACCCTTCCCCGTCAGTACGTCAAGAGCCAGTGCCCCACTTGAATTACTTCAAGCAGACGTCTGTGGACCAATGGAGACATTTTTGCTTGGAGGAGCAAGATATTTCTTGCTTTTGAAGGATGACTATTCAGGTTTTCGCAAAGTATCCTTCATGAAACAAAAGAATGAAGTTAAAGGCTTGATAAAAAACTTTATTGCGAAAGCTGAGAGAAAAACTGGTCCAAAAATTAAAGTTCTAAGGAGTGATAATGGACTGTAGTTTATGAATGCTGACTTATGTATATATTTGAATGAAAATGGAATAACCCATCAAAGGAGCACTGTGTACACATCACGGCAAAATGGATGAGCTGAGAGAGAAATGCACACCATGATTCAAGCTGCTCGTTCAATGATTTCAGGTATGCCCAAGCATTTCTGGGCTGAAGCAGTTAACACAGCGCCTTATGTACTAAATTGAACTGGTCCAAGTCCTGCCAGAGGTAAAACTCCTTTTGAACCTTTTTATGACAGAGAATTACCTTTGGAAGGCTTGAAAATATTTGGGATTCGTGTGTCTGTACTTGTACCCACAGAAAAGAGACTAAAACTAGACCCCAAAAACAGGATAGGTTTATTTAAGGATTATGATGATGATGTGAAGGGGTACAGAATATTTATACCTTCCACAAAGAAAGTTGAGTTGCACCAATATGTAGTGTTCTTGTCACCAGCATTATCTGAACGGAAGAAGGAAACTGATGTCCCTGTAATGGAGTCTGATACTAACTGTTGTGCTGAAGAAAATACAGATCAAACACCAGAATCAGAGGGGAGAAAGAAGTAGAAATGAGGACTCAGCTCGTAGGAGAAGATAGAAGTCGGCTTGGAGAAGAACAAGAAAACTACAAAGACAGACAACGTGGAGAAGATTCATTTGAAAATGTGGATGCTGAGAATGTGAAGTCATACAATCTGAGATCCAGAACAAATATTCAACATCCAAATTACTTAGAAGATTATGAGTTGGGGCTGTTGACAGCTGTGAATGATGACGACCCCAGCACCTACAATGAAGCAATGTCTAGTAGTGATGCTGATAACTGGAAAAAAGCCATAGCAAGAGAGCTGCAAGCCCTTGAAGAAAATAATACATGGGATTATGTATGTAAGCCAAATGATTGTAACATTATTGACACAAAGTGGGTTTGTAGATGGAAAAGAGATGAAAATGGTAACATTGTCTCTTATAAACCTCACCTTGTAGCTAGAGGTTTCCAACAAACATTGACTTATTCAGAAATTTACAACCCAGTAGCAAAGTCAACTTCAGTGCAATGTTTTCTGGTTTTTTGTAATGATAACACCTTACCCATCTATCAATTGGATGTTTGTAGTGCTTTCCTATATGGAGAGATAGTTGGAGATTAGTATGTCAGCTTACCTGTTGGGTGCTTCAGCAAAATGAAGGGTAAAGTTTGCAAACTAAAAAAGGCTCTGTATGGTTTGAAGGGCTCACCAAAAAACTGGAACATTAAATTCCACACAGTTGTAACTGGTTTAGGATTTGTGAGAAATGATTTTGAGTATTGTTTATATTTAAAGACAGATAACAGCAGTAAAACATGCCTACTTGTTTATATTGATAACCTGCTCATAGCTTCAACTTCCCAAAATGAAATTGGCAATTTAAAGTTGTTATTGAGTGCTAACTTTAAAATGAAGGATTTAGGTCCGATTAGAAACTACTTGGGAATGAATATTGTTCAGAATTTAAGGGAGGGAACTGTTACTGTCTCTCAAAGTACCTATCTTGAAAAAGTATTGAAAGTTTTTGTTATGTATGAGTGTAATTCTGTTTCAACTCCTATTGAGGAAAATTTTGATCACAGTGTGCTGAAAAGAGAAACATCTGAAAATGAAAGCATTGAGAAAATAAGTAGAAGATTAATAGGGTCACTGATGTATGCCATGTTATGTTCAAGACCAGATATTTGTGTAGCATTAAGTATTCTAAGCAGATACCAATCATGTGCAAGTCAAGATTTATGGAGTGCTTTAAAACGTGTGTTGCTTTACATTAAAGGTACCCTACAACTTAGTCTGTTATATGCTAGGGATAAAAAGTGTGCAGATACCACAACTGGTTATGTTGACTCTGATTGGGCTGGTGACAGAGTAGACAGAAAGTCCACAAGTGGTTATCTGTTTAAAGTTTTGGGTTGTAGTGTTTCATGGGCATCTAAGAAGCAACCTACAGTGTCCCTGTCATCAACAGAATCAGAATTTGTAGCCTTAAGTATGGCTGCTAGTGAAGCCTGTTGGCTTAGTAATTTGTACCATAATATTTCTGGCACTCAAACGGCTCTTGTACTTTATGAAGACAACTTACCAGTAATAAGCCTTTGTAAGAACCCACAGTTTAATCATAAACTTAAGCATATAGATGTAAAAAATTTATTTGTCAGGGAGAAAGTTATGATAAAGCACATTAGCACAAATGAGCAACAAGCTGATATCCTGACAAAGCCATTTGGGAAAATTAAATTTGAAAAGTTTAGGGCCTTGCTAGAACATTTTTAAGTTCGGTAGTTCAGTCCTTGTAACACCAATAATTCACATTGAGGAATGGTGTTAAAGGTCCAATGTTAATGTTATTTTTCTTCAAAGCAAAGACACTAATTATGATCTTTTCTTATGTTAACTTCTTGGGTGTTTTTTGGTTCTTGTGTAGCACTTTTCTTTTTCTTTTGTTGTCATCCGCTATCAGAGCATATCATAATTTATTTTTGTAATAAACTCTGCAAAATCAGACTTATTTCGAGCTTCTTTTACTGCATTTGCTAACAGAAATATTTATAGTGGTATATATATGCTGTTTTAGTACTTTAGTGACCTGAGTACAGATATTAAACCTTGGGAGGTAATAAGTGTACAACAGGAGAACAGTAAACACCAACCATGCTGGAATCATTGTATAAGTTGATGGGTGTAGGATGGCGGATTAAACGGACCTAAGGAAAGGCCAGATTCCGCATTCAGAGACCTAAGAGAAACTCTCTGATCCACTAGGAGGGTCAGAGAAGGTAGGGCTTGCTGACCATTGTTTCATTCTTCTACATAGATCATGGGGGAAACGATATACTAGATTCCATTTCACCGCGTCAGGTGGCAGTAAAGCACTCCAACATGTGACGATTCATCCCTGTGGTGATGTCTCGGGCACTTAAGATTACGCAAGGCTAAAGCAAAGATGGAAGTTAAGGTAAAACTCAGTTTTGTTGCCATATTATGTTCTTTCTCAAAAACTTACTGTATGGTTGGTAAATCATAAACTATACCTCCCCCCCCTTATACGATTGTATGTGCTGAGAAATTTGTACTTGATATATAGTACAATAGTAATGTTATAAGGACATATAGTGTACTTAGGTACCATACAAACAAAGCTAAAAATAAATGTAACACATATGTGGAGAGTGTGATAGTCTAGCTTATACAAAAAGTGGGAAAATTAATTTTAGAAAGGAATTATGACTGTATATGAGAATAAATAACCCTATTTCCAATAATAAAAAATAAATTAAAAAAACTTTGAAAATAATTTACAGATAACTATTTAACTATATATTAACAGATTAGAGGTTTTAAGTGATCCCACATCTCATGGCTAAGGGTTGGGATCTATAGTGTAACAGCTAATTTAGCTGTACACTATGAAATTGTCCTGCCTCAAGATGTGCAGATTCATCAGATATAGATAAGTAGGTATTTAAAGATTTTACTGTGTGCCATGCACTCATGTACGCAGATACGTGGGAGCAAGCAGGTTAGGCAGTCCATAGACAGTCATAGTAGCTGAAGAAGAGGCCACTGCGAAACATAGAAAAACAAACAAGCTTCAGAAGAGACTGTGTTGACATGGAGTTTACACATACATTGTTAAGATAAATGAAATGAGTTTTGTTGAAGTAGTTTTTAAGTTAAGTTCTTCTTGAGACACGATCCAGTACGAATCCTATGTTCAAATGTTTGTATAGTCTATGGGACTTAACTACGGGGTCATCAGTCCCTAAACTTACAAACTACTTATGAACTACTTACGAACTAGGACGGCACAAATATCCACACCCGAGGGGGGATTCGAACCCCCGACCGTAGTGGCCGTGCAGACCGTGACTGGAGTGCCCCAGTCCCCTCGGCCACCGTGGCCAGCGAATCCTATGTAATCATAGCCTACAGGGTTATAATACAAGATGTTCGTAAACGTTAATTATCTTGTGGTTATTTTATTCAGTTAAAGTGTATTCACACTGAGTGTGTTCCAACCCTGCTACGGAACCAAGTCCTAGCCTGAATTCTAGGTGATAGCTACAGCCCAAATCTTCACATAATCATAAACTATCAACTAACTGTTTGTAGAACTTATGGGACTGAACTACAGGGTCATCAGTCCCTAAGTTACAAACTACTTATGAACTACTCACGAACTAGGACGGCACAAATATCCACACCCGAGGGGGGATTCGAACCCCCGATCGTAGTGGCCATGCAGACCGTGACTGGAGTGCCCCAGTCCCCTCGGCCACTGTGGCCGGCGAATCCTATGTAATCGTAGCCTACGGGGTTATAATACAAGATGTTCGTAAATGTTAATTATCTTGTGGTTATTTTATTCAGTTAAAGTGTATTCACACTGAGTGTGTTCCAACCCTGCTACGGAACCAAGGCCGGCCGCGGTGGCCGAGGGGACTGAGGCGCTTCAGTCACGGTCTGCACGGTCACTACGGTCGGGGGTTCGAATCCCCCCTCGGGCATGGATATTTGTGCTGTCCTTAGTTGTAGGTAGTTAATAAGTAGTTTGTAAGGTTAGGGACTGATGACCCCGTAGTTAAGTCCCCTAAGCTTAACAAACATTTGAACGGAACCAAGTCCTAGCCTGAATTCTAGTTGATAGCTACAGCCCAAATCTTTACATAATCATAAACTATCAACTAAATGTTTGTAGAACTTATGGGACTGAACTACAGGGTCATCAGTCCCTAAGCTTACAAACTACTTATGAACTAGCTAAGTCTAAGGATGGCACAAATATCCATGCCCGAGGGGGGATTTGAACCCCCGACTGCAGTGGCTGTGCAGACCGTGACTGGAGCACCTCAGTCCCCTCGGCCACCGCGGCCGGCCATAAACTATCAAAGAAGAAAATATTACTCAAGTTAATTTCATGAGATGTAATGCATATATGCAATAATTTGGGTGCTGTGTCTCAGGTGAAGAGTTCGATTGTAGCAGCAGGGTCATCACAACTTCTATCTCACTGGGAACACTGCACCTTGCCACACAACATTACTTTTCTTGCTACTTTAATACTTTGAGAATACAAAAGTTAATTGCTGTGTTAGCAGTGCATAAACTGTGTGACTTCAATGTTCTCCTATAATAAATAGGCCACCAACAGAAAATAAATAAATAAATAAATAAAATTATATAAAAGTCATGACCGAGTTTGGGCCTAAATAATCTAGTTTAAGTATGATCCTACAAAACATATGAGAATCATGACTTTATAACATGCAAAATAAAGGTCTGAATACAAAAGTGTATTTTCACTGTATGGATGGGTAGAGTGTAATTTGAGCTAGCGCCCCAAAGTGGAGACTCAGGTGTACTTGACGTGATCACACTTTCTACCTTCTATTTGTTATGATACAGTATTGATTATTGGGGATTCAAACCCCCTCCTCCCTCCATAGTGGTGACCCCTGTGTTTTGTACACGGTTTTTGTACGTTGATGGTGCTTTTCATAGCTACCGCAGGTTTTCCAGCCTCAAATATGACAACCAACAGTGCGCTGGAAAAAGGCTTTGCTGGTTCTCCGCCACTGAAATTGAGCTACGTTGGCCTAACTAACAAGGATCTTCTAGTGCATCAAACAATTCTTCACTGTTTTCAGCCTCACAGTAATATTAGAACATATTTTACAAGATGCGGAGTGCTAAAGAAGTTAGGTACTGTTACAGTGACTCTCAATTTGATACACCGAGTATACTTACATGTGTTTTTCCCATTTACAGTGTTCCAAACAGTGTTTTCAGAGAACTGAACTCTTGTACGTGTGTTTCACAGCTGCACACTGCCTCTCTTGAGCAGCCAAACTTTCCAATTTTGAATGACAGCCCTCTAACCACCCCGCCAGTAATCTGCATGTATTACTACATGAGCCTCACAACCGACCTATTAAAGTGTTGACTCACCGCTGTCAAAGATTCCTGTTCTTGCTTTGTCAAACTTAACCCTTTCCTCCCGAACCCACACGATTGTGCGAGTTCTGATTTTCTCTTTTTCTCTGGCCTCAGTCTTCTGATGTGATTCCAATTGACATGCAATTTTTGTTAAGACAAAGAGCAGAACCTGATCTATCATTGCATATTGGTTGGAAGCATACCAGAAGACTTAAGCCAGGGTAAGAAAGTAAAATCCAGACCTCCACAATCATGTGGGTTCGGGTGGAAAGTGTTAAACAGTATTTTTAATATTAATGTGACTCTGCATGCTGGTATATGTCATAGTGCTGAACAGATTCATTGCACCTCAGGCACTCCTATTTTGTGTGCACTGTGGATGTCCTTGGTAATACCAGTGTGACATAGTTTGGACTTCCGCTCACCTTGAGTATTACTTGTGTGAACGTCATAGCTTCAGGCTACTGCCCCAGTGAATAAGTGCATAGTGAAAGTGTTTCTAGTGACTATATTCGTAATGTGCAACCGTGTGATGCATCTCATGATGACTGCCATGCCTCGTGTTGTTCCTCAACCATTGCTGCTCACACACATGGCCGATGCATACACACATCCAAATGCCCAATTTTTTTTCTTCCTTTTTTTTTTTTTTTTTTTTTTTTTGTTTGTGCACATTCTGGTGCCTTTGCAGTGCTAGAATTACCCACTGTATTCACTTCTCATCTGCATGCCTCCTCAGTGCTACCAGCCACATATACTGCACTGTGAGTATCATGCTGCACTGTAACGAGCATCCCGTGTTCCTGCTTACACTCCAACACCAAGCCAGCCACCCATTTCACCACCGTCCGCCACCTGGTCAACTCCCGAAGCTGTCTGTCTTCTCATTTGGATGCACCTTCTACGTGGTTTGTGTTTGTCGATCAGATTTTTCACCACTACTCACTAGACAATGTTGTAACCTGACTGTTACCACCTAAGACAATTATACTATCAATGGATCAAGGGTCGAAGATAATACCCAGAGAGTGAAACTAATAGATATTTTCATCACAATATACAGTGCAATTCTTTATTGGGGCAATACGTAATATAAATTTTACAGAAGTCACCTTCACAGCAAGTAATGACCAAAACCCTAAAATAATCAAAACATGCACCAATTCTGCAAGTCGGGAACTGAACCCGCAATTAATATTTCAGTTGATTGATGCTGAGCACATCTTGAAATGGTTCACACACATCATAACTAGATCACCAGCGGAGCACCGCCACAGTAGACAATGAAGAGCCAAAAGAGAACCAACATAAGCCCTTCTCCTTGCTTCACATCCAAGGAGACGCGGGGTCTAACAGTAACGGGCCAGCTTATCTACCACATCTTAAGTTCAATGAGCAGACAACACAGAAGGAAAAGGGGGAAAAACAGGAAGACTGCAAATTACAACCTGCTGCCAGCAGCAAAAATGACGAGGAGGGGAAAAGGTCAAACCCAAAGTTTTGACTAAGCGTGGGGGTAGCAACCAAGTCATAGAAGGACAAAAAACCACAAATTCTGGTGGCGATGATAAATTATACTCATGCAAAAGATGAGAAATCTGAAAACCAACGTGATGATCTCAAACAAGGAGTTAAACTTAACTTCAGCATACAGGAAAGCAGCCAACCGATTTCTAAACTATGAGACTGGGCATGACGCCCTAGCGGAGAGTGTACTCTCAGCACCAGCTCCACAGGATGCACGTTGACTGTTTCATCTTCACACACACTCTGCCTTCTAGAGTGGCACGGCACTCCGAGTTTCCTGGGTGGGTGTGGAACTGCATGTGCCACCAGATATACTCGCTGCTCGTGGCAACTTGCGACGGCCATGAGACAAATGACAAAAGAAAACTAGCCATGCCACCGGTGCTGAAGAGATGAACAGAAATCGATACACGAGTTAGAGTCGTGTAACTGGCGTCAGTGTATTGAGCCAGAATGGGTCAAATGCCACAAGATACTTGTGCCTCATCAACCATCTACACAAGCATGTAGATTGTATTTGCAACTTGGTCAGCTCACCACCAGGATCCAAGCACTACACCATGACAAAATGCACTATTCTCAAATGTGTCTACTGTACACCTGATGAGACAATAACGTACACTCTTAATAAGGAGCACTTAGAGGACAAGAAGTCGTCTCAACTGTGAAATCCCCTGAAACTAGTCGTGAGCCAGCACGACATGTCCAAATCTGCCCTGATAGCAGGTCCGGTCCAGAAAACTACTGAGCTCTGCACAGACTGCACTGACGTACTACATTATGGAGCACCCAGCAAGTGCATCATAATTGTAGATTGGGTCTACGAGGCCCACCTACAGGATGTTCAATGCAAGTCCTATTTCAAGCCGAGGACAGCCTCACAGATTTGACATTATACAAAATGGTCCTGGCGCTACACATCATCCTCATACTGTTCAAGCTACTGCTCCCACCATTGCCAACACCCAACCAAACAGTCAAGGGCACGAGGGATTTGGACAATGCCCCCCACCTAATACGTCTTCTGTAGGAGCAGGCACCCCACTTCCCTTTCTGCTACTTGCACAGCTGATTCGGAGAGGCCTAAAAAAAATTGCCACCCCATATTTTCACACAAAAGCTGACCACAGTTAGGTTTAGGTGCTGCCTCCTGTAACTACAATGACAGGCACAACCACAGATTTCATGCAGTACATTATTCTGCACCCAAGTGTGGCCACCTCTACATTCAAGATTCTGCATCCAGTACACACTTCCTAGTAGATGTGTACAGGGTGGCCACCAAATCTTCATTTTCAAATTCAAGGTTTTTTCCCGGTTTTCCAGGTTAAAAATAATTATTTTCCAGGATTTCACGAAACTTAATTTTGCTCAAAGGGGTTAGAAAACAACTATACCGTAAAGAAACTAGTTACATATGTTTAAAACACATGTCATCCAAGTTGAGCCATGTCACGTTGTAATATACACCAAGCAGTGGCGAAATCAGGATTTGTGTTCGGGGGGGGGGGGGGGGGGCGAGCTCATAAAAATTGTGGCATTGTACCTCAAACTGATCTAAAAAGAACCAGCCCATATTATGAGGTTTCCTCATGGTTTTGTGGGATCTGCAGCCCCACAGACTCCCCTCCCCCCACCCCAAGATTCGACACTGACACAATGTGTAGTACAGGGTGTACATTTTAAATTGACAAAACAGAATAACTAGAGAGAGAGGGAAAAAAAAACAGTATATTTTCAACACCGGTTTTCACCATTATGAACTGATGGCAGAGGCTTTAAATGGAAACTGCAATTTTTTATTGCAGATTCAGATTCTACAGACCAAATCATGTATAGTTTGGTTGATTTTTTTTTCTTTCAATTGGCAACATATTGCACTGTAATGGTAAGAATTATTTGCCACCCTGCTGAAGAAATGTACCACCTAGGAAAGAAAATAAAGGTTAATCATATTGATGATGCTTCAGAACCCAACCAAACGATACCAGATGTTCATTTCTTCCCAGCTAGTGTTTTTTCGGCAATTCATAACTGGTACTCAGACAAGGGCAATCTGGACTAAGGTAGGCCTATCACTTTGGAAGACTGTCCAGTCCCCCCCCCTCCCCCCCCCCCAAAAAAAAAATAAATCAAACCAGATCATACATGATGTGGGCCTTAGAATCCGAATCTGGAATAAAAAATTGGGGTTCCCATTTCAAATTTTACATTTGACACTCCACCCCTCCCCCCCCCCCCCCAACAAACGGTGGAAACTGTTCAGCCTGTGCCATCCACACATGCTAGTGAAAAACATTTTTGAATATCTACTGTTTTTCTGAATTATTCCCATTTGTCAACTTAAAATTTACACCCTGTATAATGGACTAAGTTGAGTTCAAGTAGTTGGAGGATACTGTATGATTTAATGTGAATTAAAGGGTGGCCACCAAATCTTCATTTTCAAATTCAAGGTTTTTTCCCGTTTTTCCAGGTTACAAATAATTATTTTCCAGGATTTCACGAAACTTAATTTTGCTCAAAGGGGTTAGAAAACAACTCTGTCATAAAGAAACTAGTTACATATTTTTAAAACACGTCATCCAAGTTGAACCATGTCACGTTGTAATATATACAAAGCAGTGGCGAATCCAGGAATTTGTGTTGGGGAGGGGGGGGCAGAGCTCATAAAAATTGTGGCATTGTGCCTCAAACTGATCTCAAAAAAAAAAGAACCAGTTCATATTATGTAGTTTTCCTCATTGTATTGGGAGATCTGCAGCCCCATAGACCCCCCGACCCAGATTCGACACTGACACAGTATATGTAAGTTGACAAACCAGAATAACTAGGGAAAAAAGCATATATTCAACAACGGTTTTAACCATTATGAACAGCTGGCAGAGGCTTAGGAAATGATACTAAACTTGAATTGTCTCCACCATTTGGGAGCGGTGTGGGTGGCTAGTATAAAATTTTAAATGGAAACTCCCATTGTTAATTGCAGATTTAGATTCTACAGACCAAATCATGCGTAGTTTGGTTGAATTTTTGTCTTTCAATTGGCATCATGTTGCACTGTAATGGCATGAATTATTTGCCATACTGCTGAAGAAATGTACCACCCAGGAAATACAAAGGTTAATCATATTGATGATGCTTCAGAACCCAACCAAATGATACCAGATGTACATTTCTTCCTGGCTAGTTCAATTAAATATTTTGTTGGCAATTCATAACTGGTATTCAGACAAGGGCAATCTGGACTAAGGTATCACTTTGGAAGACTGCCCTGTCCACTTTGGGGATCATTTGGAAGCGTTCTGAAGTATCATGAATATGGTTTTCATTTATTTTATTTCCTGTTTAGTACATTTGTTCACCACTATGGCAAGTATTTCTTATGATTAAAGTGCCATCTGTGGTAAAAAAAAATGATCCACCGGACCATACATGATGCGGGTAAAAGTGCAGTTTATGCAGCAGCGGCTAGCCGTCGCTCTCACTAGGTTAGGAACGGCAGCGCAGCCAACCAGGAGTTGAGTTATGCCGGCCAATAAGAGATTGGCGTCAATTTCAAAGTTTATTCGACGGTTTCAGTGTGGCGTTTGTGTGATTGTAATTGATTTTCCATTTATAAGGGTATTTTTAGATAATTGTGGTATTACCACCATAAGTGACCTAATATTGATACACCACAGCAGTCAACCATAGAACAGGTATAGCATGTTTTATTTATTTTATGATCTGTACGAAACAGTGATCGTCTTAAGTGAAAGTTACATTTACGTTAAACGAGAAGTTTTTATTTTTAGTATGTGAGGGCGTGTAGCGCCCGAATCTCCGGTTCAGAAACACCCCATCGATTAACAGTTGTACGCATCATCTCAGTCCTAGCTATCTCAATTGCAAGCATTCTTGGAAATTACCGCAATTACTTCTACTGACCGGACAAGGGTACATATAAGAACCTGTCAACCACAGAGCAGGTATAGTATGTTTTATTTATTTTACTACATGAAACTTCCTGGCAGATTAAAATTGTGTGCCGGAACCGGGACTCGAACCTGGGACCTTTGCCTTTCGCGGGCAAGCGCTCTACCGAATGAGCTACCCCGACACGACTCACGATGCCGCCTCACAACTTTACTTCCGCCAGTACCTCGCCTCCTACTTTCCAAACTTCACAGAAGCTCTCTTGCAAACACGCAAGACCAGCACTCCTGGAAGAAAGGATATGGTGAAGACATGGCTTAGGCACAGCCTAAGGGATGTTTCCAGAATGAAACATTCACTCTGCAGCGGAGTGTGCGCTGATATGAAACTTCCTGGCAGATTAAAATTGTGTGCCGGAACCGGGACTCGAACCTGGGACCTTTGCCTTTCGCGGGCAAGCGCTCTACCGACTGAGCTACCCCGACACGACTGACGATGCCGCCTCACAACTTTACTTCCGCCAGTACCTCGCCTCCTACTTTCAAAACTTCACAGAAGCTCTCTTGCAAACACGCAAGATCAGCACTCCTGGAAGAAAGGATATGGTGGAGACATGGCTTAGCCACAGCCTAAGGGATGTTTCCAGAATGAAACTTTCACTCTGCAGAGGAGTGTGCGCTGATATGAAACTTCCTGGCAGATTAAAATTGTGTGCCGGAACCAGGACTCGAACCTGGGACCTTTGCCTTTCGCGGGCAAGCGCTCTACCGACTGAGCTACCCCGACACGACTCACGATGCCGCCTCACAACTTTACTTCCGCCAGTACCTCGCCTCCTACTTTCCAAACTTCACAGAAGCTCTCTTGGAAACACGCAAGACCAGCACTCCTGGAACAAAGGATATGGTGGAGACATGACTTAGCCACAGCCTAAGGGATGTTTCCAGAATGAAACTTTCACTCTGCAGCGGAGTGTGCGCTGATATGAAACTTCCTGGCAGATTAAAATTGTGTGCCGGAACCGGGACTCGAACCTGGGACCTTTGCCCTTTCGCGGGCAAGCGCTCTACCGACTCAGCTACCCCGACACGACTCACGATGCCGCCTCACAACGTTACTTCCGCCAGTACCTCGCCTCCTACTTTCCAAACTTCACAGAAGCTCTCTTGCAAACACGCAAGACCAGCACTCCTGGAAGAAAGGATATGGTGGAGACATGGCTTAGCCACAGCCTAAGGGATGTTTCCAGAATGAAACTTTCACTCTGCAGCGGAGTGTGCGCTGATATGAAACTTCCTGGCAGATTAAAATTGTGTGCCGGAACCGGGACTCGAAACTGGGACCTTTGCCTTTCGCGGGCAAGCGCTCTACCGACTGAGCTACCCCGACACGACTCACGATGCCGCCTCACAAATTTACTTCCGCCAGTACCTCGCCTCCTACTTTCCAAACTTCACAGAAGCTCTCTTGCAAACACGCAAGACCAGCACTCCTGGAAGAAAGGATATGGTGGAGACATGGCTTAGCCACAGCCTAAGGGATGTTTCCAGAATGAAACTTTCACTCTGCAGCGGAGTGTGCGCTGATATGAAACTTCCTGGCAGATTAAAATTGTGTGACGGAACCGGGACTCGAACCTGGGACCTTTGCCTTTCGCGGGCAAGCGCTCTACCGACTGAGCTACCCCGACACGACTCACGATGCCGCCTCACAACTTTACTTCCGCCAGTGCCTCGCCTCCTACTTTCCAAACTTCACAGAAGCTCTCTTGCAAACACGCAAGACCAGCACTCCTGGAAGAAAGGATATGGTGGAGACATGGCTTAGCCACAGCCTAAGGGATGTTTCCAGAATGAAACTTTCACTCTGCAGCGGAGTGTGCGCTGATATGAAACTTCCTGGCAGATTAAAATTGTGTGCCGGAACCGGGACTCGAACCTGGGACCTTTGCCTTTCGCGGGCAAGCGCTCTACCGACTGAGCTACCCCGACACGACTCACGATGCCGCCTCACAAATTTACTTCCGCCAGTACCTCGCCTCCTACTTTCCAAACTTCACAGAAGCTCTCTTGCAAACACGCAAGACCAGCACTCCTGGAAGAAAGGATATGGTGGAGACATGGCTTAGCCACAGCCTAAGGGATGTTTCCAGAATGAAACTTTCACTCTGCAGCGGAGTGTGCGCTGATATGAAACTTCCTGGCAGATTAAAATTGTGTGCCGGAACCGGGACTCGAACCTGGGACCTTTGCCCTTTCGCGGGCAAGCGCTCTACCGACTCAGCTACCCCGACACGACTCACGATGCCGCCTCACAAATTTACTTCCGCCAGTACCTCGCCTCCTACTTTCCAAACTTCACAGAAGCTCTCTTGCAAACACGCAAGACCAGCACTCCTGGAAGAAAGGATATGGTGGAGACATGGCTTAGCCACAGCCTAAGGGATGTTTCCAGAATGAAACTTTCACTCTGCAGCGGAGTGTGCGCTGATATGAAACTTCCTGGCAGATTAAAATTGTGTGCCGGAACCGGGACTCGAACCTGGGACCTTTGCCTTTCGCGGGCAAGCGGTCTACCGACTGAGCTACCCCGACACGACTCACGATGCCGCCTCACAAATTTACTTCCGCCAGTACCTCGCCTCCTACTTCCAAACTTCACAGAAGCTCTCTTGCAAACACGCAAGACCAGCACTCCTGGAAGAAAGGATATGGTGGAGACATGGCTTAGCCACAGCCTAAGGGATGTTTCCAGAATGAAACTTTCACTCTGCAGCGGAGTGTGCGCTGATATGAAACTTCCTGGCAGATTAAAATTGTGTGCCGGAACCGGGACTCGAACCTGGGACCTTTGCCTTTCGCGGGCAAACGCTCTACCGACTGAGCTACCCCGACACGACTCACGATGCCGCCTCACAACTTTACTTCCGCCAGTACCTCGCCTCCTACTTTCCAAACTTCACAGAAGCTCTCTTGCAAACACGCAAGACCAGCACTCCTGGAAGAAAGGATATGGTGGAGACATGGCTTAGCCACAGCCTAAGGGATGTTTCCAGAATGAAACTTTCACTCTGCAGCGGAGTGTGCGCTGATATGAAACTTCCTGGCAGATTAAAATTGTGTGCCGGAACCGGGACTCGAACCTGGGACCTTTGCCTTTCGCGGGCAAGCGCTCTACCGACTGAGCTACCCCGACACGACTCACGATGCCGCCTCACAAATTTACTTCCGCCAGTACCTCGCCTCCTACTTTCCAAACTTCACAGAAGCTCTCTTGCAAACACGCAAGACCAGCACTCCTGGAAGAAAGGATATGGTGGAGACATGGCTTAGCCACAGCCCAAGGGATGTTTCCAGAATGAAACTTTCACTCTGCAGCGGAGTGTGCGCTGATATGAAACATCCTGGCAGATTAAAATTGTGTGCCGGAACCGGGACTCGAACCTGGGACCTTTGCATTTCGCGGGCAAGCGCTCTACCGACTGAGCTACCCCGACACGACTCACGATGCCGCCGCACAACTTTACTTCCGCCAGTACCTCGCCTCCTACTTTCAAAACTTCACAGAAGCTCTCTTGCAAACACGCAAGATCAGCACTCCTGGAAGAAAGGATATGGTGGAGACATGGCTTAGCCACAGCCTAAGGGATGTTTCCAGAATGAAACTTTCACTCTGCAGCGGAGTGTGCGCTGATATGAAACTTCCTGGCAGATTAAAATTGTGTGCCGGAACCGGGACTCGAACCTGGGACCTTTGCGTTTCGCGGGCAAGCGCTCTACCGACTGAGCTACCCCGACACGACGCACGATGCCGCCTCACAACTTTACTTCCGCCAGTGCCTCGCCTCCTACTTTCCAAACTTCACAGAAGCTCTCTTGCAAACACGCAAGACCAGCACTCCTGGAAGAAAGGATATGGTGGAGACATGGCTTAGCCACAGCCTAAGGGATGTTTCCAGAATGAAACTTTCACTCTGCAGCGGAGTGTGCGCTGATATGAAACTTCCTGGCAGATTAAAATTGTGTGCCGGAACCGGGACTCGAACCTGGGACCTTTGCCTTTCGCGGGCAAGCGCTCTACCGACTGAGCTACCCCGACACGACTCACGAAGCCGCCTCACAACTTTACTTCCGCCAGTACCTCGCCTCCTACTTTCCAAACTTCACAGAAGCTCTCTTGCAAAGACGCAAGACCAGCACTCCTGGAAGAAAGGATATGGTGGAGACATGGCTTAGCCACAGCCTAAGGGATGTTTCCAGAATGAAACTTTCACTCTGCAGCGGAGTGTGCGCTGATATGAAACTTCCTGGCAGATTAAAATTGTGTGCCGGAACCGGGACTCGAACCTGGGACCTTTGCCTTTCGCGGGCAAGCGCTCTACCGACTGAGCTACACCGACACGACTCACAATGCCGCCGCACAACTTTACTTCCGCCAGTACCTCGCCTCCTACTTTCAAAACTTCACAGAAGCTCTCTTGCAAACACGCAAGATCAGCACTCCTGGAAGAAAGGATATGGTGGAGACATGGCTTAGCCACAGCCTAAGGGATGTTTCCAGAATGAAACTTTCACTCTGCAGTGGAGTGTGCGCTGATATGAAACTTCCTGGCAGATTAAAATTGTGTGCCGGAACCGGGACTCGAACCTGGGACCTTTGCCTTTCGCGGGCAAGCGCTCTACCGACTGAGCTACCCCGACACGACGCACGATGCTGCCTCACAACTTTACTTCCGCCAGTGCCTCGCCTCCTACTTTCCAAACTTCACAGAAGCTCTCTTGCAAACACGCAAGACCAGCACTCCTGGAAGAAAGGATATGGTGGAGACATGGCTTAGCCACAGCCTAAGGGATGTTTCCAGAATGAAACTTTCACTCTGCAGCGGAGTGTGCGCTGATATGAAACTTCCTGGCAGATTAAAATTGTGTGCCAGAACCGGGACTCGAACCTGGGACTTTTGCCTTTCGCGGGCAAGCGCTCTACCGACTGAGCTACCCCGACACGACTCACTATGCCGCCTCACAACTTTACTTCCGCCAGTACCTCGCCTCCTACTTTCCAAACTTCACAGAAGCTCTCTTGCAAAGACGCAAGACCAGCACTCCTGGAAGAAAGGATATGGTGGAGACATGGCTTAGCCACAGCCTAAGGGATGTTTCCAGAATGAAACTTTCACTCTGCAGCGGAGTGTACGCTGATATGAAACTTCCTGGCAGATTAAAATTGTGTGCCGGAACCGGGACTCGAACCTGGGACCTTTGCCTTTCGCGGGCAAGCGCTCTACCGACTGAGCTACCCCGACACGACTCACGATGCCGCCTCACAACTTTACTTCCGCCAGTACCTCGCCTCCTACTTTCCAAACTTCACAGAAGCTCTCTTGCAAACACGCAAGACCAGCACTCCTGGAAGAAAGGATATGGTGGAGACATGGCTTAGCCACAGCCTAAGGGATGTTTCCAGAATGAAACTTTCACTCTGCAGCGGAGTGTGCGCTGATATGAAACTTCCTGGCAGATTAAAATTGTGTGCCGGAACCGGGACTCGAACCTGGGACCTTTGCCTTTCGCGGGCAAGCGCTCTACCGAATGAGCTACCCCGACACGACTCACGATGCCGCCTCACAACTTTACTTCCGCCAGTACCTCGCCTCCTACTTTCCAAACTTCACAGAAGCTCTCTTGCAAACACGCAAGACCAGCACTCCTGGAAGAAAGGATATGGTGAAGACATGGCTTAGGCACAGCCTAAGGGATGTTTCCAGAATGAAACATTCACTCTGCAGCGGAGTGTGCGCTGATATGAAACTTCCTGGCAGATTAAAATTGTGTGCCGGAACCGGGACTCGAACCTGGGACCTTTGCCTTTCGCGGGCAAGCGCTCTACCGACTGAGCTACCCCGACACGACTCACGATGCCGCCTCACAACTTTACTTCCGCCAGTACCTCGCCTCCTACTTTCCAAACTTCACAGAAGCTCTCTTGCAAACACGCAAGACCAGCACTCCTGGAAGAAAGGATATGGTGGAGACATGGCTTAGCCACAGCCTAAGGGATGTTTCCAGAATGAAACTTTCACTCTGCAGAGGAGTGTGCGCTGATATGAAACTTCCTGGCAGATTAAAATTGTGTGCCGGAACCAGGACTCGAACCTGGGACCTTTGCCTTTTGCGGGCAAGCGCTCTACCGACTGAGCTACCCCGACACGACTCACGATGCCGCCTCACAACTTTACTTCCGCCAGTACCTCGCCTCCTACTTTCCAAACTTCACAGAAGCTCTCTTGGAAACACGCAAGACCAGCACTCCTGGAACAAAGGATATGGTGGAGACATGACTTAGCCACAGCCTAAGGGATGTTTCCAGAATGAAACTTTCACTCTGCAGCGGAGTGTGCGCTGATATGAAACTTCCTGGCAGATTAAAATTGTGTGCCGGAACCGGGACTCGAACCTGGGACCTTTGCCCTTTCGCGGGCAAGCGCTCTACCGACTCAGCTACCCCGACACGACTCACGATGCCGCCTCACAACGTTACTTCCGCCAGTACCTCGCCTCCTACTTTCCAAACTTCACAGAAGCTCTCTTGCAAACACGCAAGACCAGCACTCCTGGAAGAAAGGATATGGTGGAGACATGGCTTAGCCACAGCCTAAGGGATGTTTCCAGAATGAAACTTTCACTCTGCAGCGGAGTGTGCGCTGATATGAAACTTCCTGGCAGATTAAAATTGTGTGCCGGAACCGGGACTCGAACCTGGGACCTTTGCCTTTCGCGGGCAAGCGCTCTACCGACTGAGCTACCCCGACACGACTCACGATGCCGCCTCACAAATTTACTTCCGCCAGTACCTCGCCTCCTACTTTCCAAACTTCACAGAAGCTCTCTTGCAAACACGCAAGACCAGCACTCCTGGAAGAAAGGATATGGTGGAGACATGGCTTAGCCACAGCCTAAGGGATGTTTCCAGAATGAAACTTTCACTCTGCAGCGGAGTGTGCGCTGATATGAAACTTCCTGGCAGATTAAAATTGTGTGCCGGAACCGGGACTCGAACCTGGGACCTTTGCCCTTTCGCGGGCAAGCGCTCTACCGACTGAGCTACCCCGACACGACTCACGATGCCGCCTCACAACTTTACTTCCGCCAGTGCCTCGCCTCCTACTTTCCAAACTTCACAGAAGCTCTCTTGCAAACACGCAAGACCAGCACTCCTGGAAGAAAGGATATGGTGGAGACATGGCTTAGCCACAGCCTAAGGGATGTTTCCAGAATGAAACTTTCACTCTGCAGAGGAGTGTGCGCTGATATGAAACTTCCTGGCAGATTAAAATTGTGTGCCGGAACCGGGACTCGAACCTGGGACCTTTGCCTTTCGCGGGCAAGCGCTCTACCGACTGAGCTACCCCGACACGACTCACGATGCCGCCTCACAAATTTACTTCCGCCAGTACCTCGCCTCCTACTTTCCAAACTTCACAGAAGCTCTCTTGCAAACACACAAGACCAGCACTCCTGGAAGAAAGGATATGGTGGAGACATGGCTTAGCCACAGCCTAAGGGATGTTTCCAGAATGAAACTTTCACTCTGCAGCGGAGTGTGCGCTGATATGAAACTTCCTGGCAGATTAAAATTGTGTGCCGGAACCGGGACTCGAACCTGGGACCTTTGCCCTTTCGCGGGCAAGCGCTCTACCGACTCAGCTACCCCGACACGACTCACGATGCCGCCTCACAAATTTACTTCCGCCAGTACCTCGCCTCCTACTTTCCAAACTTCACAGAAGCTCTCTTGCAAACACGCAAGACCAGCACTCCTGGAAGAAAGGATATGGTGGAGACATGGCTTAGCCACAGCCTAAGGGATGTTTCCAGAATGAAACTTTCACTCTGCAGCGGAGTGTGCGCTGATATGAAACTTCCTGGCAGATTAAAATTGTGTGCCGGAACCGGGACTCGAACCTGGGACCTTTGCCTTTCGCGGGCAAGCGGTCTACCGACTGAGCTACCCCGACACGACTCACGATACCGCCTCACAAATTTACTTCCGCCAGTACCTCGCCTCCTACTTCCAAACTTCACAGAAGCTCTCTTGCAAACACGCAAGACCAGCACTCCTGGAAGAAAGGATATGGTGGAGACATGGCTTAGCCACAGCCTAAGGGATGTTTCCAGAATGAAACTTTCACTCTGCAGCGGAGTGTGCGCTGATATGAAACTTCCTGGCAGATTAAAATTGTGTGCCGGAACCGGGACTCGAACCTGGGACCTTTGCCTTTTGCGGGCAAGCGCTCTACCGACTGAGCTACCCCGACACGACTCACGATGCCGCCTCACAACTTTACTTCCGCCAGTACCTCGCCTCCTACTTTCCAAACTTCACAGAAGCTCTCTTGCAAACACGCAAGACCAGCACTCCTGGAAGAAAGGATATGGTGGAGACATGGCTTAGCCACAGCCTAAGGGATGTTTCCAGAATGAAACTTTCACTCTGCAGCGGAGTGTGCGCTGATATGAAACTTCCTGGCAGATTAAAATTGTGTGCCGGAACCGGGACTCGAACCTGGGACCTTTGCCTTTCGCGGGCAAGCGCTCTACCGACTGAGCTACCCCGACACGACTCACGATGCCGCCTCACAAATTTACTTCCGCCAGTACCTCGCCTCCTACTTTCCAAACTTCACAGAAGCTCTCTTGCAAACACGCAAGACCAGCACTCCTGGAAGAAAGGATATGGTGGAGACATGGCTTAGCCACAGCCCAAGGGATGTTTCCAGAATGAAACTTTCACTCTGCAGCGGAGTGTGCGCTGATATGAAACATCCTGGCAGATTAAAATTGTGTGCCGGAACCGGGACTCGAACCTGGGACCTTTGCATTTCGCGGGCAAGCGCTCTACCGACTGAGCTACCCCGACACGACTCACGATGCCGCCGCACAACTTTACTTCCGCCAGTACCTCGCCTCCTACTTTCAAAACTTCACAGAAGCTCTCTTGCAAACACGCAAGATCAGCACTCCTGGAAGAAAGGATATGGTGGAGACATGGCTTAGCCACAGCCTAAGGGATGTTTCCAGAATGAAACTTTCACTCTGCAGCGGAGTGTGCGCTGATATGAAACTTCCTGGCAGATTAAAATTGTGTGCCGGAACCGGGACTCGAACCTGGGACCTTTGCGTTTCGCGGGCAAGCGCTCTACCGACTGAGCTACCCCAACACGACTCACGATGCCGCCTCACAACTTTACTTCCGCCAGTGCCTCGCCACTACTTTCCAAACTTCACAGAAGCTCTCTTGCAAACACGCAAGACCAGCACTCCTGGAAGAAAGGATATGGTGGAGACATGGCTTAGCCACAGCCTAAGGGATGTTTCCAGAATGAAACTTTCACTCTGCAGCGGAGTGTGCGCTGATATGAAACTTCCTGGCAGATTAAAATTGTGTGCCGGAACCGGGACTCGAACCTGGGACCTTTGCCTTTCGCGGGCAAGCGCTCTACCGACTGAGCTACCCCGACACGACTCACGAAGCCGCCTCACAACTTTACTTCCGCCAGTACCTTGCCTCCTACTTTCCAAACTTCACAGAAGCTCTCTTGCAAAGACGCAAGACCAGCACTCCTGGAAGAAAGGATATGGTGGAGACATGGCTTAGCCACAGCCTAAGGGATGTTTCCAGAATGAAACTTTCACTCTGCAGCGGAGTGTGCGCTGATATGAAACTTCCTGGCAGATTAAAATTGTGTGCCGGAACCGGGACTCGAACCTGGGACCTTTGCCTTTCGCGGGCAAGCGCTCTACCGACTGAGCTACACCGACACGACTCACAATGCCGCCGCACAACTTTACTTCCGCCAGTACCTCGCCTCCTACTTTCAAAACTTCACAGAAGCTCTCTTGCAAACACGCAAGATCAGCACTCCTGGAAGAAAGGATATGGTGGAGACATGGCTTAGCCACAGCCTAAGGGATGTTTCCAGAATGAAACTTTCACTCTGCAGTGGAGTGTGCGCTGATATGAAACTTCCTGGCAGATTAAAATTGTGTGCCGGAACCGGGACTCGAACCTGGGACCTTTGCCTTTCGCGGGCAAGCGCTCTACCGACTGAGCTACCCCGACACGACGCACGATGCTGCCTCACAACTTTACTTCCGCCAGTGCCTCGCCTCCTACTTTCCAAACTTCACAGAAGCTCTCTTGCAAACACGCAAGACCAGCACTCCTGGAAGAAAGGATATGGTGGAGACATGGCTTAGCCACAGCCTAAGGGATGTTTCCAGAATGAAACTTTCACTCTGCAGCGGAGTGTGCGGTGATATGAAACTTCCTGGCAGATTAAAATTGTGTGCCAGAACCGGGACTCGAACCTGGGACTTTTGCCTTTCGCGGGCAAGCGCTCTACCGACTGAGCTACCCCGACACGACTCACTATGCCGCCTCACAACTTTACTTCCGCCAGTACCTCGCCTCCTACTTTCCAAACTTCACAGAAGCTCTCTTGCAAACACGCAAGACCAGCACTCCTGGAAGAAAGGATATGGTGGAGACATGGCTTAGCCACAGCCTAAGGGATGTTTCCAGAATGAAACTTTCACTCTGCAGCGGAGTGTACGCTGATATGAAACTTCCTGGCAGATTAAAATTGTGTGCCGGAACCGGGACTCGAACCTGGGACCTTTGCCTTTCGCGGGCAAGCGCTCTACCGACTGAGCTACCCCGACACGACTCACGATGCCGCCTCACAACTTTACTTCCGCCAGTACCTCGCCTCCTACTTTCCAAACTTCACAGAAGCTCTCTTGCAAACACGCAAGACCAGCACTCCTGGAAGAAAGGATATGGTGGAGACATGGCTTAGCCACAGCCTAAGGGATGTTTCCAGAATGAAACTTTCACTCTGCAGCGGAGTGTGCGCTGATATGAAACTTCCTGGCAGATTAAAATTGTGTGCCGGAACCGGGACTCGAACCTGGGACCTTTGCCCTTTCGCGGGCAAGCGCTCTACCGACTCAGCTACCCCGACACGACTCACGATGCCGCCTCACAACGTTACTTCCGCCAGTACCTCGCCTCCTACTTTCCAAACTTCACAGAAGCTCTCTTGCAAACACGCAAGACCAGCACTCCTGGAAGAAAGGATATGGTGGAGACATGGCTTAGCCACAGCCTAAGGGATGTTTCCAGAATGAAACTTTCACTCTGCAGCGGAGTGTGCGCTGATATGAAACTTCCTGGCAGATTAAAATTGTGTGCCAGAACCGGGACTCGAACCTGGGACTTTTGCCTTTCGCGGGCAAGCGCTCTACCGACTGAGCTACCCCGACACGACTCACTATGCCGCCTCACAACTTTACTTCCGCCAGTACCTCGCCTCCTACTTTCCAAACTTCACAGAAGCTCTCTTGCAAACACGCAAGACCAGCACTCCTGGAAGAAAGGATATGGTGGAGACATGGCTTAGCCACAGCCTAAGGGATGTTTCCAGAATGAAACTTTCACTCTGCAGCGGAGTGTACGCTGATATGAAACTTCCTGGCAGATTAAAATTGTGTGCCGGAACCGGGACTCGAACCTGGGACCTTTGCCTTTCGCGGGCAAGCGCTCTACCGACTGAGCTACCCCGACACGACTCACGATGCCGCCTCACAACTTTACTTCCGCCAGTACCTCGCCTCCTACTTTCCAAACTTCACAGAAGCTCTCTTGCAAACACGCAAGACCAGCACTCCTGGAAGAAAGGATATGGTGGAGACATGGCTTAGCCACAGCCTAAGGGATGTTTCCAGAATGAAACTTTCACTCTGCAGCGGAGTGTGCGCTGATATGAAACTTCCTGGCAGATTAAAATTGTGTGCCGGAACCGGGACTCGAACCTGGGACCTTTGCCTTTCGCGGGCAAGCGCTCTACCGAATGAGCTACCCCGACACGACTCACGATGCCGCCTCACAACTTTACTTCCGCCAGTACCTCGCCTCCTACTTTCCAAACTTCACAGAAGCTCTCTTGCAAACACGCAAGACCAGCACTCCTGGAAGAAAGGATATGGTGAAGACATGGCTTAGGCACAGCCTAAGGGATGTTTCCAGAATGAAACATTCACTCTGCAGCGGAGTGTGCGCTGATATGAAACTTCCTGGCAGATTAAAATTGTGTGCCGGAACCGGGACTCGAACCTGGGACCTTTGCCTTTCGCGGGCAAGCGCTCTACCGACTGAGCTACCCCGACACGACTCACGATGCCGCCTCACAACTTTACTTCCGCCAGTACCTCGCCTCCTACTTTCCAAACTTCACAGAAGCTCTCTTGCAAACACGCAAGACCAGCACTCCTGGAAGAAAGGATATGGTGGAGACATGGCTTAGCCACAGCCTAAGGGATGTTTCCAGAATGAAACTTTCACTCTGCAGAGGAGTGTGCGCTGATATGAAACTTCCTGGCAGATTAAAATTGTGTGCCGGAACCAGGACTCGAACCTGGGACCTTTGCCTTTTGCGGGCAAGCGCTCTACCGACTGAGCTACCCCGACACGACTCACGATGCCGCCTCACAACTTTACTTCCGCCAGTACCTCGCCTCCTACTTTCCAAACTTCACAGAAGCTCTCTTGGAAACACGCAAGACCAGCACTCCTGGAACAAAGGATATGGTGGAGACATGACTTAGCCACAGCCTAAGGGATGTTTCCAGAATGAAACTTTCACTCTGCAGCGGAGTGTGCGCTGATATGAAACTTCCTGGCAGATTAAAATTTTGTGCCGGAACCGGGACTCGAATCTGGGACCTTTGCCCTTTCGCGGGCAAGCGCTCTACAGACTCAGCTACCCCGACACGACTCACGATGCCGCCTCACAACGTTACTTCCGCCAGTACCTCGCCTCCTACTTTCCAAACTTCACAGAAGCTCTCTTGCAAACACGCAAGACCAGCACTCCTGGAAGAAAGGATATGGTGGAGACATGGCTTAGCCACAGCCTAAGGGATGTTTCCAGAATGAAACTTTCACTCTGCAGCGGAGTGTGCGCTGATATGAAACTTCCTGGCAGATTAAAATTGTGTGCCGGAACCGGGACTCGAACCTGGGACCTTTGCCTTTCGCGGGCAAGCGCTCTACCGACTGAGCTACCCCGACACGACTCACGATGCCGCCTCACAAATTTACTTCCGCCAGTACCTCGCCTCCTACTTTCCAAACTTCACAGAAGCTCTCTTGCAAACACGCAAGACCAGCACTCCTGGAAGAAAGGATATGGTGGAGACATGGCTTAGCCACAGCCTAAGGGATGTTTCCAGAATGAAACTTTCACTCTGCAGCGGAGTGTGCGCTGATATGAAACTTCCTGGCAGATTAAAATTGTGTGACGGAACCGGGACTCGAACCTGGGACCTTTGCCTTTCGCGGGCAAGCGCTCTACCGACTGAGCTACCCCGACACGACTCACGATGCCGCCTCACAACTTTACTTCCGCCAGTACCTCGCCTCCTACTTTCCAAACTTCACAGAAGCTCTCTTGCAAACACGCAAGACCAGCACTCCTGGAAGAAAGGATATGGTGGAGACATGGCTTAGCCACAGCCTAAGGGATGTTTCCAGAATGAAACTTTCACTCTGCAGCGGAGTGTGCGCTGATATGAAACTTCCTGGCAGATTAAAATTGTGTGCCGGAACCGGGACTCGAACCTGGGACCTTTGCCTTTAGCGGGCAAGTGCCCTACCGACTGAGCTACCCCGACACAACTCACGATGCCGCCTCACAACTTTACTTCAGCCAGTACCTCGCCTCCTACTTTCCAAACTTCACAGAAGCTCTCTTGCAAACACGCAAGACAGCACTCCTGGAAGAAAGGATATGGTGGAGACATGGCTTAGCCACAGCCTAAGGGATGTTTCCAGAATGAAACTTTCACTCTGCAGCGGAGTGTGCGCTGATATGAAACTTCCTGGCAGATTAAAATTGTGTGCCGGAACAGGGACTCGAACCTGGGACCTTTGCCCTTTCGCGGGCAAGCTCTCTACCGACTGAGCTACCCCGACACGACTCACGATGCCGCCTCACAAATTTACTTCCGCCAGTACCTCGCCTCCTACTTTCCAAACTTCACAGAAGCTCTCTTGCAAACACGCAAGACCAGCACTCCTGGAAGAAAGGATATGGTGGAGACATGGCTTAGCCACAGCCTAAGGGATGTTTCCAGAATGAAACTTTCACTCTGCAGCGGAGTGTGCGCTGATATGAAACTTCCTGGCAGATTAAAATTGTGTGCCGGAACCGGGACTCGAACCTGGGACCTTTGCCTTTCGCGGGCAAGCGCTCTACCGACTGAGCTACCCCGACACGACTCACGATGCCGCCTCACAACTTTACTTCCGCCAGTACCTCGCCTCCTACTTCCAAACTTCACAGAAGCTCTCTTGCAAACACGCAAGACCAGCACTCCTGGAAGAAAGGATATGGTGGAGACATGGCTTAGCCACAGCCTAAAGGATGTTTCCAGAATGAAACTTTGACTCTGCAGCGGAGTGTGCGCTGATATGAAACTTCCTGGCAGATTAAAATTGTGTGACGGAACCGGGACTCGAACCTGGGACCTTTGCCTTTCGCGGGCAAGCGCTCTACCGACTGAGCTACCCCGACACGACTCACGATGCCGCCTCACAACTTTACTTCCGCCAGTACCTCGCCTCCTACTTTCCAAACTTCACAGAAGCTCTCTTGCAAACACGCAAGACCAGCACTCCTGGAAGAAAGGATATGGTGGAGACATGGCTTAGCCACAGCCTAAGGGATGTTTCCAGAATGAAACTTTCACTCTGCAGCGGAGTGTGCGCTGATATGAAACTTCCTGGCAGATTAAAATTGTGTGCCTGAACCGGGACTCGAACCTGGGACCTTTGCCTTTCGCGGGCAAGCGCTCTACCGACTGAGCTACCCCGACACGACTCACGATGCCGCCTCACAACTTTACTTCCGCCAGTACCTCGCCTCCTACTTTCCAAACTTCACAGAAGCTCTCTTGCAAACACGCAAGACCAGCACTCCTGGAAGAAAGGATATGGTGGAGACATGGCTTAGCCACAGCCTAAGGGATGTTTCCAGAATGAAACTTTCACTCTGCAGCGGAGTGTGCGCTGATATGAAACTTCCTGGCAGATTAAAATTGTGTGCCGGAACCGGGACTCGAACCTGGGACCTTTGCCTTTCGCGGGCAAGCGCTCTACCGACTGAGCTACCCCGACACGACTCACGATGCCGCCTCACAAATTTACTTCCGCCAGTACCTCGCCTCCTACTTCCAAACTTCACAGAAGCTCTCTTGCAAACACGCAAGACCAGCACTCCTGGAAGAAAGGATATGGTGGAGACATGGCTTAGCCACAGCCCAAGGGATGTTTCCAGAATGAAACTTTCACTCTGCAGCGGAGTGTGCGCTGATATGAAACTTCCTGGCAGATTAAAATTGTGTGCCGGAACCGGGACTCGAACCTGGGACCTTTGCATTTCGCGGGCAAGCGCTCTACCGACTGAGCTACCCCGACACGACTGATGCCGCCGCACAACTTTACTTCCGCCAGTACCTCGCCTCCTACTTTCAAAACTTCACAGAAGCTCTCTTGCAAACACGCAAGACCAGCACTCCTGCAAGAAAGGATATGGTGGAGACATGGCTTAGCCACAGCCTAAGGGATGTTTCCAGAATGAAACTTTCACTCTGCAGCGGAGTGTGCGCTGATATGAAACTTCCTGGCAGATTAAAATTGTGTGCCGGAACCGGGACTCGAACCTGGGACCTTTGCCTTTCGCGGGCAAGCGCTCTACCGACTGAGCTACCCCGACACGACTCACGATGCCGCCTCACAACTTTACTTCCGCCAGTGCCTCGCCTCCTACTTTCCAAACTTCACAGAAGCTCTCTTGCAAACACGCAAGACCAGCACTCCTGGAAGAAAGGATATGGTGGAGACATGGCTTAGCCACAGCCTAAGGGATGTTTCCAGAATGAAACTTTCACTCTGCAGCGGAGTGTGCGCTGATATGAAACTTCCTGGCAGATTAAAATTGTGTGCCGGAACCGGGACTCGAACCTGGGACCTTTGCCCTTTCGCGGGCAAGCGCTCTACCGACTCAGCTACCCCGACACGACTCACGATGCCGCCTCACAACGTTACTTCCGCCAGTACCTCGCCTCCTACTTTCCAAACTTCACAGAAGCTCTCTTGCAAACACGCAAGACCAGCACTCCTGGAAGAAAGGATATGGTGGAGACATGGCTTAGCCACAGCCTAAGGGATGTTTCCAGAATGAAACTTTCACTCTGCAGCGGAGTGTGCGCTGATATGAAACTTCCTGGCAGATTAAAATTGTGTGCCGGAACCGGGACTCGAACCTGGGACCTTTGCCTTTCGCGGGCAAGCGCTCTACCGACTGAGCTACCCCGACACGACTCACGATGCCGCCTCACAAATTTACTTCCGCCAGTACCTCGCCTCCTACTTTCCAAACTTCACAGAAGCTCTCTTGCAAACACGCAAGACCAGCACTCCTGGAAGAAAGGATATGGTGGAGACATGGCTTAGCCACAGCCTAAGGGATGTTTCCAGAATGAAACTTTCACTCTGCAGCGGAGTGTGCGCTGATATGAAACTTCCTGGCAGATTAAAATTGTGTGACGGAACCGGGACTCGAACCTGGGACCTTTGCCTTTCGCGGGCAAGCGCTCTACCGACTGAGCTACCCCGACACGACTCACGATGCCGCCTCACAACTTTACTTCCGCCAGTACCTCGCCTCCTACTTTCCAAACTTCACAGAAGCTCTCTTGCAAACACGCAAGACCAGCACTCCTGGAAGAAAGGATATGGTGGAGACATGGCTTAGCCACAGCCTAAGGGATGTTTCCAGAATGAAACTTTCACTCTGCAGCGGAGTGTGCGCTGATATGAAACTTCCTGGCAGATTAAAATTGTGTGCCGGAACAGGGACTCGAACCTGGGACCTTTGCCCTTTCGCGGGAAAGCGCTCTACCGACTCAGCTACCCCGACACGACTCACGATGCCGCCTCACAAATTTACTTCCGCCAGTAGCTCGCCTCCTACTTTCCAAACTTCACAGAAGCTCTCTTGCAAACACGCTAGACCAGCACTCCTGGAAGAAAGGATATGGTGGAGACATGGCTTAGCCACAGCCTAAGGGATGTTTCCAGAATGAAACTTTCACTCTGCAGCGGAGTGTGCGCTGATATGAAACTTCCTGGCAGATTAAAATTGTGTGCCGGAACCGGGACTCGAACCTGGGACCTTTGCCTTTCGCGGGCAAGCGCTCTACCGACTGAGCTACCCCGACACGACTCACGATGCCGCCTCACAACTTTACTTCCGCCAGTACCTCGCCTCCTACTTTCCAAACTTCACAGAAGCTCTCTTGCAAACACGCAAGACCAGCACTCCTGGAAGAAAGGATATGGTGGAGACATGGCTTAGCCACAGCCTAAGGGATGTTTCCAGAATGAAACTTTCACTCTGCAGCGGAGTGTGCGCTGATATGAAACTTCCTGGCAGATTAAAATTGTGTGCCGGAACCGGGACTCGAACCTGGGACCTTTGCCTTTCGCGGGCAAGCGCTCTACCGACTGAGCTACCCCGACACGACTCACGATGCCGCCTCACAACTTTACTTCCGCCAGTACCTCGCCTCCTACTTTCCAAACTTCACAGAAGCTCTCTTGCAAACACGCAAGACCAGCACTCCTGGAAGAAAGGATATGGTGGAGACATGGCTTAGCCACAGCCTAAGGGATGTTTCCAGAATGAAACTTTCACTCTGCAGCGGAGTGTGCGCTGATATGAAACTTCCTGGCAGATTAAAATTGTGTGACGGAACCGGGACTCGAACCTGGGACCTTTGCCTTTCGCGGGCAAGCGCTCTACCGACTGAGCTACCCCGACACGACTCACGATGCCGCCTCACAACTTTACTTCCGCCAGTACCTCGCCTCCTACTTTCCAAACTTCACAGAAGCTCTCTTGCAAACACGCAAGACCAGCACTCCTGGAAGAAAGGATATGGTGGAGACATGGCTTAGCCACAGCCTAAGGGATGTTTACAGAATGAAACTTTCACTCTGCAGCGGAGTGTGCGCTGATATGAAACTTCCTGGCAGATTAAAATTGTGTGCCGGAACCGGGACTCGAACCTGGGACCTTTGCCTTTCGCGGGCAAGCGCTCTACCGACTGAGCTACCCCGACACGACTCACGATGCCGCCTCACAAATTTACTTCCGCCAGTACCTCGCCTCCTACTTTCCAAACTTCACAGAAGCTCTCTTGCAAACACGCAAGACCAGCACTCCTGGAAGAAAGGATATGGTGGAGACATGGCTTAGCCACAGCCTAAGGGATGTTTCCAGAATGAAACTTTCACTCTGCAGCGGAGTGTGCGCTGATATGAAACTTCCTGGCAGATTAAAATTGTGTGCCGGAACCGGGACTCGAACCTGGGACCTTTGCCCTTTCGCGGGCAAGCGCTCTACCGACTCAGCTACCCCGACACGACTCACGATGCCGCCTCACAAATTTACTTCCGCCAGTACCTCGCCTCCTACTTTCCAAACTTCACAGAAGCACTCTTGCAAACACGAGAGAACAACACTCCTGGAAGAAAGGATATGGTGGAGACATGGCTTAGCCACAGCCTAAGGGATGTTTCCAGAATGAAACTTTCACTCTGCAGCGGAGTGTGCGCTGATATGAAACTTCCTGGCAGATTAAAATTGTGTGACGGAACCGGGACTCGAACCTGGGACCTTTGCCTTTCGCGGGCAAGCGCTCTACCGACTGAGCTACCCCGACACGACTCACGATGCCGCCTCACAACTTTACTTCCGCCAGTACCTCGCCTCCTACTTTCCAAACTTCACAGAAGCTCTCTTGCAAACACGCAAGACCAGCACTCCTGGAAGAAAGGATATGGTGGAGACATGGCTTAGCCACAGCCTAAGGGATGTTTCCAGAATGAAACTTTCACTCTGCAGCGGAGTGTGCGCTGATATGAAACTTCCTGGCAGATTAAAATTGTGTGCCGGAACCGGGACTCGAAACTGGGACCTTTGCCTTTCGCGGGCAAGCGCTCTACCGACTGAGCTACCCCGACACGACTCACGATGCCGCCTCACAACTTTACTTCCACCAGTACCTCGCCTCCTACTTTCCAAACTTCACAGAAGCTCTCTTGCAAACACGCAAGACCAGCACTCCTGGAAGAAAGGATATGGTGGAGACATGGCTTAGCCACAGCCTAAGGGATGTTTCCAGAATGAAACTTTCACTCTGCAGCGGAGTGTGCGCTGATATGAAACTTCCTGGCAGATTAAAATTGTGTGCCGGAACCGGGACTCGAACCTGGGACCTTTGCCTTTCGCGGGCAAGCGCTCTACCGACTGAGCTACCCCGACACGACTCACGATGCCACCTCACAAATTTACTTCCGCCAGTACCTCGCCTCCTACTTTCCAAACTTCACAGAAGCTCTCTTGCAAACACGCAAGACCAGCACTCCTGGAAGAAAGGATATGGTGGAGACATGGCTTAGCCACAGCCCAAGGGATGTTTCCAGAATGAAACTTTCACTCTGCAGCGGAGTGTGCGCTGATATGAAACTTCCTGGCAGATTAAAATTGTGTGCCGGAACCGGGACTCGAACCTGGGACCTTTGCATTTCGCGGGCAAGCGCTCTACCGACTGAGCTACCCCGACACGACTCACGATGCCGCCGCACAACTTTACTTCCGCCAGTACCTCGCCTCCTACTTTCAAAACTTCACAGAAGCTCTCTTGCAAACACGCAAGATCAGCACTCCTGGAAGATAGGATATGGTGGAGACATGGCTTAGCCACAGCCTAAGGGATGTTTCCAGAATGAAACTTTCACTCTGCAGCGGAGTGTGCGCTGATATGAAACTTCCTGGCAGATTAAAATTGTGTGCCGGAACCGGGACTCGAACCTGGGACCTTTGCGTTTCGCGGGCAAGCGCTCTACCGACTGAGCTACCCCGACACGACTCACGATGCCGCCTCACAACTTTACTTCCGCCAGTGCCTCGCCTCCTACTTTCCAAACTTCACAGAAGCTCTCTTGCAAACACGCAAGACCAGCACTCCTGGAAGAAAGGATATGGTGGAGACATGGCTTAGCCACAGCCTAAGGGATGTTTCCAGAATGAAACTTTCACTCTGCAGCGGAGTGTGCGCTGATATGAAACTTCCTGGCAGATTAAAATTGTGTGCCGGAACCGGGACTCGAACCTGGGACCTTTGCCTTTCGCGGGCAAGCGCTCTACCGACTGAGCTACACGGCCCGACTCACGATGCCGCCTCACAAATTTACTTCCGCCAGTACCTCGCCTCCTACTTTCCAAACTTCACAGAAGCTCTCTTGCAAACACGCAAGACCAGCACTCCTGGAAGAAAGGATATGGTGGAGACATGGCTTAGCCACATCCTAAGGGATGTTTCCAGAATGAAACTTTCACTCTGCAGCGGAGTGTGCGCTGATATGAAACTTCCTGGCAGATTAAAATTGTGTGCCGGAACCGGGACTCGAACCTGGGACCTTTGCCTTTCGCGGGCAAGCGCTCTACCGACTGAGCTACCCCGACACGACTCACGAAGCCGCATCACAACTTTACTTCCGCCAGTACCTTGCCTCCTACTTTCCAAACTTCACAGAAGCTCTCTTGCAAAGACGCAAGACCAGCACTCCTGGAAGAAAGGATATGGTGGAGACATGGCTTAGCCACAGCCTAAGGGATGTTTCCAGAATGAAACTTTCACTCTGCAGCGGAGTGTGCGCTGATATGAAACTTCCTGGCAGATTAAAATTGTGTGCCAGAACCGGGACTCGAACCTGGGACCTTTGCCTTTCGCGGGCAAGCGCTCTACCGACTGAGCTACCCCGACACGACTCACGATGCCGCCGCACAACTTTACTTCCGCCAGTACCTCGCCTCCTACTTTCAAAACTTCACAGAAGCTCTCTTGCAAACACGCAAGATCAGCACTCCTGGAAGAAAGGATATGGTGGAGACATGGCTTAGCCACAGCCTAAGGGATGTTTCCAGAATGAAACTTTCACTCTGCAGTGGAGTGTGCGCTGATATGAAACTTCCTGGCAGATTAAAATTGTGTGCCGGAACCGGGACTCGAACCTGGGACCTTTGCCTTTCGCGGGCAAGCGCTCTACCGACTGAGCTACTCCGACACGACTCACGATGCCGCCTCACAACTTTACTTCCGCCAGTGCCTCGCCTCCTACTTTCCAAACTTCACAGAAGCTCTCTTGCAAACACGCAAGACCAGCACTCCTGGAAGAAAGGATATGGTGGAGACATGGCTTAGCCACAGCCTAAGGGATGTTTCCAGAATGAAACTTTCACTCTGCAGCGGAGTGTGCGCTGATATGAAACTTCCTGGCAGATTAAAATTGTGTGCCAGAACCGGGACTCGAACCTGGGACTTTTGCCTTTCGCGGGCAAGCGCTCTACCGACTGAGCTACCCCGACACGACTCACGATGCCGCCTCACAACTTTACTTCCGCCAGTACCTCGCCTCCTACTTTCCAAACTTCACAGAAGCTCTCTTGCAAACACGCAAGACCAGCACTCCTGGAAGAAAGGATATGGTGGAGACATGGCTTAGCCACAGCCTAAGGGATGTTTCCAGAATGAAACTTTCACTCTGCAGCGGAGTGTGCGCTGATATGAAACTTCCTGGCAGATTAAAATTGTGTGCCGGAACCGGGACTCGAACCTGGGACCTTTGCCTTTCGCGGGCAAGCGCTCTACCGACTGAGCTACCCCGACACGACTCACGATGCCGCCTCACAACTTTACTTCCGCCAGTACCTCGCCTCCTACTTTCCAAACTTCACAGAAGCTCTCTTGCAAACACGCAAGACCAGCACTCCTGGAAGAAAGGATATGGTGGAGACATGGCTTAGCCACAGCCTAAGGGATGTTTCCAGAATGAAACTTTCACTCTGCAGCGGAGTGTGCGCTGATATGAAACTTCCTGGCAGATCCCTTAGGCTGTGGCTAAGCCATGTCTCCACCATATCCTTTCTTCCAGGAGTGCTGGTCTTGCGTGTTTGCAAGAGAGCTTCTGTGAAGTTTGGAAAGTAGGAGGCGAGGTACTGGCGGAAGTAAAGTTGTGAGGCGGCATCGCGAGTCGTGTCGGGGTAGCTAAGTCGGTAGAGCGCTTGCCCGCGAATGGCAAAGGTCCCAGGTTCGAGTCCCGGTTCCGGCACACAATTTTAATCTGCCAGGAAGTTTCATATCAGCGCACACTCCGCTGCAGAGTGAAAGTTTTATTCTGGAAACATCCCTTAGGCTGTGGCTAAGCCATGTCTCCACCATATCCTTTCTTCCAGGAGGGCTGGTCTTGCGTGTTTGCAAGAGAGCTTCTGTGAAGTTTGGAAAGTAGGAGGCGAGGTACTGGCGGAATTAAAGTTGTGAGGCGGCATCGTGAGTCGTGTCGGAGTAGCTCAGTCGGTAGAGCGCTTGCCCGCGAAAGGCAAAGGTCCCAGGTTCGAGTCCCGGTTCCGGCACACAATTTTAATCTGCCAGGATGTTTCATATCAGCGCATACTCCGCTGCAGAGTGAAAGTTTCATTCTGGAAACATCCCTTAGGCTGTGGCTAAGCCATGTCTCCAGCATATCCTTTCTTCCAGGAGTGCTGGTCTTGCGTGTTTCCAAGGGAGCTTCTGTGAAGTTTGGAAAGTAGGAGGCGAGGTACTGGCGGAAGTAAAGTTGTGAGGCGGCATCGTGAGTCGTGTCGGGGTAGCTCAGTCGGTAGAGCGCTTGCCCGCGAAAGGCAAAGGTCCCAGGTTCGAGTCCCGGTTCCGGCACACAATTTTAATCTGCCAGGAAGTTTCATATCAGCGCACACTCCGCTGCAGAGTGAAAGTTTCATTCTGGAAACATCCCTTAGGCTGTGGCTAAGCCATGTCTCCACCATATCCTTTCTTCTAGGAGTGCTGGTCTTGCGTGTTTGCAAGAGAGCTTCTGTGAAGTTTGGAAAGTAGGAGGCGAGGTACTGGCGGAAGTAAAGTTGTGAGGCGGCATCGTGAGTCGTGTCGGGGTAGCTCAGTCGGTAGAGCGCTTGCCCGCGAAAGGCAAAGGTCCCAGGTTCGAGTCCCGGTTCCGGCACACAATTTTAATCTGCCAGGAAGTTTTATATCAGCGCACACTCCGCTGCAGAGTGAAAGTTTCATTCTGGAAACATCCCTTAGGCTGTTGCTAAGCCATGTCTCCACCATATCCTTTCTTCCAGGAGTGCTGGTCTTGCGTGTTTGCAAGAGAGCTTCTGTGAAGTTTGGAAAGTAGGAGGCGAGGTACTGGCGGAAGTAAAGTTGTGAGGCGGCATCGTGAGTCGTGTCGGGGTAGCTCAGTCGGTAGAGCGCTTGCCCGCGAAAGGCAAAGGTCCCAGGTTCGAGTCCAGGTTCCGGCACACAATTTTAATCTGCCAGGAAGTTTCATATCAGCGCACACTCCTCTGCAGAGTGAAAGTTTCATTCTGGAAACATCCCTTAGGCTGTGGCTAAGCCATGTCTCCACCATATCCTTTCTTCCAGGAGTGCTGGTCTTGCGTGTTTGCAAGAGAGCTTCTGTGAAGTTTGGAAAGTAGGAGGCGAGGTACTGGCGGAAGTAAAGTTGTGAGGCGGCATCGTGAGTCGTGTCGGGGTAGCTCAGTCGGTAGAGCGCTTGCCCGCGAAAGGCAAAGGTCCCAGGTTCGAGTCCCGGTTCCGGCACACAATTTTAATCTGCCAGGAAGTTTCATATCAGCGCACACTCCGCTGCAGAGTGAAAGTTTCATTCTGGAAACATCCCTTAGGCTGTGGCTAAGCCATGTCTCCACCATATCCTTTCTTCCAGGAGTGCTGGTCTTGCGTGTTTGCAAGAGAGCTTCTGTGAAGTTTGGAAAGTAGGAGGCGAGGTACTGGCGGAAGTAAAGTTGTGAGGCGGCATCGTGAGTCGTGTCGGGGTAGCTCAGTCGGTAGAGCGCTTGCCCGCGAAAGGCAAAGGTCCCAGGTTCGAGTCCCGGTTCCGGCACACAATTTTAATCTGCCAGGAAGTTTCATATCAGTGCACACTCCGCTGCAGAGTGAAAAATTCATTCTGGAAACATCCCTTAGGCTGTGGCTAAGCCATGTCTCCACCATATCCTTTCTTCCAGGAGTGCTGGTCTTGCATGTTTGCAAGAGAGCTTCTGTGAAGTTTGGAAAGTAGGAGGCGAGGTCCTGGCGGAAGTAAAGTTGTGAGGCGGCATCGTGAGTCGTGTCGGGGTAGCTCAGTCGGTAGAGGGCTTGTCCGCGAAAGGCAAAGGTCCCAGGTTCGAGTCCCGGTTCCGGCACACAATTTTAATTTGCCAGGAAGTTTCATATCAGCGCACAATCCGCTGCAGAGTGAAAGTTTCATTCTGGAAACATCCCTTAGGCTGTGGCTAAGCCATGTCTCCACCATATCCTTTCTTCCAGGAGTGCTGGTCTTGCGTGTTTGCAAGAGAGCTTCTGTGAAGTTTGGAAAGTAGGAGGCGAGGTACTGGCGGAAGTAAAGTTGTGAGGCGGCATCGTGAGTCGTGTCGGGGTAGCTCAGTCGGTAGAGCGCTTGCCCGCGAAAGGCAAAGGTCCCAGTTTCGAGTCCCGGTTCCGGCACACAATTTTAATCTGCCAGGTAGTTTCATATCAGCGCACACTACGCTGCAGAGTGAAAGTTTCATTCTGGAAACATCCCTTAGGCTGTGGCTAAGCCATGTCTCCACCATATCCTTTCTTCCAGGAGTGCTGGTCTTGCGTGTTTGCAAGAGAGCTTCTGTGAAGTTTGGAAAGTAGGAGGCGAGGTACTGGCGGAAGTAAAGTTGTGAGGAGGCATCGTGAGTTGTGTCGGGGTAGCTCAGTCGGTAGGGCACTTGCCCGCGAAAGGCAAAGGTCCCAGGTTCGAGTCCCGGTTCCGGCACACAATTTTAATCTGCCAGGAAGTTTCATATCAGCGCACACTCCGCTGGAGAGTGAAAGTTTCATTCTGGAAACATCCCTTAGGCTGTGGCTAAGCCATGTCTCCACCATATCCTTTCTTCCAGGAGAGCTGGTCTTGCGTGTTTGCAAGAGAGCTTCTGTGAAGTTTGGAAAGTAGGAGGCGAGGTACTGGCGGAAGTAAAGTTGTGAGGCGGCATCGTGAGTCGTGTCGGGGTAGCTCAGTCGGTAGAGCGCTTGCCCGCGAAAGGCAAAGGTCCCAGGTTCGAGTCCCGGTTCCGGCACACAATTTTAATCTGCCAGGAAGTTTCATATCAGCGCACACTCCGCTGCAGAGTGAAAGTTTCATTCCGGAAACATCCCTTAGGCTGTGGCTAAGCCATGTCTCCACCATATCCTTTCTTCCAGGAGTGCTGGTCTTGCGTGTTTGCAAGAGAGCTTCTGTGAAGTTTGGAAAGTAGGAGGCGAGGTACTGGCGGAAGTAAAGTTGTGAGGCGGCATCGTGAGTCGTGTCGGGGTAGCTCAGTCGGTAGAGCGCTTGCCCGCGAAAGGCAAAGGTCCCAGGTTCGAGTCCCTGTTCCGGCACACAATTTTAATCTGCCAGGAAGTTTCATATCAGCGCACACTCCGCTGCAGAGTGAAAGTTTCATTCTGGAAACATCCCTTAGGCTGTGGCTAAGCCATGTCTCCACCATATCCTTTCTTCCAGGAGTGCTGGTCTTGCGTGTTTGCAAGAGAGCTTCTGTGAAGTTTGGAAAGTAGGAGGCGAGGTACTGGCGGAAGTAAAGTTGTGAGGCGGCATCGTGAGTCGTGTCGGGGTAGCTCAGTCGGTAGAGCGCTTGCCCGCGAAAGGCAAAGGTCCCAGGTTCGAGTCCCGGTTCCGGCACACAATTTTAATCTGCCAGGAAGTTTCATATCAGCGCACACTCCGCTGCAGAGTGAAAGTTTCATTCTGGAAACATCCCTTAGGCTGTGGCTAAGCCATGTCTCCACCATATCCTTTCTTCCAGGAGTGCTGGTCTTGCGTGTTTGCAAGAGAGCTTCTGTGAAGTTTGGAAAGTAGGAGGCGAGGTACTGGCGGAAGTAAAGTTGTGAGGCGGCATCGTGAGTCGTGTCGGGGTAGCTCAGTCGGTAGAGCGCTTGCCCGCGAAAGGCAAAGGTCCCAGTTTCGAGTCCCGGTTCCGGCACACAATTTTAATCTGCCAGGAAGTTTCATATCAGCGCACACTCCGCTGCAGAGTGAAAGTTTCATTCTGGAAACATCTCTTAGGCTGTGGCTAAGCCATGTCTCCACCATATCCTTTCTTCCAGGAGTGCTGGTCTTGCGTGTTTGCAAGAGAGCTTCTGTGAAGTTTGGAAAGTAGGAGGCGAGGTACTGGTGGAAGTAAAGTTGTGAGGCGGCATCGTGAGTCGTGTCGGGGTTGCTCAGTCGGTAGAGCGCTTGCCCGCGAAAGGCAAAGGTCCCAGGTTCGAGTCCCGGTTCCGGCACACAATTTTAATCTGCCAGGAAGTTTCATATCAGCGCACACTCCGCTGCAGAGTGAAAGTTTCATTCTGGAAACATCCCTTAGGCTGTGGCTAAGCCATGTCTCCACCATATCCTTTCTTCCAAGAGTGCTGGTCTTGCGTGTTTGCAAGAGAGCTTCTGTGAAGTTTGGAAAGTAGGAGGCGAGGTACTGGCGGAAGTAAAGTTGTGAGGCGGCATCGTGAGTCGTGTCGGGGTAGCTCAGTCGGTAGAGCGCTTGCCCGCGAAAGGCAAAGGTCCCAGTTTCGAGTCCCGGTTCCGGCACACAATTTTAATCTGCCAGGAAGTTTCATATCAGCGCACACTCCGCTGCAGAGTGAAAGTTTCATTCTGGAAACATCCCTTAGGCTGTGGCTAAGCCATGTCTCCACCATATCCTTTCTTCCAGGAGTGCTGGTCTTGCGTGTTTGCAAGAGAGCTTCTGTGAAGTTTGGAAAGTAGGAGGCGAGGTACTGGCGGAAGTAAAGTTGTGAGGCGGCATCGTGAGTTGTGTCGGGGTAGCTCAGTCCGTAGGGCACTTGCCCGCGAAAGGCAAAGGTCCCAGGTTCGAGTCCCGGTTCCGGCACACAATTTTAATCTGCCAGGAAGTTTCATATCAGCGCACACTCCGCTGCAGAGTGAAAGTTTCATTCTGGAAACATCCCTTAGGCTGTGGCTAAGCCATGTCTCCACCATATCCATTCTTCCAGGAGTGCTGGTCTTGCGTGTTTGCAAGAGAGCTTCTGTGAAGTTTGGAAAGTAGGAGGCGAGGTACTGTCGGAAGTAAAGTTGTGAGGCGGCATCGTGAGTCGTGTCGGGGTAGCTCAGTCGGTAGAGCGCTTGCCCGCGAAAGGCAAAGGTCCCAGGTTCGAGTCCCGGTTCCGGCACACAATTTTAATCTGCCAGGAAGTTTCATATCAGCGCACACTCCGCTGCAGAGTGAAAGTTTCATTCTGGAAACATCCCTTAGGCTGTGGCTAAGCCATGTCTCCACCATATCCTTTCTTCCAGGAGTGCTGGTCTTGCGTGTTTGCAAGAGAGCTTCTGTGAAGTTTGGAAAGTAGGAGGCGAGGTACTGGCTGAAGTAAAGTTGTGAGGCGGCATCGTGAGTTGTGTCGGGGTAGCTCAGTCGGTAGGGCACTTGCCCGCTAAAGGCAAAGGTCCCAGGTTCGAGTCCCGGTTCCGGCACACAATTTTAATCTGCCAGGAAGTTTCATATCAGCGCACACTCCGCTGCAGAGTGAAAGTTTCATTCTGGAAACATCCCTTAGGCTGTGGCTAAGCCATGTCTCCACCATATCCTTTCTTCCAGGAGTGCTGGTCTTGCGTGTTTGCAAGAGAGCTTCTGTGAAGTTTGGAAAGTAGGAGGCGAGGTACTGGCGGAAGTAAAGTTGTGAGGCGGCATCGTGAGTCGTGTCGGGGTAGCTCAGTCGGTAGAGCGCTTGCCCGCGAAAGGCAAAGGTCCCAGGTTCGAGTCCCGGTTCCGGCACACAATTTTAATCTGCCAGGAAGTTTCATATCAGCGCACACTCCGCTGCAGAGTGAAAGTTTCATTCTGGAAACATCCCTTAGGCTGTGGCTAAGCCATGTCTCCACCATATCCTTTCTTCCAGGAGTGCTGGTCTTGCGTGTTTGCAAGAGAGCTTCTGTGAAGTTTGGAAAGTAGGAGGCGAGGTACTGGCGGAAGTAAAGTTGTGAGGCGGCATCGTGAGTCGTGTCGGGGTAGCTCAGTCGGTAGAGCGCTTGCCCGCGAAAGGCAAAGGTCCCAGGTTCGAGTCCCGGTTCCGGCACACAATTTTAATCTGCCAGGAAGTTTCATATCAGCGCACACTCCGCTGCAGAGTGAAAGTTTCATTCTGGAAACATCCCTTAGGCTGTGGCTAAGCCATGTCTCCACCATATCCTTTCTTCCAGGAGTGCTGGTCTTGCGTGTTTGCAAGAGAGCTTCTGTGAAGTTTGGAAAGTAGGAGGCGAGGTACTGGCGGAAGTAAAGTTGTGAGGCGGCATCGTGAGTCGTGTCGGGGTAGCTCAGTCGGTAGAGCGCTTGCCCGCGAAAGGCAAAGGTCACAGGTTCGAGTCCCGGTTCCGGCACACAATTTTAATCTGCCAGGAAGTTTCATATCAGTGCACACTCCGCTGCAGAGTGAAAAATTCATTCTGGAAACATCCCTTAGGCTGTGGCTAAGCCATGTCTCCACCATATCCTTTCTTCCAAGAGTGCTGGTCTTGCGTGTTTGCAAGAGAGCTTCTGTGAAGTTTGGAAAGTAGGAGGCGAGGTACTGGCGGAAGTAAAGTTGTGAGGCGGCATCGTGAGTCGTGTCGGGGTAGCTCAGTCGGTAGAGCGCTTGCCCGCGAAAGGCAAAGGTCCCAGGTTCGAGTCCCGGTTCCGGCACACAATTTTAATCTGCCAGGATGTTTCATATCAGCGCACACTCCGCTGCAGAGTGAAAGTTTCATTCTGGAAACATCCCTTAGGCTGTGGCTAAGCCATGTCTCCACCATATCCTTTCTTCCAGGAGTGCTGGTCTTGCGTGTTTGCAAGAGAGCTTCTGTGAAGTTTGGAAAGTAGGAGGCGAGGTACTGTCGGAAGTAAAGTTGTGAGGCGGCATCGTGAGTCGTGTCGGGGTAGCTCAGTCGGTAGAGCGCTTGCCCGCGAAAGGCAAAGGTCCCAGGTTCGAGTCCCGGTTCCGGCACACAATTTTAATCTGCCAGGAAGTTTCATATCAGCGCACACTCCGCTGCAGAGTGAAAGTTTCATTCTGGAAACATCCCTTAGGCTGTGGCTAAGCCATGTCTCCACCATATCCTTTCTTCCAGGAGTGCTGGTCTTGCGTGTTTGCAAGAGAGCTTCTGTGAAGTTTGGAAAGTAGGAGGCGAGGTACTGGCGGAAGTAAAGTTGTGAGGCGGCATCGTGAGTCGTGTCGGGGTAGCTCAGTCGGTAGAGAGCTTGCCCGCGAAAGGCAAAGGTCCCAGGTTCGAGTCCCGGTTCCGGCACACAATTTTAATCTGCCAGGAAGTTTCATATCAGCGCACACTCCGCTGCAGAGTGAAAGTTTCATTCTGGAAACATCCCTTAGGCTGTGGCTAAGCCATGTCTCCACCATATCCTTTCTTCCAGGAGTGCTGGTCTTGCGTGTTTGCAAGAGAGCTTCTGTGAAGTTTGGAAAGTAGGAGGCGAGGTACTGGTGGAAGTAAAGTTGTGAGGCGGCATCGTGAGTCGTGTCGGGGTAGCTCAGTCGGTAGAGCGCTTGCCCGCGAAAGGCTTAGGTCCCAGGTTCGAGTCCCGGTTCCGGCACACAATTTTAATCTGCCAGGAAGTTTCATATCAGCGCACACTCCGCTGCAGAGTGAAAGTTTCATTCTGGAAACATCCCTTAGGCTGTGGCTAAGCCATGTCTCCACCATATCCTTTCTTCTAGGAGTGCTGGTCTTGCGTGTTTGCAAGAGAGCTTCTGTGAAGTTTGGAAAGTAGGAGGCGAGGTACTGGCGGAAGTAAAGTTGTGAGGCGGCATCGTGAGTCGTGTCGGGGTTGCTCAGTCGGTAGAGCGCTTGCCCGCAAAAGGCAAAGGTCCCAGGTTCAAGTCCCGGTTCCTGCACACAATTTTAATCTGCCAGGAAGTTTCATATCAGCGCACACTCCGCTGCAATGTGAAAGTTTCATTCTGGATTTTATTACATGTTCGAAACAATGATCAAGTGGCATCCATACTGATAGCAACTGTAACTTCTTGATGGTCAAAAACTTCTGCATACACCGCTTCGATTTGTTTACATTGGACAATTGTAACGCTATTTCTTATTGGCCACAGCATCATGACTCCTGATTGGCTGCTCTGCCGTTCCTAACCAAGCGAGCGCGCCGGCTAGCCGCTGCCGCATAAACTGCACTTTTACACATGATGTGGGCATTAGAATCCGAATCTGTAATAAAAAAAATTGGGGTTCCCATTTAAAATTTTACATTGACACTCCCCACCTTCCACAAACAGTGGAAACGGTTCAGGTTGAGTATTATTACCTAAGCCTCTGCCATCCGCACATGCTGGTGAAAACCATTTTTTAATATCTACTGATTTTCCAGGTTATTCCAGTTTGTCAACTTAAAATTTGCACCCTGTATAATGGACCAAGTTGAGTTCAAGTAGTTTGAGAATACTGTATGTTTTAAAGTGAATTGCATTCGTTTATGCAACATAGGCCGTTCATTTATACTAGACTTGCTGATACATTAAAATACAGTCCCATCTCATGAACTAGTGATCGAAAACACAATACATATATTATGATTTACTTTACCTTCAGGATATGAACAACCTTTTCACTTCTTTCAAGTTTTTAAGTTGTGCCCTGGAAAACTCTAGTTAAAAGATCAATGAATGTTAATAATCCAGCATGCGTAATAATGCACAATGTTGTGAGCTAGTTCTTGAACTTTGAGGAAATTAAATGGGACTGCGAAAACATATCTGGAGCAACAGCTGTGTGGTTACATCAGTCACAGGAATCATCTATAATTATTACTAATGAACATAGGCTCTGACTTCTAAAATCTTGGGGTATGCTCAGTGGCGTACCCAGGTATTTCTAAATAAATGAAGGGTCCACCACGGGGGTTAAAGCTATATATATATTAACTGGAAACATACCGGGTAGTTCATTTCCATATCACTAGGGGCGCTAGAGTGATGTGGAAGCAATGTAATTGGCTGACAACTGTCCAATGAGAGCTGGGCGGCTACACAGGCGGTTTGTTCTATTGTGGCGTTCTGATTTCTGAATAGTAATCTTTAATATCTTCGTCACAATAACATTTTGTACTATATTTTAAAGCCTTTACCTTGGAACAGAAGAGAATTCCTGCTAAAAATGTCCACAATTAATATGAAGGTATGATATTTAACTGACAATATTTTAATTAAAGATGAATTAAATGTCTTTTATTGTAGTATAAAATTAAGCTGTGTGATTTCCGTTATTTACTTTATGTTTCTTTAACAGCTATTCTAGTGAATATAATCACAATTTCTGTTTTTCTTAGGATATTCAACTCAAGAAATTGACGTTGAAATACTCCTGCAAGTTCCCTGGTTGTTCATCTGGATACTACGTTTGTTCATCCGAGAAAGTTAACAACAAGCATTTCTACAGGTTTCCCAGCCAACCTCAAGAGTTACTTCAGAAGTGGAAAAATGTTTGTGAGCTTGTGGTGTCGCACATGTCTAAAGTGCGCGTCACCTACTTACGCCGCTATGCACGCACAGTGGGGTGTACTTATGATTTCAGCCATGAGCGCCCTCTGCTGCAACTCCGCTCGTGGCCACGACTGGTGCATCGACCACTTGGGACTGAGATAGGAACCAGTTAACACTTCGGAATCAGATAGGCACCAGTTAAGACTTGGCTATCGGATAGGCCTAATGTTAACTGGTTCCTATCTCAGTCCCAAGTGGTCGATGCAGCAGTCGTGGCCACGAGCAGAGTTGCAGCAGAGGGCGCTCGTGGCTGAGATCGTAAGTACGCCGCGCCGTTTGTGCATGGCGGCGCGCGGCATAAGTAGGTGGCGCACACTTTAGACTTGTGCGACACCACAGAGGTGTCACCTGATGTGGACTGTACTAGTTTTCTTGTTTGTGAGGACCATTTTTGTGAAAAAGATTTTATGAATGCAACTAGGCATAGGCTAAACAGGGATGTGTTTCCAAAACATCTGACAACTACTCCTTGCATAGCTACTAATACCAGTAGTGGATCAGGTGTACCTGGTGTTAGTGATTTACGAAGCTCTAGCTGTGCCATGTCAGAAGTTAATTACTTACAGTCGGCTAATACTAGAAGCGAAACTAATGCTACTATTCAATTACCCAGCACTAGTTGTGGTGCACACAGTAGTACCTTGAGTGATACACATACTGTTTTCGTTCCCTCTCAAAGTGAATCTACAGATGGCGAGTACTCATTCTTAATCTGAAACATCTTTTAATGAGGAAAGTGGTGTTTTGGGTACGGGGCTTTCGAAAGCAGACTTAAGTCCAATAAAATCCAAAATGTACAAGATTTATAGGAATACTATAGTTAGGCTAGCAAAACTTGAAGCAAAGCTACACCATGAGAAAAGTGTACTAAGAACACTCAAAGATTTATATGACAACAATATTTTATGTTTCATTCTGTAGCGAGAGATTTCATAAACAGCCAGTTAAGAAACGCTCATCGACCAGCAAATGCAAGGCGATGGACAGTTGAGGATAAGGTATTTGCTCTGTCCTCATATAAGTGAAGCCCTCAGCTATACAAATATTTATCAGTTCATTTTTCCCTTCCGTCTGTGAGGCATCTGAAATCTGTTATCTGCTGTACCTTTTGAGATAGGATTGAATCCTGCTGTGTTGAATGTATTAAAATCAGAAGCTGATTCACTATCTAACAGTGACAAATATTGTGCTTTGTTGTTTGATGAAATGTCTTTGGAAAGAGGATTTATTATGATTCAAACAAGAAATTTTAGGGTTTCAGGATTTAGGACACTTAGGAAGCTCAAATTTATATGCAAATCATGCATTAGTATTTATGGTCAGAGGCATACATAAAACTTGGAAGCAGGTTGTTGCATATTACTTCACTCAGAACTCTGTTTGAAGTACAACTTTAAAAGTTCTCATTACCAGTATTATAGGGCAATTGCAAGAAATAGGACTGAAGATAGTTTGTACAGTTTGTGACCAGGGTGCAAGCAACCAAAAAGCACTGAAAGAACTTTGCAGTGACATTTCTTCTGAAACCGGTCCGTTTCAGTTTTTAGTCAGTGGTGAACCTGTTGCAGTGGTTTGATGTTCCCCACCTGTTAAAGAATACTAGAAATGCAATTCTAGGAAATAAAATACAATTTGGGTTTAAAAAAGAGGCCAGTTTTGAATTTATTTGCAGGGCTTTTCTTCTGGATCAACAGAAGATGTTTAAGACTTTGCCAAAGTTACATAGGAATCATTTTGATTTTAAGGATACTTTTACTAAAATGAAAGTTAAGGTAGCTGCAGCCCATCTCAGTCATTCAAAATGTTCAAATGTTTGTATAGTCTATGGGAATTAACTATGGGGTCATCAGTCCCTAAACTTACAAACTACTTATGAACTACTTACAAACTAGGATGGCACAAATATCCATGCCCGAGGGTAGATTCGAACCCCCGACCGTAGTGGCCATGCTGACCGTGACTGGAGCGCCTTAGTCCCCTCGGCCACCACGGCTGGCTCAGTCATTCAGTTGCTGCAGTTATTGAAACCTACGTAGCATTTAATATTTTACCTGCAGAAGCAATGTACACTGCAGAATTTGTTGAAAAGATAAACTGCTTGTTTGATTCATTAAACAGCTCCCATTACTATCCACAAGATGGAAAATCTTATAAGTGTGCCCTGTCTGCAGAGTCACCACATGTTGAAATGTGGTACAGTGTATTAAAAGAAATGAATGATTGGAAGGTGTTGGAGCTAGGAACAGGCAGAGATAAAACAAAAATGTCCAGTTTCATAAGTGGTGGCAAACTACAGTAAGATCACTAATGTTCATTTGGAATAGAGTAAAGAAAATTGGTTTCAAGTTTTTAAGCATGAGGACTTTCAATCAAGACCCACTGGAGAATGTTCTTTGTTTTGTGAGGCAGCATGGTGTTGCAAACATGAACCCAACCTGTTTTCAGTTCAAAGCAGCACTGAAAATGGTTATAATCAATAACATGTCCCTAGGTAATTGTGAGGATGATAGATGCACACCATTGAGCAATTTAACACAATTTCTGGGAGCTCATAATGATTGCTTTATTGACTCCACAGCTGACCACTGCACAGTTAATGAAAATGCTTTATACAGTGTCCTTGCAGATAGTGCATGTGGTGGTGGTGACAGTGGTGTTGAGGAGGCCGATGTCAGGAATGACAGACAGGCATTGGCATACACAGCTGGTTACATTCTGAAAAACTTGGGTGTAACTTCTGAAACCAACTGTGGTGACTGTAAAACAACTCTGTTTTCAGCAACACCTACACAGGATCATATATATACAAATTTCAAGGAATTTGATACCTCCAACACACAATTACTATATGCAAGTGACAAACTAATGTCGTTTTTAGCAAATGTTCACAGTCAGTTGTATGCATTTTTAGATAAATATGGTCACCAGGAAAAATTGGAAGATAAATTCTTTTCACTGTTTATATTTCCTGAGGGAATAACATTTTGTGAAACACAATTTTTTTTTTTTTGCACAGTATATATTGAGGAAATGTGTACCACCTTTGATTTACAAGTATGTCAGAGATTGGAATAACACCACCTGTAGGCCTAATAACAGGAATTCAAAGGAGAAACTGAATAAAACGTTTAAGGCTGTTTGAACCATCAATTTTTTTGTGTTGAAGAAATACAAAAGTATAAATTAATTTTAGTTTTCATTTCTTTAAATAAAATGTATTAATTATTTCTGCTTTTTAAGTTACAAACCCCCCCCCCACCATCAGTAATTACTTTCTGTTTTCATCTTACTATTTTTATCCCTTTTCCTATTTCTACAGCAGCAGTGGGCACGCAGGGGGGGGAGGGTTTGTCATGATGTAAACTGCGTCATTAAAATTTCTGGGGGGAGGGGGGGGGGCGAGGGGCTGAAAAAATTAGTACTTTTGGCCAGACTGGGGCATGCTTTATACACAATTTACAAAATGTGAAATAAAATATATTTAATTTCAATATTAAATGGCAAAGTTATTAGGTAATAAACTAGGAATCCAAACTTTGTGGCAAGAGGGGGGGGGGGCACCTTTGTTCAACAGTAATACTGCTATAGGCATGTCCAAAGCTGTTTCAAGGTTACTACTGTGAAGGTAAATTGGGAAAATGATGCACCAGAAGATTGTCACATAACTAGCTGTTTGTATAATTGGTACTGACGTCAAGATATAGTAGGCCTAAGCTGACAATTCATTCAAAAATGTTAAACATTAAAGATAGGTAACAGGTAGAACAATTGAGTCACATTAAGAAACAATACTTACTTTAAGTATGTTTAAAACACAATAAAATTGTTTTAATTGATCTCCGAGTGTATCAAGGAAGATTCAATAATATACTGTCTGCAGCTTTAACACATCTGGTAAAAACAAAACACAAGCATTTTATTGTATTTGCGAAGATGGAGCTAAAGCATTTCCAGTAAATACTTAGCAAGTTCAGAAAATTGGTATTAGTAAAATTAAATGACTATGTATTAGTGCAGGGGACGTAACTGCAATGTTTACGTTCTTAGTTCATTTCCATATCACTTGGGGCGCTGCTGTCATTCCGTGTTTCCATTTTTTAACATGGGAGTAACGCTTCTCAGTTGCTTCTTCAGGCAGAAGGAAAGGAGAGGGAAAAGGAAATGATGAGGGTTTTAAGGAAGGGGGTAAGGAGCTATTCCAATCCCGGGAGAGGAAAGACTTACTTGGGGGAAGAAAAGGATGGTGAACAAATACACACAAACCCATACATTTACACAGACGCAAACACACCTAGGCAGACATACTATAGAAACCAAAGAAGTTAAGAAGTTAGAAAGAGATGCCACTAGAGGCAGAGGCTGTGTCCAGAGAACTGAGGCAAAGATGTTAAGACGTTAAAGATGGCGGGCAGGAATTCAAATTTAGCAGAGGATAAGACCAGGTGGGCAACGGGAAGAGAGAATATGCTGAAGGGCTAGTTCCCATCTCCGGAGTTCTGAAAGATTGGTGTCGGTGGGAAGTATCCAGATAACCTGGACGGTGTAGCACTGCCAAGATGTGCTGGCCGTGCACCAAGGCGTGTTTAGCCACAGGGTGATCCTCGTTACCAACAAACACTGTCTGCCTTTGTCTGCATTCATGCAAATGGACAGTTTGTTGCTGGTCGTTCCCACATAGAACGCTTCATAGTGCAGGCATGTCAGTTGGTAGATCACGTGGGTACTATCGCAGGTGGCTCTGCCTTTGATCGTGTACACCTTCCAGGTTACGGGACTGGAGTAAGTGTTGGTGGAAGGGTGCATAGGGCAGGTTTTACAACGGGGGTGGTTACAAGGGTAGGAGCCAGAAGGTAGAGAGGGTGGTTTGGAGATTTCATAGGGGTGGACTAGGAGGTTACGGAGGTTAGGTGGGCGGTGGAAAGACACTCTAAGTGGTTAGAAGCACTCAAGTGCTGTGCCTACAGCATGAACGAATTGAACCAGCTCGTCTTCTGGAAAACACAGAATCTGAACTCGCCTCCTTGCTAAACCTAGTAAAGATGCTATGGAAGGTTCGAGGAATTATTACATTCAAGTTAGAAAAAGTGTTCATTCTTCAAGGGCCTTGGTGATGCCACACCCATATGCGAAGTTTACAGTGTATTTTGCAACTGTTTTTCCACACCGCTCCTAGGTGCCCATTTGTAAACAAAATTTTGTTGCTGTGCACTTGCAGCCGCTTCCTGCACTATTGGCAGTAAAAATCCACAGAGATTTTCTAATATTTCACATCTGCCAGTACCAGCTTCCCATCCCGTGTCAGGAACTTGGTGCCACCACACTGCCATGCTACAGTAGATAACTATGCAGACAAGTTTATTATTATTTTTTTTTTAAACTATGGTTGACTGGCTTGTGTATGTACGACTGCTGTGCACCCTGCCTTGTCAACTCAGTCTAAAGCCTACGCCAGTCCCAATGTCAGTCATGTGATGTGATCAAACTTCACCTTTGCTGCCATCTTCAACATGTGCAACTGTGGCACCTTCACTCTTGTCAACAATCCCTTGCCTACTACACATACACCTCAGGAACCATCTGCAGTCTCAAACTCGACCGTGTCACATGACCATGCCTCATCTTGACAATTATCTTCCGTACACATGATGTGGCACCATTACATGAACCAGCACCTTCACAGACGTATCCACTTTGGCAATCATCAGCCAGCCAAAGCTCTGTCAAGTCTCACAGCCATGCCTCCAAGGGGTGACTAACCTCACCTTACTCACTCACTTGCATGCTGCCACATAGGGCAACCTCGAGTGCCACACCAACCTCCAAGGCCAGTGCTACTGCCTCACCTTGCGCGAAGTGATCACAGAGCCATGGCACCTATAAATAAATTGGGCCATACTCAACAACAAGCATTGCAGTCATTAATATAGCACAGTACACAAACTACATTACGCAGGCAACCTTCTGCTGTCTAGTAAACCCTAAAGACTTTGCCGAGAGAAGGTTGCTGTGCGTAAAGAGCAGTTTGTTGAACTTTTAGAAGCTGATGTGTTACAACCTCCTCCTAATAACAGGTCTTTGCCCATCCATTTAGTTGACAAAGAGGACAGTACCTGGCGTATGTGCAGCAACTGCCTAAAGCTTAACACCAGGACTATGATGGACAATGATCTCATAGCTAACATTGCAAATTTCCCTCTGTCAGGTGCCAAAGTTTTTCTGTATTAGACTGCAAATGTGCTTACCATCAGATTCCAATAGCTCCTAAAGCCACCAAATAAGCTGCAATCACAATCCCTATAGGACTATTTCTGTATCACTTTCTGACATTTGGACTTAAGGACGAAGCTCAGACTTGGAAACAATTCATCAATGAGTTTTTACTTCACCTAAAGTTTTGCTTAGTTTATCTGGACAACATACTTGTGTTCAGCAAAACAGTCGAGGAAAACGGTAAACGTGTAAAGATAGTACTGGAAATTATTGCTTTATCTGGCATAGAAATGAATTCTAAAAAACTAAAATTACATCTACCTTCTGTTACCTTCCTCAGGTTCATTGTCTCAGCAGTGGGTATTTCACTTGCCCCCTAAAACAATTAATACCATTTCAGAGTTACCTCACACAGAGTCCTTCAAGTAAATCACTGTGTAAGAGGCTATCCAACTGAGGGACGTGCCTTCTACATACTTACCAATTACAAATCTCTCAATTTTGGTATCTGGAACCCACCTGCTGACCCACCACTTCACAGATTCCAGCACTTTGATTTCATTGCAAAATCCACCCCACATGTGCGTCAGAGGACACAAAGGGGATGCACACAATATTGTGGCCAATTTCTCATCAATAGTAAACACTATCTCTTATCGACTTGTCCAACCTCGCAACACTTTAATCAGCAGATGAACAAATATGCAGCAAATGTCGGATCACAGTTCCTCACTGAAACTGATTCATACCTCTTTCCCTGGCAATGTGGGCAAAGTACACGTTGCCCTTTCATTTCGCATTCATTCCAATGGGAAGTTTGCAATGAACTTCATAGCTTATCAGATTCAGGAGTCACAGCAGCTACCCATCTACTAACAGAAGATTTCTACAGTGCAATGTAAAACGTTATAAGCTTGCATCCCATGCCAGTGGAGCAAAACAACCAGATACACTAAGCCCCCACTCAGCAACTTCCCCCACTCCAGTTGGACGCTTTCAACATGTACATATAGATTTGGTGTGAACCCTCTGCTCGCCAGCCCCCCCCCCCAACCCACCAACAGGTACCAGTACATCCTCTCCACTATCAACCAGATGATTTGGTGGTTGGAGGCCACCCCATTACTGAATATCACATTCGAGGCAGTGGCACCTGCTTTTGTACTCTCTCAGAGTACACGTTTTGGTTGCCCTGCTGTCATAACGACAGATCGTGGTTGACATTTTGAGTCTGCCCTGTTCAATGGCATATGTACATTTTGTTGCTCCCAGTGGATCCAAACCACTGCTTACCACCCTCATAGTATTGGCCTGGTCAAGGAGTAGCATAGGACGTTTACAGCAGCCCTCCACTGCCACGATACCCTCAGTACTGAGATTTGCCTTTTGTGCTTCTTGGACTCCACACTAGTTACAAAGACAACCTTCAAGGCACAGTTACAGAGTTCACCCATGGACAATCTTTGGTCCTGCCAGGTGAGTTAACCAACCCCATCCCACAACCTACAATTGCACAGCTATCATTCTTCCTCAAATGTGTGTGGTTTCATTGCTCGAGGATTCAGCCACCCACGTGAGTAGTAATCCACTATGCCCACATCTTCTGCGCACCATTGACTCAAAGTTCATAATGCTTCGAGATGATACAGCCAGGCCACCACTACAACCACCATACTCCAGTCGCATTTGTATCTTCTGACAGACACAGAATACAATGGTCATCATTCTCTTTAAGGGTTCTCCAATGACAGTGTCATCCATCTGGGTTAAGGCAGTCCATATTGTCACGCTGAAATGGAAGCAGGCTTGACTTTGAAGGCAGGGTCAACTGAACACAGCACTTATACTGAAAGCAGGTTTATTGTGAACTTAACATACACACAGCACTAACTGCCTCTCGGGCAGAGTGCTCTGCTATTTATACACAAAGAGAATGTACCAGAAATTTGAAGAATAGTTAACATAAGAAACATGTAGAAATTGCAAGTGAACAAAAGAAACATGTAGAATATTCTGGAAATGATAATTACAATGAAATAAATTTTTGCCTGTTAACAGAATTGAACCAATGACCTTCAGCACCGCAATCGGTGATGCTATCCATTGCGCCACGCCGGCAGTTGGTTAGCTTGGAGTCTCACGGCATTGCTACCTCTCCTGAAAGAACAGAGACCCGCTGTTAGGTTCCCCTTGGAGCCTGCTGCAATGTCCTGGTTTTTGAACTTCTCATGGGTCCTCTGTACGGCAGTTCTGGAGAATCCTTCCTTTCTGCATGATTACTGATGACAGATGTTACTGTACAGGCTTCATCAGTATCATTACCGTGCTTAGAGTTCTTGAACAAGAAGCCATTTTCGCCTATCTACTCTTCAGGTTCGTAGTAAGGCTTCATGTGGAGTATGTGAACAATGTCTTTTCGTTTTTGTCGTTTCGACGATGGCTATAATCCTCAACTTTGTATGTGACATCTAACAGGTGGCGTATGACACGATACAGACCAAAGTATTGCCTCAACAACTTTTGTGATAGTCCAACTTTCCATATAGGGGTAAAAATCCATACCAGATCGTCTGGGCTGTACACAACAGGTTGGTGCTTGTCATTATACCCCTGACGGTCCTTCTCCTGGGCATCCAGTGACCATATGCAAGGCAGTTGTCTTGATTCTTCGACACTGGTGATGAGCTGTTTCACATAGTCATCCTGAGTGTCATTCAGATGGAATGGGAACAGCGTAGCCATTGTCACCTCAGCTTCATGGCCATGGAGCAGGAAAAACAGCGTGAAGCCTGTGATGTCTTGTCTTGCAGTATTATAAGCAAATGTCATGACTGGCAGTATTGTATCCTAATCCTTCTGCTGAACATCGACGTAAATTAACAGCATATCTGCTAATGTCTTGTTAAAACGTTCTGTAAGACCATTTGTCTCAGGATGGTATCCAGTTGTCATTCTGTGGACAATGTTGCAATGTGACATTAACTCTGATACTAGTTTCGACTGGAATACTTTCCTATGATCAGATATCATCACACGTAGTGGTGCTCCATGCTTTAATTTTGCGATCTCTGGAGCTTCTGCAGTCAGCACAGGTTTGGTAGCGGCGTAGCGTGTGAGATAGTCAGTGCAGACTATTATCCATCGGTTACAGGTTGTTGATTTCGGAAACCTCCCTAAAAGATCGATCCCAACTCAGGGGAATGGAGCTGCTGCAGGTGTAGTCAGTACAAGCTGCCTTGGAAATACTGTATTTATGCGAATATAGGCCGCATGCAAATATAGGTCGCACCTAAGCTTTTGACAAGAGATTAAAGAAAAAAATAATCTCGAGTATAGGCTGCAGGCTTTTTAATTTTTATTTTATTTATTTTTATTCTTTTGTATAATTGAACTTTTTTCGCAATCAGAAATACAATGTTAACGAAATAATGTTCTCTTTTCAATAAACTCAAAACAAATATGCAAAACTGTAAATCAATGAATAGGTAAAATTTTATGATGCTTCTCACCGGGCTCCAGTGCTTATGTTGGTAACAGATAAACAATGAAGTGTAGAATCGCGCTAATATTTTTCGTAAATGTTATTACTGCTCGTTTCGCTTGCAGTAAAATACATACTGTACCTTCTCTATGGTTGACAGGTTCTTGTATGTACCTTTGTCCGTTCAGAAAAAAATAATTTTTGTTTTAATTGAAGTTGTCATGAAAAAACATTTATTGGTCATTTGAGTTCAAAGACCTTGCCGTCATTACCATTGGTGCCAACATAACCACTGCAGCTCCGCGAGAAGTGTCGTACAATTTAACCAAACGAATAAGAAAGCGAGACGACAGGCCGATCCGGGCGCCCCAAGTGAGGGGACGCTGAACCAAGGCGTGTTACCGGGCATTTCAAGTGTTGTATAAAGCGTAGGCGTGAGCTGCGAAAATATAGTATTTTTCGGTGTGTGTGTGTGTGTGTGTGTGTGTGTGTGTGTGTGTGTGTGTGTGACGATGCTTTGGCTTGCAACTTTATAGCGGGAAACGAACGTAAGGGTTACACTGCTGAATGTAAGCTTCAGGTTGCCTAGTCACAGTAACGGACATAGAAAATGGGAAGTTCGACGTAAATTTGACGCTGACAAAAAAACGTTCGACGCTGGTGTGTAAGTGAGGATAAACTATTAAAATGTTCGAAGAATCATTGTGCATTTCAAGAGCTAAAATGTAAATATACCATTGTTTGCTTGACTTCATAATTCTAAACGGGATCTGTGCTTTTGCCGTTACAACAGAAATGATTCAGGTGCAAGGCTGCAAATTAGCCCCGAGTTCCATGTACATCGTTTCATGGAAATAATCCCCAATGAATGTGAAACCAGTGAATCTGATCGTAGTAAAGTACGTTACTTTAAAACGTAGCATTGAAACTCAACATCAGCATTAGCTACACAAATCAGTTGTTCCGCTATCTTAACTTCCCATCACCGCTCACGGTAGGCATTACCGTACCAACGTAAACGTCACAGTAAAATCTCTCGCAACACACAATAAACTTTTATCGCGAAAACTAGCTTCACTGACTACATCAAATTAAAATCATTTGAGTGCTTAGGAAGTGTGTATTACGTACTAGTTTTTGTTTTAAGGCTGCGCGGACGTGTTAAAAAAAAAACAGTCATCAGCTATTGTTGGCTGCAGTACAGAATGACACCATTCGATTTATATCGAAATATCGACTTCCACGAATTCCTGCGCCATTTCCATGAACATGTACAAAGACATATATGTAGTTCTGCAAAACTGTTACTGTAGCATTTATGAAAATTATCTAGTTTATTACGTTTCTCAAACCAACATAAAAGTGAGCGTGCAATTTTTGAAACTAATGACTTTGGGAAAAGGAGTGGTTGGGGGGGGGGGGAAGACTTAATCTCGATTATAGGCCGCACCACGATTTTGTATGCTGAAATTTCACTTCAACACAGTTGACAAGCGACTCAAGTGTTCTTAATCTGCCAGGAAGTTCCATATCAGTGCACACTCCACTGCAAAGTGAAAGTTTTATTCTGGAAACATCCCTTAGGCTGTGGCTAAGCCATGTCTCCACCATATCTTTTCTTCCAGGAGTGCTAGTCTTGCAAGTTTCGCAGTAGAGCTTCTGTGAAGTTTGGAAAGTAGGAGGCGAGGTACTGGCAGAAGTAAAGTTGTGAGGCGGCATCGTGAGTTGTGTCACAATAGCTCAGTCGGTAGAGTGCTTGCCCGTGAAAGGCAAAGGTCCCAGGTTCGAGTCCCGGTTCCAGCATACAATTTTAATCTGCTAGGAAGTTTCAACTTCCCAGAAATTTCTGTATTATGAGTATGACTTCATCAATTTGCAGCTCAGATCTTCCACACTCAGTGATAGCTTGGGATGCCTGAAGGAAATCCCATCCGAGGATGACATTAAGACTACATTCTGTTAAAACAACAAATTCAAATGGCTGGGTCCTGTTGTTGATGGTTATTCTTAGGACACAAGTTCCTGCTGGCTGGACGTACCTTCCGTTTGTGACCTTCAGCACAGTTGCCCCCGTATCACAGAACATTGTCTTCTTTAGTGTGTGGCGATAATTATCCAACAATACAGAGAAAGAAGCTCATGAATCAAAAACTGCCCGAATAGGTTGGGCATTGATTATGATGTCGATGAGATTTCCTTACATCTTAGCGACTGTCGTCCATGGAGGATTTTCATCTGTGGTGGCCTCACCTCCATAGATAGTTGCCTTGCTTAGTTTTTCTGGGCACAGCGGCTAGGGAAGCAGCTGGTACCTCTGTACAGCAACGGTGAACGACAGCGGCGCGTCGGGGAGCAACCTCGTCCAGGGTACATCGATGGGCTTCTTCCCATAGGTCGACTGAATTCATCAGCAGGTGACTGCCTGGGATAGAGCTGCTCTGATGGCTGACATCTTGCGGCAAAATAATCATCGAATACTCGCCTCCTCTCTCTACAGTAGCGTACGACATGTCCAGGGCGTCCACAGTGGAAACACAGTGGTATGTTGTCTTCTGTCCTTCAGACGTCTGTTCTTCTGTGGGGCATCATAGTTGCCAGGGGAGTTGGTTGTGGCCACGTCAGACAATTCATGGGCTGCCGTTTGGCAGCTGCAGTGTAAATCATATCAGGATGATGCCATTCATCACATCAGGTGCGACTGGCGGGGCAGACAGGAGCTAATGTCTGGAATATCTTTTCCCCAGTGGCATCGGCTCCCTCGTGACTTACAGGGTTTACATCCATGGCCATAATCTGATGCTTGATCGGTCTAATAGTCCTGGCTGCCATAAACTGTTGTAATTCTTCTCTCACAATTTGTTGTATGAGAGAATCAAAGTCATGCTGGTCTTCCACAATGGCCATTCGGGAGTCCATCATACTTCTTTCGTCCAACACTCCTTTGTTGCATCTCTCCATACGCTGGCATAGTGACGTATTTAATCAGAAAAGCTTGGTACATGTGTTTTGCTATACCCTTCATTAGGTCCATGATTTTGTCAGCCTCAGTCATATTGGGATTGACTATGTTACACAAGGCCAAAACATTCTGTATGTATGACTGTGTCGGCTCACCATGTCGTTGGGCCCGTTTCTTCAGTTGTTCTTTCGCCGAGGGGATTTGTTGCTGTTGGTTACGAAATGTCTTCTTGAGTTCCGTCTGGAACGTTTCCAACTCATTCAACTTCTCTTCATTGTTTTCGAACCATTGCTGGGCTGTTCCATCCAGGTAGAAATAAACGTTGGCCAAGCACGTTGTATCATCCCATCTGTTGTACTTGGCAATTCGGTCAAACTCTTTTCGCCATTTGTTGGGGTCCTGATGTGCAGCTGGCTTACCACTGGTTTCATTGTGTCCATTGTTGTTCTGATAATACGGACTTTCAGAAGGATGTAATCAGTATATCCCTTGTATACCGGTTCTAGTCCGTGTAAGCGACGACTTTTACGTTGCCCAATCTGAGCCACGGTGATGCAGCTGTTGCACAGGATACCCGGCACCTCCACCAAACAATGTCACGTTGAAATGGAAGCAGGCTTGACTTCGAAGGCAGGGTTGTTAACTGAAAAGGGCACTTATACTGAAAGCAGGTTTATTGCAAACTTAACATACACACAGCACTAACTGCCTCTCAGGCAGAGTGCTCTGCTATTTATACGCAGAGAGAATGTGCCAGAAATTAGAGGAATAGTTAACATAAGAAACATGTAGAAATTACAAGTGAACATAAGAAACTTGTAGAATATTCTGGAAATGTTAATTACAAAGAAATAACCCTTTGCCGGAGGATGGGATTGAACTGACGACCTTCAGCAGCGCAATTGGTGATTCTATCCATTGCACCATGCCGGCAGTTGGTTAACTTGGAGTCTCGCAGCAATATCAAGCCATCTGTTGACCTTCCCCCCCTTTCAACGTTTCACAAACACCAATTGTCGCACACAGCCAGCATGCATGTAACACCCTATTGGGTACAAGCACTACCTCCAGTCAGTACTCCCCTTGCTCCCAAAAGATCAATGAAACTCAGTGTCAACACTCTCTCTCTCTCTCTCTCTCTCTCTCTCTCTCTCTCTCTCTCTCTCTCTCTCTCTCTCTCAATTTTTGAGCCACACACGCTCGAGTACGAATGACCCCAGTACTGCAACAGACTCCGACCTTATAATGTCTTATTGTCTGAAGGCAGGAAGTTAGTAACTCAAATATAGTGACACCAATAGTTCTGTTACTTGATGAGGCTTTCCTCTGTGCCACATCATGAAGCCCTATCCATTGAAAGGAATAACTCATGAGAAACAGTTGATAGTGCCTTTGCCAGGTGTTTTAGGATTTTTGTGAGTGACATTAATCTGTCTCGAGAAAAGGTAACAATTTTAACACTTGCAGCTTGCCCATTGCACAATTTGTTAACTGAGAGAAGGAAACAAACACACACACACACACTTATATACAGGCAAGAAGCACTGACTACCTGCAGCAAATGGAATCTCTTAGTGTCCAAGCTGCCTCTGGCCTCAGTTGCCTGGAAGAGCAGTTAGACATGACTTCAATACATTTTATAATGGTGATGGAAAAGTGGGCTGGCCAGAAGTTCTCATATAAACAAAGACACCTACCTCACCCATTTGTTCAAAAGTTGGTGTGGGTGTTCCACGGTTGCTGCCAATTTTTCTGCTGCATCTACATTTGTGATGCGCCATCTGGAGCTTGTAACATTTCTGCTATGTTGCACATTCCATACATCATGAGTTATTTGGCTCTGCCAACATTACAGACGTAAAATATTCGGACACCTAAATAAAAGTTTACCACCGGACATATAAAATGTCACATTTTCGCACTCTGTTTAAATTACTATTAACACTACTGGTAAAACACATTTAAGAAATAGTATGTTGATTTAAACATAAATTTGGCTGTCATTTTACGTAACTTTCAACTTTGATAATTTCATAAATAATAACTACAAACACTAAAAATGCATTATGCATCGTTATGGAATATGCTGTTCCCATAAACTTGCAAAAACAACAATACTACATGTTATAACTATTGCATAACATTATTACATATTTACCTTTTGTTTAAATAAATTAGGGCAGACAATGTTTTATATATCACCAGATCCTAAATCAAATACTTATTATTATTCCAACACTCGATTTATTAATTCATTTAGTACTAAGAAACTACCACCAAAAGTAACAAAAATTATGATTCCTTTATACAAATCAATATTTATAATAAATTAAATCACCAATTGAAGTACATTCTAAATAACAAAACACTAAAATGCTTATTACAAACTAATGACTTACCTACATAACAATCATAAATAGAACCCATAATTTGAGTAGGTCTAATATGTAAATTTATGAAGTCATGTTCATACTTGTGCCTAGTTTAAATAAAATTACCGTAATTGTGTACAGTCACATCACCAAAATGTATTATTTTTGAGAAGACCAGACTCAGACAAAATTTATAACCTATTTTTGATCTTGTTTTAACATGTATATAAAATTTACAAGATACAGTTTTTTTTTCATGTTTATGCAGACCTGCCATCTGAGACAAGCATCTAATACAAGATAAGTAGTTTTTTGTTTTATAATACAGAGTACCTCAGCATCCCCCACGTCCTCTTAATAAAACTGTCTCTTGCACTACGGACACAGTTCGTCTGGACCTATTATAGGGATCGGCAAACAAGCTGTAGACTGGTCAAGAAATTTCAAAAGATGAAACCAGTAAACTTGTGGCTGGTAAACAGCTTCTGTGCAGGCTCCACTTTTGTTACATCTCCTGAGCATCTGCAACAAACAAATATATGTATGGGGAACGGGATTATTGGTTAGGTACCGAATAACGTTCCACATTTCAGTTTAGCAAAACGCGTGTATTAAGTAATATATACATCTGTACAGTTAGAGCATAAGAACACAACTGAACATGGCACGGTGGCCGTTACAGGAAGTAAATGTCCAAAGAAGTTAAGCGGCAGATTCACTGTTCGGTGAAGGTCGACTTACGGGTCGATCTCCGCCACATATGTAAATACATGTATTATACAGAGAATGATGAAGTCCAAATTTATGTAAATATTATTGTGCTTTAAGTATTAGCAATGTACGTAATTATGTCAAACAATGTACGTTATGTAAACTTTCTGTGATAAATAAGAAGTCAATACACATATAGTGAGTTACATAATTATGTTCAGTACGTAACTACATTTGCCTTCTCATTTCATTAACTTGATCTGAGGCCATTAATCTTCTTTTTAATATCCTCGTCTGTACACCCAGGCCAAATTTGTTGATTACCTCCACCATTCTCTTGTAACTTTCGAGTCTTCTTAATCTGTTAATATTCAGGGTGTCTGGGATTATACAGTCCTTCATCTGCTTCATAAAGTTCATTAATTTTGTTATAGATGGCACACACCAACTAAACTTCAAAGTCATGTTTTCAAACAATGAGGTCTACTATCAAATAAACGTGGTTCAAGAGCTTCATCGATGCTAGCGCTCCAAGTGGTTACTTTTTGCATTGCAGTGAACAGAAGACATACGACTTATGATCAAATCTACAGTGAGGCAGTAAATACGATCACATATTTTTGACAAAAGCGGAGATATGTCAAAGTTCCCTATTACACTAACAAAGTTTTATGATGTAAATTTTTGACAAAGAAATATGACTGTGTAATACTGGACTAAGGAAAAAAGTCAACACACACTAGTTGGTGGCCTCCTAGTTTTACACTTGCTCGTTGCCCACTTTTGTTGACTGCCATTACCACTGTATTGGGTCTTGCTGATGTTAAGGTTATATTTCTGGAACTGAGATTTCCATTCATTGAGTGTGATCTGTACTTCCTCTTCAGTTTCACCCCAAATCATGATGTCATCAGCAAAGACAAATGCATTCACTTCACCTGACTTCTCCAGTTCTGCTTGACGTTCTGTATTATAGTATCCATAACAGTGATGAATAGTAGTAGGGACAGTGCTCTTCCTTGCAGTTTTATAAGCCCCAAGAGTTGACTAGAAATATACATTTGAAACTTTAAAGTTGAAATGTTTCTTGTCATCGTGGATCTGCAATCGTGTACTATTTCACGATTTACAGACTGAAATATTCTCGCCACTGTTTATAATCTCTTCTTCAAACGGCAAGAACAAAAGTATCATTTCAAAAGTCTCTCTCAGCCAGGTTAAGCACCTAACTTTAATGTAGCTATGAAAAGATAAATTAAGGGATCCAGCCTTAGCTGTGCCTCTGTCATTACTAGAACGAGTAACCATAATTAATAAACTTCTTATTGATACTCGATGTTTAATATAAGATGTCCACAATAAATAAATATAAAGAAGAACTCCATTTTCTTGAGAAACTTCTTAAATCAATTTATATGCCTTATGGATGAATACATTGGACATCAGTCAAACCATGACTGAATAATAATACAATAGATCAAAGAACATACATATAAATCAACAAGAACAATTCTTCAATTGTTTTTTTCCAGTGTTATTCCTAAATCATGGAGAAAAGTGTTCGTATTTTGTTCTATGTCATCTGTGATTGCTGTGCGCTGGCCTTTGCTCCCAGAATGTGCAACAAACATTGATTTGGGTGGCAGTTTCTGTTATGGTCAAGCCTAATAACATATGTAGATACCTCAAGTTGACGTAAAAGAAGGTAGTAGTGTTCAATGTAACACTACATAATCCCTCTCTCAGAATTGAGATATCAAATATTTTAATTTTATATAATATGCTTCAGAGTTTAATGAACATATGTGAGGCAAAACTATTTAAATATGGACAGTCTGTAGTAACATCATTGCTTACAATTTTTTTTAAGTTCGAAGGAACTATGATAATATAAAGCCTTTCAACAGATGGTAACTTTCTAAACATAATGACCCTCCATAAATGCAGGTATATTGGAAGAATCACAAATTAAGGGTAAAACAGTACTTTGAACTGCATTCGGAAAAAGTGTGAAAATGAACACCTTGCTTCAAAAATAGCACACGTATGTGAGGATAGAGAAATCACCTCTAGGTTATTGAACATCCGGGAACTAAGATCTCTTATTTATTAGATTTTTATTTTATTAATTAATTAATTATTAATTAGAGTACAAAAACACTTCTATTGCTTCTTGTCAGACCAAAGAAACAGCAACAAAAATTAGAGTATCAAGCTCTAATGCTTGCATACCCAAGGTGCCACTCACTCTTAATTGGACTGCACATCCCTCTACATAAGTTAGGACCTCACTGTGGGTACCTAACAGGAGAAACAGCCTCACCTTTTGGGTCTGTTACTCCCAACAACACAATTTCCCTGATCTACCTAGTACAACTACTCTCAAACTGCCTCCTGCATATCTGTCAACACCTCTAAAATATAATTCCAATTTTGTGATTTCACTACCTAACTTCCTTCTATATCGCAGTGTACGCATACTCAGCAAGGTATTACCCTATTGTGAACTCGTATTCATCATGCTCCTCTTTTACCCCTCACCTGAAGCGAGTGAACGAGAGTAAATTCCACCTATGACTGGTAAATAATCCACGGGAGACATAGTCCTTCGAAATCATTCTTACATATTCCCATCACAATGACACATTAATTCTGTAATAACATAGGACATGAAGAAAATAATATTCCATTACAAAAAACTAATCATATAAATCTTATTAAGTAACCAAAATTAGAAATGTATGAGAACAGCAAAACCTATTGCCTGTTCTAAATTATCTTCACAGTGACTATTCCATGTGAAATAATTCATACATAAACAAAGATATAAAGTTTCAGAATTAAAATCAAGGGTAGTAATGTATTAATTATCTGCTTACTGGCAAATAATTACAGGAGGGGTTCCGCTACCAAAGTACACAGTGTAGTCTGATTAATTTGAGAGTATGTACCAGGATGTCATAAAATTTCACACTGGCAATACCAGACATTGTAATGTGTACATAATAAGTTACATATAAATAGATATGTTTTTCAGAAACATTGACCAAGAAGGTACATACATACCAGGTTTATATACCATCTTTGTATTATATCCCTGTGATTCTTACCTACACTTAAATCTCATGTATGTGTGTGGAATTGTATGTACTGTTGTAATATAAGTTTAACTTTATAAGTTGTGTATATAAAATGTTTGTGTGAGGGAATATGCGTATATGTGTATAAATATGTAGAAGTGTAGCATGTCATTACTCAGGCGTACCCTCAGGGTAATCACTGGAGTTGTAGTCAGACTAAATAGAGAGAAAAAAAATCTGACTCAGTAACTGGGAAGTGAGATCAACGAGCTTCATGGAAAGAGGGAGAAAAACCTCATGAAGAGAAGACAGAAATGAAAAGATATGAAAACAGGAAGTTTGAGTGAAGAAAGGAAAGAAAGATAATCCCCGATGTATGGAAAACCACCCCCCCCCACACACCCCAGAAAACCCCTGGTCCCTTCCGTACCTCACTATGGCACCAGAGAGAAAAATATGGCAGGCTAGATGTGATCCGCTCCACTTCAGAACAGATGCCATAGCTTCACGTTCAGGACCCCCTGAAGAAAAGCTCCACTATTGCAATGCCATGAAGAGTGAATGACTCCGCTCGTTTGTGCAGTGTTCATGTGAGTAACTGTATATGTGTACCTGTGTGTATGTTAGTGTATACCTAACCTCAGCTACAGCACACCGCGCTGCAACTGAATACCTCCCCAAGTACAAAACACATACAAACCCACCCTGGTTTGCATTTATTACCGTATTACAAAAAAGGTATAAAAAATTTAGACAAAATCTTAATATCTAGTTAGATGACTGACTGTCAAGTCAATCTCTCGCTCATAGAGACAATCATGATATCCTGTACTATAAACAGAACTTTGAGTGTAGACAGGTTACACATATAGAAACAAAATTATATACATAAACACATATAAATAATATAACTTGTATAACCTTTATATAATTTTACACTCATAAAATTACTGTCATATGTGAAAGACATCCAAATTAGGTGTTTCATTTACATAAAGTAGCCAATACTACTACCATTTATGTCTTAATTTGATTAGGTGACTATGTGTTGTGCTAAAATCACCATACAGTAAATCTTAATAAATTCTTTGCTGGCAAACAATAGATGTCAGAAGGCGGCAAATCCCCATCAATTATCTATTGACGTGCCAACTATTACTGGACCGCTAACTAAAATTTAACACTTCAATTCAACCCAATCGACACAAGCCTTGTAGGGCGCAAATCAATGTCTAGTATCGTGAAGGTAGAAGATAGTGAAAGAAGTTTAAGTATAGGGTAAAGAATAGTAAAAGGGTGATAGTTATGCTTGGAAGAAAACTAAGAAACAGAAATATCCAAACATAAGACTGGGCCCTGATGGTCGTCACTCCATCAAATCGACAAAGATGTCAATTTCCCTAAGGGTTTGATATAGGGCCGAATTATATTAACATTATACATGCCTTTATCTATTCCTGTATTTGGATCCTGGACATATACAGCTTTATTATGGGGTATGTCAACTATTTTATAAGGCCCAGACCATCATTCAAAATACCTGCTGGACTGTTTCTTTAAGCTGGAGCTTAATTGGAAATTCCTTACAAGTATTAAATCCCCAATTTTATTTTCAGGATCCTTGGCCATTTTATTTACATTTTCTAGTCGATGTTGAGCTGAATTCTTTAAATTCTCTTCAACACGTTTCTGAACATTGGCTTCAATTCTGCAAGCTCCAGGAGGCCAAGTAAACTATTTTAAAAGTGGTTCCCCAATATACTTATTAATAATTTCCACAGGAGATAAGCCTGTCAAAATATGTGGTTATTCGTTCAATATAGTTTGAAATTCTTTCACTAAACTTGCCCACAATGTGTGTTTAGTGGAACAAAAAGTTCGGAATCGTTTTCCTAATTCACACATGATTTTTTCCAACGGATTAGATTGAGGATTATACTTATAAATGGTCATATGTTTAATATTATTCCAAGTAAGGAACTGTTGAAATTCATTATTAGTAAATTGTGGCCCATTGTCAGAAAGAATTCTCCTAGGTTTTCCCTCGTCCAGAAAGTAGTCTTCAAAGCACTTTATTACTGCGGAAGTATTTGCTTTTTTGATTGGATAAAGTCTAATATATTTAGACCAGCACTCCACTATTATGAAAATATATTGAACTCCTCCCTGACTGAAAGGAAGTAACCCATAGAAATCACATTCAGTGAGATCATACAGACCTTTCGGTATTATAGGATACAATATAAAAGTGTTAGGCTTATTAAAGTCTTTCTTTTCTGAAAAGTATCACAAGATCTGATATTCTTAATTACTTTTGTGCTAAGGTTTTTAAAGTAGTAGAATTTAGTCATATGTTTAATACATTTTTTAATACCGAAGTGGCCATATCCTTTATAAATGAAACAAATTAGATCATCATGTACCTTTTCAGGCGCACACAATTTCCAGTTACTTCCATTAGTATTGTTCCTTATTTTAAAATGATCATCTACTCTTTTTGCTGCTTTCACAAATTTATTTTGAAAGAACTTATCAAATCTAATGGAAAGACGTATTTCATTTGCCATTTTACGGACAGGGTCATCTCGGTATCATATCTGTAAAAAATTAATACCAAATATTAATCATTTTCCTTCAATAATCGAGACATTTTCCATTCCAATAGGGAGTTGAGAAAGTGAATCAAGTACAATGTTTGTCGAGCCTTTGATGTATTTGATTTCAAGATCAAACTTTTGCAAAAACAATGTCCACCTCATTAACTGACTGTGCAATAATTTGCTTTCAAATAAAAAGAACAAAGACTGATGATTGGTATAGATGATTATTTTAGAACCCCAAATAAGGTTGTAAAATTTACCTATGGACCAAACTATCGCTAACAACTCTTTTTCAGTGGTAGAATAATTTCTTTCATGGCTCGTCAATGATCCCCTTCTTCACGATTCCAACAACCCTGAGACAAGTCAGCCGCTATTCTGTAAGATGACGCATCCGTTGCAAATTTAAATGGCTGTCCTAAAATCGGGTGCTTCAACACGTCAGAACTGCTACAGCTTGTTTGTCTCATTATATGCCTTTGAAGCTTCATCTGTCCGTATCCATGAGTAATTTTTCTGTAGTAAATTTAACAATATAGGATTATTAAGAGTCTGACTTAGAACAAAGGGTCTATAAAACACAATAAGTCCCACAAAAGATTTAAGTTGTTTTACAGTTTTAGGTTCTGGACAATTTTTATGGCATCAATACGATCTGGATCTGGTCTTATTCCGTTAATACCTAGAAAGGTTCTAAAAACTAGTTCATCTCTTCCAGAAAAGGATTTACTGATCTTCAAAATAATAGTTTTTCTAATAAATGATGATGTTCAGACCAACTTTCTGATATTACTAAGAAGTCATCCACGTAAATCACTAGGTGTTGTAGAAAATCTCTTCCTAAAGCAGCATCAAGGGCCCTAATAAACATAGATACCAAGATATTTAAGCCAAAGTGTAAAAGTTTATAGTGATATGACCTTCCATCAAATAAGAAAGCTGTATACTTTTGCGAGTCTTCTTTTATACACACTTAATAGCCTGCAGTAAGGTCAACTGAACCAAAGTATTTAGCTTTCTTGAATTTTGTAAGAATGCTTATGGGACGATCCTTTCAGTCTCTATATGTTTATTCAATGTTCGCGCATCTAGGACGACACGAATTCCGCCACAAGATTTGTAACAATAAGTAGCGGAATGTTGAAAACACTATCACTTCTCTCAATTATATCCTCAACCAACATCTTATAAATTTCATCCTGTACAGCTTCACGTGCGCTGATGGGAATGGGATAGGGTCTACAAAAAAATTGTTTGTTATCTTTAATTTTAAAGGAACCCTCCCAGCGTACCGGCTTTATTTGAAAAAACATCTTGAAATTTTTTCAATAAAGTAAAAAGTTGTTCTTTTTGTTCACCGAATAGTAAATTGGATTCATAAGCTTTGGTTTTATTCTAGTCTGTGTTCCCTGCCATTGACATTTCAGTTGTTAATACTGTTCGTATGGTCAATACTAAATGGATATAATACGGCGAAAACTTATGTATCCCATACTTTTGCAAATCCCCCACCACTGCGTCATCGAGGCTGTAGCCAAGCTACCAATGAAAAGTCAGAACTGGAAGGCCAATCAGAAAGTTCTGTTCTTCACACGCGCCAGATTTATATTTGAAAACAGTATTAACACCAGTATTAAGCAACTGTTTATATAGCAAGCAGTAATTACGCATCATTTTAGTAGGTATGATTGGAACAAACAACACAGTAACATCGTAAAGCTAATTTCTCGCAATAAAATGCCGACTTTGTGTTGACATTGCACATGTTATTCATCTTTCGTCGTAACGATTGCAAAACTTCTTGACAAACTTTGCACTAACACACACCCATTTCACTACAGCATAACATGACATCTCTCATCTGAGATTTGTATTTACGAATTTGGCAATTACGCAGTCTTAAATGTAAGTATAGAATTTTGTAAAGCTTGTAGCGATTTTACATCATATGTGCAGCTGTGCACCTAAATGTCTAATGATTTTCACTAACTGTATCGAAACAAATTTTCTTTAAAATACTGGTACTGGTTTATGTTCATAAATTTAGAAGCCTAATCTTCTCATATATATTACGAATATTTCCGCACATTCACCTTGAGTGACAGATTTGTACTTTTTTGATGCCTATGTAGTACAACATGTCAGTGTATTAAATTTATCAGTACTTATTTATAGATAATAGTACCTTAACTGAAGAGATTAATAAATAATGCATTATTGTATTTGCAGATGCCAGAAAAATGTTGTGTTCCTGGTTGCAAGAGCAACTACAAATCCAGCAATCAAGAGGGCTATGTATCAGTTTTAGACTTCGCTTTGAAGAGCGAAATAGAAAATGCTGGATTTGAAACATCTCTAGAAGTGACTGGACTCTGTCCAATAGAAGTGTTGTGTGTATCAAACATTTTGAAGAACGTGATGTATCAAGAGTGGAGACTTTCAAGGACTCAGATGAGAAATGTCACGAGTTCCCTCGTGAAAGAGCACTGCTGTTACCTGAAGCTGTGCCAAAATTATATTCTGGCTTACCATCATATTTAAGCAAGGTGGAAAAGTCAACAAGATGTGATCCAGAAACCAGAAGAAAATGTGCACATGAAGAGGAGGAGGAAAAAAATTAGATGTGGTTGAAGCAAGATATTCTTCCAAATTTTCAATGTTAGTGTGCTGAGTACCAAGATAAAAGATACCTCAGATAAAAGTCAGTGTTGAAATCAATGACAGACTGACTTATTTTAAAGGTATGTGTGAGTGGTTTCATTCTATCACATGATGAGCTCAGTTGGATTTTACCATCCTCAAGAAAGTGAACCTTTCATGATTGTGGAATGAGTCAAGAAATATATTTACAGGAGAGACAGAGAACATTGAAAATTAATTTATATACTGTTATTATCAGTAACTTATGCTGTACTGCTTAACTCTATTCATGTTTATGCCATTTAAATTTGAATATAAGGCTGCTAATTTGAAAAAAGCTGCTGCCATCTCAGTTTTACTATATGACTGCTGTTTCCTGCTGTTAATAGCTTAACATTTACATGATTACAATGGTGTTTTTCAAACAAAATACTTCATTATAAATACTGAAACATATTTACAGTACACTATTACTTATGATACGACTTTATAACAAACACTGCTAGTTATTCTATGCAGCTCATTGGAATTTTAATAAAAGTAATAAAAAGCAACAATAAATGTCACTGAAATTTAACAGCTGCACCTTCACATATAGTAGTATCACATTACTGCAGGCATAATAAAGGAAAAGAGTAGCTATATGCATGATCATGGCCTCGAACATTATTACAGAATAATGTTCAAGGCCATAATCATACATAAGTAGGGCCTGCTGCATTTAACAGAGATGTTTTCCAGTCTTTGGGGAAACAACAGAAGTATTTTAAACTTCATTGAGCTGTTACAGTAGTAACATTAACATTGTATATGTTTGTAAACATTTTCAGTTCATATCAACTGTGATAGCTACACACATTCTTTTCAGTCTCTTTTAAATGCCTTGAAAAACATTGTAAATAAACTTACTCAGCATTCAGAAGCCAATGCTAACTGCTGTTCCACTGTCTTGTTTTTGTTGGAACAGATAGAATTGTTGATGTTTAATGAACTTTTTGGTTTTCACATTGAACATTTCTTTATTATTCAATTTCCAGTATCAAGTGTGTTCCTGTCTATTATTGCTTGTCAAATGGAATGTGACCTACAAATGTTTGGACTGAAAATTAGTACCAAATAAATGTTTACTTTGTTATTAATCCTGCAAATATGAATTAATTTTTCCTCTCTCATGCCCTAAATAGCTTTTTTTAATTTTGTTGAGTGTCATGAGGAAATTGTGCTGTGTGGGTATATATGAGCTGGGAAATTTTACCTTACCATAGTACTGTCACAGACTGGAATTCTGGGACCCTTTTGGGCTATATACAGTGGAAGTTAAAAACTGGTTAATAACAGCTTGATTTTATTTTTTATTTTATTTATTTATTTATTTATTTTCTTTTTTTTTTTTTTTTTTTTTTTTTTTTTTTTTTTTTTTTGTGGTTTTAGGGCGCACAACTTCTATGGCCATTAGCGCCCAGCCAAGAACATAGATTCACTATGATCTCAAAGAAAAAAGGTGACTGTCAGAACATCAACAAGAGGCTAAAAAAGAAAGATAAAAGACAATTAAAAAGGTTAAATATCCTTAGATAAGTTGGCCAAGTTGATAAAACACAAAACTCGAGCAGCTGCTCGTGTGTCATCAGCTAAAATTTCCTCCAGAGTAGACGGAAAGTGAAGGGCTACACGGAGATGATTAAAATTAACACAAGTCAGTAAAACATGTCGCACTGTCAGCAGTTCACCGCAGGAGCACAGCGGTGCAGGGTCGGCGGAGAGCAAGTGACGGTGGCTGAAACGGCAGTGACTGATCCGCAACCGGGCCAGGATGACCTCCTCTCGCCGAGAGGGGCGTGAGGAGGTTCTCCAAGCGGTCGGGATCGGTTTTACAGTTCTGAATTTATTGTTGTACATTGAAAACCACGCACTGTGCCATTGGGACACGATACTCCGGTGAAGAGCCTGTTGAACATCGTCCGATGGGATGCAAAAGTTAGCCATGCAAGGCAAAATAGCTGCGGCCTTGGCTGCTATGTCGGCGGTCTCATTCCCGGGCACACCCACGTGGCCAGGGAACCACAGGAAAGAAACGTGACAGCTGTCATCTGCTAGCAACTGGAGGGAGCGTTGGATCCGATACACGAGAGGATGGTTCGAGAAAGGGTCCTTAAGGCTCTGCAGGGCACTAAGGGAGTCCGAACATATGGCATAGAAAGGTTGGTGGTGGCGGCAGGTGTACAAAACGGCCTGGTGGAGGGCAAAAAGCTCAGCCGTGAAATTCGAGCACCGGTCAGGGAGCTTGTATTGGAACCGGTTGTCCCCGACGATGAAGGCAGATCTGACACCGGCAGTGCTCTTGGAACCATCAGTGTAAATAAATATGGCATTATCGAACCGCGAACGGAGTTCGACAAGCCTCGAGCGGTATACCAAATCCGGAGTACTCTCCTTGGGGAGCAAACCAAGTTCAAGGTGAGTGTGAACCTGGGCCTGATGCCATGGTGGCAATGGGCTTTCACTCAACCAAAAGGTGGAAGGAAGGGTAAAATCGAGCCGCTGTAGTAGGCGGCGAAACCGAACGCCAGGTGGAAGCAAGGCAATCGCAGACAATTGATAATGGCGATCGAGTGAGTCGTCAAAAAATAATCGGTAAGATGGATGGTTGGGCATCGACCACAGGCGGCATGCGTACCGACACAAGAGTATGTCACGTCGAGTGGTCAAGGGTAATACAGCAGCCTCGGCATACAGACTTTCAACAGGGCTGGTATAAAATGCACCGGTCGCCAGACGTAATCCCCGATGGTGGATAGAGTTGAGACGGCGGAGAATCGACAGCCGTGCAGAAGAGTATACAAGGCTTCCGTAGTCGAACTTCGTCTGAACAATGGCCTGGTAAAGGTGAAGCAGGATGGTGCGATTCGCTCCCCATGATGTGCCACTGAGGACACGAAGAACGTTAAGGGATCGGGCACAATGGGCAGCCAGGTAGGACACGTGTTTGGACCAACAAAGTTTACGGTCCAACATGAGTCCCAAGAATTTTGTAGTCTCCACGAAAGGGAGAGCAACAGGGCCGAGATGCAGAGAAGGTGGAAGAAATTCCTTGTATCTCCAGAAGTTTATACACACAGTTTTCTCAGTGGAGAATCGGAAGCCATTTGCGATGCTCCAGGAATATAGAGGGTCAAGACAGCGTTGAAGAGAACGCTCCAAGAGACACGTCCTCTGGGCGCTACAATAAATTGCGAAATCGTCAACAAAAAGAGATCCGGAGACGTCGGCTGAAAGGCAATCTACGATCGGATTGATTGCAATGGCAAAGAGCGCCACACTCAAGACAGAGCCCTGTGGTACCCCATTCTCCTGGCAAAAGGTATCTGACAAAACAGAGCCCACCCGTACCCGGAACTTGCGATCCGCCAAAAACGCTTGAATGAAAAGAGGAAGGCGGCCCCGAAGGCCCCATGTGTTCAATGTGCAGAGAATGTCCGCTCTCCAACAGGTATCGTATGCCTTCTCCAAGTCGAAGAACACTGCTACTGTTTGACGCTTCTTTAGAAAGTTGTTCATACTGAAGGTCGACAACGTAACGAGGTGATCAGCAGCAGAGCGGTGTCGACGAAAACCGCATTGGATATTAGTCAGGAGGCGCCGAGATTCGAGGAGCCAGACCAACCGAGCGTTAACCATGCATTCCATCACCTTACAGACGCAGCTCGTCAGAGAAATGGGGCAATAACTGGAAGGAAGGTGTTTGTCCTTCCCTGGTTTGGGGATGGGGACAACAATGGCTTCACGCCAACTTGTGGGAACATGACCTTCAGTCCATATGCGATTGTAGGTACTAAGAAGAAAGCACTTGCCCGCAGGAGAGAGGTTCTTCAGCATCTCAATATGAATGGAATTGGGCCCGGGAGCAGAAGATCGGGACAGGGCGAGAGCATGGTCTAGCTCCTGCATGGTGAAGGCGACGTTGTAATTTTCACAATTAAAAGAGTGGAAAGAAGGTGGCCGTGCCTCCTCTACCTGTTTGCAAGGGAGAAAGGCAGGGTGGTAATGGGCAGAGCTCGAAACCTCCACAAAGAAACGGCCCAATGCGTTGGAAACAGCAGCGGGGGCCACGAGGACTGCGTTCTCCACGGTCAGGCCAGGAATCGGGGAGTGGACCTTGATGCCGGATAAACGGCGTAGGCCACCCAGAACCACCGTGGAGGGAGTAAAACGGTTAAAAGAACTAGTAAAAGCAGTCCAGCAAGCTTTCTTGCTGTCGTTTATGATACGACGACATTGCGCTCTCATACGTTTATAATTGATGCAATTCTCCAAAGTTGGCGGAAGGTGCGTAAAGCACGGCGCCAGGCTCTAAGCACATCGCAGCAGGCTGCAGTCCTCCAAGGGACCTGGACACAACATGGAGAAGAGGATGTACGAGGTATGGAACGTTCAGCAGCGGTGAGAATAACCTCTGTGAGGTAGTCAACCTGACTGTCACAGTTGGGAAAATTCTGATCGTGAAAAACAGCCACGGAAGAATAAAGCCCCCAGTCGGCTTCGAAAATGTTCCAGCTGGTGGGACGAGGAGATAGGGAATGATGCAGGAAGTGGATGATACAAGGGAAATGGTCACTTGAGTACATGTCAGAAAGTGCATACCACTCAAACCGACCGGTAAGCTGAGGAGTGAATATTGCGAGGTCTATATGGGAATAAGTGTGTGTTGTGTCTGACAGGAAGGTCGGTGCACCGGTGTTGAGGCAGACAAGATCGAGGTGTTGGAGAAGGTCCACCAAAAGGGAGCCTCTCGGACAAGGTGCCGGAGAGCCCCATAGGGGGTGGTGGGCATTGAAGTCACCTACCAACACGAAAGGTGAAGGGAGCTGGTCAACAAGGCGTAGCACATCCGCCCTAGTAAGGGCAAATGACGATGGCGAATAGATATTACAGAGGGAGAAGGTAAATGTGGATAAAGTGATGTGGACGGCAACTGCCTGTAGGTGAGTATGCAATGAAATGGGATGGTAATAGACATCGTCTCGAAGAAGCATCAGAACCCCTCCATGGGCTGGGACACCTTCCACGGGTGGCAGGTCGAACCGCACAGAGGTGTAGTGTGGAAAGTCTGCACGATCACGTGGACGCAACTTAGTTTCTTGTAGACAGACTAGAAGCAGGCAGTGCAACCGAAGGAGTAGTTTTAACTCCTCCCGATTGGAATGAATGCCGCGAATATTCCATTGAAGGAGCGCCATGATAAAAATGAGAGAAGAAATAAGGATAAAAACCACCTAGCAAGCGGGGTCACCTTGACGGCCGCTGAGGACCGGATTTCGAGGGAGCACTGCTATCGCTGTCTAGAGGCAAAGGGTCGTGGTCCATAGGTTCGACCGACGCGCCTGCCACCTCCCTGAGTTGATCAGGAGGGGCAGTTTCCACCGCCGGTAAAGGGCCGGGTGCCCGGCAGACGGTGCGACCCGGTAAAACAGTAGATGGCCGAGGCCGGCAACTGTTGGACGGCGCGACGGATGGGTCACGCCTTGACGGGGAAGGAGAGAAACTCTTTTTCTTGTTGGCTCTTCTCGAAGAGTGACGGTGAGAAGAGGCAGTTGACAGTTGGGAAGCCTGAGAACACAGAAAATCCTCACGGACGGGTTCCTTTCTCAAAGTCCGGGCATCTTGTTTAGGTGCCCGCGGTTTACTAGAGGTCGACGAAGACTGTGCTTTAGGAGCAGCAGGAGGAAGCGGGACATGGAATGGGCAATCTTCGGGCTGGCGGATCGCACAACTGTGTCAGCGAAGGTAAAAATCACACATCTGGGTACTTGAATCCTTAGTAGGTCGAGTAGAGGTAAGGACCTTACTGTATGTGCCCGCTGGGAGAACAGCAGGCTTTCGATTCGCCAACAACTTTCGAGCAGCAGATGTCGATACCTTTTCCGTAACCCGAATTTGCTGGATTACCTTCTCATCCTTGTATACAGGGCAGTCGTGAGAGGAAGCCACATGGTCACCGTTGCAGTTTAGGCAGTGAGGGGACGGAGGTGGGCAATCCCCCTCATGGGCGTCCCTACCACAAGTGACACACTTTGCTGCATTTGGGCAATGTTCACGGGTATGGTTGTACCTGTGGCACTGAAAACAGCGCGTTGGGTTAGGTACATAAGGGCGGATGGAGATGACTTCATACCCTGCTTTGACCTTCGACGGGAGGTCAACTCTGTCGAACGTCAAAAACACAGTACAAGTCGGTGTCAGCTGGTTATCGACCTTCTTTCATTACCCTATGGACGGCTGTCACACCCTGGTCGGACATATAGGACTGGATGTCTTCATCAGACAACCCATCAAGGGATCTCGAGAAGACTACCCCCCGTGACGAGTTGAGCGTGCGATGTGCTTCCACCTTGACAGGAAAGGTGTGTAACAGTGTAGTCCGGATTAGTTTCTGAGCTTGGAAGGCACTGTCCACTTCCAGCAACAATGTGCCATTGTGCTGATGTGAACAGGTTTTAACAAGGCCAGCAATTGCATCTACACCTTTCTGTATAACGAAAGGATTGACAGAATTGAAATCTTTTCCATCGGTGCGAGAGACAACAAGAAATTTAGGTACATTAGGCAGAGTCTTTTTTTGCTGAGGCGAATCTAACTTATGTTTCTGGGTCAACGTCACTGAAGAAGAGAATGAAGTCATCGCGGAAGTGCCCCCGTGATTACCGGCGTCTCCGATGGCGCGCTCCTTCCTAGTGGGGGCCCTCTCCGAGGGCTTACCCGCCTTAGGTGATTGTTCACACCTCAGGTCACACCTTCCGAGAACTGACGGAGGGACCAATCGGCACGTTCGGAAGGTACCAGCTCGGGTAATCACCCCTCCCTGGGCCTGGCCTTTACCAGGGGGTACGTACGTGCCCTACTTGTCTACCCGGGGCGGGGAATTACGCGTTACCCCGTCACCCGCTACGCATGATAATGCGTGGGTCGGCCTTCAGACACGCACAGGGAGGAAAGAAGAAGAATAGAGGAAGTGAAGAGAAAGAAGGAAAGAAGTGTCTCAAACGCCGAGGCGGAGACTAATGAGGAAAAGAAGAAGGCTAGGAGAGTACAAGGAGAGAAAGACAGAAACGAAGGGTAAGAAAGGAAGGAACGAAGGAAGAAAAACGACAACAAGAACCACCGTAACTCACGAAATATGCCCGTCTCCGGGCGAAGGCATAAACCGGGAGGGAAAGTGAAGCAGAAGAAAGGCTGCTCCGGCTCGGGGCCCCGTGCGCGCCACACACGTACCCACAAAAGAACTGTGGGCCCCCTGGGGGGTTGATTTTAATTAAGAACTATAAGCCAGAGTCTATATTGAAAGTCTGCAACTGTGTCAATAATTATTTAAAGATTAAAACAATGCCCAGTTACAATTTTTAATGCACAGAACAATGTGTGTCAACAATTTATTACCATTTTCAAGTGCTGTTGGTACATGTTATGTAATTAATGTCATTTACATCTACATGGGATACTCTGCAAATCACATTTAAGTGTGTGGCAGAGGGTTCATCAATCCACTATTATACTATTTATCTCCCATTCCATTCTCAAATAGCACGCGGGAAGAAAGAACACCAGAATCTCTCCGTTCCAGCTCTGATTTCTCGTATTTTATTCTGATGATCATTTCTACCTATGTAAGTGGGAGTCAACAATATATTTTTGCATTCAGAGGAGAATGTTGGCGATTGGAGTTTAGTAATTAGCCCACGCCACAGGGATAAGCGTCGTCGTTGTAATAATTCCCATCCCAGATCCTGTATCATTCAAGAAAGCATTAAAACTTTGGACAAAATCAACAAGTTTAAGCATAAGTGGTTAAAAGGACTCAAACAAGTGCTGTGCCTACAGCACGAATGCATCAAACCAGCTCGTCTTTTGGAAAAAACAGAATCTGAACTCGCCTCCTTGCTAAACCTAGTAAAGATGCTATGGAAAGTTACAAGGGATTATCACATTCAAGTTAGAAAAAGTGCTCATTCTTCAAGGGTCTCTGTGATGCCACACCCATGTGCGAATTTACAAAGTGTACTTTGTGACTGTTTTTCCACACTGCTCCTACGTGTCCGTTTGTGAACAAAACTTGGTTGCTGTGCCAACAGTGGGTCTTGGCACACTGCCAGCACCAACCAATACACTTTCAGCCACTTCCTGCACTATTAGCAGTACAAATCCACGCCTCATAGAGATTTTCTAATATTTTACATCTGCCAGTACCAGCTTCCCATCCCGTGGCAGGAACTTGGTGCCACTATACTGCCATGTTACAGTAGATAACTATGCAGACAAGTTTGTTTTTAACTATGTTTGACTGGCTCGTGTATGCATGACTGCTGTGCACCCTGCCTTGTCAACTCAGTCAAAAGCCTTTGCCAATTCCAATGTCAGTCATGTCATGTGATCACACTTCACCTTGGCTGCCAGCTTCAACATGTGCAACTGTGGCACCTTCACTCATGTCAACAATCCCTTGCCATACTACACATCCACCTCAGGTTTGTGTGCATGTTCTGCCTCTCTTCCTTTGCATATGCATTTCCATTTTAATATACTGTGCTTCTTTCATTATATACACAGCTACACACACACAAAACATCACTGAAAATGTTTACAAACATATACAATGTTAATGTTACTACTGTAACAGCTCAATGAAGTTTAAAATACTTCTGTTGTTTCCCCAAAGACTGGAAAACATCTCTGTTAAATGCAGCAGGCCCTACTTATGTATGATTATGGCCTTGAACATTATTCTGTAATAATGTTCGAGGCCATGATCATGCATATAGCTACTCTTTTCCTTTATTATGCCTGCAGTAATGTGATACTACTATATGTGAAGGTGCAGCTGTTAAATTTCAGTGACATTTATTGTTGCTTTTTATTACTTTTATTAAAATTCCAATGAGCTGCATAGAATAACTAGCAGTGTTTGTTACAAAGTCGTATCATAAGTAATAGTGTACTGTAAATATGTTTCAGTATTTATAATGAAATATTTTGTTTGAAAAACACCATTGTAATCATGTAAATGTTAAGCTATTAACAGCAGGAAACAGCAGCCATATAGTAAAACTGAGATGGCAGCAGCTTTTTTCAAATTAGCAGCCTTATATTCAAATTTAAATGGCATAAACATGAATAGAGTTAAGCAGTACAGCATAAGTTACTGATAATAACAGTATATAAATTAATTTTCAATGTTCTGTCTCTCCTGTAAATATATTTCTTGACTCGTTCCACAATCATGAAAGGTTCACTTTCTTGATGGGATCTATGTAACACGGTGAATGAATGAGGGTCGCTTTTTCTTTTCTTTTCTTACATAATACCTGCAGACCTTTTCTAAAAGTTTCCTAAAGTAGTATGGGAAGATTGTCAAACTTTTCTGTACTAAATAATTTTTTTTTTTTTAAATCATTCATTCTGTGGTTTGAAATGCTTATGGTATTTCTCCTCATTGCTGTTGATTACTGCATAGAAAGTGCACTGGAGGTAGCTACTATATCTCTATAATGTACACCAGATGGTGGTATTGAAATATTTGCACAGCCCATAGAGACGATGAACTTATATTTTGGGGGAAAAAAAGGAAGGTAGACAAATACACACACACTCACACATATCCAAACGCAAACATTTTGGATATGTGTGAGTGTGTGTGTATTTGTCTACCTTCCTTTTTGTCCCCTAAGGTAAGTCCTTCCACTCCTGGGATTGGAATGACTCCTTTTCCACTTCCTTAAAACCCCTATCCTTCCCTTTCTCCTCCCCTTTTTTCCTATTTTTCCTGAAGAAGCTGCCAGTGGTGGCAAAAGCTTGTAAGTGTGTTTTGAGTGTTATTTTTATTTGTGTCTATCGACGAGCCGGTCCTTTTGGGTAAGTCATCCGTTTTCTATTTTTTATATTTGTTTATCTAACTAGAATGAATAAGACAAAAACACAAAATAGTTTAATATACCTTTGGATAAACTTGTACAACAAGCTGCCTCGGGAAATAAAAAGATGTAAATGACCACCACAACTTTAACCAAAGTTTGAAACTATATCTGGTAAATAACTGTTATTACACAATAGATGGATATTTAAAGTAACTGTAGATAATAATTACCCAAATTTGAACATATAAAGTAGGAAAATTGAATACCTAAGGGAAGAAATAGGGCCTATATCTGTGAAACAATAGCTAATACATTGTAAATGTATATTACAAATTACTGTATATATAGTGTATTGATGCAAACACTTAATAACTTAGTAGGCCTAGTGTACTTGTATGGACACTTAACAACTTAGTACAAAAATAGAACACATAAGCCTAGAAATTTATCTGTGAAAGAATAGCTGATTATTGTAAATTCATATATATAGCGACATTTGATGACATCTATACTAAGTGTATTGTTTATGCACGAATAAAATCAAACAATCAGCCCTGCTTTGATACTCTTGGTCTTCCTCAAAGATGACTTCTGCAACCTGCCAAGATCTTTTTCCTTCTGCTAATTGCAGATGGTTGAACAGGAATGTAATTTCCATGATTTTTTCTGGAATGTCCTGTAAAAAATAACAACACATGATAATAAATATGCAGTTATCTTCTCTCTATACTTTTTATTCACATCTGTGCCTTATGTACCTTTACCAAATTTCAACAAATGAGATGCATATGTAGATGGCATTTTAATCTTCTTCAGTTTCTTACACATCGCTTCAAGCCCCTTTCTAATTTTATCTTCTGATCTATTTGTAAAATCTGTGAGAAGAGTTTGAATTTCACTTATCAAACCAATGCCTGTTTTCTGCAGAATGTTTTCGACATGCACTCTCTCTGCCATCTCTTCTTCATGCTTTTCCTCTTGTGTGTCCATTGGCTCCAGAAGATGAGTGTCACTTGATCCTGTGCAGGTTTGTGGCCCTTATAGAGGACTTAGCCAATTTTCAGGCGGCTCCTTGCCTGTCACAGTAATATAATATGTTTTACGTATACTCTCAGTATCGATAGCCTTCAAATAGTTCTCCAATGGGCAAACAGTACTTGCCCAGTCTATATGTTTACAGAGCTTCCCTGTGTTACCCTGAACACAAGTGCAGATTAGCACAGCCATATTTACAATATAATAATGGTTGTTTTTATTCTCACTTGGAACCAACATAATGTCTTCATTGACCCACTTTATTTTTGTTAGTATTTCAGGTGAGGTGAGCTTATGGACTCGCTGAAAGACCTATGGCTTGCTCTGTTTGCAGCATCAAGGAGCCTTCTTTGAAAGTACAAATTAAGTTTGGTCAGAAGAAAGTCAAGCAACTGTACTACATTGAAAGCTTTAGTTCTTTCAATTATGTTGTCTTTTAAAATTTCCATAAAAGCTTCACTAAGGTTGTTGGTATTGTGTCCTCCTAACAAACATACCTTAGCAAGAGAACACTGCCCATTGCTCCCGCCTACCCAGTATCCTTCTAAATACTTCACATAATTTTGGTGTACACCACAGATATTTTCTTTAGCTTCTTTATAATTAACTGTAGCTTCATCTTTGGTTTGTGAATACATACGGTAATTTTTTTGAAATTCTTAAAGTATTCACATTGTTTTCCTTGTGGTGTACCATTTTTGGATTTGATAAGCCACTGCCACACTGCCTGCAGCACATGAAATACACACAACATGTTTTTGAGCTAGGAAAACAAGTTCTAATGGAATTTTGCTCTGACTGACTGTCATCAGTGAGAAAGATTCTAGGACTATGAATGTTGCCCACAAAAAAATTTGTCTCCTAGTATCTCTTTGATAATCTGGAAGCCTATTTCCAAAACGTCACAGCTTTCTGACGAAGCCACTATAATACCCAATGGCAAGCCTCCACACTCACTGTGTGTGAGTAACACAAAAACTCTACCACCATCATGGTCCAGAATACCAGTAGAATCCATACAAGCCATTTTGGATGCAGATTCTATATGGAGGTGTATTTTTTGCATCAGTGGTGAGCATACGTTGAAAAGAAAATACATTAATGTTAATAGTGACAAATATGCAAAAATCACTTACCTAATCTTCTTCTTCTTCTTCTTCTTCAGTGTTCAACCCTGAGGTTGGTTTGCAGCAGAGTGCCATTCATCTTTTCTGTCTGCCTTCCTCTTCATTTCCACATATGTGTTACATCCAACATCCTTCATGATCTGTTATATGTATGATATTCTTGCTTGCCCCTGTCAGTTTCTTCCTTCAATAGCTCCTTCTACTATTGTTCCGATGATGTTATTGTGTCTGAGGATGTGCCCTGTAAGTTTGTCTCGTCTTGTTTGGATGTGCCTCCACAGGGATCTGATTTCCTGTACTCTCCTAAGCACTTCTTCATTTGTCACTCTCTCTTTCCAGCTGATCATCATCCTTGCATAACACCACATCTCCAGGGCCTCTAACCATCTTCTCTCCTCTCTTCCTATTGTCCAAGTTTCGCAACCATATAGAGCCACACTCCAAACAAAAGCTTTCATTATATATTTTCTTATCGCCATACTGATGTTCTTGATGGTCAGTAAGCTCTTCCTCAGATTGAATGCAATTTTGGCCTGTTGTATTCTGCTCACAATTTCTTGCCATCTCTTGTGATCTTGCTTCCCAAGTAAGTAAATTCCTCGATCACTTCCACCTCCTCTCTTCCAATTTTTATTTTTGGAGGTTAATATTCTGCTTCTGTACTACATACCATCACTTTAGTCTTTTGCTTGTTTATTCTCATACCATACTGATTGTAGAAAATCCTTTCCATTGTTCTGAGGACTACTTCTAGGTCTTATTTTGCTCCCTGACTTAGCAGTATCGTCTGCATATCATAACATGTCTATCCTCTGCCCATTAATCTTGATACCCACATCTTTAGTTTCAAGAATTTTGTCTATAGCTACCTGGAAGCAGGCATTGAATGTAAGAGGAGAGAGAGCACATCCTTGTCTTGCCCCTTTTCTGATATTTGCTTCTTGATCCTTGTGACAGTTTCTAATCACTGCCATCTCATCCTTATAGAGACTGAGTATCACACGGATGTCTTTGTATTTCAATGCACTTTTCCTCAGCACTCTGCACATCTCTTGCCGGATAACATTATCAAATGCCTTTTCCAGGTCTACAAAGGCAGTATAAGTTGATTTATTTTTCTGCAATTGCTTTTCGATAAGGAGTCTCAGTGCCAAAATCTCTTCTCTTGTTCCCAATCCCTTTCTGAACCCAAACTGATCTTAATTAGCATATCCTCCACCTTATTCTCAATTCTTCTCAGAGTTATTTTTATGAGAATATTTGATGCATGTGATATTAGGCTTAAAGTTTGGTACTGTTCACATTTTGTGGCTCCTGCCTTCTTTGGTATAGGAACAATGATGCATTTCTGGAAGTCTGTCAGGAATTCTCCTGTGTTATAGATGGTCCTAATAAGTTCAAGCAACTTTTTTTCACGTGGTCACCAGCCTTCTTTATTAGTTCTGCAGGTATGTCATCAATGCCCATCGATTTGTTGTCTCATAGGTCTTTTAGAGCTTTGTCAAATTCTTCTTTCAGAATATCATCTCCCTTGTCATCTTCACCTACTTGCTCTTCTGTTCCTATTACTTCCTCTGAAATAGGTGTTCCAGCATACAGCTCCTCAATGTATTCTTTCCATCTCTTCACAATTTCTTCACCAAACATAATTTTTCCCTCTTTATTTTCTATTGTACCTGAGAGTATCATTTTACATTTGCTGAAAAATTTATTTGCTGTTCTGTAGGCTAAATCAGTTCTTCCGTTTTGCATATTTTTTTCCACTTCCCTGCACATTTCTTTGAGAAAGTTTTCTTTTGCTTTCCTAGCTTCTCTGTTGAGTAGATTCCTTAGTCTTCTATATTCAGCTTATCCTTGTTCATCAGTTGCACTTTTGCGCAATCTCCTGTTTTCTATTAGCTCAATAACATCTGTTGTAATCCATTTCCTCTTGTTTTTGGGTTTAGTATTTCCAATTATCTTTTCTGCTGCTTTGTATATATCAGAATTAATTTGATTCCAAACTTCATTTACTCCACCATGTCGAAAATTTAAAGCTAAGTTATCTGTTTCATGAGCGTAGTGTTTTGCCAGTCCCTCTGTTTTTAGTTTTTCTAGTTCCCAATTTAATTTTACTGTCTTCTTCTTTAGACATTTGAATCTGAATTAACTTTTTATCATGACTAGGTTATGGTCACTGCCTATGTCTGCAGATGGATAGCTCTTGCTGTCTTTTACCTGGTTCCTAAAACGTGATGTAGTCAATTGCTATGTCTCCAGAGGCCTTCCGTATGTATCTTCTTCGTTTGTGGTGTTGGAAAGTGTGTTTGTAACAACTAATTGGTGTCGCGAGCAGAATTCAATTAGTCGATCACCTCTTATCTCTTTTTTCAAGTCCATATTTGCCTAATAGATTAGGGTAAAACTGGAGTTCAGGTTGTTGCAGGTACCGCTCGCACTCGCTACGTTGGCAACATTGTGTGTTTCATGACGAGTAAATGTAGCGTCAATTTTGAAGTTTATCAAGTAAGAAACAGCATTATAATTGTACTATGTAAACAAATGGAAGTATTTTGCATTGTAAAACGAAGATTTAGAATCACTGTTTTGTACAGATCATAAAATAAATAGAACATGCTATACTCGTTCTATGGTTGACCACCACCTAACCATCAACTTTTTAATTATTTATAAAAAAAATCCCTAAGGTAACCACTACCTAAACTGCATTTTAGGTTAGATTACAAATATTTGAAAATGGTCTTTTACCCAATTATATAATCCTTATTTTTAAAAACCATCTTAGAACACACAGTTCCTGCTTCAGTGTTGTATTCCTCTATTCTCTGTTGCAGGAATTTCTTTCCTTCTTCATTAAATTCAAATGGCCCATACTACTTCTTTAATGTTTTCATGTATAAATTATAGCAGAAATTGTAATCTGGGCACTGACTTCTGTCTGCAAGTACTGACGGGTAGTCATGAAAATTAACCTGAATATCAGTCTTAATACATTAAAGTGCAGTGGCAGGTGAATGACCTTTCTGATAGAGGGATATCAGTTTCTCTCTAACTTCACTTGACAGTTCTAGATATCTCAATGCGACAGCACATCAAATGCTGTGGTTATGACTCAGTATCAAGTTTATTTCACAAGGCACTTTCTTATAGTACTGCACTTTTTCTATAAACTTCCCTCGATACTTATCATGCACAGCATGGATTGTGACTGTCATTTTCGAGAGACAGTTGGTGTTTTTCGTCACCTTATGCACTTCTGGATCACGAGTTCTTTCACAGCTTGTGTTGTGCCGACAGACCAACTTTTGCTTAAAAAGAACTTGTTTTCCCAAGACTCAATCGGTGGCCCTTATACGGTACGTTGTTTTAGTTTTATCTTCGTATTGTGCCAATCATTGCTTAAATTCGTCTCCCGATTTTACATCTATTAGAAAATTTAAGCTTTTTAGCTCTGACACACCATTGGCACTTCTCTGAATGTCCAACACATAAGTCTTCCATTGTGGAAGAATTTCCTGTTGAGAGAAAAGCATTGTGTAACATACTGTTAAACAAAAAAGAACTTTAGTAAGAAAACATAGTATAAATAGTGACAAGTACTTACTGCAATTTCATTCTTTTCTTCATCTGCAATGTTATCACTGAATGTAATCATTGTGAATTTCGAAATGCTGAATTTGCTGATAGAGAAAACCAAATTGAAAAGCGAGGGCTTCCTACAAGAAACACAACTACCTAAAAACAAAGTGGAGGTTTTCAAAGTGCAGGCTTCCAAAAATACAGCTTTCCGTTTGGCCTTCCAGTTCTGACTTTTCATTTGTCGCTTGGCTACAGACCCAACAACGTGGTGGTGGGGGATTTGCAAAAGTACGGGATACATAAGTTTTCACATAGAATACGACTCATTGAGACGAGGATCATCTTTGACGAAAGGTAAACAAAAAATCTTCACCCTTGGCAGTTCCAGTAATAACATGGTTTATAAAGTCGAGCTTGACTTCGTATTTATAAAGCCAATCTAAACCAAATAAAATACCAATATTTAATTTATCTATTACCAATAAAGTTATTAAATAGGTATGTTGTCCCAATCTTATTGGTATGTGTGTTTCTGTGCGTATTGGGTGATACTTAACACCTTTGATTCCAAGAATACTAACACCCCTAACTGGTAACATAGGATAAATGTCCTTTTTGGATAACTCATCAAATAGTTCTTGGGTAATAACAGATATTTCACTTCCACTGTCTACTAATATTTTAATTGGTAGTTCATTAATGTACGCTGTAATTACTGATTTTACACACAGAGGTTTACTCTTTTCATTCTCCTGCAATAGCCAATACATGGTAGGTTAAGAGTGTATAAAACTAATCACATAACTATCTTTAGGGTCCTTGTTATCAAAGTGACATCTTGGAAAGGGACCCGTCTTCCAATATGCTAATGGTTTAACTGTGAGGTACTCCGTATGGATTCAATTTCTGTCCAAGCAGAACTCTGAACAGAAGTTGAACTATATAATTTATTATTCTCTGAACTGGTATTTTTATTGTACTTCTTATTGTTACATGTTTTATTAAACTTTGGCTTGTTTTCTTGATTTATATGAACTTCACACAAGTAAATTTCTTTGGGGGAATGATCTTTCTCGTAATTACATTGTATCTTATTGCTATTGTGATTTTCCCACGATTTTGTAAAGAATCTAAACCCTCTGCAGCATCAAGTAATTGTTTAACTGTTTTCCATCCACGACACCAAATTTTATTTCCTATTGAAATAGGTAGCTTTCGTACCAATACATTTGCAAGATATCCTTCATCGATTGGTTTGTCAAGGAATTTTGCCTTTGTAAGGTGGCTTTCAGTCTACTGTTTGATTGTTACTTGTTTCCTATCATATGGAACAGGATCTGACAAATCGAATTTTAGTTTTTCCTGTGTATTTTCGGACCAGTATTTTTCTTCAAATTTGTTTTCAAAATCAATCCAAGACAAGAACTTTTCAGCATTTGCTGATCCCCATTCTAAAGCATCCCGGACTAAATAACAAAGTGTAAAATTAATTTTCTGAGAGTCTGTCCAACTATTCGGAAAGGTTTTATTGAATACCCATAGGAAATGGTTAGGGTGCACCTCTCCCCCTGGTTTAAACTTGGGTAACTCTTTTGATATGTTTATACCCTAAGCAGGATTGGATGTATCCTCTCTTGACTGAGTAGGAAAAGCTGGTTGATAATTGTTGGAAGCAGCAGGTCAAATTAATTTTAAGGCTGTTTTGGTCTTATTTACCTTATCCCGCAGTTTATCGCACTGGTTGTTATTAATTTCTATTTCATATGTTTTGTCATTTATATAGTATGAATTAAAACAATTGCCTTTATTTTGTCTATGTACTTAGTCCTCTACCTTTCACTCACAAACATTTTCCAACCCCGGATTCCTCTTTCACCACCTTCATAATAGACTCTTTTTAATATGCCCAATTGATTTTCCGTACTAAGTACTCTGTCCTTAATTTGAGTTAATTCAAAAATACATCTTTTTCCTAAAGAATATAATTTCTTACAATAGTTAGTATATAGATTTTCAATGATAGAACCTAATTTTTCATCGTATGCTTGACTAATAACCTGTATTTCTAGGCTCTTTTTTTTACGTTTTGTAAAATATTGTCTACTACTACTTTTTTACTGGAAACAAACTTAGCTTCCACAGATTTATTTACCACAGCTGTTATGTTAGCTATAGAAGCATTCTGTATTAATTCTTCTAGCTCAGACTAAGTTATCGTTGTTAGCTTGACACCTTTCCATATACACTTTTAAATTATCTTGAAAGGAGCCAAGCTTTTCATCTTTTTCTTGTAACCTAACATTGATTTCACTTTTTAAGCTAAATAGTTAATTTCCTATATCGGATTTCAGTTCCTTCAAATGCTCCTGAAATTAGATTCTTTAACTACAGAGACTGACAGTTCATACGTTTTCCCCACTTTGGTTATTAATCTGTTCTAGTAGTTCAGATTCTTGATTTTCTATCTGATCTACTAGAACAGTGTTTTGTTCCCTAATATATTTTACTAGATCATTTTTTAGTTCTCGAATTAGAAGTTTTAATGATGGGGAAACACAATTTAAATCTGCCATTTTCTTATACTGAAGCCACGTTAAATACATAAACTGTTACACTAATTCACACTGACACATCACTTTCACTACAACTTGAAAGAAATTAAAGAATGGTATGCTCACCACCATGTAGCAAGCAGTGTCGAAGTCTCGCAGTCGTACAGCATAATCAGCAATCGTCCCGCATCAGCGTAACTGAGTCGCGTATTCAGTGTCTCCAATCTCCGAACTAAATCTTATTTTTTTCCAGTGCTAAATGTGCACAATAATATTTCTTCTCATTGAGGAGATAGAATTTATCATTTCCTTTGTGAGACTGAAATTTGAACATTCACCAAAGTCATCAAAACCTACTATCTATGAAATGTTTTTGTGCTAAATGTGCAGCCCAGTCCTGTTACACTGTCACGAGATGAAATGTTTCTTGTCATCATGGATCTGCAATCGTGTACTATTTCACGATTTACAGATTGAAATACCTCTTATTCAAATGGCAAGAACAAACATTTCATTTTATAAGTCTCTCTCAGCCAGGTTAAGCACCTAACTTTAACGTAGCTGTGAAAAGTTTTAATTAAGAGATCCAGCTTTAGCTGTGCCTCTGTCATTACTAGAATGTGTAAGCATAATTAATAAACTACTTCTTGATACTCTATGTTTAATATAAGATGTCCACAATAAATAAAATATAAAGTAGTACTCCATTTTCTTGAGAAACTTCTTAAATCAATTTATTCGCCTTATGGACGAATACATTGGACATCAGTCGAACCATGACTTAATAATAATACAGTAGTTCCAAGAACATACATGTAAAATCAAGAAGAACAATTCTTCAATTGAAACTTCCTGGCAGATTAAAATTGTGTGCCGGAACCTGGGACCTTTGCTTTTCACAGGCAAGCGCTCTAACAACTGACTATTCCAACACAACTCACGATGCTGCCTCACAACTTTACTTCTGCCAGTACCTCGCCTCCTACTTTCCAAACTTCACAGAAGCTCTCCTGCAAAACGTGTAAGACTAGCACTCCTGGAAGAAAAGATATGGTGGAGACATTGCTTAGCCACTGCCTAAGGGGATGTTTCCAGAATGTAAAGTTGTGATGCGGCATTGTGAGTCATGTCGGGATAGCTCAGTCGGTAGAGCGCTTGCCCGCGAAAGGCAAAGGTCCCAGGTTCGAGTCCCGGTTCCAGCACACAATTTTAATCTGCCAGGAAGTTTCAAATCAGCGCATACTCCGCTGCAGAGTGACAATTCATTCTGGAATTCTTCAATTGTTTTTTCCAGTGTTATTCCTAAAAAATGGAGAAACGTCATCTGTGATTACTGTGTGCTGGCCTTCACCCCCAGAATCTGCAACAAATATTGATTCTGGTGGCAGTTTCTGTTCTGGTCCAGCCTAATAACTTAATATGTATATACCTCAAGTCAATGTAAAATAAGGTGGTAGTGTACAATGTAACACTACAAAGTGAAGATTGTGTATTAATTGTAATGAACAGAGCACAAGCTGAAATATTATGAAAATATGGCAGTGATAGTATTTATATAGATGGGACTCATGGCTTAACAGTTATGGTTCTGAAGTTACCACGTTTCTCATACTGGATGATGTAAGGCAAGTATTTCCAAGTGGCTGCCTCATTCCAAACAAAAATGACTGTTTGGTTACTATTATTATAAGTAAAATGTGAAGTGTTGGACACATTTTCACAGGATATATTACAGACTGAACACAAATCTTCATCTGGAGAGAATACGTAAATCTCTGAAATATATAGATCATGGCATGAAATAAGCAAAAAGATCAGACATATCTGCAATGATGTCATTCATAATGGCAAAGCCGTTTAACAGATATTAATGAGAGAGAAAGAACTAACCCTCTCAGGCGTCACATCCTCAAATGAGGACACTTAAATCTTGTCTCATTCCCATCATCTTTTACATCTGAGGTGGCCGTAAAAGCACAGGTATCTCAAATGAGGACTAATAATGAATGATAGAATGTCTCGTAGACGGCAATGTTAGTCGTTGGGCTAACAAAGAGATGGAAAGTAGAGATTACTGGAAAGAGTAGAGACAGGCATTCAGATGAAAGGACATTATTGTCTGTACGTCAGAAAAAAAAAGAAAGCCTGTCATTCAGCATCCAACATATTACACTTCTATGGGATATAAAACTGGCCAGTCAAATCAGGTGATCCCAATTCCTAGAGGTGTAATGATCGGGACTGCCAATGGAAAACACATTACATTTGAGAAGAGTGTAAACTTGCTGTGTGCCCTGAGTGCCTGAAACAATTTCATTGTATGAAAAATACAAAATAGTGTACATTCTTCATGTCTTCTTTGATATTATTAATAGATGTTCCACGTAAAATGTAGTAGTTTTTGTACTCACTGTCCTCATTTGAGGACACCTCCCTATTGGTCTATGAAACTATTTTTTTTAGATAAATTATGATGAATTCTGCACAACATAGGTCTTAAGTTACCAAATAATGTACCAGAAATTTTTTTCAATGTCCAGTTGATAATTCATTCATGAGAGGGTTAAATATGAAGAAATTCCAACATCCGGAGGTACAGCCTGTTGAAGCTGACTGCTGCCTGAAGGAGCGAACTATGATCTTGAGACATAATCAGCTTGTCACTAATCCCTTTCAGTACCTGAACCCTGAGCCACTGCTTCTTTATACGAGGGTAAGTCAATTATTATCCACAATTTAGTTATATTTTTGTTTATGTTGGTAGTACTGTCGTTTTACATTGGTGATGCGTGCTTTGTTAATTTGTTGTTATATCTTTGCAATTTTCAAGCTGCTACATTAGTTTTGTTGTTGCTGTCGTGCTGTTAATCATGGCTGCTCCACTGTCTATTTGCACCAAAGAAGAGCAATGTTCAGTAATACGTTTTTTGTGGGTGGAAGGTGTATCAGGAGCCGAAATTCATAGAAGACTTTCAGTACAGTACGGGAGCAGTGTTTTGCCACAACAAAATGTGTACGAGTGGATTGAAAAATTCTGAAATTGTCACATGAGTGTTAAGCACGATGAAGGAGCCGGACGACCGTTTACCGCCACAAATGGAGAAACCATTGAGCGATCACATGAAATGTTTCTCTTAGACAAACGATTAACTATTGATGAAGTGGCTCATTGTCTTCAACTGAGTCATGCTTCTGCCTACATAATTATTCACAACAGACTTTGGTTTCGTAAAGTTTGTGCAAGATGGGTCCCAAAACAAAACACACAGTTGCATAAGCAAATGCACCTCGACATCTGCAAAAAACATTTGGATCGCTATGGTAACAAAGGGGACAAGTTCTTAGACAGAATCATTACTGGTGACGGTTTTTTGGGATGCACGATGTCCTGTACTGGAACATTATGGTGAAAGGAGCACAACAATAAACAGTGTACATTACAGTGAGATGCTTACTGACAGGCTAAAGCCTGCAATTCAAAGCAAACACTGAAGATTGCTGTCAGAAGGTGTTGTGTTGTTGCACGACAATGACCATCTGCATACTGCTGTCCACACTGCTGACACGCTCCAGAAACTCAAATTCGAAGTACTGGATCATCCTCCATATAGTCTTGATCTTGCCCATTCTAACTATCACTTGTTTGGTCCACTCAAACGGACATTAAGGGGCCATCGATATGACCCAGACAAAACAGTGAAGGAAGCGGTGCATTCCTGGCTCGCAGCTCAACCAAAAACCTTCTTTTATGAGGGCATGAGGAAGCTTGTAGAGCGATGGACGAAGTGCATTGAAAAGCAAGGAGATTATTTCAAAAAATGAAGTTCTTGTAAGTTTCGTATTTTATTACAATAAAATTTTATAATCACTTTGTGGATAATAATTGACTTACCCTCGTACAAGACATTTCTTCTTTGTTCTCAAAGGTCTGGGAAAATGTCATAATAGACATCTCAACTTTAAAGAAAAATGGGGTACCATGAATCAAACACTTGACCTTAAGGCAGCAATGTCAATAACTCAGTTATTGAAGCATTCCTGATGAAACTGTTTTCAATAAAGGAAACAAAACAATCATTCCAAATTTCTTGAGCTGTTCTTGATGATGATGGATGGCAGTCTGTGAGGATTTGTCCTGAAAATAACCTCTTAGTCCATCCCTATGAAATCCCCCAAACCACCTTCACTACCCTCTGGCTCCTACCCATGTAACTGCCACCATTGTAAAACCTGCTCTATGCACCCTTCCACCAGCACTTACTCCAGTCCTGTAACCCAGAAGGAGTACACAATCAAGAGCAGAACCACTTGCAATAGCACACATGTGATTTCCCAACTGACATGCCTGCACTGTGAAGAATTCCATGTGGGAATGACCAGTAACAAACTGTTCATTTGCATGAATGGTCACAGGCAGACACTGTTTGTTGGTAATGAGGATCACCCTGTGGCTAAACATGCCCTGGTGCACGGCCAGCACATCTTGGCACAGTGTTACACCCTCTGGATCATCTGGATACTTCCCACCGACACCAATATTTCAGAACTCCAGAGATGGGAACTTGCCCTTGGACATATTCTGTCTTCCCATTGCCCACCTGGTCTCAACCTCCACTAAATTCAAATTCCTGCCCACCATTCTTTAACATCTCTGCCTCAGTTCTCTGGATAGAGCCTCTGCCTCAACTGTTATCTCTGTCCAACTTCTTTGTTTTCTACAAATGTCTACCTTGGTGTGTTTGCGTGTGCGCTCGAGCGCGCGCGCGCGCGCGCGCGCGCGCGCGTGCACGCGTGTGTGTGTGTGCGCGTGTGCGCGCGTGTGTGTGTGTGTGTGTGTGTGTAAGTCCTTCCACTCCCGAACTTGGAATAACTCCTTTTCCACTCCCTTAAAACCCGTATCTTTCCCTTTTTCTGCTCCTTCCTTACTTTTTTCCTGAAGAAGCGGCCAACAGTTGCGAAAGCTTGAATCTTGTGTTTGTGTGTATTTTTATTTGTGTTTTTATATCTCTCTATGAACCTGTGCTTGGGGTAAGTTATTCAATTTCTAATTTTTATACATATTTATCCCACCAGGAATGTTTCCTTCTATAATATTTGTTTCAATGTAAATAACTTTATACAAACCCTGGAGAAGTCACATAAGAGTAAACAGTCCATACAAATATACTTTTTCTTTTCTTCCTATTTCTGTAGATCTAGAAATGACAGACAGAGTACCTTCCTTCAATCAGAAGTAGTACGTCACTCATTGTTTCAAGTGGATTACAGCAGTTGTGGTGGTATGCTCAACATATGAGGACTCACTGTCCTATGCAACTACCAACATTACATAAAATTAGTGTTGTTGGTAAACCATTATTCCAATATTGTAATTTTTTTATGAATACTCATAGAATATGCTTAAAGAATCTTGTATTACATAATTGAACATTTACGCGGTAAGGTACACACGTCACATAGGTCACCGATAACGAAAGACACTGGTCGTATAATGCAATTGAAGCGCCGAGGCGCACCTTATGAAAAGCAAAAAAAATTCTGGGGAACCAGTGTGCTGCCACGCACTGCCGCAGCACCACGGCAGGTGGTGCTGGCGAGATCACCTGATCTCTAACAGCACCAACTGTTGTAGCGGATAATACAAATTTATTATTTATTACATACGTCCCCTTCTTTGGTAAACAATTTCACATGCCCAATGTCGTCTTCGCATTGAAATGTTTGGGTAGGTGCACGTCCATAATGTTTGTAACATCCTGGTTTGTACTTCCTTGTCATTATGGGCGAGTCCGGTGTTTCTGGTATAGGTATCACATTCTTTTTTGTTATTATAGGAGACCTAGGTCCACTGTCACTATTTTTATTGCACACTTTACCCTTCTTGACTGAAGTTAGGTCCATATTACACTGTGTATCATCATTTTTAACACTTACGAGTAAGTACACTTCATAGTCAATCTCCATTTTTTCGTCGTCGTTATATGAGGGTATCGTAGTCATCCTAGGACAGAGCTGGCCCACATGTCTTGCGACGTCACTTTCGGCTGTGCTAACTTCGTACATATGGTTCCCTGTTTGAGCAGTGATACATCATTTTATACACTTCGGATGACATCCATAGCCTCATGCCCAAACAGAGGCACCCTTTCTATATCGTCCCTGATTTGTGTTGGTGGACTGTTCCTTTGAGGGTAATAGGAGATGCAGTAATGTCCAGGGTTGTCTGCCATGCAGAATTTCCGCAGGACTCTGTTTACCCATTGGTGTGAATCTGTATGATGCTAAAAAGCTGAGGAGTGATTCCTCTATGGAGGATGATGCTATATGTTTTTTCATTTGCATTTTAAATGTTCGCACCAGCCTTTCCACCTTCCCGTTTGATTGGGGGTGAAAAGGTGGTGCAGTGACATGGGAGATGCCTCTGCATCTGCAGAATTGTGCAAATCAGAAGAGGTAAACTGTGTACTGTTATCGGACACAATGGTTTTTGGGAGGCCTTCAAGCGCAAAGATTTTGTTGAGGACCGAAAGGGTGGAGGCCACAGTAGGTGCCGAACATTTAAAGATAAATGGAACATTTTAGTACATGTATATGACCACAAGCCAATAGGAATGAAGGAAAGGGCCAGCAAAATTTACATGAATGCTTTCCCATGGTTGTTAAGGTGTGGGCCACGGCGAGAACTAAGATTTGGGTGTCGGAGCATTTGTGGCGCACTGGCTGCAGGCAGCCACCCTGCGCGAATGTCAGCATCTATTCCTGGCCAGTACACATGACGGTGGACCATATTTTTTGTTCTGGAGGTACCCAGCGGCCTTGATGTAGCAGATTCAAGACACCAGTGCGAAGAGCCAAAGGAACAATGACACTTGGTGTGACGTCATCAGTGGCCAGCTGGACCACCCCACGAAGTGTGGACAGACGCAGACGAAGATGATAGTAGTTTCGGAGCGGGTCCGATGGTTTTCCCAACGGTCTTTCTGGCCATCCATGCTCGATGTGGTAGACAACCTGGCAGAGGACGGGATCAGCAGCTGTGGCTTCCTCAATGCGATGTCCATCGATCAGAAATCCATCCACCGCCGCCTGAGCAGCTTCATCCACGTGGAAACAGAGCAATTCATCGGCATCAAATATGGGATCAGGACCCATAGGAAAATGGGAGAGAGCATCCGCATTCACATGCTGTGTCGTGGGCCGAAAATGAATCTCGTAATTGAATCTAGACAGGAATAAAGCCCAACGTTGCGATCTATGTGGTGCTTTGTCAGGAAGAGCTACCGACGGATGAAAAAGTGAGACCAATGGCTTGTGGTCTGTGATAAGGTGGAACCTAGTGCCATATAGAAAGACGCTAAACTTTTTTAAAGCATAAACGATGAAGAGTCTTGGATACATAAGCAATTGGTTGCTCTGTGCCATCCGGAAATTTATGAGAGAGTACAGACCCAATGCCATGTTGTGACGCATCAGCCACAAGTATTAAAGGCAGCCCTGGACTGAACATTGCTAAGCAAGGTGATTTTTGCAAATGAGATTTGAGTGTTTGAAAAGCCTTTTCATATGCGTCAGGCCAAACAAAAGGCACTTTTTTCTTCAAAAGACAATTTAAAGGATGTGATATTTCCACTAAAGATGATATGAACTTGTGATAATAGGCTATTTTACCTAGGAAGGCTTGTAAGTCCTTCACAGATGTAGGTTGAGGAAGAGACTCAATTGCAGCAATGTGATCCTTTAAAGGACTGATACCCTCACATGAGAGACGAAGGCCCAAGTATGAAATGGAGGGTTGAAAAAATTTGGACTTGTGAAAGTTACATTTTAACCTCGCTTACTGCAAAATAGTAAATACTTGTCGAAGGTTCCTGAGATGTTTATCTGAGGATGCCCCTGTGACCACAATATCATGCTGATAGTTAATGCATCCCGGTACTGGCGCAAGAAGTTGTTCCAAAAATCTTTGAAAAATAGCTGGCATGCTGGAAACGCCAAGCGGCAACCTTTGGTATTGATAAAGACCAAAGGGCGTATTGAGTACAAGAAATTGACGAGATGGCTCATCAAGAGGCAATTGATTGTATGCTTTGGACAAATCAATTTTTGAAAAATATTGTCCACCTGCTAATTTGGCAAAGAGTTCCTCTGGCCACGGCGTGGGATACGTGTAAACAATACTTTGTGAATTTACGGCATTTTTAAAGTTGCCGCAAATGTGAAGGGATCCGTTACGCTTGAGAACCACTACCAAAGGAGAAGCCCATTCACTCGAAGTGATAGGAAGACAAACACCCGCAGTTGTAAGGCAATCGAATTCTTGTTTACCAGAATTGCAAAATGTAACTGGAAGAGGGTACGCGCGAAAAAATTCCAGCGAGAACCACCTTTAAGCAATATGCGGGCTGTAAAGGCAACAGCATGACCTAAGCCTGTGGAGAAAAGATCAGACAATTCGGCAGATAAAGCCTCTATTCTGTCAAATGGAACAATGTCCGAGACCATATTTATAGTGTCATCTATAGAAAATCCAAAAGCGCAAAATGCTTTGTAGGCAAACAAGTCTGTCGTAGCTGCTTTGTCTAAAACAAAAAGAGTGAGCGCGCATGTCAAATGTTTATATGTGACATGTACTTCAAATTGGCCTTTGAGAGCCAGTTGTTGATGGGTATAAGTGCGCAAGTTGCATGAAACAGGTGATAAGGGGGGCACCCCTACCTTAACAAAAGTGTGAGAAGTAATAATAGTCGCGGCGGAGCTGGTATCAACTTGCATTTGAATATCCTTTCCTAGGACAGTAACAGAGACAAAAAGTTTATTGTTTGAGGAATAAGTGGAGTTGACAAACATGACTGAACCATCGTCAAATTCCATATCACTGATTGCTTGAACTTGTTTTGAATGACATACGGATGAGATGTGACCACATGTTTTGCACTTGTGGCATTGTGCCCATCTTTGAGGGCAGTCGTCACGCGAGTGCTGCGTGAAACATTTCGGACAAGAGGGCAGAGCATTTGGTGATGGTTTTCTCTGAAAAATCATCTTGCTTTTGCTTTGTTTCTGCTGAGAGGGGTGGTATATAGCAGCAACGTTGTCACTTGCTTCGCTGTGAGCGGCGGCAGCAATGGCCCTATCTAACACAACCTCTCCTACGTCACCCCACGAATCCAGCTGAGTGCCTGCGGCGCAAGTAATTTCAAATGATTCTGCGATTGACAACACCTCTGCCAGGGTAGGGTCATTTAATTGAAGTGCTTTTTGTAGAACCTCTTTGTCAGGGGCCAAGCGGAGAATAGTGTCACGTACCATTTGATCGGCGTACGATTCCTGATGGAATTCCGTCACAAAATTACACTTTCTGCTGAGCCCTTGCAGCTGTGTGGCCCAAGCTCGGTATGACTGATTTGAAATTTTTTTGCACTGGCAGAAGGCTACCCTAGAGGCAATGACATGCATTTGTTTCTTATAAAAAGAATTTAGAAGTGTGCACATTTCGTCGAATGACAACGATGCCGGTTCCTGAAGTGGGGCCAGTTGTGAAAGCAACTGATAAAGATGGGGCAAAAGCCAAGAGAGAAAAAAAGACTTACACAGTCCGAGGGTGAAAGATCGGGGTGAGAGTTTAAATAGGGAAAGTTTCAAAAATTAAACTCACAACCACCAACTGTGAACCAAATTCCTAAACATGCAAAAACACTGGAACTGTGATTGCTACTCTTTGACTCATTTTCTAGGGGATGATATCACACGTTCACAGCTTTCCTTTCCTGCATATGATTAACAAAAAAATTCATAATAAAGTAAGTTCATGTGAGAAAAGGGTGTACTAACTACTATTTTTGAAAACACGCGAAGTTCACTTTATGTTGTTTATTACACCATATTAAAACCCTATTAAAACGATATGTCTGTACGTCGACACATTTATCAAATGAAGTTATAGCTCGTGAGCCCCCAGACAAAATGAATATTTGTCACAAATTGTTTTCACACCATGTGCCTGTCTCAAACACTGTTTATGTTCATTCCTATGCGACGACACGTGTTACATTAACAAAACACAGTCACCTTAATTCAGTGCGATGCACACCTTGTTCCACCGGCTAAATATTCACAACACACAGTAACACTCGATTCAACTTGGTGCAGTCTACGACGAGCAACCACGCCTGGAAATTGCCACACAAAAATCTATAGTCTCCACCTGGAGATTCACATGCTGCGTGCAGAGCGACGCCGCCTGGCCAGCTACCCCACTCACTGCCGACTTGTCACTTCCTGCCTCCGCGCGCGCGCACGCGCTCGCGCCAAAAGCCCAGCTGCTGGGTTTTTTCCCTACGTCATCAACTTCCCCATGTGAGCTGTTCTAACCGACTTGCCAACGTACAGTGCTCAGCCAATACATTTCTAAAACTTTACTTAAAATCAAAATGATTATACTACACATTAAACAAATTTCTTATTATGTTTTTACATTGGTATAAACATCCTTTTCACTATTTATTACATTCGTGCAATTTCTTATATCACAAATAAGTGATTTAACTGAATATTTCAAGATAAAATACACAAGATTAATTGAAAATAAAATGAGAAATAGTTAATATATTACTTTTATAAACAAACATTGCCATGCTAGTTGTGTAACTGTCTTGTATTCATTGGTAATTTATTATTTTTCGTTGTCAATTAAACATATTACGCCAGATGTGACTATATCAGCTAATGTATTGTTTATTTATCAACAGGCTATTTTGTAATGATGGCCGTAAAGGTTCCTGACTGCATCGTATTACTTCAAATGCCAGTAGTATTAGAATATTTTACTTCACACTGTGCCTGGCACTCGCCATTGTCCCTCTCCCCCCTCACCGGAAACGAACCTGGAAAATCCTAAGCTGGAACAAGCTACCAACATCGGCCTGGTCGCTGGCCTCCCGTCAGCTACAAGCACACAGCAAATCTCAATGTGGAGAATTTCTACCTATGGCCTAACTATAAATGTTGTCACCCAACTGCGTACATACATTGCTACCATAATTAGTAAGATTAAAATTGTGTAACATTTAGTGCACTGGGCATGGTCAATGTTTGCAGTGAACTTCATACTGTTTAATTATCAAATGCTATTAATTACCAATATTTCTATTGGGCAACAATCTCACAACAGGTTGGTTAAACAACGCCGAATGCTGCAAAGTGTTGACGTAGTCGTTTCTTGTAGTTGTCCCAGTCTTCTGCGGCATCGTCGTATGGCTGTAAACTCTGAATTGAAAGCTGTTGCCTCCTATTGAACTGTGGTGTGTTGAAAATCACCTCGATGATGTTTACGAAGAGCTCTGGAAGTTGCAGGACATGATTGGTGAGTACTTTTTGCTGTTGCAGAAATGCTTGTAGACGTTCTTCGACGGTGGCAGGCATGATTGAACATGTTGTATTGATATATCCCATTCTCGTCGCCAATTTTATGAACACTCATAGAATATGCTTAAAGAATCTTGTATTTCATAATTGAACATTTACGCGGTAAGGTACACACACGCCAACTGTCGTAGCAGACAATATGAATTTATTATTTACTACAAATTTATTCCCAATGTGTCTTCTGTTATTGCAAAGTTGTTTTCTATTAGTTACATATTCTTTTTGATTCATCTTATTTATTTATTTCATTTATGTTTTTTTCTGAGAAATGGATGTGTATGAAAGAGAGGAAGTATGCGATGGAATTCCACTTTATGCAAGACGTTTGTGTGGTCATTTTTCATTCAGAGTCAAAGAGAATTAGAAAGGTGGTTACTTTGACCTAATATACAGAAAGGATGTTATTCATACCACGACAGTTGTTGCAAATGAATGAAATTTCATCTCTATTTGGAGCATGAAATTATTGTTTGTACAGAAAGTTCTAAAAGTGAAGAGTGTGACTGTATTGTACAGACTAGTAACCAGTGTGTGCATTTTATCCTGTTTACCATACAAATATACAATATTTATTTCACAAAAAGCAACAGTTGTAGCATATTACAAAACTTAGTATTTTAGAGGAATTGGACAGAATTTTAAGCTCCGCAAAAAGGATTGGTATAAAAAGTTACAAGTTAACCACAGTAATTTACTTATTCTTAATCACAGTGTGCAGTTTTGCAACAGAAATTATTTATTGCCATGCAGACTGTGAATCTGCAAGTGACTACTGGCCATACAAAAACTAGTGTGACTACTGCAGGGTTAATTTATCTACATTTGAAAATGCAAACCTGGCCACATTGGAGTGGCCAAACAATCTAATGTGTCTTGCTGTCGAGCGCGTGGTTGCTTACCATCTGAGATTTGAGTCCTCCCTCTTTCCTGGGTGTGTACATCTGTGTGTGTTGTCTTTAGGTTAGTTTAATTTAGTTTAAGTAGTTTGTAAGCCTAGGGACAAATAAAGAAAGCAATTACGTCCCATAGATTCACAGAAATTTGAATTTGAGAATGCAATCACAGTAGAAAAAGTAACGCAAAATAAAGGAAACTATAACAAATTATGGCACATGATATAGTATCTATGTAATTTTCTCTCTACTATCAAACAAGTAAATTTTCTATTACATACCTTGCATACTGTGCTGCAGCTTTGAGTGCCCAGAAGAATTTATGCTGGAACAAGAAAGTAACCCATTAGGATTGTGAATTAGTATCAGCTGTTACTGCATTTGACCAACTCACACCAGGTGTAAATGTGCCTGGTAAGTTTTTCTTATGACCCCCAGCATCCACCAGCTTCAACTCAACCCAGCACTATCAACACTGTTACACCAATGTGTTGTCTCATTGTAAAATGGAATAGCACAGCTATGATCCACATGAACACAATGTTTGGTCTTCCTGTATATAAATTTAATATCAGGAGTGAAACACCAACATTGCAAGAGAAAAGTCAGACTATGCATAAATAAATTTTGAGGTGAATCACATTGTGGTGCACTGCATAGATTCACCAACAGACAGCATAACACCACTCCTTTTTCCCCCAAGCCATATTGACAGGCCCTGTAGATAAATTCAAAATCAGAATCCACACATAGTACACTGAGACAACAAAGTAACATGGAGCATACGTGATTTTACAAATGTATTACTGAGCTTTCCCATGCGGTGCACCACACAAAATGGACTTAATACCTAGTGTAATACATTGCTTGTCTTGCTGTAATGGTATGAAATTTTGTTCAACACAAACATTGACATGCCATGTAAATAAATCTTGAATCAGAATTCAAACAAGTACAGGTAGGGCAAGGAAGTACCATTGGTTGCCAATGAATTACGGGAAAAAATCAATATTGTTCATACCTGATATGCTGTGGTGGTGGTGGTGGTGGTGGTGGTGGTGGTGGACATGAGGGACCAAACAACGAGATCATCAGTCCCTTCAACCCCAAATTTTATAAGCCACGGAACCCAACGAAAAATAGGTGAAAGCCAAAAGACCATTACACTAGGAAGTAAAATCGACTCACCAACAAGACTAAGACCAACCCAGGGCAGCAAATGCTACAGTGTCCGATCCCACAGCTCTGGAAGCGACCTCTAGCCTAAACCACAAGGTACTAATGGCACAGTGGTCAATGTATCATAGCTCCAGAGCAGGGAGAAATAAAACTACATTAAAATGAAAAAGAGTGGGGGTGGGCTGATGGGGATAAGGCTCTAAACCCCACAATCAGCCAAGAATCACAAACCCACTCACCCCGACCAAGCGAGTCCTAGAGCTGACAATAAAATCTACTTTCACGGAGGAAGGCAAGGACGCGATCAACCATCCGTGGGTCATCCACCAAAACTGAAGGCAATGCAGGCGGTAGGCCATAGTCGCCACGAAGTGTCGAATGGAGAGGACATTCAGTCTGAATATGAGACACGGATTGTACGGCTCCACAATCACAATGTGGTGAATTGTCATTTTGTAAAAGAAATCCATGGGTCAGCCTGCAGTGTCCAAGGCGGAGGCGACAGAGGACATTTTATTCTCTCCGGGAAGGGCGTATAGATGAACTCCAAGCTGCAGTCGTATCTTTGATGGTGCGGAGTTTATTGGAAGGGGCAGTAGCTTTCCAACTGCTATCCCATGAGGAGTGAAGCAAAGATCTGATCTGCACCCGCAGATCCGCACCCGGAATTTGAAAGGGAGATGGGCAGCGAGTAATTGCCGATCTAGCCAACTGGTCAGCCACTTCATTCCCTGTAATACCAACATGGCTTGGCACCCAGAGAAAGGTAACGGAGCAGGCAGCACGATGAAGATCAGCAAGGAGTTCATGGATGGAAATAACTAAAGGATGGGAGGGGAAACAACGATCAATGGCCTGCAGACTGCTCATGGAGTCAGCACAGATTAAACCACGTTCCACGGCAGAATGTTTAATAAAACAGAGGGTTCTATAAATCGCCATCAGCTCTGCCGTAAACACACTGCATGCCTCTGGCAGAGAATGGCATTCCGCCCCAACAGGAGATGTAAAAGCATATCCGGAGTGGCCCGCTGTTTTCGAGCCATCAGTGTAGAAGATAGAGGCTCCCTGAAACTCTTCTAGTACTGGGCGCACCAAACGCTGAAAGACCATGGGGGAAATTAGAGCTTTTGGGCCCTGGAAGAGATCCGTCCGAATTAGTGGTCACGGCACCATCCACGGAGGTGTGCGTGCAGTAAAATGGGGGGCGCAATCTAGCGAAGGGAAATGGAAATCCCGGCAAAGAGAGGCAAGCCGCAGGCCGACGGGAAGGCCCGCCCGCGGCCGGGTATCAGGGGGTCGAAGCCCTTCATATGCAAAAAGAACCTGGTAAGCGGGATGAGCAGGATATTGCTGGATGGCGATGGCATAAGACGCCAGAAGCTGATGCCGCCTGACCTGAAGAGGGCAGATTCCCGCCTCAACAAGGAGACTGTCGACCGGGCTAGTCGGGAATGCACCTGTAGCCAAGCGGACACCATAATGGTGAACCGGGTCTAATAATTTCAGGGCAGAAGGAGCTGCCGAGCCATAAACTTGACACCCATAGTCCAATCGGGACAAGATTAGAGCCCGATAGATACGGAGGATAGTTGTTCGGTCTGCACCCCAAGATGAATGAGCAAGGAAACGTAGGGCATTGCGTTTCCTCATACAACTAATCTTTAGGTGGCGAATATGGGGCACCCAAGTCAATTTTTTGTCAAAGAGAAGACCCAGGAAACGATGCTGTGCTACAACTTCCAGGCGCTGATTACCCAAGAACAGTTCTGGATCAGGGTGAACTGTAGTACGACGACAAAAGTGCACCACCCTCGTTTTTGATGAGGAAAACTGGAAACCATGGGACATAGCCCACACTGAAGCCCGCCGAATGGCGCTCTGGAGCTGACGTTCAGTAGAGGCTAATGAGTAGGAGCTGTAGCATATGCAAAAGTCGTCGACATACAATGCCGGGGTTACCAGTGACCCAACAGAGCTCACCAACCCATTGATGGCGATTAGAAAAAGTGTAACACTCAACACTGAGCCCTGGGGGACACCGTTCTCCTGTATCCGAGGGGAGCTAAAGGAAGAGCCAACTCTGACACGGAACAGGCGGTGGGATAAAAACTGACAGATAAAAATTGGTAAGGAGCCTCTGAGGCCCCAGTCATGAAGAGAACGTAAAATATGATGACGCCAAGCAGTGTCGTACGCCTTATGCAGATCGAAGAAGACTGCTACCAGATGATGTCTGTTAGAGAAGGCCTGTCTGATCGCAGTGTCCAGTCGAAGTAAATGGTCAATAGGGGATCGTCCCTCCCGGAACCCACACTGGTAAGGTGAGAGAAGTCCCCGGGATTCAAGAACCCAGCATAATCTGCGGGCTACCATCCGCTCAAGTAGTTTACAGGGGACACTTGTCAGGCTTATTGGTCGATAACTGTCCAACGCCGACGGGTCCTTGCCAGGCTTGAGGGCAGGGACCACAATGCTCTCCCTCCACTGGGAGGGGAACACCCCTTGAAGCCAAATACGGTTAAAAACTTTTAGGAGAAATTGTCGTTGTGAGGGGTTAAGGTGTTTCAGCAATTGATTATGGATATCGTCAGGGCCAGGTGCTGAATCACGAGAAGAGGAGAGGGCCAGCGACAGCTCCCAGTCAGTAAAAGGTTCGTTATATGGTTCCACCTGGTGAGAAGTAAAGCCTAATTTGAAGGTTTCGGCCTGGTGTTTCTGAAGGAGAAAGGTCGCCGGATATGAAGTTGTCGCCGAGACATTGGCGAAGTGAGTTGCAAGATGTTCTGCAACAACAGATGGCTCCGTGCAGACCCCATCAGGCAGGACCAGACCAGGGACGGAAGACGGCCGCCAGCTATCTTGGATAGATCGAAGCATAGCCCACACTCTTGTCAAAGGGACAGAAGAACCCAAAGAGGAGACAAAATGCTCCCAGCATGTCCGCTTACTTTGTTTGATTAAGTAACGAGCTCTGGCACGCAGACGTTTGAAATTTATTAGACCAGCGAGCGATGGGTGGCGCTTAAGATGTTGCAAGGCCCTACGGCGCTCGCGAATGGCTGCGGCAACAGTTGCATTCCACCAAGGGACAGGCCGGCGAGTAGGAGGACCTGTCGACCGGGGAACAGCGGCGTTGGCAGCTTGGGTGATCATGTTGGTCATTTGGCTTATAATATCATCTATACAGCCTGAGGGGGAAGATGGGAACACAACCTGGGATGTATATAGCGGCCAATTAGCACGACGGAATACCCAGCGGGGTACCCTGGCTCGTGGTAGGCGTGAGGGAAGTGAAAGGATCAACGGAAAGTGGTCGCTATCGCAGAGGTCATCATACGCCGACCAGTGAAATAAAGGAAGGAGAGAAGGAGAAGTGAGAGAGAGGTCTATGGCAGAAAAGGTGCCGTGAGCGGCACTAAAATGAGTTGGGGAACCATCGTTGAGTAGGCTCAGATTGTGGTCAGCAAGAAACTGGTCTATGAGGCGGCCCCGGCTAGATGTATAAGCACTGCCCCACAAAGGATGGTGGGCATTGAAGTCCCCAAGGATGAGGTAAGGAGGGGGGAGTTGCTGAAGGAGGGCCACTAGGGACGTGAGTGTAGGTGGCCTGTCAGGTGGAAGGTAGAGGTTGCAAATGGTCAATGGAGTGTCCAAGTGAACCCGGACAGCAACCACTTCCAATGGAGTTTGGAGAGGAATCCAGGTACTGACAATATCTGTCCGGACCAAAGTACAAACCCCACCAGACGCCTGGAGGGGACCAACCCGGTTCCGACAAAAAGCACGGAACCCACGGAGGGTCGGTGAATGTGCATCCATAAACCTCAATTCCTGCAGGACGACACAGGCCGCAGAAGAGAGAGAGATTAGCTGTTTAATCTCCAAGAGGTGACGGTAGTAACCATTACAGTTCCATTGGATGATCACATCACGAGGATCTAGGCGGGAAGCGAATGGCATAACGTCTGTCACGCTGCTTTGTCAGCGTCCGTCACCAAAGAAGAAGGGACAACATCCATAAATAGCTGATCAGCCTCGGGCTCAATGGGATGAGCGAGTTGCGAAAGCACAGTCGGCACCTCCGGTGGTACCGGAGGGGCTTTATCTTGTAACTTTGGTTTCTTCTTCTTCTTCTTCTTCTTCTTCCTCCTTCTCCTTCTCCTTCTCCTTCTCTCGTGTGGGACGGGCAGGACCCACCCCAGAGAGAGGACTTTTGTCAGTTAGGTCTGGTACTGACGAGGATCGGGCGACCTTTGAACTCACTGACTGGGAGTCCGATGGCCGGCTGGAGGTCGAAGATCTCCGATCTGGGGAACGCCGGGACGGAAGGCCCTGAGATAGGGCACTGTCACCGGCAGGCGACGGAGAAGGGGTGCACTTCTCCGGCTGGGAAGGGGTGGGACACAAAGGGAGGGCTACAGGAGCTACAGGAGAGGGAGATGTGAGGGAGGGGTGTGGACGGGGTGTAGGGGGGAGATGGGAGTGGGAAGGGGAGGGTGAAAGGCTAGACGATAACGTCTTAGCGAAGGTCGTCGCCATTTGCACGGGATGCAGACGTTCATATTTACTGCGGGCCTCAGGGTACGTCAAACGCTCCAGGGATTTGTACTCTTGTATCTTCTTTTCTTTTTTGAACATAGGGCAATATGGCGACCGTGAAGAGTGGTGGTGTTGACAGTTGATGCACACCGGCGGAGGAACACAGGGGCTCCCCTCATGTAGTGGGCGTCCACAATCACCGCATACTGGGACTGCTGTACAGCGAGAGGACATATGACCAAACCTCATACATCGAAAACACCGCATGGGAGGTGGAATGTAGGGCTTCACTTCACATCGATATATCATTATCTTGACCTTCTCTGGGAGTGTGTCCCCCTCGAAGGCCAAGATAAAGGCCCCAGTATCGACGCGGTTATCTTTAGGTCCCCTCTGAATGCGGCGAACAAAATGTACACCACGCCGCTCGAGATAGGCCCTAAGCTCCTCATCAGTTTGAAGGAGGAGGTCCCGGTGGAATATCACACCCTGTACCATATTCAAGGATTTGTGCGGGACAATTGTTACTGGAATGTCGCCAAGGGTGGTGCAGGCGAGCAAAGCTTCAGACTGGGCTTCGGAGACTGTTTTGATGAGTAATGAGCCAGATCTAAGCTTACCCATAGATTCCACTTCACCAAACTTGTCCTCTATGGTCTCGAAAAAGAACAGAGGTTTGGTGGAAGTAAAAGTTCCTCCATCAGTCCTTGAGCAAACGAGATAGCGAGGAAAGGGTTTTGCTCCTAACCGGCGAGCCTGGCCTTCCTCCCAAGGGGTAGCAAGGGAGGGAAACATCCTCTTATCCGCAGTAGTAGCATTAAACGATCTCTTCCTGTCTTGAGAGACGGCCGATGCACGACCATTTTGGAGTCTAACTCTTTTCATAGTGCTAGACGTCCGCCCTGGTGTCACCCACTCCGAAACCGGGGCTCTCTCCATGGGCGCCACCCAGCCTCAGCAAAGGCCACCTGGCACGATGGCCATTGCCGGGAGTTCTGATACCCCCGAGGACAGGCATCAACTCCTTGGCTTGCATGGAGAGGTCGCAGCTCAGACACCAGTAGTGTGATCCCTGTGGTGTCAGGGGGCTCAGCCAAAGGGTACATAACAGCCCCCCCACACGGACTGGCTACACGTGCTGGGGACCTAGCGGGGGATGGGGGCTACAGCGAGGAAAGGAAGTGGAAAGGAAAGGATAGGACCCGCGCTGTAGGGGCTAGGTCGGGAGTTCTTCCCCAATTGGCTCACACATTATCGGACAATTTTGGTATGGAAGGTCAAACCCCGAGGGGGACCAAACTGGGCCAAAAACCGGTGTACACAGCAGACAAAACCAAAGTGCAGGACAATCGGTACCATGGGATAGCCAAGCCGTCATCCAGAGTACCACCGAGAGACGGGGTTGGAGAGGGTGGGAAGGAGGAATTGGGATGGGAAGGAGTGGGAACTAGGAGGGGTAATGCAGCCTGGGGAAAGCAGGAAAAAAGGCTGCAATGGCTCGGGGACCCGTGCGCGCCACACACGTACCCACAAAAGAGCTGTGGGCCCCCTGGGGGGCCTGATATGCTGTATTTGCATTCTTGTGGAGATTGTAAGGCCACATTTTCTTGCAGTCTCACACTAACAGGATCTGTAGCTATAAAAAAATCAAAGCCAAGAAAACGTTTACAGGTAATGAACTAACATGAGAATTATCACAATGGAACAGATAAAATTAGCTTTCCAGCTATATTCATTTAACACAAATGCTTCCAAATTATTGGTACAAATATTCATCCAGAATGAGTGTAACTATACCTTTGCTTTCTTGAGCGTCTGATTTCAATGAAGTAATTATTTATTTATTTATTTTCTTTTGCTAAGTTGATATTCCCTAACAATATCTTCAAACATTGCAATAACACGTTTCTTTTCCTCTGACAATACCTCCAGAGCACTACAGTCCTCATTTATAAATATTTCTCTCAAAATAGCTTCTTTCCCACTTGCCACACCAAATCTCCATCAACAAAAAGTTCATCAGGTTACTTAAGATTCTGAGAGAGAAGTTCTGCCACCATCTCCATAAGGCAAACATTATCAATATGGTCACACATATTCAATTTAATAGTATAATTGAAGCATGTGCAACAATACTGATGAATGTGAATATTACTATAACTGCATAATAAATTACATTTGCAGTTTTCCTGTACCAGGTAAACTTTTGCTTTTGAGGACATCATCTCCCAGCTGCTGCCTACTTTTGAGATGGCATCTTTGTCTTCACAACAAATATCTCTCAGTTTACTAGTTAGTTTACCTGTCACACTGACAGTAAGTCTATCAAACAACTTTGCCATTACAAATGACACCATTGCAGAGATGCCTTTGTCCAGTTTGTGTTGTGTTAATATCGAAGTATTTCAGAGCTTTGGGCATACTTTCCAAATGCATGTTTGTATGAAGTCCAGCTTGCATCTGGTGACAGTATGCCCAGCATTTTACATTTTCTTTCTTCTTATTCATTTTTTTCCATAAAAACTCTTGAAATAAGGACCAGGAGCAGGACTCTGCAGGATTCGCAGACACAAACACGCTATACATCTGGTGTCTGCTGCCATCCATTCCATATCAAACAGTCCCTTCCTATAGCTTAGGTCTTCGTGGCAAATAAGTCTGCTCCAGTCCTGAATCTTGGAACCATTACACCAATAACCTGATGACAGCTTCCACATCCCGCAACTACCCTCCTGATCTTGTACAAAAGCAAATAACCAGGGCCATTTCGTCTTCCCCCCAAGCCCAGAACCTCCCACAGAGGGACCCTAAAAGTGCCCCTCTTGTCACCGGATACTTTACGGGACTGGAGTGGACTCTGAATGTGGCTCTCCAGCAAGGATACGACTTCCTTAAATCCTGCCCTGAAATGAGATCCATACTTCATGACTTCCTTCCCACTCCACAAAGAGTGTCTTTCCGCCGCCCACCTAACCTTCATAACCTCCTAGTCCATCCCTATGAAATCCCCAAACCACCTTCCCTACCGTTCGGCTCCTACCCATGTAACTGCCCCCATTGTAAAACCTGCCCTATGTACCCTTCCACCACCACTTATACCAGTCCCGAAACCCGGGAAGTATACACAATCAAGGGCAGAGCCACTTGCAATAGCACGCACGTGATTTACCAACTGACATGTATGCACTGTGAAGAATTCCATGTGGGAATGACCAGCCACAAACTGTCCATTTGCATGAACGGTCACAGGCAGACAGTGTTTGTTGGTAATGAGGATCATCCTGTGGCTCAGCATGCCTTGGTGCACAGCCAGCAGATCTTGGCACAGTGTTACACCATCCTGATTATATATATACTTCCCACTGATACCAACCTTTCTAACTCTGGATATGGGAACTTGCCCTTCAACATATTCTCTCTTCCCATTGCCCACCATGTCTCAACCGTCCTTAGTGTTAAATTCCCACTCACCATTCTACAACATCTTTTGTCTCCAATCTATGGACAGAGCCTCTGCCTCGACTGGCATCTCTCTCCAACTTCTTTGCATTTTGAATATATCTGCCTTGGTGTATGTGCGCGTATATGTGTCTTTTTCCCTCGAGGTAAGTCTTCCCTCTTGCGGGATTGGAATGACTCTTCACCCACTCCTTTAAACCCTCATCCTTTTCTTTTCCCCCTCCTTTCCTGCTCTTTGTTTGGAGAAGCACCAAATGGTTGCGGAAGCTTAGCATTTTGTGTGTGTGTGTGTGTGTGTGTGTGTGTGTGTGTGTGTGTGTGTTTTTATTTGTGTTTCTGTCATGTACCTGTGCTCCTTCGCCCATTGAGTTAACCTCATTTGCTTTTTATACAAAGTATTAATTACATTTGACATTAACCTTGAAGTAAGTTTGATTTGCATGTTATGCTATAACATATGCCTCAATTCCTATGAGAATCTCAAAAAGTACCAACCGGAATGAGTACAGGAGACAGTGGCTCACTAAGGGAATAAAAACATGTAGGAAAAAGAGATTGCTTTACATTTCACTCAGGAATTCTGATAATCCTCAGAATAGGGAACACTACAAATTGTATTGTAGCATCCTAAAGAATGTTTTAATAAATCCAAGAGTATGTTTATCAAATCAGAAATTGACAGATCAAATAATAAAATAAATTCAATCTAGAAGTGTTATGGCCTAAGGGCCATTCATATTGCGCGCGCCTTTATTGTGTTCCGTGCCACAGGAGGGCACGGTCGGCTAAACAGCTGACGCGAGCTGCGCACCGTCTGCTGGCGGGCACTGTCAAACGGCCGGCGTGACAGCCGAGGCACTTGACAAGTGTCCGTGGAATGAGCTATAGTGTGCCTCGGACAAACAGGTTTTCTTCAGTGGCGACGAGGTTTATGGTAGCGTGGTCTTCCTGCCTCAGTCATGGCAGAACACCTTAGCGCGTTGCTGACGAATCTTCAGTCGTTACCGGAAATTTTGGCTCAACAGAATGCTTCTCTCACGGCGGCTATTGACACCTTGACTAGGGCTGTGACACAATAGGTCGGGTTGCGGTCTTCTGTGCCCATTCCTCCGTTTCCTCCATTTGACGACATTGCCGAGGATTGGTCCGACTACGAACAGCATTTACGCCAACACTTCGTAGCCTTCCAGGTGTGTGATGAAGGTAAGCAAAAAGCTTATTTCCTTTCGTGGCTCTCGCCTCGTCTTTTTCGTTTGCTGGGCGATTTAGCGCCGCTTCAGACGCGCAGGCATCCCTGTCCTATCCAGATATCTGTTCTCTTTTTGCGGCGTATTTTCGCCGCCACTCTCATGTGGTGTCTGCCTGCATATCTTTCTACCGTTCACAGAAACAGCCGGGTCAGTCGTACCGCGCGTGGGCCACGGAACTGCAGGGGCTGGCCCGTCGTTGTCTGTTTCGGTCCGAGCCGCACGGTGATTCGTATGCGAACTCTAGGGTCCGCGATGTTTTGATTTGTTTTGCTCCCAACCTGGACGTTCGCAAGCAGGCCCTTCAATCGGACGATCCCTCATTAGAGGAGGTTTTGAGTATTTCGTGCGCATTATAGACCTCCGCATTCTGAAGAAAACTGTTAAGCTTCAAGTGGACACAGGTGCGATGACATTGCTTCTCAGTGCTGCTACTCATCAAGCATTAGGCTCCCCCACTTTAAGTCCGGCGCCTCACGCATTGGTTGGCTACGGCGGCCACCCTATTCCACTATTGGGGTCGTTTGTCGCCGAAGCTACATATCAGAACGTTAGCCGCGCGGTACCGTTTGTGGTAGTAAACAGTGCAACGGCTACGAATATTTTTGGCCTCGACGCTTTCCACGCTTTTGGCTTTTCTATTACCGATTCTGTCTGCTTGGTTTCCAATCAAATTCTGTACAAGAGTCTCACGCAGCTTCGCATGGAGTTCTCATCCTTGTTTGCGCCGGGTCTAGGGTGCGCTAAGAATTTTCAGGCCACTATTACACTTAAAAATACGGCTCACCCCGTCTTCTGTCGGGCTCGGCCTCTCCCGATCGCCCTCCGTGGCACTGTTAAATCGGAATTAGATCGCCTGACGGCGGAGGATATTTTGCGTCCTGTCACAACCAGCGAGTGGGCCTCCCCTCTATTTGTCATACGCAAGCCCTCGGGTGCCCTGCGTTTATGTGGTGACTTTAAGAAAACTGTAAATTCTCAATCCGTCATTGATTCTTTTCCCATGCCTCGCCCAGCGGAATTGATAGATCGGTTGTCAGGGGGCCAGTATTTTTCGAAAATAGATCTGGCAAAGGCTTATCTCCAGTTGCCTTTAGATGATGCCTCCAAGCAGGCGCTGGTGGTTTCTACGCGTTATGGCCTATATCAATATCAGAGATTGCCATTCAGGGTGGCCAGTACCCCCACAATCTTTCAGCGTTTTTTGGAGCAGTTGCTAGCACCGTTCCCCTGTTGCGAGAACTACATGGATGATATCGTGGTGACGGGATCCACAGCTGCTGACCATATTGCCAACCTCCGTTCATTGTTTTCCGTTCTGGAGGGGGCTGGCCTCCGCTGTAATTTCCAGAAATCATCTTTCTTTCAACTGACTGTTGAGTACTTGGGCTACGAGGTATCCGGGTCGGGAATGCGTCCCGTGGCAGACCACGTGCGTGCGGTCGCAGATCTTCCCCGTCCTTCATCCGTTCACAAACTTCAAGTATTTCTGGGCAAGATCGCCTATTATCATCGCTTTCTCCCACGGGCAGCCACAGTGGCTCACCCCCTGCATCAACTTCTACGTAAAGGCGTCCCGCTCCACTGGTCTCCAGCGTGCGAGCGGGCTTTTCAGTCACTGAAAAAGGCCCTCCTGGAGGCTCCATGCCTCACTGCATACACCCCGGGGGTCCCACATGTGGTGGCAGCAGACGCCTCCCAGCATGGTGTGTGGGGGCGGTGCTGGCACATCGGTTTCCCGATGGGTCAGAGCGCCCGTGGGCCTTTGCATCTAAAACTCTTATGGATGCGCAGCGCCGGTATTCCCAGGTGGACAAGGAGGCCCTAGCTATCATTTTTGCTCTAAACAAATTTACGTTTATCTCTATGGGGCAAAGTTCACGCTTTACACGGACCACCACCCATTAGTGTCGTTGTTCCACCTGTCAGCGGCTCTTCCGGACAAGGCAGCCCATCGTCTTCAACGCTGCGCCTTGTACCTCTCTCGTTTCTATTACGAGATACAGTACCGCTCGACGGCTCACCACGCCAATGCCTATGCCCTATCGCGCCTTCCGGTAGGCCCTGACCAAGTCTTTGATGCTGACGAGCTTTTGTGTTTTGCAGTTGACGAGTCGGCTATAGATGTAGTCTCTGGTTTTCCTATCAATAGCTCACGGATCGCGGAGGCTACCGCTGCTGACCTAGTCCTCCGGGTCGTCCTTCAATGGGTGAGGCAAGGCTGGTTGGAGCGTCTTCCGGATCGGGCATCAGACCCTCTCCGCAACTATTATGCTATTCGGCACCGCCTTAGTACCTATGAGGGTATTTTACTTCTAGCCACGGAAGACGGCTCCCATCGAGTGGTGGTTCCAGTGTCATTGCGCCGCCGGATTCTCAATCTTCTACATAGGGACCACTGGGGCGTCCCTCGCTCGAAGATGCTGGCCCGCCGATATGTACATCGGCCGGGTATAGATGGGGACATCACTCGCCTCATTGCAGGATGCTCTTCTTGTGCATCCCAACAAGCAGCTCCTCGCTCATCGAACTCTCTCCATGGCCCACTCCGTCTGCACCTTGGGAATGACTCCATTTCGATTTTGCGGGACCCTTCTTAGATAGCTACTGGCTTTGCGTCCTTGACGCATACTCCAACTTCCTGTTTGTTGTTCGCCTGACCTCCACGTACGCGGAAGTTACCAGAAGTTCCCTGTTAAAGATATTGTCTATTGAGGGTCTCCCGGGCGCACAAGTGGCCGATAACGAGCCACAGTTTACTTCACAACACTTCCACGATTTTTGTTCTACCCATGGGATCCACCATGTCCTGGCCCCACCTTTCCACCCACAGTCCAATGGGGCAGCAGAGAGGTTCGTCCGCACTTTCAAGACGCAAATGTGCAAGTATGTGGCGCAGCTTTCAGTGGAGGATGCCCTCCTTCGATTCCTGTCGTCTTATCGGTCCACTCCGGCAGGTCAGCGGAGCCCCTCCTTCATGGCCGCCCTCATAGGACGCTGTTATCCCTCATGCGTCCAGGCCCTCCCACACCTCTTCTTCGTCCTCGGTCACATTTTCCCCCAGGATCGGCTGTCTGGGCTTGAGGCTATGGCTGTCATCCTCGTTGGATCCCGGCCGTGGTCGTTCAGGAGCATGGCCGACGTCTCTGTGAGGTCCGTTCTCCTACTGGGGTCCTCACCCGCCACCACGATCAGCTGCGTGTCCGCCACCCTCCTCCCACACCTACGGTCCCTTCCTCCTCATCCAGGTCCAGGCCCCCTCTGTTGAGGGTGCCATCAGGGGACAGTTCTCTACCGACTTCTGTTCCGCAGGCATTGGCTGGGGGGCAAGGGGATTTCCCGCCACCGTCGGGGTCCGGGGCCCGCTCCCCCGCCGCAGTCCCAGCGGCCAGCTAGAAGGAGTGGACAGCTCCGGTCACCGGCAGAGGGGGCACCTTGCAGCCTGACGATGGAGGCCCCAAGTTGCCAATGGAGGAGCCACAGGAGGGGGGAATGGAGAACCCACCGCCATAGCCAGTGCTGGGAGCAGCAAGACATCGCTCGCAAGGGCGAACCCCTCGTCGGTCAAAGGGGTTCCGCCCGTACGAGGTGGTTCCGGCTAGGGAGTGGATGGAGCCGCCACACGATCGGATGGAGGTGGAAGAGTCCCAGCAGCCAGACTTCTGCACCACTGTTCAGGAGTCTGGCTCCTCACCCCAAGGGGGGGGGGATGTTATGGCCTAAGGGCCATTCATATTGCGCGCGCCTGTATTGTGTTCCGTGGCAGGCGTGGGCCCGGCCGTGCCACAGGAGGGCACGGTCGGCTAAATAGCTGATGCGAGCTGCGCACCGTCTGCTGGCGGGCACTGTCAAATGGCCGGCGTGACAGCCGAGGCACTCAACAAGTGTCCGTGGAATGAGCTATAGTGTGCCTCAGACAAACAGGTTTCCTTCAAGAAGGTTGTAAAAAGGGAGACCAGAAAAATTTCAGTGGATACAGACAGTATCTAAGTATGTCACAATGGAAACATGGTAGATGAAGGGGAAATAGTTGCCAATGTCTTCACTAACCATTTTTTGTCAGCAGCAGATCAGATTTGATGTAAGGGTCTGTGGATGAAGCCATGAACCTTCTACAAAAAGCATTTCAGAGAAATATTAGTCAGATGCATGCACCCTACTTCACAACAGATGAAATTGAGAAGGTGATATGCAATATGAAAAACAAAAATTCCATTGGTGTGGAAAATATTTTTATTAAAGTATTGAAACGTTGCCACAGATATATTCTTGAAGTTCTATGCCATATATTTAATGAATCTATAAATCAAAGTACGGTCCCTAGTAGACTAAAATATGCTATTGTGAAACCACTTTTCAAAAAAGGTGATGTTTCTATCAATCATCCTATTTCATTGTTAACAAGTATTTCAAAAATCCTTGAGAAACTTATGTTCAATAGAATCATGGATCATCTGAATAAACATAATATCCTGAACAAAAATCAATTTGGTTCCCAAAGAGGTATCTCAACTGAAGAGGCTATTTTCTCTTTTGTCAACCAACGCCTCAAATCAATTCAAATGTTTGTGAATCTATCGGACCAAACTGCGTGGTCATCAGTTCGTAGCTTACAAACTACTTAAACCTAGGTAAACTAAAATACGGACAAACACACACACCCATGCCCCAGGGAGGACTCGAACCTCAACGGCGAGCAACCACGCGCTCCGCAGCGAGGTGCTTTAGACCGCTACTCCACCGCGGCACCTCGAATCAATAAACAGTAAAATGTCACCAGTTAAATCTTCTGTGACCTGTCAAAAGCTTTCGACTGTGTAGATCACAAGATTCTTCTGAGAAAGGCTGAGCACTATGGCCTAAAAGGTAAATTAGAATTGTGGCTTGAGTCATATCTAGGTGACAAAAAACGGAAGGTACTATTAAATGATTCTGCAAAGGCACCTGCTAGCTCTGACTGGGGCACAGACAAATGTGAAGTGCCACAGGGCTCAGTCCTTGGCCCCTTACTTTTCCTAATCTTTATAAATGATCTACCATGGTGTAGGTCACTAAAAGCACACTTCACCCTATTTGCAGATGACAATGATTCTGATTGACAAGGTACCTGATTGCAGTCTGGAGAGCACTGCATCTGCTATTCTAAATTGGTTCACTGCAAATGGTCTGTCCCTCAATGTTAATAAGACCCAGTTTATTCAGTTTCAAACAATAAACAAAAAAGTGGAAAATATTGAATTAAAATGTGGAAACAAGTAAACAGTGAAAGTTGAATCTTCTAAATTTCTTGTATTACATATTAATAACTATCTGAATTGGTCCATCCACATCATCGATCTGTGTAAAAGATTAAATTCACCAGTATTTGCTATTTGTTAAATTGCGTCTTTTGTGGATTGGAAAAACCAAAGCTGCATACGATAGTTATTTCCATTCACTTTTAACATATGGCATTGTATTCTGGGGTAATCAGTCTCAAGCAAAACAAGTTTTTATTGTACAGAAGAGGGTTATCAGAATTTTGAGAAGAGTGCAACCCAGATCCTAGTGCAGGGATCCTCACCATGCCTTGCCAATACATTTTGTCAGTAATGTGCTTTGTGAACAATAATACATTTTACAAAACAAATAGTTCATATCATGATCATGACACAAGAAGAAAATATGATCTCCACAAAGATGTAAAGAATCTTAGCATGGAACAGAAAGGTGTAGATTACTCAGGCATAAATATATTCAATAAACCTCCTGTCTGTATCAAATCACTCATTGAGGATCTAAACATTATAAAAAAACAGTTGAAACTTTACCTGCTGGAGAATCCGTTTTATTCTTCACAGGAATTTCATGATAATGTGTAATACTTCAAGAACAGTGCTAAATTAATCATCACTAATAAAACAACTATGCAGCATTGGCATATCACTTGTTTGCAGAATACTTTTTGTGTTAATTGAACTTTTTTATTTTAAATGAAAACTTTTGTTCTAATCAATGAACTTCTTGTTAATGAACCTTAATTCTATTAGTGTAATCATCCTGTGTCATTATTGTATTACTATCAGTGTTTTTTATTTTAAGTTTTCTGAATAAGCTGTGTTGTTATTTGAACAGATGGACATTTTTTTCATGTATCTATGTATACTTGATTCAAACTGTTAAACCATATGATCAATTTTATGTGGCTCTTACTGACACATTCTACATCCTAGCGATTCATTCGCATCAAGGATCCATGGAACATGAAAATAAATAAGTAAATAAAAGATGGAACATCAGTCAATGGCCCATAGGGTGCCTTCTTTTCCTGTCAACAGTACTCATGGAAAAATGTCTGTACTGTTATATCCAATATGGGTTGAATAAAAAATAATGGCGAAGTGAGCAAGGAATGTGTTCAAAATAACATAAAAACCAAAGCACAAGATGAAAAGAGAACTTCTGGAAATAAACACAACTCAGTCACTGTAGATGGAGTCTATGTTAATTACTTTTAGGAGAAAATGGGTACTCTTCGACCTAAGGTGAGACTGCAGTTAATGTGACACATGCTTGTAAGTGCTTAAGCAGTCGAGGTGCGGTGTGGCCTGGTGCAACTGGGCAACCACTACTTTCTGAGTCCTTGCAGTCTGACACTGCTGGGTAACAGGACACATGTGTAGTGGGGCTCCTATGATTTGAGTGCACAATTGCTGATAACACCCAAATCAAAACAGATATACCGAAGGATAATAAGCCTATATGAAAACAGCTAAAAGCATAGGGTAAAATACAATAAACGGAAGAGCTAAATGTCCTTTGACAAATTGGTCAAGTTGATAAAATTCAAGACTCGAGCAGCAACTCTTGCGTAATCAGCTAAAATTTCTTCCAGTATATCCGGTAGATTTAGTGCAATCCAAACAGGAGTAAAATTTGGACAAGACAATAAAATATGGCGCACCGTCAGTGGGTGACCGCAAGAACATAAGTGGTGGCTGAACCGGCTATGTCCAATCCGCAACCGGCCCAAGATGACTTCTTCTCATCACAAGCAGCATGAGGAGGTCCTCCAAGCAACCGGGAGTGGTTTAATGGTTCGAAGCTTATTATTTGTAAGCGAGGACCACACATTATGCGACGACGATATAAGACGATGGGAAAGAGCCCATCAAATATCATTCGATGGGACACAGTACGTAGCTGTCCTAGGTAGGAGAGTTGCAGCCTTGGCTGTAGAATCAGCAGCCTCATTACCAGGCATGCCTGCATGCCCAGGTACCCACAGGAGGTGAACACGGAGGCCGTCGGGAAATGGAGTGGTAACTAAAAGGAAGATGTATGTCCTTTCCTCATTTGCATATAGGGACAACAATTGCATCATGCCAACGAGTGGGAACTTCACCTTCAGTCCAGACATAATTGTAAGTGCAAAGAAGAAAGCATTTACCTGCAGGGGAGATGTTCTTCAGCATCTGAATATGAATGGCATTGGGCCCTGGGGCAGAGCACCGGGAGAGAGCAAGGGCACATTCTAGCTCCTGCATGGTGAAGGTGGCATTGTAACTTTCATGACTGTCAGACGTAAAAGAAGGCGTTCATGCCTCCTTGGCCTGTTTTCGGGGGAGGAAGGCAGGGTGATAATTAGCTGAGCTTGAGACCTCAGTAAAAGAGCAGCTTAAAGCATTGCAGATATCAACTGGTTCCACAAGAACTTGGTTTGCTATGTTCAGGCTGGGGATTGGAGAATGGACCTTAGTGCCAGATAACTGGCGTAGGTTACCCCAAACAACCGACAAAGGAGTAAATCTGTTGAAAGAACTCGTGAAAGAAATCCAGTAAGCTTTTTTGCTTTCTTTAATGACATGACAGCATTTTGCTCATAGTCTTTTATAATTAATACAATTTTCCAAAGTAGGCCAGCATTGAAACAGACGGAGCATGTTGCTGGGCTCGAATAGCATCGCTACATGCTGCATTCCACCAGGGAACTGGGACCCTACGTGGAGATGTTGAAGTTCGAGGTATGGAATGTTCGGCAGCGGTGAGGATGACATCTGTGAGGTAGTTGACCTGACTGTCACAGCTAGGGAAGTTCTGATCATGGAAAACCATCATGGAAGAATAGGGCCCCCAGTCAGCTTTGGAGATGTTCCAGCTAGTGGAACGTGGAGAAGTGGTATGATGTAGTAGAGAAATTATACGAGGGAAATGATTGCTCGAGTACCTGTCAGACAGAACATACAATTCGAAAAGATGCGCTAGAGGAGTAGTGCATATTGCGAGGTCCAAATGGGAATAGGTATGTGTCATGTTGGATAGGGAAGTTGGTTCACCAGTATTTAGGCAGACATGGTTAAGGTGGTTGAAGAGGTCAGCCAAAAGAGAGCACCTCTGGCAAGATGCTGGAGAGCCCTGTAGAGTGGTGGAATTTGAAGTCGCCAATCAACAGAAATGGTATAGGAAGCTGAGCAACAAGGTGCAGTAAGTCTGCCCTAAGAACGGCAGACAACAACGGGGTATAGATGTTACAAAGAGAGAAGGTGAATGTGGAGATGGTGATGGTAGGGGAGTTTGCAGTGGGATGGGGTGATAATAGATGTCTTCCCGAATTAGCAGCATAGCACCTCCATGGGCAGGAATACCTTCCACAGGAGGTAAATCAAAACTCTCTGCAGTGTATTGTGGGAAATGGACATGATCGGTTGGACGGAGCTTCGTTTCTTGCAGGCCGACTGTAAGTGGGCAGGCAGTCGAAGGAGTACTCTCAATTCATTGTAGTTGGAACGAAAGCCTCTGCTGTTCCACTGAAGAAGTGCCATGAAGGAAGCAAGAGAAGAAGAAGAAAAAGGGAGAAGGCAGGAGGGGATTGCCGCAACAGCCGCTGAGGGCCTGACTGTGAGGGGCACTGCTACTGCAACCGACATATGGACAGTCATGCTCCATGGGTTCAGACATCTGTTCTGCCTCCTTCCTGGATTGATCGGAAGGGGCAGCTTCCTCTGCTGGTGAAATGCCAGCAGATCGGCAAGCAGTAGAGAGTCCTGGCGAGACAGAGAATGACCGGGGCCGTCTACTGCTGGATGGCGTGACCAAAGAGTCACGCCGTGGGGGGGAAGGAGAGGAACTTCTCGTTTTGTGTGCCTTTTTGGAGACAGTTCTGTTTTAAGGATGAACAGCTGATGGTTGGAAAAATGACATTTTTAGAAAATCTTTGCAGACAGGATCTTTATTTGAAGTACGGGCTTCCAACTTAGTGGTCCATGATTTGTGTGAAACTGATGTCGACTGAGATTTAGAGTGAGCAGAAGGCATTGGGGATGTCGAGCAGGCAATCTTTGGGCTGGCTGATCTGACAACTGTGTCACTGAAGGTAAAGCCACATGTCTGCATACCATTCTGCTTTGTTGATCAAGGAGAGGAAAGGACATTGCTGTAGGTACCCGCTGGGAACAAAGCAGGCTTTCTACTTGCTAGTAATTTCTGAGCTGCAGAGGTGGAAACTTTTTCCTTGACTCGGATTTCTTGGATGGTCCACTCATCTTTATAAACAGGGCATTCACAAGAATTGGCAGCATGGTCACCCATGCAATTGTTGCAGTTAGGGGACGGAGGTGGGCAGTCACCCTCATGGGCATCCCTACCACAGGTGATGAATTTCGCTGTATTTGGGTACAACTGACAGGTATTATTGAACCGCTGACACTGGTAACATCAGGTGGGATTAGGGACATTAGGCCAAACAGAGATGATTTCATCTTTGAAGGAAGGTCAAATTTGTCAAAGGTCAAAAACACTGTTTGGGTCAGTATTATGTTGTTGTTAATTCTTTTCATCACACAATGTACAGCTATTACACCCTAGTCGGAAAGGTACTCCTGTAGTTCCTCTTTGGACAGGCTATCAAGGGATCATGGGAACATTACCCACACGACGAATTTAGGGTACGATGAGGAAAGGTGTGCAACAGTGTAGTGCAAAGCAACTTCTGAACCTGGAAGGCATCTTCAGTTTCCAGCAACAGTGTCCCATTACAGTGGTGGGAAAAAGTTTTGACAGAATCTTAAATTTTGCATTGACACCCCATTGTATTACAAAGGGATTCAGTGATGAGAAATCATGGACATCAGTGTGTGAAATGACAAGGAACTTTGGCAAGTTAGGCAAAATTTTCTTGGACTTTGATTCATCGAGTTTTCTTTTCTGGGTAAAGTGCAAAAGTGAAGAAGAAGTCATTGCGAAGTTGTCCCCCATGCTTACCGGTGTCTCCGATGGCACGCTCCTCCCTAATGGGGACCCTCACTGAGGGCTCACCCACCTTAGGTGTTTGTCCACACCTCAGGTCACACCTGCCAGGGAGTACATGTGGGCCCTACATGCCCACCCGGGGCTGGGACTTACCCATTACCCAGTCACCTGTTACGCAGCCAATGCATGGGTAGCCTTCAGAACGCACAGGGAGGAAGAAAGGAAAGAGGAAAGAAAGGAAAAAAGAAGGAAGTGGCAAAGGTTGAGTCTCAAATGCCAAAGCGGAGACTAAAGGAGAAGAGGAAGGCTAGAAGAGTACAGTCAAGAGGGAATGGCAGGAGCAAAGTTTCGGAAAAGAGAAACCGAGAAAAGAAAAATTCTGGTACATGAGACCACCTAAACTCACAAGACTCCCATCTCCAGTCTAAGGCATAAACCGGGGAGGGGGGGGGAGGCTGATTCAGCCTGGGGTGGGAAGGAAGGCTGCTTCAGCTTGGGGCCCCGTGCGCACCACACACGTACCATCAAAAGAGCTGTGGGCCCCTTGGGGGGATGGGGGGCTCCTGTAATGTCTGTGGTGGCCATACTGCCACCTATCAGACACAGACTACATGGTGAGTGATCCACAGCCACGAGGCACACAATGAACATTTAGAACACCATACACATGACAATAAGCAGAACATACAGCTTTTTAAAAAATTAACTGTTATTTTTCAAAAGAGAGAGATTGGCTGGCCAGTACTTACCTTTTTGCTGTACTGCCAATAGTTACACACAGAAAAAGGAGGAAAATAACAGGCTTTTGGAACTGTGTTACTTCTTCAGGTGGAGAGAAGGGAGAAAAAGAAGAAATAAGGAATGGGAAAGGAAATTCATGACTTAGTTCATGAGGATGGTGTTAGAGGATCGTGGAAATCAGGGATACTGTGCAGTAGTACTGAGCCATGCCAAAGAGGATATATATATATATAACCAGAGAGGAAAGATCAAGCAGTAAAGAGAAGAAAAGATGAGTGAACTGAGTTATGCTGAGGGGTGGAAGGAGGGGGGGGTGGGTTCTAAAACGTTTTTTATTAACAAGGAAAGATGGAAGAACACACACACACACACACACACACACACACAGACAGAGAGAGAGAGAGAGAGAGAGAGAGAGAGAGAGAGAGAGAGAGAGAGAGAGAGAGAGAGGGGGGAGGGTAAGGAAAGGATAATTGATAGGTGAGTTGACGACTGGGGGGAGGGGGGGTTGGGGATAGAGTAGATGTAGGCCAGGGAGGTGGCGGGAGGAGAGGATATGTTGGAGGGCAAGTTCCCACCTCTGTAGCTCCGAGGGATTGGTGTTAGTTGGCAGTATCCAAATTGCCGTAGGATATTGGGTGTTACCCTGGTGTACAGTCCGTCTGTGACCATTCATCCACTCAGCCAATTTGTTGGTAGTCATACCTACATAAAAGGCTGCACAGTGAACACATGTCAGTTGATATATGACATGTGTTGTCTTGCATGTGGCTCTGCCTCGAATAGGGTAGGTTTTTCCTGTGGAGGGGCTGGAGTATGTGGTAGTGGGAGGATGCATTGGACAGATTTTGCAGTGGGATTGGTTGCAGGGATAGGAACCATTAGGTAGGGAGGGTAGTTTTGAGATGTTGTAAGGTTGGACGAGGATGTTGCGGAGGTTGGGAGGATGGCAGAAGGCTTCTCTGGATGGTGTGGGAAGAACTGTTTGGAGTGATGATCTCATCTTAGGGCATGACTTGAGAAAGTAATCGCCCTGTCAGAGCAGTTTGTTGAGGTATACCAGGCCAGGATGGTACTGGGTGACTAAGGGGATGCTTCTGGGTGTTCTGGGGTTAGGAACTTTGTTGTTGGAAGGGGAGGAATGGACAGCTCGGGAGATCTGCTTGTGGACGAGGTCTGTAAGGTACTTGTGGGAGAAGAAAGCATTGGACAGATGGTTGTTGTAGGTGGTGAGGGATTTGTTACTGGTGGCGATATGTTTTCCATGGATGCGTAGGCTGTAGGGAAAGGATCGTTTAATGTGGAAGGGATGGCAGCTGTCAAAAAAGAGGAGGTACCGTTGCTTGTTTGTGGGTTTAATATGGACAGAGGTGTGGATGTGGGACTCGGCAAGGTGAAGGTCAATATCAAGGAAGGTGGCTTCAATTTTAGAGAAGGACCAGGTGAGTTTTAGGTTGGAGAAGGAGTTAAGGTTTTCTTTTTTTCCTTCTTTCTTTTTTTTTCTTCTTTTTTTTGTGGTTTTAGGGCGCACAGCTTCTCAGGTCATTAGCACCCGGATCTGAACAGAGATTTGCTATATCTCGAAAAAATTGAGAACTGCCAGAAAGGAGAGTATCAAGAGAAAGCTAAAACAGAAGGAGAAAAAATATCAAATAGAAGGGTTAAATATCCTTTGATAAATTAGCCATGGTGATTAAATGCAAAACTCGAGCAGCTGCTCGTGTGTCATCAGCTAAATGTTCCTCCAGAGTAGACAGCAAATTAAGGTTCTACACAGAGATGATTAAAATTAAGACAAGACAGTAAAACATGTCGCACCATCAGCAATTCACCTCAGGAGCACAGCAGTGCAGCGTCAGCAGTTAGCAAATCGGCAGTGACCGATCCGCAACCGAGCCAGGATGACCACCTCTTACCAAGAGGGGTGTGAGGAGGTCCTTCAAGTGGTTGGGATCAGTTTGACGGTTCTCAGTTTATTGTCGTGAAGTGAGAACCACAAACTGTGCCAGAACAACGCAATACACTGGCAAAGAGCTCGTTGAATATCGTCTGATGGGATGCAAAAGGTAGCCATGTGAGGCAAAAGAGCTTTCTGCCTTGGCCGCAATGTTGTTAGTCTCATTCCCGGGCACACTCACGTGGCCAGGGACCCACAGAAAACAAACGTGACAGCTTTTATCTGCTAGCAACTGAAGGAAATGTGGATTCGGTACACGACAGGATGGGTCAAGAAAGGGTCCCTAAGACTCTGCAGGGCACTAAGGGCGTCAGAGCAGATGGCATAAAAGGGGTGGTGGCGACGGTGGATGTAAAAAACAGCCTGGTGGAGGGCAAAAATCTCAACCGTGAAATTCGAGCACCGGTCAGGGGGCTTGTATTGGAACAGGTCATCCCCAACGACGAAGGCTGATCTGACACTGTCGGTGCTCTTGGAACCATCAGTGTAGATAAATATGGCATTATCGAACCACGAACAGAGTTCAACAAGCCTTGAGCGATATACCAAATCCAGAGAGCTCTCCTTGGGGAGTGAACTAAGTTCAAGATGGGTGTGAACCTGGGCCTGATGCCACGGTGGCAATGGGCTCTCACTGCACTGAAAGGTGGAAGGAATGGTGAAATCGAGTCACTGAGGCAGGCAGTGAAACCGAACTCCAGGTGAAAGCAAAGCTATCGCAGACAACCGATATTGGCAATCGAGGGAGTCATCAAAGAATAATGGGTAATATGGATGGTTGGGCATCGAAAGCATTCGGCATGCGTACCAACACAAGAGTACATCACGCCAAGAGGTCAAGGGTAATACAGCAGCTTTGGCATAAAGACTTTCAACAAGGCTGGTGTAAAATGCACCGGTCACCAGGCGTAATCCCTGATGGTGAATGGAGTTCAGACAGAGGAGAAGGGACGGGCGTGCAGAAGAGTATATGAAGCTTCCGTAGTCCAGCTTCGACTGAACAATGGCCTGGTAAAGGTTAAGCAGGACGGTTCGATCTGCTCCCCATGAAGTGCCACTAAGGACACGAAGAACATTAAGGGATCGGGCACAATGGGCAGCCAGATAGGACATGTGTGGGGACCAGTAAGTTTCCGATCCAACATTAGCCACAAGAATTTTATTGTCTCCACGAATGGAAGAGCAACGGGGCTGAGATGAAGGAAGAAATTCCTTGTATCTCCAGAAGTTTAAACACACCTTTTTCTCAGTGGAGAAGCAGAAGCCGTTCGCAGTGCTTCAGGAATATAGGCGGTCAAGACAGCGTTGAAGACAATGTTCCAAGAGACATGTTTGCTGCACGCTGCAATAAATGGCTAAATCGTCTACAAAAAGGGATCCGGAAATGTCGGCTGAAAGGCAATCTACGATCGGATTGATTGCAATGGCAAAGAGAGCCACACTCAAGACGGAGCCCTGTGGCATCCCATTGTCCTGGCGAATGGTATATGACAAAACAGAGCCCACTCGTGCCCAGAACTTGCGATCCACCAAAAACGCTTGAATAAAGAGAGGGAAGTGGGCACGAAGGCCCCATGTGTGCAAATTGCGGAGAATGCCTGCCCTCCAACAGGTATCGTAAGCGTTCTCCAAGTCGAAGAACACTGCTACCGTTTGACGCTTCCTTAGAAAGTTATTCATAATGAAGGTCGACAAGGTAACGAGGTGATCAGCAGCAGAGCAGTGTCTATGGAAATCACATTGAACATTAGTCAGGAGGCATTGAGATTCGAGGAGCCAGGCCAAGTGACCATTAACCATGTGTTCCATCAGCTTACAGACACAGCTCGTGAGTGAAATGGGGCGATAACTGGAAGGAAGATGTTTGTCCTTCCCTGGTTTGGGGATGGGGACAACAATGGCTTCACACCAACTTAGAGGAACCTGACCTTCAGTCCATATGCGATTATAGGTGCTAAGAAGGAAACACTTGCCCGCAGGACAAAGGTTCTTCAGCATCTCAATATGAATGGAATTGAGCCCAGGAGCAGAAGATCGGGACAGGGCGAGAGCACGGTCTAGCTACTGCATGGTGAAGGAGACATTATAACTTTCATGATTAAATGAGTGGAAAGAAGGCAGCTGTGCCTCCTGTGCCTGTTTGCGAGGGAGGAAGGCAGGGTGGTAATGGGCAGAGCTCAAAACCTCCACAAAGGAGCGGCCCAAAGCATTGGAAACATCAGCGGAGTCCACAAGGACTGTGTTCTCGACGGTCAGGCCAGAAATCGGGGAGGGGACCTTGATGCCTGATAAACGGCATAGGCCACCCCAGACAGCCGATGAGGAGTAAATTGGTTAAAAGAACTGGTAAAAGCAGTCCAACAAGCTTTCTTGCTGTCTTTTATAACACGACAACATTGTGCTCGCAGTCGTTTGTAATTGATACAATTCTCCAACGTTGGGTGGTGGTGGAAGGTGCATAAAGCACGTCACCGGGCTCGAAGAGCATCGTGGCAGGCTGCTGTCCACCAAGGGACCAGGACGCGACATGGAGAAGAGGTTGTACGTATGATGCAGGAGGTGGATTACACAAAGGAAATCATCACTCGATTAAGTGTCAGAAAGTGCGTACCACTCGAATCGATGCGCAAGCTGAGGAGTGCATATCGCGAGGTCTAAGTGGGAATAAGTATGTGTTGTGTCGGAAAGGAAGATCGGTGCACCTGTGTTGAGGCAGACAAGATTGAGGTAGTGGAAAAGGTCTACTAAAAGGGAGCCTCTCTGACAAGGTGCTGGAGGGCCCCATAGGGGGTTGTGGGCATTGAAGTCGCCTACCAACATGAAAGGGGAAGGGAGCTGGTCAACGAGGTGTAGCACATCTGCCACAGTAAGGGCAGACGACAATGGCGAATAGATATTACAGAGGGAAAAGGTGTATAGAGTGATGTGGACTGCAACTGCCTGTAGGTGAGTATGCAATTAGATGGGATGGTAATAGACATTGTCCCGAATGAGCATCAGAACCCCTTCATGGGCTGGAGTACCTTCCACAGGGAGCAGGTCGAAACACGCAGAGGTGTATTGGGGGAAGTCTGCATGATCGCATGGATGTAACTTAGTTTCTTGGAGGCAGTGCAATAAAAGGAGTAGTTTTAATTCCTCCCAACTGGAATGAATGCCTCGATTCTCTGGACAGAGCCTCTGCCTCATGTGGTATCTTTGTCCAATTACTTTGCTTTCTACAGTATGTCTACCTAGGTGTATTTGCGTTTGTGTGCATGCCTGGGTGGGTGTGTATTTGTTTACCCTCCTTTTTTTCCCCAAGGTAAGTCTTTCCTCTCACAGGATTGGAATGGCTTCTTACACACTACCTAAAAGCCATCATTTCTTTTTCCCTCTCCTTCCCTTCAACCTGAAGAAGCAGCTAGGCTGCGAAAGCTAGAGTTTGTGTGTGTGTGTGTGTGTGTGTTTGTGTGTGTGTGTGTGTGTGTGTGTGTGTGTTTTATTTATTTGTGTTACCATCACTACCTGTGCTCCCTCACCTGGTAAGTAATCTTCATCTACTTTTTACAAAACATTTTTTATATTACATAGGATAACATGTCTTATATAAATTCTAAGGCTAAAAGTGAGTTTTCATGTCAGCACAATCCTATCAAGAGTTAAAGATTAACATTTACTTCCATTAAATTGTGCACAAAGTAAAGCTTTAACGTTTAATGAAGTTCACTTTTTGGTACAGGTAATGGATTAACATAGATAAGTTTTTTTATTAATGGTACCCAGCTCTAAATGTGAACAGCAAACAACAATGTCACAACCAGAAAATAAATTTGTTAGTTCTAGCAGTGGCTTATAAAAGGTTGAGTCCATATGTCCCCACTGGTAGAAGGTGATAGCTGTTCACAAGCAGGATAAATGAGGCAATGTCTAGAAATAGAGTTGACAAACTGTTAACAAACATTAATTTTGTAAAGAATGGTACTGAGAGATGACCCAAATCTTGCTAGACTTCAGAGATCTCCCATTTATTATTGCCTTGAAATAAAAATGTAACAACACTAGTTACTGATGAACATCTTTGTTTAGGTGAATTATTCCCTTCAAACATCCAATAGTGAAACATAAACTGCATAAAAGTCTTTGTAATACAAGCAGCAGTGGCAATGCAAGACTTTAAAATACATGTGGGAAAAGGCATTAGGAGTAATAGCAGCATGGGAATTTGTCATGAGATTGTCTGAGACACTTGACCATAAAAACCACAATCTTGCTTTTGGCAATTACTTTTCTTAACAGCTCAGAGTGAAAGAGGTAGGTGGGCATACTGCACAGTTAGGCTCGATAGAATGAAAGGTGTATTTTGAGTTAGTCAGCTATTGTCAGAAAATACAATAAAGTTATGTAGTGTGTTGACCATTGTATATGCTTGCTAAACTGATCAGTATAACTACTAGGGTAAAAAGTTGTTATCTCATAACACTTGTTCATCTTACAGATGTGTGTTGTCATTGCTTGGCTTCTTTTTACAAATGACACTACTAACAGCTGAAGCAAAGACCAATACCTTTGCTACCTTTTAATCCAGTTAATAATCAAAGCATTGTTTCAGAATGATATTGTATGGGCTCCAAAGAAATAGGCTGTACATCCACCACCATGAATGATTTGAATTTTATCAAATTGGACACTGGCCAATAGTCTAACAGTAGCAGAGGTGCAAGCAGTGTGTGAAGGCAAAATCCTGAGTAAAGTGTCAAAGTGTGATGTGGCATCACACCTTCATAATGGTTTTCACTGTAACAGCAATGAATAAACAACTTCTGTTTACCTATACACATTGTGTACCATGTGGCACAAAATCCTCTTAATAAACATTACACATCAGGGATATAAAACTGCATGCCACCATTTCTAAATAACGTGAATGACGCATACTGCTTTAATGCTGTTTTCCAAATTTTAACATGAAATTAGTATACTTGTTACTTACAGCCTATTCATCAGTTAAATCAATCATGCTTCTCATTTTTCCAATTGGTCCATATGGGCCAATTTAAAAAATACTACATCAAAAGTTTCACAAACTAAAATTTTTAATGTTTTTGGAAACATTGGAAATCATAAAATATATTTTTCCCCTCAATATCCTCATTAATTTGGGCTATAAGGGGTTAATATGACAAAAGTACTGACAGACAGAGGATAAATATATTAGGACTAATCAAAGAAGAGCACGAATATAGATCATCATCCTCATCAGAAACTGCACAGTTACATGGAAAAAATTACAGATGTGCACAGTAAGATATGTATTACATCTGTCTCTAATCAATACAGCCACGTTTACCTTGAAACTCTTTAGTCATTGTCACAGTAGACAGATAAAAACAACTTTGTTATCATAAATAACAAAAGACATGCATGAATTGCAACCATGATCAGTCAACTTTCAAAAATCTACTATGATTTGAGAAACTTCAGGATGAAACCAGCCCATAACTACAAAAACACGCACTGTATTAAAGGGATAGAATAACACCATACTAAAATAAATTATGATTACTGGGTGAACATTAAATACAAAAGTGCTGAAAGTGAAATTCATCGCCCTTTACCAGCCCATTTGTTAGAAGAACAAAATGAACACCCAAAGATGGCAGGGCTTCCCCAGAGCTAGTCATGCCAGGTTAAAAATTTTAAATACAGTGACTGAAGCATTACAAATTATTACTACTTACAAAAGTACAAGCGAGGAAAAAAACAAACCTTCCTGATAATGCAAAGGTATTTATAAATTCAGTAAACACGTAACACAGTAAATTAGTAAGAGTATGCCGAGCACACTATCAGTAATGTAAATGAAAGGAAGGCTGTGTAGACATAGAAAAATGTGAATGGTTCATTTTTTAACAGTTGTGGAAGAAGTGATGGTTTGGCTCTGATTACTGATTTGCAACTGCAGGCTTCACTTGTTTTATTTGAAAACTTCAGCTGCATGTAAAGATACAAGTTTCATCTTATTTTAACTGTAATCATAAGGGACAACGACGGAGAAGCTTGGTCACTTAAGTATAGACCTACCCTGAAATTTTATATGGTATGCACAGCATACCTCACAGGAAACTGTAATAGGCCTACTACTTTTTTTTTCCTGTATGACTACTTAACACCTGCTGATTAGAATGAGTAGACTGGGTAGTCTGCACCAGTTGTTTCTCCTTAATAGATATTTTCATGGATATAGTTTAAATGCTGTCATGATGAAATCCTGCAATACTACTTCCAACCCCCTATTGCACCCCCTAATAGTTGACAGTACAGAAATACCAAAATACGTGTATTTAAAGTCCTACGCAGGATCCAAGTACCGGTTTTTGTTATTCTGGCTTCAAAATTAATTTAATAGCAACGTATTTTCAAAAAACTTTTGATCTCCTATTTCACCCACTTAATGAATGAATTTTCAAAAATACCAAAACACATGTGTTTTTAATTCCAACACAGAATCCAAATCTGTAATTTTGTAGTTCTAGCTTCAAAATTGCCCAAGTGGCTACGTATTTTCAAAACACCTTTCATCCCCTATTTTGCCCCCATAGGGACAGAATATAATAATAATAATTATAATAATAATAATAATAATAATAATAATAATAATAATAACGCTTTTTAAACGACGCCTACAGGTCAATATGAATATCCCCTGCCATTTACAAATTTCTATTATCAGTGGTTTGGGCTCAAAGATAATGAGTCTTTCAGTCAGTCAGTCAGTAAATCAATCAGGACATTCCGTTTTAGGTATGGAGATAATATACTAAGTTAATTTTGGACCATTAACAGTTACTGTAATTAAATAGCAGTAATTAGGCCTACGAGTTTTAAACATAACATGATGAGCATACCCCAAGTTATCTCTTGGGTGGCGCCTATAGCTACAACTGAACCGAGGATTTCGAAACAAGATACCATACAAATTATCAAGAGTCCTAATGGAGAGAGGCTAGTACTAACGCTGCGACAGTTCGCTAGCCTCAAAAATCTGTTTTGTTTGAAATAATTACTGATGCATGAAACATCATATATGAAGCACTCAAGCAGTTTTATTAAGGTGACTGCGATAAACACAATGTCACTAAAAAAAGAGTAATTTAATGTGCAGATGCATGAAACTGCAGCCATAGTGTATTTTATAACTTGTGTTTTATAGTGTTTTTTTTAGTTGGTTAAGGCACAGCATTATCAGAGGAAAAACAATTTTCACTTATTCTCCTCCTGCGTTTAAATTTCATTAAATATATGCAAAATTGTGACATCATATACTACGAATAAAAACCATGGGAAAGAGCTGGTCTTTTGTGGAGTATGTTTTATAATACACTCAGGTGTATAAACTATTGATTTTGATAACAATAAGTCCTCAGACACACGTCATGAAAATATTAAACAAAAGACATAACAAACATGAAATGGAAATTAGAGTTCAACATATTATTAGCAGGTTTCTTACATTACTGGTACCAGCTATGGTAATATTTGTTTTAGCTGTTTAAAAATTGTTTATTCAGTTACATGTTTCGAGGCTGCGCCTCATCCTCAGGATGTTGTGGTGTTACAAAAATATTTTACTGTATGTGAATATTCGTAAAATCTTTGTGCTTGCCAAGCATTTTGTTTTGTTCATTATTTTAATAATCTGTACGATACCACAAGTATGTGTGGGAACTATATTCTTCTATCAAATGAAATACTCTCTTGTCTAACCACTCCATTTCAGAGAAAATCAGTTGCAATATACAAAGACAACAACAACTAATAATAATTCCCACAAGAGAAACAGCACACTGAAGCAAAGTGACTAACCTCTGAAGCTACTGATGAAGCGGAGAGGATGCGATCTTCCTCCGATTCGCCCTGAAAACTTCAGTAATGTTGTGCTTGAAAGCGACAACTAGCAGATCATAAGCAAACTTTTGCAATGCTATTTGCGTACGACCGATCACCGTACACAAAGTGTTTACAGTTCCTATTGATTTTCCATTTCTGACTTTTCATTGGTTGCTTGACTAGCGCTCTGAGGGTGTGGAGGGCATCGTGCAAAAGCCCTTGTCAGATAAGGAACCTTGTTAGAGGATTGTGAAAGTCAGGGATACTGTGTAGTAGTAACACACACACACACACACACACACACACACACACAGAGAGAGAGAGAGAGAGAGAGAGAGAGAGAGAGAGAGAGAGAGAGAGAGAGGGGGGGGGGGGGTGGGGGGGAAGGGATAATGGATAGGTGAGTCGACGATGGAAGAGGGGGAGGGGTTAATGTAGATGTAAGCCACAGGGTGGTGGGAGAGGATATGTTGGAGGGCAAGTTCCCACCTCCGTAGTTCTGAGGGATTGGTGTTAGTTGGCAGTATCCAAATAGCATGTGTGGTGTAACACGGCCAAGATCCCTGGAGTCATGCTGGAGGGCATGCTCTGCCACAGGATATTGGGTGTCCCCCAGGCAAACAGTACGTCTATGACAATTCATTAGCTCAGACAATTGGTATTTGATTGAGGGGAATATGTGGCAGAAGGGCTGGGTCAACTCTGACACCTCTACCTCTACCTACAAACCCCATTCACTTAGTCCAGGCTGCACTACAGAAAATCCTTAAAACCCTAGGTCCCTCACAAGGTCTCACTGCTGCCTCCATAGAACTTCTATCACCTAAACCTCACACCCCGACCTTCTACCTACTCCCTAAAATGCATAAAGAGAATCATCATGGTGAAGAAAGCCTTCTGAAATTCCTTTGCGACCTTAAGTCCTTCTCCAACCTAAAATTCACCTGATCCTTCTCTAAATTTCAAGCCACCTTCCTTGATATTGACCTTCACCTTGCCGAGTCCCACATCCACACCTCTGTCCATATTAAACCCACAAACAAGCAACAGTACCTCCACTTTTTTGACAGCTGCCATCCCTTCCACATTAAACGATCCTTTCCCTACAGCCTACGCATCCATGGAAAACATATCGCCACCAGTAACAAATCCCTCACCACCTACAACAACCATCTGTCCAATGCTTTCTTCTCCCACAAGTACCTTACAGACCTCGTCCACAAGCAGATCTCCCGAGCTGTCCATTCCTCCCCTTCCAACAACAAAGTTCCTAACCCCAGAACACCCAGAAGCATCCCCTTAGTCACCCAGTACCATCCTGGCCTGGTATACCTCAACAAACTGCTCTGACTGGGCTATGACTGTCTCAAGTCATGCCCTGAGATGAGATCATCACTCCAAACAGTTCTTCCCACACCACCCAGAGAAGTCTTCTGACATCCTCCCAACCTCTGCAACATCCTCGTCCAACCTTACAACATCCCAAAACCACCCTCCCTACCTACCTAATGGTTCCTATCCCTGCAACTGACCCCACTGCAAAACCTGTCCAATGCATGCTCCCGCTACCACATAATCCAGCCCCACCACAGGAAAAACATACCCTACTCAATGCAGGGCCTCATGCGAGACAACACATGTCATATATCAACTGACATGTGTTCAATGTGCAGCCTATTATGTTGGTATGACTACCAACAAATTGGCTGAGGATTAATGGTCACCGACAGACTGTATGCCTGGGGATAGCCAATATCCTGTGTCAGAGCATGCTCTCCATCATGACTCCAGGGCCCTTGGCACGTGTTACACCACACATGCCATTTGAATACTGCTAACTAACACCAATCTCTCAGAGCTATGGAGGCGAGAACTTGTCCTCCAACATATCCTCTCCCCCCTGGCTTAAATCTACACTAACCACTCCCCCTCCTCCATCTTCAACTCACGTATCCATTATCCCTTCCTAACCCCCCCCCTCTCTCCCCCCCCCCCACCCCCAAGTAGGAGGCGAGGTACTGGCAGAAGTAGAGTTGTGAGGCGGCATCGTGAGTCGTATCGGGATAGCACAGACGGTAGTGCACTTGCCCACGAAAGGCAAAGGTCCCAGGTTCGAGTCACGGTTCTGGCACACAATTTTAATCTGCCAGGAAGTTTCATATCAGCGCACACTCTGCTGCAGAGTGAAAGTTTCATTCTGAAAATGAAAGTAACTCACTGAAAGGATAGCACACAAAATCAACATCAACCAACCCAAATGAACATATAACTACAGACCCGAGTAATTCATAACACCCTCCACAAGAATGCACCATAAAGTACTACAGCACATCACCTGCAAATAAATGCAACAAAAAAACACCACCCCACAACTTTACACAACACATGACATGGGTCAATATGAGCCACTTTGATCAATACTAAATTTCACTTTGTTAGTAGATCAGCTAACTAGTTAGTCAAAATCAGAAGAAACTGATTTGTGAGGCTTAATAGTGTCAAACTTTGAGAGGCTCCTGGTCTTGTGATGTTCAGCAAAAAACCTGTACCCGAGCAGTGGCCCAATTTAGGTTGAAAATTAGTGAAACAAACTGGTCACGGAAGAAAGGGCACATTTATAATTAAATAAAATGAATGTGGCAATGTTTTTATAATTAAAGATATGTATAATTAAGACAAGTTTAACTGAGAAAAACACATGTTAAGCCCTCTTTGTTCACTACGTAAAGCAAATCGTCAATGTACAAGTAATAAAATATAACAATAACTAAACAAATACATGAGGTACATGAGGTAATAGTGTAATATTCTGCTAATTTGAAATGTTACATATTTATCTCATGTGTTTTAGTCAAAATGTATAAAATATTCTGTCAACAGCTGACGAAACAGTCAGTGAATACAAAAACTAAACAGTCTGCACTATGGTTGAACCTATGAGGAGTAATATGTAGGTACCGCAGCAATTTCAACTGACACCAGAGTGTCCAATTGGTTGCTGCTGACACCTGTGATTCCCCCTCTGTGAAGGAGTTAGTGGGGATTCTGTAGCCATTTGGCTTTTACTTCTCTGTATGCTTTGTGGTGAGCATGCGTATTATTGTTAATCAAAGTACCCACGGATGTACTGCCGGTCTATAGTGTTCAAGGAGCACAATATTTCGGTGACCATACATGTCACCATCATCAGGTGAACTGACGGACTGAGCTCCTGGAAACGCGCCAGCATGGAGATCCGCACGCTACGGTGGCTTGAAGGGAACTGGGTTCTAGCCTGGTAGCGGGCGATTTAAATACCCTCAGCCCGTGGAGTGACCCCTCCATGGTCCGCGCCCTGCGCCGCGGTCGCCCCGTAGAACTGATTGCGACGGCATCTGAGATGACGTCGATGTGAGGGCTCTGTCCGCCGTGGTCGTCACTACATTACGTTTGCTAGATTTACTCTTAATTAACCCAATCGCTGATTCCCAAGCTTTGGTAAGATTATAGCTGCAGTAACGGTTAATGAGGTCGTCACTTGTGTGGATTTTAATGGCCTCTCTAACGACACAGTCCCAGTATCTCGACGTCTGTACCAGAATCCTAGTGTGTTCATACTCCACTGCGTAATTCTCTGACAAACAATGTTCAGTGACTACTGACTTGCTCGGATACATCAATCGTGTGTGTCTCTGGTGTTCAACGCATTGATCCTTGACGGTACACATCGTCTGTCCAATATATGACTTGCCATACTGACACAGAATATGGTACACGCCGGCCTTCCTCAAACCAAGATCAACTTTGGCGCTCCCCACCACTGCACAAATTTTGTTCGGCAGACAAAAGACAGTTCCATCCTGTTGTTTCTTCAAAATGCGGGCGAACTTCCCCGAGAGTGCCGGTATATGGAATGAACGCAGTGCCTACATCCTCCCTCGTGCTTTCATCCATTTACACAGGTTGTGCTGTAGCGGTTGGGCAGAGAGCCCGCTGAATCTGCCACTCTGAGTACCCATTTTTTCGGAATACAGTTCTCAGGTGTTTCAATTCCTGGGTAGACTCTCTGCGTCGGAGATAGGGTGTGCACTATTTTTTAGAGTTTTAAGTACCCCATTACTCTGTGAAGGGTAGTGACAGCTATCTGCGTGTAAATACAGATCAGTGTGCATTGTCTTCCTATACACACCATGACCCAGGGTGCCATCAGCTCTTCTCTTGACCAAGACGTCAAGGAATGGCAATTTACCCTCCGTTTCAGTCTCCATAGTCAATCTGATGTTAGGGTGTATGGAGTTCAGATGTGTAAGGAAGTCAAGGAGTTTATCCATACCATGTGGCCAGATGACGTAATGGAAAAAACAAGTAGGTTTCCATTCAGATGATGCCAAGACTCCCTCCTTGAAATTCTCCATGTACAAATTTACGACCACAGGGGAGTGTGGGCTACCCATGGTGACTCCCTCCGTTTGCTAATAGTATTTGCCATTGAAAAGAAAATACATGGAGGTCAAGACATGTCTAAAAAGTTCGGTGGTCTTCTCATCAAACTTCCGACCAACCAATCAAATCTAGTGACTCTCAAAGGGGCACCCTTGTAAACAACGAAACTACGTCAAAACTCACCATTAAAACTGACTCACCCAGCCTGAAGCTGTTAAGGCGTTTAACAAAATCCACAGAATTACGGATGTGATGAGGGCATTTACCCACATAAGGACTTAATATTCCCATCAAGTATTTGGCCAACAAATATGTTTATTGTTTTTATATGTATGTGTACAGAGTAGGAGGTTCTGTATGGGTACTGTATCTAGTCTTGCCCTAGGTGGGCATGATGTCAGTTGTGTTGGGTAAGAATGGAATTGGAGATGATTGCAATGAGTTTCTTCTTTGATCTAAGGATCAAAGATGGTCAGGGGATGCTAGTGTTTATCATAGGACATGTCATACTAACCAAAGGACAATCTAGAGCAACTCTCTTAGAAAGCCCTTGCCAGATCTTGGAAATGCTCTTTCAGGAAGGAAATTACCACAGAAACATGCAAGTTGGCTGTAGGATAAGTATTGGGCAGGGGAAGTGCCCTGTTGAGGCAATGGTTCTACATTATTTGGAGTTTTTCCAGGCGATTCCTTGGCTGCATACACCCATGAAGGGCATGGGACAGATCAAGGATAGGAACAGTCGGATTGGTTGATGTCCCGAGGCTTTATACGTAGCAATTTGAACCAGCAATGGAGCTTCCAATTGATATTTGAGCCAATGAGATGCAGTTACTTCTAAGTCAGGGTGCAAAATTTACAGTCACCATTGGCAACCGAAAATTGCCACTTGGTGATCTCGGCTTACATATAAATTTTAGTTTCTGAAAGCATTGGAGCTACATTCAGGATTTGGAAAGGTAAACAGTAATTATATTAATGAATAAGACAAGCATTCATTTCCAAATAGTTGTATTTTCAATTTTTTAATGTTCTTTCTCAATATTAGCACAAACAACAGATCCCATTAAACTCCAGTTTTGTTTTGATATCATGGCTACTGTACCTTCTACACACAGTTTAGGTTTATTCAGACAACTGCTGGTTAACACAAATGTTGAGATCTGTGTATAAACTGAGCCCTTTCCTGCTTCTACATCTACAACCATACTCCGCAAGCCACCCGACGGTGTGTGGCGGAGCGTACCTGGAGTACCACTATCGATTTTCCCTCCTATTCCAGTCAAGTATTCGCGGAAAGAAGGATTGTTGGTATGCCTCTGTCGGGGCTCTAATCTCTCTGATTTTATCCTCATGCTCTCTTCGAGAGATATACGTAGGAGGGAGCAATGTCCTGCTAGACTCCTCAGTAAAGGTATGTTCTCGAAACTTTGATAAAAGCCCGTACCGAGCGACAGAGCATCTCTCCTGCAGAGTCTTCCACTGCAGTTTAGTGATCACCTCCATAACGCTTTCATGATTACCAAATGATCCTGTAATGAAGAGCGCTGCTCTCTGTTGGGTCCTCTCCACTTCCTATATCAATCCCAACTGGTACGGATCCCACACCGGTGAGCAGTATTCAAGCTGTGGGCGGACAAGTGTACTGTAACCTACTTCCTTTGTTTTCAGACTGCATTTCCTTAGAATTCTCCCAATGAATCTAAGTCTGGCACCTGCTTTACCGACGACTGATTTTATATGGTCGTTCCATTTTAATCCCTCCTAATGACTACTCCCAGATAATAGACTTCTGTCTACTTGAGGTGTGGCCGTTTCCTGTATAACCAATAACAGCTAGCAACCTGATTAGCAGACTCTACTAGGATTCAATGCCCTCCCCTCCCCTCTCTGATGCTCCCAAGTGCCAGATTTTTGAATGTGCAGAGCTGTCTTCGTTAGAGTAGGGTTAGACTCACGTGATTCGTGTTTTTATTTGTGGCGAACTCTTAAAAGTCTTGAAAGCTGTTGTAATTCCCACATTAGACTATTTCATAATAAATTGTACGGTAAGTATTTTTCCTATAAAACACCTTTACACATCATCAGCTGATTAATTCAACCAGAAATGTCAAATACTAAATACTAAAACAGTGTACAGGACTTGGTTGAAGACAGCTACACAAAAATGAACATTGAAGGTATTGTCCAAACAACAAAGTTGTTAGACTGACAGGTGACTTCAGGACTCAAATTTTACACCCTGTTCTAGGTGCATCATTCCATGTCAATTCAGCACAGCAAAGTAACATTTTCAACCTGACCATTTCAGATTTCTTTCAAATTTGGTGCTTTCAGTGACCCAGATAAGAGATGGAAAAATACCAATTTGCAGGACTGTATTACTACTGTGAAGAAAGTTGGAGGTCTGGAAAGTTTGGAATTTGTGCAAAATTTACATGCATGTCTCAACACAAAATACTGTAATTCTGGTTCTAATTAACTTACAGCACTGAAAATAGTACCATTGAAAAGCTAATGAGTAGGTCTTTACACTGATATGGCACATGGAGGTTTCTGAATATTTTTATTCTAAAAGTCACTGACCTTGACTTTTGACCTTTAATATCTCAAACCACACCATCTTCAAATTTTCTGGAAAATTTTTTTTATAGTTCCATTATGTTACTACAAATATGGTAAATATCAAGAGGGCATACCAAAGGCATCATACACAAAAATTGTTTTGTCAGCATCAATAAACTACCAAAATGAAGGTAACTTAGATATTTGAAACACAAATTATGATAACATACATTCCGTACGTAATATTCGACTAAAATATGGTTTGCATTATTATAATGGTATTATGAACAATTTACATTACAATTTTAATGAAAAGGCAATGAAAAAAGTAAATTGTTAAAGTTCGCTAGATCGGATGCAGGGAGATTGTACTGTCCTTTCATATGGTGTCATTGGATCGACTCTTGTAACAATGTCACATTTTCTGATAACACAAATGTCTGGTTTGGCAGGAAACACAAATGACAGACAGTCCATGTGGATTCAAGAAATTGACCTTTACTTCATCTGTTTCTCCACAAGTTTGTAAGACATATGCAACCCACCAATGATTGTCATACACACAGGCATGAAATCCATGTATATCTGTTAACTGCATTTCATTTGCCATAGCAATCACTGACTCTTCTCTACTCAGTGAAGAAGCAGAATATGTCTCCATCCTTACTAAACCTTTGTTAACAGGTATTACACAATGAAGCTGATGGGTTCCTGAAATTGTCCTTGTATTTTTGAAATGTCGTTTCAGTTTGGCTGAATCTTTATTATGATGGGAAACCGATGTATAATGTAAGATACACGAAGGAATACTTTCCTTGCACCATTCAAACAACTGTCTTTATGTCAGAATATGATTTTTATTAGGTCACTTGAGGCTTGCAAGTCTTGTTAATCTCTCTACAGTCTCTACTACTCCATCAGAAGGTCCTTTACCATGCTCTGCAACAAAAAATGCCATTCTAGTGGAACATTGAAATCTTCATGATAGGACAGATTCATAAAGTTCTTTCTGTTTTTGTATTAGGCAGCACATCCATCTGGAAAGTAATAAATGTGCTTTCAATTTGAAAACTAACATTTTAAGAAATTGATAAATTTTTCAGTAAAGAATAAACATACACTGTATCATGCTGAAGGCAGACAGATATTTCCATGTATGATACATGTCATATTTCATTAGTGCTTGCGTCTCTGTAGTAAGCTACAAATGGGTAAATCGTAGCCTGTGAATTATTCCAGTGGAATCCTTGTACCTCAGCCTGAATGGTTAAAGAGTAATTTTCTGCAAAGTCATAAAGAAGAAGAGGCGAGGTACTGGCGGAAGTAAAGTTGTGAGGCGGCATCGTGAGTCGTGTCGGGGTAGCTCAGTGGTAGAGCGCTTGCCCGCGAAAGGCAAAGGTCCCAGGTTCGAGTCCCGGTTCCGGCACACAATTTTAATCTGCCAGGAAGTTTCATAAAGAAGAAGATACTCATTTACTTTGAGAACTTCTTTAGTGATTTTACAGAAATGTGACTGCTGCTGGGAGATAAATGAGTGTTCCAGCAGCTGTTGTCACCTCGATGTCAACACCTCGATGAAATCATCTGTTGACTTTGTTATAGCCTCTAGAATTACCCTGCTCATAGTTAATTAATTTCGCCAATGCAGTTCTCACTAAACAGATTATACATATCATCAATTAGTCTTGTCACACTTGGACAATAGGATCATCAACCTAAGAAACATGCAGGTAGTGCAGGATTGCATGTAACAAATGCTACACAGTGCTTGTATGATGGTAATGTGCGTTCTTGACACTTTGTTAGTGCTTTCAGTTTACACCCTTCAATCTCTCTCTCTCTCTCTCTCTCTCTCTCTCTCTCTCTCTCTCTCTCTCTCTCACACACACACACACACACACACACACACACACACACACACACACACACACACCAGTGTGTCCCACTAGCATTGGCAAGAACACAGTGCTTTGGCCACAACTCACAAATTTTGAGAATGCAATATTTATATCTAGGTATTTATCTTTGAAATAGGAATACAGTTCCTTAAGGTTGTGCAAAACTAGCTGCTTCTGCTTACTTACTGTACCAGTACTGTAATCCCATTTTCTTTCACAGACACAAAGTCTTTTCTTCCTGGCATCATACAGCTCATGTCATGATCACAGTAAAAATCATGCACACACTGAACAGTTTTCTCACATATGTCTTACCTGCCTTTGAGTTTTGTGTCACCAATATACCATGTTCTGCTACTAACTGTTTTGGTTTCCGTATCATGTAATCTGAAGCAGAAAATTTTTTCATAGTTTTCCTTATACAACTCTTTGGAAGTACAAATATATGATACGAATATTAAGACAAAAAATTCCTAGCAGGAAAAATTAAATATAAAAAAATAGACGAAGATTACTCACCAGGCGAAGGAGCACAGGTGTAACAGCATCACAAATAAATAAATAAATGAATACACAAACGCAAGCTTTCGCAACCCAGTTGCTTCTTCAGGCAGAAGGGTTTTAAGGAAGGGGGTAAGGAGCCATTCCAATCCCGGGAGAGGAAAGACTTACCTTGGGGGGAAAAATGAAGGGTAAACAAATGCACACACACCCACTCATTCACACAGACACAGGTACACCTAGGCAGACATAGGAAGTACAGTTAGACTTTGAATTTTGTCACACATACAGACTGAATTGTGAAACTTATTATTCCGTTGGACAATGATTTCACTTTCTCCATTTTCATTCTCTTCTTTTACCAATTGTGCCACATAATAACACTTCAACACAGAAGCTATTTTTTTTTTCAATTTTCGCTTTGGGTACTTTTTCTCACTCTGAAGCCCCTTTCTTCACAGGAGATTCACCTAAATACTGAAGGCTGCTATTTACAGAATCAAGTGCCAGAGCTGAAGCTACTTCATCTTCACTTAAATCTTCTCTGGAAGTACATGGCTCAACTGAGTAAAATCTGCAGTGCTTGTTGGGATCTCTAATAATTTCTTTCTACATTTACTGCAAATTTTTCCACCTAAAAATACATTAGGACATTTCTTTATCATCCACTCCTGAACATTCCTTAAACTTTTCTGCACTCTTGCATGACTTGCTTCCCTAAATGGATTGCAACAATAGAATTTTGAATTTTTTACAAATTATTACTAAATGTTTCGGCATAACTGTAGACTGGGATACCACCAATCTGCTTTGACCCATGACGTCATCACAATGTTGGAAAACCAGTATATGGAATATCTTAATACTTCTGTATTGTAGATACAAATAATCTATAGTTATTATAGATAACAAAATGTACCATTGATCACAGGTCTCAGCCCAAAAATTCGCACCTTCGGTGCTTACATATGAAAACAGAATCTCTTGGTTAACCTACACCTAATCATTAGAGAAGCTACAGATCACTTTTTAAACACAAAACATTAATCTGTTTTGTTTGTAAACAAACTATTGTCTTTATCTCAGCCACCACAATCACTCACACCTTCTACAAACATGCACGCTCCTCAAAACTACCGGGCTGCGGTGACGTCATGGGTCAAAGCTGACGGGCGGTATCCCCATCTACAGATGAGCCAATGTTTCTTTACAACACATGTACACAGCAATTTGATTAAACAACCCACAGCCATAAAACAGTCTAATGGTGATTAGACAAGTCTCTGTGATTAGCTGTTCAAAGCTAGAAATATTACAGAATTTGTCAGAATAAAAGTAACTGCTATTGGCTGGTTTTCTAGAAAAAATAAATAAATAAATAAATAAATAAATAAAAATAAAAATGGATCTAGACTACTTGCTACTTACTGCATGTTGATGGTGTACTTCAGTTGACAAAATATTTTTTTGTGAATGATGACTTTGGTGTGTCATGTTGATATTTACCATATTTATAGTAACATAATGGAACCATGAAATATATTTTTTTCCAGAAAATTTGAAGATGGGGGTGTTTTGAGATATTCAGGGTCAAAGTCAAGGTCCATGACCTTTAAAATAAAAATACCCAGAAACCTGTGAAGTGGCATATCAGTGTAAATGTCTATTCATAAGCTTTCCTATGGTACCATTTCCATCACTGTAACTTAATTAGAACCAGAATTACAGTCTTTTACGTTTAAATGGACACATGTTTTTTTGCAACTCTTATCTGGGTAATTGCATGCACCAAATTTGAAAGAAATCTGAGTGGGTCGGGTTGAAAGGTGTGTTGAACTGACATGGAATGACCCAGGTATATCTTTGGGTGACTTCTATGCAAGTGTTAAACAGCATAGCACTTTTTGGAAGTATGTATTACTGGAGTAATCAATAGATGTCCTGATTATTTAGCTCTTGAAGGCGGCAGGGCATGCAGTTATCACAAACCCAACACGCCTTTTATTATTAGCTATAATTAAATACCAATTAGTGGCAGATAAGGGGTAAAAGTCTTCAAACAAAAAAATTCAAAGAAAAGCAGTATTGTAATATTACAACAAAGCATGTTGAGTAAAAGTCTTGTGTTTCAAAGACAAAGAATGGTAGGAAAGCAAGGTTGAATCTTACTACATTATATTTTTCAACCTTCATATTTGCGGAAGATTCCATAACCTAACCATTCATTTAATGGAAGAATATTCTGTATTAACCAAAGTTCAATCACAAATGAAAACACTTTCTCTCAGGAATTACTGTTTAAGATTTAGTACCTTCTGATTACAATAGCCTGGTCTGTAGAGTCTTGCAGATTAACTATAGCATCAGACTTTAAAACAGGTTAGGTCAGGTTCAAATTTCTGAAACGTGCTTTCTGTAGAATACATATACTAATAATATGAGTCACTGTTGCAAGTCATCCAAATATCATCTCGCAAAAACCCCAAACCAGAGTCGCTTTAATTTTAACAGTAAAAATTCATCCTCATCTCCACTCAGTTACGTGAAGGTAACACGCCACTGACTGTGTTGCCAACATATGAATGATATGAAAATGCCACAGATGCCACCTCTGGCACTATTCTAGATCATCATCTTAAATGAAATCTATATATATACACCATATCCAGAACAATAATCATTTCCAAAGACAATTCAGTGTAGGAGTGCACTATAACCACAGTTTATGACAATAACAGTTACCTGGAAACTTTAATTTTGTGTTGTGAGTAACATGTTTTTAGATTTGTATTTACCATGAACTTGCAGACTGAACTAACTGTAAGATGATAGAGAACGGAAGTTAATCCTGTGTGAAAGATGCTTCCACATTTTTTCAGAAAATTGTGGCAAGTATGCTGCACTACTGACCCCCACTGTTACAATACAGGGCATGCAGTTTCACTTTTTACAGCTTTCTTTGTGCAGTAGCTTTAGTGTACAATGCGTGCAGGTCTTGACTGTATTAGCTGCAGAAAGAAAAAAGAAAAAAATTGCAACTAAAAGAAAGTGAAATGGTACTGTGATTAATTCTACAAGGGGAACCTTTCATCATGTGTGTGCTGTTGTATCTCAACTTAGCTCATATGACAATAAGCATGAGAAAACACTTTTGCACTATGCTTATAGTGAATAAGAGATCCATCTTACTTCTACAAGGTTTTATTCCTTCTTTCTTTGTTCTCACGTGTTAATATACACACTGATGAATACTACAAATATTCAAATGTTTGTAAATCTATTGGACCAAACTGCATGGTGATCAGTCCGTAGCTTACAAACTACTTAAAACTAGGTAAACTAACGTAAGGACAACACACACACCCATGCCCAAGGGAGGACTCTAACCTCCCTGGTGAGCAACCGCACGCTCCATAGCGAGACGCTTTAGACTGCTCGGCTACTCCACCGCGGCGATAAATACTACCTTACTAGTAGATTTTGTTATGCCTCAAGCAAGCAACAGAACTTTAATACTGATGAGAAATGTCCTTTCACTTATTGTAAGGCTGTCTCCACTTATTTCTTGAGATTGTATTAGCGGATGCAATGTATCCAAAGAAAAGTATTGTTTAACCATCATTCTTAAAAAATTTCACTGACAGGACTATTACGGTATCAAACTTTTATATAGCAACATGAACTCAGGATATTACTCAGTTGGTTAACACATTATTTCATTATGACCCATGTGTTCCATCTCTGGTGTGAATATTCATCTAAACATGCTATGCTGATCATGAAACCCTGTTTCAGAATAGACTGAGAAAATCACTCATTCTAAATTTGCAGTTTTGATGCAAAGTAACAAAAAGATAAGTGTGGGAATGTGGGAGAGTTTTGGGCAGGGACATTCTAAGTGGAAAAACGAAAAATACATACTAGCCAGAAAAAATGCGTTCTATAAAACAAGCCATAACCAAAACAAAGGAGAAAAGACAAAAACTATATCAAACTTCAACTGACCTCTATTACACCTCAAATGAAACTCTAAATAAACGACAAAAAAAATTTACAAGTGTTGGACCCATCAATTAACCTATAACACACCTCAATTGAAACTCATTATAAAAAACGATCACCACAGCAACAAAATAAGGCAGAAAACTGGTATCTGACACTTCAATTGACCTATATTACACCTCAAAAGAAACTCAAGTTATCAAATTACCCCCCTCCCCCCTAAATGATGAATAACAGAAAAGAAGACATTATTTTACAATGCCATTCCACCTATCTGCTTTGACTCATGACAATATTTGGTTAAAGTCTCGATCTGCTACGTACGTGACGTGGTCCGATAGTGTTGGCAACAGTCGCTGTGGATGCTGGGATGAATGACGGCTCACAATGATTACTTGATGTATAAATGAACGTGTTAACATAATGCTCCAGGGTCATTCCATGTCAAATCATCCAATAAATCTAGGTTTTGTAACCCTCCATCTAAGATATCCACAAAACTTTGCATATCTGCATATACTTACAACGTAAGAACATATCCAAAATGTTTTTGTTCTCAGACTAAAACTTTACTTTATATTTAATTTTCAGTGTAGTGATGTTCCGATAATCTGGCTCTGCGAGAATGTCCACACAAAGACAGACTACAGAAATACTCATAACTCAGGTCTTTATGAAGCTTTTTATTTGAATTTTTTGCAGATGTTAAGAGGGGCATGTAGTTAAAAGTAATGTAATTATTTAAGCAGTAAAGTTTCAAAGAAAATTACAAAAAATATTAATTAATGTCACTTTCCAGTTTCTGGAAAAATTACAAGGATGTTGAAAAAAGCTTATAGGCCTATCACATTTCTCCAACCTGCTGGGAACCTAGTTTTGGTCTTAAACAATTCCCAGGATAGCAGGCTTTCTAATAAACTACAAATACTAATAGATATCCTATGATTGGACACACAAATAAATCAGAAATCAAAAAAACTTTTTATTGTGATGAAAAACAGCAACTTTGCAAGTAAGTTCATCCAAGCTGGATCCCACTGTCTCAGATACAGGGGTATCATGTTATACTTAAATATGTTATTCTAGACAGACTAAGTATGATAAATTTATTTCATTCTATTAAATCAGTATCACATTTATCTGTGCAGCTAGCAATCTGATTCCTACAGTAATTTGCGTGGAACATGTACAGTAATTAAAACAAAGCAATAATCATTGGCAAGAAACAATCACTTGCAAGCAACAATCAGTCCATTTGGACTCAGTTGGCCTTCGTCTTCCTGTGAGACAGGTCATATTTGTTTCTGGTGCTGCCATTTTCCAGTCTATTTCTAATGAAGTATTTTTTTAATGAAGTAGTGCTCAGTCAATTACAATGGAAAGTGTAAAGTCATGTAGTGTTGTAAAATTACTTAAAACACCATGTCATTTGATGACCTACAGTAAAAACTCTAAAAATTTTCAGAGCTGAGTGAAGACCAACAAGATTTACCGGTAATTTTGCTATGGTCCAATATAAACATTGCAGAAGACCGAGAAAGAACTATATGTGGATATCACAGATATTATTACTTAAAAGTATTCGAAAGCCATGAAAGAACTTCTTGTGATCCTTTCAAAATACACAGACAGTCAGTTAAAAACCCTTGAGGTCAGTAAGCTTAGCTATGTCAAAATCACTAAGAACTAAGAGAATCTATGTGAAAACAGGCCAAAAAGTGTGTACAACTTGTCGTAAGATTTGTGAACAAAAAACAGAAATCAGTGACATAGATGAAAGTGATGCAGATGACCCAGAGGTGACATTTCATGAATCAGGACTCAAAAGACTAAGTATTGAGGATGCAAATAAAACTTTTGGTGATTTGGGATGCTCTCCCTTAAAACTTCATTCCATTCCAAATCACAGGAAGGCCTCATATAGCAAACGGAAACTAGAAAAAGTGAAGCGTGTGTTGGAAAATAAAGTGTACCGGGCATTAGATTGCAGTGTTGAAATTTCTGACAGTAGGGATGGTAAAATAGATGATGAAGTTGTTAAGAAAGCCAAATATTTTGATGACATGATACTGTTAATGAAAGAAAAAGTGGCTAGTGTAAGGCAATCTGCAAAAATTCAAGTTTTAACTTTAGCTCCTCCCTCTTGGTCAAAAGAAAGAATAATATCAGAACTCAATGTTAGTGAGTATGTAGTTTGACAGGCAAGGAAACTGAAAAGAGAAAGGGGTATTTTATAAGTTCCTAAACCAAAAAGAGGTAAAATTATCTCTGATGAAATTATGAAGTTTGTCGCAGATTTTTACCAAAATGATGAATATACTCGAATGTTACCAGGAGCAAAAGATAAAAATAGCATTCAGAAGAAAATGCAAAAAAAGACTTATCCTCTGCAACCTAAGGGAACTATATTCTTGTTTTAAATGGGAGCATCCAAACATTAACATTGGTTTTTCTAAATTTTGTTCAGTGGTGTATTTTAGCTGGTGCTGCAGGCACTCATTCTGTGTGTGTGTGTCTGTAGTATCCACCAAAACGTAAAACTGCTTTTGGATGTGGGGCACATTGAAGAAAGATAGAGCTTATAAAATTTCTTGTGCGTGATAACCAATGTGACTCTGAAAACTATGACTGCATATTTAATTTCCCAGTGAGGAAAAATTGTTAGAATTTTTTAAAGGAAAATTAGCTTACAAAAATGATGACAAAGACAATGTTGAGTACAGCCAGTGGATTAACATAGACCATCGGACCAAATTGGTAAAGCAGTCTGCAACTGTTGATGAATACATCGACTTCTTGGTAACACAATTACAGGCACTTAAACTACATTCATATATACCTAAGTGTCAGGCAAGATCCCTAAAAAATTTGAAAGAATATCTAACCCCTGAGACAACAATTCTGTTAATGGACTTTGCTGAAAACTACACATTTGTATTTCAGAATGAAATACAGAGTTACCACTGGTCAAGAAGCACCTGTACAATCCATTTTGTTTGTGTTTATGTGATAAATGAGGAAAATGGATTGGTAATAGTAAACCACTGATTTATAAGTGATGATATGGAGCATGCTGTGGGATTTGCACATGCTGTTCAGACAGAAATGGTAAAGTGGCTGAGTGTGCACTAGCCACAAGTCACAAGTCACTGCATTATTTCACTGATGACTGTGCTGCACAATATAAAAATAGAAAAAGCTTTAAAAACTTGTGTGAACATAAGTGATTTTTCTGTCAATGCTGAACATTCCTTTTTTGCTACTAGCCACGGTAAATCTGTGTGTGATGGATTGGGAGGAGCCGTAAAAGTGTGTTGAGAAAAGCTAGTCTTCAACTAAATGATGATGTACAGATAACAACTGCATCTGGTGTTTACAACTTCTGCAGTGCTAATATTGAAAAATGTTTCTTCCACTTCTTCGATAAAAAACAATGGCTAAACTGCAGAGTTAGTTGCAAATGTTGGCAACACTACAGCAGTTAACCATAGAGCAGGTATATGTTATATTTATTTTGTGAACGGAAGGAAACAGTGATCATTTTAAGTCAAAGTTCAGTTAGGTATAGGTTAAACAAGAAGTTTTTTTTAGCATGTGAGGGCGCGTAGCGCCCGAATCTCTGGTCCAGAAACGACTGATTTACAGTTGCCAACATATGCGCCATGCTAAAATCATGGGCAACACACTCTGCAGTTTTACCAAAACAACATAGATTTCCTCCGCAAAAACCTTGAGAAGAGATTTTTGACAACCCGCACAATACCTGGTATCATGAATTTTCACCATTACAAACCACTTCCTGTGATTCATTAGAAATTAGAAGAGTAACTTTTTCTGAAATGTGTTCCTTGATATTCTCATTCAATGAAAATGTCTTGCAATGGACACACTCCCGTCCTCAACAAAACACATTTGTAGCTGCTGTATACAATGACAGATGGTATTTTGCCTCCATCACGAATATATGCAATGAAGAACAAGATGCTGAACTACTTTTTCTCACCCACCTGGACCTGCAGTGTCATTCTTGTGGCCTGAGAAGGAAGACGCTTGTTTTGTGCCTTGGGAAAACATTTTATGTACTGTTGGTATACCTGAATCAAGTTCATTAGGAAGAGTGTATTACTTTAATGAAAATGATGTGAAGTTAACACAATCAAATTTGTCACAGTGGATTAAAAAAGAGATGCTATTAAAGCTTCCACTTGAGAACTCAATCTCCTCTGCTGAACAGGTACATTTAAAAAAAAAAATAATTTATCTATTTTGTGTAATTGATATGTAAATAGGCTTATTTTATATCCCTAAATAAAGTTAACCGTATTAATGAAAATATTTCCATTAAAATACAACTGTTGGCTCTGTACTTTTATTGTTTTAACAAATAAGACATGTCATAAAGCTTATTGGTCAACATGTTTTTTTTTTTTTTTTTTTTTTTTTTTTTTTTTTTTAAATGTCCTTCAGAACAAAGATATGAAATAGTTTATTATATAAATGATTGCTACTGTCAGTCAAAACCCATGCTATTTTTTGTTTGTAATCATATCATATATTTGAGTCTCAATAAAAAAGGCCTAGGAGTAACAACTCAAAGTATTTTGCATATTTAAGAAAGCAGTGTATGGGCCATAACAACTGGTGTTGATTTCCTATATTCCCAGAAGTTGAGCAGAGTTATAAAAATTTGAAAATTAGCTATGTCTCTTTTTTCTCCTTGAACTAATGTAATCTAAATGGCAAGCTTCAGTCTTGATGTTTATGTATGGTGTTTTTTTTTTAATTTTATTTTATTTATTTATTTTTTTTATTTTATTTTATTTTTTTTTTTTGTTGTTGAAATTTTAAGATTTTTCTATCTCAAAAACTATGAAATATGTGGAAGAAACTTTACACTGTTTGTTATCATGTCAAAAGTAACAAATAAAAAATCATGAAAATATGGTGCAGCGGGTTTCAGCTTGGATGAACTTACTTGAAAAGTTGCTTTTTTCATCACAATAAAAAGTTTTTTTGATTTCTAATTTATTTGTGTGTCCATTCATAGGATACCCATTAATATTATTATTTTATTAGAAAGCCTACTTTCCTGGGAATTATTTAAGACCAAAACTAGGCTCCCAGCAGGTTGGAGAAATGTGATATAAGTTTTTTTCAACACCCTTGTAGTTTTTCCGGAAACTGTAAAGTGACATTAATATATTTTGTAATTTTCTTTGAAACTTTACTGCTTAAATAATTGCAAGACTTAACTATATGCCTCTCTAAACCTCTGCAAAAAACTCAAATAAAAAGCTTCATAAAGACCTGAGTTTCTTTAGTACGGAACCACTTCACGAGGACATTCTTGCAGAGCTACATTATCGGAACATCACTACATTGAAAATTCCATGTAAAAAAAAAGTTTTTGTCTGAGGCCAAAAACATTTTGGATATGTTCTTATGTTGTAAGTATAAGCAAATATACTTACGAGACTGTGGGTGACATGACCCGGGTCATTTGACATGGAATGACCCCCCCAATGATTTTATTTTTGAAATGAATCACAGGATTCGAATGTAGAATACCGCATACTACAGTGCCACGTTTCTCCACTTGTACTGTTAAAAAAAAAAAAAAAAATGTTCAAATGTTTCTATAGCTTATGGGACTTAACTACAGGGTCATCACTCCCTAAACTCACAAACTACTTATGAACTAGCTAACACTAAGGACGGCACAAATATCCATGCCCGAGGGGGGATTCGAACCCCCGACCATAGTGGCCGTGCAGACCGTGACTGGCGCGCCGCAGTGCCCTCGACCACTGCGGCTGGCACACATGTACAGAACTGTCTTTCTGTTCAGATTTAACACTTTCTTGTTACGTAAATCGAAAGGTGTGTGTCCGTCAAATTATACGAATTACCGGTACTGTAATTTCTTCAACGTTCATAATTTTTCTTCATTTCCAATACTGGCCGGCGATTTATCACTTGCCTTGTTCGTAAATTGAAAACTGTTTGTTTTTGGCGTAGATAATGATTTACTAAAATTGTTTTACCACCTAAGAAGAATTTGGACTGATGTGAACACGGAACCAAACAACCTGTATCTACTCTAGGACCACAACAAAACGCACATGTTATGGTATCGTGAACACTGAAATCGCTGTTTAGTACAATATTTTGAAGATAAACGGTCACTACCCAGGCGGGAAAAGTCTTTTGAAACTTAACCAGTAACGGTGATGCCTATCTTGCCTCTCTTCCACACTTTGTATGTCATACTAATGCTTCCTGCTAAATATAATCGTGAGAGTGGAAAATCGGTAACGCTTTGCATCATGTAAACAGCACTTCCGGGCGGTGTAATTGGCCTCGTAAAATGATTTAGAATCACTTGATTACTGTTTCGTACAGATCATAAAATACATAAAACATGCTATACTTGCTCTATGGGTGACAGGTTCTTGTAAGTATCCTTGTCCGTTCAGAAAAACAGGATTATCCTCGTAAATTAAAGATTTAACATTAAATTATAGCTGGGCCATTCGAAGTGTATTCTCCCTTGTCATTGGCAACTCGAAATCCTAACAAAGCCAAACATTAACAATAAGAAACGAATAAATAAAGCAGAATAATTGCACAACTAATCCACGAACAAAGCCACACACTCACTACCGAACCAAAACACAAAGCACATAATTTCTAGCAGCACAGCACGCCCAGTACAAAATATGAAAGTAACCGTACGACATGTAACGACGACAAATCATTCGAAATACATGCCACCACTAATTACTCACGCCACCTGTCAACACCAACAATCAATACACATTTCAAAACCACAGCGCGGTGATAACGTCACACACCACAACACGCCGACCATCGGTCACCGAGCAGCCGTGCTACGTGGATGTGCGAGGAGCGCTACGTCGCTCTTATGATATAGTGCCGCCGCGCGTCAAAGTACAGTTGTCGAGGTCTATAGGGCCGAGGTAGATGATAGGAAAGAAGCTCGATGGATAGCACAGGGAATGATGAGGACCCAGGGCCTCGTACGCAAGCGGATGACAAACAAGCAGTCGACCACTCGCAGTGCGTACGTCCGCGGTCCTCAAGGCCAGAACCAGAGACAGAGTCGGCGCAAGCCCAAGTGCCGCTCCGTGCGAGCTGCTAAATTGCCGCCCCCCCCCCCCCCCCACACACACACATCCAATTTCTTTCTCTCTCTCCTTTTTTTTTTTTTACCAAACGTTTGTGGAATTTTATTTAAACAAGTCTGTAGGAAATGTCAACAATCAATCGCAATTTTTGTATTTATTTCTCATATCTTCCTAGGTTTCGGCCACTGAGTGGCCAGCCTCGAAGCTTTTAATATGTGCTTACATCTAAACCGTTATCTTGACAGTTACGTTACGTTCAGCATGACGGTATAGAAATAAACAGAACTCAAAGCACTGAGAATAGCCACACTGTGCCCGAAAGATAAGAACAAAAATTGTGATTGATTGGTGACATTCTCTACAGATTTGTACAAAACAGTCGCTGGGCACCAGCTCAAAAATGGGTCAAACCTGATTGAAGAAATCTAGCTAATTTTAATAAGCCTTGAGAATTTACAAAAATGTTCAAATGTGTGTGAAATCTATAACTGTATGATATACTGTTCAGAAGATGAAGTCATAAGAATTGAGCCGCGTGAAATAGAATTTTTTCAAAAAATCTTCAAATGTTTGTAGAGCTTATGTGACTTACAAACTACTTATTAACTAGCTAACACTAAGGACGCCACAAATATCCATGCCCGAGGGGGGATTGGAACCCCCGACCGTAGTGGCCGTGCAGATTGTGACTGACGCGCCGCAGAACGCTCGGCCACCGCGGCCGGCCGAAATAGAATTTCAGGCCGAATTTCACTACAGACGCAGATGAAACGGTCACAGAGTTGGGCGGAAGACAATGGAGAGAGGAAGAATAAGGTGATGGAGTAACATAATAATGCAATAAATACACCACCAGGCATCGACGGCTGCTATTGCTAGTTAGTCCAGTCAATGAATGCATTCTAGAGTGCATGGAATATGCGAGAATTTTTGACTTCAGGACTTTGTTAGGGATAGTTAGGAGGTGAACATACTAAAAGTCCCCGCCCCTGGGATGTGAGCTAAAGCGGGGAGGGGGGTAGAAAGGTACCATTTTTTGGTTATCCGCTTATATCTCGAAAACGGTCGGCTTTAGGAAAAAATTATTCCAAATAAAAATGAAAGATTATCGAATTTTCTATAAAATTGTTTCTATACATATACGTAGAATTCCCAACGGTTTTCGAGATATACGTTATTGCAAATAGACAATTTCAGAAAATATCATCTTTACCTCACTAATTTTGTCAAACATTTACTTCTAGTGACTCACTCGATCGTTTCACAAAAGATTTGTCTGAAATAAAGTTGTAGAGCATTAAATTTCCTTCAATTTGATATGCACATTTGCTACCTAATCTTCAGCCTACCAAAAGTTACATAATATATATGATGTGCACTCAGTTTGGATGTCCCTCCATAAACGAGTGTTTTTACCTTATGAAACATGCTAGCATGGTAAATAACAGTTTAACAATGACAAGAAGGTACTTGCAATTGAAACAGAACACCTTTTTATAAATGTAGCTTTTCTAATAATATTATGAATCATACAATTAAAGTATTTACAAGCACTGAAAGTGATTCAGGATGAAAAAAATTGCATTGATCGCAATATCTTCGTTTTTCTGAGGCGGAGGAGTTGAGGCTCATTTATTGTCGCCTGCAGTGGATATGTCGTCAACGTCGTCAGTACCTAACGCCCGGGAGAGGGTTAACGATGGGGAAGCCCCACGACGAACATAGACGGCCTGTCACTGACTGGGAGGGAGGGGGGGTGGAATGGAGTGTTCCCACTCGCTCCTTATTTCAGTTCATTTCATAAGTTCGCCAACCGCAGGGAAAGTTTGTGTGTCGGTATTGTGTGTCAGCTTTCCGAGATATTTTTTATTTATTTATGAAAATGTTAACTGTGTAGTGCGCGCAATGGCTACTCGGTGTTTTGTATGTGATGAAACAATAAATGGACGAGATGTTTCCACAGTGACAAAAAAAAGGAATACTATCACTCATCAAAGCTAGAATAGAAAGGGGAGATAGCAATGGCTCATCTTTAGAAGGTTTGGACATCCTTCTGATTCATGCTGAATGTCGAAAAAATTACATCAGGTTGCAATGGTTATGTTAAATTTTTGAAGACCAATTGTCTTGGAAGATGTTGTACAGTGGTTTTTAATGGGTACTCTGACATATCAGAGAGGATAAAAGCAGCTGAACAAAGCCGACGATATCGGCTCAGGAGGTGTGGGGGAAATTAATGTCACTCTAGAAACTAAAATTACAGTGATACAAGGGTATTTCCTCTCCAAATTTAACAATAAGAATCAGCTGATAAACCTGTTGATGATGCAACTACAGAAAAATGGAATAAATGGCCTTCAAGCTTCAGGTGATGTTGACGTTCATATTGTGGAGGCAGCTATCAACAGATAGCAGAATTCCTCGATTGCCATTATTGGAGACGATATCGACTTAGCTGTTCTCTTAACAGCAAAATCTCTATCTGATCGTAACATTCTGCTTGTAGAACCAGGAAGAGGAAAGGTTAAGACGTGTTTACATTCTTCACAATAGCTGCATCAGGAGTTGAAAATGAAGGACGATGTCCATTTGTTATTCTTACATGCTACTTCAGGCTGTGACGTAACATCCGTAGCGTATTTCAAGAGTAAAGTAGGTTTTGTCAAAATGCACCAGAAGTCCAAAATCATACAACATGCTGCTGAGATATTCTTCCGCCGACTCCGTTGAGACAGTGGGAATCGCGAGTACTGTATAATGGTATGGAGCTCCAGCCGCCACAGAATCCCTCACCGTGTTCCGCTGCAAATTATCCATAAAACAGCTGGGAACATAAAGCCTAATCTCTCAACTCTCACTCCAGGTGAAGAAGCTGTTAATCAGCATGCATTCCGAGCTTACCACCAAGTACGCCTTTGGTTAGGTGAGGAACCTAAAGGTGGAGCGCCGAATTGGGGTTCGAATGGCCAACTAGTTCCGAATCTCTCACAGTCAGATGCTGCCCCTGACGAAATCTTGAAAATTTTTTTGTCGATGCACGAAAGGATGTGACAGTGGCAGATGTGGTTGCAGAAAAGCGTTGTTACACTGTTCTGTTACATGCCTGAACTGCAAGGGCAACTGCTACAACGGAGTCGGAATATTACTTCAGGATGAAGATGACATTGACATCGAGACTCTACCAATCTCGTTGGACGACGTCTCCACTACTGACGAAGATGAATGAACTAGACCATTCCTCCTCATAAAAACGAAGATGTTGCTTTGAATGCACTTATTTTTCATTCTGAATCACTGTCAGTGTTTCTAAAAACATTCATTATATGATTTATAATATTGTAATAAAAACTACAAGTATGAAAAGATTTCAATTGCAAGTACCTTCTTGTCATTGTTAAACTGTTGTTATTTAGCATGCTAGCACGTTTCATAAGGTAAAAACGTTACAGCCCCTCAAAACACTCATTTATAGAGGGGCATCGAAACTGAGCGCACATCTTATAAATGATGTAACTTCTGATAGGCTGAAGATAAGGTAGCAAATGTACACATCAAATTGAAGGAAATTTAATGCTCTACAACTTTCTTTCAGACAAATCTTCTGTGAAACGATCGAGTGAGTCACTAGAAGTAAATGGTTGACAAAATTAGTGAGGTAAAGATGATATTTTCCGAAATTGTCGATTTTCAATAACGTATACCTCGAAAACCGTTGGGAATTCGACGTATATGTATCGAAACAATTTTATAGAAAATTCAATAATCTTTCATTTTTATTTGGAACAATTTTTTCCGACCGTTTTCGAGATATAAGCGGAAAACCAAAAAATGGTACCTTTCCACTCCCCTCCCCGCTTTAGCTCACCCCCCAGGGGCGGGGACTTTTAGTATTTTCACCTCCTAACTATCCCTAATGAACTCCTGAAGTCAAAAATTCTCGCATATTCCATGCATTCTACACCCCAATTTGGAGCACTCATTGACTGGACTAAGTCGAAATATACTAACTCACTGCACTGCGGTTGTTCATTTCAAAGAACTGACAGTAGACATCTGTCGTAATTTCCAGGTGTCAGTTCTTTCGTGTCTGATTATGGAATAGGGGGGTAACAAATTAGTCATCGCCGTATCACTTCACTTTTCTTCGCTTTATTTTCATTCTAGCTATTGGGATGACACATGCTAATTTGCCGACTAGCTAATTTTTGAAGTAACAGATCATTAGAAAAATAAATTTTCCTATTCTGCAATACTAATTGTACATTATATGAAAAGCACTTACCTGTTACATCCCAAGTTGCAAGAAATTCGGACTCACCAATTCTTCTGTTCTCACGAAACGCAATGCAAGTGCTTCTGACCAATCTTGACTCCCTCGGCCAACTACCGAAACAAATTCTGTAGTTCTCGTTGCAGAGTACGCAACAATATCTATTGCCTGGAAAGGCAAAGTGGTGACGCGGCAGTGCCAGGAACTAGGTCACGTGACGAGGTACAGCGAGGCTACGGTTAAACTAGCGCCCAAGAAGAAGAAGCAAGAAGCTCACAATATGTATGTGACCGATGATATGGATAAATGTATTATCCGGCAGTGATTTCTGTGGCATTACGAGCAGTAGAAAGAAATACGAACTTTGCGAAAACTGCACAACTATTGTTAAACATAAATGAGCTTCAAAGCTAGCAAGGAAACCGTTAGAAGCAATGTTCTGTATATGGATTTTCTTTTTAGAAGGTGTAAAAATTAACGTTTGATTTTGTGCGGACGAGAGGGCATTGTTGCTGAAAACATGATACTTTTCAAGTTTTCATCAGAATCAAAGCGATCAGTAGTCTACTTACTTAGATGAAACATGGATTCACACGCATTACACAGTAAATAAATGTTGGCAAAGTGATAGTGTGGGAGTAATATTGTCAAACAAAAATGCCGATTAGAGTTTAATTGTTGTTCATACAGGCGCAGATAGGTGTATCTCGGAAACTGTCATTGAAGGGCTTAGGAAAATTGCTTCGGGCTTAACATGTAACCACAGTATTTGTGGTGTCGCACAAGTCCAAATTGCGCGCCACCTACTTTCGCCGCGCGCCGCCATGCACGCACGGCGCGGCGTTCTTACGACGACAGCCACAAGCGCCCTCTGCGGCAACTCCGCTCGTGGCCACCACTGAACGACATCGTTCACTTGGGACTGAGTTAGGAACCAGTAAAGACTTCGGAATCCGATAGGCACCAGTGAAGACTTGGCTATCAGTTAGGCACTAGGCAGGACTCTAGCTCAACTATGTATCAACATTCTGCAGTACTATGTAAAAGTTAAGTATTGTATAAATTCTGTGCAATATATATCTCGTTCTAATTTACTCTAGTGTTTCTAGTTTCTGGCTGCTCCTCTCCGTACCTGCACCAGCGTGCTATCTTTATTCCTGTGTCGGTCTCATTCCACTCGGCCACCGACACCTACGACGGAAACGAGACACAAAAGCGGCGACGAGGCTGAGACACAAAAGTGGCGACGATGATGGGATACAAAAGTATTGAACATTGCATTCGAATTTCCAAATTAGAATTCGCATAAGAATACTGGCGTCTCGGCGTGTGCGCCAGACTGCTTCCCCCTCTCTGTTCCTCAGGGGTAAACACTACGGTGCAGCCACAGTGGCGAGGAAGATTAGTCCTCCTCCCTGCCCTTGTTCAACAGGGGCGGCCGGCAGGTAGTCGAGGCGCCAAGCCACAGTTCCCGAAGCATCTCCCTCCGAGGTTTGGTTTCGAATCCCCTCAACCCCTCTTGGGGTTTGTCCTAAAAAAAAAGGGGGGGGCGGTAGATTTGCCGCCCCTCGGAAAGTGCCGCCCCGTGCGGTCGCAAGTTTCGGACGTACCTTGCGCCGGCGGGTGAAACAGTTTTCACACAACCTTTCGCAATCGTGACATCACCCGTCAGCTTTCGAATATCGAGTTGTGAACGAGCCAAATGAGCTGTGTGCCTTTCGATTACTTGTTTACTTGAGATAAAGCTAAATAATTTTAAATAGGCCTATGCTGTGATCAGCCAGTTCGCTAAACTAGTTTACTGTTGAGAAAATACACCATAGGACAATATAAAAGTGTATAAAGAAAGGTGAAGATTTTTTTTTACCTGATACAGGCAATTGTAAATTATAGTAATTCAAGGGGATATTTGACTGGAGTGTTATTTAAACGTGTTCCAGTAATGTCGTTCTCACTGTAAGTAGCATTCGTTCTATTAGCACATTCATATAAGAAAAGCTTAACACTCAATGCTATTCATTATTACCAGAAATAGGTAATTTCTACAACGAAGTATAAGCATATATGTGTTTCATAGATTGGTTACTACAGTGCTGTACGGGACATTTAAAAGCAGTAAGTAGGGTACCTACTACTTCTTTAAACACTAACTATTTATCGTTTATGGGCCAAGCATTGTACACAACAAACAAAAATTTCTGATTAAAATGCAGCAAGTATTACACGCGCTACACAATCACATTCTTATAGACATTCGTTGCTATAACTACAGTCCCACAACTGTCAAAATCCGTACAATTCTCTCATTACACAGTCCTAAACATTAACTCGACGCGACAGCGATCGACAAATCGATAGTCTGGTTTCAGGTCGCCTTCACAGTGCCGCTAGGTCACTATTACGTCACGATTGCAAAAGGTAGTGTTAAAACTGTTTCACCCTTGCGCCGGCCCTGACCAGAGAGTAGGGCACAGGCAGATACCGCGTGTATGTCAGTTAGGAGGACACTCCCACTACCACGACACTCAACAAACATGAAACGAAGACGTAAACATGGATGACGTCCAAAATGGTACACAAGACGACGAATTCACACCGCAATACCTAAACTCCGACCCCAGCAGTGACGAAGACAATGACTTCGAAAAACCAAACCGCAAGAAGACAAGAAAGCGAAAATTAAAAGCAGCCGACCCAGAACAAGCTGTCAAATTATTTCAACTTTCCACGCAAAATAGATTTGAAGCATTAACGCTTGAAACAAACAAGGGAGCCTCTATTAGCCAAGAGGCAACAACAGAGAATAGACAAACACCACCAACTCAACTCAAAGCCGCCCCAAAAAGGCAAAGAATCCCCCCCACTCACAGTGCAATATGGAGGGCATTACCTCACCCTCAATGCTGCACTGAAGAAACACATGGAGGGACCAATAAAAGCTATCTACAAAGGGAAGACAATCAAATATCATTTCGATAACATGAAAGATCAAAGAACTGCGCGACGCTTCTTCAACGAGCACCTCATACACAACTATACACACCAGCCACAAGAAGAACGACAACCCCAAGTTGTCATTAAGGGACTACCACAAGATCTAAAAGAAGAGGAAATGAAAACCGGGCTAGAACAACTCAATTTTGAACCTTCAGACGTCCACCAATTCAACAAGAGAAATCAAGAAACACAACAACTCTATTCTATAGGAGTATTCCTCATCACTTTACCAAAAGGTAAACAAAGTGATAGGATATATGACATACCATACATGTTCGACACGAAAATAGCAGTGGAAACATACGAACCCAGAGATGGCCCGCCCAATGCAAAAAAATTCCAAGGCTTTTTCCACACGGCTAACTACTTCCAAATGCCGACGAAATGTGTAATATGTGGCTACCACCATATATCAAATGAGTGCAAGATCCCGAAATCTCAAATCGCGAGGTGCTGCAACTGCGGTCAAAAAGGACATCCAGCATCCTTCAGAGGATGTGAAGCCTTCCAATAGGCAATCAAAGCCTACAGGCTGACAGAATAACAAGAACAGACAATCCGACTGCAATACAACAAATTAAAAAGACGCCAATGCCGACACCAGCAGAGACCCAAAACTGAGAGGACGAAGAACAGCACCAAACAAAACATTCAGAGACGCCCTCACTGGAAGACAAAATCAGCCAAACATTCCGAGCCCACCAGAAAACAATGCCACAAGCTTCACCGACTTCCTGGAACCACTCCAAGCTATATTATTAAACTTCCAATGGACAAACATCCTCAAAATTGTGACAACCACCACACAAAAATTCCAAGCAGCAAACAACACAATATCAAAACTTATGGCCATCGTAGGAGGACTGATGGAACTCATCACGCCCAATAATGGATTATAGACTGGGAAGACCAAAAGCACCACTCAAATTTTGCATCTTTAATGCAAGTGGCATTAATAACAAACGCACTAAAATTAACGAGTTCATAGAAAAACATAAAATCGACGTAGTCTTCGCAACTGAAACTGACCTAAGGACGTCACAAAACTTTGAAGTTTAAATATGAACTGTCACAGAAATGACAGACTGATCCAGAGAGGAGGGGGCAGAGCCATATTTCTAAGAAAGCACATAAGATACAATGAAGAGGAAACACCACCACCAAGGTCACTGGAAGCCACCATAGTGACAACTGACACCAACTATGGAAAAGTAGCACTTGTGGCTACGTACCTACGGCCAGCAGCAATCTTTGAAGAAGACGGTTCCACTGCCATATTTGACTCCTATGATAAAGTCCTACTGTGCGGGGACTTAAATGCAAAGCATGCCTCATGGAATTCCAGGGTGACAAATCCGAGAGGACTCCAACTGTACAACCTTGAGGCACGCCTCAGTGTTGTAGTGACAACACCAGAGGACCCAACTCACATCCCATCGGTACAACATCACACACCTGATGTGCTTGACGTTGCAGTCGTTAAAAACATTGACCCAGAACTCCACTTAAAATCAATAAATGAGCTGTCATCAAACCATCTGCCGGTCCTAGGGTACTTAAATCAAGCAATAGACCCAGCGCCACAAAACAACACAGTAACAATAGACAGGACACAATACAAGCGCTGGCTAAATAACAACATAAGACCAACGCCAATGTTTACCAGCAAAGAAATGTAAATTCAGACAAAATTAAACTTATACAGATCCATAATTCAATCAAGCCTACTATACGGATGCTCCTCATGGGGCATAACATGCGACAGCAACATCCTTCAACTGCAGAGACAACAAAACAGATGCCTAAGATTAACACTAAGAGCCCCAAGATGCACGAGAACCGCAGAAATACATGAAGAGCCGGCCGCGGTGGCCGAGGGGACTGAGGCGCGCCAGTCACGGTCTGCACGGTCACTACGGTTGAGATTAAATTAGATTAGATTAATACTTGTTCCATAGATCATATATACGACATTTAGTAATGATGTGGAACGTGTAAGTTTAGTAAATGTTGTCTATACTTGACAATCAATATTTTAAGGATTTTTTTTGTTTTATTATTATTATTATTTTTAAAGTTTTATCTAAAAATTCATCTACATTGTAGAAGGAGTTGCCATTCAGAAAATCCGGTCGGGGGTTCGAATCCCCCTTCGGGCTTGGATATTTGTGCCGTCCTTAGTAGTAGCTAGTTCATAAGTAGTTTGTAAGTTTAGGGACTGATGACCCCGTAGTTAAGTCCCATAAGCTCTACAAACATTAGAACTTTTTTTTTTTTTTTTTTTTTTTTTTTTTTTTTTTTTTTTTTTTTTTTTTGGTACATGAAGAAACAAACATGAACTCAGTAAAGGACCAAATAAAAACAAGAACGAGACAATTATTAACAAGATAGAACTGCTCAGAACGAACACGAAACAGCTACAAGATGTTGGAGTAGTACTCCCACGACAGTGGAATAAAGTAAAAGTTCTATTAGCAATAATTGACGAGTCAAAAACTCGCAAAATATATTCCAAGAATGGTGGACTAAAGGGCCAAAAACGAGCCCAACACCCCCTCCCAAAGAGATGAAATAAATGGTGTCCCAAGTAAGCAAAACCCACAACCTAAACACGAAGTCCAATCTCCAATGTAGACAGTACTTCAGGCATCGCGCAACACACACACACACACACACAAACCACGCCGACGTCACGGGTCAAAGCCGGCGGGAGGTATCCGTATTTAGGCGAGCCGTAATTAGGCGTAACTCTTAAGGGGCCCACACCCTGTCTATCTATCCCATGTTAATTTAGGCAAGTATTTGACCCATCATTGAAAAAAAAAAAAAAAAAAAAAAGAACTATTTGATGCAGGGCCCATGGCCCGCACATTCGTTTGCGGGCCTTGGACCTAGAATCAGAGACGGGCTCTCCCTCCCCCTGTCTTTTTTTACTGTTGTGTGCAGTAGTTTGTAATTGCAAGTTTATATCGCACGCTCTTTTTAGAATGTACTTTAACTTGGTATAACAAGGTATAAATTTGATGCGGTAAGCTTCAGTAATAAAATTATTTTACTTAAATGAGACTTTACAATGGCCACAGAAGGCCCATAGTCAGATTTTTTTTTTTTTTTGGTAGGGGGGGGGGGAGATTAGTCAATTATGAAGTATATTCTAATTTCTGAAGCTTTACAACATAAGTTGAACTAAAGGTGCAGATGTAATTCGATAGAGACAATATTAAATTTTATTCATTCCAAATCTCGAAGGAGCAACTTCAGCATACTTTTGAATTAGTCAGGAATTAGGCGAACAGCGCGGCTTTTCGCGGGACGGGACGGGGGGTATTGATCCCCTTTATCCCCCTCCCGCCGGACAACGGCTCTAGGCCACAGTAAGCCGTAGTTTAGCTTAACAGAACACTTGTTCATACTGATGGCAGACGCTGCGACAGGTAAGACGGAATTGCTGCACACACATGAAAATCGCATCTTCGTAGGAATTTGGCGAAAAGAAAAAAAATCTATCACTATATTACACCGAAAGCTGATCCATCAATTCGTTTTCAAGCCACGCCAGAAGTAACGTCAAACTGCTGCGCCAACGGCATGACTTGAGGACGAATCCCAAAACGGTATGACAACCGGAGTAAAATGGGCAAATGAACGAATTATATCATGTTTTATAGCTGCTATGTAGTCTACTTGACATTTAATACTAGAAGGATCGCATACAAGCTACTACGTATAAGAACCTCTGGGGCCAAATTGGTCTCTTGCAGTTTTATTGCTTATATAGCCAGATTGTGAAAGATAATTCAGTGTGACCATCATACGTACTTTCATTGATTTTTAAGAATGGAAGGTCCAGAATGGGATGTTAATAATATGAGGACAGCTAGCAACTCACCATGGAGTTCATCGCTGAGCTGCCAACAAACTCATACTCACATTCATACAACTGGTAAATTTTCGGCCATGACATTCGTCAGAAAATATCACTCTCACACAATCACTCAGGCATAACTCATCCATACATGACCGCCATCCCTAGCTACCCTATCGCAATCAGTGCTGGAATGTATGGCATTGTCGTCGCATATTGTAACAACAAGGAGACAACAGTTTGTTTTATTTCATACACAGTATTACAAGGAAACATGCCGAAAATACAGAGAAACGCTATGAGAGGCTAAATTGGCCCTATGGTCCTTCTAGGTAGTAATCTTGATGTTTAGGAATCTATCTGAAGTAGAACACTCTAAAAGAGGATTCACAATACTTTGTACAAAAGATGAAAAATCGCAGAAGTCAATTCATTTCATTTAACGGTTTGAGCAGCACACATGGGAAAAAATTGGTAAAGGGGCCAATTGAGCCTTCTCGAACCTTCCTGTGTAAAATTATTTTTTAATAGCGCATAAGGTACTTTTCAGAATACCTGGTAGATTAATTTCGTTTCGCCTCCGTTTATCTTTCTGCTGCATTTAATAACGACAGTACTACCACCATGAGAGTTCACCAATTGGCTTTGCCAAGTGAAATGTATGTGTTCAAACATGCACAAATTGCGGGAAATTTAAGCTAAAACAAGGAATAAACAAAATGTAGTAACATGAGCTTAAAAAGAACGAACTTGTACCTAAAACTAACAGAACATAAAACTGGGGAAATAGGAATGTAATAGCGTATTAAGTCTTTTTAATATTACAGTGACACTAAAACTATTCTATTTTTATCTTATTTATGGCTTTATAGTAAACCGGTAAATATTCTTCAAAATTTTTAAAAAGGGTTTCCTAACATCTGGTATAATGAATGAAACTTTCACTCTGCAGCGGAGTGTGCGCTGATATGAAACTTCCTGGCAGATTAAAATTGTGTGCCGGAACCGGGACTCGAACCTGGGACCTTTGCCTTTCGCGGGCAAGCGCTCTACCGACTGAGCTAATTTTAATCTGCCAGGAAGTTTCATATCAGCGCACACTCCGCTGCAGAGTGAAAGTTTCATTCTGGAAACATCCCTTAGGCTGTGGCTAAGCCATGTCTCCACCATATCCTTTGTTCCAGGAGTGCTAGTCTTGCGTGTTTGCAAGAGAGCTTCTGTGAAGTTTGGAAAGTAGGAGGCGAGGTACTGGCGGAAGTAAAGTTATGAGGCGGTATCGTGAGTCGTGTCGGGGTAGCTCAGTCGGTAGAGCGCTTGCCCGCGAAAGGCAAAGGTCCCAGGTTCGAGTCCCGGTTCCGGCACACAATTTTAATCTGCCAGGAAGTTTCATCTGGTATAATATTTTTCGCATATTTCCGGAGTCCCTTCTGGCTGACGAAATAGAAATTCATTTTTCCAATATCCGGTATCGTTTGTATAGTCTATGGGACTTAACTACGAGGTCATCACTCTCTAAACTTACAAACTACTTACGAACTACTTACTAACTAGGACGGCACAAATATCCATGCCCGAGGGGGGATTCGAACCCCCGACGGTAGTGGACGTGCAGACCGTGACTGGAGCGCCTTAGTCTCCTCGGCCACCGCGGCCGGCATATCCGGTATCGTAATGTCTGATGTAGTGTTTCTATAAGTTGATAATAGTTTCACGGCAAATATGAATATGCAGACTTTTTCATCTAATAACAAAACTTTACTTACAAAATATTCGTAGACACGGAGGGAATTGCAGATTAATGCAGATGTTGCACCAGCTGCGGGCAGCCTCTGCAGACACCACCCACTGTTGTGGGCCTAAAGCGCCGCGTCGTACGCAGAAAGTCGAACTGCGCCTGTCGGCGATGTCAAACTTTTCTGGTGTTTCGACACCAATGGGCAGCCGACTGGGCGACAAATCGAAATGTGTATCGTCGCTGGATCACTGAAGTAAGACTGCCGTGGTATTCAACACTACTGTTCCGTGAAAGGAAAAATAGAAACAACAATAAAGATGCTCTCGATGGTGGGATTAGTATGAATGCATGACGTTAATATTCTAAATTCGATGATTTTTTTTTCTTTTTACTAGGAAACAAGGCTCTTCGTTAAATAGTGACAAATTTCGAAGGCGATCCTTGCGGAACCCTCTCTAGTTCGGGCCCCCCGGCGGCCACGGTACTTGCGATTACCTTAATCCGGCCCTGAATCGTACAAAAATGTCTAATTGTTCTACTCAGTTCTAAGAGTTTAAGTAGTTTGTAAGCTACGGACTAATGACCAAGTAGTTGAGCCCAAAAATATTCAAATGTGTGTAGAGCTTATGGGACTTAACTACGGGGTCATCAGTCACTAAACTTACAAACTACTTATGAGCTAGCTTATACTACAGACGGCACCAAAAACTTAAAAACTACTTATGAGCTAGCTTATACTACAGACGGCACCAAATATCCATGCCTGGGGAGGATTCGAACCCCCGACCGAAGTGGCCGTGCAGAACGTGACTGGCTCGCCGCAGACCGCTCGGCCACTGCGGCCGGCCATTTGAGTCCGACTGATTTACAAACACACAAATAAAATTCCTTTTTCTTTTTAAATACCTGTTGACTATCTGTCTGACTTTTGATGCTACTTGGTAAGTAACCGAAGATTTTTAATGTTTGTGCCAGCATAATTCACCCTTTTTGTTCTAAGTTAGATTTAACCTTGAATAGTGAATATCACCGTTTTTCCCAGTGTTGTGGCTATGCACACTGCTTTTAGTTTTGATGTTCAAATGTTTGTTAAGCGTATGCGACTACACCAACAAACTACTTATAAACTACCTTACACTAAAGACAACACGAACATCCATGCCCGAGGGAGGATTTGAACCCCCGGGGAAACGGCCACTGGCATCGGAGCATAGCGCCTCAATAAGCTCGGCCACTCCGCCGCGGCTATTATTTCTGAACTGGGTGGGATTGTTGATATATATATATAATGTGAAGCTGCAGTGAAAGGGAGAGGAGAAGATGGACTATCGGAAGATTGTAGACATCATATATATTTGTTCGTATTTTATGCGCTGCCATAACACTCATCTGATTGCGTTGAAACTTCGTCAACTTAATTCTTGCTCTTAGGCGAAGGTTATGGACATAGTACAGTTAAATTACAGTAGGTGGCGCGAGTGCAGTAATTAAGCAAGCTAACACTCTCAAATTTCAAACGTTATTTGCACAATTATTTCTTCTGTGGCAGCAACATGTCGGGTACCTGTTAGCACTATGGGCCTTTATTTGTAGAACCGTTTTCGAGTGGTTCTGCGGCTCTCGCCTTAAGTGTATGTGTAATGCGGCCCAATACCAGATATTCCGCCGGCCCCGGTGGCCCAGGGGACTGAGGCGCTCCAGTCACGGTCTGCACGGCCACTACGGTCGGGGGCTCGAATCCCCCTCGGGCATGGATATTTGTGCCGTCCTTAGTCTTATCTAGTTCGTAAGTAGTTTGTAAGCTTAGGGACTGATGACCCCGTAGTTAAGTCCCATAAGTTTTTTCAGATATTCGTAGAAAACGGCCAAGTACTTTCGACAAGCTACACAAGAGAAGTCTATTCTGATTGACAAAAGTACTTTACTATTTTGTACGAATATGTCTTCATGTTAAAGCATATGGTTAGGCATGAACCTAAGAGTACAGCTTAAATTGTTGCGAGTGTACAAGGAGCGATGACATCTACAGTCTAGCGTAGGCCTTATTGTGCAATACCCCTGAGGCGAAAGCAGTGGTACCAGTCGAAAATGATTCTACGAATAATGGCACATGTTAGTATTTCATAGGCTACTACTGCCTGTATAAACCGTTCGCTGTGTTTTAAGGACTTTTTTATTTTATAACGCATAGTGTTATGGTAACAGACCACATATTCTGCTATAATAAAAAACTAAACATGAGGGTATACTTCAAAGAAATTGGTATCCTGAAAACCACAAAGAAAACCTTAATATCAGATACATCTACGTGGAACTGGAGACGTGAATATACTCTTAAAACCGAATTGTGCTTTGACTGAGGTTACAAAATTCAGACACTCAGCTTATCCTGGGATGAATTCTTTGTTTTATGAGACAACGTACGATACGCGAGCGTACACACACACGCAGTAGGCCAGCTACTCAGCGACCGGGGAACCAACCTGTGAGCCGCCTGCTGGCCAGCTTGTTAGCTGCGTGTGCGCGTGCGCCGCAGGCGTGGTATTCAGCGACGCGGGGCGAAACAAGAACAACCATTAGCATTGCACAGTAGCACATCTAGTATTAAAGAGTTCTATTACGTTCGTAAGAAAGCGCCAGAATTAGTTCAAAACGCTGCAGGTTAAGTACATATTTCAATAAAAGTGATGTTAACAGCGAGTAATAGAATCCTTTTTGTTATACCTCCAGTAAGCCTACGTTGTAAAATATCTCTAAGGTTTTTTTTTTTTTTTTTTTTTTTTTTTTTTTTTTTTTAAACGTAGATATATTTCAGCATGCAGGTGCGTGTCAAATTGCCCAAATGGAGTAACATATTACACTGTATAAAATGGTTTTAGAACTTAGAAAATACATTTTCGATTCAATAATTCTCATAATTATGAAACAATGTATGTTGCAATGTATTTCAAAAACGTTTTAACAAAGGAATAAAAAACAACTAAGCTACAGCATATTTTAGCAGTTTAATGGAACAGGACGAACCCCTCGCTGACGTTTAGCAATTGCATGCCCAACTAACACCCCGCCACCCCCTTGACCGACTGCTAGCACCGCTCCTGCAAGCATACCCAGTAATGAATATCTCTGCACGATCCTGGATCTGCTAATGAAGGTTACTAAGCAGGTTATTTAAGCAGTAATTGGGAATAAAATACATACATATATTGACAGCTTTATAAAAAATGGCTTCTTTTAGACACGTTCAATCGAAGAAATAATGTTTATCACACATGTGCGGCACAGCCTCTAGACTTCACTTTATATCTTAATTTGTGTTTTTTACGTTTTAATTTACAGACGGACAATCATTGTCAAATTTCCGAAATGAACTGGCAGCATATCGTATCACTGTATACATTTTCGTTACTTTGTACGTATGATGTATCATGTGAAAAGTTTTAATACCCTTGTGATGGTTTCATTAAGTCACACTAATAAAAGTGAAAAATAAACTGTTGTTGCGTAACTGATCGGTATTATATAGAAATACCGAAACAATAAAGAGGTCGCAAATCAGCTGTTGGTCCATCGCTACGAACGAGAAGTCGAGAATCCTACAAGAACTGGGAATAAAAGCGTGTAGTGCAAGCTCCAGATACGTTATGTAGCTGCGCATGCGCAATGATAGCTAATTCCTCGCGGTTGAGAGTAGCATTCTGGCAGCTGCTTAAACGAACAGGAGACGTAGACTGCAAGAATTCTGCTTCTTCTTCTGATATTTCGGCTGTGTAACGTTCTGCCATCTTCAGAGTGAGCCGGAAGACTGACGCTCCGCTGCTCGCTTCTTCGCTGGGTTATGGTGACCCGACGTACTTGTAGTATTAACCCTTGTGGGTTTCACCTGCTATTCTGGTTTCCTTATTTCAAGTGCTTCGCGACGCTACCTAACTTCGGACTTTGCGCGCTTCGTTTGATCTGCTTCTTGTAGCTACTGACTTATAAGTTCAGTATAGCCACCGGTCGTTGATGACGATCTCTTTCGTCATTTGATTGTCCAAGTTGGGAGATGAGTGGGTTAGTAGATGCCCAAGATCTGTCATAGAATGATGCTGCTGGCTTCATCAATCTATTTATTACTGTCGATTCTTTAGCTTCTTTGTGGAGGTATTTTGCTGGGAAGTCCCTTGGTATATGAAAAATTCTCCGGAGAGCCTTGTTCTGTAGTCTTTGCAATCTGGTTATGTGAGTCTTCCCAGACTGGACTTCCGTAATCCATTACTTGTCGAATGCTGGTTCTATATAATTGTTGTCCCATTTTTATGGGGAGGTTTGATGTCTCATTAATCAGTGGGTACAGTGCTCCGAGGCGTTGAGAGGTCTTCTTCCAGGTTTCGTCGACGTGCTTGCTCCAAGTCAGTCTTTTGTCGAAAGTCAGTCCCAGGTATTTGGACGACTGAGTCCATGGAATGTTAGTGCCGGATATCTTGATGGGGCCCACATTCGTCTTCAGCCTTTTTGGGAGGAGGAGTGCCTGACATTTAGAGGCATTGAACTGGATCCTCTTCTCTTCAGCCCATTGCTCTAAGTCGTTGCATGCCTCCTGTAGACTTCTCCTTAAGATTTCCAGCCATCTGCTCCGCGAAATTAGAGCTGTGTCATCAGCATTTTCTGACACGTGGGTTTGAAGGTATGTCCGCTGTATATATGTTATTGAGGTTTGGACCCTGGACGGAGCCCTGGGGTACCCCAGATTTTACTTGTCGAATTGTGGAAATGGTATCCTGTAACTTCACTACGAAGGTTCTTCGCATCAGGTAGTTTGCCAATAGTCTGACATGTACTCTTGGGAAACCATATCGATGTAGCTGATGAAGTAAGCCCTGGTGCCACATACTATCTAAGGCCCTAGTCACATCCATGAGGACCATGCTGCAGAATTCTCTTTGGTTAAATGCAAGAGTTGCTTCTTCGGTCACATGTAGCAGTTGATGGGTGGTGGAGTGCCCAGCCGTGAATCCAAACTGCTCTGCTGGGAGAATGTTGAAATCGTCAATCTACTGGCGCAGTCTGGGCAGCAGAAGTCTCTCAAACAACTTACTAAACGTGCGGTAGTAGACTTATCGGTCTGTAGCTTTTCGGATCTGAGCTGTTTTTGTCTGTTTTGTGTATTGGAATGATGATGGCGTGCTTCCAAGTGTCCGGATAGATGGTTGTCTGTAGAATGGAGTTAAACAGTCTGCACAGGAAGTGAACTCCTTCCTGGGGTAGTTCTTTCAGCATTCTTCCGTCTATGTTGTCACGACCTGGAACTTTCTTCACATTGATGTTATGTAAGCAGGTTTGAACTTCTTCTTCAGTGATAGGTGTAATCACTGTATCATCTGTTGTTTGGAGATATGTGGGTAGCCATACTTCTATGTCTTCTATTCGTTGCCTGTTGCCTGGTTGATCAATAGGCGTGAAGTGGGCTTCGAAAACGTCTGCAATGGTGTTGGCCTTGTCCTTGGGAGTATACACCTCGTTGCCATTTACTTTCAGAGGCGGTATTCGTGGAGTCGACTTGGTGAGTTGACGAACAAGTTTCCAAATATCTTCCGATCCTTGCAGGGACGATATTTTATCGTTCCATCGCTGTCTTCTGTGCGTGTGAATTTCAGCCTTTATTCGTCTCTGAAGTTGGTTTACTCGTCGTTTGAGGTCAGGCTGCCTAGTATAATGCCATTCTCTGTTTAATCTGTTCTTCTCTCGTATTAGTTGACGGAGTTGTGGTGTTAATTCATCTTTTTTCTTTTGTTGCACTGGAGGTGGTCGTGGGGTGGATGACCGTGTTGCCTCTATGAGCGTTCGCTGTAGTAATGTTGCAGTCTCGTTGACGCCTTCAAAGTTGATTGCAGTGTTGTTGAGCTGCTGCGCTACTAGTCTTCTGTATTTAGTCCAGTCCGTATGATGGGTGGTTAGCCTCCTTCCCTGCAGCGACGGTTGTACGTTTAAGTCGAAATTTACTGGTAAATGATCCGAGTACAGTATATGATGAACTTCTGCTGCAATAAATCCTGGGATTCCTTTCGCGGGATTCCAATGTCTAATACATCCGGTCGTCCTCTTACTGGGTAGCGTGTGGGTTCCGTCGGTCCTATTACCGTGGCGTTGGAGTTTCCAGCGGCCATGTGCAACCGGCGTCCTCCTACTGTGGTGGTGCGGGAGTTCCAGGAGGTGTGTTTCATATTAAAGTCTCCTGCTATCAAGTATTTGCCTCTCGTGTTGAGCAGTGCGCGAGCGTCGTCCACCTCAATATGTCCTGAAGGTTGCCTGTATATCGCGATGAACGTTATAGGACCTTCTGCTGTTTCTACAACTGCTGCTGTTGCTTCGATTTTTCGGAGGTTTGGCTTCTACGTTCTGTAGTGGCGGAGTGAGTTGCGCACATAGATGGCTGTTCCTCCCCCTGCTGCTGGTCTATCGTCTCTGTAGCAGGAGTCGTTTGTTACATTGGCTCCGATGTCAGGTTTATTTAAGTGGGCTGCACCAACTAAGCACACATCGATTTTTGCGTCATAGAGAAATGCTTTGAATTTAGCGAAGGATTTCAGGATTCCTCCGGCATTCCACATCGCGATTTTCATATCATTGATGTGTCTAATTCTGGCCATGTTGCGCTGTGTGGGTCGCTGGCTGTTCCCGGATTCTTCTGATGGCTGCTTCCACAGCCGTGTTTACTGCCGCAGCCATCATATTTGGCAGCGTTGTTATCAATTCTCTCAGCGTCTGGGCAAGCGTTGCAATGTCTTCAGAGCTGTCCTTTGGGATGGTGGGCGTGGTAGAAGTCTGGGTGGCCCATGGGGCCTGACGACGCCCTGGACGAATTAGCGGGATATCCTCGGGACGAGGAGGTATCGTCTGTTGCGTGGTGTTTCCTTCCTCAGACTGGTGTCTTGCTTGCTGCTGCAATAGGGTATTTTCCTGTGTTAAAATATGGTTCGAATTATAACATTCAGACAGCATTTTCGCTCATAATTCTTACAAAACATCTGTTATTTTTACGTAATTAAAGCTTTAAAATCATCAAATTTCACGATTAGATCACGTGATCGAAAACGCTCCGTTATTGGCTGAAGTACTGGTGACGTCATAGAACACCTACAGTGCGGCAACTAGAAGTCGGAGCTGTATTATTGTACGTGTTTCCTCCATTTAACAGCTTAAAGTTCAGTTTTTTCGTGATCTAAACGCGTTTACAGATTTTCTGCCACAATGGAAGATGGTTATGTGAAGGCTGACAGCGGAAACCTCCCTAAAGTTGATGCAATTATGGTGTCTTCATTCTTTAAAAACAATCCAAATTTTTACTTGCCAGAAATAAGAAACGTGAAAACTGCATTGTAAGTAACGCATACCTACATTTTAAAGCTAATTATTTCGATAGATATTTTATGCCATTGTAAAAAAGAATCCTATTTGTTGATGTCAGCAGACTTAATCTGGAGTCACCATATTATGCAATAAAGGGTGAAATTTTATCTTCTATCCAAGCGGCCTTGAGTGATTATGATGGCAACATCAACAACACGATAGAAAATCTTTGTCCAGATGTTCAGACCACATAGAATGACTAGATTAGTGTATCGTACAGACTATGAAGTAAATAAATAATGCTGTTCCTGCTCTATGATTCTTGTGTGTACCCTTGTCCGGTCAGTAAAAGTAACTGCCCTCGTAAATCAAAAATTTCACGACAAAATATTTGCGCTGTCACGCGATTGGCTAATGGCGACGTCTCATGATTCTCGCTATTCAGCATATGTTGCCAACATAGTCACAGGAAGCCGCCGGGATAGTTAGTAAAATTTAACCCAGTAAAGCTTCAAAAAACACATATTTGGGTAACTAACACTTTTAATCGTATTTACTCTGCATATTACGAAAGTTTGAAAGCTAAATAAATCGGCGCGTTAAAGACATCTCCCATACACGTATATTACGATAGGGTAAGTTGTTGTAAAGTAACCAGAGGGACGTTGTCGATGTATAAAACGGTTGTTTGACTAAGAGCTATTGGTGATAAAATTGCACTTACTGGAGATAAATAATCAGTGCTATACTTTTATAGTGGGCTGCAACAATATTCAAGTTGTTCTTTCACCAAATATATTAGGAAACGGCTTTAATTACACATAAATCGTAGGCGTCTAACATTATGAATTTTTATTTCGCAAATGTAAACATCAGGTCATTAACCTACACATAATACTACTTTTCACCTTTGCGGTAGAAGAGAATGATACTAAAAAGTTTAGTTTACCAATGGAATAATATTGTTTACTTACATCAAAATGATCCTCACAGAAATACACACATGAAGTAGCTGCTATTTCATTTGGATCTCTTCGCGTCAGTGTCAACCACTTTTGCGTATCTTCTCATTCTTTGGTACTTGCAAGAACAATTTTTCTGGAGTCTTGACAGATGTATTGGTACAGTGCGGAAGTAAGCAATATTTGTAGGTCATTATGCAAACGTTAACGCCCAAACACGAGGCCTCGGCCCAAACAATATACAGGAGGGGAGCAACAGCAGCGTGTTGTATGACGTCACAGGCATCACGTGACTCAAATGTAGCGTTTTAGCGGGCTTTCATATTATTTGAATTTCATTTATTTTTTTTAAAAAAGTATTGAAATCCACGAAGTAAAAAGGCATGTTCGGGCCATAATATGACATAATTAATAATTTAAAACGATTTCCAGAAAACCGTCAAATACCCTATTCTCGACGCGTTTGTATGAGTCGGTCCTGTGCAGGCTGAGGCGCTCTTGCGGCGAGTTGTCGTAGGGGGGGGGGGGGGAAGGCCCCTATGTCTTCTACTGGCGTCTTTTTCCACTCGACAACACACATAAATCATGCCCACACCAAAACAACATGTCTTACTTTCGACGCCACACGTACATCATACCTACACTGAAATACCCTTCAGATAACCCAATCATCCCAAAAACACCTAATTCAGACAGAAGTCGGAGGAACTTTTCCTGATACTTCAGTTTTATTTGGGCTTGCCCCAATTCGATCTGACGCCTCGCGACCGCGCAGCCTCGGTAGCTCGCCGGATGCGCTCCTCCTCAGTGAAGGCACTTCGCTGGAGTCCTCCTTGGTACAGGGCAGTTTCTGCTGCCATGACCTTCTCCACAGTCTACACACCTCTCTGGCATGGTGCAGTTCGCCCCCACGTGGTTGAATCGTCGACAGCTGAAGCACATTACTGGACCTCTTCTCGCTCGAAGTTTTTCTACTTTCACTTCGAGGTTATTGAGCCTTCTGAGTGGGAATATTTTTCTGTTTTCGTCGTTTTCGTCTAGAATGACAACGAATGTAGGGGGTGTCGTGTCATTCCCTGTAAGTTTCAATTTGGAAATCTTCTTGGCAACAATCCCCTGTGCTTTCGAGTTTTCTAACAGTTCGTCCGTCGGAGTGTTCGCTCTGACGTATTTTAAAACAGCCTTGATAATTTTTGGCCGTTCCTGCGGAAAGTGGTAAAATGGGATGTTTTCGTCCGTTGCAAGTTTTGTAATCTTCTCGTAATCTTCTTTGCTGCTAACTTGGATTTTAAGGCATTGTCACTCACAGCTTTACAGGAAAACGAGGTTTTACAATTTTCTTCTAGCCATTTGTTAAGTACTTTGTAGCATCCTTCATACTGCAGGACGACTGGGGGCATCTTCCTGCGTTGCTGTTGTGACGATTGGTCTTCTGATGATTGCATTTCAGCTTCTTCCCCTGAGATATCGCCGTATCCGTTGTGTGTTTTAACAGGTTGGGTTGCCACTTGTTGCATCTTCTTCCATTTAGTTGTCTTCTTCTTGGATGGATGTTGATATCCATCATCGCCAGTTTGTGTATTTTGACCGTCGCTTGTAATTTCGGCGTCGACCGTCCTCTTCCTCGATGCCGAATCTACTGCTTCGTAGTCCATCTCCACTTCAGTAAGGACTGCGTCGCTCCTTTTTCGCCTTTCAATTACGTTAACCGAAGCCTGGCGTCCATTTGTCATTGCCGGGGTCGTCATAGTGCGGGGCCGGATGGGGGCACAGACGGGGTACTTCCCGCCGAATGTCGATCCGCCACTCCCTTCGCTGCGCGTGGATCCACCTCGAAGCTCCCAGAAGCCGCGCGACGCTCCATTTGCCCGTCCGCTGTCCAGCGAAACGAAACCGAAAACGAAACATATTGACGCTCCAGTGCTCGCTTCGGCCCTTTATACTCGCGTACCGCGCGACTGCGCATGCGGCCACAGATACATATGCGCCAGAGACGTTGGTCGGCGGCAAAGACGTGCATAGTGCACGAGTTGAATGTATGACTCCGCAATCGATCGGTGCTGGCATGTCGAAGCATTACTATGAGCTGTGACGACGTCATTGTGAATTTATTACAGAAAGTGCCGGATTCCATGGTTTTATGTAGATTGAAAAAACTATCTCTATTAATTAAATTCGTCGTCAAACGAATTTCAATAGCCTCCTTCACTACAGAGTCCCAAAAAGATGACATTGTTGGCAAAATTTCAACGTTGTCATACAACACCCTATGACAGTGCCAATACAGTGCTCTGCCACTGCCGACTTGTTAGGTTGTAAAAGTCGTGTGTACCTTTGGTGTTCTGTACATCTTTCATGGACAGTACGAGTTGTTTGTCCGATGTAAGGAAGGCCTCATTCACATGCGGCTGCATACCTGAAACTTAATGGAACAGTCTTTGCGCCGCCAAAACCTGAAGATTAACATCAAGTACCCCTGCGGGGAGGAGATGGTTTTATTTGTTCGATGATTGGATAAGCTTCTACACTTGAGAGCGAGATTATTGAGCTCTTTAAGTTTTTGACTAAGGTGCCGTGACCATGGCATTATTCCGAAGTTTGCCAGGTTAGTACGTTTTATAAAATCGACGTCTATGAATAAGATTTTAACAAAAGCTGGTTCTGCTATTGTTAGGGAGAGGATCCATTTTACTCGCCGAAAAATAGATATGGTTTCTGAAGAGCTTTATCGCCTGCATCTGAAGATGACTATGGAGATACCCTATGATTCTTGGAACTGGATTGATGTTACAACAAATCTGACTGGGTTCGTGAGGTGGCCACATCGCGACAGGCGGCAAAGTTTAGTCGACTTGAGACGACACCGCATCGAGAAATTGTTATTCGACTCCCTGTCATTAATATGACAGGTAGAGATCTGGACGATGCTACGATGACGGTTTTAAGTAAAGGACTGAATTTTGCACCCACGCCACAGGTTCTGCCATTACCATCGTTTATCAGCGCCATTGAAGAAGCTGTTCGACCACTTCCCTCGGATTCAGAAGAGGAAATTAGACGGGAGACATGCCGTGCAGTTATAAAGGCTCGCCCACAAAGGAGCAGAAAGGGCTGCACTACGTAAGCTTCGCCAGGATACTCAGTTCTTCCAACTGACAAAGGTAATGCTACTGTTTTATTGTCTCGGGACGAATACCATGATAAAATGTACAATTTATTGAATGATAGTATGTACCGGAAGATCAGCAAGGACCCCACTAATCAAGTGGTGAGGAAAACTGCTTCGCACCAGAAGTTGTTCAGAGATTAAAACCAAGTGGTGCCGTGCTTCCAAGACTTTATGGGTTACCTAAAGTCCACAAGAAAGATGTTCCTCTCCGCCCAATAGTGAGTAACATAGGCTCTCCGACCGATGACGTTGCCAAACACTTGGCATCATTATTGAGACCTCTCGTGGGAAAATATGATCACCACATAAGAGACTTTGCTGACTTCATTGGCAAACTGAAAGCATTGAAACTGAACCCTACTGATATTTTAGTTAGTTTCGATGTGGTTTCTTTATTCACAAAGGTCCCCCTTCCAGAATCTTTACACCTTATTGAAAGAACTTTTGACAAAGAGATTTCAGCTTTATTTAAACATGTCATGACCTCGACGTACTTCTTATTTAACAACGAATTTTTTGAACAGACGGACGGAGTCACCATGGGTAGTCCCTTATCACCACTGGTGGCCAATTTGTTCATGGAGGACTTCGAGGAAAAGGCGCTGGAATCTGCTGACTTGAAACCCACAATATTCTGGAAATATGTTGATGACACCTTTGTAGTTTGGCCTCATGGGGAAGATAACTTGTAAGACTTTTTAAGACATCTGAACTCCATCCATGATCAAATGAAGTTCACGATGGAAATTGAAAAGGATCGATGCTTTCCATTCTTGGACGTTCTGGTTCGGCGGAGAGAGGATGGCGCTTTGGGACATGAAGTTTATCGGAAGCTGACGCACACGGATTTCTGTTTATGTGCAAATAGCTGCCACCATCCTTCCCAGACGACGAGTGTTCTCAAAACTTTGCTGCGCAGAGCGCATTTTATTTCTGACGAAAGCAGTCTGCAAGATGAACTTTCCCATTTACAGAGAGTGTTTGAAGGCAATGTGTTTGCTCCATAGCAGATACAAAAGACACTGCAAATGAAACCGAAAGAGGCCACAAAGAATAAATCCATGGCTTTCCTGCCATATGTTGGTAGCCTCTCGTCAAAAACAGGACGGATTCTCAGCAGACACAAAGTGAAAGTGATTTTTCGTCCTCCACCCAAGACAGCTGCACTCGTGGCCTCTGGGAAAGATGATTTGCCGAAAATGTGGCGTTTACAAAATTCCATGTGAATGTGGCCTTTCTTACATCGGACAAACAACTCGTACTGTCCATGAAAAATGTACAGAACACCAAAGGTATACACGACTTTTACAACCTAACAAGTCGGCAGTGGCAAAGCACTGTATTGACACTGGTCACATTATGTTGTATGACAACGTTAAAATTTTGGCAACAATATCATCTTTTTGGGACTCTGTAGTGAATGAGGCTATTGAAATTCGTTTGACGACGAATTTAATTAATAGAGATAGTGGTTTCAATGTAGATAAAGCATGGAATCCGGCACTTTCTGTAATAAACTCACAAAGAGGTCGTCACAGTGCAGCTCATAGTGATACTTCGACATGCCAGAACCGTTCGACTGTGGAGTCATAGATTCAACTCGTGCATTATGCACGTCTTTGCCGCCGATCAACGTCTCTGGCGCATATGTATCTGTGGCCGCATGCGCAGTTGCGCGGTACGCGAGTATAAAGGGCCGAAGCTAGCACTGGAGCGTCAGTCTTTGGGCTCACTCTTGAAGATAGCTGAACGCTACACAGCCGAAATATTAGAAGAAGAAGGAGAATTCTTGTGGCTGCATACCCGAAACTTAATGGAACAGTCATTGCGCCGCCAAAACCCGATGATTCACAGGAGACGTAGAATGCGTCACAGTAATTCTTGCAGTATAACGTAATGAAGTAGTATTGGAAATCTTCGAAAGTTATTGTTCTTGGATATTATTTAGTGTTGGCACCTGGTTCAAAATAGTTCCTCTTTTCACCTATCAGCCCCACAAGTTTCAACTTGCCTGACAAGTATCTTTATGGCCAAATAGCACAAACAATTGTACAAACTAATGTATGAAAAGTAAGAAGTACGCAATATTAATTGTACATACAGTAATTATTCTGAATCCGAACGATAGCTGCATAGGCTGGCACATGCGAGGTAGATTTTACTGTGACCCCTAACATTGTGTTTGGCAGAAAAACGGAGACTTAATCCAAAGAGCAATTCTTATTCACACACATGTTTGCGGTGTATCAGTTTTAAAGATTCAGGTGTACATCTACACGGGATACTCTGCAAATCACATTTAATTGCCTGGCAGAGGGTTAATCGAACCACCATTGTACTGTTTATCTCCCATTCCATTCTAGAATAGCGCGCGGTAAGAAAGAACACCTGAATCTCTCCGTTCGAACTCTGATTTCTCGTATTTTATTCTGATGATCATTTCTACCTATGTAAGTGGGAGTCAACAATATATTTTCGCATTCGGAGGAGAATTTTGGCGATTTGAGTTTTCTAAGTAGCCCACGCTGCAGCGATAAGCGTCGTTGTTGTAATGATTCCCATCCCAGATCAAGTATCATTTCCGTAACGCTGTCTTCCCTGTATCGTGACAATACGAAACGAGCTGTCCTACTTTGGACTCTTTCGATATCCTCCGTCAAACCCACCTGATAAGGATCCCACACTGGGCAGCAATACTCCAAAAATGGGTGGACAAGCGTAGCGTATGCAGTTTCTTTTGTAGTTTTGTTGCATATTTTAAGGGTTCTGCCAATAAAACGCAGTCTGTGGTTCGCCTTTCCCATGACATTATCTACGTGTTCTTTCCTATTTAAGTCTGAAGTAATAGTAATTCCTAGGTATTTTGTGGAGTTTACGGCCTTCACTTTTGCTTGATTTATCTTATAAACAATGTTTAACGGATTGCTTTTCGTACTCATATGGACGACTTCACACTTCTCATTATTTAGCGTCAATTGCCAATTTTTACACCATACTGATATCTTATTCAGATCATTCTGCAGTTGGTTTTGATCTTCAGATGATTTTACTACACGGTAAATGACGGCGTCATCTTTAAACAACCTAAGAGAGCTACTTAGATTTACCCTTAAATCGTTTATGTAAATAAGGAACAGCAGAGGACCAATAACACTACCCTGTGGAACGCCCGATATCACCTCTGCTTTAGTCGATGCCTTACCATCGATTACTACGAACTGTGTCCTCTCTGACAGGAAATCCCCTATCCAGTCGCAAATTTGGGGCGATATAACATAACAACGCAATTTGATTAAAAGCCGTTTGTGAGGTAAGGTGTGAAAAGCCTTCTAGAAATCAAGAAATACGGAATCGATTTGCGAACCCTTGTCGATAGCACCCATCACTTCGTGTGAATAAAGAGCTAGTTGTGTTTCGCATCAACGATATTTTCTAAATCCGTTTTGACCTTGGGTCAAGAGATCGTTCTGTTCGAGATAATTCATAATATTTGAATACAGGATATGTTCCAAAACCCTGCTGCAAATTGGCGTCAATGAAATAGGCCAGTAGTTTAGTGGGTTACTTCTACTACCATTCCTGAATATAGGTGTGACCTTTGCAACTTTCCAATCTTTTGGTACTGATCCTTCTATGAGAGAGCGGTTGTATATGGCTGTTAAGTAAGGAGCTATCGCTTCAGCAGAATCAGATAGAAATCTAATGGGTATACAGTCCGGACCGGAAGACTTATTCTTGTTAAGTGATTTTAGTTTCTGCACTACTCCAATGGTATCTACTTCTGCGTTACTCATTACGGCCTCTGTTCGTAATTAGAAATCTGGAATATTGGTTTCTTCTTCTTTGGTGAATGAGTTTCTAAAAGCTATATTTAGTAACTCTGCTTTAGTAGCGCTGTCATCAGCAGGATCGCCGTTACTATCACGTAGTGAGGGTATTGTTTGTGTTTTGCCCCTAGTATATTTAACATATGACCAAAATCTCTTTGGGTTTTCAGTCAAATTCCGAGAAAGAGTTTCGTTGTGGTGAGTATTGTAGGCATCTCGCATTGAAATCCTCGCTAAATTTCGATCTTCTGTGTAGGATCGCCAATCCTGGGGATTTTGTGTTCGTTTAAATTTAGTATGTCTTTTTCTTTGCTTTTGCATCAGTGCCCTGACCTGTTTTGTGTACCAAGGGGGATCGCCTCCTTCTTTTATTAATTTATTTGATATAAAACTGTCAATTGCTATCGATACCACTTCTTTGAATTTGAGCCACATCTGGTCTACACCTACGTTTAGTGATAGAAACGAGTGGAATCTGTCATCAAGAAGCAATGTATTTTATTTCTATCTGCTTTCCTGAACGAATATACTTTTCGTTTATTTTTGGTAACTTTGGGACTTTCGATATTCAATCTCGCCACGACAGCTCTGTGTTCACTAATACCTGTATCCGTTGTGATGCTCGTTATGAGCTCAGGGTTGTTTGTTGCTAAGAGATCAAGTGTGTTTTCACATCCATTTACAACTCTAGTTGGCTCATAAACTAATTGTTCGAAGTAATTCTCAGAGAATGCTTTGAGTACAATTTCGCTCGATGTTTTATGAGTACCTCCTGATTTGAAAATATAATTTCGCCAACAGATCGAGGGTAAATTAAAGTCACCGCCTACTATTATCGTGTGAGTCGAGTCCGTTTTTGTAATTAGACTCAGGTTTTCTTTGAACCTTTCTGTTATCGTATCGTCAGAGTAAGGAGGCCGGTAAAAGGAACCAATTATTAACTTCTTACGATTTTCAGGTACAACCTCTAACCATAATAGCTCACAGGAACTATCGACTTCAACTTCGCTACACGAAATACTACTTTTGACGGCGACAAACACGCCTCCAACTATTTTGTTTAATCTATCCTTTCTGAACACAGTTGGTTCTTTTGCAAATACTTCTGCTGAACTTATTTCCGGCTTTAACCAATTTTCACTGCCTACTATGATGTGTGTTTCGGTTCTTTCTATTAACGCTTGGAGTTCTGGTACTTTCCCGACACAGCTACGACAATTTACAACTGTTATACCGATAGTTCCTAGATCTACATTTCTCCTGTGTTCCACCATAACCCTTTGAGATTGCCAATTTTGTTTTTCTCCGAAGCCCTTTATCCTAAAAAACCGCCCAGTCCACGCCACACAGCCCCCGCTACCCGTGTAGCGTATAGTGGACTCATGACCTATTCGGCGGAACCCGGAAACCTACCACCAAAGAATCTGCAGCCTACACGGTCGCAGAACCGTCTGAGCCTCTGATTCAGACCCTCCACTCGGCTCTGTACCAGAGGTCCACAGTCGGTCCTGTCAACTATGCTGCAGATGGTGAGCTCTGCTTTCATCTTTCAAGCAAGACTGGCAGTCTTTACCACTTCAGATAGCCGCTCAAAATCTGAGAGGATCTCTTCAGATCCGAAGCGACACATATCATTGGTACCGACGTGAGCCACCACCTGCAGTTGGCTGCACCCCGTAGTCTTCATGGCATCCAGAAGGACTCGTTCCACATCTGGAATGATTCCGAAAAAAAAAAAAAAAAAAAATGTTCAAATGTTTGTTAAGCTTATGGGACTTAACTACGGGGTCATCAGTCCCTAAACTTACAAACTACTTATGAACTCTTTCCGAACTAGGACGGCACAAATATCCATGCCCGAGGGGGGATTCGAACCCCCGACCGTAGTGGCCGTGCAGGCCGTGACTGGAGCGCCTCAGTCTCCTCGGCCACCGCGGCCGGCGGAATGATAACACCCGGTATGCACACGGAGTGCACGTTGGCGTTCTTCCCCTCCTTGGCAGCCATCTCTCTAAGGGGCTCCATCACCCGCCTAACGTTGGAGCTCCCAACTACAAGCAAACCCACCCTCTGTGAAAGCTCGGATCTTGCAGGCTGAGTGGTGACCTCAGGAAGAGAGACACCATCCGATTCAGGAATGTTGTCCTGATCAGAAAGCGCCTCAAACCTGTTCGCAAGACGAACCGGGGAGGCCTCACGATTGGTATCCCGGAATGTCTTGCGGCTCCTGCCACGCACTGCAGCAACCTCCCACGCAACCACGGGTGGGGTGTCTGCCTCATTGCTAGCAGTATCAGGGCATGTCGATGGCGCTGGCCGATCGGTGGAGACGACGGGAGTCCTTTCGGTCCCCACTACCGGCAACAACAACGATGACCCTCGATCGCAGCTTCCAACTGTGCAACCGAGGTTAACACAGCTTGAAGCTGGGAGCGAAGTGTCATCAGCTCAGACTGCATCCGCACACAGCAGTCACAGTCCCTATTCATGATTACAGTGCCGACAAAATAAAAACTACAGTCGCGATGCGTTCAAAGGAAGCCTACACTGTTTGTTAAAACGTGGATTTGAATCTAATATGCAGGAGAGCACAGTATAAATTTACAAATTGAAACGAGAATGCGCAGACTAAAACCAAAAGACTAAATGTCGCTTCTAATCAGAAAATAAAGACAGACGACTGTCGCGACGCGATTCACACGGCTGAATAATACACTAACCAGATATTTAACGTGAATATGAATCAAATAAAAACGCGAGCACACAATAAATTTAATGAACTGAAGGGAAAGCGCACTGAAAAGTCAAAATATGTAGCTTCTAGAGAGAAGCCGGTTTCACTTACAACTGATAATTTACTGCTACACCACTGGAGAGGTGTGCTCTGGACGACGCCCGCTGGGCGAGAGGCGAGGCGAGGCGAGGCGAGGCGAGCGCGTCCGTCCGAACGCTGAAAGTGTGCTGGCGCTGGAGACGTGCCTACTGCAGGACACTCGCCGATTCCGATGTACTCCCACTATGTTATAGTCCAGGTCAAAACGTATTTTACCTCAGCCGAGTTCGGGGATAACCAACGTGGAGGTCGCGAGAGGCTGTTCCCCTTTTGTTTTCGTGTCTTTGTTTAACCAAAAGATTTCGAAATATATCAATGTTTAAAGATGTGCTCACGAAGATAACCGCGTATTCTTTGGGAAGTTTTCCACAAAAATCACATTATACTTCATATGGCAATACAATTCATATTTTTATTTTCTGAATTAACCCTCCCTCCAAAAAGTAAGAGAATGAGTACGAAATTTCAGCAACACCAGACGGCAGGTAAATTTTTACTTCCCTTCCCGGTGGCTTTGCGCATTATGTTGGGGACATCAGCAAAACGACATATTTTGCCAAGATGGTAACATTACAAATCCGAACCAGATTGAATGGCTTGATTGTTTCATACATAGAGCCTACGGTTAAGTTAGTAAATAACGCTGGTCCTGCTTTATGGTTAACAGGTTCTTGCATGTACGCTACAGCGAAAGTAACTGCCCTCGGAAAACGAAGATTTGTTGACAAAACATTTGCGTTGTCACGCGATTGTCTAATGACAACGCCACGTGACTGCCGACATTCACCATCCTTTGCCAACACTAACACACAGGAGCACCGTGACGGGAAGTAAAATTTAACGAAAGAAATGGGAAAAACTGTTTCCTATATAAACGAAGGCTTCCGTGGCCGTTGTCATTGTTGATAAAATCTTCTGGGTATTAGACCGAATCGTCAATATATCAAATATTTCACTGACGTTTCAGCCACTATTGTAAGCGGCCATCATCTGGGTGTTACGTTTACTGCTGGATGAGGGAAAGCTGGTGTCTTGAATATTGAATGTTGCAGTGGTTTCAGTTCTCTTTCATTGCTGTTTCCTTTATTTTGTGTCCCAGCCTCGTCGCCGCTTTTGTGTCTCGTTTCCGTCGTTGGTGTCGGTGGCCGAGTAGAAAGACCGACACAGGAATAAAGGATGCACGCTTCTGCAGGTAGGAGGTGACCAGGCAATGGGACAGCAGAAACTAGAAACACTAGAGTAAATTAGAACGAGATATATATTTCTTAGAGACTTAGTAATACTTAACTTTTACATAGCTCAGTACTGCAGAATGCTGATAAATAGTTGAGCTAGAGGCCTGCCTAGTGCCTATCCGATAGCCAAGTCTTCACTGGTGCCTATCTGATTCCGAAGTGCTAACTGGTTCCTATCTCAGACCCAAGTGAACGATGTCGTTCAGTGGTGGCTACGAGCGGAGTTGTAGCAGAGGGCGCTCGTGGCTGACATCGTAAGAACGCCGCGCCGTGCGTGCATGGCGGCGCGCGGCGAAAGTAGGTAGCGCGCACTTTGGACTTGTGCGACACCACACCCCTCCCCCCCAAACCGCCGCGTCATCGTGGCGTAGGGCTGAGGGCTACGGCGACGGCACTGGGAGGAGGGCCTGGGCGGGGGCGTTACTGGTGGGACGGGCGTCGTAGCTGAGGCTGGGATCGAGACGCCGTCCGCGCTCCGGTATCCACCTTGCGATCCCCCGGGAAACCCACCAAAACCTGGGGTAGGGCGCACGCCTCCTCCCAGAGGGAGCAGGTCATCTTGTTCTGAGTTGCGTGGCCCAGGCGGCGGGGGCACGCACGGTCCCGGATTGCCTCTCGGTGACGCAGTCATCTGTGGCGGCGACAGCGGCTGGGGCGCGTCGATCTCCATAGGTATGAGCTCGTAGTCCGGGGACGCTGGACCTAGCGGGGAGCGATGTGGAGGTTCTTCCTGGCGGTGAACTGGGTCTGGAATCAAGAAACCAGAAACAGGATCGCGCGGCCTGTCCAGGCGCAAATGGTTTGCGTGGCGCCGCAGCTCCGACCCTGTGGAAGAACGTACAACATACATATTGCGACCGAGCACGCTCTGAATGGTGCCCGGCAACCAATGGTTCTTCCCAGCAAACACCTTGTACAGCACCGGCGTAGAAACCTGAAAACGCGAAGCGCCATACGAACCGACTCGATGAAAAAATCAAAATGTTCAAATGTTTGTAAGGCTTATGGGACTTAACTACGGGGTCATCAGTCCCTAAACTTACAAACTACTTATGAACTACTTACGAACTAGAACGGCACAAATATCCATTCCCGAGGGGGGATTCGAACCCCTGACCGTAGTGGCCGTGCAGACTGTGACTGAAGCGCCTCAGTCCCCCCTCGGCCACCGCGGCCGGCCGACTCGGTGCGTGGGAGGCTGCAGCAGGTGAAGGAGAGTGCGGTGACGGCGGCCGTGTAGCAGCTCGGCAGGAGATGGGCCGTCACGTGGCATGCACCGATACGTAGACAGGAAAATTTGAAGAGCTTGCTGCCTGGAGTGCTGACCTTTCATCTTTTCCATGTGAGACTTAAATGTTCGAACGAAACGTTCTGCTTCGCCATTGGACTGAGGGTGAAAAGGTCACTGACTATATTTTCAGGCAAACCTTCGGTGCAAAACACTGATGTTAATGCACTGATTGTACTAGACGCCGTTGTTGAGTTCATGGCAAACACAAAAGGAAACTTGCTGAAAGCGTCTACAACGATTAACCAGCGCGTATTCCAGAAAGGTCCAGCAAAGTCAATGTGTAAACGTTGCCATGGTCCCTTGGGGCGTGGCCAGTCTGAGAAACGTTGCGGAGGAGCCGCCTGATGCTCCGCACAAACAGTACACTGTGACGTCATGTTGTCTATCTGAGCGTCCATACCAACCCAGGTACAATGACGTCTGGCCAATTGCTTTGTCCTAACAATGCCCCAATGTCCTTGATGCAGGAGGCGTAACACTTCTCGTTGGAGGGATTGAGGAACTATCACTCTTGTTTGGTCGTTGTCCGTATGTAACAACAGAACACTCCGACTTAAAGATAATGCATGACGTTGTGCAAAATAACATCGAACCAGAGGCCGCTCAATGTCTTTGGCTCTGGCATGCCAACCAAAGCGAACAAAACGTGCTACCACACTTAGGTCTGCATCCGCCGCTGTTTCTTGTGCAACCCGACGAGAGTTCAAAGGGAAGTCTGCGACAGCGGAAGCATCTCTGGAGTCTATCTGACACCATCCATTTCCGAAGAATCAAACGACACATCCTGGCCAACCGGAAGTCGGGAAAATGTGTCCGCGTTGGCATGTTTAGTGGTAGGTCGGTACAAAATCTCATACTGATAATTTGACAATATCAAGGACCATCTCTGAAGCTTTTGTGCCGTTCGTGGCGGAATTGGCTTTGTGGGTGAGAACAACGACGTGAGAGGCTTGTGGTCTGTGAACAAATAGAATTTTTTGCCATTGACGCCGTAAATGATTGCTAAGGCCTCCTTTTCTATCTGACTGTAATTCTGTTGCATTGGCGTCAGGAGCTTGGATGCAAAGGCAATAGGACGATCGTGAGAACCAATACAATGTGACAATATTGCACCCAGGTCGTACAACGAGGCATCCACTGCTAGCACTACAGGGTTCTGTGGGTCAAAGGGAATCAAACATGTATCACTGAGTAGTGCAGACTTTAATTTGTCAAAGGCAACCTGGCAATCTTTGGACCATACAAAAGGAACATTCTTCCTACGTAAGCGATGCAGTGGAGCTGCAATCTGAGAGGCATTGGGAATAATTAAGCTTTCCCATTACTGCTTGCAATTCGTGCACATTCTTAGGAGGAGGCAAGTCTTCGATTGCTCGAAGATGTGACTGTAACGGATGAATTCCTTGGGCATTAATCACATGGCCTAGGTACTCTATTTCAGTTTGAAAAAACGAACACTTTGCTTTACTGCAACGTAGACCTGCTGCAGTCAACACTTTGAAAAGGCACTTCAGGTTTGATAAATGTTCTTCAACTGTGCGTCCGAATACCACAATATCATCTAAATAGTTCGAGCAACCCGGTACAGAAACTGTCAGCTGTTCCAAAAAGCGCTGAAAAATAACGGGGGCGGAAGAACTGCCAAAGGGTAGGCGTTGAAATTGGAAAAGACCCATGTGAGTATTAATGACGAAAAACTTTTTTGACTCGTCATCAAGCGGAATCTGTAAGTATGCCTCTGCTAAATCAATCTTGGAAAAGAAGCGAGACTGTCCTAATTTGTCCATCAGTTCGTCAAGTCTGGGCAGGGGATATGTGTCTACAATTGTTTGACTGTTCACTGTTGATTTGAAGTCCGGACTTTTACACTGGCTACTGTTCACTGTCTGTTCAGCACGGCCGGTAGACAAATAAGAATAACGAGGGCTAGACTGAGAACTACGGCTAGGAAAGCGTCCGTTACGGCGCACTGAATTAACACTGTGGCTTTGCATTTCTACATCTGCTAAGTCAAAGGTATCATGCGCTTCAATAAGCTGCAGTACACTGTCTAATGAAGGGTCAGGCTGTTTTAGAATTGCTGCCCTAATTCTGGGGTCCTGAATGTTCTGCGTAATCGCATCCCTTAACATAACGTCACTATAAGAAAGTCCACAAGAGCAAGTAAATTTACATTTCCGGGTTAAGCCCTTCAATTCCGTAATTCATTGCGTGTGGGTCTGTTCCGGTGAATTTTTCAGTCTGAAAAATCGGTACCGCGCCGTAGCTACGAGAACTTTTCTCTCATAATGAGCATTCATTGCTTCTACAATTTGATCAAAGTCTACATCACGAGGAGATGCGTGTGGGAAAGGTTTCTGGAGTAATACGAAGGTTTGAGTGCCCACCACTGCTAATAACATATGCTTAACCGCCTGACCTGTAATTTGATGAGCCACGACGAGTTCTTGAAATTGAGCGAAGTAGTCACTCCATTCTTCCTCTCATTCGTTGTACTGACGAAACGTAGGAAGCGGTGCAGCGGCAGGTGTTGGCTGAAGCGACGGCTGTTGTTGTTGGTTAGCTGCCTGTGCTGTTAACTGCGCCACTGCTCGAAGTAGTTGCGTGATTTGCGCCGTCTGTAACTGAATAATTTCCATTAAGTTTGGGTTCGGGGTAGTGGCCATGCTGACCGATTAGGCACCGCGCATACAAGTAAATTATAACAAAACACAAATGAAATATGAAAGAAAACTCTCTGCAACAAAAAAAGTCCACAAAACACGTAACTGAATATATTCCCCCAAAAATCTTATAATAAGGGTGGGTGGACGGGAGCATGAGCTCGTGGCTGACGTCGTGAGAACGCCGTGCCGTGCGTGCATGGCGACGCGTGGCGAAAGTAGGTTGCGCGCACTTTGGACTTGTGCGACACCACGCTTTATTTCTTCCTATTGGTGGAAAAGGAAGTACTTGATTGGTGTTTACATTAATGTTTTCCATTGGTTGAAACTGGCGAATCAGGAGCGGTTGTAGCAGTGACGTAGCGCTGGTGCCTAGCGCCGGCTAGAGCGTGGTGTCTGCTCTGTGTACGCGCGGCCGCTGTTGTCTCCGGGCTATGTGGGCCCCTATGGACTGCACTGCGCGCGGTGTCGTCGCGAAGCGCTGCTACTGCGGGCAGCCAAGACGCCAGAAGTCTATACCCGTCTTCTCTGTTCATATTTCCGGGTCGCTTAGCTATTTCTATTCTTCCCTGAGTTTCCTCTTCAAAGTGAAGGATTGTTTTGCCAGTACAGTCACTTCCTGAAAACGTATCTGTTTGCCGCACTGGTGTTCTTCTACTGCCGACTTCGTATGCTGTCCCATCCGAATGTACCTATCGGGCTCGACTATCCTTGTGTTGCCGGCCGTGGTGGCCGAGGGGACTGAAGCGCGCCAGTAACGGTCTGCACGACAACTACGGTCGGTGGTTCGAATTCCCCCTTGGGCATGGATATTTGTGCCGTCATTACTGTTAGCTAGATCATAAGTAGTTTGTAAGTTTAAGGTCTATGACCCCGTAGTTAAGTCCCATAAGCCATACAAACGTTTATGTAAATTATATTTATGTATACATCCTTGTATTAATCGGCCGCCCAGTTTCTCCAATGTACACCTGGCCGCACTCACAGCCGATTTCATAAACTCCGGCTGTGTGCAACTTATCAGTTTTGTCCTTCATTGAGCCTAGGACGTCTCTTATTTTACTGTTGCTGCGAAATATAGGTTTGATGCACTCTCGACGAAGAATTTTGCCCACACGTTCGGTGACTCCTTTTACACATGGCAATAGGGCGATAGTTTGTTCTTCCTTTGGCTCTTCCCTTTTGGTTCCATCATTAAATGTCATAGTTTGCTCAATCATCCTCTTCCCATAACCGTTTGCTTCGAAGATGGACCTGATGTTTTATAATTCTGCCTTTAGGTGTTGTTCATCAAAACGTTCTTATATTTATTACGTTATATGTTACACAATTGTATAATTTTTCAGGTATATATCCATTTGTATGAGGGCTGTATGTCTGTAAAATCTTTTGAGGATTTACATTAGAATCGCCACACCAAGAAAAAATGCAGATGTTAAACGGGCATTCATTGGACAAATATACTAGAACTGACATGTGATTACACTTTCACACAATCTGGGTGCATAGAACCTGAGAAATCAGTACCCAGAACAACCACCTCTGGCCGTAATAACGGCCTTGATATGCCTAGCCATTGGGTCAAACAGAGCTCGGATGGCGTGTACAGGTACAGCTGCCCATGCAGCTTCAACACGATACCACAGTTCACCAAGAATAGTGACTGGCGTATTGTGATCTATTTTCTCGGACACCACTGACCAGACGTTATCAGTTGGTAAGAGATCTGGAGAATGTGCTGGCCAGGGCAGCAGTCGAACATTTTCCGTATCCAGAAAGGCCCGTACATGACCTGCAACATGTGGTCGTGCATTAGCCTGCTGAAATGTAGGGTTTCGCAGGGATCGAATGAAGGGTGGAGCCCCAGATCGTAACACATCTGAAATATAACGGCCACTGTTCAAAGTGCCGTCGATGCGAACAAGAGGTGACCGAGACGTGTAACCAATGGCACTCCGTATCATCACGCCGGGTGATACACCAGTATGGCGATGAAACATGCTTCCAATGTGCGTTCGCCGCGATGTCGCCAAACACGGATGCGACCATCATGATGCTGTAAACAGAACCCGGATTCATCCGAAAAATGACGTTTTGCCATTCGTGCACCCAGGTTAGTCGTTGTGTACACCATAGCAGGCGCTCCTCTCTGTGATGCAGCGTCAAGAGTAACTGCAGCCATGGACTCCGAGCTGATAGTCCATGCTGCTGTAAACGTCGTCGAACTGTTCGTGCAGATGGTTGTTGTATTGCAAACATCCCCATCTGTTGACTCAGGGATCGAGAGGTGGCTGCACGATCCGTTAAAGCCATGCGGATAAGATGCCTGTCCTCTTGACTGCTAGTGATACAAGGCCGTTGGGATCCAGCATGGCGTTCTGTATTGCCCTCCTGAACGCACCGATTCAAAAATGTTCAAATGTTTGTAGAGCTTATGGGACTTAACTACAGGGTCATCAGTCCCTAAACTTACAAACTACTTATGATATAGCTTAATCTAAGGACGGCACAAATATCCATGCCCGATGGTGAATTTGAACCCCCTATGGTAGTGGCCGTGCAGACCGTGACTGGCGCGCCGCAGACCGCTTGGCCACCGCAGCCGACTCGCACCGATTCCATATTCTACTAACAGTCATTGTATCGCGACCAACGTGAGCAGTAATGACGCGATACGATAAACCGCAATCACAATAGGCTACAATCTAACGTTTAAGAAATTCGGAAACGTGATGGTACGCATTTCTCCTCCTTACATGAGGCATCACAACAACGTTTCCCAGGCAACGCCGGTCAACTGGATCAAGTGTGTTTTCACATCCATTTACAATTCTAGTTGGCTCATGAACTAATTGTTCTAAGTAATTCTCAGAGAATTCTTTGAGTACAATTTCGCACGATGTTTTATGCGTACCTCCTGATTTGAAAATATAATTTCGCCAACAGATCGAGGGTAAATTAAAGTCACCACCTACTATTATCGTGTGAGTCGAGTACGTTTTTGTAATTAGACTCAGGTTTTCTTTGAACCTTTCTGCTATCGTATCGTCAGAGTCGGGAGGCCGGTAAAAGGAACCAATTATTAACTTCTTACGATTTTCAGGTACACTTGACAGCAAAAAAAGTGGATCACTGCTGAATGCAACCCAACTAACGTAGCTGTGTTGCGGGTACTCCACATTCAAAACCCCTGAAGAGTACAGTCGCTTGACTATTCACAATGGGTACCAAAGAAGCAGTAGAGAATATTCCTCCTTATGGCAGTCAGTGCACAACAAAAACATTAGAATACAGTTTATTAAAGAAGAGAAAGCTACGTAAATTCAATTTTATTACAATAAGTGACAAATCATATACCTTACCAAACTCATTCAATGACACAATGATTTTCTCTTCATGCTTTGAATTTGAACGCACTGTTGACCAAAAACAGCTTGCGTTTCTGATCGAGATTCGATTAGGTATAAAGAGACGTAAAACATTGACATTTTCATTGGTATCGTTTTACAAGGTCGATGTCCGAATCCAGAAATGTTTGGTTAACCTTAGTATTGCATCAGGATCTGCATGAAGTTCAAATTGTTGCTGAGAGGTAACCACTAAAGGTATATAATACAGTGCAACTCAAAGGTCCTTATATGAATCGTGAACTACGCACGATTGCACGTCAGATATTAAATAAATTCAGAAACATGGCTATATTTCAACTTGTAACGACGATACAATTGACTTCTTTTCCGGCAGGGACTCAAACCCGGCTATATTCGCTATTTATTAAATATATATATATATATACGCAAAGAGATGAAATAGTTACTGTTTTACATGTGCACATGCTGCAAGTAGCACAAGCTGCGGCGGATCAGTCGTGCGCACTCGGGCATGGGTGTTTGCGTTGTCCTTAGCTTAGTTTACCTTAGTTTAAGTAGTTTGTATGGTACAGACTAATGACCAAGCAGTTGAGTCCGATATATTTACAAACATCTCCAAACATTTTGAAGTAGTGCAATAAGTAACTTTGTGCTGCCTGGGACTCCAACCCCGCGTCTATCGTCAGCGTTGACCTCGGACGACAAGGTAACAACTGTTCCATTCTCTGTCATTCCAGGAAGCAACACAACTATTAGAATCACCAGATATGATCCACCATGTTGTCATTTCACTGCCATATTCGTACCAGGAAGACAATTTTTCTACAGTCCATGGTTTTCTCGAGTGGTCCAACACCATAGAAGAACATCTTTTTGCACACATTATGCAATGACTCAATTACTTCTACGACGTGATGTCGAGCAATGAAGTATTTACAGTGAGGGAGACGAAAGGAATGTTGCACAGATACATAAGAAAGAAAATAAAAGTAATCCACTGATTTACAGACGCATCGTATTGATATCGACTGCAGCAGGACGTTTGAATAAATACTTTTCCCAACATTATGAAATATGTAGTAATAGATCACGTATTAACTAACATCAAACCAGCATGGATTTCGAAAACTTCACTCTTGTGGGACTTTGGCGATACTATATTTGCATGAAGTACTGAGTACTCTCAAATTAATTCAGTATTTATAGAGTGCCAAAATGATTTTTGGTATCTTCAGTCGTAATCAACTTCGAACCATATCACTTTCCCAAGGAGTATAGTCACAGTTGTGCGATTGGGATCGTGATGTCCTGTCTGCAAGGAAATAGTCAGAAGTAACTGACGAGGTGTCAATTAGTGTAATTCTTTCAGCAAAGTGAAGTAGACTTCTCATGTTTCGAATATATATTCGAAATATTTAAAGAGCAATCAGAACATTGCTCTTAGATTTGAGGAAGTTAATGCTGCCGATTAGTAAACTTCTCACAAAAGCAAAGTCAAGTGCGAAATGATTTTGAATTTGTATCATCTCGGCGCAAATGGTGACAATTGACCTTAAACATCAATATGCATTCGGCTCTGAACATGATTACCAAAAGAGTTTCGTCAGCATTCTAGACACCGACAAGCAAAATAAATTTGAAGGTTATACATATAAAGAAATTCCTGGGGTGCAATTAAAATCAACGTTGACTGGGAATAACGCGTATTTTGACAAAGGTGAAACAAACGGTCTGTTATTGACCCAACCATTAGAAGATTTAAACGTCTCCTAGGGAGACTGCCAACCCTATAATTGTTCCACCTCTTCTGCAGTATTGCTGAGCAGTGTCCCATTATTATCTGACGGGATAGAGGGAGGACGTCGAAAAAGTAGAAATAATATATCAGATTGTGCAATGTAGTGAATTATGTGAATCAAGGTCTCGGTTCTTTTCCGATATTTTTCCCTTCAAGATCACTGCTCTCCGATTTTTCAAACGTTCTAATGTTTGTAGAGCTTATGGGACTTAACTACGGGGTCATCAGTCCCTGAACTTACAAACTACTTATGAAGTAGCTAATACTAAGGACGGCGCAAATATCAATGCCCTAGGGGGCATTCGACCCCCCGACCGTAGTAGCCGTGCAGACCGTGACTGGTGCGTCGCAGACCGCTTGGCCACCGCGACCGGCTCCGATTTTTCCATGACATTTCAATCACCAACCTTCTCCTTCGAATCCAAAGAGGTTTTTCCCGACTCCCGCACAAAGTACGTTATTACAACTGTAAGGATAACATAAGAGTAAGTAGAACTTGCGCATACCCTTGTTGGCACGTTTTTCGTATAAGCGTGAAACAGTCGAGAAATTGAAGCGACTTTATAAACCCATTACGGATCACTTAACTCTGAATAACAGAACAATCATGTAAATGAAGTGCATCAGTAGTGCAGCACTTATTGTTTCAGAGACACTTTATAAGTGCACAATGATATACTACGTGTATACAGTTTGTGCTGCTGCCACGAAAACTGTTTAGTCTTACAACTCGCTTAGTTATCTAGGTTCAATACGTAGTTTCTTAACTCTAGATCACAGAGTGCTTACAGGAGACAATAGTTTCCTGCATCGTATCATTGTTAGCTATGTGAAATATTAGGTTGTATCTTAATCATCATTATATTCTTTTATATATACAGGTCTAGAGTACAACAATTTATTTTATTCGTCTAGTTTCGGTCTTCTTTTAGACCATCTTCAGCTAGTGGGTAGCTGGGAGCCTTCCAGTGCGTCATTGCTCCATCTCTTGAGCCGCGATGCCTGTCGCTATCGTAGTGATTACTTTTGCTGATATTAGTTACAATAGCGCCTGCGCGATAAACGGCGGAAACTAACGCACAATGTATGGAGGAAACGTGTATGATTATTTTGGGGCTTTCGGATTCGCAATTGTGCTGTCTTTAGCGCCTTCCAGTGCGTCACTGCTCCAGTCACGCACTGGAAGGCTTCCAGTTACCTATAGCTCCACAACATCGATGGAGCTGAAATACCTGAAGATGGTCTAAAAGAAGGCCGAAACTAGTCGAATAAAATAAATTATTGCACTCTAGACTGCTCTCTATATATGAATTTAAATAAGAGTGCTGTTACTCAAAAAAAAAAAAAAAAAAAAAAAAAAAAAAAAAAAAAAAAAGTGAAACAAAAATGTTTAAAAAATATGTGATTATATTATTTAACTTTATTAAATATTTGAATGAAACGTCAAAGGATTATGTGACAGCTCAGTTTGCTCCATCAGAGAGGCTGGCAGAAGATCTGGAGTATCATACCACTGCTGCTAGATGGTGGAGGAACTACCTTGACAGAGACACCACCAAGAGAGCTCCTGACTCAGGCAGGAAGAGAGTAAGCTCACAGCAGGAGGATCGCGAGCTACTGTCTACGATCAGACTAAATCCGTTCTGGAATGGAAAGCAGTTGCGGCTCCACTGACACGATTCGCCGAAGGCTGAGGACACTGGACTGACTACACGCACGACATTCCGCTGTGAAAAAAAGAACTCAGCGAGGAAATTGTTACATATCGGCTGGCATTTGCAGAGCTCCATCTTAGGGCATCATGGGAAAATATTATTTTCACTGACGAAAAAGTGTTTTCCACCAGTAACGATGGTCCAAGGGTCGTTTACAGGCCACGAGGGACTCGCCATCGACGAGAATATGTAACAATGACGAGAAGAAGTGGGCGCATATCCATTTCCTGCTAGGGCTGGATATCTGCACGAGGAGCAGGAATCCTTCATAGGATAGAAGGCATCCTCGACAGTGTACAGTACGCCCACATACTGGAAAACTTGATGCTTCCGTCAGTGAGAATGCTGTAGGGAGGACCTCATGCTGCAAGAGGAACTTTCTCCTGTTCACAAGTCTGCATTCGTCCAGCAGCGGCTCTCCACGATTGGCGTCAATGTCATGGACTGGCCGTCGCGAGCGGCTGACATGAACACCATGGAAAATATGTGGGCTGAGGTCGCCAGGACGTTAACAGAGAACTGGCGACAAAACCAGCCAACTACACAGGACGTTCTTTGGGAATGCGTTCTGGAGGCATGGGAGGAAGTTGCTTCTTCAGGGTATTAAGTCCGACGACTTATAGTGTCTATACCAAGACGCATGATAGAAGTAAAAAATAATGAGGGATTCTGGATAAAATATTTTAAGTTCCTATAAAGATTTCTTACGTCTTCCTTTTCTTTTCTTCCTAAGTGAAAGCCGGTTGAAGATCATTTGGCAAAAGCAATAAAATATGTTAGTTTTTCTTTTTAGTTGCCTTTTTAATTGGAGTGTTCTTTTTTAATATACAGTCCGTTTATTAATCTAAATTTATTTCATTTATATCCATACATAGAGAGTAATCGATTTACATTAGCGCACTCAAAGCATGTCTTGTTATTTCAAGTGAGCCTCTTTCTTCCATTCACAAAGTATGCAAATGCAAACGAATCCGTCTTGCATTTATTCGTTGTTAATTTCTCCTCCATTCTCCCTCTCTCTTTCTTTCTCTCTATCACCTCCCTTACATTATAACATCAGTCGTCCGTCTGGTCTATTCCTCCAAGACGTAAAAAAAATAGTAGTTTCCGTTAAAACAATACCGTCTCTATTAATGTCTGCTTTCTTTACAGTCCATCGGTTCTCTCCATGAAGCAGTGTTCTTTTACATCTCCGATAATCCATCGCCGCGGTGGAGTAGCCGAGCGGTCTAAAGCGTCTCACTGCGGAGCGCGCGGTTGCTCGCCGTGGAGGTTCGAGTCCTCCCAGGGACATGGGTGTGTGTGTTGTCTTAGGTTACTTTACCTAGGTTAAAGTAGTTTTTAAGCTACGGGCTGATGACCACGCAGTTTGGTCCGATAGATTTACAATCATTTGTAAAACATCCGTTCCTTTTCTCTCGGCCCTAAAACAGTGACATGTCACTTGTCTAAAATGTTCAAAGGTTAAGGGACTTAACTGCGGGGCTCATCAGTCCGTAAACTTACTAATTACTTATAAACTAGCTTATACTAAAGACGACACAAACATCCATGCCCGCGGGGGAATTAGAACACACGACAGGGAATGGCCTCGCACATCGTAGCATAGCGCCTCAATGCGCTCGCCCACGACGCCGTGGCGGATGGGAATCGAACCCAGACTTCCATACTTCTTTTAATTCAATACGTTTCCTTTCACTCAATGCCTTTCACATATTGACACGAAAAGCTGTCTCTAGGTATATAAATTTATAAGAAAAATAGGATAACAAAGGAACTATATATATATATAAAAAAAACTTCACTTTAAAGGTAGCTCAAAGGAAATAGAAACACATATTTCATTTCAGTTGTCAAGAGATCTTCCATAGTCTTTCACTTAGGCAATATCAAAATAGACACGAGATTAAAAAATTTTAAAAAAGTAATTTATTCAGAATCCTTCATTATTTGTTTGCCGGCCGCGGTAGCCGAGGGGACTGAGACGCTTCAGTCACGGTCTGCACGGCCACTACGGTCGGGGGTTCGAATCCGCCCCCGGGCATGGATATTTGCCGTCCTAGTTCGTAAGTAGTTCATAAGTAGTTTGTAAGTTTAGGGACTTATGACCCCGTAGTTAAGTACCATCAGTTTTACAAACATTTGAACATTATTTGTTTCTTTCATAATGCATCTCAGCATATAATATACAACACCTCGGACCAGCTTCTCTTCAGTAAAAGAGACGACTCTATCTCGAGTTGATTGCTCGCAGTGAGACGGCCTGATTTGTATTTCTGCTTTCTGCTCTTACTATGAAGCCAGGAAGTAAACATTCTGTATTTACGTCAGAGCCCCGCTTTGCGCAGTGCTGGGGGCTGTTAGCTGCCGCCGCGGCCGCCAGCTGGCTGGTTTCCGACAAGCCTCGCCTCGGCATGCGCTGTGGTTGACCGGCCTGCCCGTAGCTCGCAAGCCACGGCTAATACAGGCCCCGGTCGCACAGCCAGGCTCAACCCTGGAAGTATCAAAAGTTTCTGCAAACCTACCCAAATGTGTAGTATAAACTACCACAGATAGAGCTATTTTGCAATTAAATAAGTAGTCACATTATTTTTTGACATTTCATTCAAATATTTAACGAAGTTAAAGATAGAATCATGGTAAACGTAGCTGCCATATAATGTTTCACCTAGATTGCAATCATACGACACAGGAAACTATTCTCTTTTTTCAGCGCTCTGCATTAGATCTGAACGTAATGAAATATGTCTTCATCTTAGAAATGAAAGCATGTTGTAAAATTAAACAGTTCTGGTGGCAACAACACAAATTTATACATGAAGTATATCATTCATGTTTTGTGCACTTATAAAGTGTTCTCAATGTGTCTGAAACAATAAGTGCTACACAACGGAAGTTACCTTCTGCTGGGGCCCTTCATTTACACGATTGTTCTGTTATTCACAGTGAAGTTTTTCGTAATAGGTTCATATAATCGCTTCAGTTTGTCGACTTATCCACGCTTATACGAAGATCTAGAAAAAACAAGTGCCGAGTTCTAATTACCATTATGTTATTCTTAAAATTCAAATCAAATGTTCGAATGTGTGTGAAATCGTATGGGACTTAATTGCTGGGTCAACAGTCCCTAAGCTTACACACTACATATCTAACCTCTCCTTAGAAGCCGGCCGCGGTGGCCGAGGGGACGTAGGCGCTCCAGTCACGGTCTGCACGGCCACTAAGGTCGGGGGTTTGAATTCACCCTCGGGGATGGATATTTGTGCCGTCCTAATTCTTAGGTAGTTCATAAGTAGTTTGTAAGCTTAGGGACTGATGACCCCGTAGTTAAGTCCCGTAAGTTCTACAAACATTTGAACATTTTGACTCCAACCCCGCACACACCGTCACTCTTGACCTGACACGATGAGGCGTCAACTATCACATTGTCGTTCACTAGTAGTTAGAATCATACCGTTCGTAGAGACATGGAGGGGTTTGGTATTTTGCGAAAACTTTGTTTAACTTAGTAGCGCATGGACATGTTCAATGTTGATTTGAAAAACCGCAGAGTCCTGCGTTCTTTACTTGTCGTTACTGTAGGTGCAGATGGTATTTTTGTGGCCGTTAAAAACTGTTACCCTCCGCGGGAATCGGGCCCATACCTTAGCCATTACCAGCTAACTTCATCCCGGCCTCCAGTGAATTACAGATGTGTTAGCATAATGTTTTGTCACAATGGAGTACTCATTAGACGGTACGATAACTCAAAGAGCTCAGAGGTGTCTGCCTAGGTAAGACATTCTTGGCCGCAGGGGAAGGCCACGTAGTCTGAGGCGCCTTATCGCGAATTTTGCGTGAAATTATATTACGATTTAGTATGCTACATTACGATTTGGTATGGCATTTTGCTATAAGATTATTCAACTGTGGGCTCATTTTAATCAAGAATGCTGGGTAGTGTCACGATGACTTGAATATTACGCATTTTTAAACTTATGAGGAGCGTGGATTATGCATTAGAATAAGGATTCTGAAATTACGAAAATAACTTCGTTTTGACATCTATTATTCACCACGTTCATGAACAAAAACAGACTTCGATGAAGGAGGTTTCTGTGATTTATTGGTATGGTCAATGACAAGGTATCCGATAACTGGCGAGTGTGTCGATCAATTATTCTTCATGGTGTAGTTGCCTTCAATAGTCATATTGAGATTTAAAATAAAGCCACAATTGTGGATTCTGATACAATGTCATATCGAAACTGCGATGCTAAGTATAATATCCAGCTGGAAATGATGGGGGAGAACTTCAGTCTTTGCCATTTCAAAGGTTGGATACTGGGATTTATCGGAGTAGATGGGCAATTCAATGGAGACATCAGTGCTTGTACGGTAAGGTTCAGTTGTCCATTATATCCACGTGCTTTTCGAGAGCCAACGGCAGAGAAATAACGACAGTGATTAAAATAAAATAATAAAAAAGGCCAAGCACAAAATTGTGAAATGAAGCACGTAGATGCAGATAAATATATCAAGGGAGGGGTAGTAGGAGAGAGGGTGGGATGTAATAATAGGAGTGCAGTACTGGAAAATAAAAGAGTGAAATGCTTCCAAAGTACTCCTTACTTAGACATATATCACAGTTTGTTTTAGGGCCGAAGGAAAAGCAAAGAATGTTTTACAGAACGAATCGGAGATATAAAAGAACACTGCTTCATAGAAAGGACCGATGGATAGTAAAGAAAGCAGAAATTAAATCAGACAGTATTGTTGTATTTTTTAGTGTTTTGAGGGAATAGACCAAAAAGGCAACTGAGGTTATAATGTAAGGGAGGTAGAGAGAGAGAGAGAGAGAGAGAGATTGGAGGAGAAATTAACAACGAAAAAATGCGCCAAATCGTTTGCATATTTTGTGAAGGATGGAGGGTCTATTAATGGATGGAGGGAAGGAGAGAGACCTATTTGAAATAACATAAATTACTTTACCAGTGTCTATAAAAAAAAGTTTGTAAATCTAGCGGACCATACTGCGTGGTCATCAGTTCGTAGCTTACACTCTACTTAAACTAAGGTAAACTAACCCACGAACAACACACACACACACCCATGCCCCAGGGAGGACTCGAACCTCCGACGGCGAGAAACCGCAGCGTCCATCTAAACTGATTACTCTGTATGTTGGAGGCTAGGTGTAAATGAAATAAAAATAGGATATTGAGTGAAATGAGAAGCACAGAATTAAAATTTGTGACACGGGCGGGAATCGAACCCAGACATCCATACTTAACTTTAATTCAATACTTTTCCTTCTACTCAGTGTCTTTCATATTGACACGGAAAACTGACTCTATATAAATTTATAATAAAACAGGATAATAAAGGAACTGTATATTAAAAAAAAAATCATCAATTTAAAGGCAGCTCAAAGGAAAAAGAAACTCAGATTTTTTTTTTTTTTTTTTCACTTGCCAAGAGATATTCCATATTCTCTCACTTAGGAGATTTAAAAAAAAAAAATAAAAAAAATTAAAGGACGAATAATTTATTCAGAGTCCCTTATTATTTGTTTCTTCCACAATGCATCTCAACATATAATCTGTACGTCATCGGAACAGCTTCTCTTCAGTAAAAGCGACGACTCTATCTCGAGTTGATTGCTCGCAGTGAGACGGCCTGATTTGTATTTCTGCTTTCCGCTCTCACTATGAAGCCAGGAAGTAAACATTCTGTATTTACGTCAGAGCCCCGCTTTGCGCAGTGCTGGGGGCTGTTGGCTGCCGCCGCGGCCGCCAGCTCGCTGGTTTCCGACAAGCCTCGCCTCGGCATGCGCTGTGGTTGACCGGCCTGCCCGTAGCTCGCAAGCCACGGCTAATACAGGCCCCGGTCGCACAGCCAGGCTCAACCCTTGAAGTATCAAAAGTTTCTGCAAACCTACCCAAATGTTAAACTACCACAGATAGAGCTATTTTGCAATTAAATAAGTAGTCACATTATCTTTTGACATTTCATTCAAATATTTAACGAAGTTAAAGATAGAATCATGATACACGTAGCTGCCATATAATGTTTCACCTAGATAGCAATCATACGACACAGGAAACTATTCTCTTTTTTCAGCGCTCTGCATTAGATCTAGACGTAATGAAATATGTCTTCAAATTAGAAATGTAAGCATGTTGTAAAACTAAACAGTTCTGGTGGCAACAACACAAATGTATACATGTAGCACATCATTCACGTTTTGTGCACTTATAAAGTATTCTCAATGTGTCTGAAACAATAAGTGCTACACAACGTAAATTACCTTCTGCTGAGGTCCTTCATTTGCACGATTATGCTGTTATTCACTGTGAAGTGTTTCGTAATGGGTTCACAGAATCACTTTAGTTTCTCGACTGTTCCACGCTTATACGAATCTCGAAATAATAATAATAATAATAATAAAAAAGGTAAAGCAGTCATCAATCCGAAGATTGGTTTGAACACCACAGTGCTTTACTAGGCATGGTCCTGTTTGGAGGTGGTATGCCGTTGCCTTCCTCCGACCTTCGAACTGACTTACCCAGCCAGTTATAGGGGGACCTACAGTTTAACGTGGGTTCCGAACCACGGTGCTACTCGGTATTTTTCACATGAGCAATACTGCCAGAGGTGAAAGAAGTGGAAAGTGACAGATAAAAATCCTAGGACCTAGCGGGGATCGAACCCCGGACCTTTGGATTTGTAGTCTGGCACTCTACCACTCTGCAACCGAGGCGCACAATAATAATAATAATAATAATAAATACAAGTGCCAAATAGCGTATGTGCGAGTTTGATATATTCTTGCAATTTTTTCGACGTCCCCCTCTATCCCGTCATGTAATAATGGGACACTGCTCTGCAATACTGCAGAAGACGTGGAACAATTGTAGAGTTGGAAGTCTCCTTAGTAGAAGTTTAAATCTCCTGATAGTATGTGCCAATAACAGACCCTTTATTTCACCTTCGTCAAAACATATGTTACTCACAGTTAACATTGTTTTTAATTGCACCCCCAGGAATTTCGTTATATGTATAAACTTCAAATTTGCTTTGCTTATCGATATCTAGAATGCTGACGAAACTCTTTTAGTATCCATGTTCAGAGCCAAATGCATATTAATGTTTAAGGTCAATTGTCACCATTTGCGCCGTGAAGATACAAACTCAAAGTCATTTCGCAATTGACTTTGCTTTTCTGAGTTTACTAGTCGGCAGCATTAACTGCCTCAAATCTAAGAGCAATGTTCTGATTACTCATTAAATATTTAGAACATATATTCGAAAAAGGAGAAGTCTGCGCCAGCCGCGGTGGCCAAGGGGACAGAGGCGCTCCAGTCACGGTCTGCACGGCCACTACGGTCGGGGGTTCGAAACCCCCCTCGGGCATGGATATTTGTGCCGTCCTTAGTATAAGGTAGTTGATAAGTAGTTTGTAAGTTTAGGGAGTGATGACCCCGTATTTAAGTCCCATAAGCTTAACAAACATTTGAAACATTTGATTTGCGAAGTCTGCTTCACTTTGCTGGAAGAATTGTACTCGGCACGTCCTTTTCACTAGATGACTCCTCGTCAGTTACTGCAAAATATAACCTTACAGACAGGACATCGCGATTCCAGTCGCACAACTATGACTATACTCCTGAGGAAAGCGATATGGTTCGAAGTTGATTATGGCTGAAGATACCAAAAATCGTTTCGGCACTCTATAAATATGGAATTAGTTTGAGAGTACTCAGTAGTTCATGCAGATATAGTATCGCCAAAGTATCACAAGAGTAAAGATTTAGAAATCCTTGCCGGTTTGGTGTTAATACGTGATATTATTCTAGATATTTCATAATTCTATAAAAAGTATTTGTTCAAAAGTCCTGCTACATGTCGATTTCAATACAATGGATCTGTAACTCAGTGAATTACTTTTATTTTCTTTATGTATCTGGGCAATCATCCATTCGTCTCCCTGACTATAAATACTTCTATGCTTGACATCACGTCGTAGGAGAAGTGCCGCGGTGGAGTAGCCGAGCGGTGTAAAGCGCTTCGCTGCGGAGCGCGCGGTTGCTCGCCGTGGAGGTTCGAGTCCTCCCTGGGGCATGGGTGTATGTGTTGTCGTTAGGCTAGTTTACCTAGGTTTAAGTAGTTTGTAAGCTACGGACTGATGACCACGCAGTTTGGTCCGATAGATTTACAAACATTTGAACATTTATTTTTGTAGGAGAAGTAATTAAGCCATTGCATCGTTCGTGAACAAGATGTTTTCCTAAGGTGTTGGACCACTCGAAAAAGACATTGCCTGTAGACGAATGATCTTCCTGGTACGACTATGATAGTGAAATGACAACATGGTGGATCATGTCTGTTGAAAGTTGTACTGCTTCCTGGAATGACAAAAGAATGTAGATTAAAAGAAATAATCCGACGCCGCGGTGGAGTAGCCGAGCGGTCTAAAGCACCTCGCTGCGGAGCGCGCGGTTACTCGCCGTGGAGGTTCGAGTCCTCCCTGGGGCATGGGTGTGTGTGTTTGTCCGTAGGCTAGTTTACCTAGGTTTAAGTAGTTTATAAGCTACGGACTGATGACCACGCAGTTTGGTCCGATAGATATACAGACATTTGAAATAATCCGACACTTGCTGCTTATGGCCACTGAGTGCACGCATTGAGAAAGGTGAACAGTTGTGCTCAGCCGGAATTCGGGCCCAGTTCCTACTGCTCTCTGAGCAGTTACGGTAACCACTGCACGAGAGGGAAAACAACGATCATCGCAGGTGAGCGTGAACCCTCCCCCCCCCCTCCTCGCCACTCGTCACCAACAAGACTCAAACTTCCTCACACTGCTTGAGTAGTTGCCTTTTGCAATTTGCACTCACTGCTCGTGGCACTTTCCCGATTAACTCAAGAGTTCAGACGTAGTGTGCATTTGCACTAAAGGCTGGATCTGTTGTCATCTTCTCCTTAATTATGTCTGAGATGTGGTGTCTGTTCTTTCGAAAGAACGGTCACCACACTTATATGTATATTGAAGAATCTTTCAAGATTCACTTATTGGTGGTATTCCAATTAAAATGTCTGGAAATTAAACTTCGGTGTGTCATTTACTTATCAAATATACGATTACACACACGGGTAATGAATTTCGCGGAGCAACTACTACTATTTTCGGTCACTAGTTTCTGAATTATCTGCATCAGCCTTCACAAGGGCAATGAGGAGGCGATTCACGCTGCATCTGTTCGCTTCCTACATGAAAATGTCGAAGCCCTCTAAATATTAAGAGGCAGCAGCTCTCAATTACAATCTGGAGCGAGAGTAACATTTTACCCACTCTATGACAGAGCTACAAACTGCTATATCGAACTGAGAAATATTTGTGGCAGATTATGCTACTGTCCAGTAAACATCTCAGAAAAGCAAAGCCAATTTTAAAATAATAATGAAGTCATATCTTCACGGCGCTAATTGCGACAATTGACCCTAAACATAAATATGTGTATAGCTCACCACATGATTACCAGAAAATTTTCATCAGGTCTTGAGAAATCGTTAAGGATTATACATCTAACGAAATTTCTGGTGGGTAAAATTGAAAACAGCGTTAACCGAGAAAAATACATGTTTTGGTGAAGCTAAAGCAAGTGGTCTGTTACTGTTACAACCATTAGAAGATTAAAAAGTCTCCCAAGGAGACTGCCAACCCTAGAATTGCTCCACCTCTTCCGAAGTATTGCTCAGCAATGTGCGATTATTACCTGACGGTTTATGGGGAGGGTTGAAAAAGTTGAAAAAAGATATCAGATAGTGAATTAGCTGAAGGAGGTCTTGGATGTTTTCCGTTTTCTTATTTAGGTGGGGGAGGGGTTGGAGAGGTCTGGGGAACGCAATATAAAAAATCGCACTGACGTGTATTACGGCTCACTTTAGATTTGTAGTTGTATAAGTTCTTGCAAACGTTTTGGACCAAAATAATAATATAAACAATAAAAAATTAATTAATAAGAGTGTCTGAAACCCTTTCAGGGAAAATAGTTTAGGAAGTGACGGGTTTTGAACCACTGACCATCAGCGTCACAGTCCAACGCATTGCGCACTACGCTAAGGCCAACGCTTGGCAGTTGCTTTCTTTAATCTCTGGCCGTTGTTAACTGATGCTAATATGGCATTTATAGACACTAAATGATCATTTATCGTACGAATAACGACGTGTTTTGTTAATTCTTCAGTGCGCTATTGCTTTGAAATGACAACTTGTAAGTTAAAAGAAAATTATCAAATACGCAACGCAAGATGGCTTATGCCAGAGAGAGTTGTGGGCGAGGAATGTCACGTGACATCTGCGAACGGCTGGTTTTCGTTAATTCAGTGAAGGGTGTCAAAACTCTGTTATTTTTGCAAATATCTCTCAAACGATACGAGATTTGATAAAAAAAAAAAAAAAAAAAAAAAAAAAAAAAAAAAAAAAAAAACATAAGGGAACAAAGCTGTAGAGAATCTTCTCCTCTACAAATTCGGTTATTCAATTTCAGCGTAAGATGAATTGTTTATATGCAATTAAAATTACATTACTAACGGCCTTTTTTTGGTATTACTAATGTATTTCTTGTCCGAAATATTTGAAAAAGCGAGCTTCTGGTGTCTGGCCAACAATTATGTCTGTAAAATTTGGTGCCGATCGGTTGAACGGTTCGACCTAAAAAGTGGGAACACGTTACAGCCAGACAGACATCATCAAATCGCCGTTAGTTTTGCAAATATCTCTGCAACGATGCAAGATATGGAAAAAAAACATAATAGAGCGAAGTTCTAGAGAATTTTCCCCTCTGCCAATTAGATTATTCAATTTTCGTGTCAGATGAACGTTTCATTTGCAACTACAATTATATTACAAACGGCTTTTTTGGGCTTTACTGTCGTATTTTTTGTCCGAAAAATTTGAAAAAGGGAGGTTCTGGTCTCTGTCAGCGTACAATTATGTCTGTAAAATTTGGTGTTGATCGGTTGAACGGTTCATCTTAAAAACGGGGAATACGTTACGGACACACAGACAGACACACATACCAAAATCGCCGTTATTTTTGCAAATACCTCATAAACGATAGGAGATACGAAAAAAAAAAAAAAAAACACAAGAGAACAAAGTTGTAGAGAATTTTCTCCTCTACAAATTAGGTTATTCAATTTTCGTGTGAACGGTTAAGCCGTTATTTTCATTTAAATTTCGACCTGTCAAAAAAAGATCGCAAAGGCCCACTTTTAGTGTTACTACCGTAACCTAAAGTGGTCCAAAACAAATCTCATTTTCAGTGTATCATGCTTCTTCTTTGAGATTCCAATCACCAACCTTCTCCTACGAGTGCAAAGAGCTTTTGTACTCATTACCGTACAAAGTATGATGTTACAATTGTAAGGAGGCCGCGCATAGCAGCCGCGCGGTCTTAAGTCCCATGTCATGGATCAGGAGGGTAGGAGGGTCGAGTCCTCCATCGGGCATGGGAGTGTGTGTGTTGTTCTAAGAAGAATGTTCAAATGTTTTTATAGTTTATGGGACTTAACTACGGGGTCATCAGTCCCTAAACTTACAAACTACTTATGAACTACTTACGAACTAGGACGGCAGAAATATCCATGCCCGAGGGGGATTCGAACCCCCGACCGTAGTGGCCGTGCAGACCGTGACTGGAGCGCCTACGTCCCCTCGGCCACCGCGGCCGGCTTCTAAGAAGAGGTTAGATATGTAGTGTGTAAGCTTAGGGACTGTTGACCCAGCAATTAAGTCCCATACGATTTCACACACATTCGAACATTTGATTTGAATTTTAAGAATAACATAATGGTAATTAGAACTCGCACATATCCTTTTTTGGCATTTGTTTTTTCTAGATCTTCGTATAAGCGTGGATAAGTCGACAAACAGAAGCGATTATACGAACCCATTACGAAAAACTTCACTGTGAATAACAGAACAATCGTGTAAATGAAGGGCCCCAGCAGAAGGTAACTTCCGTTGTGTAGCACTTATTGTTTCAGACACATTGAGAATACTTTATAAGTGCACAAAACATGAATGATATACTTCATGTATAAATTTGTGTTGTTGCCACCAGAACTGTTTAACTTTACAACATGCTTACATTTCTAATTTGAAGACATATTTCATTACGTTCAGATCTAATGCAGAGCGCTGAAAAAAGAGAATAGTTTCCTGTGTCGTATGATTGCAATCTAGGTGGAACATTATATGGCAGCTACGTTTATCATGATTCTATCTTTAACTTCGTTAAATATTTGAATGAAATGTCAAAAGATAATGTGACTACTTATTTAATTGCAAAATAGCTCTATCTGTGGTAGTTTAACATTTGGGTAGGTTTGCAGAAACTTTTGATACTTCAAGGGTTGAGCCTGGCTGTGCGACCGGGGCCTGTATTAGCCGTGGCTTGCGAGCTACGGGCAGGCCGGTCAACCACAGCGCATGCCGAGGCGAGGCTTGTCGGAAACCAGCCAGCTGGCGGTCGCGGCGGCAGCCAACAGCCCCCAGCACTGCGCAAAGCGGGGCTCTGACGTAAATACAGAATGTTTACTTCCTGGCTTCATAGTGAGAGCGGAAAGCAGAAATACAAATCAGGCCGTCTCACTGCGAGCAATCAACTCGAGATAGAGTCGTCGCTTTTACTGAAGATAAGCTATTCCAATGACGTACAGATTATATGTTGAGATGCATTGTGGAAGAAACAAATAATAAGGGACTCTGAATAAATTATTCGTCCTTCTTTTTCCTTTGAGCTGCCTTTAAATTGATGTTTTTATTTTATTTTTTTTTTTTTATTTTTTTTATTTTACATATACAGTTCCTTTATTATCCTGTTTTATTATAAATTTATATAGAGACAGTTTTCCGTGTCAATATGAAGGACACTGAGTAGAAGGAAAAGTATTGAATTAAAGTTAAGTATGGATGTCTGGGTTCGATACCCGCCCGTGACACAAATTTTAATTCTGTGCTTCTCATTTCACTCAATATCCTATTTTTATTTCATTTACACCCAGCCTCCAACATACAGAGTAATCAGTTTAGATGGACGCTGCGGTTTCTCGCCGTCGGAGGTTCGAGTCTTCCCTGGGGCATGGGTGTGTGTGTGTGTTGTCCGTGGGTTAGTTTACCTTAGTTTAAGTAGAGTGTAAGCTACGAACTGATGACCACGCAGTATGGTCCGCTAGATTTACAAACTTTTTTTATAGACACTGCTAAAGTAGTTTATGTTATTTCAAATAGGTCTCTCTCCTTCCCTCCATCCATTAACAGACCCTCCATCCTTCACAAAATATGCAAACGAATTGGCGCATTTTTTCGTTGTTAATTTCTCCCCCAATCTCTCTCTCTCTCTCTCTCTCTCTCTCTCTCTCTCTCTCTCTCTCTCTATCTACCTCCCTTACATTACAACCTCAGTTGCCTTTTTGGTCTATTCCCTCAAAACACTAAAAAATACAACAATACTGTCTGATTTAATTTCTGCTTTCTTTACTATCCATAGGTCCTTTCTATGAAGCAGTGTTCTTTTATATCTCCGATTCGTTCTGTAAAACATTCTTTGCTTTTCTTTCGGCCCTAAAACAAACTGTGATATATGTCTAAGTAAGGAGTACTTTGTAAGCATTTCACTCTTTTATTTTCCAGTACTGCACTCCTATTATTACATCCCACCCTCTCTCCTACTACCCCTCCCTTGATATATTTATCTGCATCTACGTGCTTCATTTCACAATTTTGTGCTTGGCCTTTTTTATTATTTTATTTTAATCACTGTCGTTATTTCTCTGCCGTTGGCTCTCGAAAAGCACGTGGATATAATGGACAACTGAACCTTACCGTGCAAGCACTGATGTCTCCATTGAATTGCCCATCTACTTCGATAAATCCCAGTCTCCAACCTTTGAAATGGCAAAGACTGAAGTTCTCCCCCATCATTTCCAGTTGGATATTATACTTAGCATCGCAGTTTCGATATGACATTGTATCAGAATCCACAATTGTGGCTTTTTTTTAAATCTCAATATGACTATTGAAGGCAACTACACCGTGAAGAATAATTGCTCGACACCCTTGCCAGTTATCGGATACCTTGTCATTGACCATACCAAAAAATCACAGAAACCTCCTTCATCGAAGTCTGTTTTTGTTCATGAACGTGATGAATAATAGATGTCAAAACGAAGTTATTTTCGTAATTTCAGAATCCTTATTCTAATGCATAATCCACGATCCTCATAAGTTTAAAAATGCGTAATATTCAAGTTATCGTGACACTACCCAGCATTCTTGATTAAAATGAGCCCACAGTTGAATAATCTTATAGCAAAATGCCATACCAAATCGTAATGTAGCATACTAAAACGTAATATAATTTCACGCAAAATTCGCGATAAGGCGCCTCAGACTACGTGGCCTTCCCCTGCGGCCAAGAATGTCTTACCTAGGCAGACACCTCTGAGCTCTTTGAGTGATCGTACCGTCTAATGAGTACTCCATTATGACAAAACATTATGCTAACACATCTGTAATTCACTGGAGGCCGGGATGAAGTTAACTGGTAATGGCTAAGGTATGGGCCCGATTCCCGCGGAGGGTAACAGTTTTTAACGGCCACAAAAATACCATCTGCGCCTACAGTAACGACAAGTAAAGAACGCAGGACTCTGCGGTTTTTCAAATCAACATTGAACATGTCCATGCGCTACTAAGTTAAACAAAGTTTTCGCAAAATACCAAACCCCTCCATGTCTCTACGAACGGTATGATTCTAACTACTAGTGAACGACAATGTGATAGTTGACGCCTCATCGTGTCAGGTCAAGAGTGACGGTGTGTGCGGGGTTGGAGTCAAAATGTTCAAATGTTTGTAGAACTTATGGGACTTAACTACGGGGTCATCAGTCCCTAAGCTTACAAACTACTTATGAACTACCTAAGACTAAGGACGGCACAAATATCCATGCCCGAAGGGGAATTCGAACCCCCGATCGTAGTGACCGTGCAGACCGTGACTGAAGCGCATCAGTCCCCTCGGCCAACGCGTCCGGCGGGTTTGGAGTCCCCGGGAGCAACAATATCAGCAGTATTCCTTCCTATTATACAATAGCAAATAGTGCCGGTTTCGAGTTCCGGTCGGGAAAAAAATTACTTGTCGTTTCAGGTACTAGTGTAACGCTATTTGTGAACATATTTAATATCTGACTTCTGATTGCGCTTAGTTAACAAATCATCAATATACTGCATTCTATTCCACAACTTTATGATGTATGACTACATTGCATATCTTCAGCGGTTACCTCTCAGCAACAATAAGAGCTTCATGCAATTCCTTGCGCAGTGGTAGGATTATTATTTATTTCTGTTTTGGAAACCGATACTAATGAAAACGTCAGTTTTTTACGTCTATTTATGCCTAGAGATCACGCACTTAAACGTGGCCTTTGAGCGGATAATGTTGGGAGCTGAAGCCTGCATTCAGCTCGTAGAGTATTGGCTGTTAGAACAAGACCCGCCTCTTTCTACCAGTGCCGCCAACATACGGCGTATAGATTATAGGTTTTAAAAGAAACAACATGTAAGGGGTTAAGGCGTCACAGATGTAACACGAAATTGTCACATTAATGTTTAAGTTATAGAAAACTGGAACGTATATCTACGAAATTTTAATATTTTAAAGGGACTAATTAATCAGGTGTAGCAACGCTTTATGCTTCATTTTACTGTCGTAACTTAATAACAATCAGCCTACTTTCTTCTAAAAGCAAATATCAAAGTGTAAACAATAATCAATACCAAGCACAAATCAACAAAACATTGACGAGGCCTACAATGCTGTTACGAAGTAAGGTTGGTAGAGAGAATAAACATTCTGTAGACACACGAACTCAGCCGACTTTCGCCGATCAGAGGGGGCCCACGAAAAACTGCGTGACCTGTAATCGCAAAGAACTGTTGTTTGCTTAACAGAGCGTTGATATTCAGATCAAGAACAAAAACATATCATGTCATTAAACAAGTTTGATAACGTATCTAACTTTTCACTTATTGCTACGAAATTTAATTTACAAGTGTTATTGTGTCATCTCTAATGACATGTATTCTAATATTTGTATTGGTTTGCACCTTGCCTGAATGCCGTAGGAAAAATAGGAGATTAACTTAGTACCTATTGTGGGTAGGTAATAACTGTACTCTGGAATGACTTGACGACCTGCCACACAGCTATGCTACTGTGGTTGCATAGCGTCAGGTGCAACCTCCACTTTGTAAAATTTCAAATATTTGTTAAGCTTATGGGACTTAACTACGGGGTCATCAGTCCCTAAACTTACAAACTACTTATGAACTACTTACGAACTAGAACGGCACAAATATCCATGCCCGAAGGGGGATTCGAACCCCCGACCGTAGTGGCCGTGCTGGCCGTGACTGGAGCGCCTCAGTCACCTCGGCCACCGCGGCCAGCTCCACTTTGTAATTCAGGGGTGATCCACTTTTTTTGCTGTCAAGTGTACAACCTCTACCCATAATAGCTCACAGGAACTATCAACTTCAACTTCACTACACGAAATACTACTACGATAATTTACAACTGTTATACCGATAGTTCCCAGATCTACATTTCTCCTGTGATCCACCTGCACCCTTTGAGATTGCTCATTTTGTTTTTCTCCGAAGCCCTTTATCCTTAAAAACCGCCCAGTCCACGCCACACAGCCCCCGCTACCCGTGTAGCCGCTTCCTGCGTATAGTGGACTCCTGACCTATTCAGCGGAACCCGGAAACCCACCACCCGATGGCGCAAGTCAAGGAATCTGCAGCCTACACGGTCGCAGAACCGTCTGAGCCTCTGATTCAGACCCTTCACTCGGCTCTGTACCAGAGGTCCACAGTCGGTCCTGTCAACTATGCTGCAGATGGTGAGCTCTGCTTTCATCTTGCAAGCAAGACTGGCAGTCTTTACCACTTCAGATAGCCGCTCAAAATTGGTACCGACTGTCCCATCCGAATGTACCTATCGGGCTCGGCTATCCTTGTGTTGCCGGCCGCGGTGGCCGAAGGGACTGCGGAGCGCCAGTCACGGTCTGCACGACCATTAAGGTCGGGGGTTCGAATCCCCCCTCGGGAATGGATATTTCTGCTGTCATTACTGTTAGCTAGTTCATAAGTAGTTTGTAAGTTTAGGGACTGATGACCCTGTAGTTAAGTCCCATAAGCCATACAAGCGTTTATGTAAATTTTATTTGTGTATATATCCTTGTGTTAATCGGCCGCGCAGTTTCTCCAATGTACACCTGGCAGCACTCACAGCCGATTTCATAAACTCCGGCTGTGTGCAACTTATCAGTTTTGTCCTTCATTGAGCCTAGGACGTATCTTATTTTACTGTTGCTGCGAAATATAGGTTTGATGCACTCTCGACGAAGAATTTTGCCCACACGTTCGGTGACTCCTTTTACATATGGCAATAGGGCGATGGTTTGTTCTTCCTTTTGCTCTTCCCTTTTGGTTCCATCATTAGATGTCATAGTTTGCTCAATCATCCTCTTCCCATTACCGTTTGCTTCGAAGATGGCCCTGATGTTTTATAATTCTGCCTTTAGGTGTTGTTCATCAAAACGTTCTTATATTTATTACGTTATATGTTACACAATTGTATAATTTTTCAGGTATATATCCATTTGTATGAGGGCTGTATGTCTGTAAAATCTTTTGAGGATTTACATTAGAATCGCCACACCAAGAAAAAATGCAGATGTTATACGGGCATTCATTGGACAAATATACTAGAACTGACATGTGATTACACTTTCACACAATCTGGGTGCATAGAACCTGAGAAATCAGTACCCAGAACAACCACCTCTGGCCGTAATAACGGCCTTGATATGCCTAGCCATTGGGTCAAACAGAGCTCGGATGGCGTGTACAGGTACAGCCGCCCATGCAGCTTCAACACGATACCACAGTTCACCAAGAATACTGACTGGCGTATTGTGATCCATTTTCTCGGACACCACTGACCAGACGTTATCAGTTGGTAAGAGATCTGGAGAATGTGCTGGCCAGGGCAGCAGTCGAACATTTTCCGTGTCCAGAAAGGCCCGTACATGACCTGCAACATGTGGTCGTGCATTAGCCTGCTGAAATGTAGGGTTTCGCAGGGATCGAATGAAGGGTGGAGCCCCGGGTCGTAACACATCTGAAATATAACGGCCACTGTTCAAAGTGCCGTCGATGCGAACAAGAGGTGACCGAGACGTGTAACCAATGGCACTCCGTATCATCACGCCGGATGATACACCAGTATGGCGATGAAACATGCTTCCAATGTGCGTTCACCGCGATGTCGCCAAACACGGATGCGACCATCATGATGCTGTAAACAGAACCCGGATTCATCCGAAAAATGACGTTTTGCCATTCGTGCACCCAGGTTAGTCGTTGTGTACACCATAGCAGGCGCTCCTCTCTGTGATGCAGCGTCAAGGGTAACTGCAGCCATGGACTCCGAGCTGATAGTCCATGCTGCTGTAAACGTCATCGAACTGTTCATGCAGATGGTTGTTGTCTTGCAAACATCCCCATCTGTTGACTCAGGGATCGAGAGGTGGTTGCACGATCCGTTAAAGCCATGCGGATAAGATGCCTGTCATCTTGACTGCTAGTGATACAAGGCCGTTGGGATCCATGATGGCGTTCTGTATTGCCCTCCTGAACGCACCGATTCAAAAATGTTCAAATGGGACTTAACTACAGGGTCATCAGTCCCTAAACTTACAAACTACTTATGATATAGCTTAATCTAAGGACGGCACAAATATCCATGCCAGATGGTGAATTTGAACTCCCGATGGTAGTGGCCGTGCAGACCGTGACTGGCGCGCCGCAGACCGCTTGGCCACCGCAGCCGACTCCCACCGATTCCATATTCTACTAACAGTCATTGCATCGCGACCAACGTGAGCAGTAATGACGCGATTCGATAAACCGCAATCACAATAGGCTACAATCTAACGTTTAAGAAATTCGGAAACGTGCTGGTTCGCATTTCTCCTCCTTACACGAGGCATCACAACAACCTTTCCCAGGCAACGCCGGTCAATTGCTGTTTGTGTATGAGAAATCGATTGGAAACTTTCCTCATGTCAGCACGTTGTAGATGTCGTCACCGGCGCCAAACTTGTGTGAATGCTCTGAAAAGACGACGTTCTTTTCGTGAATTTCCGTTAAGTAAATTTAGAGGGTCGGAATTTGAAGCTGAGTGTAGTATGATCTTGCCGCCGCCTACATACATTTCGCGTAAAGATCACAAAGACAAGATAAGAGAAATTAGGGCTCGTACGGAGGCATATAGGCATTCTTTTTTTCCTCGTTCAATTTGGGAGTGGAATAGGAAAGGAAATGCCTAGTAGTGGTACAGTGTACCCTCTGCCACGCACCTTACGGTGAATTGCGGAGTATGTATGTAGATATAGATGTAGAAAAGCTAATCATTTGCATATCACAGCATCTTATTCCTGTCGGTTAAATTTCGCGTCAGTGGTGTAGCAATTTTAATTTCTATGAGTGTAGTAGTGAAGAAGTAGTAGATTAAAACTTGGTGCGTGATGGGGCGGTTTTCCATGAACGTTACTGTTTATGTGCTCCTACCTCATGAACTACGTCTCGTGCTGCGGTACATTTTGGAAGGTACAGTCTTAGACAAAAAAATCGACCGCCAGCCGGGCGATGCAGAGGCTAAGTCCGAGTTGGTTGTGCAATGTGGACAATAAATTCGATCGCCCCTCAGAATTCTTAGCCCGGTGATATGCACGATCTGGCAACACTGGAGAATGCGGCACTTCCTTCTCAAGGAAGTACTGTATTGTATGAGCGCGTGGTCTCATGGTAAAAGTCGTGTTTACAAGTGAATATATAAGCAGTCACGAGACAGAATCCAACAACTTTCAATTCTTTTTCAACCGCATCTCGGCTGTCTTTGCTGTCAGTGTGGAAGAACCTCAAATGTAACAACGAAAACTCCCAGAAATAATTACACAAAAGAGCACGCGGCTGCATCAAAACTGAACTGATTACCCTCGGGGGTCCTTCACGCTTGCAGTGGGCACCGGCTACGGCGACGCGCCAGCGGTCGTATAGCCTCAGCCGCCTGCGGACTCAGTGACAGCGCCGCGCCGCTGTGAGTCTATTTACCGGCTGTTACATCCTTACTTCAAGATCTAGTACTTATATTGCAGTATTTAATTTTTCTGACTGATATATGAACATAATGGAAACGTCGTAAAGTAGAATCGGAAGAAATGGTCATAGGGGTGACTATTACTACATTTTTCTTGAACGTCATCAGGTCGCTCATTCACGATTCCTACTTAGGATTGTTACTAATTACGAGTTATGATGCTCCCATGCAGACATCTTAAGAAGGGTGCGCCCATTTTTTGCAAATAACTGAGACACCATTTAGTCGCACTGTAAGGAGTGACGACCTAAAAACCACATCATGTGTTAGTACTAGTTCCTGCTGATTTCACAAACGAAACATCCTCAGTTACTCTTTCGATAATATGTCCTCAAATATTTATCTTTTCTGTTCCTACTCGAATAACGTTCGACAAAAATTATTTCCAGGCAAAAATACACGTCGTACATAGATTGGCCGCATCATTAGCTTGTAATCAGTTCGTTTCTACAGGGACGGAGTCGGTAAAATACCATAAGTTGTCAGACTGTCCCATAACCTGAGAGAATAAAGCAAGTAACCACAAGCAGTTTCTTGTCATTTTCGATGTGGATTCTTGCAGCTCCTGTCACGAAAACAGCTTAAAAAATTCTACTCCAATGAGATCGTAATCACTGATCAAAGCCACCTCTCTGTGGCAGGCGACTACTTTACCTCAGAGCTAACGAGGAGCCGTGCACGCCAGCTCTTTCCTACTGCCACATATATCGCTAGACCATTTAACTCGCAACGTAATAGACGAGATTAGTTGCAATTTCGTCGTGTAAACAATTTCCTCGACCCAAATGCAGAAACTAATAGCCTTTTGTCGTCTCTCGCGTGAGAAACGAGTCAGATTACTCAAGGGAAATTACAGAAAACATCAAGTGAATTTACGAGCATAGTTCTGTGCTATCCCGGAAGTAAGACCTCGGTACCAGCGTTGACAGACTTACACTGCGTTGTTGCCAAGCTTCCTATCAACAGGAAGAATAAGAGCCGAGTTGATTGCCAAAGCGTTGACAGACTTACACTGCGATGTTGCCAAGATTCCTATCAACAGGAAGAATAAGAGCCGAGGTGATTGCCAAGCGAGCTCGACAGAGACTTAGCTCGCGCCTCGCGCGCCTGCTCAGGCTCCAAACAACTCAAGTATATGTCAATGAGCCCTGCTCGCATATCCGTAACTAGCTTTAATGAGTCGATCGTTGTCACTAATAAAATATACACATGCACTGACCGCTAACACATTAATAAGTGTCTCAATTATTTGCGTATTCCGTCTTAAGCGCAATGACAACAAAAGATCAGTCACCAGAGCTGTTTCTCATTTCTTCGAGTATTTTCATTGATGATACTGGAAACATTAGATGTATGCATCAGTTTTCTTTATAATTAAAGTCTCAGATAACATCTTTCTTGATATCGCTGTCAGTGGCACAAACAAACGAAGAGAAATCAGTGCAACATTGTTTTCAAGATGTGGACATCTCTGGGAATGTTTCGTAATATGGAGTTCAAAATAAGAAGAACTTCTGTTATCTGAACATAGAATTAGGGATAGTAATGTATAGATTAATTTACCTATAATCCAAACTGTCATCCAGTATACAAATATTGCAATAATGAAACGTATCACCTGTTTATTAGAGTCTCATTATATTCGCTAATAAAAACGAGCAACGGATATACAGAAAACCCGTTGACTGTCCAGAACATTCAGGGCAGAAAGAAACCAATATAACTATAGTTTAACGAAGCAGAGCATAGTGCTGAGAGTAATGCAGCAGTTGCACAGTATATATTTTTTAATTTTTTTTTTACCCCATCCATTTTCATATGAATACAAGCTCCGGTATCCCACAATATTGGAATCATCGGGCCATAAAATGATGACACAGTTGATCACATGGTTATAGAATTTGCAGTAACTGTTTTTCTGCTGTCAATGGATGACGCCAAATTGACATTATTTCGGAATATATCGCAGATTAAGTTTTGTCTGTGAAAGAATTGCTCAACAGTTGGTGAACAGCATCGACAGCCCTACACGTAACATAAACCCATCAGTTTCCAATTATATGCAGCTAAATTTTTATGTCTTGATCTTCCTACGAACGATTTACTTTCTTTCACAACAATGTTATTACTTACCGAAAGTGTTCAACAAGCATGAGTCCATCACTTCAGCGTTCATGTCCACTTCCTGCTCTCATCCCTACACCCACTGTAGATGTCTAATAAATTATGACATAAAATACAGATTTATATCTACATTAATGGGGTTGTTAATGTCAGTTTTTCTGACATTATTCTGTCATTCTTCTGAAGATGAATACTCAACGTAAATACTAATATTCCTCCCAATGCGAAAATATATTGTTGACTCCCACGTACATAGGTAGAAATGATCATCGGAATAAAATAAGAGAAATCAGAGCTCGAACGGAGAGATGCAGGTGTTCTTTCTTCCCGCGCGCTATTCGAAAATGGAATGGGAGAGAAATAGTATAACGGTGATTCGATGAACCCTCTGCCAGGCACTTCAATGTGATTTGCAGAGTATCCAATGTAGATGCAGATGTAGATGTAGATGAATATCTGAGGTGTCCATTTAAGTTCCACAAACCCAGAAATGGTGGAACTAAGCGAATAAAAAGCGTCTATATGCTAATAAATCAAAATGAAATAACACTTAATGGAAGTTTATTAAGTCCATCGGAAGAACATGAAAAATACTTTCTTGAGCTACAAACCACTGCAATACAAATGCTTGGCATATTCACGGAATGTATGACATTAACTGCGAATGGGGAAAATGTAAAATGTGTACCCAGAAGGGATACAAACTCAGTCCTCCTGCTTTCTATGCAGTTGCGCTGACCCCTACACCATTGGGGACACAGCGATCATCACACCTGCGTCCTGTGAGATACAAATTTACAACTTTACCCTACCCACTAGAACTCAATCTCGTAGTCACTTAGTACTGATTCCCGTAAGAGTAAGGGCCTAGGAGTTCATCCGCACTGAAGAAAGGATCATTGCCCGTCATCGGCAAATTTTATAAGTATATATACGTGGTGTAGTGGGCAGGGTGAGGCTGCAAATTTGTATCTGACGGGAGGCGTGCTTGAGTAATTCCGTGCAGGGGTGCTGATCACGGTGTCCCCAGTGGTGTAGGGGTCAGCGCAACTGCCTAGAAAGCAGGAGGCCCGGGTTCAACTTTACCCACTCGTAGTTCATGTCATACATTCCGTGAATATGAATAGATAATAACTGCAGGATCAAAAGTGGCATCCGTTCTTTCACACATGTCCGAAAGAACAGACACCACGTATATATAACTTAAAAATTTCATTGAAATGCATTACTTAGGCCCTACTTTTGTTTTGGTCCACATCACTTGCACTAAAGAAGGGATAAAACATGCGAATATTTCATTAGTATTAGAGGTCCTGGAAATCTATCGATTATCACCGAGTTGATAATCACTTTCCATGTGATATTCGTTGTCTGAGACAGATTAAAGGGGCTTTACGACTTCCTTTTATTAATCGAATTCTTTAAACTTCTCGGTTGTTGCAGGAAAGATAATTCAAGATAGACAGCAGTAATATTGAAAATTTGTGCCGGTGCGGGACTGGAACCTTGCTTTCATTTTCCTAGTAGATCTGTTATTTGCAGTCGTTGGATCGTTTTTGTTCTATTTTAACTGGTAAGATTGATCTCAGTTTCCCTCCCTTAAGGGGGAAAAATACAGATGCGGACACTCCTCTGGCCGAGAGATATAGAAGAATCGCCTCGCCTATTTATGCAAATAATATTCAATATGCTTCAAGTTTTTCAAAACATGTTTTCATTGGGGCTCTTATAGGTATGATAGCAGTGGAGATACCTCGAAACGTATGTACGGTGCGAAAGCTTTTGTGCAATTCAACACACAAAAGAGATTTCCCGTTTCAAGATAGGTCTTTCCGGTATTCATGATTTTACACATGAAGGAAGACTTGATAATTCACGTAAGTCATGAAGTATGATGAGTTGACCATCGTGCTACGGTTCACTGGTCACACAGGATTCAAAAGATGGGGGTAGGAGTATTGCACACTCAGTTTAGTGACAAAATCCAAATTATTGCGTTTTTGCATAAACGTCATTAGTTTACCCATTAAGTATAACTATAATGCTGTTATTAGTGACTTATTCTGTGGGCTTTATGTTATCATCTTAACTGACTGAGCACAAAAGAAAGGCAATGGCATTGTGAACGTGATGCTTTACACCTGGTGATCCAAAAGAATGCTGTGCACTGTCCGTCAGTGGTGTGTCCATCGCAACTGCCTGTAGCTCTATCAAAATAGGGTTAAAATTCTGACCTACAGAGGGACTGGAACCATGACCCAAATCAGGCCTCTCTTAAGAAGCAGACACGTCATCTAGGGCTATTGACGCGCTGCTATGTCTCTCTTCCTGATTGTTCCACTGGTGGCTACAGCTAACCGCCAATTTCCGCATGGTATGAACTCCTTGCAGTCGAAGTAGCAAGTAATGCGCCGATGTTACACCTTTAAAAAAATGAACTGAGATTATTCAACCGAACAGACAGGCAAATATTAAGTGAATTTGTTTTCAGGTTTCTGTGTCATCCCGGAAGTAACTTGTTGTGGCGTAAAGTCAGCGCCACACACCAGACATAGGTAAACGATCGTAGAGAAGGCAGCGATCGACCGAAAGCCAATAGCGAGCAGGCGCCGCGCATCCAGGAGGAAGTAACCGAAGATGGGCGCCCTCTACAAGCGGCTGTATCTAGGCCGACATACGTCTGGACGCCCGGCAGTTACTATTCAGGAATACGCCCGTTACCAGTGAGAACTCAAGCAGTTATTAGGCAGCTACGAAGACTGAACGAGGACAGTACTATGTCAGAACGCGGCTACGAACTTAGCAGTAACTAGGTTACAGCGCAGCTAGTATCATACGGCCGACGCCACGAGAAGCCAGAAGAGAGAAGTAACAGACATGTGTTCTAAAGTTGAGTATTAAACTTTTGAGTCAATAAAACTTGTATTATTAACCTGAAAAGTTGTTACAGTGACTTCAATTCCTGGACCAGTACCTTCATAGACAACCAGACCGGGACAAGTACTCAACAAAAGGCGACGAGGTCACACATAACTCGGCGGTCACACCGGTGCCACAGAGCTCTCAAACTTTCACTGCGCTCAAAACAGAGACTTACCGAGATTGCAATACGTTCAACGAGCTGAGCGTTGATCTCATTTTCCGTAGAGTGCTCCTGAGTCGATGCACGGTGTAGTTAACTGACTCCCTAATAGGTACCAATTATGAACGATGTCTCCACCCTGTCACAATATTCAGATGAGAATTATTGGTCTTTAGTACGTCGGTAAAGACAGGCAGATAGATCTTGTAGAGACTATCCATAGGCTACTGGTTCTTGACGCTCAACTACGTCGGATCGTAGGACTTATTTTCTGTTCGTGAAAGAGTTTCTCAGCAGTGGGTGAATAACCATCGACATTCTGGTAGTCTACTACACACATACCCAGACAAATAACAAGCCAGTTAATCGCAGAGAAATGCAATATGACCGTGTCTTTTTGGCAGCGTCGATCTTTTCCGTTTTTCTATTTTCTGCTTTGCACTAGTCTGTCACCTCGTTTCGGAAGTGATAAAAGACTTTTGCAGTCCATCACACCATAGTTCACACTCTCTCCCTTCCCCGACAATGACAATTGCAACCGGTGACGTTTAATAAAATATGACACTGAATGCAATTGCATACCTACTCTGTCTGATTCTCGTTGTCAGCTTTTTTTTGACAATTTATTCTACTGTTATTCTGAAAACATAAACGCCTCCATTGTTACAGCTCCACCAATCAAAACGCAATTCACCGACTGACACAAATTCGTTTCTGACAGATAAACAATATTATAGTAGTTACTAGCAGGTGTGGCGAATTCTGTAAGTCATCTGACAATTACGAACTTAAGTGTCAGGTGTTTCATAGGATTCTTGTAGTTGATGTTGCATTCGTACCCATTTAAAATACAGGAATAGTAAAAACTTCCGGTTTTAAACATACTTTTGTATACTCCATTCGCCGAAACGAGAGACGTACTGTAAACACGGCAAGGCGCGTGACCACAGCGCTGCCGTCGAGGGGTGTACAAGGCAAAGGAGACGAGGTCATAACAAATGGCGACGAGGACAACGAAGAACCAGATTACGACGAAAAATTAATGTCTGAAATTGCCCTGCGCTATTAATTTTACTTTATTACAGGTTTCGGCGGATTCAGTAACTGATCTTTTGATTCTATTGCAGGGTTACGAATAAATTACTATATTTGTGTACTGCTTCTTATAATTGTATTTGCACCATGGCTAATGCTACTAATCTGCCACTGCCACTGCGCCGCAGCTTCCTGCGCTCGATGCACAGCAGCTAATGCAGATGTTTCGGTTTCAGAGCCAACAAAAAATTGTTCAAATGATTGTATAGTCTATGGGACTTATCTACGGGGTCATCAGTCCCTAAACTTACAAACTACTTATGAACTACTTACGAACTAGGACGGCACAAATATCCATGCCCGAGGGGTGATTCGAAGCCCCGACCGTAGCGGCCGTGCGTGACTGGAGCGCCTTAGTCCGCTCGGCAACCGCGGCCGGCTCAGAGCCAACAAATTGCCTCGCTGCTGTCCACTGTGCAACAGCTTTTGGCCGCACCTGTGCCTCAAAATACGCAAGCTCCACTGCAGCAGCCACCAGCTCCAGTAATTCCGCCATTCCGACAATATGATGAAAAAGAAGAGGACTGTATGAAGAAGACTGTATGAAGCCTACGCCACAGTGCACCGGATACAAGGTACTGAATAACTTCATTTTCTGTTATCGTGTGTAGTTCCCCCAGTGTTCCGTCCTGTGAAAAAACTTTGATTCGATTCCACTGTGTAGTGTCACGTCACAAACCAGCGCGAACCGGCTAAAACGCCGTGTACTTCCACCTGTCGCTCAAAGCGTAAACACATTACCAGACATGGAACCTTGCCAAATAAGGAAGTGAAGTCCTGCCCGCACTTTTCTCGTGGCACAAAAGACAGAACTGTCTGTCCCGGTCAGCAAAATGCTAATGCATGCGGCAAGAATGGTCACATACAAACAGATTGCTTGCAACAGAAGAAACAGAATTTGCCCTCCCGGACAAAACAGCACAACGACCATAGTTACTCAATAAATGCAGTATTTTTCAAACCAGTGGCTGCCCCTCGTGACATCAAGAACACTGATGTAGCACAAGTTGTACGTCACGCCAGAAAAATGTACGTCAATTTGCGTGTGAATGACATTTATGTAAAGTTTCAACTAGACACAGGTGCATCAGTCACATTACTCAATCGCAAAACTTATGAACTGTTAATATCACCGCGCCTTTATCGCGCTAAAACAAAGTTGACAGCGTACAATGGCAATTAAATTCCTGTACTAGGACAGTGTTCACTACCTGCAGTATATATACCGTTCGCAAATGCGCACAGTGACATTTCAAGTGCTTAAATCTTACGAAGGAGAGAATATTTTTCGTTTAGATTCTTTCGATCTATTTTTCGTTTAGATTCTTTTGATCTATAGACAGTATAGACAAGTTGTTGAATGACTTCCCAGATTTATTTTCTGCTGGGCTAAGAAAAGCTAACGATTTTGCTGCACACATTAATCTGAAGGTGAATGCCAAACCGAAATTTGGCAAAGCTCGTGATGTATCGTGCGCTTTACGCGACAAAGTGCACAAGAACATCGCACATTGCAATAAAATGGTGCAATTGAACCTACACAAGGTAGCCAGTGGGTGAGTCAGCTTGTAATTTTGCCGAAGCAGTCCGGTAGCATCCGCATTTGTGTTGATTTCAAGACTACAGCGAATCCACAAACGGTTGTAGACAGTTATCCTTTGCCGAGACCAGAAGATTTAATGGACAGATTAGGTGCAGGGAAATATTTCTCAAAAATAGATTTGAACAATGCCTACTTTCAGCTGCCACTTGACGAAGAATCACAGAAATTAGTGTTGTAAATTCATCTGAGCTTGTTTAAATATTTGCGTCTACCTTTTGGCCATGAATCCGCGCCCGCAATTTTTCAGAGATATTTGTAACAGCTTACAGCTAGGGTGCCCTGTTGTTCAAACTACTTGGACTACATAATTGTGTCAGGCCGTATCCTAAAAGAACACATTGCAAATTTGAGGAAATTGTTTCAGGTTTTGTCAGATGCAGGTCTAAAGTGTCGTTTAGGTAAGTGTGACTTTTTCAAACCGGGACTGCAGTAGCTAGGACACGTGATAAACAGTCATGGTGTGCACCCCATGCAATCATATTTGCTTGCCATTCACGACTTCCCAGCACCAAAAGATGTGAAAGAATTACAGTCCGTCTTGGGAAAGCTGACGTACTATATTAGATTTATTCCAAACGCAGCACAAATTGCAGCCCCTTTGCATCGGCTACGCCGTAAAAATGTTCGTTTTGTTTGGACAGAAGAATGACAATGCGACTTTCAACAGTTAAAATATGGATCGCTCAGTTATTGATGTTTGGTGTACTTAGATCCAGAAATACCAGTTATTTTGCAAGTTGACTTGTCATCGTATGGTCTAGGTGCAGTGCTGTCACATAGACATGGGGATACAGACCGTCCGATAGCGTTTGCGTCGAAACTTTTGACTGACACAGTGCCGTTATACTCAGATAGAGAAGGAAGCTTTAGCAATAGTGTATGGTGCCACGAAATTCCATCACTATTTGTATGGGAGAAAATTTTATTTAGTAACTGACCACAAGCCTTTGCAGTCATTGTTTCATCCCGCCAAGCCGATTCCTACTCGCATGGCGCAAAAATTGCAACGGTGGACATTGTTCTTAACAGAGTATCAGTACGAGATTGTGTACAGACCCACAATTCGCCATGGAAATGCCGACGCACTTTCCCGTCTTCCAGCTGGCCACGACATAGACTTGATGCTTCTGAGACGTCTTGTTGTCTGATAGATGTACAGGAAGATAGTTAGTTGCAATCCTCCCCGTTGGACTATAGGAAAATTGCTCGGGCTACAGAAACAGAACCCGAATTACGAATTTTGCTGCGCTACATTCGCACAGAATGGCTTCGTTCACAACGTAACACTGAAAATCCCCTGGTGCGTCGCTATTTTGCTAGACGGAATGAACATTCAGTGCATAGAGGTGTCATTGTAGTTTCAAATGACAGTGGACAATCGCGTGTGTTGATTCCGCGACGTTTACAGGAAGAAGTATTGAACTTACTTCATCAAGGACATTGGGGAATGGTTCGCAGTAAGCAATTGGCACGACGACACTGCACTTGGCAGGGTATGGACGGCAAATAGAAAAGATGACGTCACAGTGTTCAGTGTGCGCTACCAAACAGTCAGCCCCTCAGAAATTTTTTGCGTGGCCTAATGCAGATTCACCTTGGCACTATGCTAGTCCCTTCTGGAACACTAAGTGGATTATTCTGGTTGATGCTTTTATTGTTTACCCGTTTGCAGTGCCAATGTCTTCTACGACTTCTAGTAGCACGATTAGGGCGTTGTCTTCAATTTTTTTGTCTGGGAGGTCTCCCTGAACTAATAGTCTCTGACAACGGCCCTCAGTTCGCATCTCAAGAATTTCGCTCCTTTTGTAAACGCAATGGAATTAAGCATCTAACCAGTGCACCGTTTCACCCGCAGTCAAACGGCGCTGCAGATGTCCCAACTTCGTTCGGAGCACTCACGGGAGGCAGCCCTGCAGCTGATCCTAGCCTCCTACCGCTCGCATCCACGACAAGGGTGATCGCCGGCCTAACTTTTCACGGCCGCCGCCTCCGCCCCCTGCTCCATCTGCTCCACCCCCTGAGCAACAGCAGCCGCCGGGACGCAAGTATCGCTTCGGTCAGCGTTTTTGGCGGTCGCAGACGGTGGGAGCAGGGCAAGATCATCCAACGTTGCGGTGCGCACATGTTAGAAATTTCAGGTCCCGATGGTATCATTCGCAGGCCCTCAACCAAATTCGCCATTGTCATTTGCCCTGCGATCCTTCTGAGCTTCTCTCGGCAGATTCACGCCACACGCAGACCTCGCCCCCGCCGCAGATCTACACGGCCCCGCGGCCCGACGTCATGGACATCCCCATGGACATCGAGGAAGACGCCACGCAGCACCCCACGCCGACGTCACCGTCTACGTCATCACTTGGACCACAGGTCGTGGGCGTGTGCCCTTCGGAGGTTTCTACAGAGAACGTTCCCTCGCGAGCTCAGGCCACATGGCGGGATCCGGCCGGTAGTCTGCCGTCCTCTGCAGCTACAGGCGTCCACAAACCTGCCTCCTCCCCCGTTGTTGAGCTCCATACACGGCAACGGTTCGGCGCTTAGGGGGAGGGATGTTGTGGCGTAAAGTCAGCGCCACACACCAGACATAAGCAAACGATCGTAGAGAAGGCAGCGATCGACCGAAAGCCAATAGCGAGCAGGCGCCGCGCATCCCGGAGGAAGTAACCGAAGATGCGCGCCCCCTACAAGCGGCTGTATCTAGGCCGACATACGTCTGGACGCCCGGCAGTTACTATTCAGGAATACGCCCGTTAACAGTGAGAACTCAAGCAGTTATTAGGCAGCTACGAAGACTGAACGAGGACAGTACTATGTCAGAACGCGGCTACGAACTTAGCAGTAACTAGGTTACAGCGCAGCTAGTATCATACGGCCGACGCCACGAGAAGCCAGAAGAGAGAAGTAACAGACATGTGTTCTAAAGTTGAGTATTAAACTTTTGAGTCAATAAAACTTGTATTATTAACCTGAAAAGTTGTTACAGTGACTTCAATTCCTGCACCAGTACCTTCATAGACAACCAGACCGGGACAAGTACTCAACAAAAGGCGACGAGGTCACACATAACTCGGCGGTCACACCGGTGCCACAGAGCTCTCAAACTTGCACTGCGCTCAAAACAGAGACTTACCGAGATTGCAATACGTTCAACGAGCTGAGCGTTGATCTCATTTTCCGTAGAGTGCTCCTGAGTCGATGCACGGTGTAGTTAACTGACTCCCTAATAGGTACCAATTATGAACGATGTCTCTACCCTGTCAAAATATTCAGATGAGAATTATAGGTCGTTAGTACGTCGGTACTGACAGGCAGACAGATCTTGTAGAGACTATCGATAGGCTACTAGTTCTTGACGCTCAACTACGTCCGATCGTAGGACTTATTTACTGCTCTGGAAATAATTTCTCAGCAGTGGGTGAATAACCATCCACATTCTGGTAGTCTACCACACACATAACCAGACAAATAACAAGCCAGCTAATCGCAGTGAAATGCAATATGACCGTGTCTTTTTGGCAGCGTCAATCTTTTCTGTTTTCTTATTTTCTGCTTTGCACTAGTCTGTCACCTCGTTTTGGAAGTGATAAAAGATTTTTGCAGTCCACCACACCATAGTTCACACTCTTTCCCTTCCCCGACAATGACAATTGCAACCAGTGACGGTTAATAAAATACGACACTGAATGCAATTTCATACCTACTCTATCTGCTTCTAGTTGTCAGTTTTATTATTTTTTTTCTTTCTTTCTTGAGAGGTTTTCAACTGTTATTCTGATAACATAAATGCCTCCATTGTTACAGCTCCACCAATCAAAATGCAGTTCACCGACTGACACTAATTCGTTTCTGACAGATAAACAATATTATAGTAGTTACTGGCAGGTTTGGCGATTTCTGTAAGTCATCTGACGATTACGAACTTAAATGTTCAGGTGTTTCAAAAAAATGTTCAAATGTTTGTAAAGCTTATGGGACTTAACTACGGGGTTATCAGTCCCTAAACTTACAAACTACTTATGAACTACTTACGAACTAAGACGGCACAAATATCCATGCCCGATGGGGGATTCGAACCCCCGACCGTAGTGGCCGTGCAGACCGTTACTGAAGCGCCTCAGTCTCCTCGGCCACCGCGGCCGGCTCAGGTGTTTCATAGGATTCTTGTAGTTGATGTTGCATTCGTACCCATTTAAAATACAGGAATAGTAAAAACTTCCGGTTTTAAACATACTTTTGTATACTCCATTCGCCGAAACGAGAGACGTACTGTAAACACGGCAAGGCGTGTGAGCATAGCGCTGCCGTCGAGGGGTGTACAAGGCAGGGGCGCACAGTCAGTGTGGCCGTCTCAACTGCAGGTATGAGCTCGTTAGTGCCTGTTCTACAGCGGCGATTTCAGGATCTCTTTAAGTTCATCTTTAAAGACGCGTGAAAGACTAGCTGAACCTTCGAGAAGTGTTTTTAATATGCTTGCAGTTACTGATCCTGATAAAGTGCCGTACCATTATCGTAGAAAAAAAGTTCCAAGTGCGAATTCCAATAAGCACGAAATATCAGAGTGGCTAAAATTTAAAACTTCGATTTTGAAGACGGCATATTGAAGAAATAACTTTTAGATATATTTCAATATTACAGAACAGCGTACAACGAATACGTGATAGGTGAAATTGTGAAGAATGCAGGGAAACTGTAGAGTGTGCATTTGGTATATTGAGCTCCAGATTTCGTATATTTAAATGGCCTTCTGAGTGTAAACTGCAGTCAGTTGACAGAATTGTGTCTGCTCCATGCATACTGCATAATTATTTGAGGACTGAGAACATCATGGCAAGTGATCTTGGGGGAGAGGAGGAGGACTTTGAACCACTTAGTACTAACCAGCTGCTTTCGCCTGCTCCTATTGGGTGCAGAAGCACAAATGAAGCTTTTCTTACTCTAGAAAGATTTAACGATTATTTTAATTCGCCGGAATGTTCTGTTCAGTGGCAGTATGCAGCTATAAGAAGAGGCCAATACTAAACTAAATACGTTATATCCTTAATATAAATGTTTGCTGTGAAGATGGATGTAAAATGAACAAATAAATGAATCAAAAAGTACTTACAATTGTTGTAATGTAATTCCTCTGCAATCTTCTTCCATATTTCGTCCTTGAGTTTATTGCTCATGTACAGCACTGGGTTGCCCTGAACTAACTGAATAAGGTGTTCCATAACTTTATTTTACAAGGCCAAAAGTGAACCGTTGTCGCAGGTGTGCACAATACTACCAGGAAGCCAGTACCACAGACAAATATATACAGACGGGAAACCTCCGTAAGGGCCCGGTCCTACGCTCAGGGGTGCGGGGAGTGAGGGTTTCCAGCAGTTCCGTAAGATGTCCCGTGATGGCGCTGCGGTCAGAAGCATCTCTTTAAACTGGCCAGAGCAGGTGGCAGGTAGCGGCTGTCCCCACCACCACCTCCCCTCAAACGCCAGCAAGCCGGACACAGCCGTGGCCTCGTGGCAGGCGGCACGAGCTCTCCACTCAGCCTCCCCTCCACGCTACCCTCTGATGTGCGGGGGCCAGGGAACCGCTTGACACTTGCTAGCATCTTACGGAAGACGGAACTACAAGGGGAGCGTAGGACAGTGGTTTAGGGTGGGCTGCTTCTCTGTATATGTTACTCTGTGCTACCAGGAAGCCAGTACTGGACGACCGCCGTGTGGTGCCCGCTCCGGACAGGATGTCGGCTCCCAGGGGACGCAGGCTGGGAACAGCCGCGCGTAGCTGCCGACCGCGTCCCCTCAAACACTCTCACATTATTTTCTCGAGAACGGATACAAGTGTGGCTCTCGTTAAAGCGTTAAAAACAATTTCGATATGTTAGCTACAATTCATACGCAGTAATGTATGGTGTAAAACGCACCAAACGAAAACTAGCCAGCGACTACTTTTTTTACTGCAAACTCTTCAAAATATGCGCGGCGTTGTACTTTATTTTTTATTATGAGAACAACTATGTACAATAACGAAAAGAAAACCTCCCCAATGTCATGCGTTGGCTTTTGCCTATATTATAGAGAAAAATATTTTTTTTTCTAGCGAGTAGTTTCTGAAAAATCGATTGTGAAAGCTGCGTTAGCGCAAAACACGCACAAATCGGAAAATAATGTTTTTAATTTTTTTTATGCAGAAAGTAAAAGTGTTACAAAGAATCTAAATACAGAGAAGGATGAAGCTTATGTTCGTCTACAAATAACAATTTTTTTCGAAGCATATCGGATGAATTGAAATTTCACTTTGCGACAGAGGTGGAACAGAGGCGCAGGAAAACTGTGCGCCTCGGACAACCGGACAGAGGCATGACCGAGGAAACGCCTGCCCTCCGCCTCGGCTGCGTTAAGTGTGCGGCAGGCTGCCCCATTAGAAAGCATGCGTTACAGACGGACAGAGGCCTATCCTCTGCCTCTCCTCTGCCTCTGTGTCAAGTGTGCGTTGGGCCTAAGTGTGGGCCAGAATCAAAGGCTATGTTGCAGCCAAAGACAAACATACAAAATGCCGGAAGTTAAGGAACTGCAAGAAGAACCAGTAAAAACAGTGACTGCAGAAGTTTGGAACAAGTGTGTCCTCTGTGACGTATTTTTTGTTGAAAGTCAAATGTGGAAATTGTAGAGAGAGAGAAGAGCGGTTTGGTATAAACCTCAATGAAAACAGTTCAAGTTTGACAGAATGAACCTTGTTTCGCCGTCCTTTACCATTATTATTACTGGTAATGTTATTAAAAATGTGTATGAATGGAACTTTTTGTTAGCAACCTGTATGAAAACAAATCTGTTTTGACATTATTGTAACTGGCTTTGAATCTTCCATGCTGTACTTTATGTCGTTACATTGTTGTCCAGGTTTCTCAGGGTCCGCTATGACGTCAGCTCGGCAGCCAGCCGACGCCACCAGCTGCAAAGCGTGCGCCAAGGGTTTTGTACACCCCTTCGTATCACGTGAACACCGATTGCTTTCTCTGGAAACGATCGTAGTCGCTCACGTGACACTGTTTACGTTTCGTCCCAACTGTCTGTGAACGGACTGGAGTGGCATTTGACTGTATGGCTACAGTTGCAGCAGTACACAGGTGATCATTTATTGTCGAGTCTGTGAAGATTCTCTCATTTCTTTAGTACAGGGTAAGTTAAAAAGCGGCTATTAGAATTATTGAAATGAAGTGATCATATGGCATTGTTATCTGGGACATCCCAGGCGGGATTACTATTTAATTTATCTCGAATTTAACATACTGCAATAATAATGACAGAGGATAGGAAACAAATCACCTTAACGACGAACGCCGCAGGCAGACACAAATAAAAGAGACTCACATCACACAATTTAATTTTTTGGCGCAGCCTTCTTCAGAAAGAGATACATTCAAACATCCACACACGTCAGCCATCGCTGGCAGCTCAGCACAACCAGACGTGTGAAGAGGCCAAAACACGTCAAATACTTGTTTCTCGGAGTGGGAAGTGTATTTATTCAAATAACTAATTGGCCATACATTTCGTAACAGCGGAAATACTGCAGCAAACTGATTGCTTAATTGTAACATATAAACTTGTGTAATGGCTATTATTTCAATTGCGTAGCAGACGGTAATTTTCCTAAGAAATTATTTGCAGAATTCATTATTTGCCATACGATTTAACTTTGTCTCTTCTTATTCCTATTCAAACAGTTGTATCATACATTGGACTGAAGCAGACAAACGAGTGTTGTCTTTCAAATGTTAAGGGTCCTTGGTTCCATTCTCTGCATGTTCTTGATGGTCTGCTGGTCATAAGAAGAGAAGACGCCACCGATACTTACGATGTCAGCGCTAGATTGAGCCCACCAGCACTACCACGTTGTAAAGCCAGTAGACAGCGTGACGCCGTGTCGCCCTCTGAGCATCCCTACTGTTGTGATATACAAATTCTACTGTCCAACATTGGCGATGTTTACAATATAACTGCTGCTGATGATTTGTCGCGAAACGTGAAAACCGCTTAACAGATTAAAATTTTTGTTTCAGCGTGCCTCGATTCTTCAGTTTGTTCTAAATAATTTCCGGGCAGTTCCATACTAATGAACAATTTTTGGATGAATATGGCTCGGAAAGCGTCAATTTTATTAGAATCCATCTCCTGTCTCTGAACGATCTGACAATAACGTTAATTCCGTAAAGGGTTGTGGCACCTGTGAGTCAGTGATGAATCGCAGCGATATTTACTGATGAAACGATGAGGCGGGTGTACTTCCCTCCTTATGTCCCCATGTCTATATATATATAAATGTTAGGAGTATGGCCGTTAATATCCGAAAGTTCTTGATCCATTGCTTTGAAATTCTAACACAACGTTGCATTCTAGCCCAAGAAGGTTTTTAGGTACACATTTCTTGAATAATTTATATTTAACCTATAAATGCGTTACTTTTGCAATTTTTCGTATATACCTTTTTCCAATTATAATGTTTATATAAATTCATATATGACACATATTGAAAAATTGGTATATGAAAATATGAATATATTTTATTAGAACGTTGTGTCATCATTTCAAAGCTTTAGGTCAAGTACTTTCGGAAATATACGGTTCTGAACATAAGACTAAACACGACTCTAGGTTAGAAAGAGTTCTAAGACGAGACAGAAGTGACGAGAAGACGGAGAGCGTAAGATGAGATGTGGAGGGAGAGGGAGAGGGAGGAGGTGTAGATGGACAGAAAGGGGGGGAGAGGAGGACCGGATGGACAAAGAGAGAGGAGAGGAGATGGGGAGGAGAAGGTGGACAAGGAGTGGGGCAGGAGGATATGGACAGAGAGAGGCGGGAGGAGGTTATGGGCGAGGAAAGGGGAACGAGGAGATGTGCAGAGAGAGGGGACAGAGATAAGGGGAGCAGAGAATGTAGGACGTATATCCAATTCCCACCCACAAGGCAGCAGCAAATTACGTATATAAGAAATGTATGCTTCCTCTTTCTTTTCCATTTAATCTGTAACAAACCACAGCAACGCGTGGACGGGTAGTGCCATAGTAAAGTAACACACCGTTCAGTCACAAGAAAAATGTTATGTCTGCAATTCCATAAATAAAAGGTTGTGAGAGATATTTATGCAGGAAAGGAAGGAAAGTCCTGGAGTTTATGATGCTATGGTTAGGACTACTATTACGGAAAGCCATCATATCAGACTTTGCAACCCTGGGATGTTGATTTGATCACTTCACAAGGGCTGTGATACGAGAGAAGGAAATTTATTCGATGCTTCTCACAAAGGGTTACTTATTACTTGTGTACCACTATCGAGTGCAGGAAAGCTCCTCATTTATTTTCGTATGTGGTGCATGAACTTTGGTCTCCTGTAGGTTGTCTTCCTGTGCCGGGTAAGAAGAGTCATCGCAGTAGAGTCTGATTTTGGTTACGAGAAACCTTTGCAGATAGTGTCGGCACACTGCGTTCAGAGCCAAGACGACGTCTTCCTGTTTGTGTTTTGGCGTGTGCTGGAGTGGGGCGCTGTTTACAGATGCACTTGTTGCGAGTTTCGACACTCGGAACGCGTTGCCTTTGCCAACTATTTTACAAACGTAATACAGTCTCCATTACTTCAACTTATGTAATTTACAGGAAATTGTTTGGTTAAGCTTGAATTTGGTAGCTTTAGAAGTCATTAAAACATTCCACATTGATATTTTATGCATTTTTATTGTTGCTTCTTTTACATAATCGCGCGCGCGCGCGCGCGCGCGCGCGCACACACACACACACACACACACACACACACACCTGCTTGACTTTTAGAGAAGGGACTATTCCTAATAGCCTACCCATCAACCATCATTTCGTAATATTTCTCTAAGGCGTCTTGGAACCAGCGAGCACAGAATAACGTAGAGAGGCTTTACCACCTACATCAGCGCACAGGCAGTGAAGGCCGGCAGCCATATTGGATGGGTGTACAAACGGCTGATAAATGCGTAGTTCTTCAAGTGTTGCTCGCCTCAATTACACTTGTCATTTGAATTCCTTAGAATAGGAAAAAAATTACCAAAATTATCACGCAGACAGGTGAATACTGAAGGAATTCAACAGTGTTATTAGCAAGTACAATGCATATTGTGTTTGTTCAAAAATAATAATTGAAGCTATTACTTTAATATGAAATTAAAATTACGACCTGAAAAAGTTAGTCGCCTGCCACTATTTTTGTTTTGTGGTAAGAAAATTTTCGTCAGTGAGAAAGCTGTAGATAATGAAATGAACTTTTTTTTTCATGAAAACAACTTTTTTATAGCTCCCCTGGTTTTCCCACAAATTTGGATACAATAGAGCGGTGGAACTTTTCAAATTCTACTCGTTACTTTCAGCGAGCTTGCCCACCAGCAGATTCTGGTACCCACGCACCTTGTACTTTGTGACCAATATTGATAAACATTTCATTCCATTTCATGATGGTGGTGGTGGTGGCGGCTGGTGCAGCAACAGTGTTGAATAATTAAAAAATGCTCAGTCTCTGTTGCAATATTTTATTATCCAGTAACGCGTTTCGCGCTGTTAGCACATCGTCAGTTTGGGCGAAGATGGAGCTACAGAACTATCTATAGCTGTGTAGGAGGTATCTTAACAATTTGTGTTGTCATTGGGCTACAATGACAACACAAATTGTTAAGATACCTCCTACACAGCTATAGATAGTTCTGTGGCTCCATCTTCGCCCAAACTGACGATGCGCTAACAGCGCGAAACGCGTTATTGGATAATAAAAGATTTTTTAAATATTTATAAACTTTGTAATTTGGGATATAATTTTCGGTATCCAATAATTATGACTTAACACTTTTTATTTATTTCATTACTAACTAGCTGAGCCGCTCCGTCTTTGCACGGGTAATCTTTAAACTAGTTTAACTCGAGAATTGCAGAACGAATCGTGATGCGGTTTCTTTCAATTTCTTCGTTATATAAGAATAATAACGCAGAATGGTTTACTACTTCTGCCCTGAAGTGACCTTTGTAGCGTAAACTATGAGACCTACGCCAAAGTACATACTGTATAATTATAGAACTCACGACGATTTAAAAAGAAGAAGAAGAAGAAGGAAAAAAAAGGCCATGAGATGATATGTCTAACTTTTACAGAACTCCCACAATCACTTTATTTGTAGTCTGAAGCCATCTGGCGCCAGTGCTTTAGAAGAGAAAAACGATAAATGTGATTCACTCGTAAAAGTCAGACACACGCACTCGGGTATTTTATTTATTTGAATCGTTGTGAGTTCTGAAATTCTATACTATGAACACCGGCCAGCTCATAGTTTAGACTCCGGAGCTGAGGAAAGTGCGAAAGCGGTATACGATTCTACGTTATGATTCTTATTTTAGTTGTTTCACATATTCGAATTGACATTAAATATAGCCTAAGATTATCCCAGGATTCTAAAGAAGAAATTGAAAGAAACTGCATGACGATACGTTCGGTACTCCTCGAGTTATAAAAGGTTAAAGGGACAGACAGAGGAAAAATGTGCTTCTATTTTATATAATAGTATGATTTGCTAGCCCTATCTGAAATTTGTAATTATTTATGGCTAAAATATATTGTGAACAAAGAAACGACTTGAAATATATGAAAAAGGAACTGCCCTGTGCTCCTAGCTGTGGCCGGCTGGCGCGCGGCCGCCATGTTGGTTGGGTGTCGCGCTCTCAGCCGGCTTCATTTCCCTGTCTTTGTAAGGCCCCTCTATGTTATTCTGTGCTCGCTGCTTCGAACTTACTCCACTAACTGCCTTGATAATGTATCATAGTGGTTTACTTGCCACCATGTATGTTCTATATTTTTCCAAAGGTCCCTTGCGTTTGCCGGCTGCGGTGACCGAGGTGACTGAGGCGCTCCAGTCACGGTCAGCACGGCCACTACGGTCGGGGGTTCGAATCCCCCCTCGGGCATGGATATTTGTGCCATCCTAATTCGTAAGCAGTTCATAAGTAGTTTGTAAGTTTAGGGACATTTGATTTTTTCCCTTGCGTTTCTTGATCCAAGTGGCAACAACCTCGTTATTTCAGTCCACATATTCTCAAGACGATTAAGATCAGGTGACTGTGGAATGAACTGCATGAACTTTATGCGATCTTAGTTGCGAAACCATTCCTGAACGGCGCAGCTTTCAAAAAAATGTTTGTAAAGCTTATGGGATTAACTACGGGGTCATCAGTCCCTAAACTTACAAACTACTTATGAACTACCTTATGCTAAAGACAGCACAAACATCCATGCACGAGGGGGAATTCGAATCCTAATGGGGAACGGCCTCACGCATCGTAGCATAGCACCTCAATGCGCTCGGCCGCTCCGCTGAGGCCGGCACAGCTTTGATGGATGGGACTGTGCTCCGGTAAATAAATAGGTATCAAGTTATTTTATCTATTTATATTTGAAGAACATATTTGTAATTTATGCACTGTATTACTGTTTTGTTTATGGTGTCTATTATTGTATCGGCTATGGGGTAACTGTCTTCCGAGGAGGAAGGCACTGGCGACACCTGCATGCCGGCAGGGCCCGCGAGGGGTGGGGGTCGCTGGCGGCACGGTCTCTGATGTTGCTTTCAAGGCATTCTGCCGACACCGGCCGGAGGGCGACCGCTGGCCGCCACCACCCATGGCGAAACCACTCCATCTGCAGACGGACATTTATATTTGGGCTGGGCACATCTATGGCTGACCTGAGGCACAGAGTAACATATACAGAGGAGAAGCCCCCCCCAAACCACTGTCCTACGCTCCCCTCGTAGTTCCGTAAGATGCTAGCAGGTGTCAGGCGGTTTGCTAGCTTAGGGTGCCTCTCGCACGTCAGAGGGTAGCGTGGAGGGGAGGCTGAGGGGAGAGCTCGTGCCGCCTGCCACGAGGCCACGGCTGTGTCCGGCTTGCCGGCGTTTGAGGGGAGTCTGCCGTCTGCTCTGGCCAGTTTAAAGAGCTGCTTCTGACCGCAGCGCCATCATGGGACATCTTACGGAACTGCTGGAAACCCTCCCTCCCCGCACCCCTGAGCGTAGGACCGGGCCCTTAAGGAGGTTTCCCGTCTGTATATACTTGTCTGTGCCTGAGCCAGGTAGTTTGTTTACCGCTTCGACGCTGCTTTTGTGTAGGGAGGCTCTCCGGTCACGGTGCACCGGAAGGTGCTAAAGTACAATGAGCTGAGGCAGTATAAGTTGGCGTCGTTCTGGTCTGCACGTGCACCCGAAAGTTTGGAATGCCAGGAGCGGGCGTCTGCGAATGTTTGTGTAAATTGCCAGAGGCGATTTCTGGCGAAGTTAGAGCACCGCTCTCGCGACGGGGCGCTGGCGTCTCGTCGACAGTAAAGTCATTTCAGCGTCTGCAGATTCGTTGCAATGGTCCGCAAATTCGATGGATTTCTGAGAAATGCTAGCTTACGTGCAGAATGCAGCGTGGGACAGTTTAGTGGGGAAGGAGACTGGCGTGTTGAACAATAGCTCTCGTATGCCATTGGTTTGACCATTAAGCAAAAAGTTGTGATTGGCTTGACGTCACCGATGGGAGGGGCTAGCGAGGAAGATTTTGGAGTTGTGGAATTTTTGCTGTGGATCGAGAGGACTCTGGTGTTGGCGGCGCTGCTGGCCGCATCCTGCTGCTTTTTGGTGACTCAGGTCTGGGCGCGCTCCTGACCGGATTGCATTGTTTTGAGTTGTGTAATTTTCGGTGCTTTCTGCACAGTCAGGTGTTAGTCCTGCATGGCTACTATAGAGTAAATTGAAACTTGTAATACTCTGAAGTGCGTGTTTGCTGTCAGCTACACCACTCGCAATCAGAATTTTTACCGTTTCTTGAGAGTACAGTTTTATTTTCACTTTAGTAGTGTCGTCAGCTTAACCGACAAAACGTGTTCTAATTATATCAGTCCACATTCGCGATCACTGCTCTCAACACTGCACTCCCCTCAGCTGGTCTTCTCTACCTGCAACGCCGTTTAACAGAAAGGCGGTAAGGTTGCGCCAATGCATGTGCTAAGAAATGGGAGTTGAATTGTAGTATTAAGAGGGAGTTTATCGTGTGCCAGAAGGTACGTCCTTATTCTTGTAGATCAAAAATAGACTTGATCAGAGTTGGGGTAAATTTTCATTTAATTTTATATTCCGTGGGTTTCCCACTTCCCTCATGTGACTTAGCCAGTCAAAACATTTTATTTCGTGTACCAACTTTAGTTAATTTCTAATTTTCATGTGAAGTCACCCATTTAGATATTAAGTGTATTTTATTGTCTTTCAAAACTGATCGACTTGTAAATTTTATACATATGTGGCATATGGTCACATGTGTTGTTGTATCAGGCAGATTGTAAGATAGAATTTGTGAATATAGTTTTTAATCAAATTTGTGCCTACCTCATTTCAACCACCTTTAATCGTAAATATTTTGGAGGGAAAATTCTTCTAAAGATAAGTAGGTCGGGGAAATATTTTCATTGCACAGAGTGTGCAATTAAAGAAAAAAAGCTTGCATGTCGCCACTGCATACAGTTAGTAACAGTATACAGTAAATTCACTTTACGGATATATATATTTTTTTCTAGTTTTTTGTATTTAAAAAAAATAAAAGCTAGTGGCGACCCTTATTCCAGATTTCCACAGAGGTAGAAGCAAAATGATTGCATCAATCCAATAAGGAATATAGTTTCACATGTAACACATATATTTAAATACCATGTACTTTCAGCTTCTTATCTGTTCTTTGCAAATAATTGAGATAAACGCCATTTTTATTATGAAACGTGTATTTCCATGCTGCTTTGGTGATCATTTGCAACTAAATGATGACAAAACTAGCATGCATACGTATTAACTCCAAGTTTCGTAATAAAAATGGCGTTTATCTTAGTTATTTGCAAACGACAGATGTCCGCCTTTGATAACAAGCTACTCATGTCATCGTACAGCAAGAACTAAGCTTAGTACAGTATGCAATTTGTGCAAAAACCAGTCAGCTTTTGTGAGAGCCAAAGGGCATGAAAGGGACGCAGTAGTTGGGAAGGAAGTACGACAGGCCTGTAGCTTTTTCCCTAATTTTGTTCAATCTGTTCATTGAGCAGGCTGTGAAGGAGAGAAATAAGAAAATTTGGAGAAAGGATTAAAGTTCAGGGACAAGAAGTAAAGACTTTGCGATCTGCCGATGACATAGTAATTCTGTCAGAGACTGCAATTGACCTAGAAGAGCAATTGTATGGAATGGACAGTGTCTTGAAAAGAGGGTATAAAATAAACATTAACATCAGCAAAAAAAGAGTAATGGAAAGTAGTCTAAGAAAATGAGGTGATGTGGAACGTAATAGATTAGGAAACGAGACATTAAAAGTGGTAGATGAGTTTTGTGTGTGGGAGGAGGGGTGGGGGTTGGAGGTTCTGGGTTGTGGTTTGGAGGCAGTAGACTACTCAGCTCATCAATTACTATTTCAGATAAGGATGGGGAAGTAAAGCAAGGAAGCATCCTGACTTTCGTCTGGAGTGATTTAGGGAAATAATGAAAAACCTAAATCAGGATGACCGGAGGTGGATTTGAACGACCATCCTCCCGAATGCGGATCCAGTGTGCTAACCACTGCGGTACCTCGCTCCGCTGAGTTTTGTTATTTGAGTTGTAAAATAACTTCTGATGCCCGAAGTAGTGAAGACATAAAATGTAGAATGCAATGGGAAGAAAAGTATTTCTTAACAAGACAAATTAGTAATTTAAGGGATATGGAGTCTTTTCTGATGACGTTTGTCCGAAGTGTGGCCTTGTACGGCAGTGAAGCGTGGACGATAAAGCAGTTCAGGCAAGAAGAGGATAGATTTCGAAATTTCGTGCAATAGGACAATGCTGAAGAGAAGATTGGTAAATCATGTAAGTAATGAGGATGAAATATACCTCACTCATAAACAAATGCTTGGGGGGGGGGGGATCTGTTTGATATTGAGAGGAAGCATGACAATAAAATTATGATCCCCAGGTGGTAGCTTCGTATCATAGGAGGTTTACTCCCCTAAAAAAAAAAAAAAAAAAAAAAAAAAAAAAAAAAAAAAAAAAAAAAAAATAGTGAGCGTCTTTAAGGTGGCAGATGGCCAAGAGCTTCCTGCTCAAAAATTAAGATGCATACAAACATAAAAAAAAAAAGCAACAGATAAATCTTAAGTGTGACGGGAATGATGAAAGACAAACAGAGGCTCAAGCCAAATTCATTTATTGGATTAACAAGTGGTACATTGCACAGAGGGATTCAAAATTTATAATAATACAATCATAATAAAGTACAAGGGAAATCATATACTGACGACAAAAAAAAGTACTGCTGCGATGAAACTGGCAAAACTTCGGTAGTGATGGGGTCCGTAATTACTACTCTTACTCTGAACTGGAGGGCGTATAAACTGGATAGTGATAATCACTGCCGGACGGTGAATAGTTAGATCGGCCTATCTTGATGCAGGGGAAACAGCCAACAAAATGGTTACAATGCCGGTGTGCAAATGTACAGTACGTTACCATACCCCGTCTTGAGCGCCGCAGACGGCCGTTGCGGTGGACTGCCGTCGATGACTGGAAAGGACGCGAAATAAATTGTGGAGTATCGCGTACATCGCTATCGGTGTTTAACTTGTACGAGTTCCTGATGTCACTTGCCAAGAGATGAGCCTGTGTCTGTGCTCTTCTAGAGAGAGAGACATACAGGCCAGTGAATAGGCCGTTGAGTAACAAGGAAGCTGCGTACTGGTTGCTCACTGCGGTTGTGAACAAGTGAATTGGAGCCTCGACTGTCGTACAGCTGATTCTCCAAATATTCCTCCACACAATATGCTCTAAAAAAAAAAAAAAAAAAAAAAAAAAAAAAAAAAAAAAAAAAAAAAACTAGCCACGAAACGGTAAGGTATTTGGCTTTGCCTGCACGGCGGCAAATCTCAATATAAATCAGAAGTGAACAGAGAGTTTCTGGACACTACCTCAATTTACTATCAAGATCGAAACGCACAAACAAAAAGAAACACTGCTCAAGCAAAATCTCCGGAGTAGTCACCTAAGCGACTGCCCAAGGAGAGATTCGTCAGACGACTGCCTTCGCCAGCTGCCTCGAAAACTATGAAAAATGCCCTCCCAAAACTGTCTGCACCAATCACCGACAGTCATTTCAAAGGTTAGCCTATGGGTGTCCGAGATTGCTCCCTCCACGTCTTACGCGGAGTGGTACATGGAGAAGGCGCTGTTCGGCCTATCACCGCCTGCAAATAGATCTCCTCAGGGCCATGCACTTTGTCAGGTCGTTCACCTGTCTCACTGACGGTTGGGCTGCGGCGTGTGTTTACGTAAGCCAGGGCTGGGCAAATGCCGTTTCACGAGCGCGAGCGCTGTCAGCGGCTCACCCGGCCTGCTCGCGGTTTCCCCCCCCCCCCCCACTCCGCCAGCCAGCAGTGTCCCCCACTCATACTCGACTAGTCGCACACGTCACTACACCACGCGAAACCACTCGTTCTCGATAACTTCGAGATGTTGGTTCAAAATCATTTTAAATAAATCCAAAATGATGTAAATTAATGCTTATTTCTTTTTTGTTCGTAGTACCTCTCCTCTGGAGTGACAATTCTTTTATGTGTATGTCACCTTGTTGTTCATCTTGACAGGAAACTGACAGGCTTTGTGATCATAGAGTTTCTTCCCCTTTATGTTTTCTATATATCATAGGAGTTAAGTTTAGTTATCCCTTTTACTTCCTCCAGGGAGAAGGTTTTTGTTTTACACTTGATAAATTATACTTATCTTAATAGTTCCTAGGTTTTTGCTTCCCGCAGCAGGGATATTTTATTTTCCTTTAGCTTACAAATTTTCCCATGTACTTATTTGGTTATTTTTGAGAAGTTCTTTATCGTACCACGACCACTTCGTTGTGGTAACACTGACATATGCGGGGAACTTTTTCCATTGCTCTCAGGTGTTGAGTTCTGGAATTTTTTTCCCCTTCAGAATGGTGTCAGTTTTCATCCTTTCCTAAGGATGTAATGAACCTTAATAATTGTTACCTTCTGACCGACCACCCAGTTTGTCGTCATTGTAATGAAGCAGGTTTTTAGTTGCAGAAAGTTCAGTTTTGTTACATTTTGTTAAGAAAAAGAAATCTACAAAATTCTGTGAAAATTAACGTAAAATTTAGAATAAAAGAGTCTTTTCTTAATTCTTTACGTCTATGTCCTATTTGTGGCCACGAAAGTAGGTTTTACAGTGGTTCGAAACTGTGCTTCATCCTTACATGAGCAACCGTTGCGTGGTACAGGATACACAATTTTCGGGTAAGCACTATTAACACTTACTTCCCACTCAAACATGCTGTGGCAGATGTGATTGTACCGGTGCCCTTTTCACGGAAGCCGCACCAGCTTGAAACGACCTCACGTGTCTTGTACGTGCAGTAAGTGTTTCAGCTTGTCCTCACTCAGCGCCCTCACAGCTGCACAGTTGCCCCCCACCCGTGCACTGTGCATCAGCCACAGCTCACAGCCCTGCTGCCCGCACTGCTGGCTCTCGAGGCCGCTCAGCGCTGCCCTCGCGGCTCTCGCTGCTCGCGGGCAGCCGCTCGGGGCGCAGGACGGAATCCTCCCAACGGCAGGTAGGCGATCAGGGGACAGGACTGAATCCTCACGAACTACTCTAGCACAGTGGCGCCTCCGGCAAGGACCAGCCCCCACCCCCCTCCCCCGCCCCAAGCCGTTTCCGGCCGTACTTGTCACTTCAGTCCACGGCAGATCGCTTAACAGTGATGTCCTCCGACGCCCTTGAAGTTTCAGTCAGTAGAAATGAAGGAAAAGTGTTACTTCTGAAAGGTGACACTTTCGGATTTCAGAAATTGTTGTAAAGTGGTGTAGCGCGATGGACGTGCAACATTAAGGGTTGCAAAAGTTTTATTAAATCAATTTCTGTTGAGGAGCTGGATGTTGTTGACATTCATGAAGACCACAACCACGCAGAAGTGCAAGAAATTTAATAAATGAAATCAAGCTTCTAGTGGGAATCGAACCCGAGTCGCAAAAATAGCAGTCTGATCGCTTACCTACACTGCCCCAGCACCTCGTTTAAGAGTATTGCTCATAATACATACAATATCCGTGAAAGTCTTTCAGGAGTATTTCATATTTTCCGATTTCCTATTAAGGCAAGTTTTATTAGAAACTACACATGTTCATAACTTGCTTCTATTCAAGTTACGTCAAGCCAGTTCAATGAGACTCATGTCCCGCTCTCCCGTTGAAAGCAGAATTTCTTCTTCCTTAGGAAAAAAATTAGCCTGCCTTGTCCTCTGTTTACAAATTCAACGCTGTATCAAATAAACGCGTATACAAACTGCTGAAAATACTGCACAGACTTATCAATTGCGAGTAAAACGTAATCTTTAGATTGTAAGAATCTAAGTGATATTACTGTACGTTTACTCTGACTCTAAAGTTAACTGGGGCTTAATTCTCACTCTTACTTTACTGTACAATGTAGGAACATACACTGGAACAAATGCTAGATTGCTTTGCTTGCCTGGAATATTCACAAAGGTCTGGCCACACACTCTGGCCTTGGGCCGCCACCAACTACCTTCTTAAACAGGTTATGGGAGGATTCAGTCCCGTCCTTCTCCACGCCCTTGCAGGCTCGGGAGGATTCAGTCCTATTTTTCTGACCGCGGGAGGAATGGATCCTGCGCCCGCCGCTCGAGCAGCTCTCGTGCCCACCCCTGACGTAAGCAATCTACCTCGCCAGCGACAGTTGACATTCTGCGGCCGTTATGTGAATGCTGGGCGGTCTCCCGTCGAGTTCTACGAAGGGCGGCTGCGGCCGAGAACAGCACAAAGGCTCCCCGCGGTCACCCTCGCTCCCCCACCGCCAAGTCCAGCGAATATTCCCTTAACTGATATCACGGCGAAGTTGCCGTCCAGCAATGACCATTTGCAATCAATTATATGAGGTACATATACGGGGAGCAGTTGGGAAGGGGTGAGTGCTCACTTCAAGTAGGCAGGAACCTTACAAGGACGTACTGAACAGAATTGGGGAGAAAAGAAATTTATGGCATATCTTGTCTAAAAGACGGATTCGATTGGTAAGGAACATTCTGAGACACCAACGAATCGTCAATTTAGTATTGGAGGGGAGCGTGTGGGGTTAAAAATCGCAGGGGTAGACGACGAAATGTATACAACAAGAAGATTCAAAGGGATGTGGGCTGTTTTTCTTACTCATAGACGAAGAGTTTTGCGCAATATAGGGAGCGTGGAGGCGGAGAACCTGATAAAACCAGTCTGCGGACTGAAGACTACAACCACAACAATAACACACCACATCATTACGTAGTGTGTGTCGTGTAAGATTATTCAAAAATAGTCACAGTAATTTCATTAATAAAGCACCATCATTACAGCAGACTTTCTTCAAATGTGTATCCGTTTGTTAGCGAATGGATTGTAGTATCTTCTTAGGTATTATCGTTTGCTGTACCAGAGAAGAATTAGGAACAGTATTAGTCTCACAGGTAACTGAAACACCAATTCTTAGAGTAATGTCCACATTTCATGGAATATGTAGGTGATACCCGAAAACATAGTTTATTTAAATTCCAAAAATTATTATTACTGCGATCAATTTTGATGTCTACCACGAATATCTCATCATTAATGTAAACGCAGGCACATTAAAGAGATGCAGAACAGAATGTTGTCTTTTTATAGATACTTCCCTCGAAATATTTTCTCTATTAGTCTTATGCACGTTGCATGCTTTATACATTTTTTAGTGGAACCTTTAACCTGCCTGAAAAAGGAAACATCATAGGTTCAGTAAAGAGGAGTACATGTTTGCGGCATAATTTTTACACTGCAAGAGCCTACGTTTCTTCTCTCTACAAAGATTTGATAGATAAGTGCCAGATCAGTCTGGACTATAGCGAACGTTACCATCTCACGTGAGATTGTAACTACCTGCCAGAAATATAATTCATGTTTGAAGAAAGTTTGTTTATTAATTCAACTACTACGACAAAAGCACTTTTTTGAATAATTTTCCATGCCATATTATAACGATGTTCTGTACACGTGCACATGATAACCGCAAACCATAGCCACAGCACCACTCCCTATATCTCAGAACAACGTTCACGTTAATGCTATAGGAGATGCGCAAAAATAATATCTATTTCGTCTGATTTACAGGTCTAATGGTCTCATTAAGAGGTATAAAAACACTGGACAGTTTGATGTTCTGTGTTTGCAACAATACTGCGCACATAACTAGCATCGATGTCGTTACTGGTAATGATCGCACAAGGGACGTTGAAAATTATAAATAAAATTGTATAAATTCTTATACATTATGATTTTGTGATGCTAATACTAGAATGAATATTAAATATTAGTTTTAATGTTTCAAATATACACCTTATCAGATGTGCGGACGACACAATAAGAATAATAGGGCAATTATAAGTCAGAAAATGGGTCCAACAGAAAGTACAGACGTTTGGAAAATCCATAGTAATGAGACCTTTCAAAAATATGGAAGAAATATCAGTCGGAGTGGTTAAGCGAGGGTTACCTTTTGTTCGGCATATGTATTAAATGAATGATAAAAGGCTAAATAAACAATTATTCGTGTACTTCTGCAAGAATAAATCAACAACAGTTATGTTTAAAGAAGTAAATAAATAATGAGAAGGAAACAACATAAAATAATCTGAACGAATCACTATAAATAATCGAAAAATGTTTGAAGCTATTGAAAGAAGACGAAATAAGAAATTAGAAACAACCTGAAAAAAAAGTAAAATACAACATGGGAGACCACGACGGATAAATTAATCTATACATTAATGTCCCTAATTCTACGTTCGGATAACAGAAGCTCTTCTTATTAATTCCATGTTATGAAACCTTCCCAGAGATGTTCACATCTTGAAAACAATGCTGCACTGATTTCTCTTCGTTTGTTTGCCTCTTTTCGTTTGTTTGTGCCACTGGCAGCGATATAAAGGAAGATGTTATCTAAGACTTTAAATATAAAGAAAACTGATGCTTACATCTAATGTTTTCAGTATCATCAATGAAAATGCTCGAAGAAATGTGAAACAGCGCTGGTGAATAAGTTTCGTTGTCATTGCACGTAAGACAGAATACGCAAATAACTGACACACTTACTAATATGTTAGCGGTAGGGGCATCTGTATATTTTTACTAGTGACAACGATCGACTTATTAAACCTACTTACGGAAATGCGAGCAGGTCTCACTGACATATACTTCAGGTGTTCGGACCCTCAGCAGGCGCGCGAGGCGCGAGCTAAGTCTCTGTCGATCTCGCTTTCACCTCGGCTCTTATTCTTCCTGTTGATAGGAAGCTGGTCAACATCGCAGTGTAAGTCTGTCATCACTGGTAGCGAGGTCTTACTTCCGGGATGGCACATAACTATGCTCATAAATTCACTTGATGTCTCCTGTTATTTCCATGGAATAATCTGACTGGTATCTCACTCTAGAGGCGACAGAAGACTATTAGTTTATGCATTTTGGTCCAGAAAATTGCAACTAATCTCGTCTCTTACGTTGCAAGTTAAATATTCTAGCGATGTATGTGGCAGTAGGACAGAGCTGGCGTGCGCAGCTCCTCGTTAGCTCTGAGGTAAGCCGGCCGCGGTGGCCGAGGGGACTGAGGCGCTCCAGTCGCGGTCTGCGCGGCCACTACGGTCGGGGGTTCGAATCCTCCCTCGGGCATGGATATTTAGCCGGCCGCGGTGGCCGAGGGGACTGAGGCGCTCCAGTCACGGTATGCGAGGCCACTACGGTCGGGAGTTCGAATCCCCCCTCGGCCATGGATAGTTGTGCCGTCCTGAGTACAAGCTAGTTCATAAGTAGTTTGTAAGTTTAGGGACTGATGACCCCGTAGTTAAGTCCCATAAGCTATACAAACATTTGAACATTTTTTTCCTTATTGATTCCTGCTTCGGCCGCCGTCCTGTCAACACCTCCGGGACAGCGGGCCGTTTGTTTACATGTGCGGCGAGCGGTGCTTCGCGGCGGCCGCGGCAGCTTCGTGTGTGATTTGTAAGTATGGTATTCGATAATTCGGAAGAACGGCGAAACAACGTTCAGTGTTTGTTCGACAGCAGCGTTGCTAGGCCCTCAGCTTACGATATTCATCAGTGGTTAAAAAACAAAATGCGATTACTGGAAAAGGACGTTCTTGGTGTACAACTAGACACTTTTCTAAATTCCGTGTTCCTAAAATTGAAATGTACCGATATGTGTGACGCTCTGGTTCAAAATAACACCGGTATCAGGAAGATCAAGCACTTTGATGGTACAGTGAGTAGTGTTAAGATATCTAGTGCTGGATATGGCATACGTACTCTCCGCATTTTCAACTTGCCATTCGAGATTAGGAATGATACCATTAAGAAACATTTCAGGCCGCGGCGGATTAGCCGCGCGTACTGGAGCGCCGTGTTGCGGTGCGCGCGGCCGTCCGCCGTCGGGGGTTCGAATCCCCCCTCGGGCATGGATGTTTGTGTCGTCTTTAGTATAAGGTAGTTCATAAGTTGTTTGTAAGTTTAGGGACTGATGACCCCGCAGTTAAGTCCCTTAAGCGTTACAAACATTTGAACATTTTGAGACGTTTCAGCCCCTATGGTGACGTAATTGACGTAATGAAGGAAAAATGGTCGAGTGCTTACTTGTACCAAGAAGACAACGGCGTGAGAAGTGTGCGAATAATAATGAGGACACATATCCCGTTATTTGTTTATGTTAACGGCCATCGAGCGTTTGTCACTTACAGTGGGCAATCTCAGACGTGCTCTTTTTGCAATAGTACGGGACATTAGGGCAAGACGTACGCGGCTGTGGCACTTGGTTCTGTTCCCGCCACCCCGAGACCTGTAGTACTGGAGACAGAACCGGAGGCCGGTACAGACGACATGGACACTGCACCTGTCGCAGAACATTCGAAAGTGTCGGGACACGTCGCAAGCCAAAGTAGCCGCATCGTTGCCGGAATCTCAACCTGCTGAAGTTCCGCGAGACAGGCGGAAAACCCCTTCAAATCCTTAAAGCGTAGACAGTTATCGAACCTGAACAGAGAATTGAAACCCCGACTGTGTCCGTGATTACTAATATTCCCGACGTGACATCAATTGCAGGTCCGAATCAGGTCATGGTTTGTGAGACAGGATTTCAACCCGGACATAGAGATGACCCTGACATATCACGGCCGCAACAAGATCCAGCTTCAGAAGAGGATAGTTCTTCAACCCGGTCACGCAGTGCCAGCAGCTCCCGCAATCAGGAGTCGGGTCGTTACCACGGGAAAGATCGTAGTCCGTCGCCGGAAAGGAAGGTGTCTGCGTCCTTAAAACACAGACCAAGGAAGAAATTGTCACAACGGACTGGACAGAGCGGCGACGGAGACCTTCGGCAACAAACTGCACAAGGAAAGATTACAAGTGATGCGGAACAGCGGCGCGAGGCGACCGTTCGTCAATTAAAAGAACTTTTACTAAAAACTGAAACAGAAGGGGAGAATGAGATGGCGTTGGATCCTCCTTCCGGTTCTCCGAGTGCACTTGCGCCTGTTGAACGGAAGGTTGAGGAACAACACCAGAGAAGAGCTCGTCCGTCAATGCATCCTTCCCGGTCTGAGTCAACTGTAGAAGCAGCGACTGGTGTATCTGGAGCTTTAGGTAGTGACGTGTCTATGGACGTGGAGGGAGCGTCATTGCAGCCTCCTGTCGTCGAAAGGATCGACTGGGCGGAGGAGGGGGATTTGCGGTGACGGGACTCAAACCCGCACATATTGTACGAGCTGTGGTTGGGGTACAACATCGCAAAGGTGGCATCGTGTGTGTAAATGAAATAGTTACGCGTAGTTCCGTTCGCGCCGCCTGATGTTAGTAGTGGGAGGCCCTTGTTTTAACTTCAAAGTTTTAACTGTGCTTAGTTTATTTGTCAACGTTCACGTCGACAATCTGCTAGGTTGATGTGTTTTATATATAGAAAGTGTTTGCTTTATGACTGAATGTTGTATGTGTTGTTTTTTTTTAATGCCACGTGTATCATCGACTTCTATTAACGAACGCCGGTGTACCGCGGTGTAAATTATGCCCCACCATGAAACAAAATGCCACTCTATGGATACTCAGACTTGTCGTTCATTAAAATTATCTCTAAGTTTTTATGATTACCTGAATTTGTAACATTTCTCTGGACTGGACATCATAAGGACGAATTGCGACCTACTAATTATCTGAAATGTGAAACACTTTTGTCCGTATAACTTGACAGATCATATATAATGTAATCCTGTAACGACTTGACAGTCGGGTAATATGATCAATAAGACAACGAAAACGAAAACACGAGAATAAATAGAAAAGAAAGAAGAAAGGTTATTGTTTATTGTGATCTGTGAGAAGGTTTCGTGTGTTTTTAGTTTCTTTGTATAACCCTGTCAGGACTGAAGCCGGCCGCGGTGGCCGAGGGGACTGAGGCGCTCCAGTCACGGTCTGCGCAGCCACTACGGTCGGGGGTTCGAATCCCCCCTCGGGCATGGATATTTGTGCCGTCCTTAGTTGTAGGTAGTTCATAGGTAGTTTGTAAGCTTAGGGACTGATGACCCCGTAGTTAAGTCCCATAGACTCTACAAACATTTGAACATTTTCAGGACTGAAGGCCTCAGGGGAAGACTTACAGCATAGTGAAGTGCTCTTGTGTTGCAGTGTATGCTTTAAATATTTTATTTCATAATTTATAACCGCACGAACCAATGTACCCAAACTTATGCATTTGAGTTAGATCAATGTTTTAATTTGCAAGTGTGTAGAGAAGACACACCCTGAGAACTGTTTCTTAATTTCTACAATATAGTAAGAAGAACAGTGTATTTTCACAATAATTCTTACTGCATTCGGCGGGGAAAGCAATCGGAAGTATGGATTCGTCTACCCAGATGAGTAATGCACTGTGTTACATATATCACTTCTGTTATTTTCTCTCTACATACAACGAGGAATTCTCCGTTCATCTACAAGCCGAAGTGTGGCCCCATCGTGAATTATTTTGATTCGTTTTGATTTATGAAGAAGGACAATTTTAGTAATGTAATTCCACGATGGATCAGAAGACGACAGAACCTCCAGAATAAAGCGAAAGAAAGCTCGCCGAAGAAGGCGTTCATGCTGAGAGCAAGGACGGGGTGTAGGGGAGAAGGGAGCCCCGACTAAATATGAAAAAAAAAAAAAATAATAAAGAGGTAAAGTAGTCGCTTGCCACAGAGAGACAGGTTTTGTCCATGGTTCTGGTCTCATTGGAGTAGCATTTTTTTAGCTGTTTTCGTGACAGGAGTTACACTAATCCACATCGAAAACAACAAGACACGACTTGTGGTTACTTGCTATATTCTCTCAGATTATGGGAAACTCTGACAACGTTATGGTTGTTTACCAAATCTGTCCCTGTAGAAACGCACTGATTCCAAGCTAATGATGCCACCAAATGATGTTCAACGTGTATGTTGGCCTGGGTATAATTTTTGTCGAAGGTTATTGGAATAGGGACAGGAAAGATAAACATTTGAGGACATATGATCGAAAGAGTAAGTGTGAAATGGAAGACTTCTTAAGCACACTATTGGATGTTCTGTTTGTGAAATCAGCAGGAACTATTATGATGTAGTACTAACACATGATGTAGTTTTTAAGGTCGTTTGTCCTTACAGTGCAACTAAATGGTGTCTCAGTTGTTTGCAAAAAATGGGCGCGCCCTTCTTAAGATGTCAGCATGAGAGCATCATAACTCGTCACTAGTAACAATCCTCAGTAGTAATCGTGAATGAGCGACCTGATGACGTTCAAGAAACATGTAGTAATAGTCACCCCTATGACCATTTTTTCCGATTCTACTTTACGACGTTTCCATTATGTTCATATATCAGTCAGAAAAATTCAATACTGCAATATAAGTACTAGAACTTGAAGTAACTTACGACGTTTCCATTATGTTCATATATCAGTCAGAAAAATTCAATACTGCAATATAAGTACTAGATCTTGAAGTAAGGATGTAACATCCGGTAAATAGACTCACAGCGGCGCGGCGCTGTCACTGAGTCCGCAGGCGGCTGAGGCTATACGACCGCTGGCGCGTCGCCGTAGCCGGTGCCCACTGCAAGCGTGAAGGACCCCCGAGGGTAATCAGTTCAGTTTTGATGCAGCCGCGCGCTCTTTTGTGTAATTATTTCTGGGAGTTTTATTTGTTACATTTGAGGTTCTTCCACACTGATAACAAAGACAGCCGAGATGCGGTTTAAAAAGAATTCAAAGTTGTTGGATTAGGCCTCGCGAGTGCTTATATATTCGCTTGTAAACACGACTTTTACCATGAGACCACGCGCTCATACAATACAGTACTTCATTGAGAAGGAGTTGACACTTTGTCCTCACAGTGCCGCAATCGAAAGTGTTGCCAGATCGTGCATAACAGTGGACATAGAATTCTGAGGGGCGATCGAATTTATTGTCCACACTGCGCAACCAACTCGAACTTAGCCTCTACATCGGCCGGCCGGCGATCAATTTTTTGGTCTAAAACTGTACGTTCACCTATATGTGTATATACTGTCTCTAAAATTTCCTGCGACTACGATTTGTAGTGCAGAAATTATAAATTGTAACGTCCTACCGAGTGCTGTAGTTTTAGTCTACGAACAGCAGAAAAGTCGTAAGCGAGAAACTTTCTCATCATTTTTCTGTTTCTTAGCGATAAAAATTATAAAGGTTTGAAATTAACTTTAAAGTTTGGTGCAAGTCGGTAAGTATTCTCATTCTCATACAGTGTACGAATAAACCCTGGTCATATTATGTGGCAGTTTCTTGAGATTCCTATTGTTTATGACGTCCTATCTCCTGAATAATGTGTCATATGTGATTCTTAACCCTGCAGCAACTTATCTCACAGTAAGGACTGTGTGTATCAAATTTGGTTGAAATCGGTCCAGTGGTTTAGGAGGAAATGTGCAACCATTGTCTCGTGATGTAGCAGTTTTTCTCGCATCTCATTGTTTATGACGTCATTTCTAATGAACTGTGTGTCGTACGTGATCCTTCCACTTAAGGCGACTGTTCTCATTGACTGAATTTAATAAAGTCTGGAACAAAACTGTAGATTTGTTTGCTATACTACACACAAACTCACGGACACACTGCTTTATCTTAATACTAGCTGAAAACCCGGCGTTGCTCGGGTATTTATTTATTTATACCTGACATTTTCACGTATATATTCCACCGTATATGGGCTGTAGAAGCAATAGATTAAAATTTGGTGTGAGAAGGGGCGGTTTTTCATTATCGTTACTGTTTATGTGTTCACATGTTATGAACTACGTGTCGTACTCTGATACAATTTTGTTGGTACGCTCAACTATATGCGTGTATACTGTCTGTAAAATTTACTGCGGCTAAAATTTGTAGTGTAGAAATTATAAATTGTAACGTCAAACCGAAAGCCGTAGTTTTAGTCCATGAACAGCGAACGTTACTGCTTATGTGCTCATATCTCATGAACTACGTGTGGAATGTGATACAATTTAGAAGCTACATTCAACTATATATGCGTATACTGTCTGTATAATTTCCTGTCGCTACAATTTGTAGTGTTCAAATTATAAGTTGTAACGTCATACCGAGAACCGTAGTTTTACTCCATAAACATCGGAAAAGTGGCAAGCGAAACTTTTTTCCTTTCATCATTTTACTATGATTGCCAGCGAGAAAAAAGTTTAATAAAGGTTTGAAATTATGTTTAAAGTTTGTTGCAAGTCGCTAAGTACTGTCATTCTCATACAGTGTATTTCGAAAGTCTCGCCGCATTATATGGCATTTTTTGCGATTTCTATTGGTTATGACGTAATATCTTTTGAACCATGTGCCGTATGTGATTCTTAACCATGTAGCAATTGTTACCTCATGGTAATGAATGTGTGTACCAAATTTGGTTGAAATCGGTCCAATGGTTCTAAGAGAAAATGAGCAGCATTGTCGCAAAATGCAGCATCTCATTGTTTATGACGTCATATCTCGTGAACTATATATCGTACAGTCAATCGGGGTAACTTTGTACCACTTTTCTCCATTTTTTTTGAAAATACTGTACTTAAAATAAAATATGCATTACAACAAACATTGTAACATTTTACATCTACAGTTACTGAGTGCTTGGGAAAGTAAAAATGTATACTAATTGTGCCCTGTTAGGGTAAAATTTCGATTTTAATACTGGTACAAAGTTACACTGTCATTCAGGGTAACTTTAGACCAGTCTTAAAAAACACAGAATGATTCCTATATCTGATGCTCTGGGTAACTTTATATCATGTCAAAAGGAAATCAGGTGTTAATATGAAGTAAAAACAAAGTGTTAATTCAGTATTGACGTTTTACTCTGAAATATCAAGATATTTGTGTCGAGTTGGCACCGACAGCTCTCATATTAAGTAAACACAAATACAGAAAAAAACCATTCATTGCAGTCAATTGTTTATAATACACATTACAAATAATAGTACACACATTTCTTCATAACACAACACAACATACTCAATAATTCTAAATAGGAAATAGACTCCTTCATATATCTTCATCCGATGAGCACAGGAACTCATCACTGATATGAACCATGCCCCTTTTATTAAACAGGCTTCATGCAGGATTCATCAATTATTTTTGTAATATACTGTCCTTGTTGTGCCAAGTTGAATCCTCTCTCTCAGGCCACACATATTTTTTTCCTTTCTTAACCATGCAACTTTTTCTGAATGTCATACATTGCCTCGCTCCTCTATTGCAGTGATTTTTCCACACACTGCAATGACACAGTCATTAACATGAAAGTCACCTTCACATGTAGGTGATTTGCTAAATATATCAGTTATCATTCCTCCTCCTACAACCATGTTCCCCTCAGCTATTACAATAGGGCCGTTTACAAGTTCCACTTCATTGGTCATACTTATGTTCACATCTAATTCAGCAAGAATACTGCAGCTGTCAGGAGCATCTGCTGACACATTCTTTTTATTCAAAGTTCTGAGTGTTCTAGCATATGTGCTTACCCCACCTCGTCTTCGGTCCTGATTTTGGTCGTGATGTTCCAAGTTGCACAAATTCTAGCACATCCCTCGGTTGATTTTCTTCTTCTGCCTCCATTCGGGTTCGTCTCTTCTTTCTGTTGTTACCACTTACTTCTTTATTCTCATAAAATGCCCTAACATCATCTGCAGACAAACTCTTTCCTGGTTCTATGGGCAACTTATAATTTTTGACAGTCTTCTCATTGAGATATGACTGTCTTACTGTCTCCAAATAGTTCTTGAATAATTCAGTTCCCACACTGCTTATCATTGCTTATTATTGAACCTCTATTGTAATTTTTGAATAATTTAGAAATGAGTGACAGCAGTTCTACAGTCATCTGACAAATGTTTATATGTTTATTGGGATGTGAATTTCCAAATTTGTACTCACAAATACGCTTCTATTGGTAGGTCCCACCATCAAAATCATGCCATACTAAGTCATTTTAGAAATTTTAATGCTACAGGATCTTAATCTATTATTCTAATTTCAATTTGGTAAACATTGTACCATGGTCCTGGCAATTTTGTAGCGGTACAATGTTACCCTGAAATGAACATGAATCTGCCACTAACTATATAACAGTGGCTAAGTCGATATAGTAAATTAGAATTTCAGATCAAGTTATATCATTGCAAACTCAAAGCATTATTTAATTGTTTAAAAACGAAATATTATTAAGGAGGTCATTAATTGTACTTAAAATCACAAATTGAAATCACTACTGTCAGATGCTCTCTTCACAGTCAACACAATAAAATACTAACCACAACCAAAAGAGCTTGTAAGAATGTGGAAAGGCAGTTGAAATACGAAATATAAATAACAGAGATAATAATAGTGTTACTTTTATTACAAAATAATATCAGTAGATGGAACACCAGGCAACTGAAACAAAAATAGGGAGTGGTACAAAGTTACCCTGACTGGTACAAAGTTACCCCGATTGACTGTATGTGATTCTTACACTTACGGCGACCGTCCTCATGGATTGAAGCTTACTTGTACAAAATTTCATAAAGATTGGAACAAAACTGTAGATTTGTATGCAACACGTACAAACATACGGACACTCCGCTTTATATATTAGATATATAAAGATTGAGATGTTTGGGCATATATTTCAGTCTGCAGCCATAGTTACACATCGCAAACGAATAGATTTTCTATGTGGTAGTAGGTATCAGACTCCCATTGTGCACTATGGTGGTGAAGGGTTAATAACGATAAGGGTGTGGAAGATACGGGAGTTGAAAGATACCGACTTATATAAAACTAGCTGAGAAACCCAGGGTTAGAATATACTGATGTAGCCCCGAACGATGTCATCTGGAAGCAAGAATTGTAACGACGTATATTTTGTAGGAAGTGCTTGAAGTGTAGCGCTCTATTATTCATTTGTTAGCCTATCTGCATTTTCATCTTTGTCTCTGTTGATCGTCGGTAAAGTGTGATTGAGGAAAACGCCCCGAGAAGTTATATATATATATATATATATATATATATATATATATATATATATATATATATATATATATATATTATGCGTCGTTATTCTCAATTTTGTTACACATTTCAACAGTAGCGCCGAAAGCGGCTGGCAAATTCCATTTCTGAAAACGATAATGGATAAGTGAGAATATTGACTTGTAACAGTTTTCTCAAATATCTTCTTAAATAGGAGTTTGGAATGAATTGTAAGACTGTGTGAATAATGAGACTCTATACAAAAGAGTTTCGCGTGAAAGTGCTTGTCATAATGAGATGTGACAACAACGGATGTATCTGATTCGGTAAAATTTTACATTCTGTCCTGGCGGCCTCGTATTTTTATGTTGGCAACATCAATAACACGATATAAAATCGTTGCAATGATGACCGAACCACATAGAGTGTAGATAAATACTGCTGTTCCTGCTGTATGCTTGATTGCGTGTCAAGCGATTGGCTTATGACGATGCCACATGATTCTCGTTATTAAAAATATGTTGCCAACATTATCACAGGATGCCGCCGGGATATAAGTAGGACTACATCGCATAGTTTTTCTTGACCACGCTGTCAAACGATAACACCTTTCACAGCAGAGAGTGTTGCGACTATATGTATCAGAGATCACTGATTAGCACAGACCAATGAGCTTACTTATCTTTGTTTTGTGTCTCTGTTCATAGTCGGTAATGTGTGGTTGACGGAAACATGTGATCTATTTAAAAAAAATTGCGTATTGGATATTCCTCGTCGTTATTAAAGTCTGAAAGGACCGCATTGTCGGAAGATTGAAAGAATAAACAGATTTTGACTCGTACCGTAAAGTTCGTAAGTCACAGAGTATATAGCTTTTCCTAAGAGTATTTATTGCATATTTTGCGAATTTTTGCTCGTCACACTCACCCACTGCCACGCACCGCGACCAAACTCCCTTAGTAACATCATTAGACCAAGGGCTATCTACCACCACAACCACGAGTGGGTGGCAGTATGTGGTCATGGAGAAAAGTCTGTCAGCACGTACACACACAAGCCTTTTATATATAGATATAGATTTTACGTGTGGGTGTCAATACTTTGCTCTTCACCAAAAACTACACAAATGAGACGAACCATCTCTCAGTGTTGTTATTGTAGAATAAGTCTCTCGTTATACACCGTAGCTGTTCGGTGTCAATAGCTATAACAGGGTGGAAGATGTAGTGATTGAAATTCGTCAGGTTATATAAAATGCGGATTGAACACCATAATAGCAAAGAGGTATTATACAACGAAACGTGATGCACATTCTTTAGCTATTTTTCTACAACAAGAGTACGAATATAGAAAAATAAGTGCATATTGCAGTATGAAAAGTGGTAGTAGCAAGAAAGATGCCAAGGCGTATTAAATTTCGCGTTCTCGGTCCGTTTCTAAAAGACAAAACGGCGCTATGACGTGAATCTACAGACGATAGAAACTTTAAATTTGTAGATGTTTATTTTGCACTGTAGGCATCAGCGATTTTTCGATATTCCCATCCATAAGGGCGTGAAACGTGAGATGAACTGTTTCTTGAAAATACGTTGCTATTAAGGCAATTTTTAAGCAAGAAATACAAAACTTCGGATTTATATTTTGATTGGAATTTTAAAAACGTGTTTCGACATTTCTTAGAAATTCAACCATCAAGTGTGAAATAAGCGAAAATCTTTTAAGGGTGCTACTAAGACTATTTTGATGCTAGAAATGCGAAAATTTGGATTTGGAACCATGGTTAGAATTTAAAAAAAAAAAAAAAAATCGTTTCGGGATGTTTTGAATTCTGCTATCAATGATGCAATAGGGGCTGGCAAGTTGTATCACAATACTTCATTAGGGAAGCGTTTTTAAAGCTAAATCTATGGAAATTTTATATTTAGAAGTAGAAACAACCAATGCAGACTATCCAGTCTACGCATGCGAAGCAGCGGGAATTAAGCTAATATAATGTAAAGATTGGAAAACTAAGAACGTGGGCTACGACTGCGACGTTAGATGTATTGCTCCACGGACGGAAGCTACAAATTGGGTATTGTTGGCCAACCCCAACAAGAAGTTTTCGTCGGTATGTTGTCGATGCATCTCGGTCATCCCGTTTATTTAGGTTCCTAAAAATTCGGATTTCATAAACAGATTTATGAATTTCACTTTGGGTTGGTCATGTAAACACCGCAAAACAGACTCTGGAAATCCATATTTATTAACCGGTTTTGTACTTCCACAGTCTATTTTGGCGCCCACGTAAACGCAACTGTTTTCGAAGTGTGCTTTGCTTGTCAGGTTACGTCTTCTAAGTTAAGAAAAATAGGGACAGTGTGACTTTCTGCCGGCCGCGGTGGCCGAGGGGACTGAGGCGCTCCAGTCACGGTCTGCACGGCCTCTGTGGTCGGGGGGTTCGAATCCCCCCCTCGGGCATGGATATTTGTGCCGTCCTTAGTATTAGCTAATTCATAAGTAGTTTGTACGTTTAGGGACTGATGACCCCGTAGTAAAGACCCATAGACTCTACAAACATTTGAATTTTGTGACTTCCTGAGGTTAAATGGTATACGTATTCGACACAACATGAGCTATGTGTTTAAGTAATGGGAAATAGCGATTGTGCTTAGTAAATCAGAGAATGAAACAGCTGTTTTTCAGACTCCATATCTGAATGGGATAGAAAATCTACCTCACGACGGCGATAAACGGCATACGAAGCTCGGTTTTCGTCTTCCGGAAGATATGTTACATGTAAACGTAGTATTTTTTTTTGTCTTGTTTGTCGAAGAGTGATCGCCTTTGGCGATTTTTAGTTCTGGGGTGACCGGTAGGAATGGGTTAGTGGTAAACGTAGTGCGTTGGTCGGTCTCTCATTCAGTAGGTTCGTTCGAAGAGTTGCCAGAAAGCTACTTGGAGAGCCAGCAAACAGGCGCTACTGCGCATGCGCGGCAATGGTGACGTCATGTGTCCGTGCTTGGTGTTTGGGCTCTTCGAACACCTATCGCGTTTTATTTAGCCTTTTTGCTACCTTCGCTAGTGTAGCGTGAAAAAACAGCAGAAAGCACAGTAACGGCGCGAATGTTATTTACAACACATTTGATTTGTTTATTCACCACTTATCCTTTTACGAAATATGTTTAGCAAGATAATTAAATGAAATATATACTTACAGAAAAGTATATACAATATAGCACAGTATTGGCCTTCTACTTTCAAAGGAAAGTTATTCGTACTTTTTCTCAGATTATATTGTCTTTACATATTTTCGCCATAAAATATTTTTTTGTAAGGAGAAACATTTTGACAACCTATTGTACAATACTGTTCCGAGTTCTCACTTTGTGTTTTGTTGTCAGGTCCAAGTGCTTCCAAATTCGTGTATTATGGTTATTATAGAGCTGTTTCTCCCACACAGGAACCACTCGTGTTACGCACACAGAAAATTTTGTGGTGTAGAAACTCTACATTGGCTGTTAATAGAGTTTTGCAAGAACCACAGCGAGAGATTTAAACGAAAACAGCAATTGCTGGGAGACAGGGTGGCTTATTTGAAAGCATTCACCGCAGTGTAATGCGAGAACAAACGAAGATGACTGTTAAGGGCATACAAAACGTCACTAATAATAATAAGTCCTATTTTTGTGAGAACAATGTTCAATTTATACGGTCTCGCCGTGATAAACGCTCAACGAGGTCAACAAATGCCTCATACCGGGATAAGCACTGTCTCCCAAAATATAAAAACCTTGGCACTTTCCTTCAGTGGTTTCCACAGCGTACTCGTTCTGAATACTCTGATCTCGTGGACCGATCGAGAAGAGGTCTCTAATGCGTCTCTGGCGGAAACCATCTGCACGTGAACGGGAAAAAAATTCTGTATCTTCTTTGGGCCTATTTATTATGCCATGAGTCCCATCTATTGCACCTGGCATTCCTTTATTGCGCAAATGGGACTCGATGTCATCTCTTTCGTCTTCATAACGTCCACTCCCAGGCTACTAATAAATTTCGCATTTTTTTCCCTCCAATCACAACGAATCGACAAACGTTGAACCTGGCTGTTACATTACGGAAACCTGCAGCTTCATGGTCAGCAAACCACGAAAAGAATCAGATTATGTTGTAATAGGAGTATCTCCCCCATTCCCGCGTCCTGGTACTTAAAAGAAACCAGATTTCTAAATTATTCTGCCAGAAGTCACCGTACCCACAAATGTTAGACAAATTCCATATCTGAGAAACGTTGCACAAAGTTAAAGAAATATATGGTAAAGCAGTCAACAATCCGAAGATTGGTTTGAACACCACAGTGCTTTACTAAGCATGGCCCTGTTTGGAGGTGGTATGCCGTTGCCTTCCTCCGACCTTCGAACTGACTTACCCATCCATTTATAGGGGGACCTACAGTATAACGTGGGTTCCGAACCAGGGTGCTACTCGGTATTTTTCACATGAGCAATACTGCCAGAGGTGAAATAAGTGGAAAGTGACAGATAAAAATCCTAGGACTTGTCGGGGATCGGACCCGCGACCTTTGGATTTGAAGTCTGGCACTCTACCACTGTGCTACGGAGCCGCAGTAATAAATTCTGATTTTATTTCAGCGCAACAACATTGCGTAGAAATCGACGCCACTGGATACGAAATCTGAATGTAATTTTGAATTCTGTCATCTTCTACAGGTGATATTATAAGAATAAATGAGACTGCACAATTACAGAATAACACACAGTAGATATCTGTCCACATCTAAGATACTTCCATTTTGAACAAGGGAGCGTCGTGTATCTCAACTACAAGTAAAAGGGAGCAGCGTCAGGCTACTTCGCTCTGCTTGCAAGCAACTCTTCAAACAGCTGGCGCCCCAGTTCAAGTAGCCAGATTCCGGGGCCAGGCGCTCTTGAAACGCGAACTTTCGTACTGCGCACGCGCGGTACCAGAAAGCAACTCTTCGAACGAAAGGTTCGTTCAAGGAGCTGCAGGGCTGCAGCTTCCTGCAGCAGCAAAGCAGGCACTACCGCGCATGCGCGGTACCGGTGATGTCAGTCAGGCTGCAGGAGGAAATTTTCCCTGCAGCTCATGCAGCCAGCAAGCTGCAGGACGCTGCAGCCGGGAGATTTCTTGAACAGCCGGCTGGCTGCAGCAAGCTGCAGGATTGCTCTTCGAACACGAATTTCCGTACTGCGCATGCGCGGTTGCAGCCCTGCAGCTCTTTGAACGAACCCGAAGCCAGTCCCGTCCCCTGTCCTATGACGTCAGCAGAGCTCCGGCCAGTAGCAGAGCTTTTCCGATCGCGTGACGAAATCGTGAAATGTCAAGATTTTGTAAGCGTTAATTCTACAGAAGAAGCGACGCTTAGTGATAACTTATGGGACACTGCTGTGGGAGAGTTCAGTAAGGCCGGTATTACACTATCAAATTATTGTACAAAGAATTGGACGAAAAAATTGGATGAAATATTGGTCATATTTTTTGACAAAGAAATTGGATGAAACGAAAATGAGGGTATTACACTATCATCCAATATTTTGTCAAATTTGCTTCAGAATGGTCGTGTTATGCTCAGCTGTTGTTTATACTACAGTTGCGTTGTGTCTGTATTTAGAAGGGAACGAGGGAAAAAAGAGAAGGAAACGTACTTGGATGAAACCGTGGGTGTCAGAGCGAGATAAATAAAATTTGTTACGGGACTGCGAGGATTTTCCTTTTTTATACAGTCGGCAGAACAGCCAGGCTGTTGACTGCTAATTATTTTGTCGCTCTTCATCCTTCACAGTTTGCAATAGAGTAACAAAAAAGCTGACTCTAACAGTGTATACGAATAAGATTGTTAAGTTGATAAAGCAAGTTTAATTAAATAACGTTTTAAATGGAAAAATGTGAGCACTGACAAAGAGGATAATCTAAATTGTTTATGACGTTATTAACAATGTAAGGGGGGAACCATTGCTGATAAAGTAAATAGGCTCTATTTATTTCCTTACAAAAATTGGCTGACGTATTTATATGTACATAGATTCGCTTGCAAACAGATGTCGATGTTTTGAAAGTTGTTTCATTTCCCAGAACTTAGCACACTACGTTACCAAAATCATACATTCTAAAATCTGCTTCGGCCGTATTAAGATTTAGGGGTATTACGTCTTCAATTCCGATAGTATACAATGACTTTTTTACTTCACGGATTGTAACTCAACCTCAATTTTGCCGCAGGGTATTGGGGCTACGCGAATTGACGTGACGGACAGTGTGAATTGGCCTTGTCACCTGTTATACAACGCCCTATCTGATTTTTTAAAAATTTTGTTGTTGATAGAAAACGCTACACAAACATTCCACTACTAGCCATGTTTACGAATACGAACTTTATGTCCAAGTAATGTCAGATATTTAACCTCCAAATAAAACAGCTGTAGTGGCAAGGAAGCTGTATACTACTAGCTCTCCAAGCGGTCACATTTCTCACTGCAGGAAACAGAAGACGAGCGATTTCTTTGATCAAATCTAGGCCGAGGCCTAGATTGGATGAAATATTGGACGATGTTCCCATCACACTACGACCAATTTTTCTTCGTCCAATTCTTTGACAAATAATTTGATAGTGTAATACCGGCCTAATCGAGGATGACAGAGTGGGGAGGAGGTCGCCGGCAGGGGGCGTGGCCGCGCGGCTGGGAGCGCCGGCAGTGTCGGCGCCTCAGTCTGCCACTGCCTCTGCCTCTGCGTGTCTGTCAGTGTCAGTGTGGACGCGGCGCCTGGCTGCAGCGGCCACAGGTGAGTCGCCACAGCTGTGCTGCCCACAGCTCCAGCGCCTCCGCCACCCGTCTAACATTACCCAACTCTTTAAACTTTTGTACGCTGACAGGTGGAGTCCGGGCTTACTGAAGACTACTTTCCGCCATAGACGGCACAAAACCTGTAATTGGTTTCTTCTCGTGATGTGCAGTGACAGAACCCATTCACACGAACTTCCAAAACCGGACTTTATGCGAGGAACACCGCCCTCAGCACTCATTGTAAGCATGCTTGTTGTGACTTATGTCAGAGTGATTAAGTGAATGTGTGCGTTTCTTTTTGTGATGAAACGAATGGCCAGAAATTTAAGTTCTGTGAACATTCTTGTATGCAGGTCAGGGATCCAATTTTATGGTGAGATGTATCAATCCCTTATTATTGACATTCAAACCTGAACTTTCTGTTATAATGATTAACTCCATTGTAAAATGGGAAAGACCGGTACGATGGGGGGAAATGTTACGTTACTTTAGACTGGCTGAGTAAGATGAATTATAAACAATTCATATACTTTCCTTTTTTCTTTTTTAGTACTTGACATTTCAAAAAATCCAGTTGTTACACAGGTATGAATGCCATGCTCACGTGTGTTTAGTAGCAGTGTGCTTGCCTACAGGGTCAAGCTAGGTCTTTTAAACAGGTTATATGTTTACCAAATGGCTTCTCTTCAAAATGAACTGTTTTCTGCAAATTAAAAGTTATAACAGTGGAACTTCAATTTTAGGTTTTTGTGATTTTACACTATAAATTCATAGCCCCAGTGAAAAACCCATAAGATAAATGTTAAGTGCCTGATTTTACATTTCTTTCTAGTAAGGTAAAACTCAATTCTACGTTCTTACTTGATGTCTTACTTTACTTGTATTTGCGCGCTCTCTCTCTCTCTCTCTCTCTCTCTCTCTCTCTTTCTCTCTTACGCTGTTGCTTGCTACCATCAAAATGGATCTGAAAATCCGGTTCTCTAAAGCACTTTTCCACTTCTGCCGTAAATTTCCGTGCCCACGTAAATGCAATATTTTTTTTAATTTTCTTGGCTTATGTTGCGTCTTCCTGCTATGTGCTAAGAATTGTTGGCTAATATGCAGTTTAACATTTCCTGTAGTAAACTATATTTCAGCATGTATGTGTATTCACGGAAAGAGAAACGTCTGTTTTGCAGACGACGCATTTGACTGGGCTGGCAAATCCGCTTCAGGTTTCAACTTGTGAACGCGACACGAAAAAACTTTACTATGTTTGGTTTCCGTCTTCCGAAAAACGTTACTGTTAAGAGTGAAGGAAAAGTGCGTAAGTGGGTACGAGAATTCAAAGATGAGTGTCACAACGTCCATGCCCGCTCCGGTCTCCCAGCTTCCATTAGACGATTTGGTTTCAGCTGAAGCGAGGATTGACGAGAACAGGAGCTTCACAATAACAGGTCTCTTAAACAAATTTCCTGACGTGTCGAGATCAGTGCTTTACAAAACGGCAGTGAATTCTTGGTCATCAGAACAGGCGGCAAGATTGCATGAAGAGGGTATTTTCAAATTGGTTCCTAGACATGATACGCGTTTGAACAAACTGTGCAACTATGCCGAAAAAGAAACTATGTACTTTGTGACATTTACTTTTTTGAAATAACCTTTCGTTATGTTCTTCTGGGTAATTTGCAAGCCTCTGTACGGCTGTGTTCCTGTCGATATATATCGTAGTACCGAACGATAGTTCGATATAGGGTTTCTGAACCGGAGATTCGGGCGCTACGCGCCCCCACGTACTAGAAAAACTTCTTGATTAACCTATACCTAACCTAACTTAGTCATCTGTAGCGTAGCCGTTAGGTATAGGTTAAAAAAGTTTCAGTATGTGAGGGCGCGTAGCGCCCGAATCTCTGGTTCAGAAACACAATATGGAACATTAGATATTCATTATGAGATGTGCGCTATATTAAACGTACGTCAACAGGTTTCCATTTGCAACAATGTGTAACATATTAAAATTCTATTATTTAGTGCTTATAAAGTGTTTAATGCATTAATTACTCTCGTAAATACTGCGTCAAATGTACTTCACGTGAAACACGCAATCTTATTGGTCGCCATAAAGTGACACCTGATTGTCTGCTATGCTGCGATACTAAGACGTTCGATATATATCGACGGGAACACCGCCTTGCACAAAGGCTTGCATATTATCGTTCTTCTGTTCAAACGGAACTTACTAAAATTTGCGACTCGTATTTGTAAACCTACTGAGCAGCTGTTGTGCTGTATGTGCCTCCGCTACCAGCTGACCTAAGACGTAGGACTGCAGCTGTCTGTATTTGCATCAACTACTGCCAACACACTGAGCAAGGTCAGGGACGAACTTGGCTGTCGACTCGGTGTGCCGTGTGAAGGATGCTTGCATCACTCCTGTACACTCTGCGTTGCTCATTTCCCTTGATGTAATTTTTATCGGTAAATTCCTCAAAATTTCGGTAAATTCCTCAAAATTTCGGTAAATTCCTCAAAATTTAACAACCCGATACTCGTTTTGGTACATCCTGCATTGTGTAAAGCCCACAGTCCTTGGTTGTTATGCTTGCTGCGTGAAAATTTACAGAATTTTCTTTCCAGTTCAATAACTTGAATTACTGAAGTTTCAATTGTTCCAAGTAATCGGGCAGACTTATTAAGCGATGTTATCGAGATACAGTAGTGTCGTACGACGTACGAGACAAAATTTTCTAATGAAATCACAGCACCAACAGTTACCTCGAGAAATTTAGGATAACGGTAGTCAGACCTAAGTGACATGGTATGAAGTCCTCTGAAACGATGCTTGAGATAACCTGGAACAATTTACGCAGTTTGTGGCGTTCCCTAGGCGTTCAGGTGTTTAGCGCGGATGTATGGCATTGCATGCGCACATACAACCTGATGACTTTGCGGATGAACTATAATCTCCGCTATCGCTTTGACCAATGACGTCACTTAATCGAGAGATAGTACGAACACATGTTTACAAGGCGATATAATGTCCACGACTAATAGCAATATATTAATCGAAATTAACGGGACCAGCGCGGGAAATTGGGGGTTTTGGGCGGGGACATAGTAAATTAAACTGCATTCATAATGGGAATATAGAACAAACCTAGTATCGATAACTAGATTAGACCTATTTAGATAAAATCTAATATTGTCGATAGCACTTCTCTTCTTCATTAAAAAAGAAGTTACATACGTAAATTCACATGGTATTGGTAGTTAGATTTCACCTAAATAGGTCAAATCTACTTAATGATACATCTTCAAATACATTTAATAATTACTTATTTCTTAAGAAAGGTCAAGAAATATCTATCGAACGCAGTATCTAAAACTGCAAATCAACTGAGTGTTTTTGAAACGTAGATTCGGGCGCTACGCTCCCTCAAGTAATAATAAAAAAACTTATTTAACCTATACCTTAAGGCTACGCTACAAATGAAGTTTTTGAAGTGAAGGTTACAACACCACTTTGGCGTCGTCAAAAATCACACTCGTAAAGTGAGTATTCAAACCACGCGCGGGACGGAATGACGTAAAACATGACGTCATTGGTCAAAGCGTTATCGGAGACTAGATTTGACCCGACTTTGCTTGACAGATCGTTGAATAGTTTCTTGCTTGTTATAGTCCTGGGATAACGTGAATGTCATTAAGTTTGGTCTACCTGCAATGTTTCAGCAGGTTATACGCTGAAAAACGGAGGTTGTGGGAAATGCATAACATAAATGACTAAACGAGCACCATAATATTTGTCGTAACTCGACATTTCGCCTCATAGCCTTGACATGTTTTCGTTTATTTCCGGATTCCCTTGCTCTTACTTTTTTCTTCTATATTCGATAAAATTTCAGAACTGTAGTCAGATTACAATTACTTCTTAGTTGACAGTTGAGCTGCAGCTGCATTCCTCCAATCAGAACGCTTCGTAACGCCTGAGGCGTTCCTCGTTGCCAAACTGCCTCAACTGGTTATTTCCTTGTCCGGCACTTTTTTTTTTGCCGCTTCGTAGGTCTGCCCTCTTTATTTCGCATTTCATTATTTAATGGCAACAGTACAAAAACGGGACGTGGGCAACGGTTCTAAGAAATACGTACTCGCACAAAACACTAAGCACACGCCGCTGCTTGTTGGTACATCTACGTAGAGTATCTTGTGAGATACAGATATGACCTCATTGGTCAATGCCGATGGGTTGCATCCCGGTCTTCAATCGTGCCGATTCTTTCCTAAACCGGTTAATTTGACAGTTGTCACAGGTATCGGCTTACATTGTGCTTCGTATGATATTCGTGAAGCCGAGTTATATTACTGGGCGTGTACCGTCTTACACATTTAGAATTAAATGGTAGCCTAGCGCTGTGGTAAAGTAATAGGTCCCCCATCAGTAAATCGGGGTAAATTAAAGAACGCGATACCACGGGCTCCATGGGCTCCGCTTGTGACATCGTTGCACGCTAATTCAGTTTTTTGTTCATAACAGGTGGTGTGCAAGCATGGCAGCGTGTTCTAGTGGTGGACGTTAAATGGTTCGTGGTCGTTTCTGGTTATAATGGTGTGACGTTCTTAGCGTTCGTGTGATGTGGTTGCTTCTGTTTTGTCGTGTGCGCTTTGCTAAGCGCTATAAACTGATTTCAACGGTTTAGTTAGCCTTTCTGTGTGTGTTGTTTCTGTAAGGCTGGATATTACGAAGAAGTTTCTTTCGTGTTGCGTGATGCACTGGTTAGACTTTGCTTCGATAAAATTTCTTTAGCTGTTTTGGTGTTCCAGCTGATCGTGTCCAGTGTAAAATATGTCGGCAACCAGTGAGGCTAACGGAAGTCGTGGTGACGCCAGTGGGCTGGTTAGGTGCGTATGTTTCCAGTCGGTAAAAGTGTCGACCGGCTGCTTGGCCTAATGTACTTACGTGACGTAGTGCGCTAGTGTTGCAAACAGTCGCTGTGGATACTGGGATGAATGGCGGCACACAATGTTTACAAGATGTGAAAATGAATGTGTTAATATCACGTTTCTGTGATTTTATTTTCGAATCACAGCATTGGAATGCAGGACATTGCACACTACAATACTACGCTTCTCCACATGCAATGTCTTTCTGTTTAGATGTAACACTTAGGCATACGCATGATTTACGTAACAATTATCTCTAAAATGATACGAATTACTATGATTAAGTGTCATAATTTGGTAGAACGAAAGCAACAATTTAATCTGTACTCTTAGATTCCTGCCTAACCACATCCGTTACAATCACATGTTCGTAAAAATCATAACATTCGCTCACATAAATTGAAGCTGTACTCTTAGGTTCCTGTCTAACCACTTTTCGATGTACTCCTGTTCAGTAAGTAAAAGTAATTGGCCTCGTGAAAGGAAGGTTAAAACTCACTTCAGTACAGTTTCGTACAGATCATACATTGCCAACCTAACGCTGCTACGGACGCACCGAGACGCTTCTCATGTCGCTGAGCGAGACTTTAGCCTTTCCAGTCTTGTACACTGGAAAATTTTTGTGAATTTTTAAAATCCTACTTTTTGTAGTGTATTTATAAAACTATAGTGTACTGGTGGTAGCTGAGGATGTTTGCGTGTGGGTCACATCACTGTAAAGGGATTTTCAGCGGCGTTTCCGTGGTGTGCAGAGTGGCAAGATACCAAATTGCATGTAGGTGTGGTGTGGCGTGATTATTGCTTCGCCAGAATTTAAACACGAAACTGGTTGTCACACTCTGGTAGCCTGAGGTCTAGGTTAGGTTGGGAGGCAAGATTGGTTGTGAGGTAACCAAGCCAACAAACGCAAAAAGTGGTTGTGACGTTGGATTGTCAGAATGCAACATTTGAAATGACTGAACTGTTGTATTTCTTGTTGAATGGGGTGGGCGTGACTGACGGGGGTGCAGGCTGAATTCGTATCGCTGTGTCCATTTGATGTTTACCATTTTAATGTTATGGGATTTGGGCGGTGGTTGACTAAAATAGTTTTGATTTTTCTATGTGTAGTATAGGCGGATTTGGGTATTCAATATTTTTATGCTATTCGTTTCGTACAAAGACGTTGATTTGTATTGCTTTTCATTTGATGTCATAGGTCAATTGAACTATTAGATACCGCGGTTTATTTTGCGTATTCTTTAAATTACGTTCGTGTTTTCGGTTTGCTGCTTGACATTTTTCGACCCCACAATTCCGCGTTTATCCTTTTCCATTTGATTGGTTTTACGTTAATTCTCGCGGGTTTGTACGTGAGTTTTTAAATTTTTTCGTGCTTGCTTTGGTTGCCATATTGGCTAAGTCATTGCCGCCATGTTGAAGTCAGGGGTCAAAGCAGACAAGTGGTTCCCGGTCTTCAGTTATGCCGTTTATACAGCCCACCCTATATCGTCAACAAAATTTATTTCACGGTGGGATAGTTGCTGCGTGAAAATTTACGGAATGAGTTCTTCCCAGTTCAGTAACTTAAATTTGTGTAGTTTCAAGTAATATTCGATGAAACCGGGCAAAGTTGTTACATGTCATACAGTATCTTACGGCATATGTGACTAAATTTTATAATAATCTCTCAACACACCAACAGTTTCACAAGAAATATAGGATAATGGTAGTCACATCTATCAAAGTGACATGGTGTTACCTCTGAAACTGTTCAGATGACCCGGAACACTTCACGCAATCTGTACCGTCAACTTCGCGTTCAGATGTTTAAGCGCGGATGGGCAGTGTATATGTGCACATAACTGTTTCACAGATCATGGAATGGTCTTACAGAGCACTGAGTGTTGCGCCTGAACCGTTCCTCATCGCCAAACTGACAATTTCCATTTCCTTGTTTTGCACTCAGATTTTTTGTCGATTCGTAGGTCCGCCCTCTTTATTTCGCATTTCATTAATTAATAACCATACAAGAAGCATGACACGGACAACGGTTACTTACTCGCACACAATAAGCACACGCTACTGGATCCTTTCCCAACAAGCCTTCATTTGACACATACAAGTATTATCACATATATCACCTTCAATTAGATACGATTCTTATGATTTACGTGGGTGTGTATCGTCTCTTACAATTAAAGCAAAATTGTTGCCTAGCGCAGTGGTAAGATCTGTGAATCGTAGGCTAAAGTCCTAATGACTGCGATTAATTTCTAAATAAAATTTACTTGCATTAGCTTTAATTTTTAATTTGCCTTCTGTCTTTCCTAATAATATTAACATTTTTATTCTCCCTTATATCCTGCATCCTTTCTTTTTCGACTGGCGTTTGCTTATGCCGTTAACCTGAAACTGTCAGGCGGGGCTGCTGATTCGTTCGTAACAGGGCAGCTCGTGTAACCATTAGCCAGACTGAGGACATTTTCAGGTTCCCAACGATAGCGAGATAAGTGTTTGCTTCTAGCGCTGTATCTGAAATGTTTCTCTGTGCGGAGAGGTAATCTTCAGCCGCGGTGAACGAAACTGTCGTGATTTTAGTTGTGCTGGAGATGGTTGACCTCCGTTTCTTCAGATACACAGGAGGCCTACATAACATATATATTGTGTGTGTGTGTGTGTGTGTGTGTGTGTGTGTGTGTGTGTGTGTGTGTGTGTGTGTGTTTTTCAGTCGACAAAGCCAACAGACATTAGACTTCGTCGGATTCCTCATCCAAATACCGTATACCATGCGATAACTGTTCACTTCCAGATATCAGCTGTTCCATCTTCCACATTCGCTATATTAGCCTTAACATCCACGCACATCCTGACATTCTGCGCATGGACCGATCGACTGCTTAATTTTCTTCTCGTGTTAAAGTAGCCGATTCAGAACTGTTCCCCGCTTCGGTACGTTACTTGTATAACCGTTCAATAACTTTCACCGTAATGCTTACGTTTCATAGCTCTAAAACAAAGATAAAAAAGTAACGTAACCGTATTTAATAATTCTCCTGTTTTCTTCTAAAGTTTACTGGGAGTAAATTTTGAATTTGTGCATCCACTGGCAACAAATGCCCGAGCGGCTTCCAAAACCGCTTTGTGGAAGTGAATACATGTGTTCAGACATACAGAATGGGCTTACAATTCGGGTTTGGTGGAAACAATACCCAGCATTTGCATAATGCTCCTTTTTTGTAACGGGACTACACAAGCCATGTTAAGTCTCCAACCAAGAGTTTTCGTTTTAAACGTTGCGTCTTTCATGAAAGTCGTGGAAGACACGGGAGGTGTCAACTATCAAACGGTATTCTTCAGCTCGGTCGATATAACTGACGCTCTGTTGACATATCGAGCGATGTCATTTTGGTTGCAGTCCTTCATTCCGAAATGGGCATCTAGGTCCATCACCAAATCTGTAAAATAATACCTTATATTACGAAACGACACGAACGACGCATCGGAAAAGTACGTAAGGTTAATTCTTTCGCACATTTGGGAGATGATGCTGCATAGTAACTCGCTATGAGATTGCGGGGGTAAACAATTTCGAAAGTTTTCCCTTGTCTCCATGAAAAGCATACCCTTGGGAGTATCGGATTTCAAGGTGACTCTACTTCATCAGTACAAGATATTGCATCACTTCCTGGTTTTTGAGTGATACAGATTCTGAATCTCCTATTGCGGAATCCAGGTTCATCCTTTTCTGTATTCTTTCATTCTGGTGGTCCCTATGTTCATCTGGCTCCTCACTATCAATATTCATGTCTTGTCCTTTTTCTCTTTAAGCATACTGCAAAATAAAAATAAAAATATTATAGCACTGAAATTTTCATCACTTTCTTGATTTGCAGCTCTGATATTTTACTTACCTGTTAATAAAATTTGTTAGTTTGCTTACCACAGACACGTTAATTCTTTTAGTTAGTTTAGGTTCACAGCGCCGTAGGTGGGGGAGGGGGGGTGCGGTCTGTACCGGGTACCACAGCAGTTGGGGTGACAGAACTTGCTAGATTCTGGGGCGGGAGCTTTGAAAACAAAATTCTACCGACAGGCAAGTAGGGAGCTCAAGGACAGGTCGTGACAGCCCTTCTTGTGCATGTTTGACGGTTGAAATATTTCTTCCATAAGTCTGAAATTACGTAATAGAAATCGTTGTTGGTGCTGTCTTCTCAGGTTTGCCTGCTACTATTGTGCATCTGATCCGACGCGAGAGCTGGCATTGTACAATAAATGTTAGACCCGACGACGAAAAAAGCCTGAAAATTCTTGCGGAATTCTTGCGACGTGTCAGCTGGTTCTCAGAGCTTAAAAGGAATTTTAAGAAATTGAATACGCCGCTAATTCGGTTATTACTGTCACATACAATGAAGCGGCCACTATCATTACTTTCAGGCCTGAACTGTAATACCAAACGAAAAAAACAGCCGTTTAGCCGGAGGAGCTGTGATAAAATAAACGGTGTTATCCCGGAAAGCCGTGTGTGTGTGTGTGTGTGTGTGTGTGTGTGTGTGTGTGTGTGTGTGTTTGTCCTTAGGTTAGTTTATCTAGGTCTAAGTAGTTTGTAAGCTCCGGACTGATGACCACGTAGTTTGGTCCGATAGATTTACAGACATTTTGTGCCTTCAGATTTGGATATCCTTAGCTGCTGATCAATGAGCAGCTTCGTCGAAGCGGGATAATCATTCCCTCAATTGTGGCAGTACCTTTCAACCAACTGCTGAAATATGGAATTCGATGTCTATACATATGAGATATTCAAAACTTAATGAGCGATCAGTATGACAAAAATAGAGGGCAAAATAATGTTTATAATTTATCTGTCGGTATTTTTATGGGTACATGACGCAAAAACTAAAGATCTGGTTGGTGTTTCATTTTCGCACACAGCCTAGAGGCAGAATTATCGCAGTTTCGCCATAGAAGCGTGCACACCACAGAGCACTGTTGCCAGTTGTGAACACGGATGTGCTCTGTGGCTGCCAGTCTATTTGCACCAGAACGAGCCAGGGAAGTGACGTCAAAATGTAGCCGGCCGCTCCTGTCAGACATAGCGATGTTTGTTCGGGTGCGAGCAGACGCCATCTTCCCCTTGGTATTTTCATGATTTTCTCCTTAAGTCGCGTGTTGCTATTTCAAAGTAACGGCAGGCTGAAGAGGTACCAAAACATGTCGTTCTTAGTGCGATTAATTGTAAAGTGATCAATAAATGCGATATTGGCGGGTAACCCTTGATACTGGTGGTAATGTGGAACACACACTCCGTGATAGTGCTTCCTGTATCGCAGTCGATAAACGCGTCATGTTGAGGAGCGTGAGCGGTGGTTCGCTTCCCGGTCCAGACAATTTGATTCCTAAAAGTTTTCTTACACTGTTATTAATTAAAAGAAACTTACATTTTGCGAAATTTTGACATGAGTATATAAGCGCTTTTTCTAAGTGAGTTTGTCCTCTTCAGTGAAAATGCCTGAACTACATGCACATAAACGGAAGACACACTGTAATGTTCTAAATGTCATGCTGATTCAAAGATTATATATAAGATTACGTACTAGAGTTCTGTGGCTACTGTCGTTTCTTAGACTGAACTACCTTGTTCCTTACTTGTAACATCTTTTATACTCACAGCGTTTTATATGCCACTGTTTGAGATAGTGATAATACTGTAACCATTTCGCGGATCTCAATGGCTTTGTTATATATTTTGTAGTCAATGTATGAAACTACTTGAATCATGTCATTTGCAACATTCATTGTAACTGTCCGAACTTCATGTGCAGGTACTTCAAGAGACAATGTTTACAATTTGTTGGTCCATATTTTACGGCATGTTCACTAAATAGAACAATAGCACTTTCAACACAAAACGCTTGTATACGTAAATATGTCGGAATATCGCCCACACTTACATCTGCTCATCTTCACGCGTTTGTCCACTGCATAAGTTGCACTTATGTGAATAGTCTGTTTCTCTTGACCAACAGTTTCTCGGGTTACCCGTCAATACGGCATTTTTGAGTCTTGGCCTACAGTTAACCGTACTAGAAACGACAGGTTTTTGGTAAGTCTTAAGTCTGCCGTTACTTACAAATAGGAACACGCTAGTTGTAAGGCGAAAATCATGAAAAGACGAAGGGGAAGATGGCGTCTCTGCTCGGACCCGAACAAACCTCAACGTTTGGCAAGAGCGGCCGGCCACGTCACATTGACGTCGCTTCCGTGGCTCGTTGTGGTGCGAATGGACTGCCCGCGGCTGTCGACAGCGTCTGCGCTTTGCAGCGCGGAGGTCGCCTTCCATCTACAGTAATAGCAGGGATATTCATAGCTCACTGTTACAGGAAAATGTGTCGGTTAAAAACATTCAGCCCTACTAAGGACCCTCCTTCCTTCAGTTCTGCATGTATGGTTTCGGGTATTGGCTTTATCCATTACATAAAACCCAAATGGCACATTTGTGACCTGACATACTCCTTCCTTTATTTTTACGCTCTTTTTGTTAGTAGTCTTTAGAGTGAAACTGCTAATTCGCACAAGAGTAGTCAGTACAATTTCCGAGTAATAGAAGAAAATCTGTAAAGTGCCAGAATTGTTTTTTATTTTTTTTTTTTTATTTTTTTTGCTACAAAGTTGTCCCGATTGTTCTGAAGGTCGAAAAAAATTGATTCTACATACTCCTAACTGCAAACACTAAATAATCTCTCTTGTTTTGAAAGCAAAGGCGTTTTTTGTAACGCTGTTACTGCTCTTGACTGTCATTTTTGGCCCACTTTAGGCTACGGTAGTAACACTAAAAGTGGGCCCTTGCGATCGTCTTCTGACAGCTCGAAGTTTAAATGAAAATAACGGATTAACTATTCATCTGACACGAAAATTGAATAACCTAATTTGTGGAGGAGAAAATTATCTACAACTTAGCTCCCTTATGTTTTTTTTTCATATCCCGTATCGTCGGAGACATATTTGCAAAAATAATGGAGATTTGACACCCTCCATTGAATTAACGAAAACCAGCCGTTCGGAGATGTCACGTGACATTCCTCGCGTATTTGGTGATTTTATTATTGTAACTTACACGCTGTCATTTCAAAGCAACGGCACACTGAGGAATTAACAGCAACACATCGTTCTTCGTACGATAAATGATGAACGTGAGCCACGCTGCGCTGCCCCTCCAACGGTCGCCCCAGCTGCATCCACTAGGCACTCGCACGTTTCAATCTACCGACCGGTTAGTAAAATAGAAAACAATGAAACACATAAGTGTTCTTCTTATTCAATATTAAGCTCCATGAAGCACATAGCTATAAAATGTTGATTGCGACGTCTAGAATTTTCCCAAGAAAAAAATTTCTCGGTTGCAGGAGGGCGTAGAACATTGTTTTAATATTTTTGTGTGTTTCCTTTCATAAGTCATATGAAGAACAGGTCCAAGAAAAAGCGCAAGTGTTTAAGTCATTCCTTTGATACTTGTAATTAACAAAATCTAAAATTATTTAATAGCATGATATTACTTCTTCATAACAAAAAATACCAAAAACTATTAGTCCAGGTTATTCCCCTGAGAAACTCAGGCCAATTTTCTAGAAGGTATTTTTCTGATAACCCCTAAAAATACTGAGCATTTTTAATATTTTCGAAAAAGTACTTTTTTGAATTATATCGTACCATACTTAAAGCAAATAAGTTAGGAAACATGAATGTCGAGTTGCAAGAAATTAAGTGTTTAAAGGTTAAGTGTTTCTTTATGTATCTTGAAGAGTTACAAAGCAGTCGGTACGTACAAAAACCAATCGATAATATTAAGGCCTATAACTTGTTCCAACGGACTTAGCGTAACCGTTTCTTGCACTTTTGTGATTTTTAAGCAAATTTCGCGATCTCGGCTCGAATTATATTAAAGTTCTATTTGAAACTTAATTTCCAATACCTCATTTTTTGATTTGGCGAAATTTCTGCACGCACTTCTCCCTAATGCTTAAACTAATAGTTGGATAACTGTAGCGCGACATTTCCACAAACAGCTACTGTTTCCATTAGGCTAGCACTGCTGCTGAGCCTGGGAAGGTTGTCAGATGGCGGAAAAGCCAACCGCACGTCACGTGTCGGTACGCACGCCGACTGCTGTCGATGTCCAACCATCCATCTTACTCATTATTCTTTGATGACTCCCTCGATCGTCAATAAAATTGTCTGCGATAGCCTTGCTTCCACCTGGAGTTCGGTTTCGCCGCCTGCTTCAGCGGCTCGATTTCACCCTTCCTTCCACCTTTCGGTTGAGCGAGAGCCCATTGCCAGGCGCAGGTTCACACCCACCTTGAACTTGGTTCGCTACCCGAGGAGAGCACTCCGGATTTGGTATATCGCTCGAGGCTTGTCAAACTCCGTTCGCGGTTCGATAATGCCATATTTATTTACACTGATAGTTCAAAGAGCACTGACGGTGTCTGATCTGCCTTCGTCGTCGGGGACAACCTGTTCCAATAAAAGCTCCCTGACCGGTGCTCGAATTTCACGGCTGAGCTTTTTGCCCTCCACCAGGCCGTTTTGTATACCTGCCGCCACCGCCAACCTTTCTATGCCATATGTTCGGAATCCCTTAGTGCCCTGCAGAGTCTTAAGGACTCTTTCTCGACCCATCCTCTCGTGTATCGGATCCAACGCTTCCTTCAGTTGGTAGCAGATGACAGCTGTCACGTTACTTTTCTGTGGGTCCCTGGCCACGTGGGTGTGCCCGGAAATGAGGCCGCAGACACAGCAGCCAAGGCGGCAGCTCTTTTGCCTCGCATGGCTACCTTTTACGTCCCATCATATGATGTTCAACGGGCTCTTCACCGGTGTATTGTCTTGGCATTGTTCGTGGTTCTCACTCCACGACAATAAATTGAGAACCGTAAAACCGGTCCCGACCACTTGGAGGACCTCCTCACGCCCCTCTCGGCGAGATGTGGTCATCCTGGCCCGGTAGCGGATCGGTCACTGCCGATTCAGCCACCGTCATTTGCTAACCGCTGATGCTGCAATGCTGTGCTCCTGTGGTGAATTGCTGACGGTGCGACATGTTTTACTGTCTTGCGTTAATTTTAATCTCCGTGTAGCCCTTAATTTGCCGTCTACACTGGAGGAACTTTTAGCTGATGACACACGAGCAGCTGCTAGAGTTTGGTTTCATCAACATGGCCAATTTATCAAAAGATATTTAACCGTTATCTTTGTTTCTTATCCTTCTGTTCTAGCTTCCTCTTGATACTCTTTCTGGCTGTTATAAATTTTTCGAGATCTAGCGAATATCTGTTCCGATCTGGGCGCTAATGACCTGAGAAGTTGTGCGCCCTAAAACCACAAAACAACCAACCAACCAAACTCACGTCACGGAAAACTGCCATTCCGTTGCTGCAACTGCCAACACTAAAACAAATTTTGTTCCTCCTATTCCACATAACCACTACAATGAAGTCATAAACCACAACTTATCATAAACGTTACTTATAATAGGGTTCATCCAAGTACTGAATAGTACACGCAAATGCTTCACGACGATGTAGTAACAGGTACTAGGGACATGTCGGTTGTCCAGCATGGTTACTATGGGTGTTAATCCAAGTGGGATCAAATCCCGACGAAATGGGTTCGTTTGCTGCACCTCCGCATAATTCGTTGCAGTAAGTGACCAAGTACTCGATACATTGTCAAATTCAAATTTTTGTAATCCTAAAGGACCATACAGCTGAAACCATAAGTCCCTGCACTTCCAAAATACTTAGGGCACAGCTGCCCGTGGAGGACTCGAACCTCCGACGGGGAACAACCGCGTGCACCGGAACAATGTCATAGAGCGCTCTATTCCACCGCGGGTACACTATTTTCGTAGAACTAGTTAATGGTCTTCCTAGGAATATAGCACGATTGAGGATTACATAATTTTAAATATTTTCTGTTCCAGGGCCGGCAAGTGGATGAACTGTCACTTAATGTATGAGTCACATGGTACTAAACTTCTCAAAGAAAAATGAATTCCATAGCGGACACAGATGAACGGACCAGCGTGTGCCTGTTTCCTTGAAAAGGTAAGTAGTCGCAACTTGCTTTTTAGTCTTTAAGAGAACAATTCGCCACTTTCCGTAATTTGAATTATTCTTCCAGAATCCAAGAGAAGGAAGGAAGGAATTTAGTCAGTGTCCAGGCAGTTACGCAAATATTAAGACGTATTCATTGCTCTACCACAATGTATTTCAATTGTTCTATTCAGGTATAAATAAAAATACCTAGTCCACTGTACAGTGTTCATAAGTCTCAAAATATTTATTGTATAAATGTTAGGCAACTTTTGATTGTTCCGTCAATTTTTCGCAGGTAATATATTACGTGAAGAGATCACAAAACTTAATATACATGTCTGAAGATAGAATCATGTCTTAACAGTCACTATCAGTGAACAATTACGTTGTATTACATATATCTTTAAAGAGCTTCAATCCAAAGTTAGGGGAACGGTCCCAATGCAGATACATCAAACGCAGTCGGCGCTACATGAAGTTCATCACGGATTATGTATGTTGTATTAACGAAAACGAGTGAACATAAACTGGAATTCGTTGCCTCACTGGAACTTTCCCATTGCGTTGGGACGTATATAAACATGATTGTGACGCCTTCCATCCTGCGGAATCAAGACGCCGCAAATCGTATGACACGAATAAGATTTAAACTATGCGTAGAATATACACTATCAGCATATTCAAAATATGTTAGTAAAGTAACTGTTCATCGAACTACACAGTGTGAAAGACATCAGACTGCCAATTACTTTAAACGGTACGTACCCTCGTTTCTCGGACTCCACATAACGTTTGCCGCCTGTATGTTTAACCTCAATTTTGGGAAGACGCTACGTAGGCCTATAACTGAACTTAACCGGCGCGTATATGTAATAGTTAAAAGGATTACCAGTCATGGAGGTGATGAAACTTTGTGTACACGGTATGTCCAAGCAGTTAGTTGTTGCTCATCGTTTTTGCACATTAAGCCCATGTTACTGCACCAAACAAGGCTTCTCCGTCAGAAACTGCATAATTCGTTTGCCTCCTGGTCTGTGTGGCAGCCCCACCACTGTTGTCAATAACCTGTGCGCGTCTCCACACCCTGCGTGCATCATTAGACAACATGATCATACGCCCAGGATTGGAAAATGCCTACATCCAGACTTCCTAGTGTAAAGGTTCTGTGAAGTATCACCCATGGCATTATGTAAAATTTAAGTGAAGCCCAGGAAACGACAGTGGCGGCTGCCACACCGCTCAGAGCACTGGGCTGCTTAAGGAAGGCATGGTCACACTTCCGATCGCCCAAACTGGTAAGATAAAATAGCTGATTGTGTGTCACCTTATTATATACACTAACATAAGTCCAACAAGGCAAATAAGCAGCCATCCTTCTCTGCGTAAAGTATAATTCAAAAAAGCGAATATATTTTTCTTGTCGATACTACTGCAGTAATGAAAAAGAATTGACGAAGTATGCAAGCCCAAGTATGACTAGTCACCTACACCTTAGTCTATCGCAAAAATACATACAGGAATAAACAAAACATTCTTCCCTAAGTAGCAATGTTATCTATATCTATAAATGTGTATTTGTTCGGTGTTTGTTTATCACGTCTGAACCACAAGACAGAAAGAGCTAAAAATTTGTACAGTTACTAATATCTACCCGGGGAAGGCTTTAGGCACAGTTTTATGGCGATCGGATAGCTATTTTTCTATATATTAATGTGAATGTCTATTCAGTGTACGCTTATCACGTCCGAATGACAAGACGCAGAGAGTTAAATATTGGTACAATTACTAATTTATACCTGAGGTAGGTTTTAGGCACGGTTTCATAGCGATCTGATACATGTTAATTTGAAGAATATAACCCGAAATGCGGAACAATTACTCTCTGAACATTATATGTACTCTTTGAAAATGGTTTTATTGGTTGCATGGTTGCTTGAGGGTTGATAATGAGAAAAGTATATTGGGATGGAAAATTATCAGTGTACATAAAATTCTACGTGTATGTGTGTTAAAATTTCGCTCTGCAGAGAAAACTACAAAACGCAAACGAATGGTCTGTGTGAGATTGTCTGAAGTCTCCCATTGTACATCATAGCAGTTCCATACCTACAAGCTATAAGGGAGTGGAAGATATGGTGGTTGAAAGTCGTCAAATTATTAAAAATTTCGGACTGAAGGCCAGCGATGACGTTCGCGACTCTATAGCAAGAAGGTTACATGCAGCGAAACGTGGTGAGACAGACCATATCTTTGGTCTTCCTATCTTTCTCTGTAAGGATAAGCATACGAATAAGGAAATACAAGAATAATTAAATGAAGCAGTAAAAAAGAAATCTTTTAATACATCTCTTTAAAAATAGATTTGACGTTTCGCGCATTAAGTGATCGATCTGATATTACAATCATTATTGTTGAATTTCGTGATTGGCTTCTTCGAAACGAGTGCATTTTTACGTGTGATTTGATCTACCAACACGCGAGCGGAGCCGCGGGTTTAAGCTAGTACATTATAAACAGATGAAGTATTTCTGTTAGCAATGTCTCATACACTTAAGCAGCGTATATGAGACGCTATATTAACCACAGCCAGATTGATTCCATAACCATTCCACTACCAGCAAACAATTATTTTTCATGTCGATAGATGATAATTTATACAAATCACAATTATTTCCGTTATTGCAAGTTAAACAAATGAATAAATAAAAATTACACTGAAAATACTTAATTCAAAGCCCATTACCCAGAAATTAAAAAATGACCTCAATGTGGAGACTGACGAAGGCAAACGCAAATTGCTATCAGAATGAAAATGATTCGAAAATTACGATAAATATATGAAGGCGTTGCTTCCGTTGCTCAAATTCATTATAACTTGTATAAACTATAATTGGAGCAACATATTACGGGATCAAAGGTGACTACAAGACTGCACCCTTGAACCTGTGTGCGTACGGCAAAAATCGTAGAAAGAAAAAACCTGAAATATGTATTACCACACGAATTAAAACAATACGCAAAGTCGCTGAAATAGACCAGTATTTATATAATGCAGTAGTTACAAAATATATTATACATAAAGCATTTGAGCACATCTAAAATTAATCAGTAAAAAGTCACAAATGGCTTACTTAAATTAGTATACTTCAAACTTAAGTTATCTACAAAATAAAATGTTTCTCGTTAACGTAACCTATCTGTTTCAGGAACGATAATCCCTGGATTGAAAAGACGGACCTCCCTTACACGAATGGATCACAGGCAGCGCAAGTTCTGTTACGTGATTTTCTAGTCCTGCTCGATGCTCCTAAGCAGTTTTGCGACATCAGTCATATTTCATATTGTTGATCTGTGATGTATTGTTGCGAAATGTTTGCAAAAATTGGTATATTTTGTAGATATGAAACAGAATGTAACGGTAACGCATGGCTTGCAAGCATCGCAAGTACTACTACAGTGTGTGTGTGTGTGTGTGTGTGTGTGTGTGTGTGTGTGTGTGTGTGTGTGTGTGTTCGTGGTCCTGCACAATGCCTTACAAAGCTTCTGCATAACCCGTCAAATATATTACTGATCTGTGTTGTATTGTTCATTGATTGCATACTAGGTTTAATGCTTTCAGCAATGAAACGCGTAGCGTTAATGGCATGGCTTGCAAGCAGCGCAAGTACTACTACAGTGTGTGTGTTCGTGGTCCTGCACAATGCCTTACAAAGCTTCTGCATAACCCGTCAAATATATTACTGATCTGTGTTGTATTGTTCATTGATTGCATACTAGGTTTAATGCTTTCAGCAATGAAACGCGTAGCGTTAATGGCATGGCTTGCAAGCAGCGCAAGTACTACTACAGTGTGTGTGTTCGTGGTCCTGCACAATGCCTTACAAAGCTTCTGCATAACCCGTCAAATATATTACTGATCTGTGTTGTATTGTTCATTGATTGCATACTAGGTTTAATGCTTTCAGCAATGAAACGCGTAGCGTTAATGGCATGGCTTGCAAGCAGCGCAAGTACTACTACAGTGTGTGTGTTCGTGGTCCTGCACAATGCCTTACAAAGCTTCTGCATAACCCGTCAAATATATTACTGATCTGTGTTGTATTGTTCATTGATTGCATACTAGGTTTAATGCTTTCAGCAATGAAACGCGTAGCGTTAATGGCATGGCTTGCAAGCAGCGCAAGTACTACTACAGTGTGTGTGTTCGTGGTCCTGCACAATGCCTTACAAAGCTTCTGCATAACCCGTCAAATATATTACATATCTGTGTTGTATTGTTCACTGATTGCATACTAGGTTTAATGCTTTCAGCAATGAAACGCGTAGCGTTAATGGCATGGCTTGCAAGCAGCGCAAGTACTACTACAGTGTGTGTGTTCGTGGTCCTGCACAATGCCTTACAAAGCTTCTGCATAACCCGTCAAATATATTACTGATCTGTGTTGTATTGTTCATTGATTGCATACTAGGTTTAATGCTTTCAGCAATGAAACGCGTAGCGTTAATGGCATGGCTTGCAAGCAGCGCAAGTACTACTACAGTGTGTGTGTTCGTGGTCCTGCACAATGCCTTACAAAGCTTCTGCATAACCCGTCAAATATATTACTGATCTGTGTTGTATTGTTCATTGATTGCATACTAGGTTTAATGCTTTCAGCAATGAAACGCGTAGCGTTAATGGCATGGCTTGCAAGCAGCGCAAGTACTACTACAGTGTGTGTGTTCGTGGTCCTGCACAATGCCTTACAAAGCTTCTGCATAACCCGTCAAATATATTACTGATCTGTGTTGTATTGTTCATTGATTGCATACTAGGTTTAATGCTTTCAGCAATGAAACGCGTAGCGTTAATGGCATGGCTTGCAAGCAGCGCAAGTACTACTACAGTGTGTGTGTTCGTGGTCCTGCACAATGCCTTACAAAGCTTCTGCATAACCCGTCAAATATATTACTGATCTGTGTTGTATTGTTCATTGATTGCATACTAGGTTTAATGCTTTCAGCAATGAAACGCGTAGCGTTAATGGCATGGCTTGCAAGCAGCGCAAGTACTACTACAGTGTGTGTGTTCGTGGTCCTGCACAATGCCTTACAAAGCTTCTGCATAACCCGTCAAATATATTACTGATCTGTGTTGTATTGTTCATTGATTGCATACTAGGTTTAATGCTTTCAGCAATGAAACGCGTAGCGTTAATGGCATGGCTTGCAAGCAGCGCAAGTACTACTACAGTGTGTGTGTTCGTGGTCCTGCACAATGCCTTACAAAGCTTCTGCATAACCCGTCAAATATATTACTGATCTGTGTTGTATTGTTCATTGATTGCATACTAGGTTTAATGCTTTCAGCAATGAAACGCGTAGCGTTAATGGCATGGCTTGCAAGCAGCGCAAGTACTACTACAGTGTGTGTGTTCGTGGTCCTGCACAATGCCTTACAAAGCTTCTGCATAACCCGTCAAATATATTACTGATCTGTGTTGTATTGTTCATTGATTGCATACTAGGTTTAATGCTTTCAGCAATGAAACGCGTAGCGTTAATGGCATGGCTTGCAAGCAGCGCAAGTACTACTACAGTGTGTGTGTTCGTGGTCCTGCACAATGCCTTACAAAGCTTCTGCATAACCCGTCAAATATATTACTGATCTGTGTTGTATTGTTCATTGATTGCATACTAGGTTTAATGCTTTCAGCAATGAAACGCGTAGCGTTAATGGCATGGCTTGCAAGCAGCGCAAGTACTACTACAGTGTGTGTGTTCGTGGTCCTGCACAATGCCTTACAAAGCTTCTGCATAACCCGTCAAATATATTACTGATCTGTGTTGTATTGTTCATTGATTGCATACTAGGTTTAATGCTTTCAGCAATGAAACGCGTAGCGTTAATGGCATGGCTTGCAAGCAGCGCAAGTACTACTACAGTGTGTGTGTTCGTGGTCCTGCACAATGCCTTACAAAGCTTCTGCATAACCCGTCAAATATATTACTGATCTGTGTTGTATTGTTCATTGATTGCATACTAGGTTTAATGCTTTCAGCAATGAAACGCGTAGCGTTAATGGCATGGCTTGCAAGCAGCGCAAGTACTACTACAGTGTGTGTGTTCGTGGTCCTGCACAATGCCTTACAAAGCTTCTGCATAACCCGTCAAATATATTACTGATCTGTGTTGTATTGTTCATTGATTGCATACTAGGTTTAATGCTATTAGCAATGAAACGTGTAGCGTTAATGGCATGGCTTGCAAGCAGCGCAAGTACTACTACAGTGTGTGTGTGTTTCTGGTCCTGCACAATGCCTTACAAAGCTTCTACATAACCCGTCAAATATATTACATATCTGTGTTGTATTGTTCATTGATTGCATACTAGGTTTAATGCTATTAGCAATGAAACGTGTAGCGTTAATGGCATGGCTTGCAAGCAGCGCAAGTACTACTACAGTGTGTGTGTTCGTGGTCCTGCACAATGCCTTACAAAGCTTCTGCATAACCCGTCAAATATATTACTGATCTGTGTTGTATTGTTCATTGATTGCATACTAGGTTTAATGCTTTCAGCAATGAAACGCGTAGCGTTAATGGCATGGCTTGCAAGCAGCGCAAGTACTACTACAGTGTGTGTGTTCGTGGTCCTGCACAATGCCTTACAAAGCTTCTGCATAACCCGTCAAATATATTACTGATCTGTGTTGTATTGTTCATTGATTGCATACTAGGTTTAATGCTTTCAGCAATGAAACGCGTAGCGTTAATGGCATGGCTTGCAAGCAGCGCAAGTACTACTACAGTGTGTGTGTTCGTGGTCCTGCACAATGCCTTACAAAGCTTCTGCATAACCCGTCAAATATATTACTGATCTGTGTTGTATTGTTCATTGATTGCATACTAGGTTTAATGCTATTAGCAATGAAACGTGTAGCGTTAATGGCATGGCTTGCAAGCAGCGCAAGTACTACTACAGTGTGTGTGTGTTTCTGGTCCTGCACAATGCCTTACAAAGCTTCTACATAACCCGTCAAATATATTACATATCTGTGTTGTATTGTTCATTGATTGCATACTAGGTTTAATGCTATTAGCAATGAAACGTGTAGCGTTAATGGCATGGCTTGCAAGCAGCGCAAGTACTACTACAGTGTGTGTGTGTTTCTGGTCCTGCACAATGCCTTACAAAGCTTCTACATAACCCGTCAAATATATTACATATCTGTGTTGTATTATTCATTGATTGCATACTAGGTTTAATGCTTTTAGCAATGAAACATGTAGCGTTAATAGCATGGCTTGCAAGCAGCGCAAGTACTACTTACTATGGTGTGTGTGTGTGTGTGTGTGTTCGTGGTCCTGCACAATGCCTTACAAAGCTTCTGCATAACCCGTCAAATATATTACTGATCTGTGTTGTATTGTTCATTGATTGCATACTAGGTTTAATGCTATTAGCAATGAAACGTGTAGCGTTAATGGCATGGCTTGCAAGCAGCGCAAGTACTACTACAGTGTGTGTGTTCGTGGTCCTGCACAATGCCTTACAAAGCTTCTGCATAACCCGTCAAATATATTACTGATCTGTGTTGTATTGTTCGTTGATTGCATACTAGGTTTAATGCTATTAGCAATGAAACGTGTAGCGTTAATGGCATGGCTTGCAAGCAGCGCAAGTACTACTACAGTGTGTGTGTGTTTCTGGTCCTGCACAATGCCTTACAAAGCTTCTACATAACCCGTCAAATATATTACATATCTGTGTTGTATTATTCATTGATTGCATACTAGGTTTAATGCTTTTAGCAATGAAACGTGTAGCGTTAATAGCATGGCTTGCAAGCAGCGCAAGTACTACTTACTATGGTGTGTGTGTGTGTGTGTGTGTGTGTGTGTGTGTGTGTGTGTGTGTGTGTGTGTGTGTGTGTGTGTTCGTGGTCCTGCACAATGCCTTACAAAGCTTCTGCATAACCCGTCAAATATATTACTGATCTGTGTTGTATTGTTCATTGATTGCATACTAGGTTTAATGCTATTAGCAATGAAACGTGTAGCGTTAATGGCATGGCTTGCAAGCAGCGCAAGTACTACTACAGTGTGTGTGTGTTTCTGGTCCTGCACAATGCCTTACAAAGCTTCTACATAACCCGTCAAATATATTACATATCTGTGTTGTATTATTCATTGATTGCATACTAGGTTTAATGCTTTTAGCAATGAAACGTGTAGCGTTAATAGCATGGCTTGCAAGCAGCGCAAGTACTACTTACTATGGTGTGTGTGTGTGTGTGTGTGTGTGTGTGTGTGTTCGTGGTCCTGCACAATGCCTTACAAAGCTTCTGCATAACCCGTCAAATATATTACTGATCTGTGTTGTATTGTTCATTGATTGCATACTAGGTTTAATGCTATTAGCAATGAAACGTGTAGCGTTAATGGCATGGCTTGCAAGCAGCGCAAGTACTACTACAGTGTGTGTGTTCGTGGTCCTGCACAATGCCTTACAAAGCTTCTGCATAACCCGTCAAATATATTACATATCTGTGTTGTATTGTTCATTGATTGCATACTAGGTTTAATGCTTTTAGCAATGAAACGTGTAGCGTTAATGGCATGGCTTGCAAGCAGCGCAAGTACTACTTACTACGGTGTGGGTGTGTGTGTGTGTGTGTGTGTGTGTGTGTGTGTGTGTGTGTGTGTGTGTGTGTGTGTTCGTGGTCCTGCACAATGCCTTACAAAGCTTCTGCATAACCCGTCAAATATATTACTGATCTGTGTTGTATTGTTCATTGATTGCATACTAGGTTTAATGCTATTAGCAATGAAACGTGTAGCGTTAATGGCATGGCTTGCAAGCAGCGCAAGTACTACTACAGTGTGTGTGTTTCTGGTCCTGCACAATGCCTTACAAAGCTTCTACATAACCCGTCAAATATATTACATATCTGTGTTGTATTGTTCACTGATTGCATACTAGGTTTAATGCTTTCAGCAATGAAACGTGTAGCGTTAATGGCATGGCTTGCAAGCAGCGCAAGTACTACTACAGTGTGTGTGTTCGTGGTCCTGCACAATGCCTTACAAAGCTTCTGCATAACCCGTCAAATATATTACTGATCTGTGTTGTATTGTTCATTGATTGCATACTAGGTTTAATGCTATTAGCAATGAAACGTGTAGCGTTAATGGCATGGCTTGCAAGCAGCGCAAGTACTACTACAGTGTGTGTGTTCGTGGTCCTGCACAATGCCTTACAAAGCTTCTGCATAACCCGTCAAATATATTACATATCTGTGTTGTATTGTTCATTGATTGCATACTAGGTTTAATGCTTTTAGCAATGAAACGTGTAGCGTTAATGGCATGGCTTGCAAGCAGCGCAAGTACTACTTACTACGGTGTGTGTGTGTGTGTGTGTGTGTGTGTGTGTGTGTGTGTGTGTGTGTGTTCGTGGTCCTGCACAATGCCTTACAAAGCTTCTGCATAACCCGTCAAATATATTACTGATCTGTGTTGTATTGTTCATTGATTGCATACTAGGTTTAATGCTATTAGCAATGAAACGTGTAGCGTTAATGGCATGGCTTGCAAGCAGCGCAAGTACTACTACAGTGTGTGTGTTTCTGGTCCTGCACAATGCCTTACAAAGCTTCTACATAACCCGTCAAATATATTACATATCTGTGTTGTATTGTTCACTGATTGCATACTAGGTTTAATGCTTTCAGCAATGAAACGTGTAGCGTTAATGGCATGGCTTGCAAGCAGCGCAAGTACTACTACAGTGTGTGTGTTCGTGGTCCTGCACAATGCCTTACAAAGCTTCTGCATAACCCGTCAAATATATTACTGATCTGTGTTGTATTGTTCATTGATTGCATACTAGGTTTAATGCTATTAGCAATGAAACGTGTAGCGTTAATGGCATGGCTTGCAAGCAGCGCAAGTACTACTACAGTGTGTGTGTTCGTGGTCCTGCACAATGCCTTACAAAGCTTCTGCATAACCCGTCAAATATATTACATATCTGTGTTGTATTGTTCATTGATTGCATACTAGGTTTAATGCTTTTAGCAATGAAACGTGTAGCGTTAATGGCATGGCTTGCAAGCAGCGCAAGTACTACTTACTACGGTGTGTGTGTGTGTGTGTGTGTGTGTGTGTGTGTGTGTGTGTGTGTGTGTGTGTGTGTGTGTGTGTCTGTGTGTGTTCGTGGTCCTGCACAATGCCTTACAAAGCTTCTGCATAACCCGTCAAATATATTACTGATCTGTGTTGTATTGTTCATTGATTGCATACTAGGTTTAATGCTATTAGCAATGAAACGTGTAGCGTTAATGGCATGGCTTGCAAGCAGCGCAAGTACTACTACAGTGTGTGTGTTTCTGGTCCTGCACAATGCCTTACAAAGCTTCTACATAACCCGTCAAATATATTACATATCTGTGTTGTATTGTTCATTGATTGCATACTAGGTTTAATGCTTTTAGCAATGAAACGTGTAGCGTTAATGGCATGGCTTGCAAGCAGCGCAAGTACTACTTACTACGGTGTGTGTGTGTGTGTGTGTGTGTGTGTGTGTGTGTGTGTGTGTGTGTGTGTGTGTGTGTGTGTGTGTGTGTGTGTGTGTTCGTGGTCCTGCACAATGCCTTACAAAGCTTCCGCATAACCCGTCAAATATATTACTGATCTGTGTTGTATTGTTCATTGATTGCATACTAGGTTTAATGCTATTAGCAATGAAACGTGTAGCGTTAATGGCATGGCTTGCAAGCAGCGCAAGTACTACTACAGTGTGTGTGTTCGTGGTCCTGCACAATGCCTTACAAAGCTTCTGCATAACCCGTCAAATATATTACTGATCTGTGTTGTATTGTTCATTGATTGCATACTAGGTTTAATGCTATTAGCAATGAAACGTGTAGCGTTAATGGCATGGCTTGCAAGCAGCGCAAGTACTACTTACTACAGTGTGTGTGTGTGTGTGTGTGTGTGTGTGTGTGTGTGTGTGTGTGTGTGTGTGTGTGTGTGTGTGTGTGTGTGTGTTTCTGATCCTGCACAATGCCTTACAAAGCTTCTACATAACCCGTCAAATATATTACATATCTGTGTTGTATTGTTCACTGATTGCATACTAGGTTTAATGCTTTCAGCAATGAAACGCGTAGCGTTAATGGCATGGCTTGCAAGCAGCGCAAGTACTACTACAGTGTGTGTGTTCGTGGTCCTGCACAATGCCTTACAAAGCTTCTACATAACCCGTCAAATATATTACATATGTGTTGTATTGTTCATTGATTGCATACTAAGTTTAATGCTATTGGCAATGAAACGTGTAGCGTTAATGGCATGGCTTGCAAGCAGCGCAAGTAATACTACAGTGTGTGTGTTCGTGGTCCTGCACAATGCCTTACAAAGCTTCTGCATAACCCGTCAAATATATTACTCATCTGTGTTGTATTGTTCATTGATTGCATACTAGGTTTAATGCTATTAGCAATGAAACGTGTAGCGTTAATGGCATGGCTTGCAAGCAGCGCAAGTACTACTACAGTGTGTGTGTTCGTGGTCCTGCACAATGCCTTACAAAGCTTCTGCATAACCCGTCAAATATATTACTGATCTGTGTTGTATTGTTCATTGATTGCATACTAGGTTTAATGCTTTTAGCAATGAAACGTGTAGCGTTAATGGCATGGCTTGCAAGCAGCGCAAGTACTACTACTGTGTGTGTTTCTGGTCCTGCACAATGCCTTACAAAGCTACTACATAACCCGTCAAATATATTACATATGTGTTGTATTGTTCATTGATTGCATACTAGGTTTAATGCTATTGGCAATGAAACGTGTAGCGTTAATGGCATGGCTTGCAAGCAGCGCAAGTAATACTACAGTGTGTGTGTTCGTGGTCCTGCACAATGCCTTACAAAGCTTCTACATAACCCGTCATATATATTACTGATCTGTGTTGTATTGTTCATTGATTGCATACTAGGTTTAATGCTATTAGCAATGAAACGTGTAGCGTTAATGGCATGGCTTGCAAGCAGCGCAAGTACTACTACAGTGTGTGTGTTCGTGGTACTGCACAATGCCTTACAAAGCTTCTGCATAACCCGTCAAATATATTACTGATCTTTGTTGTATTGTTCATTGATTGCATACTAGGTTTAATGCTTTTAGCAATGAAACGTGTAGCGTTAATGGCATGGCTTGCAAGCAGCGCAAGTACTACTACAGTGTGTGTTCGTGGTCCTGCACAATGCCTTACAAAGCTTCTGCATAACCCGTCAAATATATTACTGATCTGTGTTGTATTGTTCATTGATTGCATACTAGGTTTAATGCTATTAGCAATGAAACGTGTAGCGTTAATGGCATGGCTTGCAAGCAGCGCAAGTACTACTACAGTGTGTGTTTCTGGTCCTGCACAATGCCTTACAAAGCTTCTACATAACCCGTCAAATATATTACATATCTGTGTTGTATTGTTCATTGATTGCATACTAGGTTTAATGCTTTTAGCAATGAAACGTGTAGCGTTAATGGCATGGCTTGCAAGCAGCGCAAGTACTACTTACTACGGTGTGTGTGTGTGTGTGTGTGTGTGTGTGTGTGTGTGTGTGTGTGTGTGTGTGTGTGTGTGTGTGTGTGTGTGTGTGTGTGTTCGTGGTCCTGCACAATGCCTTACAAAGCTTCTGCATAACCCGTCAAATATATTACTGATCTGTGTTGTATTGTTCATTGATTGCATACTAGGTTTAATGCTATTAGCAATGAAACGTGTAGCGTTAATGGCATGGCTTGCAAGCAGCGCAAGTACTACTACAGTGTGTGTGTGTTCGTGGTCCTGCACAATGCCTTACAAAGCTTCTGCATAACCCGTCAAATATATTACTGATCTGTGTTGTATTGTTCATTGATTGCATACTAGGTTTAATGCTTTCAGCAATGAAACGCGTAGCGTTAATGGCATGGCTTGCAAGCAGCGCAAGTACTACTACAGTGTGTGTGTTCGTGGTCCTGCACAATGCCTTACAAAGCTTCTACATAACCCGTCAAATATATTACTGATCTGTGTTGTATTGTTCATTGATTGCATACTAGGTTTAATGCTTTTAGCAATGAAACGTGTAGCGTTAATGGCATGGCTTGCAAGCAGCGCAAGTACTACTTACTACGGTGTGTGTGTGTGTGTGTGTGTGTGTGTGTGTGTGTGTGTGTGTGTGTGTGTGTGTGTGTGTGTGTGTGTTCGTGGTCCTGCACAATGCCTTACAAAGCCTCTGCATAACCCGTCAAATATATTACTGATCTGTGTTGTATTGTTCATTGATTGCATACTAGGTTTAATGCTATTGGCAATGAAACGTGTAGCGTTAATGGCATGGCTTGCAAGCAGCGCAAGTACTACTACAGTGTGTGTGTTCGTGGTCCTGCACAATGCCTTACAAAGTTTCTGCATAACCCGTCAAATATATTACTGATCTGTGTTGTATTGTTGATTGGTTGCATACTAGGTTTAATGCTTTTAGCAATGAAACGTGTAGCGTTAATGGCATGGCTTGCAAGCAGCACAAGTACTACTAAAGTGTGTGGGGTTCTGGTCCTGCAGTGTCTGACAGCTTCTGCATAACCCATGAAATATATTGCTGATCTGTGTTGTGTTGTATTGTTCATTGATTGCATGCTAGGTTTAATGGTTGTAGGTATGAAACAGCTTTTGTCATTAAGAGGATGGCTCGGAAGCAGCGCATGTGCTATCACAAAATATTTGTGATTCTGGACGTGCATAATGCTAGATAGTCCTTTCAAGGAACTTCTTAAATTTTTGTCAAATTGAGATTTGTCATTGTTTGCTTACTACGTTAGACTTGTAGATCCAGGACAATTAATAGCACACTTAGAAATAAGCTGCTTGTTGCATATATTTTTTCCCAGTCAGTGTATTTTGATTTAACATATTTTGTTTTTCACTTCCAGTGTGTGAAAATTGTTCTTGTCAAAGATATTACTAGGTTTTCTGTTTTTCTTGAGGTAAAGTCGTTAAAAGGTTTTAACTTGTTGCATGCTCTTCCTGTTGCCGGATTCTCTCTCTCTCTCTCTCTCTCTCTCTCTCTCTCTCTCTCTCTCTCTCTCTCTCTCTCTCTCTCTCTCTCTCTGAAAAGGAAAAATACATTTGCCTCCTGGTACTGCAGTAGAATAGCATTAGGACGATAATTCTGATTCGCTCTGATGTGGAATCTCGTTTTGTGTGCAGTGCTTTTGCGCCATTTCGTTGCGAAGTGTTAGAGTATTTGTTAAAGGCGCTACGTTACCATCTGCCACTAGTTTGAGCTGTGCTTGTAAAAGTGTACATAATTTTTTGTAGGTGAGTGAAAGTTTTTCGTGGCGTCTGTATTACTGTTATACGTTTGCCTACAGTGCTGATGTATAACGGGAACTGTATAGAATAGGTGCATCAGTAGCCACACAAGTACTTCTTCATACCGTCGGGCATTCTGTTTTTGCATATATGAATTGCATAGTAGTTTTGAAAATAAGAGTGTTTCAATATGCTGTTTGTAATTGTGCTCATTTAATCGTTGTTTAACGTTGGTCTACAGAACTGAGATCCTACGCAAACCTGCGTTCTGGAAATAAGTTACGAAAATATTTCTATGAAGGTAGATGTTCCAGCAAGTTGTTTCAGCACTACCCTTGTCGTGCCTGGACAGTGCATTGGTACCATCAGTATGGCCTTGTGTAAGTAACTTTTATATACATTAGTGTACCTTCTGAATATCCAGTTTTATCGTTTTACTTAAAGAATAAAAAAATGAGTTTAATGAAATGTGATGGAACTGTTTCTATAAATGCTGAGGTTGCTGGGATGGTTGGAAATAGAAGTTGAAGATAGTACTTGTCTAGTGCAAATTTCAATAGAGCATAAAAGGTGTTCCATCTGCATCTACTTACACACGAACTTAACCGAATTACTTTATAAAACTTCTAGCTGTAGGTCATACCTGTGGATTAAGTAGTAGAAGAAACACTGGCTGCAATAGAGCAGGTTGATTCTTCACAGCTGGGTGGTGGTTAGGTGGTGAGAGCCCAGGGCCCTCGGGTCCCACTGCACAGGGGAGTTGCTGCTGGGCCACCGCCTCTTGTTCACTGCCACCATTTCACTTGAGGAAGCGGAATTCATAGGGATTTAGAGGCATCGAACAGAAGGGAAAGGAGAAACACGCTCTTCTAGCACTACCTGCAAAGAGGGACAATGTACCGAGGTTCGAACTGTGGCGTCCCCACGTAGTGCTACCTCCGCTGGTATTAATGAAATGGACATCACACTTTGACAAATTTGTTCATGCCATCTGCATGTAGCCTAAATGATATTGCTATTGTTCGTTCATGCACTTTGGCTATTGTTTCTGAGGTTAGTCATAAGTGAACAAATTTTACATCGCTTTGGGAAACGTAGGTGTAATTGTACTTAAAGATCATTTGTCGCTAGACAAAGCCCAATAACTTATAACGAAATATTTAAATACATGACGTTCCTTAAACTTTATTCAACATCCCCCCCCCCCCCAAAATTCTATGCAATTTGCTGTTAAAGATGATTTGTTGTTAAAGATGATTTGTTGTTGTTGTTGTTGTTGTTGCGTAGTTACACTGTTCGAAATGACGCCAAACCAAGTACTACATTCTGTACTGAACTTACATATACAGCTGTTGATGAATTACTCGAAGAAAAAAAATCAGGGATGGTTCCTTTGAATGGGCACAGCCGATTAGCTACCCTATTCTTACTCGCAAATCAGAATGAGCTCCGTCTCTGAAAATACTGTCGACGATAGTTGAACCCTAATCTTCCTTCCTTCCTTCCTTTTTGTTTCTATTAGTTCGCAGTATAGGATATTGCTGTATCTCAATGTCCAGTTCTGCTTTTGAAACGTCATTCGTAATAATGTTCGTGTCAGTGTTCTTCAGTGCCTTGTCTAGTGTATGAGATTGTCTCGCTACGCAACTGCACACATCTATTGCGTAGCAGGAAATGTTCAGTCGTACCAATTATTTCTGTAGGGAGGGGAGGGGGGGGAGCAAGAAACCCCATATGCTGATTGTCTTGGCGATTCCCGATTCCAGGATTTTGGTCTGGGGAGAGGACGAGGTCGTTTTTAGCCTAGATGCTCCAGTTTCCGTCTTCTACAATAAGAAAAAAAAGACTCGTCGCGCTTGCGTCTCATGTAATAGCGACATTGAGCGCCCTATAAACACAGATGTTGTCCGCAATTAGCAGTCACAGAAGGAAAACTAGGACGAAAGTTCAGGAGAGAATGTAGTAATGAAGATGCTTCAAAGGCAAAAATGGCTGCTATCAAAAATACTGGGGGACGCACACTGTCTTGCCCCCCCCCCCTCCAAAGTTTCTAGTGGGGTGGGGGGCACGGCTGCCCCTTCTGCCGCCGCCGACCTACCCCATACCCCATACCCCCTCCCCCCCCCCCCTGTTAAGTCATTGGAAGTGTTCCAAGCAACAGAGTTCATGCATGATGATCACATGTAGGTTTCACAAAGCGGTCCACAGAAGGATAGCGCGTAGATCTCGCATTCAGTCACAAAATGAACCATGCCTCGGGACTTTTGTGTCACAAACTAGTCCGTTTCCAGAGACTGTGAAAGAACGAATGAACTTCACAGCCTTCGTTTTCTTCCCACGTCGTTTGCTAAGTGAATACTATAAATTACAAGCTCTAAAAGAAAAAGTATAAATCGATAAGTTTTTCATTTTAATACATAGATCTTAAAAACACAATTGAATAAATTCGGTGAGATTCTTCATATGAAAAGATACGAAACCGAGGAAACCATAGTAAGATGTACACAGGTCTATATCCAGACATGTATTACTAGTTTCACTCTGTACAGTAAATGGCACAGTTCAGTTAAACTTTACTTAAATATCGCAGTTTACTGTGTACTGCTGTATTAGCATTGCTTGCTTTCATTTGATTAGTCAGGAATATGTTTCTCTTTTTAACAGTGAGCCGACTGCTTAACTCCTGTGGCTCTAGTTGCATAGTGCGCAGGTCTTTCGGCCCCTCCCCTTTCTTACAATGTTGCATTTTGTCCACAGGGCAATATCACAAGTTTTAACTTGGACAACAGCACGATTCTCATTTGAGACTTCAATCAAAGCAACCTAAGCTGCATTAAATTTCGCTCCTATTTGTTGGAAAATCTGGACACGTGCATTAGACAATTGAAAGATACCTAAAACGGGATCACAACAGACTTTTAGAAAAGTGTTACATAGTAAACAGTAGCTTGTCTACGGCTTTCTGTAGAATGTCCGTGCTGTCCCCCCTCTAAAATGCTTACCTGCATGTGAGCTGCGACAAATGTAGCTGCAGTGTGCATTTGTAGAAACCCAGAACAGATATCATTAAGCTGACACTCTCCTTCACATCGGCGTGTTACTAGTGAAAGGATATACTGGGAGTAATTACCTTCGTGTTCTCCTGATTCACGTTTCTATCCTGTGGGTCCCTGGCCACGTTGGTGTGCCCGGGAATGAGGCCGCTGACATAGCAGCCAAGGCCGCAGCTCTTTTGCCTCGCATGGCTACCTTTCGCATCCCATCGATGTTCAACGGGCTCTTCGCCGGAGTATCGTGTCGTCATGGCACAGTGCGTGGCTCTCACTGTACGACAATAAATGGCGAACTGTCAAACCGATCCCGACCGCTTGGAGGACCTCCTCCCGCCCATCTCGGTGGGAGGTCATCATCCTGGCCCGGTTGCGGATCGGTCACTGCCGTTTCAGCCACCGTCACTTGCTAACCGCCGATCCTGCACCGCTGTGCTCCTGCGGTGAACTGATGACCGTGCGACATGTTTTGTCTTGCGTATTTTTAATCTCCGTGTAGCCCTTCACTTTCCGTCTACACTGGAGGAAATTTTAGCTGATGACACACGAGCAGCTGCTCGAGTTTTGCGTTTTATCAACTTGGCCAACTTATCAAAGGATATTCAACCCCTTTAATTGTCTTTTATCTTTCGTTTTTAGCCTCTTCTTGATGTTCTGACAGTCACCAATTTTTTTTGAGATGCAGCGAATCTCTGTTCTTGTCTGGGCGCTAATGACCGTAGAAGTTGTGCGCCCTAAAACCACAAAAGAAGAAAAAAAAATTCTTCTTATTCAAGCCTGAGAATATAAATGTAGGTTTGCTTAAGAGTAGAAACGTGGCTTTCACGTAAGTGGGATTTGGGAGGTAGTTTTGCCGGCACATGTTCCTGACTTCAGCTGTAAGGTGGTCCACTGTTTTAGTATCTTCATTTCAGTGGACGATTAGATTACTAGTTTGTTCCATAGATCGATGAGGAAATACTCGAGGATGTGGAACATGTAAATATATAACAACTTTCTTTACAAGCTGATAAAATGCTACTAACAGTACGAATACAGATTCATACATAATTTGGTCCTATTAAAAAATAAGTCAATGCAGGAGGAGTTGGCTACTACTGACTTTCAGGCTCCTCTTAAACTGATCTTGATTTGTAAGCTAAATTTTATACACGTGCTGGCAAATTATTGTAAATGTGTTCCTGAGTAGTAGACCGCTATTTAAACTAGCGCTGTCAAGTCCTTGTGAAGCTAGTCTTTGTTCCTAGTATTGTATCAACTGAGCTATAGGGATATATTTTGACAAATTTAAGGGATAAATGAGTATACTGAAAGAGTAGTTATCTGAAGAGGTTTCTAAACGATGTCGATTTATTTACTCCACAAATAATACCTATTACACGCTTTTGGGCTCTGAAAATCTTGCCATGATTTGAATAGTTACCCTAAAATATTACACCATCTGACATTAAGGAATGAAAGTAATCAGAGTAGGCAAGCTTTAAATTTGTGGCCTACCTCCACTAACACTCGAATTGCGAAGAGATTTGTTAAGGCATTTCTGCAGTTCTGTGGTGTGCTACTCCGAACTAAATTTGTCAAGTTGTAATCCCAGAAATTTAGTACTACCAACCTCTTATTTCCTCTTCCTCATACTTTATGCGTATGCTGGATGGAAATGACTCAATGTTTTGAACTGCATGTAGTCAGTCTTTCCAAAAATTTGTCAGTTAATTGGCTTTAAACCATTTATTGTTAATCAAAACATTAGCAGACCTTCCTAAAACTATGCTCAACATGATAAAAGTATTGCCTATAAATAGCATCTGCAAACAAAAGGCACTCTACTTCTGGCAGCGTAACTGACATAACTGTAGATACACGTTGTAAACACCCTAATGTGGTGGAACAAACTGAAGTTTGTCCATTATTAGCTAGACATACTAATGGAGATACAGCTCCTGCTGTCGTCCGAAAACTAAACGAACAATATTGCACGGATAAACCCTTCATAAAGGTATTCTCCTCAGAGACCCCCCTCTAAACCTTCTCAAATTTGCCTGCTTCGGCACAAACGCCCTTTAATTTCTAGCATTAAATTATCCACACAGTGCTGTGGAACATTGCCACCCCTCAGTCAGTACCATGTATCTGATGGAATCATGTGTACATACACGCCGAATTTGATCTTGTTAATTTAAGAACACGCTGAAGACTGATCAGTAGCCTGTTTTGACTTGTATAATTCATAAATTTGAACCACAGGATATGGCGTCAGTACTTACCATCATTTAGTTATTTTTAATACCGTGTCTTTATTCAGGTTTCTGTAGCGAGATTGCACTCACGTTCAGGAAAAACAAACTCCAATGAAAGGGGATGGGAAATTCATATGAACATGTAATTACCATGTTCTGCTAAAGTAATGACCGTTTGGACGATGTCGAACCGCGCGTTTTAAGACGGTAACGCTGCCCAGTGCCGTCTGCCTGAAAAATGACTGCGTCTCTCGTGGTCAATAAACCGAAGGCAGTGGATCAGAAAGACTTCGGCAGACGCACGCGATGCCTCGTAGGCGCGTGTCTACATCTACACGGGATACTCGGCAAATCACATTTGTGCCTGGCAGTGGGTTCACCCAACCACCGTTATACTATTTATCTCCCATTCCATTCTCGAATAGCACGCGGGAAGAAAGAACACCTGAATTTCTCTTAGAGCGCTGATTTCTCGTATTTTATTCTCATCATTTCTACCTATGTAAGTGGGAGTCAACAATATATTTTCGCATTCTGAGGACAATTTTGGCGATTGGAGTTTCGCAAGTAGCCCACGCCGCAACGATAAGCGCAGTTGTTGTAATGATTCCCATCCCAGATCCTGCACCATTTCCGTAACGCTGTCTCCCCTGTATCGTGACAATACGGAACGAGCTGCCCTTCTTTGGACTCTTTCGATGTCCTCCGTCAAACCCACCTGATAAGGATTCCACACTGGGCTGCAATACTCAAAATGGGTGGACAAGCGTAGCGTATGCAGTTTTAGTAGTTCTGTTGAGAGTTTTAAGAGTTCTATCAATAAAATGCAGTATCTTGTAAACAAAATTCAACGGATTTCTTTTCGTACTCATGTGGACGACTTCACACTTCGCATTAGTCAATTGCCAATGTTTACACCATACTGATAACTTTAGATCGTTCTGCAGTTGCGGACCGTACCCGCAAAACAGTGAGCTTCAGAGGTGGCTCAGGTCGCAACATACAGGCGGACAATAGGGACACATCCGAATCTTAAAGCAAGGTGGGTCTGAGCAGTCGGCTCCGGCGCGATGGTACAACAAAGGTAAACTGTCGTCCCCCCAGGGGGCCCACAGTTCTTTTGTGGGTACGTGTGTGGCGCGCACGGGGCCCCGAGCCGGAGCAGCCTTTCTTCTGCCCCAGGCTGCTTCACTGTCCCTCCCGGTTTATGCCTTCGCCCGGAGACGGGCATATTTCGTGAGCTACTGTGGTTCTTGTTGTGGTTTTTCTTCCTTCGTTCCTTCCCTTCTTACCCTTTGTTTTCTGTCTTTCTCTCCTTGTACTCTCCTGGCTTTCTTCTCCTCATTAGTCTCCGCTTCGGCGTTTGAGACACTTCTTCCTTCTTTCTCTTCATTTCCTATCCTCTTCTTCTTTCCTCCCTGTGCGTGTCTGAAGGCCGACCCACGCATTATCGTGCGTAGCAGGTGACGGGGTAACGCGTAATTCCCCGCCCCGGGTAGACAAGTAGGGCACGTACGTACCCCCTGGTAAAGGCCAGGCCCAGGGAGGGGTGATTACCCGAGCTGGTACCTTCCGAACGTGCCGATTGGTCCCTCCGTCAGTTCTCGGGAGGTGTGACCTGAGGTGTGAACAATCACCTAAGGCGGGTAAGCCCTCGGAGAGGGCCCCCACTAGGAAGGAGCGCGCCATCGGAGACGCCGGTAATCACGGGGGACACTTCCGCGATGACTTCCTTATCTTCTTTCGTGACGTTGACCCATAAACGTAAGTTAGACTCGCCTCAGCCTAAAAAGACTCTGCCTAATGTGCCTAAATTTCTGGTTGTCTCTCGCACCGACGGAAAGGATTTCAATTCTGTCAATCCTTTCGTTATACAGAAAGGTGTAGATGCAATTGCTGGCCCTGTTAAAACCTGTTCACGTCAGCGCAATGGCACATTGTTGCTGGAAGTGGACAGTGCCTTCCAAGCCCAAAAACTTATACGTACTACGTTGTTGCACACGTTTCCCGTTAAGGTAGAAGCACACCGCACACTCAACTCGTCAAGGGGGGTAGTTTTTACGAGATCCCTTGACGGGCTGTCTGATGAAGACATCCAATCGTATATGTCCGATCAGGGTGTGACAGCCGTCCACAGGGTGATGAAAAAGGTCGATACCCAATTGACACCGACTCGTACTGTGTTTTTGACGTTCGACAGAGTTGACCTCCCGTCGAAGGTCAAAGCAGGGTATGAAGTCATCTCTGTCCGACCTTATGTGCCTAACCCAACGCGCTGTTTTCAATGCCACAGGTACAATCATACCCGTGAACATTGCCCAAATGCAGCAAAGTGTGTCACTTGTGGTAGGGACGCCCATGAGGGGGATTGCCCACCTCCGTCCCCTCACTGCCTAAACTGCAACGGTGACCATGCGGCTTCCTCTCGCGACTGTCCTGTATACAAGGATGAGAAGGTAATCCAGCAAATCCGGGTTACGGAGAAGGTATCAACATCTGCCGCTCGTAAGTTGTTGGCGAGTCGAAAGCCCACTGTCCTCCCAGCGGGTACATACAGTAAGGTACTCACCTCACCTCGACCTACCAAAGATTCCAGTACCCAGACATGTGATTTCACTTTCGCTGACACAGTTGTGCGATCCGCCAGCCCGAAGATTGCCCGTTCCACGTCCCCGCTTCCTCCTGCTGCTTCTAAGGTACAGTCTTCGTCAACATCTAGTAAACCGCGGGCACCTAAACAAGATGCCCGGACCTTGAAAAAGGAACCCGTCCGCGAGGATTTTCTGCGTTCTCAGGCTTCCCAACCGTCAACTGCCTCTTCCCGCCGTCACTCTTCCAGAAGAGCTGACAAGAAAAAGAGTTCCTCTCCTTCCCCGCCGAGGCGTGACCCATCTGTCGCGCCGTCCAACAGTTGCCGGCCTCGGCCGTCTTCTGTTTCACCGGGACGCTCCGTTTGCCGGGCGCCCGGCCCTTTACCGGCGGTGGAAACTGCCCCTCCTGATCAACTCAGGGAGGTGGCAGGCGCGTCGGTCGAACCTATGGACCACGACCCTTTGCCCCTGGACAGCGATAGCAGTGCTCCCTCGAAATCCGGTCCTCAGCGGCCGTCGAGGTGACCCCGCTCGCTACTTGGTTTTTATCCTTATTTCTTCTCTCATTTTTATCATGGCGCTCCTTCAATGGAACATTCGCGGCATTCGTTCTAATCGGGAGGAGTTAAAATTACTCCTTCGATTGCACTGCCCGCTTCTAGTCTGCCTCCAGGAAACTAAGTTGCGTCCACGTGATCGTGCAGACTTTCCACACTACACCTCTGTGCGGTTCGACCTGCCACCTGTGGAAGGTGTCCCAGCCCATGGAGGGGTTCTGATGCTCCTTCGAGACGACGTCTATTTCCATCCCATTTCCTTGCACACTCACCTACAGGCAGTTGCCGTCCGCATCACCTTATCCACATTTACCTTCTCCCTCTGTAATATATATTCGCCATCGTCATCTGCCATTACTAGGGCAGATTTGCTAAACCTTGTTGACCAGCTCCCTTCACCTTTCGTGTTGGTAGGCGACTTTAATGCCCACCACCCCCTATGGGGCTCTCCGGTACCTTGTCCAAGAGGCTCCCTTTCGGTGGACATTCTCCACCACCTCGATCTTGTCTGCCTCAACACCGGTGCACCGACCTTCCTTTCTGACACAACACACACTTATTCCCATATAGACCTCGCAATATGCACTCCTCAGCTTGCCGGTCGGTTTGAGTGGTATGCACTTTCTGACACGTACTCGAGTGACCATTTCCCTTGTATCATCCACTTCCTACATCATTCCCCATCTCCACGTCCCACCAGTTGGAACATTTCTAAAGCCGACTGGGGGCTTTATTCTTCCATGGCTGTTTTTCACAATCAGAATTTTCCCAACTGTGACAGTCAGGTCGAATACCTCACAGAGGTTATCCTCACTGCTGCTGAACGTTCCATACCTCGTACATCCTCTTCTCCACGTCGTGTCCAGGTCCCTTGGTGGACTGCAGCCTGCCGCGACGCGCTTCGAGCCCGGCGCCGTGCTTTACGCACCTTCCGCCGCCACCCAACTTTGGAGAATTGCATCAATTACAAACGTATGAGAGCGCAGTGTCGTCGTATCATAAACGACAGCAAGAAAGCTTGCTGGACAGCTTTTACTAGTTCTTTTAACCGTTTTACTCCCTCCACGGTTGTCTGGGGTGGCCTACGCCGTTTGTCCGGCATCAAGGTCCACTCCCCGATTCCTGGCCTGACCGTGGAGAACGCGGTCCTCGTGGACCCAGCTGATGTTTCAAACGCATTGGGTCGTTTCTTTGCGGAGGTTTCGAGCTCTGCCCATTACCACCCTGCCTTTCTCCCTCGCAAACAGGTAGAGGAGGCACGGCCGCCTTCTTTCCGTTCTTTTAATCGGGAAAATTATAACGTCGCCTTCACCATGCAGGAGCTAGATCGTGCTCTCGCCCTGTCCCGGTCTTCTGCTCCCGGGCCCGATTCCATTCACATTGAAATGCTGAAGAACCTCTCTCCTGCGAGCAAGTGCTTTCTTCTTAGTACCTACAATCGCATATGGACTGAAGGTCATGTTCCCACAAGTTGGCGTGAAGCCATTGTTGTCCCCATCCCCAAACCAGGGAAGGACAAACACCTTCCTTCCAGTTATCGTCCTATTTCTCTGACGAGCTGCGTCTGTAAGGTGATGGAACGCATGGTTAACGCTCGGTTGGTCTGGCTCCTCGAATCTCGCCGCCTTCTGACTAATATCCAATGCGGTTTTCGTCGACACCGCTCTGCTGCTGACCACCTCGTTACGTTGTCGACCTTCATTATGAACAACTTTCTGAAGAAGCGTCAAACAGTAGCCGTGTTCTTCGACTTGGAGAAGGCATACGATACCTGTTGGAGAGCGGGCATTCTCCGCACGTTGCACACATGGGGCCTTCGGGGCCGCCTTCCTCTTTTCATTCAAGCGTTTTTGGCGGATCGCAAGTTCCGGGTGCGGGTGGGCTCTGTTTTGTCAGATACCTTTTGCCAGGAGAATGGGGTACCACAGGGCTCCGTCTTGAGTGTGGCGCTCTTTGCCATTGCAATCAATCCGATCGTGGACTGCCTTTCCGCCGACGTCTCCGGATCTCTTTTTGTTGACGATTTCGCAATTTATTGTAGCGCCCAGCGGACGTGTCTCTTGGAGCGTTCTCTCCAACGCTGTCTTGACCGTCTGTATTCCTGGAGCATCGCAAACGGCTTCCGATTCTCCACTGAGAAAACTGTGTGTATCAATTTCTGGAGATACAAGGAATTTCTTCCACCTTCTCTACGTCTCGGCCCTGTTGCTCTCCCTTTCGTGGAGACTACAAAATTCTTGGGACTCATGTTGGATCGGAAACTTTGCTGGTCCACACACGTGTCCTACCTGGCTGCCCGTTGTGCCCGATCCCTTAACGTTCTTCGTGTCCTCAGTGGCACGTCATGGGGAGCGGATCGTACCGTCCTGCTTCACCTTTACCAGGCCATTGTTCAGTCGAAGCTCGACTATGGAAGCCTTGTATACTCTTCAGCACGGCCGTCTATTCTCCGCCGTCTCAATTCTATCCACCATCGTGGATTACGTTTGGCGACCGGTGCATTTTATACCAGCCCTGTTGAAAGTCTGTATGCCGAGGCTGCTGTATTACCCTTGACCAATCGACGTGACATACTCTTGTGTCGGTACGCATGCCGCCTACGGTCGATGCCCAACCATCCATCTTACAGATTATTTTTTGACGACTCACTCGATCGCCAATATCAGTTGTCTGCGATTGCCTTGCTTCCACCGGGAGTTCGGTTTCGCCGCCTGCTACAGCGGCTCGATTTTACCCTTCCTTCCACCCTTCGGTTGAGCGAAAGCCCATTGCCACCGTGGCATCAGGCCCAGGTTCACACACACCTCGAACTTAGTTCGCTCCCCAAGGAGAGCACTCCGGATTTGGTATTCCGCTCGAGGCTTGTCGAACTCCGTTCGCGGTTCGATAATGCCGTATTTATTTACACTGATGGTTCCAAGAGCACTGCCGGTGTCGGATCTGCCTTCGTCGTCGGGGACAACCGTTTCCAATACAAGCTCCCTGACCGGTGCTCGAATTTCACGGCTGAGCTTTTCGCCCTCCACCAGGCCGTTTTGTATACCTGCCGCCACCGCCACCCTTTCTATGCCATATGTTCTGACTCCCTAAGTGCCCTGCAGAGTCTTAAGGACCCTTTCTCGAACCATCCTCTCGTGTATCGGATCCAACGCTCCCTCCAGTTGCTGGCGGATGACAGCTGTCACGTTTCTTTCCTGTGGGTTCCTGGCCATGTGGGTGTGCCCGGGAATGAGGCCGCCGACACAGCAGCCAAGGCAGCAGCTCTTTTGCCTCGCATGGCTACCTTTTGCGTCCCATCGGACGATGTTCAACGGGCTCTTGGCCGGAGTATCGTGTCGCAATGGCACAGTGTGTGGCTTTCACTGTACAATAATAAATTGCGAACTGTCAAACCGATCCCGACCGCTTGGAGGACATCCTCACGCCCCTCTCGGCGGGAGGAGGTCATCCTGGCTCGGTTGCGGATCGGTCATTGCCGTTTCAGCCACCGTCACTTGCTGTCCGCCGAACCTGCACCGCTATGCTCCTGCGGTGAACTGTTGACAGTGCGACATGTTTTACTGACTTGTGTTAATTTTAATCACCTCCGTGTAGCCCTTCACTTTCCGTCTACTCTGGAGGAAATTTTAGCTGATGACACACGAGCAGCTGCTCGAGTTTTGCGTTTTATCAACTTGGCCAACCTATCCAAGGATATTTAACCCTTTTAATTGTCTTTTATCTTTCGTTTTTAGCCTCTTGCTGATGTTCTGACAGTCACCATTTTTTTTTAGATCATAGCGATTCAATGTTCTTAGCTGGGCGCTAATGACCATAGAAGTTGTGCGCCCTAAAACCACAAAAAAAAAAAAAAAAAAAAAAAAAAAAAGTAAACTGTCGTGGATGGCAGTGCGTCGCCGTTTATTACGGCATACGTTACATGTGCGTCGTCTACTTATACGCCTGCTTTTGAGTAATGTGCGGAGGGGCATCTTTCATAAAACTAAGTTACTGAGGCCAGAATTATCAGATCGTGTTTCACGACGAATCAAAATTCTGTTGGGTTGAAATTGACCAATTGGATTCGTCACAGACGGGTGGAGCGTCAACACCGATCGCATTCGCAGAAGGTAAACATCTTTGGTCGATGGCCATGCTGGATATGCCTTTATCTATGGTGACCACATCGAACAGCGGTCATTGCCTTGTGGAAGCAGCATCTTCACTGCAGAACTGGTCGGTATTTTGAGAGCTCTTGAACACCTCAGAGCTAGCCCCAGGGGGTCGTTCATCTGCAGCGACTCAGAGTGGCTTACAGGCTCTCGACCGGTTCCTACCCACGCACAGAGTGGTGTGAGCCATTAAAGATGCTGTCTTCGCCCTTGGCGAGTCAGGCCGTTCTGTCGTTTTTGTCTGGACGCCAGGGCATGTAGGTATACCGGGCAATGAACGTGTGGATCAGCTGGCCAAGCAGGCCACCACTATGCGGTCCCTGGATATTGGCCTCCCAGTTTCCGACCTCCATGCCCAGTTGACCCGCAAGGTCTTAAGGGTTTGGAATTCTGAATGGGCAGATTCCACTGAACCAAATAAGCTACGTGCTGTCAAGCCGTCTACCGCTGCATGGAAGACGTCCCTGAGGGCTTCTCGCAGGGAGTCGGTTGTCCTTTGCCGACTCCGTATAGGCCATACTTGGCTTACGCATGGTCACCTCCTGCGTCGCGAGGACCCTCCTCACTGTCGATGTGATGCGCCTTTGACAGTCGCCCACATCTTACTTGAATGCCACAATTTAGTCGCAGCACGACGATATTTTAATCTTCCTGACACTTTGCCGCTAGTATTAGCTGACAGTACCTCCACGGTTGACTGTTTTAAATTTTATGCATGACTGTGGACTTCACAAGTCCATTTAAAGTTTGTGTTTGTCATTGCTCTGTCCTCCACCTGCTTAAGTCTGTTAGGTAGGTGGTTTTAAAGTGTCCCGGAGTGGCTGGATGTGTTACTTATATCCCTGTGACCACCCAGCAAACCCACTCTTGTACTGTCTCAGCTGTTTTAACCCTTCTTCGTTTTTAATCGTATCCTTTCTTTATATTAGTCTGTAAGTTTTAAACTTCGACTTGTTAAAGCATTTACTTCGGATCGCTTAAAGGTTTCATCTCTTTGGCTGGAACAAGGGACTGATAACCGTCGCTGTTTAGTCCCTTCCAAAACAAAACACAACACAACAACAACAACACAACAGAAGGTAAACGACTCGAACAGAATGCCTTACTGCGTAGTGCTCTCGGCTACAACAAATAAGTGTGTGTTCAGGGAACCGTGACTTAAATACATGACATCCTACAACCCGCAGCCATAATCTCTCAGGATGGCGCCCGCAGATAAGTTTTGTGGTGTCCACAAAACGTCAGCCGCCATATCACTAGACTTGTCAGTGGAAATGTGTGGGATATTTTGAAACGACAGGTGCAGCACTGTGACGCAGTTCCAAACGTTGCACGTGAAGGAAGCAGATGAACGCTACACCCAGGCTGTTTGCGCCATCCATACGTCGATGGCATCAGTAGTTAGCAGGACTCGTGGTGGACCGTGTGGCTACTAGCCAGCATGGCACATTCTGAACAGACGTGCTTGAACTCGACATTTCTTCAGAACTTAATACCCAACATATTAAATATGAGCATCCTATCTGTCGGCTCGTGTTAGGTCGAGTGAATGGTCTTGAGAGACTGAAAAAACTGATGACTTGTTTATAAGGAACGTAGAAGCTCGGACTCGCATAACGGCAAACACCGGTTTGCTGTAGAATTCTTAAACGCGTTTGTAAGTCGAATATACTAAATTTGGTTGAGGGAAGCGTATGTGCGTATTAATACAGGCTAAAAATCATTGCTCCAGTGAAACTTAGCTTGTCTTAACTCGCGTGATAAACTACGAATCATGGATGGAGGGCGACGGAATGTTAGCGTCTTGGGTGGCTTTTAAGACATTTGACACCGTGTTTCTCTGCAGACTTAAGCAAGGTAGGAGCATAAGGGGTGGAATAGCAGAATTGTGGCTACAAGACTAAAGTACCAGGACGCATTGTGTTGGAGAGTGTTAATCAGAAAAATTATCGAGGTAAATGTAAATATACGTAAATTCGCTGACGTACAGAACGAGTACGTGTCGGCGACTGTTTAATGATGCTGTGGTGTAATTGAAAGTTTCTGCATAAATTACTGTAGTAGGATAGATGACTTAAATTTCGTTGTTCAACTCTAAGAAATATTTCTTTCTGCTACTGTCTGCTAAACGTTAAGATTTGCGCCCTGCACTGTTTCGTCCGTCCTCAGGAGACACCACTGCCCAGAGGATACGAGAAAACATAAGTCTATCGATGCGTAGCGGTATGAAATGTATTGAGCGTGTAATGACAGGTGTGACGAAGGCACTGTGGTTTTTTGGGAGAAATGGCAATATGTCGTTCACGTGCAAAAGACCTTGTATAAAGAAGGCATGCGGACCCCCTTGTTCAGTATTGATGTTTGGTATTTCCAACATACGGTTTAAAGGACACGGAAGTAATTAGCAGGCGGGCTGCTAGGTTTGTTACTGGTAGGTTCGATCGATGCAGTAATTGTAGGGATTCCTCGGGAATTCACTTGATCGCTGACTGGAAGGCGGCGTTCTCTCTCTCTCTCTCTCTCTCTCTCTCTCTCTCTCTCTCTCTCTCTCTCTCTCACACACACACACACACACACACACACACACACACACACACACTACTGCGGATATTTATAGGGGCGGAATTCAAAGAGATTGCAGAACGGTTCTACAGCCGCAATTTTATATTTCGCGCAAAGACTAGAAAGGCGACAGAATTTGAGGCTTTTATAGAAGCATTGAAGCATGACGATTTTCCTCCTTCTGTCGGCCAGCGGGACAGAGCGGGCAATGGGCAGTGCTGGTACAGGGTAACTTCCGCCACGCACCTTCGATCTGGATGCGCCATTGTTGTATTGTGTAGTATACCAGCGAAATTTGCACCCAAAAGAATGCTAAAAAAATATAACGTAACCTAAACCATCTAAATGTTGACTTACCTAGATCACATTAAAGGGTGGGTAAACTGGGAACTCCGAGAAAATTGGCTTACCTTCTGTGGTTGCCCACTCTGCCACGCCTAATAAGACAGGGATCCTGCTAGCTGTAAGTTTATACGAAAACAGCTGGCCACCATTTTATCAAAAGGGCCAAGAACGCCTATAAGAAATGGTCGTGTAGATTGTACAGTGTAGCAAAGTGGATTATTTGCACTCTTTGGAATTTCCCGGGCAGCCAAATGGGTGTGAACTACAGCCGCGATGTTGGCCGAGACGGGGAAGTTGCAAATACGCCTATAATAGACGTAAGGTCGGTATGATTTTTTTTCTGCAGAGTTCCATATCTGCAGGGATCACATTTTGTACAGTCAAACCATTAGTAGACAATGTAGCATGTTGACATTCGGGTCAGCATGGGCGGCGTCTGTGGGTGGTGGAGGTAACTGGGGACGAAGGCTTGCAGTAGGTGGGATATATGGGTTCGATTCCTGGGCACCAATTAATTTAGATATCCATAAAAAAGCTCAATTTCAAAATACGACTAAAATCCTCTTAACGTCTCCACGCCTAGATCTTCGTGGCAAACTTTTTGTAACTTTTTGTAACAGTTCGTCATAAATTCGATCGCCTGCCATGTGGTCAGTACGAGACGCAAGTCTGTTGGTGGTAGCAGCCATGGCTGTTGGCCGGAAGCTGTGTGTTACTGAGAGAGAACAGCCATCCCTCCACACCCGACCAATCGGAACAGAAGAGGAGAGAGCTGTGCGGCGGTGCTACCCACGTGGCGCTCAGCACTGCTTCGCTGACGCTACCGTCGTAGTCCCAAGACGCTGAGACAGCGTCTGCTGCAGAACAAAGGTAGGTCCTACTTCATGTGGTGGTAGATTTTGATGCTTCGCAGAGTTCTAGGAACAAATTTCTTACTTCCTCTCGCACTTCGTGAATTTTCGTGCCCACAATTCCAACAAATAGAGCACCTATGGCCAACGATACTGATAAATGGAGTACATGTGCACACATGAATCTCGTGAAAATTTTCACTAAGATCGAGATTAGGTCTAGAGTCTGCTGTTCCGTACATGGAGGCTTGGATTTGCATATCTACTAAATATTTGTGATGTGCAAATAGTTGAGAATCACGTAATTTCTACTTATTGATCCAGTTAAGGCGTCAAAAAGATGATAAATCCTTGTTAGGCATAGTGTTGAGGAAAGCTTTGGGCAAGAGCATGATTCGTCTGAGCCAAAGGCAGGTTTAAGTCATAGAGCCACATTTAGGACCCCGGTATGTCGGTGGCAAGCCTTTCAACAGCTTAAACATTAGAAATGGCAGTTTCCTAGCAGCTAGTTTCACAATTAACTTTTTGGACGAGACTGCTCTTAGACAAAGTTAGTGAAACACCGTGACATAGCTGGAATGGGACGCAGGCTTCTCGAATAAGACGCAAAGTCTTATGCAGGAACGATAAAACATGAAGATTAAAGCCATTTCGAATTCGGTTGCGGGAGGAAAGGGATGGATTTGGTCTGTCAGCGTCAGAGGCAACAGGTTAAGGGGCCAACCGCTCCCCCCTCCCGGCCAATGGCAAATTACGTTGTCTAATGTTTAAAAAATAATTACATTGACTTCTCTTAACGAACATCGTAACAGGTAAAGTACGAATTAAACCATAGATACAAATGTAAAAAAGAATAGAAAAAGCCCTATTCTAATATTTTAAAAGTATGCAAAAATGTAATGTTCAATGAAAGTTAACATAAAGCAGCAAATTTAGATTTCTCAATGTAAAAATTCCCTTTCCAGAAAAAAATAGCACCCAATTTTTCTTAAAACATCAGGTATATTCCCGAAAAATAGTGTCATGTTCTAGGTAGTTTATTTCACTGGTAATAAGTTCATAGCGATACAGTAATAAATACTAAAAATATTTGTAATATCCAGATACATTGATATTCCCGCAACTAATACTTCAAAAACTAAAAATAAAATACTTAAAGAAAGCAGTATGAACAAACTAACCATGAAACTTACATGAGCGTGTAATTACGAAAACATAGTACACACAGAATAGTTCTAGACGTGGACTGATAATGCACACTAATTCTAAAGTTGGTGAGGAAAGGCAACATCTTCAAGACGCCAAAGGCTTCACTTAAACGAGACAATTAGTAAGAAATATTTAAGTATATGGAAAAATACGTTACTGAAGACGAGGGTAAAATTTGTGCACATGGTTCACGTGTTTTTAAACGACGAATGCAACGTATGTTTCTAATGGCAAAAGAAATTAAAGTACGAAAATTACGACTAAAAATTATAGTATTCATCTTGACATACTATGTCAAGTCTTGCTTTATGTCGAACTTAGTGATAGGTCAACGAAAACTTTGACCGAAGTACGCAGGTTTTGATAGATTTTAAGTTGGACAGATAGTCAGACGGATGGACGGCAAAGTAATCTTATAGGGGTTCAGTTTTTAGTGAGATAAACCCTAGAAAACAAACGTAACGAAAGATTTCGAGATGTATTATCTTAATTATCAGTAGGACACGGAAGAGGGATTGACAGTGTACGTGCTATAGCGGTGTCGGTGTCGGAATACTACTGCAATAACAGGGACGGGAAAATAAGAATCTCAGCCAGTAAGCAAAGTAGGAAGCTGAGGCACTGCGTATTTACAAACGACAGTTTAAACAGTAAAACTGATGAGATTATATATATAATGAAACATAACGGATGTTAGACCTTACACTGAGCGAGGTAGCGGAGTGGTAACGTACTGGAATAGCATTCGGGAGGACGGTGGTTCGAATCCACCTCTGGCCATCCTGATCAAGGTTTCCCGTGATTTCCCTAAATAACTCCAGGCAAATGCCGGGACGGTTCCTTTCAAAGGGCACGGCCGATTTCCTTCCCCATCCTTAACCAAAAATTCAAAGCGTTAGCTCCTCTGACCAAGCTGTCGACGGGACGTTAAGCCCTAAGCTTCCTCCTTAGACCTTAAAGTTGGTGAGGTTCGTTCTTTCTTGATATAAGGATTGAGGAAGAATGGCAGCTAGCTCTCAATGTAGAAAAAGTAAGGTGATGCGCATGAGTAGAAAAAACAATCCCATAATGTTCGAATACAGCATTAGTAGTGAGCTTCTTGATGCTGTCGCGTCGTTCAAATATCTAGGCGTAACATTGCAGAGAGATATGAAATGGAACGAGCATGTAAGGACAGTTGTGAGTAAGGCGGACAACCGACTTCGGTTTATTGGGAGAATTTTGGGAAGATGTACTTCACCTGTGAAGGAGACCGCGTATAAAACGCTTGTACGACCACGTCTTGAGTATTGCTCAAGTGTTTGGGACCCGCAGCAGATCGGTTTGAAGGAAGACATAGAGGCGGTTCAGAGACGAGCAGCTAGATATGTTACCGGTAGGTTCGACCAATGCGCGAGTGTCACGGAAATGCTCCGGCAACTCAATTGGGGATCGCTGGAAGAAAGACGTCGTTCTTTTCGTGAATTTCTGTTAAGTAAATTTAGAGAGCCGGAATTTGAAGCTGAGTGTAGTACGATCTTGCTGCCGCCCACTTACATTTCGCGTAAAGATCACAGACAAGAGAAATTCCGACTCGTACGGAGGCATATAGGCATTCTTTTTTTCCTCATTCAATTTGGGAGTGGAATAGGAAATGCCTAGTAGTGGTACAGTGTACCCTCCGCCACGCACCTTACGGTGAATTGCGGAGTATGTATGTAGATGTATATGTAGAAGGATAAGTAGTCGAAGCTTCTGTCCAGTTTGGCGCCCATGTGCCCCCTCTTAATCCATCACTGAGCAGGGAGAGAGCTGCGGGTTTATTCTTGGGAAGAAACCGGCGCTGTTACAGGGAACCAAGATGGGACTCGGCGTATTCAGTATTGAAGCTAACAGTTCAGCTGGGTCGTCTGCTTGTGCGCGTGATGACAGAGTACGCGCTACAGAGACAGCAGCAGCCACCGCAGATCTACATCTACATAGATACTCCAAACCACATTCAAGTGCCTGGCAGAGGGTTCATTAACCACTTTCATAACTTTCCTCTACCGTTACATTCTCTAATAGAGCGCGGGAAGAAAGAGCACCTAAGTCGTTCAGTTTTCGATCTGATTTCTCTTATTTTATTGGGATGGTCATGTCTCCCTAAGTAGGTGGGTGCTAGCAAAATATTTTCACATTCAGAAGTAAAAGTCGGTGATTGAAACTTCGCAAACAGATCACGCCGCAATGAATAACGTCTTTCTTTTAATGATTTCCACCCCAATTCGTGCAACATTTCCGTGACTCTTTCCCTCCCGTAACGTGATAGAACAAAACGAGCTGCCCTTCTCTGAACCTTCTCAATGTCTTCCGTCAATCCCACCTGGTGAGGGTCCCACAAGGGGCAACAGTACTCCAGGAGAGGACGCACAAATGTGATGTAGGCAGTCTCTTTGGTGGGGCTGGTGCATCTTCGAAGCGTTCTGCCAATGAAACTTAACCGTTGATTCGCCTACTCCACAATATTTTCTATGTGTTCTCTCCAGTCAAAGTTGTTCGTAATTGTAACTCCAAGGTATTTGGTAGAATTTAGGACCTTAAGTTTTGACTGATTTTTCGCGTAATTAAATTTCAGCAGATTTCTTTTAGTGGTCATGTATATTACTTCACACTTTTCTTTATTTAGTGTCAATTGCCAATTTTCGCACCCTGCAGAAATTGTCTAAATCGCTTTGCAGTTGCTTTTGATCCTCTGTTGACTTCACTAACCGATAAACGACAGCATCATCCGCGTACAGTCTAAGGGAGCTATTCAGATTGTCTCCTAATCATTTATAAACACGAGGAAAAGTCGGAGACCTATAACGCTTCCCTGTGGAACGCCAGATATCACTTCTGTTTTACTCGATGACTTACCGTCAATTACAACGAACTGTGTCCTTTCTGATAGGAAATCGTGAATCCAATCGCACAATTGGGAAGATATTCCAAATGCTGCAGGGCACGCAGCTGCCGGGTGCCGGACCCTGGCTGGCCCCACTGGAGGCTGTGGCGTCCTAGGGCAGGCTGTCTGCAGACAGTAGCAGCTGTGCACCGGGAATGGAGCCACCAGCCCATGGTGAACTGTTCCTGCAGCTGATGGCTGGCACGCCTGCGCTCCATTTGCACAGTCCCAGGTTACAGGGCTCTCCACGTTACGGGACATTACATTTTCCTGTGTGAGACATATGCCGTATTATTTAATACAGATAAAACTAGGTTCTGCTCCAAACTGGCTTAAAACAGAATTCTCATCTCCCAACTGATCAACAGTTCTAGGATCATTTCAACTAGCACATTGCTTATCTCATTGATCTTACACTACTACATCGGACCACTAAGTGGGTAAACATAGACTAAAATTTATCGAAATTACTAAACAGCAAACTCCCGCTTAGCTCGTTTTAATACTAACACGCCAATATGAAGTTGCCGTCTGAAACTCCTCCCAACTGAGATTTTAAATGCCTATTAACATAGTTACATCCACTTAATCTATATCTATAAATGTGAATATCTGTTCGGTGTACGTTTATCACGTCTGAACCACAAGACGCAGAGACTTAAATATTTGTACAGTTTCTAATTTATACCTGAGGAAGGTTTTAGACACGGTATTATAGCGATCTGATAGATATTTAGTAATTTGAAAAATATAACTTGAAATTATATTTACTCTTTGAAAATGTTTTTATTGGTTGCATTGTTGCTTGAGGGTTGATAATGATAAAAGGGTGTAGTATATTGGGATGGAAAGTTATTGGTGTATATAAAATTCTATGTGTGTGTGTGTGTGTGTGTGTGTGTGTGTGTGTGTGTGTGTGTGTGTGTGTGTGTGTGTGTGTGTGTGTGGAATGAATGTGAATATTTCGCTCTGCAGCGAAAACTACAGAACGCAAACGAATGGTCTGTGTGTAATTGTTGTCCGAAGTCTCCCGTTATTCAGCATAGCAGTTCCATGCTGATAGCTATAAGGGGGTGGAAGATATGGTGGTCAAAAGTCGTCAAACTATAAAAAAATTCGGACTGAAGGCCAGCGATGACGTTTGCGACAATATAGCAAGGTGATTACATACAGCGAAACGTTATGCCACAGACCATATCTTTGGTCTATGCGTGCTACGTCTTCAGCTCTTTCTCTGGAAGGGTAGACATACGAATAAGGAAATAAAAGAATAGAGCAGTAAAAAAGAAATTTCTTTTAATACATCTCTTTAAAAAATCGATTTGACGTTTCGCGCATTACATCAAGTGATCGATCTGTGATATTATTACAATCATTATTATCGAATTTTGTGATTGGATTCTTCGAAACGAGTGTATTTTTACGTGTGATTTGATCTCATAGCACACTACTGAAAGATAGCGTATCTATCATCAAACAACATGCGAGCGGAGCCGCGGGTTTAACGTAGTTCTTAATTACATTAGAAAATATTGCCTAGTGTGTGTGTGTGAACATTATTAGTCTATTTTAACGTACATATCCTCATGAACAGAACAGGTACTGAACAGAATTGGGGAGAAAAGATATTTCTGGCATATCTTGACTAAAAGAAGGGATAGATTGGTAGGACGCATTCTTAGACATCAAGGAATTATGAATTTAGCGTTGGAGGGAAGTGTGTGGGGTAAAAATCGCAGAGGGAGACCAAGAGACGCGTATAGTAAGCAGATTCAAATGGATGTGGGTTGTCGTTCTTATGAGGAGATGAAAAGGCTTGCTCAGGATAGAGTAGGGTGGAGAGCTGCATCAAACCAGTCTCTGGACTGAAGACCACAACAACACAACATCCTCATGAAATTAACAATCCGACCCAATTCAAATGTAATAGCAGTGTGCATAGCTACAACACTAAGAGAGAGCGCGATATTCACTATCACGGGTAAATCTAACTTTCTAACAGAAAGGGGTTAATTATGCTAAAAGTCTTCGGTCACTTACCAAGTAGCATAAAAATGACAGGTAGCGAACTGAAATTTAAAAAGAAATTAAGGGAATTTCTGAAAGACTCCTACACTTCAGATGAAATTTTAGATGAAACTTGAAGAAATTAAAAATAAAAATTATGTAAATGAAAATTAAAAACACTTAAAATATTGTCATAGACACCGTTTACTAAACTGACATGTTTCACATATTACGAAACGTCGCATATATGATCGATGGAACAAGTATTAATCTAATCTATGGTAGCTGTACAGTGCTATCAAGGCACAGGACACATTTAGCGTCGTTGGCAAAAAGCTTCACTTGGCGCAACAGACGTTAGTTTTGGTCGGTTTGAGCTTCCTGTTAAGTATATGCATACTTGCATCAAAGTACCACTGATGTATTTTGCTGTACACACACTCTGATGTGATCAAAAGCTCGATCTCGGTAATTACTCTTGGCATTTAATATCAGAACTCGAAATTCCGTTTAATTACAGCATCATAGAACTTGTCATTGTTTCAAGGTTAGAATATGTATTGCGAGCCACTTCGCTTTATTCACTTTCACAAGCATATCTTTCAACGGAACAGTAAACTTCTTTGTTTATTGCTACTAGTGCGGTTGTTATAGTAAGAGCACTGTTAAAAGAAGGTAGTTCCTTCTAAAAGACGTGACTACTGCTGAAACAAAGGTCAATCTGCATGCACAACTACTGTAGTTGGCTGATTTATTTTTACTATCAAGCTTTAGAAATTTGAATATTTACAATTTTTAGACACTTCACTTTAACCTCACAGCCTGTTGTCTGTGCAGTTGCGCATATAACTAATAGGCCTACTGGGTGACCATGTACGTATGTGTACGTTTAGAGATAATAGATGTTCACTGCACTAATTTGCTGTAGCGACGCTACAAGCAATTGAGACTAAACGGCCTTCTGCAGTGACTAGGTAAACGTTTAAAGGAATTTCCTGTGAAGATAAGTCTTACTTCAGGAGCTGTGCTTTCGGAGACACTCTCCAGGATTAACTCGATCGAGTACATCAAATATATCCAATTTATCGTTTAGTCAGAACGTAGGCTGTCGCGGTCATTGTTAAAATTGAAATTCTTCTGAGCTATTTGCCGCGTCATATTTCTCCAATGTTTCTGCTCCGTTACAGGAGCCTTCAAGTAATACCGACTTGTTTCCTGGGTGAAAGTATTAATTAGTGGCAACGCTCTCAGTACGTAGAGCTAAAACGGATGGAGTATAAGTAGTTTCATAGGAGAAAAGTGGGACAGAAAGCACCAGTAGACATTAAAAAGGAAGACGTAAAGCGTAATTGTAAGAGGTACTTCAGAATAATACAAAAGCTGACCAGATATAGTTAAAACCAAATTACCCATTTGGCAGGGCGGAAATTTTGATCTTGTATTAAGAAACTGGAATGAAAGAAAAGCTGAAAATCAAACTTCGTAGGATTGTCACAGTATTTCGCAGCTAAATCTACCTGTGAATGTTCAGTTGAGTCATGGTTAGTCATTTTGGCACTCTGTAGCAGGAAAATTTAATCTCAGCACTGGTTGCAGTTTCTCCTGATGCAATGATAGAATGGATGCTTCAAAACGGGTACTGCAGGAATAAATGCCACCCACATAATAGGGTATTTGACTGTTTCCTGGAAATCGTTTTTAAATTGTCAGTGATGTCATTATACTCTGAACATGCATTTTTACCTCGTTAATTTCAGTATTTAAAAAGCCGCGGCAGTGGCCAAGCGCATTGAGACGCTATGCTAAGATGCGCGAGAGCGTTACCCGTCGGGGGTTCGAATCCCCCCCCCTCTGACATGGATGTTTTCGTCGTCTTTAGTATAAGGTAGTTCATAAGTAGTAAGTTACGGGATGGATGACCCCGCAGTTGATTCCCTGAAGCTTAACATACATTTCAACAATCATTAAGCCCGCTAAAACGCTACATTTGAGTCACATAATGGCTGTGACGTCAGAAACCACGATTTTTCTGCTGCTCTCTAAGATACACAAATAGTGTAATATGGTTTGGACATCCACGTTCGCAGAATGACCACCAAATATTGCGTAGTTCCCCACTCTAGCGATACATCAATAAAGAAACCAGAAAATATTTTTGCAGGTTCCAAAAAACGAGAAGTGCAAAATGTGGTTGACAGACGCCCGAGGTGGTCCTAATGAAATCGCGGCTACTTAATGTTTGTTTGTGAGGATCATTTTGATGTAAGAACTTAATATTCCATTAGATGACTGTTAAATATTCTTTTACATCAAAGGTGAGTAGTATTACGTGCAGGTTAATGAGGTGTTTACATTTGCGAAGTAAAACTACGATGTGTAATAAACGCAGTTTCCTAATATATTTGAGGAAAGTACAACGTGAATATTGTTTTAGCCCTTACAAACTACAGCACTGATTATCTCCAGTAAGTGCACTTTAATCACAAGTAGATATTACTCAAACAACCCTTTCAATAAAGAGTAATCGTTTTATACATCCACAACGTCCTTCTGGTTACTTCTCTACAACATACTCTATCATAAAATACGAATATTGTAGATGACTTTAATGCGCCGATTCATTTACTCTTTAAACTATAACATACTAGTGTAAATACTGCGATTGTTGAAGCAAATCTGTATGTAATCTCACGTTGTGAAGTTCGTTTCGCGAAATAACTCAATATCAAATTTAAATACAAGAAACGTTAGTTTTTAATCAAGAACCACCAGATAAGACAGCAAATAATTGTAGCGTACTGTAACTTGTTACTGAAAGTTGCAGAAAGCTTACACAATCGCAAACATTCACTCGCAAAACCAATAAACCAGAAAATCGCTTTCGTTTCGGCACTATACTTATTCCATCGTGTCCTGCTCGCATTGTTTACTTGAAAGACACATGCCTTTGGCTACGCAAAATGTGCGCTGTCAACATAAGAGCGATGTGAAAACGCCGCCGACGCTTCCACTGTTTCTGTTCTGGACTTCACAGATTGTTTAATAACACAAGGCATTTTGCTGTATTTACAGGTTTTGATGTTACACCTTGCTACCAGTATTGAAGTAGTTAAAAACGAAATTACTCACCTGTGTGCTTCACTGGGTTATATTTTACCAACTACACCGGCGGTCTCCTATGATAATGTTGGCAACAGATGCTGAATAGCGAGAATCATGTGGCGTCGTCATTAGCAAATCGCGTAACAACGGAAATCTGCCATGAAACCCTTTGATTTTGGAGGCCAATTAGTTTTGAGTGGAGAAGGGTGCATCCAGGAAACTGTCAGTGCAGGAACAGCATTATTTACTTCATGGTCTGTACGATACAGTAATACAATGTGGCGCCAACATCTTGGCAAATATTTTCTATCGCGTTGTTGTTGCCAACATAATCACTCGAGGTAGCCTGAAAAGAAAGTAAAAATTTACCGTTTACTGCATAATTTAATGACAGCAGTCTTCTGACAAAAACAAGGACACTTTCTTCGAATGGCATAAGATATCTGTAGCAATAATTAGGATCAGAATGTAGGTATGCGTTACTTAAATTGCAGCTATCACGTTTCTGGCTCGTAAAAATTGGTATTGGTTATGAAAATAATACAAATGCATAGACTTCACGGAGGCTTCCGCTGTCAGCCTTTGCATGATTCTGTTCCAGTGTGGCATGAAAGCTGTAAACGCGTTTACATCACGAAGAAACAACTTTTCGACGGGAAATTAAGGAAACTGTATCAGCGATACAGCTGTCATCCAGTTCCCGCGTGCTAGTAATGTGACGTCACCAGTCATATCACGTAAGCAAGGTAGTTCGGAGCCGGCGCGATCGCTAGCTCAGTGGCTGCCCGCTATGACGCAGTGGGCAGTGCCCCAGCGGCCGGCCAATCGGCTAGCGATCGCGCCGGCTCCGAACTGCCTTGCTCACGTGGCATAACGACTGCGCTGAGGCCTGTCTTTCTCGTAGGCGTCGTATTTCAGGCAATAGCAGCGTCTTCGATCACGTGATCTAATCGTGAAAAATTATCGATTTTAAGCTTTAATAATGTAAAAGTAACAGATCTTTTCGTAAGAAAGAGTGAAAATGTTGTTTGAATGTTATAATCACGGAATAACGATTCTAACCATGTTTTTAACTCATGAAATACCCTATTCAATGAGAACTATCTACATAGACACTCTGCAAATCACATTTAAGTGCCTGGCAGAGGGTTCATTAACCACTTCCATAACTTTTCTCTACCGTTCCATTCTCTAATAGCTCGCGGGAAGAAAGAACACCTAAATCGTTCAGTTTTCGATCTGATTCCTCTTATTTTATTGGGATGGTCATGTCTCCCTAAGTAGGTAAGTGCTAGCAAAATATTTTCACATTCATAAGCAAAAGTCGGTGATTGCGAAGTTTCAAACAGATCACTCCGCAATGAATAACGTCTTTCTTTTAATGATTTCCACCCCAATTCGTGCAACATTTCCGTGACGCTCCCCCCCCCCCCCCCCGCAACGTGATATAACAAAACGAGCTGCCCTTCTCTGAACCTTCTCAATATCTTCCGTCAGTCCCACCTGGTGAGGGGCAACAGTACTCCAGGAGAGGACGCACAAGTGTGATGTAGGCAGTCTCTTTGGTGGAGCTGGTGCATCTTCGAAGCGTTCTGCCGATGAAACATAACCTATGGTTCGCCTTCCTCACAATATTTTGTGTGTTCTCTCCAGTCAAAGTTGTTCGTAATTGTAACTCCTAGGTATTTGGTAGAATTTACGACCTTAACGTTTGACTGATTTATCGCGTAATTGAAATTCAGTGGATTTCTTTTAGTGGTCATGTGTATTACTTCACACTTTTCTTTATTTAGTGTCAATTGCCAATTTTCGCACCATGCAGAAATTTTGTCTAAATAGGTTTGCAGTTGCTTTTGATCCTCTGTTGACTTTACTAACAGATAAACGACAGCATCAGCCACGAACAGTCTAAGGGAGCTATTCAGAGTGTCTCCTAAATCGTTTTGCGGGCAGATTCAATAGTTGATTAGATCTAATAAGTCTGCAGTTATAGACCAGCTTCCTGAGCCATTATTCTTGTCAACGAATTGTCGTGATTAGTCACAAATTCCATAGTGATGTTAAAATCCCTTATTTCAACTTCTTTACTACTTGTCTTCTGCTTCATTGAAATGTTTGATTTTCGACATCGTTATTCCAGCAATTCCTTACTTTTGAATTCGCCTAGCCTTTCTCGTGTGATAAAATTGCTGGAGTCCGTAAAGAGACTAGGAAAAGATTCTGCCCAGGTACGTGCCTTGCGGCCCGCACTCCACTCGATACTGGCCACCAGTTGGCCGCAGTCTCGGTCTGAGCTGACTGCCGTGGTCTGCCCGACGCGGACTGTGCCCTGACCTTAGCCAGAGATGGACCATTCTGTCCTCTCTTAACTTGCCTGCCAGCTGCAACTCACTGAACCTGCGCCCTTAATCAGTACCTCATCCACGTTCATTCAGACACTTCGTATGCAGTTCACCACCTGGACCGTCTGGTCAAGTAACTAGTGGCCCTTCCACACTTGCCGAGGCGAGTGTGGTGCACCGCCAGCCTCGGAGCGCCTGCAGCAGCTGGAGCTGGGAGGCGCCCCTGTCCCCACGGCAGCTGCTGGGCCTCTGGACACCGGCTGGCTGGACCAGGGCCGTCGACGGCGGGGCGCCCTGGCGGTGTGCCGGCCACCGGCAGAGCCCCTCGCTGGCGGCCCTGTTCTCAGCACCGGGAGTCCTCTGGCACCCAGCGGCGCCTCGCCCTTCCCCACTGGCACTTCGTCTCCGCCTAGCAGCTCTCACACCTGCTGCTGCTACTGCTGCCTGGCAGCCAACGTACCGTCCTCTCGGACCAGCGCGACCCTCTCACAGCTGTCGCCAACAACTGTTCCCACCTCTAGCAACATGGCTAGCAACGACAATCGCAACCCACCATTTGAATATTCTGGTTCTCCAGTTGAACTGTGAGCACTTTTACCCATCCCCTGATCCCTGCCATGCAATCCCATGATACTCTCAACCTTGTTTACCCTCCCTCCAGCACAATTAGTTTCCCTACGGCTTCAGTTCTTACCCACGAGGCACTGCCTTCTTTGGTCCCCTGATCATCTAAAAGGCGCGCAGGAAACTTCGCTGCTTGGAGCACTTCTTCCTCTATACCCACATGTCGCCTCTATTGCAATGCCCTTCTACAGCGCAGCGAATAATTAGCGATAACCGTCTCCTTAACACTGCCATAGTTAGGATGTAGGTACAGAATAACGTGCTCAGCTAAAAAAAATTCGGCGCATTTCGTCATTGCATGAAGCGAAAGTAATGAGCTAAGTCTTACACACCATTCAGTTTCTTAGCGTGAACGTAACGTATGTTTCCCATCAAGCTAACATTAAACACTTCAGCAAATTTCAACGTATATACGTCCACAAGACTCTAGACACACACAATTCGTCCATTAGAAGTGGTCTGTGCAGCAACGGAAAGTACTAATTTCGTTACTACAAAGATATGACGATATGAAGTAAATTAGAAAGTAACTGATTAAACGTGGAAACTAAAATAGCGAATAAGCATGGAGGCCGGCCGCGGTGGCCGAGTGGACTGCGGAGCGCAAGTCACGGTTTGCACGGCCGCTGTGGTCGGGGGTTCGAATCTCACCTCGGGGCATGGATATTTGTGCCGTCCTTAGTATTAGCTAGTTCATTAGTAGTTGGTAAGTTTAGGGACTGATGACCCCGTAATTAAGACCCATAAGCTCTACAAACATTAGAACATTTAATAAGCATGAGGAAATTGAGACTGGCACCAATAGATTAAGAAGCTTGGATAGAAATATTAAAGCCCAAGCTAACTGTAAGGAATGAAGAAAAGTGAGAAAGTTTAAGGAAATAAAATAAAAAACAAAAAACTGAAGTGGAAAAAATATCAGGGACCACTTCAGAGATGAGATACGGAAGATAAGACTTTCTTGCGCACACACTAGGTTATTCATAAGAAATGACACCAGTGCTTCCTTTAATAATATGCAGCAAATATCGATTAAATTTCTTTAGTCTATGGTTTTAATCAACTTTTGGACATTTTTTGACACTCTTAAATGATAGGTGCAGATTGTTTCCCATTTTTCGACATTTCAACCACACAGATCTGATACTGTATCTTCGTTCAGCTTACCTTCAGCTTCACCACTAACTTCATAGGATGGTTGATATTCAATGAACGGCATCCCAAGCCTTAGCAAAATTTGTACGAGCGATACACGGTTCGCTTACAGCTTCATTGGAAGTGAGCATCGACAAAAATGTTATTTTTCAGGGAATTTTATTTAGTTAAATTACACGCGTCAGAAATAAATGGCATCAGAACCTTTCGAAAGGAAGAAAGCAAGCATCTTACCGACAATTATGCCGCAATAAGGTATTTTCCTGTGTTAAAAATATGGTTCGAATTATTCTGATTTATTGTAACATTCAGAAAGCATTTTCGCTCATTATTCTTACAAAAGATTTGTTACTTTAAAGCTCAAATCATTAAATTTTACGAGTAGATCACGTGAAACGCTCTCATTGGCTGAGGCCACTAGAACGCGACTAGACGGAACTGTATGGTTAATTTTTTCTCAGCGTAAAGTTTAGTTTTTCGTGAGGCAAACGCGTTTACAGCTTAGATGGCACAATTGATACTTCATAGTGGGCTAAAACAATATTCATGGTGTATTTACTACTTTACGTCTTTTGCAGTAAAACAGAATGGTACTTAAGTGACCTAATGTAATATTAGTTTCACTTATTTCAAAATGATACAGAAGTATAAGTGGTCGCTATTTCATTTGGACCTCTTAGAGCCGCGGTGGAGTAGCCGACCGGTCTAAAGCGTCACGCTGCGGAGCGCGCGGTTGCTCGCCGTGGAGGTTAGACCTCCCTGGGACATGGGTGTGTTTGTCCTTAGGTTAGTTTACCTAGGTTTAAGTAGTTTGTAAGCTACGGACTGATGACCACGCAGTTTGGTCCGATAGATTTACAAACATTTGAACATTTTTGAACCTCTTAAAGCGAGTGTCAACCAAGTTTTGCGCATCTTTTCGTTTCTTGTCTTTATAGATGCATTTCTACAGTGCGGAACTACGCAATATTTGTGGGTCATTTTGCGAACGTGAATGCCCGAACAATATAACACTCTGCGTTTCTAAAGAGCAGCAGCAGCAGCAGCATCAGCATCGTAGTTAGGTCACGGGCAACACGTGACGTTTTAGCGGGCTTTCAAATAATTTGAATTTAGTTTTTTTAAGCCCTGAAATTGAGGTAAAAAGCATGTTCGGAGCATAGTATGAAATGATTAACAATTTAAAAAGATTACCAGTAAACAGTCTTATACCCTATTACAAAACTTTGCAATCGTAACCTGTTATATTGCCTGACCATGTTCTACAGATTTTGAGTTGGTGTTAAACTAGACATAACATTATGAAAGTAGCTCACAGTGCGACGGCAGTGAAGTTTTAAATGGCTCGATCTAGATATTTCAAGCTTTCCGTATAGGTCAGAATTAGATGACAGTGCGATTTTTAGTAGGGCCTACATTCGTTCTCCGGTGTGTAGTGGAGGGTATTTCGCGCACCATCATCCATCTCCTTGTTCAACAATGTTTTGTCTGGTACGTCAGTCACTTAGAAGTCTAAAATATTTTACACTTTTTTTTCTTCGGGAGATAAGGGGGGGGGGGGGGAGGGAGACAATGTATTTAGTTCATAAAATGAAACATCTTGTGATCTCGATGTCTGAAACTATGGGAAAATTCAACACACAAACAGAATACATAAAATTTAAAAAGAAATTGCACTTTATGAATCTGACAAGAAATTATAAAATTTTCATCTCCAGTTGGCTAACCCAGTTCATAGTTCCGAAAACTGATAAATAATTTATACTAAATAAAATACTTGCAACATTAACGGATAAGTTGGGATATAAAGTAGGTTTTTCATAAATTGTTAACCTTATTATTAAACTTCATGCTCCCTGCATGCTATAATTACGTCCGTTACAAATGTTAGTGCCATGGCCATTCGACTGTCAAAAACGTGTATATAGGTACGTTACGAATGTCTGTGAGGGGGGGGTTGACATAAACCTTTCACTATTTTACGTTTAAACACTGCGGTGGACAAACAATTATTCAGTCACGCTTGAGAGTAACTGCTACAGCTACGTGATTGAAGCGATGGGCTTGACATGTATTACTTGTTAACTTCGAAAGTGCCGACGCTAGAACACTGAATTAATCTGTTTTCGGCCAGATGGGATCGAGAGCGTCAAACACCACACATCAGTACACGATAGACGCATGTGGCTTGAAATTGGCAAGTTATTGCCATAGTGAAACTGCGTGTTGCTACCGTCTGCTGAAATTGAGACATCTCCCAAATATACGTAATTAAAGGGAACGTTCAGACGGGAAATACTAATAAATATCCAGTTAGCCCTATCTAGAGAGCAATCAATGGAAAAATAACAGCATATTGCGTAAGTTTCTAAATCTTCGAAATAGAAAGGTCTAAGTTTTTCAAGTGAAATTACTCTTTTCGGCAGTAAAGTAGCATTAACGTCTGCTTTCTCTTTAGAGAGTCTAGACACAAGTGCAAAATTCCTGATGCCACGGTGGAATGACAGTGCTCCAAGGCGTCTTGCTGCGGAGCGCGCCGTCGGAAGTTCCCGTCTTCCCTCGGGCATGCGTGTTTAGTAGTTTAAAGGTAGTTCAAGTAGTTTGTAAAACCGTAGACTGGTAACAAAAGTCCCATAGACTTCCAAACATTTCAACATTTTTGTAATTTTTTCCTCTTTCTTTGATTACTAATACACGACGTTTCACCAGCATATAATACATAGTTACCATTAAATAGGATCTCCTTTCACAAGAAACTGGTCTGACTTGGGGGTTATAGATCCATAAAATTTTGCGTTGACATATAGTAGAGAAGATAAATCCACATGTTTCAGTATTTTGATACTCGGTACCTTTTGAAAAAAGTAAAAATTCTTGAAAAAATAGCTTTTTCAATGCTACACTGGAAATTGAAAAACGGTCTAAATTTCAGCAGGACAACTGATGGACCAAGGCATGAATTTTAATAGCATCTGCACATCCTCTGCTCTCGTGTAATGTGACATTGTTTTGAAGCCTCGCGAGAAAATTCTTGTCCTGCAAAACAAACGTAACGCGGTTGTCGAAAGTGCATTTTGGCAGGGCGGTATCACTTCAGCAGTGCAGGTCGGTTGAGCAGCATAGCGACAAAAGTGCCGTCGTAGCTGTGAGAACGCTAACGTATAGGCGGCCAGTGATTGGAATTACCCAATGTACTTAACAAGTTCCTATTTTTGTTTCTGCACTGCATATCAACAATATGAAGATGGGTTTGAATACCAAAGTGCTTTCTTAGGGAGAACCTGTCTGGAGGTGATATGCGGTTGCCTTTCTCCGACCGTCGAACAGACTTGACCAGCCAGTTATGAGGACCTACTAGCCCAGTCAACGAAGAGCGAAAAATGGCGATTAAGGAAAAAAAAAAAATTGTGTACTCGCAAATATTTGTACAGTGGTAGCGGGGAATGTCATGAACACAGTAAAAATCATGACCTGTAGAGTGAGTATTGGGATGAGGGCGCATTTAAAGGTCACTTTTTCATGTTTTTCTTAAATAACTCAAACACCATGGCTTCTGGTGAAAATATTTCACAGTACTAAAGTACGTTAAATTTCCCACAGAAAAGGTCCTATTCATTTTTCTCTAGGTCCAATAGTTTTCTCATTACCTTGGTGAAAAAAGGGCAATTTATAAACAATATTTTAATAGTATGAAATTGTTTACTGTTAAATGAAGTGGATTAAGACCAAATATTAAAAGCCTATACCTCATTTAAGTACAGTGGAACAGTACTGAGGTAATAAATTTTGTGCTGAGGATGTCCCAGATGGCAGCAGGAGAGGGCGGGTTTTGGGGGTAGGAGATTAGGGAAAGCATGACGCTGCAATGATGTCAAGCACATCCCTTACTTGTGCTTCTGCAAAGCGAAAAGCTACCCCATTAGGTCACAGGCAACTACAGGGTTTTTCAGAAAGTTATACTGACCCTTCCACACGCAGTATGCTGACAAACCTGGAGTGTTGATATTTCACAAAATGCGTTGTACGAAGAGTTGTGAGAAGTGTTTATTTTCCACAAATACGTTAACACCAAATGGAAAACAGGTATTAGTTACCAGTTGAACTACAGTACATCTCTGCACATTGCCTTGCGTGTGTAGGTGGGAAATTTATTGTTAAGCATACTGTACGATTTAAGCTTCTGTACCTCTTCAGATGTGCGCCTCGGTTGCACAGTGGTAGTGCCAGACTACAAAGGTCGCGAGTTCGATACCCGCCAGGTCCTACGATTTTTGTCACTTTCCACTTCTTTCACCTCTACCAGTATTGCTTATGTGAAAAATACCGAGTAGCACCGTGGTTCGGAACCCATGTTAAACTGTAGATCCCTCTATAACTGGCTGGGTAAGTCCGTTCGAAGGTCGGAGGAAGGCAACGGCATACCACATCCAAACAGGACCATGCCTAGTAAAGCACTGTGGTGTTTAGACAAATCTTCGGATTTTTGACTGCTTTACCTTTTTTACCTCTTCAGATAATGGGAGAGATAAGGCTGAGGAAATGCATTTAATGCCCCCATACTATGAAAAGTATTCTAGCCGTCTATAGTGGAGACATTGAAATTGACGTTGTCGAATATATACTGAGAGAATGTTCCACTTGGAACAGGCTTTACACTGTGCCAGACAGCTGATAGCTCTAGCTGTTGTGCTTCATAATGTTGTACTGCATCCTAAACCAGCAAGTAGTTTGATCAGTTTTAGATACAAACTTCCTGTGAATGAAGAGTGCGACAGCATGTAATATATGTAATATGAATTATCAGTAGCGAATGCCAGCAATGAGGGCATGGGATATAGATGCCAGCTTGTTTGGAATTTCCTGCTTTGCCCTTTTTCACCAATATGCAGTCCTTTGACTTGGAGTGAACGGGGTATTACTTCCTCAGCTTCACAACAGAATTTGTCGCAAGGTGGAAAAACATATACGCCTTTGACTGAACATCGAAACTTACAGTAACAGCTGCCTTTACAATTCTTTCTCGTTCTGCTTGATCATCTTTGCACTTTGAAAACTACCAAGCGTCATTTAAATTTTTTCACGTCAACTACGAAAGCACACAGGCTTTCCTGGTGTGGATTGTACTAAAAACAATAGTGCCCACATGCTTTTGTCCCTCCTTAACTGTCTTTATATGAGGCAATGTTCCAGAAACTTGGTCCAAGCTGAAGTGGCAGTCAAAATTCCCCTGTATGTTATTGACGCATTGATTTCATCTTCAGGGCGGCCACTCAGTCTAGATTTAGGCACTAAGCCCACAAAGAATTCCTTGTAATAACTTTTATCTGAAGCTTGTAGATCACTAACAAATCATACAGCTTTGGATGGTGTCTCCCCATTCATCCTTTTCTTATGTATGAACTAAAATAGTTTTATAACTGAAGGATCGAACACTGTAAACCTTTCACCGGTGTTTCTGGGTAATTCCTTCTGTTTATCAACAAATTCATCAGTTGCTTATGCACAAAACGGGCAGTTTTAAAATTCAATTTCGCTTCAGCTGAACCCAATCGTTTGACTCCAGCCGACTTTGAAGGCTGTTCCTCTGAAAGAGATTCTCTTAAAAATCTTGAGTAACCTCTGGTGTACTCTTTCCTGCAAATGCAAGAACACCATCACTTTTGGTCCTGGAACCTTCAGCTATTCCATCTTTCCACGAGTAACTGGCATTCAGCAAACCACTTATTCCTTTCCCACCAACATTACATAGGTCACACACTTAACAGCCATTGTTTATAGGAACACATTTCATGTACATACACTAAAAATGATTGAAAATAAGGAATAACTTAATAAAACGAATTCCAAATGACAGTCTCTTCTGCAATATTTATCTGTAACGCGTTTCATGCTCTTAGCACACCATCATGTAAACTTCAATAAGTGACGAATTATTACATGAAACGTTTGATTAAATTTAAAAAGACACAGAATCCACAAGACTGGCAATCTTTTACTGAAACTTGCAACCTAGCGCGGACTTTAATGCGAGAAGCCTATAGTAGTTACCACAACGAAATCCTGTCTCGTAATATTGCAGAAAATACAAAGAAATTCTGGTCATGTGTGAAGTACACTAGCGGCAAAACACAAACAATATCTTCACTACGCGATAGCAATGGTAATACTACCGATGACAGTACTGCTAAGGCAGAATTACTAAACACAGCTTTCCGAAATTCTTTCACCAAAGAAGACGAAGTGAACACTCCAGTATTGAATCCAAGAACAGCTGCCAGCATGCGAAACTTAGAAGTAGATGTTCCTGCAGTAGTAAAACAACTTAAGTCACTAAACAAAAATAAATCTTCCGGGCCATATTGTATACCAACTAGATTCCTCAAAGTATGCTGATGCAATAGCTCCGTACTTAGCTATAATTTACAACCGATCACTCAGTGAAAGATCCGTACCCAAAGACTGGAAAGTTGCCCAAGTTACTCCAATATTCAAGAAAGGCAATAGGAGTGATCCCCAGAATTACAGGCCTATCTCATTGACGTAGATTTGCAATAGGATTTTGGAACATATACTTTGTTCGAATATTATGAACTACCTCGAAGAGAACGACCTATTAACCAGTAGTAAACACGGATTTAGAAAGTATCACTCTTGCGAAACACAGCTTGCCCTTTATTCACATGAAGTGTTACGTGCCATCGACAAGGATTTCAAATAGATTCCATATTTCTGGATTTCCGGAAGGCTTTTGACAATGTACCCCACAAGCGGCTTATGAAATTTCGTGCTTATGGAATGTCTCCCCAATTGTGCGGTTGGATTCAAGATTTCCTATCAGAAAGAGCACAGTTCGTTGTAATTGACGGTAAGTCATCGAGTAAAACAGAAGTGATATCTGGCGTTCCACAGGGAAGCGTTATAGGTCCCCTACTCTTCCTCGTGTTTATAAACGATTTAGGAGATAATCTGAATAGCTCCCTTAGACTCTTAGCGGATGATGCTGTCGTTTATCGGTTAGTGAAGTCAATTGATAATCAAAAGCAACTGCAAAGCGATTTAGGCAATTTCTGCATGGTGTGAAAATTGGCAATTGACACTAAATACAGAAAAGTGTGAAGTAATACACATGACCACTAAAAGAAATCCGCTGAACTTCAATTACGCGATAAGTCAGTCAAACCTTAAGGTCGTAAATTCTACCAAATACCTAGGAGTTACAATTACGAACAATTTTTTACTGGGGAGAACACATAGAAAACATTGTGGGGAAGGCGAACCAAAGGTTTTCATTGGCAGAACGCTTCGAAGATGCCCCAGCTCCACCAAAGAGACTGCCTACATCACACTTGTGCGTCCTCTCCTGGAGTACTGTTGCCCCTTGTGGGACCCTCACCAGTTGGGACTGACGGAAAACATTGAGAAGGTTCACAGAAGGGCAGCTAGTTTCATCACGTTACGGGGAGAAAAGCGTCACGGAAATGTTGCAAGAATTGGGGTGGAAACCATTAAAAGAATTTACTTTGCGGCGTGATGTTTGCGAAGTTTAATCACCGACTTTTAGTTCTGAATGTGAAAATATTTTTCTAGCACCCACCTACTTAAGGAGACATGACCATCCCAATAACATAAATCAGATCGAAAACGGAACGATTTAGGTGCTCTTTCTTCCCGCGCGCTATTAGAGAATGGAACGGTAGAGAAAAGTTATGAAAGTGGTTAATGAACCCTCTGCCAGGCACTTGAATGTGGTTTGGAGTATCTATGTCGATGTAGATGCAGAATGTATATAAGCCATTAAATGGCAGCATAAATAATAAGACATGTTGCAAACATACCTTACAAAGAGCGTGAACCACTAAATTCACTCAACAGTAAAGTTGTTTTCATTCCTCATATGAGAGCTGGACAGAAATGCTGTAAGTTGACGAGCGAGCAGTTCTAATGGTGGGGGAAGGCGCCTTCCCCAGAAATAAGCTGCAAAAACGTACAGTATGCCCAACAAGAAATTTCCCGCCTACACACGCAGGTCGATGTGTAGATGTACTGCGTAGTTGAACTAGCAACTAATACCTGTATTCTATTTAGTGTTAATGTATTTGTGGAAAATCAACACTAACAACTGTCATCGTACAACGCATTTTGTGGAACATCAACACACTCCGGTGTCTCAGCATACTGCAATACCAGTTATTTAGGTGTGTTCTGGAAGGGTCGGTATAACTCGCTGAAACACCCTGTAGTTGTTGCCTGTGACCTAATGGGGTACATGGAGTGGGGACTTACTACCTCACTTTTCGTTTTGCAGAAGCACTAGTAAGGGAAGTGCTTGACATTGCAGCGTCATGCTTTCCCTCATCTCCTATCCCTGCATCCCACCCCCAAAACCCGCCCTCTCCTGCTGCCACCTGGCACATCCTCAGCACAAAATTTATCCCTCAGTACTGTTCCAATGTACTTAACTGAGGTATAGGCTTTTAATATTTGCTGTTAATCCACTTCATTTAACAATAAACATTAATTTCATACTATTAAGATTGTTTTCATAATCTATTTTTCACCCCTTCTAATGAGAAAACAATTGGTCCTAGGAAAACAAATGAATAGAACTTCTGTAAAAAAAATTAACATACTTTGAGTACTGGGAAATACTTTCACTAGAGGCCATGGTTTGTTACTTGAGAAAAACATAAAATAGTGACCTTCAAATGCGCCCCCACTCCAACGCTCAGACCCTATAGGTCAGGATTATTAGTATGTTCTTCATGACACTCCCCACTACCACTGCACAAAAATTTTCGACTACACGAATTTTTACCCCTAATTTTCCTCTGGCTGGGATATACAGCTTAGCGTGGAATCCGAACCACGGAGCTACTTAATATTTTACATGTCTAATTATTACTTAAATATTAGAAACAATTCCCAATACTTTAGTTCAAAATAAGGCAAGAAAAGGTATTTCAAATATGAGAATATATATAAAAATAGAGATGTTTGTGCCTATATTTTACTATGCAGCCATAGTTAAACATCGCAAACTAATAGTGTTTGTATGTGGTAGTGCACAATGGGAGACATACCTACTACAGTGGTAGAGGGTTAATAACGATAAGGGGTGGAAGATACGGGAGTTGAGTTATCGACTTACATAATAGTCTAGGTGTTCGTGTCAATACTTTCCTGTTCACACCATAGCTGTTAGCTGTTAATAGCTGTAACAGGATGGAAGACGTAGTGATTGGAAGTCGTAAGCTTATACAAAATTCGGACGTAAGACCAGCGATAACGTCTGACACTATAATAGCAAACAGGCTATGTACAGCGAAGCGTGATGCACATTCTTCAGTTTTTTTTGCAAGAAGCGTACGAATAAAGAAAAATAAGTGCATTTGTAGTTGGAAAAGTAAAACTACCAAGAAAGATGCCAAAGCGTAAGAAAGAAATTTCGCGTTCTCGTTCCGTTTCTAAAAGACTGCTGCGCTGAAAAGTGAATCTACAGACGATAGAAACTAAACTTGCAGACGCTGTATATCTTACACTGTAGGCAGCAGAAGCGATTTTTAGATATTCCCATCCCTAAGTTACTGAAATAGGTGCTGAACGGTTTTTGAAAATACGTTAAGGAAATTTTGAAGCAAGTAATAAACTTCGGATTTATATTTTGATTAGGATTTGAAAAACGCGTTTCGGTATTTTTGGAAATTCAATCATTAAGCGTGAAATAAGGGGAAATCTTTTAAGGTTGCTACTGGTATTATTTTGATGCTAGAAATGAGGAAATTTGGATCTGAAACAATGGTTAGAATTGTTTCGGGACATTTTGAATTCTGGCATTAATGGTGCAATGGAGGGTTGCAAGTTGTATGAAAAAACTTGTTTAGGAAAGCATTTTTAAAGCTAAAAAGATGAAAATTTATATTTAGAAGTAGAAACACCAATGCAAACCATCGTCTGCACGTGTGAAGTAGCGGGAATTAAGCTAGTACAAAGACTAACAAATCTAACATCGACATGGAGGTTCGAACCTGAAGCCGCGGGTTGACAATTGAAGCCGTTGGCTGCTCGCTCATGTTTGAGAGTGCCAAAACTGGCTGCTGCCTGAAGCGAAACTACGTTACTTCAGCGTCATTAACTTCAGACCCCCATATACAATACACTGGTAAAGGGACTCAGCTTGTAAACGTATTCAGATGTATAGAATTGAAAACGTGATTTTCTGACATCAACTTTGACCTTGATTTTTCAAAAACTACTGTGTGTATCAAAAAGCCGCAACATCTTCCTTTATACTGAATATAAAATGAAAAATAGCTGACAGATTACCCTCCCCGAATAATTCAGTCCAAGAACAGGCAAAGCTCATCAGCACGATTGTTGAAATCTACAGCGGTCTGTGCAGCTTCAGTCAAACAACACTTCACATGCAGTCTGTAGAGATTCATTGCACTTCAATTCACGTATCGTATTTTTGAAAAAACTGAGCACGTAGAAATGGTTTAAGTATAAGTTTTACAACAACGAACCTTTTCTCACATGCTTCATTGGATGAGTCAATAGGCTGACGGTTAAAGAACGCAACGGGTGCGCCTTAGTCCCAATGCAGTTATTTTTAAACATCTTACCGATAAGCTTATAAATATTAATTCGATAAAAACTGCAGTTGTAGGCTTTCATAAGGTTTTCGATTCTTTTGTAAAATAACCTTACGCCAGACGTGTTGATAGTAATAATGAAAATGGATGTATTTTGTTTCTAATTACTTCGACCGCCATGTGGCGTCTTTGAGTTTCCACCTAAGAGAAACGTATCAGCTGATTAGCCTACTTCATAGGTGTACTTCAAAATGACTGTGAATGTTCGCGAGCGCATAATTGCTCTTTGAAAGCGGTGTTAGTGCATCTGAGGCAGGACGTCGTGATGTTGATGCTTCCACAGCAAGATCAAACGATTCAGAGGTAATTGCGAGGTAACTAGACATCCAATACCTGGAAGACGGCAAGTCTCCCTCAACGTCAGGGAACTACGGAGAGCTTCGCGGTACCTGGGCTCGTCGAAAACTGCTCTCAGACGATTAAGACTATACAATCAGGTCCCGTCGTGCTTTCATTAAAGAACCAGTATCTGACGATAGCCGTGGAAAGACTGGCAATCGAGTTGCTGGGAAAATATCGATTGGAGGAAAGTCATTTTCACCGATGACGGCACAATTGAGCCCACAAACAGTGGTCCTGGTATTGTTTACGGCACACAACCAGCTTTGTGGCTACACGCGCGAGAAGCAGGATCGTGTCAAGCGTTGGGGCTGGGTGTGGTGTGGGTGCAGGAACATTAGAGAGTCCAGAACAAGATCAGTTCAACATGCTGACATTTCCTTGAATATGTAATAATTCCTGAAGCTCGACTTTGGTACCCAGAAGAACGTGTCGTTCACAACATAATCATCCATCGCACACCAGCATTAGGATTCAGAGTTGGTTCCAAAGAGTATTACTCTGGAGGTCATGGTAGACCCTAAGTCAACTGATATGAACTCAATAGCGAACGTTTAAGATAAATTCAAGAAGACTGCGCGATAATTCGCCAGACCCTCAAAGAATTGTGACTGCTTCTGTCATTTTGTGTATTCTTCATGGGAGAGAACTGGCATGCGGAGGCCTTTCTCCGCAGACTTGAATATGATTCTATGCCTCGGAGGATCTGGACTGTTCTTTGTCGATGGCATGTGATCAAAATACTGAAGATACACGTAGCCCACATTTTTATTTTAATGGGAGGTCATACCAATTTCAACCTCCAAGGAAACTTTTGTTTTTATGAAGTGTCAGATAACACCCTCAAAGGGTGTTTATTTTGTTGTTACAGAAGGTGAAATATTACCTTCCAAGTAAGACAAGAGTTTTGGGTATCAAATTAACAAGTTGTATTTAGTTACACTAGAGAGAATACTGAAAGTAAAACTTGCTTACGTTTCTTTTTTATTAAATTATGTAAGAAACATTTTCACCTCAAAAAGCAAGCTTTGGTGGCATCCTATGAATAAGCTACCTGTCCTTTCTTGTTAGTGTAAGGGTCATGGTTCTACTACAGTTGAAACAAGAATATTGAACTGGGAACTGATAATGGAAGGCACAGCCACTCAATCGTGTAAGCGGGCGTGAGGACTTCAGAAAATTAAGCTTTCTGCTAATACCTTTATCTTGGCTTAATATTATAGATTCACCATGTGGCAGTCGAAGTAATTACAAATACATGCAATATTTTTACTGTGGCTGACATTTCTCTTGTTTAAAATTAGGCTATTACAAAATGGAATGTGTTTGAGTGTGGAATTTAGAAACGCCTTTAATTGCACAGGTAGCTGCGAATTAATGTTAAAAATACTGCCTGCAGACGTCTAAAAGACTTCAGAGGTGCTTTCGCTCGCGCCCTTGTGTTCGTAACTCGTTAGTCTACACACTCAGCCAAGGAGACACAGGTAACAAGCGGTTCGTGGCAGTAAATCTACCCACATGGAGCTCTGAACCTCAACCACTTCTATTGCTTCCATTTGACCATGTAAACGCAAAGCTGACGCTCCAGAGACCCCTAGAGCTGGCAACACTCGCACTTCGGAACTCGGGGCATCCGCAATTCTGTACTTCAAATAGGTTTCAGAAATTACAGCAAACAGTCGCGTTTTCTTTCTTAATGAAGATTTATTTAAACCATTACCGGTGGCATATATTTGAATTTGCCACCTAAAAGAACACGTGACGCATGTAAACAGATGTTAATCACAAAATAAATAGTCCTAATAACGTAACTATCATTCTGAAATAATATTGTATACATATGTTAACTTTGTAATACAACTTTTGATCTTATTTAATCTAAATTGGCATATTTATATTCTATAATAAGATAAGCTTTTGTCAGTCTTTGGTTTCACATAGTTCTTATCTTGTGGTATAAACATACTCTTTGGTTTGTTTACAAGCTGAAAGTTGTGGTAGTGGCTGAAAAGTCGTAATGTGTGTGAAGTGTTTGTTAATTTCACCACTTGAAAGTCGTGCTGTGGTGTGTTGATGGAAAAGTGTACTGAAATCCTATCCAAAAGCGGATCAAATATGGACAAATTAAATATGAAGCGCATAGCTGTAAGTAATGTCTTGAAGACACTTATATTGTAATTATTCAGTATAGCATACCAAAATTAGTGTTTACTTTTCTCGTTTTCTGCCCTGCCACAGATAAAAATGTAATTTTCAATAAATATATACCATCTGATGAGCTGCTAGGCAGCTTGAAACCGGTAATGGTTTAAATAAATCTTCATTAAGAAGGAACAAAAGGCGACTGGTTGCAGTAATTTGTGAAACCTATTTCAAGAAACAGTCGCAGGTTCCAACACAATGGATAAAAATTCTGTACTTGGGTTTAAAATTATTCGGGGCCCTCACTACACGCAAAACTTCGATCGAAATCGGTGATCCACGTGTCAGACGCTCCTTGTTACTAGCTCGTACACGAAGACTCCTATTTAAAATTCTTAAGCTTTACCGTAGTACGGTGTAGTGACAGCAAACCGTTCACAAGCTACACTCCCAACTCTTATTAAACCGCAAAACAGTTTAATTTTGACAAGACTCGCAGGAGATTGTGTTCATAGCAAATTTAATACGCGTTCGATTCAGTTGTTACTTTTCCTGCACAATATATTAAAAACGAAATCACTATTTCATACGCTGTTGCATTGTTAAAGAGTAAACGTTTATTTAGATTGTTCCTCTAAAAGACAGTCAGAAGATTCCACATTTGTTTCATCTGCCGCACGTTCAGTTCAGGGACTGTTAAATTTTGAGCGTAGTTAGAGCTCTCGCGCGCCATTGGAACAACTGACAGCAGAACGTCAGCAGTTGGCAGCTCTCTGCTAAAACGGCGATTCTGAACTGAATGGGTAATACCAAACGTCAGGTGAAATGTCTTCAGTAACACATCCATCAAAATCAGATGACTAGCAACGTGCGAAAAAGTTCTGACCAACAAACTGAGACAAGGTAAAAGATTCACATCGTAGCTGACAATGAGCAGGCCTAACGAAGCAGCTTTCATTTTATCTCGGAAGGTGACCCACCACGGTCAAATAATCATGAAAGGGCTAAGAGACAAATTTGCGAATTTTGTCGTGTTACGCACTTCGGGTATGACTCTTACAAAATCGGCAGCAGTTACAGCTCAAATGAACCTCCGAAATAAAAAAGCAATCATTGCATAAGGCAAAAATTTAGGAAGGAAAACAGTAAACTAAAGAGTAACTGGCTTCTAAGCATTCTCTATTGCTTAAGTACTAGTAATCAATCCTAGCTTTTCATGGATAGCACACAGTAGCTATTGCTAGGCGGTTTGTTTGATGTAGCGATAAGTTGCAGAAATAGGATTTATTGACGAATCTGGCTATTAATGAAAATATTGGCTGTCCTCGAATGCACAGCTGTCCAGTGACAGCACATTTTCATTTGTAACTGTAAACGGCTTCTCTCTAGAAGCTATATATTGACTTTTCTGTGCGCTTTCCCTTCAGTTAAATTTATCATATGCTTCCGTTTATCTTATTCATATTCACGTTAAATATCAATTCAGTGTATTATTCCGCCACGAGAATCGTATGTTTACTACCGTCATTTCACACGTCAGCAGACAGTAGTTCCTTCAGCTTTCTCTTGAGTAAATCCGACTTCTCAGCAGAAGCTAGTTATTTTGATCTTTTCCCGGCGCTTTTCTTTTCTTAAATTTTTGTATGCTCGTGGTTATATTTATTCACATTCGCGTAATCAGTTTAGTGAACCGCCTCGTTTATTATTTTGAACGTACTTACGGTTTGTAGTCCTAAACTTCAATCGTTCTTTCGGCTTAGTATGGCTAGGGACTGTGATGTCTGCGGATGCAGGCTGAGGTGACTGTTCGTTCCCAGCTTCAGGCGGCTTTGGCTGCGGTTGCAAAGCAAGAGGCTGCGGTGGATGGTCGCTCCTGCCGTCGGTCGGTCGCGGGGTCCAACATTCGCCCTGAGCGTCTGGTGTGCCCGCGGCTTTGGCCAGTCCGGTCACTGCACGCGTGGAGGCCGCCGCCCCGTCCGTGGAGGATTGGGCGCGTCGCGGGCGGTGTAAGACCACAGACAAAAGTATACAGACGGGAAACCTCCGTAAGGGCCCGGTCCTACGCTCCGGGGTGCGGGGAGGGAGGGAGGGAGGGAGGGAGGGTTTCCAGCAGTTCCGTAAGATGTCCCATGATGGCGCTGCGGTCAGAAGCAGCTCTTTAAACTGGCCAGAGCAGGCGGCAGGTAGCGGCTGTCCCCACCACCACCTCCCCTCAAACGCCAGCAAGCCGGACACAGCCGTGGCCTCGTGCCAGGCGGCACGAGCTCTCCCCTCACCCTCCCCTCCACGCTACCCTCTGACGTGCGAGAGGCACCCTAAGCCAGCGAACCGCCTGACACCTGCTAGCATGACAATTTGTTCATTTACACTGATGGCTCAAAGACAGACTAGGGTGTTGGGTGTGCCTTTGTACTTCGCAACGTCTCTCTTAAATATCATCTTCCTGAGTGGAGTTCCATTTTTACAGCTGAGCTGTATGCATTATATCAGGCCACACAATACGTCCGGCGAAACTCGCTCAGTCAGACTGTCATTTGATCGACACTCTGAGTGCTCTGTTGAGCCTTCGCACGCTGTATCCTGCCCATCCCCTGGTACAAAGCATCCGTAATTGCCTGACTTCTCTTTCAACGAGCGGAACAACTGTGACGTTTCTGTGGGTCCCTGGCCACGTGGGAGTGTCGGGGAATGAGGCTGCGGATACGGCTGCCAAGGAGGCAGTTCACCTTCCTTGGCTATCTACCTTTTCTACTAGCTCTTACCTTCGCGCTGGTGTCTCCCAGCGTATTATCTCCCGTTGGTATCTACATTGGTCATCCCTGTCAGGGAACAAATTGCGAGCCATTAAACCGGTGCCTGATCTCTGGTCAACGTCATCTCGACCCTCCCGCCGAGAGGAGATTGTTCTGGCCCGGCTTCGTATTGGCCACTGCCATAATAGCCACCAGCATTTACTACGTGGTGGTCCTGCTCCCTTATGTGAGCACTGTGAAGCACCTTTTACTGTGAACCATCTTTTAGTGCAATGTCCGTTTTTTAATCGTCTCCGTCATGATCTGTGTTTACCATTTGAGATGTGACATTTTAGCTGATAACCCGCAATCGGTTAAGTTTTACTTTTTATACATCGTGCAGACATGGCGAAAGCCATTTAAGTCCTAACCCCGGTCCTATTTTACTAAAGGCAGTGTTGGGCGCTAATGACCACAGCAGTTGTGCGCCCTAAAACCACAAAAAAAAAAAAAAAATAATAAAAAAAAAATAAAAAAAAAATCTGCTAGCATCTTATGGAACTACGAGGGGAGCGCAGGACAGTGGTTTAGGGTGGGCTGCTTCTCTGTATGTTACTCTGTGGTAAGACATAACTGGAAGACTGATAGCGCAAAGCCCTCCCCGGTTAGTCTTAAAACAGGTTTGAGCCACTGTCGGAGATGGACAGTGTTAATGAGCCGGATGGTGCAACAAGTCCTGTGGTCACCTGTCAGCAAAATCCGGCCAATCTGAGGGTGGGATTGCTTGGATTAGGAAGCTACAACATTAGGCAGATAGGGATTTGGCCAGTAAGGAGGGGAAGAAAGCTAATGTGCACTGGGTGTGCATACCGGAGTCATTCCAGATGTGGAACGGGTCCTTCCAGATACCATGAAGGGGATACGGTGCAGCCAACTGTGGGTGATTGCTCATGTCTGTACCAACGATATGTGTCACTGAGTCGTAAGAGATACTCTACGGATTTGAACGGCTATCTGAGGTGGTAAAGACTGACAGTCTTCCGATATTAAGAGAGAGCTGCCGGCCACGGTGGCCGAGGGCACTGAGGCGCTCCAGTCACGGTCTGCACGGCCACTACGGTCGGGGGTTCGAATCCCCCCCCCTCGGACATGGATATTTGTGCCGTCCTTAGTGTTAGCTAGTTCATAAGTAGTTTGTAAGTTTAGGGACTGATGATCCTGTATTTAAGTCTCATAAGCTATACAGACATTTGAAACATTTGAATTTGAAGACAGAGCTGACCACCTGTAGCATCGCCAACAGGATTGACTGTGGTCCTCTGGTACAGAGCCGAGTGGACGGTCTGTATCAGACTGACGGTTCTGTGACCGTTTAGGCTGCAGATTCATAGACTTGCATCAATGGGTGGTGGTTCATCCGCTAAAAACTTCAGGAGTCCACTACATGCAGTAAGTGGCTACACGGGTAGTGGGGGCTGTGTGGCATGCACTAAGCGGTTTTTTTTAAAGATGGAGGGCTTGAGGGAAAAACAAAATTGGCTGTATCAAAGGGTACATTGGGATCGCAGGAGAAAAGCAGATCTAGGAACTATAGGTATAATAGTTATAAATTATCGTGGCTTTGTCGGGAAAGTACCAGAGCTCCAACCATTAATAGAGAAAGCACCGAAACACACATCATAGGCTAAGACAGTTGACTGAAGCCGGAAATAAAGTTCAGCGGAATTGTTTTTGCAAAAGATCTGTGTTCAGAAAGAGTAGATAAAACAAAATAGGTGGATGCGTGTTCGTCGCCGTCAAAAGTAGTCTTCCGTGTAGCGAAGTTAGTTGATATTTCCTGTGAGCTATTAAGGGTAGAAGTTATACCTGAAAATCGTAAGAAGTTGATAATCAGTTTGGAAAACGTGGTTTCCTTATTTGGAAGAAACAGTGAACACATTTAAAGATAAAATAAGTTTAGTTCGCTAAATTTGACAATTATTACAGGTAACCGGTTTCAATCTAAGATTGTATCTTCAGACCTCTGAAAAAACAATAAAAGATGATATGCTATAGATGGAAAAAGGTAAACCATATTAGCTACGATAAATTTACAAATAGGATTAAAAAAAAAATAAACTTAAAACAGTATACCTCGCTGTGGATGTTCAGGCGGTGAGCGTGTGGAGACTGCTAACCAGCGAGAGAACGCGTTATTAAGAATGAGCAACGTCATACAGTAAGACAAAAATGTATATGTATTTATAAATCCATAATGGGTATAGAAGTGCATTTTGTTAACTGTAAAACATACTTGCCATGTCTATAATGAAGAATAATTGCCGGCCGCGGTGGCCGAGGGGACTGAGGCGCTCCAGTCACGGTCTACACGGTCACTACGGTCGGGGGTTCTAATCCCCCCCCTCGGGCATGGATATTTGTGCCGTCCTTAGTCTTAGCTAGTTCATAAGTACTTCGTAATCTTAGGGACTGATGACCCCGTAGTTAAGTACCATAAGCTATACAAATATTTGAACATTTTTGAAGAATAAAGCATTAGACAATAAAAAGTTGTCTGTCAAGGAAATATCCGCCATCTATTGGCAGTTGATAACTTTCAAATCGAGGACAGTGAGAGTCAAAGATAAATTACGACGATGCCGATATTTGCCGTGGATACGGCGTGGTGGAGACATCGATAAGTAGTCGTGCCAGTGGTGCAGCAGACGACGTGCCAACGATGTAGCTGCCAGGGACGCGGTCAGCCACCGTGGAAACAGGCCGCGATAGAAGCGACCGGTGTTAGCACGTACAGCGGCAAAATGCCCCAAAAGTCGTCGATGCCGTATGTAACAGGTGAAAATAGTATTTAATTTTATTATTCCTTACCAATCAAAACAGAATTTGTCAAGGTGTTAAAATGTAAGTCCTGTGCAACAAATTCTAGTATTTCGAACTGTCACGGACATGTCAAACATAAAATAACTAATAACAGATGTAAGACAGTGTAGCAAAAGAGCAAATGTATGTATCATCAGTAAAGATTTGTTAAAATAGCAACAAGTCAATCATAAGATAACAAATAAAAAATGTAAAAGGGAAGGTAGCATAAGAGCCAATATGCGTTATAGCAGGTCGTCAGAAAGGTCGTAAAAATGTTTCTCCCCAAATCACAATGGGAAACCAGGTTTTAAACTGTAAGACATATTCAGGGGCAGATATAGACTCTGACCATAACTTATTGGTTATGAACTGGAGATTTAAACTAGAGACTGCAGAAATTTGGAAACGTTAGGATATGGAATCTGAACAAATTGAAGGAACAAGAGGTGATTGAGTGTTTCGGAGGGGGCATTAGGCAAGGATTGGCTGAAATGGGGGAAAGTAATACAGTAGAAGAACAATGGGTAGCTCTGAGAGATAGGGTAGTGAAGGTTGCAGAGGACATTATAGGCCGGAGGGCGGGCCTAATAGAAATACCTGGATAACACAGGATATACTGAACTTAATTGATGAGTGGAGAAAATATAAAAATCCAGCAAGTGAAGCAGAAAAAAGGGAGTACAAATGTCTGAAACATGAGATTGACAGGAAGTGCAGACTGGCTAAGCAGGAGTGGCTAGAGGACAAATGCAGAAGCGTAGAAGAATGCATAACTAGGGATAAGATAGATACCGACTACAGGAAAATGATATATTTGGAGACAAGAAAATCAGCTGTATGAATATCAAGAACTCAGACGGAAAACCAGTACTAAGCAAAGAGGGGAAGCTGAACTGTGAAAGGCATATATAGAGGGCCTATACAAAGGAAATAAACTTGAAGGCAGTATTCCAGAAATGGAAGTCGAAGTGGAGGAAGATGAGATAGGAGAAATGATACTGCGAGAATAATTTTACAGAACGCTGAAGGATTTGAGTCGAAACAAGGCCCCTGGAGTAGATGATATTCCGTCTGAACTGCTGATATCGTTAGGAGAGCCAGTCATGAAAAAATAGTTCAACCTGGTATGGAAGATCTATGAGACGAGGGAAATACCATCAGACTTCAAGAAGAATATCGTAATTCCAATTCCGAAGAAAAAGAGAGTGTGAAAAAGAGCAAGTGTGAAAATTACAGAACTATCAGTTTAATAAGTCAAGGCAGCAATATACTAACAAGAATTATTTACAGACGAATGGAAAAACTTGTGGAATCTGACCTCGGGGAAGATCAGTTCGGATGTAGGAGAAATGTAGGAACACGGGAGGCAATACTCACATTACGACTTAGATAGGCTAAGGAAAGGCAAATCTACATTTTTAGCATTTGTAGATTTGGGGAAAGCTTTTGACAATATCGACTGGAATACGAAGGAAGCAGGGGTAAAATATAGGGAGAAGAGGTACATTCCACCTGAACAAAAACCAGACTGCGGTTATTAGAGTCGAAGGGCAAGAAAGGGACGCAGAGGTTAGGGAGTAAGACAGGGTTGTAGCATTTCCCCAATGTTGTTCAATCTGTACTTTCAGCAAGCAGTGAAAGAATTGAAGGAGAAATTTGGAGAGGGAATTAAAGTTCAGGGAGAAGAAATAAAATGTTTGCGGTTTGCCGACGACATAGTAATTTTGTCAGACTGCAAAGGATCTGGAAGAGTAAGTGGAATGAACAGTGTCTTGAAAGGAAGATATAAGATGAACATTAACAAGAGTAAAACGAAGGTAATGGAATGCAATGTCAGAAAATCAGGTGATGCTGAAGGAATTAGATTAGGTAGTGAGGCAATAAAAGTTGTAGACGAGTTTTATTTGGGTAGCAAAAAACTTCTGATTGCCGAAGTAGAGAAGATATAAAATGCAGAATGGCTATGGGGAGAAAAGCGTTCATAAGAAAGCGAAACTTCCTAACATTTAAAGAAATATCGGATGTTAACAAGTCCTTTCTGAAAGCATTTGCCTGGAGTGTAGCATTGTATGGGAGTGAAACGTGGACGATAAGGAGTTCAGACAAAAAGATGATACAAGCGTTCGAAATGTGGTGCTACAGACGAATGACGAAAATTAGATGGGTAGATCATGTAACAAATGCCTTAACCGAATTGGGGAGAAAAGGAGTTTCTGGCATATCCTGACTAAGAGAAAGAATAGATTGGTGGGACACATTTTGAGACAGAAAGGAATCGTCAACTTAGCATTAGAAGAAAGTGCGTCGGGTAAAAATCGTAGAGACCGAGGGACGAATACTGTAAACAGATCAAAAGGATGTAGGCTGCCGAACGTATTCTCAGATGAAGAGACTTGAACAGGACAGGATAGAGTGGAGAGCTGCATCAAATCAGTCTGCGGACTGAAGACTATATCATTTAATAATGTCGATGGTTATTTTTTATTATGCGAAAAAATTTCAATTTATTAAAGGGCATTTAATAAGAAACCTTTAGGTGCCTTGTGTGAGACCTTAAGATCCGTTTCCATAAGGCCTTGCGTGTTTATTTTGCAGTAGGTGTTGGCCAAACACAAATTTAGTAGTTGATATACCATTTGTGTGTTCTTTAAAACGAATGAGGAAACTGCGACCTGTGTGGCTAATGTACTGTTTGTCATTGCATTGAGCCTTGTAGGCACCAGAATTAAGAAATCGGCATTCATTATTAGCAATAGTATGCCTAAGCTTATTCTGAAGAGGGTTGCTAGTGGCGAATGCCAGGGCTACATCAGTGTTTTTAATAATTTGTTGATTTTGTCAGATAAGTTACCCATGTATGTCATTTTGAAAAATTTGTCAGCTGCAGTTGAAGATTGTAAAGACTTCAATTTAAGTTTATTAAACAAAACATCAATGTTCCTTATATTGTAATCGTTAGCTTTAGCTATTCATTTTAGTAGACCAGTTTAGAATTTAATCAGTTAAAGGGAGTTTTACCAATCTATGGATTATAGAAAAAAGGCTCCTATGTTTCCATGGGTGACAAGTAGTATTGATTATAGAATCAGTTGCCGTTGGCTTCCTATATATGGCGAAGTAATGATTACCATTATTAGATGGTGAGCTCACAAAATCATTTTCTACCCATTAGGGATTACTTAAATATACATATACATTTTTGTTGTAGCTTTTACTGTATGACTGTCATTGGTTTATGATGCGCTGATGCTTCAGGCGATGGGCGGAGCTTTTCCTTTATAACGCATAGCGTTCTCTCGCTGGTTAGAAGTCGCCGCACGCTCACCGCTTGAACATCCACAGCGAGGTATACTGTTTTAAGTTATTTTTTTAATCCTGTTTGTAAATTTATCGTAGCTACTAATGGTGTACCTGTTTCCCTTTATAGCATATCGTCTTTATTGTATTTTCAGAGGTCTGAAGATATAACCTTAGATCGAAACCGGTTACCTGTAATAATATATTGTAAAATTTTGCTAACTAGACTGTTATTTTTATCTTTAAATTATTGGTCCCTTTTACAGTCCTCCCGACTGACGATACAATAGCAGAAAAGTTAAAAAAAAACCTGAGTCAAAGTACAAAAACGTACCCGACTCACACAATAATGGGCGGTGATTTCAATTTACCCTCAATCTGTTGGAAAGATGCGTTCAATCAGGAGGTACGCATAAAACATCGTGAGAAATTGTAGTCAGCGCATTCTGAAAAATACTGAGAACCATTAGTTCTGGAGCCAACTGGAATTGTAAATGGATGTCAAAACACACTGGTTGCTAAGAGATCAAAAAATCCTGAGATCATAACGAGCATCAAAACGGATAAAGATATTAGTGAACACAAAGCTGTCGAGGAGAGATTGAATATCGAAAGTCCCAAAGCTACCAAAAATAGACGAAAAGTATATTTGTACAGAAAAGGAGATAAATACACTAAATTGCTTCTTTAAAAATAGTTTACTCATTCCATACCCTAAACGTAAGCGTAGACCATATGTGGTTCCAATTCAAAGTAGTACTATCATCAGCAATTCACTTTTATACCAAATAAATTAATAAAAGAAAGTGACCCCCCTCTTGGTACACAAAACAGGTCAGGATACTTAATAAAACGAAACAGGCATGCAAAATTTAAACGATCAAAAAATCCCTAGGACTGGCGATCCTACACAGAAGCTCGAAATGTAGCGAGGACTTAAATGCGAAAGGCTTAGAATACCTTCCACAAAGAATTTCCCGAAATCTGACTAAAAACTTTGATTTTGGTCATATATCATATATACTAGAGGCAAAACATAATATCCTCATAACGTGTTACAAAAGTCGATCCCGCCGATGATAGCGCTACTAAAGCAGAGTTGCTAAACACGGCTTTGCAAAATTCATTCACCAAAGACGACAAAACAAATATCCCAGATTTCGAATTATGAATAGAGGGCGGAATGAGTAACGTACAAGTAGTTAACTTCGGAGTAGTGTAACAATTGAAATCGCTTATGCCTTCCGGTCCGGACTGTGTACCCATTAAATTTCTGATTATGCTGAAGCGGTAGCTCCTTAACAGCCATATACAACCGCTCTCACAGAAGGATCTGTACCAAAAGTCTGGAATTGTGCACAGGTCACGCCTATATTCAAGAAAGGCAGTAAGAGTAACCCATTAAACTACAGGTCTGTTTCATTGACGTCCTTTGCTGCAGGGTTTTGGAATATATCGTGTATTCATATAGTATGAATTCTCGAACAGAATTATCTATTGACCTAAGGTCAACACGGATTTAGAAAATATCGTTCATGTGAAACACAACTAGCTCTTTACTCACACGAAGTGGAGTGCTATCGACAAAGGTTCTCAAATTAATTCCGTATTTCTTGATTCCCAGAAGGCTTTTGACACCGTACCTCACAAATAGCTTTTAATCAAATTGCGTGGTTATGGAATATCGCGCCAAATTTGTGACTGGATATGGGATTTCCTGTCAGAGGACTCAATTTATAGTAATAGATTGTAAAACATAGACTAAAACAGAGGTGATAGCCGGCGTTCCACAGGGTAGTTTTATTGGTAATATTCTGTTCATGTACATAATCCATTTAGGAGAAAATATGAGCAGCTCTCTTAGGTTGTTTGCAGGTGACGCCGTTATCATCCAGTAAACTCATCTGAATATCAAAATCAACTGCAAAGCGATTTAAATAAGATATCAGTATGGTGACAAACTGGCAATTATCAGAGTGTGAAGAGTACGAAAAGAAATCCGTTAAACATGGTTTAGAAGATAAATCAATCGAATGAAGGCCGTAAATTCAACAAAATACCTAGGATTTACTGTTACTTCAGACCTGAACTGGAAAGAACACGTAGATAATGTCGTAGGAAAGGCGAACCAGAGACTGCTTTTTATTGGAAGAACGCTTAAAAGTTGCAACAGAACTACTAAAGAGTGCATACACTGAGCTTGTCCGTCCTCATTTGGAGTATTGCTACCCAATGTGGGATCCTCACCAGGTGGGTTTGACAAAGGACATCGAAAGAGTCCAAAGAAGAGCAGCTCGGTTTGTATTGTCACCATACAAGGGAGACAGCGTCACGGAAATGATACAGGATCTGGGATGTGAATCATTACAACAACGGCGCTTATCGCTGCGGCGTGGGCTACTTGCGAAACTCCAATCGCCAACATTCTCCTCCGAAGGCGAAAATATATTGTTGACTCCCACTTACATAGGTAGAAATGATCAGAATAAAATACGAGAAATCAGCGCTCTAACAGAAATTCAGGTGTTCTTTCTTCCCGCGCGCCATTCGAGAGATGAATGGGAGATGAATAGTATAAAGGTGCCAGAATGAAACTTTCACTCTGCAGCGGAGTGTGCGCTGATATAAAACTTCCTGGCAGATTAAAATTGTGTGCCAGAAGCGGGACTCGAACCTGGACCTTTGCCTTTCGCGGGCAAGGCTCTACCGACTGAGCTATCCCGACACGACTCACGATGCCGCCTCACAACTTCACTTCCGCCAGTACCTAGCCTCCTAGTTTCCAAACTTCACAGCTCTCCTGCGAACCTTGCAAGACAAGCACTCCTGGAAGAAAGTATATGGAGACATGGCTTAGCCACAGCCTAAGGGACACATTTTTAATCTGCCAGGCAGTTTCAGTATAAAGGTGGTTCGATGAACCCTCTGCCAGGCAGCTGAATGTGATTTGCAGAGTATCCCATGTAGATGCAGAACCATTGCATGGACTCACTTCATAACGCGTGTAGGTGTAGATAAGGGTTTAGGGCTTTCATATTACGGTTTTGCACTGCGTCCCACTCATCAGATGATAAAACGATCACTAAAATTTGCAATTATTCATTAGAGAATTATGTAAACAAAGAAAACTAAATTTGCAAAAATGATTATCTACGAATAAAACATAACCAATATAAGAATTTGTGAACAGTTCACATAAAAAAAAAATGCTTCAGTAGTCGACCACGACAAACATAATTCAGATAAGAACCGTATATTTCAAAATAACGCGGAATTCTGTCACATGTCTCAGTAGAAACAGATTAATCGTATAATAAATCACCAGATATATAGAACAAGAGAACCCGCCATTGCGGTGATGGGTGGGAAAGAACGGTACTAATATCGGAATGGGGTTAATGACAATTAACAGTGGTAGGGAAGTAGTGACGAAGTGGAAGTGGAAGAAATAGCAAATTCATTGTTAACGACGATGTAAATAAAGAACAATGAGTAATAACTATGAAATACTGATAGAGCGAAATGCAGAACATACATCTGACGTAAGGGTGGAGAATGTCATAGAGAATTTTGGTTAGTGATATCATTTTAGTTAAGTTTCATAGATAATGAGTTTCGTTACCACTTAAAAATGATGAAATTAAGTTGTGAACTTCAACAACTGACAGCTTTATCCAAAGTTAATGAGGAAGTAAAGTATTAAATAGTAGCGTTACATATTAACGTACTGACAATCTGTTTGGTTTAGAGTAAGGCTACTCAACAGAATGATACATACGCTTTCACTGAGCAAATATTTAATGCCCTGAATAATTGCACATTGAATAACTGAACATCACCCATTTGGATTTTTGTGATCTCAAGAACGCTTCTGATTGTGTAAATAATAGAATTCTTTAGATTAGCATCGTGGTATTAGTGGGACAGTGCACAAATGTTTTTATTCCTACTTAACTGGAAGAATGCAAAAAGTTAAAAATTGATGGTTCAGGTAAACTGCAAAAAAAAATTCCTCAAAATGGGGAGCTATCAGACATAGGGTCCCACAGGGCTCGGTGTTGTCCTTTGCTATCTTCATACATATGACGTGCTGTTCTATATTAAGATGAAAAGCTAGTTCTTTTGCCTTACAGTGTCTTTAAGGAAATGATTGTCTGCAACTGGACTCTAAATTTTTTTGATAAAACGATACCTACAATTCCATAGTAAATTGTATCACAACATTAATAGTTCCTATAAGAGTTCGTTGATGAGATATTTGGAAGCAACACATTGACACTCTACAAAAATGTTATTTCACCTACTTATGCTTTCAGGATCACTCGAAATTTTGGTGACAAACATCTCGGTAATTAGATTACTATGTCCATTTTCATTCAATACTTTCATACTTTGGGGTAATACATCATTTAGCAAGAAATTATTCATTGCACAAAAGCGTGTAATTAGAACAATACCTAGACAAAGTTTGTTGCAGACACTTAAAGTATCAAGGTATAGTCACAGTAGCTTCACAATACATTCCCTATTGATTATTAATAAACCAGCCTATTTCAGAAGTGTGCATAGCTACAACACCACAAGAAAGGATGATCTATACTATTAAATTTTGGTCACAGGAGGGGGTGAATTACGCTATCACAAACCTTAAGTCACTTAAGAGATAACATCAAATGTTTAACAGATAACCAACCAGCATTTAAAAACAAATTATAAGAACTGAGTGACAACTCCTCAGTCGATGGATTTTTATATAGAAATTAGTTGTACGAATAAAAATAGGAAAATAAAAATTACAAAATGAATGTTCTCTTACTAAATTAAAAAGGTACACATTATGAAATCTCGTTTACATGATCCGTGGAATAAGTATTAATCGGACAGGAAACTGGTGTACTAAATCAAGGATGTTTTCTTTTTAACAGAAACCTATGAATAACGTAAGGGGAATGTGCACCGATGTAACAATCTGCAAGGGGTGTCCACGAAATTGTGTAGCCCTGTTGGGACTGAAAGCGAAATAATGCATGCTCACCCACATCTACCGATTGAACCGCTTTCCTGTCCAAATCTATTTGCAAGCACTTAAACACCATCTGTTGCCGTCGGGAATAGTAACTGTCGCTGTTTTCTCACTTTTAAGCCGAATTAGGGTGAATGACATCTTCCTCTGGGTAGTGGAATGGTAACATTTTTGTAGATTCTTCATGAGATGCCTTAGATCTGTACGGTACTGGTACTCGTACATTCGTTCACCTGTCAGAAGTCTGTAAAGCAGTTACTGTACCAAACACCATTGTCGTACTCAGTGTGTTAGTTGCATAGTTGACACAGCTGTCGGGGTCCTGAACAGTTAAGTCTGCCTTTTAAAAGGATGCCCCCCCCCCCGCCACTGTTTCATAGTTCTGTTGGCAAAGACATTCAAATGGTCTTGTTTCGTGTACTAAAATTTCGTTGTTTCATGAGGCCTATTGGAGTAGTAATAGCTTTTAGCTGTTCCTTAATAGTTAAACACCTCTTTGCCCTGGTCATTCCTGCAAACCACGACGGATTTTCTCTTCTGCCTGAGGAATGGCAGCTCTGTGCGTTTTTGCAGCACCTGTCAGCCTTTGCGACATGTACACCATGCTGCTTTGTCAGAAACAGGTTGCCACTCAGATGTGTTAAAGGGTACTCCATTTCTTTATTTGAAACACGGGTGTTACTGTGTGTGTCGTTAGATGTTTTTCTGTTGGTGTCCAGGATTACAGAGTACGTCTGAAATACTGTGCACCACAGCATTCGCGAATAATGTTGTTCCAGTTATTCAAAATTGTATAAACTAGGTAGGAGCGTGGGAAGCGTGCACAAGGGTTGTAAGAATGTATCCTTAATCCACACGATTTGAATAGAAATTTCATTCAACGAATTAAGGAAAATGTCCCTTTCAACACATACTAACAAAATAAATTTCAATTTTATTAAAATTTTACCTCAATTCACATATTCGAAGGGAATTAACCAATTTAAAACAATACATAATTTCTTGAAAACATATCCATCAAGACTTAGCACCAAGTGTCGCCATAACAAGGATGACATTTAAGGTTATCCGTAATGCGCCATGAATTCTACCCCGAAACTTACATACAATATTGTCTAATCCTACCAAGAGAGATAAAATAGAATTAACATGTGACAATATATAAAATTTAGAATACGATCATTTGATTAAATGCACACTGTAAGTGGATCAATTTCATTTGGCAAGGAATATGACAATCAAAATGACCACCCCAGAATCGAAAAAGTTAAATTACATCATAAAATATGTATAAAACATGGTTAGCAACCCTCCAGAATATAAAATTAGAAATAGTCTCATAATAATGCAAAAAATAAACTACAACCGCACATAAGGTACCTTGATAAAACACTGAAGTTAAAAAAAGAAGCTTTAAGAAGGCAATATAATCATATTTAATAAATAAAACTGAACATTCATCACTGAATACATATATCTAACATCTCTTTAAATTCTTGTTCACACATTCTTCAATAAACAAACGATAAAAATTGGGGGAAAGGTAACATTAACGTGATATGTCCCACACAGATTATAGGTCCCATGACGTCAAGAGTCCGGAAACCAATACAGCACTTCTGGAGTTCGGTAACTCATTGGCGCACCTATAATCCACCCAGCGTGCACTGCAACATACAAATAGGTACAGTTGATTCGAAACTCTCCACATCTTCACATAATCAATAATACTTGTTAACTCCTCAAACCATTGACGTGGGGCCTGAACCGAGGATAAAACCGAGGCATTTACGAAACTATATAAATATCCTCATAGAAATTCGACTGGGTAATATGGAAACCAATGTTACCCACATCCACTACGAAATCAAACACCTAAAAACGACGTACTTAGCCCTTCAGCTGTGAAATACAAATATAATTCCCGGAAAAAATAGAAACGTAAAAGAATGGTACACGATGAACTGCAATGTCTTCATTCACAACCACCTACATTGCAGTACAATTAACCACAATAAATGACGTAGAAAACTCATTCAAAATTAACTGACGAGGACGAAATCACAATAAAAACAAATGACTAGCTGCACTGAAATGACCAGTTTAAAAAAAAAAACAATACGAAAACCTGGAATAAGTGAAAGAGAATTTCTACTAGGCACAACAGCATAATGGTGAATTCTACGCCATCTACCGAGAGAGCAACACGGCAGTTAATCGCTAAACAGTTAATCACTGATGCTCATGGACACTAGCACATCACTACCCAAATGCTTACATGCACGATACAATCAGCATTAGGCTCTTACGATAACACATCTGCATTTAAAACCGCGGAATTCTCAGAATATTTTTTGACGACTCACTCGATCGCCAATATCAGTTGTCTGCGATAGCCTTGCTTCCACCTGGAGTTCGGTTTCGCCGCCTGCTTCAGCGGCTTGATTTTACCCTTCCTTCCACCTTCCGGTTGAGCGAAATCCCATTGCCACTGTGGCATCAGGCCCAGGTTCACACCCACCTTGAACTTAGTTCGCTGCCCAAGGAGAGCATCCCGGATTTGGTATACCGCTCGAGGCTTGTCGAACTCTGTTCGCGTTTCGATAATGCCATATTTATTTACACTGATGGTTCCAAGAGCACTGACGGTGTCGGATCTGCCTTCGTCGTCGGCGACAACAGTTTCCAATACAAGCTCCCTGACCGGTGCTCGAATTTCACGGCTGAGCTTTTTGCCCTCCACCAGGCCGTTTTGTATACCTGCCGCCACCGCGAGCCTTTCTATGCCGTATGTTCGGACTCCCTTAGTGCCCTGCAGAGTCTTAAGGACCCTTTCTCGAACCATCGGATCCAACGCTCCCTCCAGTTGCTAGCAGATGACAGCTGTCACGTTTCTTTCCTGTGGGTCCCTGGCCACGTGGGTGTGCCCGGGAATGAGGCCGCCGACATAGCAGCCAAGGCCGCAGCTCTTTTGCCTCGCATGGCTACCTTTTGCATCCCACCGGACGATGTTCAACGGGCTCTTCGCAGGAGTATCGTGTCATCATGGCACAGTGCGTGGCTTTCACTGTACAACAATAAATTGCGGACTGTCAAACCGATCCCGACCTCTTGGAGGACCTCACGCCCCTCTCGGCGAGAGGTGGTCATCCTGGCACGGTTGCGGATCGGTCACTGCCGTTTCACCCACCGTCAGTTACTAACCGCTGACCCTACACCGCTGTGCTCCTGCGGTGAATTGCTGACGGTGCGACACGTTTTATTGTCTTGCGTAAATTTTAATCAACTCCGTGTAGCCCTTCACTTTCCTTCTACTCTTGAGGAAATTTTAGCTGATGACACATGAGCAGCTGCTAGAGTTTTGCGTTTTATCAACTTGGCCAACTTATCGAAGAATATTTAACCCTTTTCATTGTCTTTTATCTTTAGTTTTTAGCCTCTTCTTGATTTTCTGACTGTCGCCAATTTTTTTTGGGATCTAGTGAATTTAAGATCTTGTCTGGGCGCTAATGACCGTATTTGTGCGCCCTAAAACCACAAAAAAGAAGAAAAACGCGGACTTCACAAGACCTGTCATAGAAAACACTTTGGTGCTCCAGTGACGGATCTACGGTGGGGACTACGGAGGGGGGGAGGTGGAAGGGTGGTTTTGGAGGGGCGGGGAGGGGAGGGGAGGGGGGAGGGCGGGCAAGCTGCCCAGCGCACAGAGTTCAGCGGGGCGCAAAAACGCCAACTTTACTGTAAGCTATAGTATGAATTTCGTTACCTAACTAATTATTACTTTAAATGGCCGTTGGCAACTAGTAAATACGTAATGCCTATCTGCTGCCCCTGCACCAGTTCTATTTACATTACGTAAGTATTAGCAAAGTTATCCCGAATGCGCTGACCACGGACCATGCAGTAGGATTACACAGTAGTATCGCGACACCCGCGCCGCAGTGGCAGAAAGTCGAACGGCGACTTTTTGTTGTAATCCACTTAATCGTGCCAGTATTTTCTTTGTTGTACTTTTGACGAATGCATTTGAAGTGTTTCAGACTAAGAGTTCTGACTAACGTAGCTCTATCAAGATTGGCCTATGACTTAAGTATGAATTTTGGAAATATGAGGAAAGCCCGAGAAAAAGATGCTCAAATCTTCTTTAATATCAACTTGGTTGACAGGAAATGTAGAAGGTAAGCTATTAGATATATAATTTTTAGTTATGCCAGAATCATATTTTTCACTTGTCTGTTGTTTAAATTACAAATGTTTTTATCGTCGTCAAATGATCACTTTCGACAAATATAACTGAAATGCAGTTGTCTTTACTATTCGAAATATACTATTCTTAAAACGTCTTTGCAAAAATCAATCGTGAATGTTCAATGAACTTATTAAAAAATTCAAAAACTACCATACTTTTAAATATTGTCTTTATTGATATTTTAAGGCTCGCACCTATCTATCATTAACAAACACACGTAAAAACAATAAAGCAGTAAGTCTATAAAAACAGTTGTTACCGTAGCACTAACGATCCATCCTTATTAAGGTCCTTAACCTTAGCAATGCCAGCGCATTTTGCGTGACGCTTTTCCCCCCCTGAAGGTGGGGTTACTTAATGAGAAAAAATGCCAATTATCCAGGACTTTTATGACGAACATTCCCGTTAGAGCTACTAAGCGATATATAGTATAAGACAAATGTTTGGGTTATCTTTAAGTGAATAATTTAAAACATAAGGAATGTCATAAAACACTACTAAAATTAATACACTTCTTTCATAGTTATAAAAGGTAATGTACCTGGCTACAATATTTTCAAAAGGTAGGACTGAAGTACTCCCTTCTCTTTATGTATTGTGAAGGTTAATTATGCATATCATCCTCCTTGGCCTATAGGAAGTCGAATGGAAATTGAGCTTCGGCTGTATTTTTGTTTCAGATGATAGCGGAGCTAAACAGGAAGTTAGTGGACATATTTTCGAACATATATCTAGACAAGCCTCAAGTACTTCCCCACGATTCAGTGGAGGAGGAATCTGAACGAATATCTTCTCAGGAATGCAATTTAGGGTCTATTTCTACAAAAAAGAGGAAATACCGGGATCTTAAAGTACGGCTATAGCCATTACTTTTACTCAAGAGTCCTCTGCAAAGCGACAAAAATCCCTATTGGATTTTAAGATCCACAGACCTGGTCACAGTGCTTTTCAGGTGCAGCAAGATGCCTTATTGTTAAAAACTGTTAAGCAAAGAAAACACTGAACCACACAAGAGATTCTCAGAGAGGGAAGAAAATTGTCAAGACTGGTTTTATAAACAGCTTCCTAACGGACAAAAGGTGTGCCGTTCTCGGTTAGCCTACAGCTACAGTAAATAAAATAAATAAAAAACTGCATTGTTTTGCATACAAACCAAAGTATTTCATGAGAACATAAGAGACAAATCTTTCTCGTTTGGCTAAGAAGTCTCTCACCGGAAAAAATTAATTGAAAAGATTCTAAAACACGAAAACTCATTAAGCCACAAAAAACGATTTTGCTTTTCTAAAACATGAAGCATTAGAAGCATTAGAAATAGGTTTTGTCATTGTGATTCTGCATTTAGTAAAATAGGGCAGCCCCTTAAGAGGATCAGATGAGTCTTGATTTTGATAATACAAAATGTGGGAAGCTTTTAACACCATAGACGTATTCTCGCTACCACCCTGCACTGAGAGAGCGCACAATGCGCCACAGGAAAGGTCAACTCAGCTACTTGTCTCATGGCATCCAGGATCAATTATTAGAAATAACTGGATCTGAAATAAGAGAATAATAACTGATACTAAAGAAGCAAAATATTATTTTATCATGTCTGATTGCACTCCTGATGTAGGGCATTGTGAGCATAAGTCGCAAATTATAAGTTCCATAAAATACAATGGAAAATAGTGCAGAGATATGTGCAAGTTTTATTGACTTTTTAACGATTAGTGAGAAGGCAGGGCAGGCACTTACTGAAATAATGACGCCGAAAATTTATTGGATTTTAAAAATGGATTAGATTTAAAGAATTGTCGAAGCCAATCCTACTACAATGGTGTTATGGCTGGAAGTGCAAAGGTGTTAAGTGTCGTTTACAATAAGAAAATAAGTTAGCATTCTTAATGTCTGCTGCATACGCTGCTTTTCACGATGAATCAGCTTAGTTAGGAATAGTAAACTGCCTTTTCTTATACCTTACATGATGCTGTTAATACTTTCGCCAAAAGGAAAGCTCATAAGATTAAGGTTTAGGTTACGTAATTAAAATAGGCAGCAGTCTACGTTGAAAATATGTAATTATTTTCAATTATGCGTTTTGGGAAAATTGACTGCTCAAAATTTACATCATTTATCTATTGTTGCCTCCACAGCCAGCCATTATAAAGTGGAATAAAAATTACAGGTCAGTTCCTGTTCATACTAATCCTAATATTTTTTTTCAGTATATATTTTAAGATTTGATTATATTATATATTATACTTCGAAGACGTAAGTTTGTAACCTGCATTTATTTTTATATTTTATTTAATAATAAATAAATTGCGTTGTTTGTGAACTTCTAATAAAAAAAAATTCTGAGCGTAAGCCTTCAAATTTAAAAATTTAATTTTTGAATTTTATCTGTACTCAATTTGTAACTTTCTGTATTAATGTATAAATTCCTTCATACAGTACATGTTCTCTTGTTTGTGAAAAAACTCTATATGAATAAAGATTTTTTTATTAAATTTCGTGTTTCGTACACAACGAAAGGCAACAAGAGTGCTGAGGTGATCCCAACATATCATGCCCCACTAAGACGTAGCATCACACGTCTATCCCTAAGTTCTACTATCCATCCACTCACACAGCTTGGGGGGGGGGGGAGGAGTGATCGTACACTGCTTGCCACATAGTTGTTGGCCTGGCGAGGAAAACTATGAATTCCAGTGCCATCATACAGTTGGTAACAGTGACAGGAATGAGATAAAACTTATCATGGCAGGAGCTCCAAACGAGGGAGCCACCATTGATCAGACAAGTCCATTTGACTAAACTGCTCGCGCCTTACCATATCAACCAACAACCTGACAATCTCAGCCTCAACCCCTCCAAGAATTAGCACAGCTGGTTGGTGGCTGCCCACTTCTGCTACTGCACCCAACTAGTTATTTTAAGCTGGACTTCATATAAGCTGCAGTGTCAGAGCAGAATTTTTTTCCCACGCAGGTAATACACCAGTGGGGGCACCAAAAACGACACCACAGATCAGTTGATAGGATTCACAAGTTCCTAACACATCATTATTATCAATGGAGATGAGTCTGATTTGAAATATATATGCTATGTCCCATTCGAGGTGAGTGGGCACTATTTGTTTATATAATTTATGGAATGGCAATTAACACTAAAAATTTAATGGGCTGTCTATAGCCAGTCATGTATTTTGATTCATCAATCATGGAAGGAAAAAATAATATACGTAAGAGTTAAGGGAAGATTTGCGATGGATAAAAGCATTTAAGTTGCTGCCTGATGCCAATGGATAGAAATACATAACTTCAATGAAGTACATTGAATAATATAGAACTGCTTCATTGGTGAAAAAATACAATTGGTAGACAATGCAAATATGAGCTAAACTGTGGAGATCAAAAAGGATATTTAAAGTACAACAACTGACTTAATGCCTTCCACTGGTATGTTTAGCAAAGACCATTACGATAAAATAAGCGTGAGAGAAACACCTACAATATGAAGCATTGTACATTGTAACAACTTCAGTAGAATTAAGTGAAAATAGTATACACAGAACCCTCCCCCCCCCCCCCCCCCCACACACACACACACACACACACACACACACACACACACACACACACACACACACACACGAGAAGTGAGCGCCGATCAGTGTCAGTGCTGGAGCAGAAGAGAAGGCATCAGAAGAGTGTCGACGATGGAGCAGAAGAAAAGGTGCCCCGACTCAGCTACTGCGTCGTCGGCGGTGCAGATGGTGGGCAGGAGGGTGGGTCAGTCAGACGCACGTACTGCACCGTCGGCGGCGCGGAGGGCGGGAAGGGGCGCCGATCCGAGCGTCGGCGTCGGTGTTGGAGCAGAAGAAAAGGCGTCAGAAGAGTGTCGACGATGGAGCAGAAGAAAAGGTGCCCCGACCCAGCTACTGCGTCGTCGGCGGTGCAGATGGTGGGCAGGAGGGTGGGTCAGTCAGACGCACGTACTGCACCGTCGGCGGCGCGGAGGGCGGGAAGGGGCGCCGATCCGAGCGTCGGCGTCGGTGTTGGAGCAGAAGAAAAGGCGTCAGAAGAGTGTCGACGATGGAGCAGAAGAAAAGGTGCCCCGACCCAGCTACTGCGTCGTCGGCGGTGCAGATGGTGGGCAGGAGGGTGGGTCAGTCAGACGCACGTACTGCACCGTCGGCGGCGCGGAGGGCGGGAAGGGGCGCCGATCCGAGCGTCGGCGTCGGTGTTGGAGCAGAAGAAAAGGCGTCAGAAGAGTGTCGACGATGGAGCAGAAGAAAAGGTGCCCCGACCCAGCTACTGCGTCGTCGGCGGTGCAGATGGTGGGCAGGAGGGTGGGTCAGTCAGACGCACGTACTGCACCGTCGGCGGCGCGGAGGGCGGGAAGGGGCGCCGATCCGAGCGTCGGCGTCGGTGTTGGAGCAGAAGAAAAGGCGTCAGAAGAGTGTCGACGATGGAGCAGAAGAAAAGGTGCCCCGACCCAGCTACTGCGTCGTCGGCGGTGCAGATGGTGGGCAGGAGGGTGGGTCAGTCAGACGCACGTACTGCACCGTCGGCGGCGCGGAGGGCGGGAAGGGGCGCCGATCCGAGCGTCGGCGTCGGTGTTGGAGCAGAAGAAAAGGCGTCAGAAGAGTGTCGACGATGGAGCAGAAGAAAAGGTGCCCCGACCCAGCTACTGCGTCGTCGGCGGTGCAGATGGTGGGCAGGAGGGTGGGTCAGTCAGACGCACGTACTGCACCGTCGGCGGCGCGGAGGGCGGGAAGGGGCGCCGATCCGAGCGTCGGCGTCGGTGTTGGAGCAGAAGAAAAGGCGTCAGAAGAGTGTCGACGATGGAGCAGAAGAAAAGGTGCCCCGACCCAGCTACTGCGTCGTCGGCGGTGCAGATGGTGGGCAGGAGGGTGGGTCAGTCAGACGCACGTACTGCACCGTCGGCGGCGCGGAGGGCGGGAAGGGGCGCCGATCCGAGCGTCGGCGTCGGTGTTGGAGCAGAAGAAAAGGCGTCAGAAGAGTGTCGACGATGGAGCAGAAGAAAAGGTGCCCCGACCCAGCTACTGCGTCGTCGGCGGTGCAGATGGTGGGCAGGAGGGTGGGTCAGTCAGACGCACGTACTGCACCGTCGGCGGCGCGGAGGGCGGGAAGGGGCGCCGATCCGAGCGTCGGCGTCGGTGTTGGAGCAGAAGAAAAGGCGTCAGAAGAGTGTCGACGATGGAGCAGAAGAAAAGGTGCCCCGACCCAGCTACTGCGTCGTCGGCGGTGCAGATGGTGGGTCAGTCAGACGCACATACTGCACCGTCGGCGGCGTGGAGGGCGGGAAGGGGCGCAGATCCGAGCGTCGGTGTCGACGATGGAGCAGAAGAAAAGGCATCAGAAGAGTGTCGACGATGGAGCAGAATAATAGATTTTTTTTTTCTGGCGATGGCAGAGTACATGTGTGGTTGAATGTGTCTGGACTTTAGGTGAAATATGTAATGTTCAGTGTGGTGATTTATTGTATTACTACAATTAAATCTTATCTTTTCATTTTTCCTTATTTGTAAGAAACATTGATCTTGACAAAAGCCGAGAAGCGATTCTTTCAGGGGCACTTTGGGATGCTCTCTGTAAGAGGCACCTCAGAGCATCTGTAGGAGCCACAGTGTCAGTTACATATGCACAATACTGCGTTGTAGAGGGGTAGTGTGGGGGCCGGAAGTAGTGGCCCCAGGCCGGCTCTCTAGATTTCATTAGGAGCCAGCCTTTGGAGCAGGAGAATAGCTGTCTGAACAGTGTCAAGTGTGGAAGAGAAGAAAAGGTGCCTGACTCAGCTACTGCTTCAGAGGTAAGTTAATTACAAAATGCTATGCATTTTGTGTGTGTGTGTGTGTGTGTGTGTGTGTGTGTGTGTGTGTGTGTGTGTGTGTGTGTGTGAGTGAAATACTGTAGTTTATGTAAGTTGAAGCTACCTTGTGTGAAAAGGGTTACATTGATAAAGATCTATGAGGGGATTTTTGCTTATAGTTCAAAGGCTGAGAGAGAGTCATTACTCAGACTGGCTGTTTAAACAGGCACCATAACACTGCCAGTGAAGCTATTAACTGGCACGTTGGTTCCAGTTATGTTCGTCTGTCAGCAAGATAAATTCGCTGAATAGTTGCCACAAATTTCCGGCTTGTTTCCTTAATTTATATTCTAAGATAACTCGTTAGTATTGCCACCTGTGTTTCTACCTGTCTCCTACAAACTGATCTTCTGAGGTCAGCTTCTCAAGATTTTCCATTCTTGTGTAAGTAATTGGGTTACAATTTTACAAGCATGACATAGTAAATGGATGCTTCTGGGATTTTTACAATTGTCTGCACGCGATTGCTTTGAAACAGGGATTACGTTTTTCTTTAAGGCTGGGGTATATCGCCTGTATCATATCTTACTTACAAGATGAAATAGCTTCGTCATGGCTGGTTCTTCCAGACATTTCAGTAGCTCTGAGAGAATGTCATATACTCAAGGGGCCTTGTTTCGACTTTGGTCATTCAGTTCCCTGTGAAATTCATAACTTAGTATGCCACGCCGGAGCGGCCGAGCGCATTTAGGCGCTATGCTGAGATGTGTGGGACCATTCCCTGTCAGGGATTCGAATGCTCCCTCAGGCATGGATGTTTGTGCTGTCTTTAGTATAAGCTAGTTTGGAAGTTTAGGGAGTGATGACCCCGCAGTTAAGTTCCACAAGCTGTACAAACATTTGAACTGTCATCTTTCAGTATAGTATCTCCTACTTTATCATCTACTTCGTCCCTTCCTATAATGTCTCGAAGCTCATTTCCTTTACTGAGCCCGACTATGTTCTTAAATCTTTCAGCTTTCATTTCTTTGCTCAGAATGGTTTTTCATCTGAGGTTTTCATAATCACAAATCTACTTTTCTGGTCTCAGAATATATTATATCCCTGATTTTCCTGCAGGCAGTATGTTTCCTCTAGCTCTACATTTTTCTACTGACTTGTATTTGTCCTCTAGCCACTCTTACTTAGCCATTTTGTACTATCTGTCAATCTCACTTTGTCATCTGTCTTCCATTTTACCTTCGTTATTCACTATATTTTTGTATTTTCTTTCATCAATTAAATTCAATATTTGAGATGTCGGAGAATTTTTGTAGGTCATGCCTTACTACCTATTTTCTCCACTACTGTATTCACTACTTGCTCTCTCAAAGCTACCCAGTCATCTTCTACGGTATTACTTTCCCAAGTTTCAGTTGTTACCTAAAGCTCTCTGAAATTCTGAAATACTTCAGGTTCCTTCAGATTAACTAGGTCGCATCGCCTATTTTTCCCACCTTCAGTTTCTTCAGTTCGTCTGCCGTTCATAACCAGTAAGATGTGGTTGGTCTATATTTGGCCCTGTATGTCAAAGTTCAAAAACTGTTTCTGAAATCTGTGTTGCTGTTAAAAAGGATATGTTACCCTCCAGTGTATTCTGCTATCTCGACATGTACAGTCAACCTTCAGTATTATGGAAACAAGTTTACGATTATGTTCTTTGCAAAATTCGACTGGACTGCTTCCTCTGCCATTCCTCTTCCCCATTCCATATATACTATTTTTCCTTCCTCCTTTACTATTACCGAATTAGTCTCACAATTTCCTCTCCCTTAATTCTTCAATGAATTACCTTCTCCTACATCTCTTAAATCTTATCAGTACAGCGAGTTTTCATACAGACTTGTACTACTGTTGTCGGTGTTGGCTTTATATCTATCCTGACAATGTTAATGCAATCACTGTGCTCTCATAGTAATTTACCCTCATTTCTATTTTCTCTTTCATTTTTATACCTACTCCGGTAATACCAACTGATGTTGTACTTATAACTCTGTAGTCAACTATCCACAAACCCTGTTCATTTTTCCATCTAAATCCACTAATCCTCACTATAATTCCAAGCTATTAAATTCCCTTCTTAAATTTTCTAACCTCCCTACACGATTAAGAGATCATTCCATGCTCTGAAGAATGCCCGTTTTTCTCTTGATTAACTCCACCAGATTTGTCCCCATCCAGAGATATGAGTGGGGAATATTTCAACTATGGAATATTTTACCCGCGAATATGCAATCATCTCAGTATCATGCAGGAGAGCTGCGCCACATCCTCGGGGGGGGGGGGGGGGGGGGGGGCGGCGGCGGCGGCGGCGGCTGTGAAAAGTGGTTACTTTCCTCTGGCTTTCAGCCGTTCACATTAACTCCATTGTAGAGCCATGTTAGCTGATATAATGAGGCCAGCTCTGTCATTTCTAGACTGTTGCCCCTGTACCTACTAAAAAGGCTGCTGCCACTCTTCAGGAATCGCACATCTGTTTGGGCCCTATCACAGATAAGCCCACAGATCTGGTTGCACTACAGCATGCTTGAGAGATGCGAGCCACTTCACCTCAGCAATGTCAGTTGTTCATAGTTGTAGTGTGCCAGTGGAAAATTGAAACAAGTGTTGCCAGTTGAAGTCAATAGACTTCTAAATCGTATCCCAAAAACTATAAAATAGTAAGATGCTTTTGTGGAGAATGTCTCTATGAATATCCATGTTATCATATTCATTTGTACATAACTTAAAGCCACTTTCAGACCACGCCATTTATTCAGCCCAAATCCAGTACATCGAATTATCTAACGATGGACGTAATGCCAGTTGCTAAACTTTCCGAATTAGTGTTTAAGGTAGAAACTAAAATAGTGATCCTAGATAATGTGGTCCTTCAGATTTATCACAGAAAAACTGCCTCCAATCTCTTTTAAAAAATTTCAAAATGCAGTGCTAAGACTTCGTGTCAATTATTCAAATTGTCATCGAATAAGTCAGTATTTGCGTATTTCTTGTTTTAAAGAACTACCCTTCACAGCTGTACATCCTGTTTTGATTAGTGAAACTGACAATTTTCAACTACGGGTGTCGTTAATTCCGAAGCCTTTAATAGTGCAAGCTGTTTCCTCTTTAAGAAATAACTTTACAGTAGCTCTGCAGTTGACTGTGCTTAGTCATGTCAATCTTGCCCAGTTTTACATGACAATACTGATACTTTGGCAACGTCTCCACCTGCAGTGTCCCTTCCTTGATACCAAAGCAAATAACCCGATACATTCAGTGTACCACTTAGTATGAAACAGATGAAAGGGCAATTTTGAATGTCTGACTCAATTTTTCATTAAGAAAAAAAGATCACTAATCTTCTCCTAGTTCTTTCCCCCCCTTGCATTACAGCCTCCCTACGACCATGGGCAGCTCCTTCATGGATTGCATACTTCTCCCAGAATCTTTTCAGCCTTTCTCTTCTGCTCTTTTCAAAAATCATAAGTATCTTCCTCTCTGGGGTACTCAACTGGTGGTTTACTGTTTTTCCTTTCCTTAGACCTTGAGCCCAGCAAGCTTGTCTCAACTTACAGACCCATCTAAGGGCAGATTTATTTTTACCAAATTACGTCGCCCTACTGCTTCAGTATTTCCTCATTACTTCATCTAGGGATCCAGTTGCTATTCATCTGAAGTTCTTTGTAGAAAGCCCGTCTTGGATTATCTGTATGAAAGCTAAATGTGGTGGTAGCTTTCCATTCTAAACTATTGCAGATCTAATGCAGGTATACTTAAAATGGCTGTGATTACTTATGTGGCGTTTGCTGAACTAAATTGCTGTATGCTATATACTTGTGACAATGCATTACAAAACTGTTCAAACGAAAACGGGGCGGTCAAATCATAAATAAAATTAAACATGCATAGGCATAACTTTAATTGCGTTAGAAGCTGAGGTGATAATTAAAATATTACTGATAAGGGGGTATGACCTGACAAGATTTTCTTTCTTACAGGAGACTTTCGGGCTTGGAATGTGAGGGCGTCGCACTTATCTTGCCCCTGTGCCTACAATGTATGAACGACTTTACATCAGCAAAGCAACAATCAACACCGAAATATAGAAGGTTAGTGTATTGTTTGAACGAAAGAAAGTATTATGAAAATGTGTAGAACTTTGGAATAAACGTCATAAGTATTTAAGATGAAATATCTATGGAAACTATTGAAAATAGTGTTTTCTCAACACAACAGCATTCGTTTTTTGGACAACTCCAGTAATACCATCATATGCTATGTTGGAACAGAACAATGGTAGCACATATTGTGTATTGAATCCCAGTTCTTGTTATGAAATGTGAAACTATTTTAAACATGCTAGTTAGACTGCTGTTGTAAACATATTTTCTGTGTATGTCATTAGGGTAACTAATTATTGTGCTGAAAACCAGCTTATAATACTGTTTGTGTGTTTGTGTTGGCAATACCCAATGTTAGTGATCCAGTGTGACAGAAAAGACGTCCACCAGTTCGTCTCCAGTTACAACAAAAAATAGCTCAGGCAGAAGAGAATATTCTCACATTTTGTCACCTGCAGACAGATGAATTTACTTTCTCTGTCATTGCTTTACGATCTCTCCAACTTTTTTCTATGGCTTTGAGAGAATGGAAGTGCTTATCTTTCATGTTATAGCTGCGATACTGAACGAATGTTACTTCTCCCTCACAGCAAGGGGCATGTTTATTTAATGTTGTTGCAAATATTTTTGATTAAAAATTCCCTTTTCTATTGATATTGTTTTGTGCATTATTTTCAACAAGCTGTGATCAATTGTAAAAAGATGCCTGGTAACTATAAAGTTTCGCCTCGTGATTACTTAAGTGCACTTGAATTATTACTACATTACATTTATACTGATTTGATTTTCAGAACCTGCAATTGTTTTTATCTAAGTCCAATGTTCTGTAATTCCTTTCACCTATTGTGACAGTAACGTGACATGGTTGAGAAACCTAATATGAAGTGTAAATTAACCAAGCATCGATTTACAGAGAAAAATTAAATTTTCACCAGTGTTACAGCACAAAACAATGTCTACAGCTGATCTAGTCTTGAACTGTTGTGTAAGCGTAAATCTTTGCTGCCACGGCGGAGCGGCTGAGCACATAAAGGCACTGTGCTGCAATGAGTGAGGCCGCTCCCCGTCGGGGATTCGCATCCCCATTCGGCATGGATGTACGTGCTGTCTTTAGTATGAGGTAGTTCATAAGTAGTTCGTTAGTTGAGGGACTGATGATCTCAGAGCTAAGTCCCATAAGATTTACAAACATGTAACTTTAACTCTTTGCTAACTTCCTTTTGTAGTGCTGCTTTCGAGTGTTGCCTTGTCATTACAATGACAACGGCTATTTTTTAATGATGGTGTGATTGATGCTCAGTTCCAACTTACCCTTTTGAAAATTTTAATCGCTGCCAGTATTCCAAAATACAAATCAATTCATAGGCAGTATTTAATGTGAATCTTCAACACCAAACGAAAACGAAAGCAACATTACAATTTAAACATTTGTCTGTATACTACATGGTTTATAGGCCTACTGGGGAACTCGCCATGTAAAATAAAGAGTAACGCATCATGCTTGGTACCTCAATGGTGATGTGGAAAACCAAGCTTTATGTAAGTGAATAAATATAGATGCCTTTTGTGTTTCAGTTAAACATTAATTTGGTACTTTTAATATTAATTGCTCTGTTCATATTAACATTTTGAGCTGTTTAGCTACTTCTTACAGGTGAGTACAAACAGATATAGTGAATACATGGGGTGTAGTACATTGCTGCATAATCAAACAAGTTAGTGCGCTATCCACAGATTTACAGTAGTATGTTTTTCAGTGCATAAAAAAGTGTACCCTGTGAAAATTTTAAGAGGCTAATCAGTTACAAATCTGAGATGGAATTTGGGCAAAAACTTATGTGCCTTGTCTGCAAATTCCTTTATACTGAACACGGCTTGTTGGCGTGCAAGTGGACATGCGGCAGTGACTGGGCGTGCAGCCAGAGGGCGCGCCAGCCCCACCACACAGGGGGACCGCCTGGCGCCTTTAGAGCTGCAGTGGGGAAGCCGGCCTGTCACCTTGGTGTCAGGTGCCAAGCAGTATGCTGTCAGGACTGGTTCTCTGTAAAATGGAAACTGCAATAAGTCGCCAGATAAATATCAAACATCTCGGCCAGTTTGTAGCTGTCGTCAGTTACAGTGCATGTCAGCAGGAGTGGTTATAGCAGAGTCTTCCACTGTAACTGCGTCTGCTATAACCTTTCCTGCTGATACTGGCTCTAACACTGTGGCTAGGAACTGGCCTGAATCTAATGAAGAGTCTTAAATTTGTCACAGAGGGTCGCTTTCCTACAAGAAATTAAAAAGGTTCGCTACTGCTCATCAATCCAAACATGGATACAAACATAATACAGTAGTAGTATAGCAGTGCCGATTGAGTGCCACTGAGATTCGCCCATTGAGGATAGTGTCATCGAAGCCAGATGCTTGGCCAGTTGCTGGACCGCAGAGCAAAGGATGGCGCCACGGGATGACTGACAGGTTGCAACACTTCCCTCAGCCACAAACGACACCCCCCTACACCCCTCGGCGCTGCTGCCAGACAGCACCTCAGACAGGTCCAGACCTGTCGACCTGTCAACATGTCTTTACTTGCACCCTCGACCACTCACCTCGACGACGACGACGACGCTGCCACCGCCGCCAACATGTCCAGTCCAGCGCCATCTCCGGCGATTGCGTACTTGTGATAGTGCATGCGCGAAACAATTGTCACGGTGACCGCGTCACCTCCGAACCGCAAGCCGCCACCACCCGGCAATTAAAAAAAAAGCCTACGTGCCGCATCTCGGGCCGTCACGAAGTATATCTTACTTAGTATTAAAGGAATTGTAATGGGTCGAGACACAGTGCTTCTGAAACGCATACATCCACACATTAAGGAATATTTTCGTAAAAATACGAAACGCTGCACACGCAGAATATTTTTGACGCGCTGAACGGCGCAATTGGCAGACTGCCGAAGGGACCGCACGAACGCTATTGGGCAGCCCGCTCACTGATGGCCGGTGACAAGTGCACAATAGATGGCTGAGGTCGCGGCTCACGCTGCGCCTAATTAATACTGTAGCAGAACACCTGTTTGAAAGCTTTCCTGGAAAACTTCAGAGCAAAGTGCATTCAGCCACTTCCAGAAAAGATGTGTTATTCCCCAGAACCTTTTCAATAGAGCACTCTGTGGTTTTCCCCAATTCATAGATTTTGGGAAAGACATCAGAAATGTTGGCCTGTCAAAAGTGCTTTCAGCCATTTCCGGAAGGATGCTTGATATTCCCCAAGAATCTTTCCTCACAAAATACAATGCACCGTTCTGCGGTTTTCTCTTTCACAGAAAGCCGGGAACACAAGGGAAAACAACAAAAATGTTCACCTGTGCAATGTGCTTTTAGGAAACACACAAATATCGACCAATTCTGGAAAAACAGGGATTTTCCCTTACATGTTGAGACGTGCATGCTTCAACCGTCACTCATTTGACTCGAGTAGTGCATTGGGGATTGATGGTGGGAGGTGATCATATATAAGGACGAGCAGCTATGCCATAGGACTCCTAGGTCTCCTGCACCTCAATCAGTGAAGATCGCCAGTAGCAACATGAAGAGATCTGCCGCCATCACCAGCAGCAGCAGCAGCGACATCGCCAGCAGCAGCAACAATGGGAAAAAGTGTCGCCGAGAAGAAATTCCGAATAAGCTGACTTAGTTTTCATACTTGGTGCATAGAACTTATTAATATTGTGGTACTAGTTTGAATTTCATTCACGCTTCACATCCCCCCCCCCCAGGGGACCCACAGCTCTTTTGTGGGTACGTGTGGGGCGCTCACGGGGCCCCGAGCTGATGCAGCCTTTCTTCCGCCTCAGGCTGCTTCACTTTCCCTCCCTGTTTCTTCCTTCATCCGGAGACGGGTTTCCTTTGCGAGTTAACGTGGTTTCTTTAGTGTTTCTCTCATTCCTTGGTTTCTTCCTTTCCTAACCTTTGCTTCTGTCTTTCTCTCCTTACTGTACTCTCCTAGCCTTCCTCTCCTCCGCATTAGTCTCCGCTTCGGCGTTTGAGACACTTCTCTTCATTTCCTCTATTCTTCTTTCCTCCCTGTGCGTGTCAGAAAGCCGACCCACGAATTATCATGCGTAGCAGGTGACAAGGAAACGCGTAATTCCCCGCCCCAGGTAGACAAGTAGGGCACGTACGTACCCCCTGGTAAAGGCCAGGCCCAGGGAGGGGTGATTACCCAAGCTGGTACCTTCCGAACATGCCTCCGTCAGTTCTCGGGAGGTGTGACCTGAGGTGTGAAGAATAACCTAAGGCGGGTAAGCCCTCAGAGAGGGCCCCCACTAGGAAGGAGCGCGCCATCGGGGACGCCGGTAATCACGGGGGACACTTCCGCAATGACTTCCTTCTCTTCTTTAGTGACGTTGACCAGAAACGTAAGTTAGATTCGCCTCAGCAAAAGAAGACTCTGCCTAATGTACCGAACTTTTTTTTTGTCTCTCGCACCGACGGAAAAGATTTCAATTCTGTCAATCCTTTCGTTATACAGAAAGGTGTAGATGCAATTGCTGGCCCTGTTAAAACCTGTTCACGTCAGCGCAATGGCACATTGTTGCTGGAAGTGGACAGTGCCTTCCAAGCTCAGAAACTAATCGGGACTACACTGTTACACACGTTTCCTGTCAAGGTGTAAGCACATCGCACACTCAACTCGTCACGGGGGGTAGTCTTCACGAGATCCCTTGACGGGTTGTCTGATGAAAACATACAAACCTACATGTCCGACCAGGGTGTGACAGCCGTCCATAGGGTAATGAAAGAAGGTCGATAACCAGCTGACACCGACTTGTACTGTGTTTTTGACGTTCGACAGAGTTGACCTCCCGTCGAAGGTCAAAGCAGGGTATGAAGTCATCTCCGTCCGCCCTTATGTACCTAACCCAACGCGCTGTTTTCAGTGCCACAGGTACAACCATACCCGTGAACATTGCCCAAATGCAGCAAAGTGTGTCACTTGTGGTAGGGACGCCCATGAGGGGGATTGCCCACCTCCGTCCCCTCACTGCCTAAACTGCAACGGTGACCATGCGGCTTCCTCTCGCGACTGCCCTGTATACAAGGATGAGAAGGTAATCCAGCAAATTCGGGTTACGGAGAAGGTATCAACCTCTGCCGCTCGAAAGTTGTTGGCGAGTCGAAAACCCACTGTCCTCCCAGCGGGTACATACAGTAAGGTCCTCACCTCAACTCGACCTACTAAGGATTCCAGTACCCAGACTTGTGATTTAACTTTCGCTGACACAGTTGTGCGATCCGCCAGCCCGAAGATTGCCCGTTCCACGTCCCCACTACCTCCTGCTGCTTCTTAGGTACAGTCTTCGTCAACCTCTAGTAAACCGCGGGCACCTAAACAAAATGCCCGGACCTCGAAAAAGGAACCCGTCCGTGAGGATTTTCTGCGTTCTCAGGCTTCCCAACCGTCAACTGCCTCTTCCCGCCGTCACTCTTCCAGAAGAGCTGACAAGAGTTCATCTCCTTCCCCGCCGAGGCGTGACCCATCCGTCACGCCGTCCAACAGTTGCCGGCCTCGGCCGTCTTCTGTTTCACCGGGTCGCTCCGTCTGCCGGGCACCCGGCCCTCTACCGGCGGTGGAAACTGCCCCTCCTGATCAACTCAGGGAGGTGGCAGGCGCGTCGGTCGTACCTATGGACCACGACCTTTTGCCCCTGGACAGCGATAGCAGTGCTCCTTCGAAATCGGGTCCTCAGCGGCCGTCGAGGTGACCCCGCTTGCTAGTTGGTTTTTATCCTTATTTCTTCTCTGATTTTTATCATGGCGCTTCTTCAATGGAATATTCGTGGCATTCGTTCCAATCGGGAGGAGTTAAAACTACTCCTTTGGTTGCACTGCCCACTTCTAGTCTGTCTACAAGAAACTAAGTTGCGTCCACGTGATCGTGCAGACTTTCCACACTACACCTCTGTGCGGTTCGACCTGCCACCCGTGGAAGGTGTCCCAGCCCATGGAGGGGTTCTGATGCTCCTTCGAGACGATGTCTATTTCCATCCCATTTCCTTGCACACTCACAGGCAGTTGTCGTCCGCATCACTTTATCCACATTTACCTTTTCCCTCTGCCCTTACTAGGGCAGATGTGCTACACCTTCTTGACCAGCTCCCTTCACCTTTCGTGTTGGTAGGCGACTTTAATGCCCACCACCCCCTATGGGGCTCTCCGGCACCCTGTCCAAGAGGCTCCCTTTTGGTGGACCTTCTCAAACACCTCGATCTTGTCTGCCTCAACACCGGTGCACCGACCTTCCTTTCAGACACAACACACACTTATTCCCATATAGACCTCGCAATATGCACTCCTCATCTTGCCGGTCTGTTTGAGTGGTATGCACTTCCTGACACGTACTCAAGTGACCATTTCCCTTGTATCATCAACTTCCTGCATCGTTCCCCATCTCCTCGTCCCACCAGTTGGAACATTTCCAAAGCCAACTGGGGGCTTTATTCTTCCGTGGCTGTTTTTCACGATCAGAATTTTCCCAACTGTGACACTAAGGTCGACCACCTCACAGAGGTTATTCTCACCGCTGCTGAACGTTCCATACCTCGTACTTCCTCTTCTCCACGTCGTGTCCAGGTCCCTTGGTGGACTGCAGCCTGCCGCGACGTGCTTAGAGCCCGGCGCCGTGCTCTACGCACCTTCCGCCGCCACCCGACTTTGGAGAATTGCATAATTTATAAACGAATGAGAGCGCAATGTCGTCGTATCATGAAGGACAGCAAGAAAGCTTGCTGGACTGCTTTTACTAGTTCTTTTACCCGTTTTACTCCCTCCACGTTTGTTTGGCGTGGCCTACGCCGTCTATCCGGCATAAAGGTCTACTCCCCGATTCCTGGCCTGACCGTGGAGAACGCAGTCCTCGTGGACCCCTCTGACGTTTCCAACGCATTGGGTCGTTTCTTTGCGGAGGTTTCGAGCTCTGCCCATTACCACCCTGCATTTCTCCCTCGAAAACAGGTAGAGGAGGCCCGGCCGCCTTCTTTCCACTCTTCTAATCGTGACAATTATAACGTCGCCTTCACCATGCAGGAGCTAGACCGTGCTCTCGCCCTGTCCCGATCTTCTGCTCCCGGGCCCGATTCCATTCATACTGAGATGCTGAAGAACCTCTCTCCTGCGGACAAGTTCTTTCTTCTTAGTACCTACAATCGCATATGGACTGAAGGTCATGTTCCCACAAGTTGGCGTGAAGCCATTGTTGTCCCCATCCCTAAACCAGGGAAGGACAAACACCTTCCTTCCAGCTCTGACGAGCTGCGTCTGTAAGGTGATGGAACGCATGGTTAACGCTCGGTTGGTCTGGCTCCTCGAATCTCGCAGCCTCCTGACTAATATCCAATGCGGTTTTCGTCGACACCGCTCTGCTGCTGATCACCTTGTTACGCTGTCGACCTTCATTATGAACAACTTCCTAAAGAAGCGTCAAACAGTAGCAGTGTTCTTCGACTTGGAGAAGGCATACGATACCTGTTGGAAAGCGGGCATTCTCCGCACATTGCACACATGGGGCCTTGGGGGCCGCCTTCCTCTTTTCATTCAAGCGTTTTTGGCGGATCGCAAGTTCCGGGTACGGGTGGGCTCTGTTTTGTCAGATACCTTTTGCCAGGAGAAAGTGGTACCACAGGGCTCCGTCTTGAGTGTGGCGCTCTTTGCCATTGCAATCAATCCGATCGTAGATTGCCTTTCAGCTGACGTCTCCAGATCTCTTTTTGTTCACGATTTCGCAATTTATTGTAGCGCCCAGCGGACGTGTCGCTTGGAGCGTTCTCTTCAACGCTGTCTTGACCGTCTATATTCCTGGAGCATCGCAAACGGCTTCCGATTCTCCACTGAGAAAACTGTGTTTATAAACTTCTGGAGATACAAGGAATGTCTTCCACCTTCTCTACATCTCGGCCCTGTTGCTCTCCCTTTCGTGGAGACTACGAAATTCTTGGGACTCATGTTGGATCGTAAACTTTGCTGGTCCACACACGTGTCCTACCTGGCTGCCCGTTGTGCCCGATCCCTTAACGTTCTTCGCGTCCTCAGTGGCACGTCATTGGGAGCGGATCGTACTGTCCTGCTTCACCTTTACCAGGCCATTGTTCAGTCGAAGCTCGACTACGGAAGCCTTGTATACTCATCTGCACGGCCGTCGATTCTCCGCCTTCTCAACTCTATCCACCATCGGGGTTTACGTCTTGCGACCGGTGCATTTTATACAAGCCCTGTTGAAAGTCTGTATGCCGAGGCTGCTGTATTACCGTTGACCACTCGGCGTGACATACTCTTGTGTCGGTATGCATGCCGCCTGTGGTCGATGCCCAACCATCCATCTTACCGATTAATTTTTGACGACTCACTCGATCGCCAATATCAGTTGTATGCGATTGCCTTGCTTCCACCTGGACTTCGGTTTCGCCGCCTGCTACAGCGGCTCGATTTTACCCTTCCTTCCATCCTTCGGTTGAGCGAAAGCCCATTGCCACCGTGGCATCAGGCCCAGGTTCACACTCACCTCGAACTTAGTTCGCTACCCAAGGAGAGCACTCCGGATTTGGTATACCGCTCGAGGCTTGTCGAACTCCGTTCGCGGTTCGATAACGCCATATTTATTTACACTGATGGTTCCAAGAGCACTGCCGGTGTCGGATCTGCCTTCGTCGTCGAGGACAACCGTTTCCAATACAAGCTCCCTGACCGGTGCTCGAATTTCACGGCTGAGCTTTTTGCCCTCCACCAGGCCGTTTTGTACACCTGCCGCCACCACCAACCTTTCTATGCCATATATTCGGACTCCCTTAGTGCCCTGCAGAGCCTTAAGGACCCTTTCTCGAACCATCCTCTCGTGTATCGGATCCAACGCTCCCTCCAGTTGCTAGCTGATGACAGCTGTCACGTTTCTTTCCTCTGGGTCCCTGGCCACGTGGGAGTGCCTGGGAATGAGACCGCCGACATAGCAGCCAAGGCCGCAGCTATTTTGCCTCGCATGGCTACCTTTTGCGTCCCATCGGACGATGTTCAACGGGCTCTTCGCCGGAGTATCGTGTCGCAATGGCACAGTGTATGGTTTTCAATGTACAACAATAAATTGCGAACTGTCAAACCGATCACGACCGCTTGGAGGACCTCCTCACGCCCCTCTGGGCGAGAGGAGGTCATCCTGGCACGGTTGCGGATCGGTCACTGCCGTTTCAGCCACCGTCACTTGCTCTCTGCCTCCCCTGCACCGCTATGCTCCTGCGATGAATTGCTGACAGTGCGACATGTTTTACTGACTTGTGTTAATTTTAATCATCTCCGTGTAGCCCTTCACTTTCCCTCTACTCTGGAGGAAATTTTAGCTGATGACACACGAGCAGCTGCTAGAGTTTTGCGTTTTATCAACTTGGCCAACTTATCCAAGGATATTTAACCCTTTTAATTGTCTTTTATCTTTCGTTTTTAGCCTCTTGATGTTCTGACAGTCACCTTTTTTCTTTGAGATCATAGCGAATCTATGTCCTTAGCTGGGCGCTAATGACCATAGTAGTTGTGCGCCCTAAAACCACAAAAAAAATGGCTAAGGCGGACAAAATCACACACCTGATGAAGGGTATTGCAGAAGACATGTACCAAGCTCTTTTGATCAAAGACGTAGCTACGACGGAAGAGTTCATCAAATGGTGCCACGTATTGAAGAGATGCAACAAAGGAGGGTTGGACGAAAGAAGTATGACAGACTCCCGAATGTAGTCCCTATGGCCGTCGTGGAAGACCAGCATGACTTCCTCTCGTACTACAAATTGTGAGGGAAGAATTGCAACAATTTATCAGATTATGGCCATGGACGTAAGCCCCGTAAGTCACGAGGGAGCCGACGCCGCTGAGGAAGAGGTATTTCAGACATTAGCTCCTGTTTGCCCTGCCAGTCGCACCCGACGTGAATAATGGCGTCACCCTGCTATGACTTAAGCTGCAGCCGTCAAACGGCAGCCTATGAACAGACCAACGCGACCACAACAAATTCCCCCGGCAACAATGACGCCCTGCAGGAGAACAGACGTCTGGAGGACGGAAGACAACACACCACTGTTTCCACTGTGGGTGTCCTGAACATGTCCGACGCTACTACAAAGAGAGAGAAGGCGAGAGTTCGACGATTATTTTGCAGCAAGACGTCAGCCATCAGAGCAGTTCTATCCCAGGCAATCGCCTGCTGATGAGTTCAGTCGACCTATGGGAAGAAGCCCATCGCCATACCCTAGACGAGGTCGCTCCCCGACGCGCCGCAACCGTTCACCGTCGCCGTACAGAGGTACCAGCCGCTCCCCTAGCCGCAGCGCCCAGGAAAACTAAGCGAGGCGACCATCTACGGAGGTGAGGCCGCCGCAGATGAAAATCCTCCATGGACGTCAGTCTCTAAGATGTCGGGAAATCCCATCGACATCATAATCGACGGCCAACCTGTCCGGGCACTTGTTGATTCAGGAGCCTCTTTTTCTGTATTATCTGATAATTACGGCCGTACACTAAAGAAGACAATGTTCTGTGATACGGGGGCAACTGTGCTAAAGGTCGCAAATGGAAAGTATGTCCATCCAGCAGGAACTTGTGTCGTAAGAATAACCATAAACAGGACCCAGCCGTTTGAATTTGTTGTGTTAACAAAATGTAGTCACAATGTCATCCTCGGTTGGGACTTCTTTCAGGCATCCCAAGCTATCATTGACTGTGGAAGATCTGAGCTGCAAATTGAAGAAGTTGTTCCGCCGGATACACGTAATACAGAATATTCTGGGAAGTTATTCGTCGTTGACAATGACGATACCGCCTTTGACAATGAGAAGAGTTGCAGTCACAAACACAGATGACTGGTTAAACTGTGAAGTTCCTGTTGATAGTAAAACGTTTATCAGGCTCACGAAAGAAATTTATATACCAGCGGCTATCATAAGCAGGGAGAGATTTCAATCACAAATTGTCAAGAGCAGTCACGACTTATCTCTAAGGGAATGAGTATCGGGACAGCTGAACCAATCCAGGATGGTGAGCTCAACGTCATCAATGAAGACCCAGGCCCTGCTGTTAGTACAGACAACATGCTGGAGGAAACACACGTTGAACTGCCAATAGGGCCTGGACTGACAAAGGAACAACGCAAGCGGGTGTTACATATACTACACCAATTTTCGGGTGCATTCACACCTCAGCAGGGGAAAAGTCAGACGAAACGGCCCACCATGAAGCACCGTATCAATACTGGGGTTCATCCGCCAATTAGCCAGCGTTCGTATAGTGTCGCCAGCTGAAAGACGGATAATTCGGGAGGAAGTGGAGATGTTGCGAGATGACGTTATTCAACCTTCAGAGAGTCCTTGGTCGTCTCCGGTGGTCCTTGTAAAGGATGGCACGTGGTGATTCTCTGTCGACTATCGGCGGCTGAACAGAATCACAAAGATGTCTACCCATTGCCAAGCATTGACGACACCTTATACTGCTTGAAAGGAGCTACATACTTCTCAACTATGGACATGCAGGCAGTTTACTGGCACATCGAGGCTGACAAAGCTGACAGGAAAAAGACGGATTTTATTACACATGACGGCCTCTATGAATTTAAAGTAATGCCATTTGGATTATGTAATGCTCCAGCCACATTCGAACGCATGATGGACAACTTTCTTCGTTACCTTAAGTGGACGACGTGTCTCTGGTATTTAGATGGCATTGTCGTTTTCTCGAAAACATTTGAAGAACATCTGAATCGCCTGTCAACTGTGTTGAAGTGTGTTCAGGCTGCAGGTCTCCGCCTCAATCCAAAGAAGTGCCTCTTCGTCGCCAGAGAGATAAAAATCCTGGGGCACCTAGTCAACGGATATGGTGTCTGTCCTGATCCAGATAAAGTAAGGGCAGTCACAGGATTTCCAACTCCTCAGCTCATTTGTGATGTGAGAAGTTTTCTCGGGCTGTGCTCATACTACCGACGTTTCATAAAAGGATTTTGTAACAAGGCAAGTCCATTACAAGAACTTCTGCAGAGAGACGCCAAATTTTACTGGGATGAGACAAAAGAAAGAGCTTTCCGGGCACTTAAAGAGGCTCTAACTTCCGCTCAGTGCTAGCCTTGTACGACGAAAATGCATAAACGGAACTACACACAGACGCCAGTGGTTATGGGATTGGTGCAGTGCTTGTACAAGTTCAGGAAGGTGCTGAAAAAGTGATAGCCTATGCGTCAAGAGTACTCTCAAAGTCCGAGATAAACTACTGTACAACTGAAAAAGAATGTCTCGCAGTTATCTGGGCTATCAACAAGTTCCGACCGTATTTGTTCGACAAACCATTCACCGTCGTGACAGACCACCATTCTTCGTGTTGACTGATTAGCTTGCAGGATCCATCAGGTCGACTAGCTAGATGGGCGCTAAGACTCCGGGTACGATGTCACAGTGGTATTCAAGAACGGGTGCAAACACAAGGATGCCGACTGCATTTCGAGGAATCCATTAGTGTAACACCACAGCATTAATGAAATCTCAGCTCTCACTGAATTAGATGACGTTACAGCTCAGCAGAGGTAAGATCCAGCACTGTTAAAAACGAGAGAGGCATTGGAGAAAGGAGAACCGACCAATGGAGAGTTCCAACTTATAAACGGAACATTCTATAAGAGCAACTACGATCCATTGGGCCCCAAATGGCTACTGGTTGTTCCAGCTCATCTCCAGCCAGCTATTCTCAAATATTTCCACGATGCTCCAATATACGGTCATCTGGGATTCGTGAAGACCCTAGACAGAATCAGACGCAGGTATTACTGGAAAGGTCTCTACCGATCTGTCAAGCACTAAGAGTCACTGTAAAGAGTGCCAGCGACGGAAGCATGTACCGCAATTACCTCCAGGGCATCTCGTACCGATCCCGCCAGCAGCAGCTCCATTCCACAGAGTTGGGATCGATCTTTTAGGGAGGTTCCCGAAATCGACAAGCGGTAACCGATGGATAATAGTGTGCACTGAATACCTCACACGCTACGTTGTCACCAAACCTGTGCCGACTGCAGAAGCTCAAGAGATCGAAAAATTTCTTGTAGAAGACATTTTCAAGCATGGAGAACCACGTGTCATGATATCTGATCGTGGAAAAGTATTCCAGTCAAAACTAGTATCAGAGGTAATGTCACGGTGCGACTTTGCCCACAGAATGACAACTACATACCACCCTCAGACAAATGGTCTTACGGAACGTTTTAACAAGACGTTAGGCGACATGCTTTCGATGTACGTCGATGTTGAGCAGGAGGATTGGGATACAATTCTGCCAGTCGTGACATTTGCTTACAATACCGCAAGACAAGAAACCACAGGTTTCACTCCGTTTTTCCTGCTCCATGGCCGCGAAGATGAGACAATGGATACGCTGTTCCCGTTTCAACGGGACGACAGTCAGGATGACTATGTGAAACAGCTCATCACCAATGCCGAAGAAGCAAGACAGCTGGCTCGCATACGGACACTGGACGCCCAGGAGGAGGACCGTCAGCGGTATAACGACAAGCACCGACCTGTTGTGTACAGCTCAGGAGATCTGGTATGGATTTTTACCCCTGTACGGAAGGTTGGACTGTCAGAAAAGATATTGAAGCGCTACTTTCGTCCGTATCGTGTCATACGCCGCCTGTCAGACGTCATATACGAAGTTCAGGATTGAGCCGTCGTCGAAACGTCAGAAACAGACACATTGTTCACGTCCTGCACATGAAGCCTTACTACGATCCTGAGGAGCAGGTAGAAGACAATGGCTTCTTGTTCAAGGACCCTAAGGACGGTAATGTTCCTGATGAAGCCACGACGGGAACGTCTGTCGTCGATAATCGCGGAGAAGGGAAGGATTCTCTTGAACTGTCATACAGAGGACCCATGACACGGTCAAGATCCAGGACATTGCAACTGCCTCCACAGGGATCATAACAGCGGGTCGCTGTTTCTCCAGGAGAGGGAGCAATGCCGCGAGAGACCACGAACATTGACTGCCGTCGTGGCGCAGGGGATAGCGTCACGGACTGCGGAGCAGAAGGTCACCGGTTCAATCCCGTCCACCGACAAATATTTATTTCTTTGTAATTAACAATTCTAGAAGGTTCTACATCTTTCTTATGTTCACTTGTAAATTCTACATGTTTCTTATGTTAATTTTTCTGGTAATTTCTGTCTGCGTATAAATAGCAGAGCACTGCCTGAGAGGCAGTCAGTGCCGAGTGTATGTTGAGTTCGTAATAAACGTGCTTTCAGTATAAGTGCTGTGTTCAGTTGCTTTCGAAGTCAAGCCTGCTTCCATTGCAACGCCACAATATTAAACTTAGAACGAGCTGGGATAGGCGTTACGGTGCACGAAAATTAATTGCGTCACCAAACTTTAAAAGGCTCACCGTATTTAATGAAAACTTTGTTGCTGTGGAGATGAAGACTTCAGTAGAGTTCACAAAACCCATCTACCTGAGAATGTGCATACTTGATCTGTCCAAACTCCACATGCACAGGTTCCACTAGGAGATTGCTAAGCTTCAATTTGTGGAACCAAAGTTACTGTATATGGATACAGATAGTTTCAGCTACAGGGTGAAAATCTGCGATCCATATGCAGTAATGAAAAGTATCGGTGAAGAATTCGATACTTACGGTTATAGGGCCGATAATGTTTACGGAATTGTTCCACAGAACAAGGTTATCGGTCTTATGAAGGATGAATCGAATGGTTCACCGATTGTGGAGTTTGTAGGCCTCAGGGCGAAGATGTATGCATTTCGCACCATAGATGGGGACACTCGGAGGCGAGCGAAGGGTGTTAGACGATCGGCATCTCGTGTACTGACGATCGAAGACTACGTGCGGTGTCTGTACGGAGGTGTTCGCGGCCCCCCGCCGTAGCCTACTCAGAGTTCAGCAGGCCAGAATTCGATCGGTAGGACTCGAGGTGTACACCCTGCTGCAGTCTACAGTCGGTTTATCTGCTCATGACGACAAAAGGGTCATATGTGATAGCGATGAAGAAACTCTACCGTACTCACACTATTCGCTTAGGGAGAAAGTGTGTTGGAGGGAACACTAACTGAAAAATGTGAGTAAGAATGAGGGATTTCGTGTGCTTGTGCAGAATAGTATGACCCTTTTGTCATATTGTACATAGGTGGGAGATTATGAATGTGTTGTTGTTTGGGGGGTGCGTTGCATGTATGCGTGTGTGAGTGAAAGTGTGTGCGTGATTCTGTGTGTGAATCTGGGTAAAAAAAATATGTTTGTGTGTGTGTGTGTGTGTGTGTGTGTGTGTGTGTGTGTGTGTGTGTGTGTGTGTAACCGTTGTGTGCTGTGCGGGTGGAATTTCACCTTAGTTGAAGTAGTAGTAGTAGTACATTAACTTTAGAAATACGTAATTTTAAGGAAAAAAAACTGAAACGCTTTGCGATGTACCTCTGCTTTAGAAATGTGCGCAAAAATGTTAATCCCTTGGCACAAGTGCATGTAGTGTAAAGAAGAGAATCTGCGCAAACTTGTAAATGTATTGCTCTAACATACGTGCAATTAGTGTTAAGAAATCTGCACAAAACTGTGACTGTTCAAAAAGAATAAGATTGTTGCTTTTTATTCAATGAACCTGTAAAATTGATACTGGCGTTATTGATTTCTCCCAGCCCACTCTTCAAAAATATGGAGAGAAAAGATAATTTTTTTGTACAGTAAGCAGCAACATCTGCATTGCACGCACTCGTCTAAAAGTCGAGCTGCATTTAAACATAAAAAGTATAGCTCTTAAAACTAAGGTGAGGTAGGGGATTAGTTAAATAACAACACAAAGGTTTCTTACGTAAAATATAATTTATTTTCATTCTTTAACCAACATACGAGCATATGTACATTATCAATTGCACACACAACACTGTTTTTCTTGCTCTTGAGTTTATGGAGAGCAGAACAGCCAAAGGAACCCAGGTCTTGTAAAACAGCATTCTTGAAGAGTCGTCGCAGCCAGGTAATCTTCTCTCCTCCTTTGACGAAGATTATTGTTTTAATGTTGTCGAAAGCTTGGAGAGTCTTTAGTAAGTCTTTATAGGGAATGCCGGGCTCGTCCCAGTGAATTCCATGGTAGTTAAGAGTTAACCACATAGCGCACTTCCTGGTCTTAACACACTTCACATCCTTCAAGTCTTGGTGATTCAATTATTGCAAAGAACCTTTTCATCACTTCTGTGAATGTTAGGAGTGCGATGTCTTTCAGTATGAAACGATCGCGCTCATGGTCTTGGAAGCCTTGTACGTCAGCAACGATGTGTATACTTCGAGAGCTCATGATGAACTGTCATTTTTTATACTGACCGCTGTACAATATTAGTGAGCGGGCTGTAGTTAATTATCCGATCATGCAGGACTAAGGCATATGTAGCAGTCAGTTGTGGGAAATTTGCCGAAGCTTCAAATTCAATCCTCACATCTATAGGTCCAGATTTAATTACTTCATTCTGCTTGGAACAGTCAATTACGATTATAGGTGCCAGTTCCTTGAATTTTTGTGGACTAAGGGAACACCCATCTATTTCCTCGACATCGTCATAGTAATTAGATCGGAACCTTGCGTGCATGTCATATGCTAGACTGTACATATTTTTGTCCCATTGAAGATGTAAGTTGTAATTAGGGTAGAATTCCGAATTCAGGTAGACGCTTGCATTAGTTAAGTTGCAGTTGTCGAATACGGATGAATCAATTGACAGATATCCTCGTCTGTTTGTCTAAAATGCCAGTATGATGAATCGAGGCGTCTTAATTCTTGAGTGCACCATTGTTTAGAAATGACAACGTACAAGTTATAATAAGAAAATAATCAAATACGCAACGCAAGATGGCGTATGCCAGAGAGTTCTGGTCGAGGAATGTCACGTGACATCTCCTAACGGCTGGTTTTCGTTAATTCAATAGAGGGTGCCAAATCTTTATTTTTGCAAATATCTCTCAAACGATACGCGATATGAAAAAAACATAAGGGAGCAAAGTTGTAGAGAATTTTCTCCTCTACAAATTAGGTTATTCAATTTTTGTCAGATTAATGGTTAAGCCGTTATTTTCATTTAAATTTCGACCTGTTTTAGTGTTACTACCGTAACATAAAGTGGGCCAATATATTTTCACTCTTCTATAAGGAGAGATGCATTTTTTATCTTATGTACAATAGGCAGAAACATTTGCATTGCACGCACTCGTCTAAAAGACGAGATGCATTTACGCCATCAGCGGTGACTGTCTATAAAAAAAAATATTTGTTTCACAATACTCAGTTACATCTACATTGCATGAACTCGTCTGTAAGTCGAGATGCACTTACACATATGAAGCATAGACCTATAACTTTAAAAAAAGAAAAGTGGAGTAAATAAGAACACATAGGATTTCTTTGCTAGAATTTATTTTATTTAATCAACATACAATCATATTTACAGTATCTTTTGCATACGTTATACTATTTTTTCATGTTACTGAGTTTATGAAGAGCAGAACAGCCGATCATACCCAGGTCGTGAACAGCAGCATACTTGGTCTGCAGCATCCAGGTAATCTTCTCTTTGCCTTTGACATGGACTATGGTGGTACTGCTGTCGAATGCTCTGCGAGTCGTCAGCAACTCTTTATAGGGAATACCAGGTTTATCCCAGTGCGTTCTATGGTGGTTCCGCGTCAGCCACGTTCCATTCCTCCTGGTCTTAACACACTTCACATCCTTGAATAGGCTTGGTGATGAAATTCTTGCTGTTTTTATCACTTCATCTCTTTCTACACATGCAACATCTTTAAATATGAACCGCTTGCACTCAGACGCTGAATCCTTAGACGTCAGCAATTATGTTTTTCACATTTTGAGAGCTCGTGATGAAATGATCCTTTATACAGAACGCTGTACAATACCAGTCAGCGGGCTTTAGTTAATTACTCTGTCATGCAGAACGAAGGCACACGCGACAGTCTGCGGTGGAAAATTTGCCGACGATTCAAGTTCGATCTTCACATCAATACACCCAGATTTAATTACATCGTTCTGTTTAGAGCAGTCTCTTACGAATATTGGTGCCAGATCCTTGACTTTTCGTGGACTAAGTAGACATCCATCCGATTCCATGACATCTTCATAGTGTGAATCGCGGAAATTTGCGTACATGTCATATGCTAGACTGTACATACTTTTACCCATTGCAAATGTATGGGTAGAATTCCGAATTCAGGTAGACACTTGCATTAATTACAGTTATCAAATACAGATGAATCATTTGCTAGATTCCCTCGCCGATTGATCTGAAATGCAAGTATGATGAATCGAGGTGTCTCCATTTGAAGAGAGGTTTTAATAGCATAGGTCTGTCTGCTGGCTGTTGGTAGCAGAGGGTACTCGAACAGTTCCCATGTACGGAAATTTAACGGTAGTAAAGTACCTGTGTCCATTACTTTTAAAAGCTTCAAACGCTCCTCATCCGATACACTGATGTGCGACATTTTCCACATTACACTGTTGATGATTATTTCATTCTCCCCTTGAACTCCACCTCCTTAACAGTATGAGTACTTGTCCGTCGCACTTCGTATCAGAATAAGCTCCTGTTTAGCATTCATGATAATTCGTTGCATACCTCAAAGTATCCCATCATCTACATAGATACTCTGCAAATCACATTCAAGTGCCTGGCAGAGGGTTTATTAACCACTTTCAAAACTTTTCTCTACCGTTCCGTTCTCTAATAGCGCCTGGGAAGAAAGAACACCTAAATCGTTCCGTTTTCGATCTGATTTCCCTTATTTTATTGGGATAGTCATGTCTCCCTTAGTAGGTGGGCGCTAGCAAAATATTTTCACATTCAGAACTAAAAGTCGGTGATTGAAACTTAGCAAACAGATCACGCCGCAATGAATAACGTCTTTCTTTTAATGATTTCCACCCCAATTCGTGCAACATTTCCGTGACGCTTTCCCCCCCGTAACGTGATAGAACAAAACGAGCTGCCCTTCTCTGAACCTTCTCAATGTCTTCCGTCAATCCCACCTGGTGAGGGTCCCACAAGGGGCAACAGCACTCCAGGAGAGGACGCACAAGTGTGATGTAGCCAGTCTCTTTGGTGGAGTTGGTGCATCTTCGAAGCCTTCTGCCGATGAAACGTAACCTTTGGTTCGCCTTCCCCACAATATTTTCTGTGTGTTCTCTCCAGTCAAAGTTGTTCGTAATTGTAACTCCTAAGTATTTGGTAGAATCAACGACCTTAAGGTTTGACTGATTTATCGCGTAATTGAAGTTCAGCGGACTTCTTTTAGTTGTTATGTGTATTACTTCACACTTTTCTTTATTTAGTGTCGATTGCCAATTTTCGCACCATGCAGAAATTTTGTCTAAATCGCTTTGCGGTTGATTTTGATCCTCTGTTGACTTCACTAACCGATAAACGACAGCATCATCTGCGAACAATCTAAGGGAGCTGTACAGATTGTCTCCTAAATCGTTTATAAACACGAGGAAGAATAGGGAACCTATAACGCTTCCCTGTGGGACGCCAGATCACTTCAGTTTTACTCTATGACTTACAGTCAATTACAACGAACTGTGTTGTTTCTGATAGGAAATCGTGAATCCAACCGCACAATTGGGGAGATATTCCATAAGCACGCAATTTCATTAGAAGCCGCTTGTGGGGTACAGTATCAAAAGCCTTCCGGAAATCCAGAAATATGGAATCGATTTGAGATCCCTTGTCGATGGCACTTCACACTTCATGTGAATAAAGGGCAAGCTGTGTTTCGCATGAGTGATATTTTCTGAATCCGTGTTGTCTACTGGTTAATAGGTCGTTCTCTTCGAGGTAGTTCATAATATTCGAACAAAGTACATGTTCCAAAATCCTACTGCAAATCGACGTCAATGAGATGGGCCTGTAATTTTGGGGATCACTCCTATTGCCTTTCTTGAATATTGGAGTAACTTGGGCAACTTTCCAGTCTTTGGGTACGGATCTTTCGCTGAGTGCTTGGTTGTAAATTATAGCTATTGCATCAGCATACTCTGAGAGGAATCTTGTTGGTATACAATCAGGCCCGGAAGATTTATTTTTGTTTAGTGACTTAAGTTGTTTTACTACTCCAGGAACATCTAAGTTTCGCATGCTGGCAGCTGTTCTTGGATTGAATACTGGAGTGTTCACTTCGTCTTCTTTGGTGAAAGAATTTCGGAAAGCTGTGTTTAGTAATTCTGCCTTAGCAGTACTGTCATCGGTAGTATTACCATTGCTATCGCGTAGTGAAGATATTGTTTGTGTTTTGCCGCTAGTGTACTTCACGTATGACCAGAATTTCTTTGGATTTTCTGCAAGATTTCGTTGTGGTAACTACTATAGGCTTCTCGCATTGAAGTCCGCGCTAGGTTGCGAGTTTCAGTAAAAGATTGCCAGTCTTGTGGATTCTGTGTCTTTTTAAGTTATGCATGCGTTTTTCTTTGTTTCTGCATCAGTGATCTGACCTGTTTTGTGTACCACGGGGGTCAGCCTCCTCTTTTATTAATTTATTTGGTATGAATCTCTCGATTGCTACTGATATTATGTCTTTGAAGGTAAGCCACAACTGATCTACACTCGCATTTTTAATTTTGAAAGACTGGAAACTATCACTCAGGAAAGCGTGAAGCGAATTTTAATCTGCTTTATTGAATAGATATATTTTTCGTTTATTTTTGGTGCATTTGGGCATTTCGACATTCAGTCTCGCTACTACAACTCGATGTTCGCTAATCCCTGTATCTGTTTTGATGCTCTTTACTAGCTCAGGATTATTTGTTGCTAGGAGATCAAGGGTATTTTCGCAACCACTTACTATTCTAGTGGGTTCATGAACTAACTGTTCGAAGTAGTTTTCAGAAAAAGCATTCAGAACTAGTTCGGACGATGTTTTATATTTGCCGCCGGTTTTGAATACGTAATTATGCCAACATATCGAGAGGAGAATGAAACTTTCACTCTGCAGCGGAGTGTGCGCTGATATGAAACTTCCTGGCAGATTAAAATTGTGTGCCGGAACCGGGACTCGAACCTGGGACCTTTGCCTTTCGAGGGCAAGCGCACTACCACTGAGCTACCCCGACACGACTCACGATGCGAGGTACTGGCGGAAGTAAAGTTGTGAGGCGGCATCGTGAGTCGTGTCGGGGTAGCTCAGTGGTAGACCGCTTACCCGCGAAAGGCAAAGGTCCCAGGTTCGAGTCCCGGTTCCGGCACACAATTTTAATCTGCCAGGAAGTTTCATATCGAGGGTAAATTAAAGTCGCCACCGATTATAACAGTATGCTTCGGATACCTATTTGAAATGTGATTCAGCATTATTAGAGGCACACATGCTGTAAACCTTTGGTACTCGCCAACAGTTCGATCTGCAGGCTCATCGACGAACCAGCATGCGTTTTCTAGAGCATTCATATCGTTATAAAAGTTGTAAATTGTCGAAGCTGTGTCGGGAAAGTACCTGAACTCCAAACGTTAATAGAAAACACCGAAACACACATTATAGGTAGCGAAAGTTGGCTTGATTCGGAAAAAATTCAGCAGAAGTATTTGCAAAAGATCTGTGTTCAGAAAGGATAGATTAAACAAAATAGGTGGAGGCGTGTTTGTCACTGTCAAAATTAGTCTTTCGTGTATCTAAGTTGAAGTTGATAGTTCCTGTGAGCTATTATGAGTAGAGGTTGTACCTGAAAATCGTAAGAAGTTAATAGTTGATTCATTTTAACGGCCTCCCGACTCTGACGATGCAATAGCAGAAAGGTTCAAAGAAAACCAGAGTCTCATTAAGAAAACGTATCCGACTCACACGATAATAGTAGCCGGTGTTTTTAATTTACCCTGAAGCTGTTGGCGAAATTATATTTTCAAATCAGGAGGTACGCATAAAACATCGTGCGAAATTGCACTCAACGCATTCTCTGAGAATTACTTCGAACAATTAGTTTATGAGCCAACTAGAATTGTAAATGGATGTGAAAACACGCTTGATCTCTTAGCAACAAATAATCCTGAGCTTATATCGAGCATCAAAACGGATACAGGTATTAGTGAACATAGAGCTGTCGTGGCCGAGATTGAATATCGAAAGTCCCAAAGTTACCAAAAATAAACGAAAAATATATTTGTTCAGGAAAGCAGATACAAACAAAATACATTGCTTCTTGAAAGACAGATTCCACTCGTTTCTAACACTAAACGTAGGTGTAGACCTGATGAGACTCTAATTCAAAGAAGTGGTATCGACAGCAATTCAGTTTTATACCAAATAAATTAATAAGAGAAGGTGGTGATCTCTCTTGGTACCCAACACAGGTCAGGACACTGATGCCAAAGAAAAGGAAAAGGCATACTAAATTTAAACGAACACACAATCCCCAGGATTGGCGATCCTACACAGAAGCTCGAAACTTAGCGAGAACTTCAAAGCGAGATGCCTACAATACTTATCACAACGAAACACTTTCTAGAAATTTGACTGAAAACCCAAAGAAATTTTGGTCATATGTTAAATATACTAGGGGCTAAACACAAACAATACCCTCACTACGAGATAATGGCGATTCTGCGGATGACTGCGCTACTAGAGGAGAGTTACTAAACATAGCTTTTAGAAACTCATTCACGAAAGATGAAACCAATATTCCAGATACCGAATTACGAACAGAGGCCGTAATAAGTCACGTAGAAGTAGATGTCATCGGAGTAGTGAAGCAACTAAAATCACTTAACAAGTCTTTTGGTCCGGACTGTATACCCATTAGATTTCTGATTATGCTGAAGCGATAGCTCCTTACTTAACAGCCATATACAACCGCTCTCACAGAAGGATCCGTACCAAAAGTCTGGAATTTTGCACAGGTCACACCTATATTCAAGAAAGGTCGTAGGAGTAACGCATTAAACTACAGGCCCATTTCATTGACGTCAATTTACAGCCGGGCTTTGGAATATATCCTGTATTCAAATATTATGAATTATCTCGAACAGGATGATCTATTGACCCAAGGTCAACACGGATTTAGAAAATATCATTCATGCAAAACACAACTAGCTTTTTACGCACACGAAGTGATGGGCGCTATCGACAAGGATTTGCTAATCGATTCCGTATTTCTCCATATCCAGAAGGCTTTTGACACCGTACCTCACAAACGGCTTTTAATCAAATTGCGTCGTTATGGTATGTCGCCCCAAATTTGCGACTGGATAGGGGATTTCCTCACAGAGAGGACACAGTTCATAGTAATCTATGGTAAGGCATCGACTAAAACGGAGGTGATATCGAGCGTTCCACAGGGAAGTGTTATTGGTCATCTGCTGTTCCTTATCTACATAAACGATTTAGGGGAAAATCTAAGTAGCTCTCTTAGGTTGTATGCAGATGACGCCTCATTTACCATCTAGTAAATTCAACGGAAGATCAAAACCAACTGCAGAAAGATCTGAATAAGATATCAGTACGGTGTAAAAATTGGCAATTGACTCTAAATAATGAGAAGCGTGAAGTCGTTCACACGAGTACGAAAAGAAATCCGCTAAACTTTGTTTACAAGATAAATCAATCAAAAGTGAAGGCCGTAAACTCCACAAAATATTTAGGAATTATTATTACTTCAGACTTAAACTGGAAAGAACACGTAGATAATATCGTGGGAAAGGCGAAGCAGAGACTGCGTTTTATTGGCAGAACCCTTAAAAGATGCAACAGAACTACTAAAGAAACTGCACACAATACGCTTGTCTGTCCTTTTTTTGGGAGTACTACTGCCCAATGTGGGATCCTTATCAGATGGGTTTGACGGAGTACATCGAAAGAGTCCAAAGAAGGGCAGCTCGTTTCGTATTGTCACGATACAGGAGAGACAGCGTTACGGAAATGATACAGGGTCTGGGATGGAAATCATTACAACAACGGCGCTTATCGCTGCGGCGTGGGATACTTACGAAACTCCAAACATTCTCCTCCGAATTCGAAAATATATTGTTGACTCCCACTTACATAGGTAGAAATGATCATCAGAATAAAATACTAGAAATCAGAGATGGAACGGAGAGATTCGGGTGTTCTTTCTTCCCGCGCGTTATTCGAGAATGGAATGGGAGATAAATAGTATAACGGTGGTTTGTTGAACCCATTCCTTTGTGAAGGGTGGTGACCGCTGTCTGCGTGTAAATACAGATCAGTGTGCGTTGTCTTCCGATACACAATATGACCCAGGATGCCATCAGCTCTTCTCTTGACCAAGACGACAAGGAACGGTAATTTACCCTCCGTTTCAGTCTCCATGGTGAATTTGATGTTGGGGTGTATGGAGTCCAGATGTGTAAGGAAGTCAAGGAGTTTATCCATACCATGTGGCCAGATGACGAAAGTGTCGTCCACGTAACGGAAAAAGCAAGTAGGTTTCCATTAAGATGATACCAGGGCTTCCTCCTCGAAATTCTCCATGTACAAATTTACGACCACCGGGGAGAGTGGGCTACCCATGGCGACTCCTTCCGTTTGTTCACAGTATTCGCCATGCAATGACAGTGGATTCCCGACTAACACCACAAGAAAAGTCATAGATGTCTCTTTTCCTCACAGCCAACACTGACATATAATTATACAATTTGGCATTCCACGCGCTCTATGGAATCTGCAGAAAGCTTGGACGAAATTTTCTGAGGAACCTGATAAGTGTATTCGCTGGATCCATCCGAAACAGAACTACCAACACTTCATTGGGGCGCTCATTGCAACAGCTAAAAAGTATATGCCAGGAGCATACCGAAAAGAATATATTCCAGGATGGAACAATGAAAGCCAATACTGTATCAACATTTATAGGATTGTGGGGACCTTTTTGTGTCCCAGCCTCGTCGCCGCTTTTGTGTCTCGTTACCGTCGTAGGTGTCGGTGGCCAAGTAGAAATGCCGACACAGGAATAAAGGTAGCACGCTTGTGCAGGTACAGAGGGGAGCAGCCAGTGGGACAGCAGAAACAAGAAACACTAGAGTAAATTAGAACGAGATATATATATTGCACAGAATTTATACAATACTTAACTTTTACATAGTACGGCAGAATGCTGATACATAGTTGAGCTAGAGGCCTGCCTAGTGCCTATACGTCAGACAAGTCTTCACTGGTGCCTATCTGAATACGAAGTGTTAACTGGTTCCTATCTCAGTCCCAAGTGAACGATGTCGTTTAGTGGTGGCCACGAGCGGAGTTGCAGCAGAGGGCGCTCGTGGCTGTCGTCGTAAGAACGCCGCGCCGTGCGTGCATGGCGGCGCGCGGCGAAAGTAGGTGGCGCGCACTTTGGACTTGTGCGACACCACAGACCTGACATAAGAAATGAACTTTTATGCATCTTGGACTTGTTCTCGGAGACAAAAATGGACTGAAACAGTCGAAAAGATGAATTTCACCCATTCAAATAGGTAAGCATGAAGTTTTCTGAGGAGATTGGGAGGTAGGGGAAGAGTATGCAAAAAGTGACACCATGTCAAATTGCTTCCCACATCATTACTACGTCAAGAGTAGCTCCTGATAAGAAACATACCAGGTACATTAGACGTCAGCTTTAGGATCTGGAAATGTCTGCACTTCCTTCATCAGATTTCGCACGCCCCTTCACAGTTTTAGAAATTGACAAAGAATTGAATCACGTTAAGCCTCTTTAAGCCCCTGGATTCGATGGTATCCATCCTGAATTCCCGGTTAACTTGGGAGGATATGTTAAGAAGTCGTTGACAGAATTCTTCACTGACATCCTACTGACTGGTAACGTTCAATTGGCATTTAGAAAGGCAGCGATCATTTCTCTTTTGAAACCTGGTAAAACTAGCGGCAATGTCGAAAACCATCGTCCGATAACTCTTCTTAGCTGCTTCTACAAGGTCTACGAAAGACTGTTCTATAACAGAATAAGAAGTTTTACCCTAGAGAGTGCCGATCTACAAATTTCTTCGAATCATATCCTGCAGAACGATGGCACGTCTTGTCTACAACATATTAAGTGACCGGAAATTCCATGTAACCATTGGAAACAACATAAGCAAGGAGAGGAAACTTACCAACGGATTACCCCCAAGGTTCTTTTATTTTGCCATTACTCGTTAACTTATATCTATCCCACCTTCCTGACACTTTGTCTAGAAAATTCTCCTACACCTATGATCTGGCTATAGCCGTACAACACAAAGAACTGGAGAGGACAGAATACATACTTACCAAAGACTTGTCTTCATTGCAGACTTATTTCAGAGTCTGGAGACTTCAACCCAATCGGAACAAAACAGAGATATCTTGCTTCAACTTGAACAGTCATTTAGCGAATGAGAAGGTGAATGTAACTTTTAGAGACAGAGTTCTTCGCCAGAGTTCATACCCAAACTATCTGTGTGTCATTCTGGACCGAACACTGAGCTTCAAACAACAACTGTTAAACATAGCCGAGAAACTGAAAACTCGTAACAACATTCTGCTTAAATTACGTGGAACTGCCTGGGGATCTTCAGCTACCGCCTTACAATCTTCGGCCTTGGGTTTGGTGTGCTCAAGTGCTGAGTATTGCCCACCTGTATGGAAGAACAGTTACCGTACAAAGCTTGTGACACCCAGCTGAATGCTACCATGCACGTAATATCTGGTGCAATCAGATCTACTCAAGTCCACTGGCTTCCGCTGCTTACAGATATAATCCCACCTAATTTGTGAAGATTTGCGGGTCTTATGAGGTAGTTCCAAAGAATCTCGAAGAAACATAATTTACCTTTACATAGGGACCTACCAATTCTAAATGTTAACAGATTATGCTCACCTCATCAAACTCTGCGTGGTACTGCTGGCATGCTTACTGGAGATTTTAAACATCTCTAAGAATGGAAATGTGGGTGGCAAGTGGCAACAGATGAGCACTGCATAACATCTTGAAAGTAGCCTGTTAAGTTTTCTGTGAAAGATCTCGGGCAGTAGAGTTCTGCAAATGCAAGTTAAAACGCTCACTGCTGCTCTAAAGAACTTTGTGAGTGGCTGCAGTACTTGCGCAATGGAAATTTATCTACCTGCTAACTCCTTAAGGGAGTAGCCAACGTTTTAACAAACACAAAATTAATGTTAAAAAGGGATAGATAATTAAATATGGGATGGGGAGTATGAAATTATAAAGCAGAGGTTTGATACTTTAAAAAATCATCTATTCAATAAAATGAACAAGCAAATAAATGTGGGAAGACCAAATTAAGCACACACCTTGTACAAAAGTGAATTAAAATCATGAAGTTACTGCCTTTAATAAAATTGTTTCTGCCCTTTATGAATATGGAGGTAACGTGGGAGGAAATTTGCAAATACACAGTGGATAAAGGAAAGCACATTCATTCACTCACAGACACACATAATGCTTGCGACACATTACTGCCGTAACTTGATAGCAGCAGCGAAACGAAGCGTCGGCAGGGTTTTGACGAGATACCGGCTGTTTTCAAACACATATTAAAATCAACTATGCACCAAACAAACTCATGTGCTGGGAGGCAACAGAATACTATCCTTAAGTACCATATGGTGTGAGACCACGATGAATTACATAGACTTTAAACAAAGAAATTAATTTACAATACTCGAGTAAAACACATGTGAGAATTCATATAGAAGAAAACTAGTATCAGTAAGAGCATGTCTGAAGGCCGAAATAATGAGCGTTATGAAAGCACGTTGTGCAATCGGTCATACCAAGACAGGAAAGATGGAATGAATCCAGAAAATCTGAGTAAAATTTAGCGTACCTGCAGATACAGACACAACGCGAAAGTGTTAGATAAACAACAGCATTGAAATTCAAACATATTAAGTTTACACAAAGACTGACGGCCATAAACATGTATTCCAACTTGAGAAAAACTGGCCACAAAATAATCACCAGAATGAAAATGCAAACACTAAATTCACCCTGAATTACTCGAGTTCTGTAAATTAAAAAACTCTTTGCCACGCATAACGAAAGAATTACTGAAGAAAACTATCAGTCATAAACCAAGACTGCCTGGTCACGAACAAAGTAAAGTTCTAACAGCATGCCATCCCCTAAGAATGATTTGACGATATACTCAAATGTTCAAATGTTTGTTACGCTTATGGGACTTAACTACGGGGTTATCAGTCCCTAAACTTACAAACTACTTATCAACTAGCTTATCCTACAGACGGCACAAATATCCATGCCCGAGGGGGGGATTCGAACCCCCGACCGTAGTGGCCGTGCAGACCGTGACTGAAGCGCCTTAGTCCCCTCGGCCACCGCGGCCGGCACGATATACTCAATTCGGATGCCGCGGCAAGAGTGGAAACTAAGGACACGTTAAAAGCTTTCCCCTCCACACACCGGATGTAGGGCGTGCTAAAAGCGATACGGAGTGCGTTCACAGCATAGTGTCTATCAACCCTCGCTACCTGAGGAACATAATACCCTTTACTAGAGCTCCTGAGAGGTCTCTTTTGTCACCTCTTTCGATCATGATTATGTTGGTACTACACTAAGAACAGGCCACCTCGCCATCTTACCAAGTAAGCTTGTCTCTGGCCACCCAGCAGACGCAGTGCAGACGACATACGAAGCCATGCATTCTTAACTGAAGTAAACGAGGCCCTAAAGCGCGAGGTGGCGACTGTAAGCCATTGCGTGGCAGTCATTCAATATTAAATACAATCTTCCACCTTAATACAAACACACAAGTTCAATCACACGGGTCAAAACATATATAAACATGGGGAACTAATCATGAAAGCCGGCTGCATTGGTCAAGCGGTCTGCGGCGCGCCAGTCACATTCTACACGGCCACTACGGTCGGGGGTTCGAAACCCGCCCCCCCGCGCATGGATATTTGTGCCGTCGTTTGTAATAGTTAGTTCATAAGTAGTTTGTAAATTTATGGACTGATGACCTCTTAGTTAAGTCTCATAAGCTCTGCAAACATTTGAACATTTCATTAATAAAGGAATAAAGTAATTGACATACAAAAGACAATATTAATGGCGGAGAAACACTTCAGAGTAATGAACAACTGAAAATGGAGCACGACCACACATTCAGTGGACGTGTCTCAGTCTTCTTAGGCGCTAAACTACCTGCAGGATATCAACGACCACGCACGACCTGGGCAGCACTGAATAGAATTAGAACAGACCGTGGCAGGTGTAACGACGCACTTGCTTTGTGCAACAAGCTGTCTAATCCAGACTGTGACTGCGGAGTTCCACACCAGACAATACATCACAATTTGGGAGACTGTGCGCTTCGAGCGTATGATTTTCTGCTGGCAACCCCAGCAGCTGTGCATTGGATTCAAGGACTGGCCATAGTTACAAAACTTACGTTACTTTGTAAAGTTCATTGTTTCCTTTCTTTATATATTGCCGAGAGTCTTCCGACGTAACGCGTGGTGTAGTGGTTAGCATCGCAGATCGCTGTGCTTGCGGTCCCCAGTACGCCGGGCGCCGTGGCTCAGCGCGCCCGGTCAGATGGCTCAACGCCCTCTGTAATAAAAAAGCTGAGCCAATGACACTTGAACAACAACGAACAAAAACGATCAGAGTCCGCAATGAACAGAACCACCCATTGAGCAAAAAAAAAAAAAAAAAATCCTGCCATGGGCAGAAAAATTTTTCTGTGTGTTTACTATTTCTAGAATGTTCTACATGTTTCATATGTTTGATGCACTTGTCAGTTCCAGGAAATTCATTCTACGTAAAAAAAAAAAAAAAAATAAATAAATAAATAAATAAATAAATAAATAAAAATAAAAAAATAAAAAAAAATAAAAAAAAATAATAATAAAATAATAGTGGAGAAGTCCAAGCAGGAGGCTGTTTGTACTGAGTGTACGCAATAAAGCTGTTCTAAATCTAATGTCTGTTGCTCTATTAATGATCAGTCCTCGATCACCTGCAGTTTTCAATGTGGCAATATTTGTATTGTGTGTACCAGCCATCCGCTAAACAAATTGCCAGAATTGGCATCCGGTGTTGTTCACAGATGAGACTCTCATCTGACTTGAAGCAGACAATCGTCGCAGACGATTTTGAGGCAGTCTGGTCATCGTGGATGCCACAGACAGACGTCCCGTCTGTGCAGCAAGGCGGCGGCTCCCTGCTGTCTTATGTGGGGCCGCCGTACGCCACTGGTGGTGGTAGGGGGCAGTCAAACGGCTGTACGCTGCAGCGATGACTGTGTGGTAGCATTTCGTTGAGGCATTCGTCTTGACGGACGACAAACGTGACGATCGTGGAGCACATCGTGTGAATGCGTTCCTCTGTGATAAAGACACAGCACAATCAGAACGGGCAGTTTGCTTTTCAGATATGAACACTGTCGAGCATGCCTGGGATACTTTAAAAAGGCTTGTTTATAGACGAGACGACTCACCAATCAGTGTGACAGATGTACACCGATTGACTTTCGAGGAGTGGGACGACACGGTGTAAGGTATTGGTGGAAAAAAATTAAATGGATAGGAATGATTCCGGCTGGGGAAGGTTAATGTGGGTTAATACAATAGGAAGACAGGAGCGGCTGACCTTGAATTCATTAATGACTTTTAACATCGTATCAAATAATTTGCATGATGAAAAATGTTGCCCTGTTTCAGTTCTAATTGTAATGAAACTCTTCCACTCCCTGCAAGTGGCATAAAATATAATTAATAATTTGTCCCCACCAAAAATCTAACGAACTAACTGTGATCTGATTACTAATAATGTTGAAAAAACATCTTTCAAATCCAACAATATTTATTACAGATAATATTCATCTCGGTTATGCAGCCGGATACCGTCGTCAACTAGACACGATATTTCGGCAGACCAACTGGCTGCCATCTTCAGGTGAGAGCGCTAATACACTAACTCGCTGGAACTCGCCTCAGTTTCCGGCGAGTTAGTTTGCCCCCAGCAAACATTTCGTCGCCTTTCCTTTCGGACCCTCGGCCACAGCCGTGGGTCCTGCTATATTCTTCTAAAAAGCGCAGACGATGCCTCTCCTTCACAGTTTGGGACACAAGGTGACACAAGGCTACATTTTCACGACCTACTGCCCTGGCAGTGTGCCACCCAAGGCCAGCGCGCCCGGCCTCCTACGGCGCCGCAGGGCGCAGGTAGGAAGGAATTTCACTCGCCCCCTCAGGGCCAAGTCAGCTCTGCATCTCACCTTATCAAAAATCTTCCCTGCATCGTATTCCCGACAGCAATAGAAAATTGTATGTACAGGACTCATTATGACAATATGTCAACAATAAACATCGATAATAAAGATGAGAGACGGGCTGCCATGTCTCATTACCCCACACCCACTGCAAATTTCTGCATTTGGAGTGTCACATCGAAATTAATATGATGTCACGGAACAAAAGAAATTAATTAGGCTTGCTAAAATTTGCTTAAATTTATTAGTCTTTTACATAGTCCATTAACGGACACTTCTCGATAGCGGACTCCTCTCAATATCGGACATTTTAAAATTCCCCTGCAAAACCACATTAGCCCTTATGCTAAAATTATTCCGAATAGCGGACATTCTCAATAACGGACACGGACACCGTAATATGTCTCCCAACAACAATCAAAACTTCCAAATAACGGACAGCGTGAAAGAATCAGTGCATTCTTGCGTGTCAAAAGTCTGAGAGTCGTTTAGCGTGTTTCTTGTTCGTATTGCGTGTTTTCATGGCATTGCCATCTATTGCAACTTCTTTGAAGCACAAGTACGTACAGTATTGGTTCATGCTCTGCATCTTACCTTAGCAAAAAACTTCCCTGCATCGTATTCCCGACAGCAATAGCAAATTGTATGTACAGGACTTATTACAATACATCAACAACAAACATCGATAATAAAGATAAGAGATAGGCTGCTATTTCTCAATGGATCGCCAGTCCCTTGCTAATCCAGGGTTCAGTACGCCACTACAGTACAGGCTGCATCGGTGCAAGAGGGCGCTACCGAGCACTGGTGTACACTGCAGACCGGACCACAGATTCAGTATGTCTAGCTTATTATCGTACAACTCGGTATTTCTGTTTTCAGATGTTGAAATGTTTGTGGAAGTTATGGGACGTTACTATGTGGCCATCGGTCCCTAAACTTACAAACTACTGAAACTAAATTATCCTACGAACAACAGACAAATACGTCCCCGAGGGATATCCGAACCGCCGCGCGCACCGAAGCAAGGTGCCTTAGTGCGTACGGCTACTCCGCCGCGGCAGTTTTTGTTGTAACCCTTTCACTCCTGCTCCGTGCTTGTTGCGCCGTGCGCTGTGGACGAGCGCCAGTCGCGCCCGGCCGTGCCCGCTGTACGGCGCATCTTCCGCACTCCCCACGGCGCTACTCCGTCCAGCTTTCGCACTCTCTGTGTTATCGGAATTATTGGACTTTATACTATATATTTATTAGGGAAAATTCATTTGGAATAGAAACAGTTTTCTTAATTCTTTCAGATAATTCGCGTAATTTTTTCGTAAATTCTAAAAGATCCAAGTTTTGGATGCAGCTCAAGTGGGGTGTGGACTTTAATATTATAAACGCATATTTCGCTTGTTAAATAATATTTATTTACAATTACTTTACGTTACATTTCAGTAGCATTACATTACTAGAATAACATTTCACAGTGTTACATTTCAAAAATTCGTTTGTGTGTGGTAAATCTTGAAGCAGGGAAAGGCGCAAAGTGTCGAATTGCATTCCTTACAACACCCTTTAGTCTGCTTCCGCTTCTTCTGCGCCCTACAGACAACCCTAGTCCTGTAGCTGCTCCACTCATCAGGTAGGTGAGGCCCTGCTGTCAGTCTCGACGGACATTCTGATCTGTTTCCTCCGCTCGATCTTCTTTTTACCACTTTATATTTTTCCAGGATTTCCTGTATGACTCCCATTTGTCAATGGAACAGCAGGAGTAGCACATGTACGTGATGTAGAAGCAGCTACAATAGGCGTTTTATGTTCATCGTCAGGTTCGGACGATGATTCACTTTCATCAAATGTTCAAAAATGTTTGTATAGTTTATTGGACTTAACTACGGGGTCATCAGTCCCTAAACTTACAAACTACTTATGAACTACTTACGAACTAGGACGGCACAAATATCCATGCCCGAGGGAGGATTCGAATCCCCGACCGTAGTGGCCGTGCAGACCGTGACTGGAGCGCCTCAGTCCCCTCGGCCACCGCGGCCGGCTCACTTTCATCCTCAAAGTCACTATCCAGTATTAGGGAAAGAGCTTCCTCCACAGTATATATCTTCTCTGCTATATCACTTCTAGTAGAAACTAAGGTTAACAACATGTCAGATATAAACTAGGAGGGAAACAAGCAGTACAACTCAAGCGAAACCAACGCTTTGAAACTGAATGCAACTGCCATCTGGTTAACTAGAGACTATCAACAAAGCCGGTACATGGTGCATAAGTCAAACTTCCACATGTCGATCGTAGCGAAGCGGAGAAATATGACGCGAGGCGGAACTGCTACAGCAGTCCACCGGCTGGGCGGCACAGGCAGCACTCGACTGCTGCAGCAGTGCACCGGCTGTGGAGCACATTCGCTACCGACTTCTGCAGAAGTTCACCGTAGCGAAATGCAATGTGGTTTTCGTGTATCTTTATTCCATTTTTATGTATAGTGCCATTAACCCTGGTATCGTGGTGACGCAATAGTTTCTCTCGTGATGTGTGTACTTTGGCACTTGGAGCGAGTGACGGAGAGCAGACGGCCAGGTGCCAGCAGAGACAATTAGCGGCGCGTTGAGTCAGCCCGGCCCGGCTTAATCTGGAGGCGGGGCAGTCGCCAGCAGCCAGCAGCCAGCAGCAGCGCGGCCGCGAGACTGGCTGGCGCAGGGGGGCGAGACTGGCATTCTTCTGGACAGGATTCACGAGAAAGGGAAGCAAGCTGATAAAGCTAATATGATGTTGTGTTGTTATGGTCTTCAGTCCGGGGACTGGTTTGATGCAGCTCTCCACCCTACTCTATCCTGAGCAAGCCTCTTCATCTCCTCATAAGAACGGCAACCCACATCCACTTGAATCTTCTTACAATACGTGTCTCTTGCTCTCACTCTGCGATTTTTACCCCACACACTTCCCTCCAATGCTAAATTTACGATTCCTCGATGTCTAAGAATGTGCCCTACCAAGCGATCCCTTCTTTTAGTCAGGCTGTGCTAAAAATTCCTTTTCTCACCAATTCTGTTAAGTACCTATTCATTAGTTATGCGATCTACCCACCTAATCTTCAGCATTCTTCTGTAGCACCACATTTCAAAAGCCTCTATTCTCTTCCTCTCCGCACTGCTTATTGTCCATGTTTCACTCCTGTACAAAACAACACTCCACACAAATGCCTTCAGAAAAGACTTCCTTACACTTAAATTAATATTCGATGTTAGCAAATTTCTCTTTTTCAAAAATGCTTTTCTTTCCATTGCCATTCTGCACTTTATATCCTCTGTACTGCGACCATCGCATGTTATTTTACTACCCAAGTAACAAAACTCATCTACCACCTTCATTGTTTCGTTACCTAATCTAATTCCTTCAGCATCGCCTGATTTTCTAAGACCGCATTCCATTATTTTTGTTTTGCTCTTGTTAATGTTTATTTTATACGCTCTCTTCAACACACTGTCCATTCCATTCAACTGCTCTTCCAGGTCCTTTGCTGTCTCTGACAGAATTACAATGTCATCAGCAAAACGCAATGTTTTTATTTCTTCGCACTGAACTTTAATCCCTATTCCAAATTTTCCTTGCTTTCCTTCACCGCCTGCTCGATGTACAAATTGAATAGCATCGGAGAAAGGCTACAACCCTGTCTTACCCCCTTCCCAACTGATGCTTCTCTTTCATGCCCTTCGAGACTAATAACTGCGGTCTGGTCTTTAATATGATGTACCAGTTGTTTATTTTTCATGTGTGATATTTTATGACACACGATACAAGCCAAACACACTTTTTTTTTCTCTGTTTCACGGTCGACCAACGTGCCGCAATGCACAGGATCAGCCCCGACCGGCATGCAATGTCAGTGAGGCCACCGTCCGTAGCCAGCCGACAGCCAGGAGGCGGCGAGCTTCTCTGCGCCTTCTCTATTGCGGGGCATCGGTCGTTCTTTCAGAAGATTATACTAATTGTTATAACGAGATACTTTTTAATCGAAATATCCACGGGTGTACTTACCCGTCTATAGTGTCCAACGGGCACAATATTTCGGCGATCATACATGTCGCCATCATCGGGTGAACTGACGGACTGAGCTCCTGGGAACGCGCCGGCACGGAGATCCGCACGCTACGGCGACTCGAATGGAAATGGGTTCTAGCCCCTTTTTTTTAATTTATTTTTTATTTTTATTTTATTTTTTATTTTGCCCTATTCAACCATTTTGTTGGTTCTTACATTTATTTCCATTAACTTTATTTTGATACATTACAATAACATATATTTTGGTGAGAGGTTACACAGTTATGCATTATTTCTCTTAAAGGTAATTTACATAATTAGATTAAATATTAAAAGTACTTAGAGTTATACAGTTTGAATATGTACATTTTGTTACATTTTACATTTGGTGTTTTTGTTCTGTTGTTCAGTTTTTCTAGAATGTTTTGTTTCTGTTCTTATGTTAGGGTCTGGTTTTGTTTTGCTGTTCTGTCTGTATGTGGGTGTTTTGATTTTGTTTGTTCTTGATTTTGTGCTTTCAGTTTTGGTTGTGTGTTGGTGCTTTGCTTCTGTTATAATCTTAATTCTAGTATTTTACAGATCCCACTGTCTTGGACAGTGGCTGGTTATTACAATGATTTGTCCTTTATTTGCTGGTGTGGTGGAGTTGAGGAGTCCCGAAGTCCTGGTCTTCCTCTTCTATTCTTGTTTGTCCAGGTGTGGTGGTGTTGTCTCGTTTTGTGTTAGTGGGAGCGTGGTCAGTTCTAGGTCTCGATATATTTTTGACGTATTTTGGGCTATTGTACTATTTGGGTGGGTGTATTTGTACTTGGGTTTTCTAGTCTTTTGAGTCTTGTTTGTGAGGATGTATTCTAGGTCAGGTCTTCGTTGTAGGGTTCGCCTTCCATATTTTACCCTGAGGTGTGCTAATCTATTCTGTTTGGGGTTACTCTAGCTGCCAGGTATACTTCGTTTGTGTGAGTCGTGTTGTGAGTTTCATAAAGCTTCTCAGGAGTCGTCTCTCTGTGGAGTAGAGTTTTTCGGTGACTGTTGGGGCCATACCTGCTAGTGCTGGGGCGCCGTATTCTGTTACTGGTCTTACCCATGTTTTGAAGGTGTGTATTGCGGTTCTACTGCTACACCCTTCGAACCTGCCTTGTACTTTACGCTTGTCTTTTCCTGATTTTATTTTGGGTTTCACGTAGGTGCGGTTTCCACATTAGGTATTTGTCATAGTGGATACCTAAGTACTTGGCTGTGTCACTCAGTCTTAGCTCTGTCCCCCAGACAGTTAGCTTTATGTCCCGCTCATCCTGGTTTCTTTTCTTGGTTAGGTCCCTATGTCTGAAGAGCACCGTTTGTGTCTTGTTGGGGTTCGGTTTTACTCGGTTTGTGGCCATCCATTTTTCTAATTGTGCTATGTATGTGTTGGCATTTCTTTGTATCCTTTGTGTCTGATGGTCCCAATATGCAGTATCATCTGCGTATAGTTCTACTGTTTCTTTGTTGGTGCCTGGGTTCTAGCCCGGTAGCGGGCGATTTAAATACCCTCGACCCGCGGAGCGACCCCTCCGTGGTCCGCGCCCCGCGCCGCGGTCGCTCAGTGGAACCGATTGAGACGGCGTCTGAGATAACGTCGATGTGAGGGCTCTGTCGGCCGTCGTCGTCACTACGTTGCGTATGCTAGAATTACTCTTAATTAACCCCTACCGCTGGTTCCCAAGCTTTGCTAAGACTATAGCCACAGTCACGGTTTATGAGGTCGTCACTTGTGCGAATTTCAATGACCTCTCTAACGACGCAGTCCCAGAGGGTATTTAAATCGCCCGCTACCGGGCTGGAACACAGTTCCCTTCGAGCCACCGTAGTATGCGGATCTCCGTAGTATGAGTAAACTCCTTTACTTCCTTTACACATCTGAACTCCATACACCCCAACATCAAATTCACTATGGAGACTAAAACGGAGGGTAAATTGCCGTTCCTTGACGTCTTGGTCAAGAGAAGAGCTGATGGCACCCTGGGTCATGGTGTGTATCGGAAGACAACGCACACTGATCTCTATTCACACGCAGACAGCTGTCACCACCCTTCACAGAGGAATGGGGTACTTAAAACTCTAGTACATAGGCAGCGCACTACCTCCGACGCAGAGAGTCTACCCCAGGAATTGGAACACCTGAGAACTGTTTTTCGAAAAAATGGGTACTCAGAGTGGCAGATTCAGCGGGCTCTCGCCCAACAACTACATCACAACCTGTGGAAACGGATGAAAACACGAGGGAGGATGTAGGCACTTGCGATCATTCCATATACCGGCGCACTCTCGAGGAAGGTCGCTCGAATTTGGAAGAAACACCACGTTGGAACTGTCTTTTGTCCGCCGAATAAAATTCGTGCACTGGTGGGGAATAAGGCCGCCGTGTACCAGATTCCGTGTCAGTGTGGCGAGTCATATATTGGACAGACGATGCGTACCGTCGAGGATCGACGGTTGAACACGATTGATGTATCCGAGCAAGTCGGTGGTCGCGGAACATTGTTTGTCGGAGAATCACGCGATGGAGTATGAACGCACTAGGATTCTGGTGCCGACGTCGAGATACTGGGACTGCGTCGTTAGAAAGGTCATTGAAATTAGCAGAAGTGACGTCCTCATAAACCATGACTGTGGCTATAATCTTAGCAAAGCTTGGGAACCAGCGACTGGGTTGATAAAGAGTAATTCTAGCAAATGCAACTTAGTGACGACCACGGCGAACAGAGCCCTCATATCGACGTCATCTCAGATGCCGTCGCAATCGGTTCCACTGCGCGACCGCGGCGCGGGGCGCGGACCACGGAGGGGTCGCTCCGCGGGCCGAGAGTATTTAAATGGCCCGCTACCGGGCTAGAACCCAGTTACCTTCGAGCAGCCGTAGCGTGCGGATCTCCGTGCCGGCGCGTTTCCAGGAGCTCAGTCCATCAGTTCACCTGATGATGGCGACATGTATGATCGCCGAAATATTGTGCCCGTTGGACACTATAGACCGGCAGTACACCCGTGGATATTTTGATTATAAAATACGCCGGGAGAAACTCAAGAATCACGAGATACTTTTTGTCTGTGTCTGTTATCTGTATTTGCAAGGTAGAGTATGAGCTGATGTGAAAGCTCACATGTAATATGAAAACTAATAAATGCCAAGAACTTGTTTTAAGAAGTGCGTATAAATCGTTTAATGGAGACGTGTTAAGTCTGAATGTTATGAATTACAGGAAAGAAGATTACAATTTTTTTTTTCGATATGGAATCTATTTATGGCTTCGTGAAGATAGCTGAGAATTTTTAGTTTTTTTTTCTTTTTTAGTCGGTGACTTTATTGGTGTTTATGAAAGGAATATACTGAAGTAAGATTTTTTTCGTTTTAGCAAGCTGTGGAGCTAGATCGATTGTGACTTATATATCGATTGAGAGCTACATTAGTGTACGGAAGATTTAAAAGTGTGCTTAAATGCTGAAAACCATTTCGCTCTTTCCCGCGGCTATAAGAACTTGCCTTTTGACTGTGAATTAAATTTGCGAACTAATTTTTTTGTGTTATGTGCCGGGTTGGGGACTTCGGAAAAGGGTTCAATACCACGGACCAGGTTTGTTGATGAAGTTGCCTAGCAAACTACTAAACTACGCCATTGCAACTGGCTGTAGACTGATACTAGATAGAGTTTTGACGGGGATATGAGAGCTGTTATGATTTTCGAAGGATGTAATGAGAGTTTTTGCCGTCTCATCGCAGCTGGACTCGCAGCTGCGCCGCCCGACACAAACACTGGGCTCGCTCCGTCGTTCGTGTCTTTGCGACTCTGTAGGGAAGGACGGGGAGGCGGACAGGACGCGCGCCAGACGGCGCCACGTACCGCACTCTGCGCGTGCAGCAGTCTGGCAGCAGCGGCAACCTCCGACTGTCTCACCTTGCGGTGCGCGTAAAGGGGCACTACACACGATGCAATTTATTGGTCCAATTCGTTGGTCACCCGATAAATTGGGCGGTTTCAGGCGCTAGCCGATCAACTTTCCTTGTCGGCCGGTTGATTGTGCCTGACCACCCGACAAATTGTATCGTGTGCAGCGCTTCCCGACCAACGTCCATGCCTGAGGTGACACCAGAACAGGGTGGCGTTGCATGTACTTGGTCGGAACGTGTGTAGGCTGCTACCAATTGGTTGGTTCGTTGGACATCTTGTTGGTCGTACGATAAATCGGAGCGTGTGTAGCGGTCTGAAGGCAGGGCCGGATCTAGGGGGTGACAAAGGGAGCAGTTGCCCCGGGCGGCAGAATTTAGAGGGTGGCAAATTTTGACCTACTCTTTATTATTTTATTTTTCAAATTTTTTTAACAGAATGTATCATTCTGGTGTAATTTAATGAAATTAACTGACACAGAATTATTAAAAGTAAAATGACTGCAAGAAATACCGAAATCATTTAATAAAACTAAAATTCCTGGTTGCTGACTTCAGTGATGCCCTGTCACAGGCACTTCAGCTAATCAAACTTTAAAAATCTACTAGATATTAGCCAGAATGAGGGAGATGTTTGCGATATAAAAGTATTTCAGATGCGCACACTCCTTATCGAAAGTCAAAAGCCGGCCGCGGTGGCCGAGGGGACTGAGTCGCTCCAGTCACGGTCTGCACGGCCACTACGGTCGGGGGTTCGAATCCCCCCTCGGGCATGGATATTTGTGCCGCTCTTAGTCTTAGGTAGTTCATAAGTAGTTTGTAAGTTTAGGGACTGATGACCCCGTAGTTAAGTCCCATAAGCTATACAAACATTTGAACATTTGATAGTCAAAAGCACTAAGGATCTAGAGTCCTCTCTCGGTAGCGGTGGAATTGATAGACATCTACACAGGATACTCTGTAAATCACATTTAACTGCCTGACAGAGGGTTCATCGGACCACTTTTATACCATTTATCTCCCATTCCATTCTCGAATAGCGCACGGGAAGAAAGAACATCTGAATCTCTCTGTTCGAGCTCTGATTTCACGTATTTATTCAGATGATCTTTTCTACTTATGTAAGTGGGAGGCAACAATATATTTTCGCATTCGGAGAAGAAAGTTGACGATTTTACTTTCGTAAGTAGCCCACGACGCAGCGATAAAAGCCTTTGTTCTAATGATTCCCATCCCAGATTCTGCATCATTTCCGTGACGCTGTCTCCCCTGTATCACGACAATACAAAACAAGCTGCCCTTCTTTCGACTCTTTCGATGTCATCCGACAAACCCACCTGATAAGTATCGCACACTGGGCAGCAAGACCAGATAAAACAGGAGGAATCTTACTGTATTATTGATGCTGTCCTTATTCTAGCTAAGCAAGAAAGGTCAGATTAGCTATTTTTACAAAAATATGCAAGATGAGTTCCATGACTTGATTGCTGACAAAATAAAACAAGATATAATTAAAGATATTTTACCTGCTAAATACTTTTCACTGATGTTTGACTGCACTCCAGATATCATCCACAATGCGCAGATGACACAGGTAATTCGATATGTCAAGTCGAATGACTCAGTTACAGACAAAACAGGAGAAGGCCTTAGTCAAGAGATACTGCAAAAATTGGAACAGGATGCGTTGAACGTTAAATACTGCAGGGAGCAGTCTCATGACAATGGCGCAAACAGGGCTGGAAAGTACAAAGGGGTCTAGTCAAGAATACTTCAGAAGAATGAACTGGCCTATTTCATACCATGTGCTGATCACTCTTTAAATTTAGTAGGAGCAAATTCAGCAGACATTCAGCAAGACTAGGTGATCTGCAAGAGTAGATGTGGTTGAAGCTGTTTACAACCTTTTTATAAAGTTCTGAAGGCTCTGGAAGAAACTGAAACTTATAAATTGACAACACCAGAGACAAAATCAGAGACAAGATCTATTTTAAAAAATATGAGAAAACTCAAATTCAATACTTTAACTTGTTTCTGGTATGCAATATTAAAATAAATTGCTCATGTTAATTAGTTTCTGGGAAGTTAATACTTTACAATTGATAAAGCTGTTCGAAACATTCAAGGACTTTTGGGCTTTCTCAAAACTTCCCGGGATTCTTGAATCTCTGAAGCTATTTCTGAGGCCAAAGTGCTAGCAGAAGATAATGAGTTATCAACGGTATTCTCCAAAAAAGGATTCGAAGAAAGAAGAAATTTGTCGATGGGCTTTGTCAGGATGAAGTATCCAACATCCACAGAAAAAATAAGGAATAATTGATAGAGCTTAGTACCAGGTTTACCGCACTTGAGAATTGGTGCAAAAAAATAGTTATTTGTGTGGTGTGCAAATTCGAGAAATGGAAGTGGAGGACTTGAACACCAAAGCAGCGGAACTGGCAGAAGATCTTAGCGAGGAAGAACTTGAAGTTGAAAGTTTCAGACAACATGTGCTGGCAGTAGACAGAGCCTTGAAAGATTCCACTGCATCATCAACATTAAGTTTAATTTATAGAAATAAATTGGTAGCGGTATCCCAACCTTACTGCAGCGTTAAAATATATCTTACAATTCTAGTTTCTGTTTCGTCTGGAGAAAGAAGTTTCAGTAAGTTGATGTTGTTGTTATGGTCTTCAGTCCGGAGACTGGTTTGATGCAGCTCTCCACCCTACTCTATCCTGAGCAAGCCTTTTCATCTCCTCATAAGAACGGCAACCCACATCCAGTTGAATCTGCTTACTATATGCGTCTCTTGGTCTCACTCTGCGATTTTTACCCCACACACTTCCCTCCAATGCTGAATTTACGATTCCTCGATGTCTAAGAATGTGTCCTACCAAGTGATCCTTTCTTTTAGTCAGGGTGTGCCAAAAATTCCTTTTCTCACCAATTCTGTTAAGTACCTGTTCATTAGTTTTGCGATCTACCCACCTAATCTTCAGCATTCTTCTGTACCACCACATTTCAAAAGCCTCTATCCTCTTCCTGTCCGCACTGCTTATTGTCCATGTTTCACTCCCGTACAAGGCAACACTCCACACAAATGCCTTCAGAAAAGACTTCCTTACACTTAAATTAATATTCGATGTAGCAAATTTCTCTTTTTCAAAAATGCTTTTCTTCCCATTGCCATTCTGCATTTTATATCCTCTGTACTGCGACGAAACTCATCTACCACCTTCATTGTTTCCTTACCTAATCTAATTCCTTCAGCATCACCTGATTTTCTAAGACCGCATTCCATTATTTTTGTTTTGTTCTTGTTAATGTTCATTTTATACGCTCTCTTCAACACACTGTCCATGCCATTCAACTGCTCTTCCAGGTCCTTTGCTGTCTCTGACAAAATTACAATGTCATCAGCAAAACGCAATGTTTCTATTTCTTCGCCCTGAACTTTAATCCCTATTCCAAATATTTCCTTGCTTTCCTTCACTGCCTGCTCGATGTACAAATTAAATAGCATCGGAGAAAGGCTACAACCCTGTCTTACTCCCTTGCCAACTGATGCTTCCCTTTCATGCCCTTCGAGTCTAATAACTGCGGTCTGGCTTTTGTACAAGTTGTAAATAACTCTCCTTTCCCTGTATTTTACCCCTGCTGATTTCAGAATGTGAAAGAGTCTATTCCAGTCAACATTGTCAAAAGCTTTCTCCAAATCTACAAAAGCTAAAAATGTAGGTTTACCTTTCCTTAATCTATCTTCTAAGATAAGATGTAATGTGAGTATGGCCTCCCGGGTTCCTACATTTCTCCTGAACCGAAACTGATCTTCTCCGAGGTCAGCTTCTACCAGCATTTCCATTCTCCTGTAGATAATGCATGTTAAAATTTTGCAACTATGACTTATCAAACTGATGGTTCTGTAATTTTCACACCTGTCTGCGCCTGATCTCTTTGGAATGGGGAGCTGAATGGGGAGCTGAAACTAATTAAATACACTTGAGGAGCACTACTCCTTAACAAATCTGAATATAATATCCATAGAGCACAAACGAGCTGCTTCTCTAAACTATGATGATATCAAAAACAGTTTTGCAGAAAAAAGCTCGAAAAGCGAAATTTTAAACATTTTAACATTTTGAAACAAGAGGGGGGGGGTGAAAGAAGGGGCGGCAAATTTAAGCTTCCCCCCCCCCCTGGCAAATGTCGTAGATCCGGCCCTGCTTAAGGCTAGGCGCGCACAGGCGATCTTTTAGTCGCAGAGACTGAAGAATCGCTGCCGCGGCAGTATGTCACGGTGTGCGCACAGCGACAGGAAAATCGCAGCTGCTCCCAGTACCAGCATGGATTCCATCGAAGCAGCTTGTCTGGAGGCGCTGATACTGCGAAGAAGAGCGAGAAAACAGCGCAAATGTCGTTACTGGGTGCATCCGATTGCAACTCAAATGCTAGTGAAAGGCCAGTTTCACAAATTACACGAAGATTCACAAAATCAATCAAATAAATTCTTTCAATACTATCGAATGAGTAAGAATTGTTTTGATACACTCTTCAAGTAGTAGGATTCAATATAACAAAACAAGATACGACACAGGGGAAGTGTGTACCAGCTGAGGAGCGCTTATCAGCGACTTTGAGGTTAGCACACATCACTTTATACAACAGCTTTATTGCCCTTTTGCATTACTGATACATCAACAAAATCTTTTAATTTGACAGTTGTTGTTGTCATTTTGCATTTCTGACACGATACCTCAAGAAAATCACTACTGCAAGTCGAAACTGGCGAACTTGTTTCGTGACAAAACTGAAAATCCGTGTTGCGCAGCGTGAGAACAATAGTAATAAAACTAGGTGACCTGTGCAAATACTTTGCAGCATTAGTGGCCAGTCATATTAAATGGAAATAAGTAAAATTAAATATTTATCTTTTTAAAATATTTTATTATAGGTAGTAACAGTATACAGAATATTATATAAGCTTGTGTTTTCTTAAATTCATCTCATAACACTAATTTAAAATCAATTATAATTATAAAACAGATTCTTTTAATATTTAAGAGAGATAAAGGAACCGTGCAAATAAGACCCGTGCGAATACTTCGCACCGTTAGTGGAATTACAAAAACGTTGGGACAACATGGAAGTAAAGTTGAATGTTCACGCATAGCTTTCTTCAGAATCAATCAGTGCAAGTGTTTAAAAGCGCAAATGAAAGATCTTGATCCGTTGAGTGTTGCTGGTCAAAGAGAACTGCATACCTTAATTAGAACTGAAGATAAACCAATTGAAATATTCAATGCAAGGATAGAAGGATACTACGTTTGAATAAAAATAAAGGAAGGAGAGAATTAAGTTAATTCTGATACTTGATGACACTTCTGCGAATAAATACCTTTTGTTTAAAGCAAAAATGAAGGAAATCGGTCGGATAGAACGGCCTGACCGAATGACTTTAGTTTACAGCCAGGACTTCCACGTAAGAAATATACAGAAGGAAATCCCGTTTGAGTGTAGAAAAAGGAAGTCGAGAGTTATGTAAATTGTGGTACTTGATGAGAAATCTGTGAATGAATACCTTTCGTTTTACACAAAAATGAAGGCAATCGGCCGCGTGGTTTAGGCTGTCCGACTGACTTTAATTTTCGTAGATTCTTTTAATATATAATATAACAAAATCAAAATAGAGGCTTCTCACGTCTTCTGTAACTCCTGGAAAACGTTGTACAAAATCAATGAACTGTTAACTGGCTTGTTAAAGTGGTCAGCAATCGATCTTCTGCTGACAGTGTGTTGGGGTTCCTTATTGCTGGATACAAGCTCCCCCCTTCTCCCGAAGAAAAATAAATAAAAAATAGTGACAGACGCTTCTCATCCTTTACTGACCTGTCCTGCAGTGTCTGAGGCTAAATTAAACCAGCGTACGTAGAAAATTCGAAAGTACCATCTTGCAGACAAAGATAATTGTCTTCAAATGATTCAGCAAAATGTTCGTAGAAACGTTGTTCGTCTCAGACAGGTTCTTAAAAGCAACTCAGGTCATTCTTTCTTTTAATCGCAGATCGTGTGGTAACACATTTTCCGAAAGCTACAAAAGCGAAAAGGAATATATTGTGTGTTAGGAGTAGATGCATCTATAAATACAAATATTTTTTGACTTTCTTGTTCATCTACAACCAGAAAGCCGTTATTTGTAATGTCAGAAAATTTTATTTCAGTTCATTAACAGCAAAGTCGCAGTTTACATTACTTTGTTCTTCTCTTCTAGTTCCAAACACGAAATATATATTCCATGAATTGCATTATGTGGAAAAAACCATATGTATGCCTCTCAAAGTCAAGTAGGATCTGCTGTAAAACCTTAGCAGATAGTTGTCCATTGTAATCTGTTGCCACCCAAGAAAAAATAGTTCATTATTGTTCTCTGGCTGTAGATCATTAACACATCACGAGGGACCGACTAACGTAGCCAGCAATTCAGATTTTTCGGCACTGCAGTGCTTCACGCTACGCTCAACACAGGCTGAGTTCGTAGGCTTACGATCGTGGCCTGAGGCCGCTCAGATAACTCACAATTACTCGTGAAAAGAGGCAGATATCAGTGCGATTACCATTTCAAAAACTTTTTTGTTCTCTTAGCTCCATTTCACTCGTTGTAATATATCGTCTAAAAATCATAGAACAGTAAGCTGCCCGGTATCTAACTTTTTCAATACACGATTTGTAAATCAAGTGCATATACAGTACTTGACAAATAGCGTCATTTGAAAACGACTGTTACGAGTAGGTGAATGTTTTATTCGAAATCTAAGATGTTTTACTATAATGTGTCCAGAAATAAGATTTTTTGACCACATACTTTCATCAAAATTGTGTGAGGAGAGTTACGGAACTAAAAAGTCGTGCGGAATGAGAATTAGACTTTTTATTTTTTCATAGGCATGGCAAAGCTAGTAAGAAAAAATAATACTATAAGACGATGTAGCGTGGTCGTGTATACCATCAACAATTTTTACAACGTGAAAATCTAAAAAGTGTATTTTCCCCCGGTTTTTTCGTCTTGGCCCGTCCAGGCTCGCTGTGTGGACACGCAAGCCGGTGGCGTGCGCCGACTGGGCTGAGGCGGCTCAGCCAAGCCACAGACAAATATATACAGACGGGAAACCTCCGCAAGGGCCCGATTTTACGCTCAGGGGTGCGGGGCGGGGGGTTCTGAAGCAGTTCCGTAAGATGTCCCATGATGGCGCTGCGGTCAGAAGCAGCCCTTTAAATTGGCCAGAGCAGGCGGCAGGTAGCGGCTGTCCCCACCACCACCTCCCCTCAAACGCCGGCACGCCGGACACAGCCGTCGCCTCGTGGCAGGCGGCACGAGCTCTCCCCTCACCCTCCCCTCCACTCTACCCTCAGAAGCGCCTTTAGTATCGTCTACCGGTACTAAGCCAGGGAACCGCCTGACACCTGCTAGCATCTTATGGAACTATGAGGGGAGCGTAGGACAGTGGTTTAGAGGGGGCTGCTTCTCTGTGTATGTTACTCTGTGGCCAAGCCCAGCTCGGCCACCACCACCTAGAGAGAAGGCCGCGGCGCTCTCGTGTGACGTCAGGCAGAGTAGTTTGCGCGTGCATAGCTGACTGGGTAGCCGCTGGGACACGGCCCACTATGCCGGAGCAGCGAGCCAGTCAGCTATGCGCGCGCAACCTACTCTGCCTGACGTCACACGAGAGAGCCACGGCCTTCTCTCTAGGTGGTGGTGGCTGGGCCCTGCCGATGCAACGTGAACCCGGGAGTACCGTGACTCGTCCTGCCCGAAACGTCTCGCTCTCACGAGTGTGACGTCATCGCTCCCCCTTCTACCAACCCTTTACCCGCCAACAGCCGTCGAGAGCGAAGCGCGAGCACGGCGGGAACAGAGTGGGAGTGGCGGCCATTTTGACCGACTCTAGCTGTCTGTATCCTTGAGGACTAGATTAGATTAGATTAATACTTGTTCCATAGATCATATATACGACATTTCGTAATGATGTGGAACGTGTCAGTTTAGTAAATGTTGTCTATACTTGACAATCAATATTTTAAGGATTTTTTTGGTTTAATTTTTATTTTTTATTTTTTAAAGTTTTATCCAAAAATTGATCTGCATTGTAGAAGGAGTTGCCATTCAGAAATTCCTTTAATTTCTTTTTAAATACTAGTTGGCTATCTGTCAGACTTTTGATGCTACTTGGTAAGTGACCAAAGACTTTTGTGGCAGCATAATTTACCCCTTTCTGAGCCAAAGTTAGATTTAACCTTGAATAGTGAATGTCATCCTTTCTCCTAGTGTTGTAGCTATGCACACTACTATTACTTTTGAATTGGGTCAGATTGTTAATAATAAATTTCATGAGTGAATATATATATTGTGAAGCTACAGTGAGTATCCCTAGATCCCTAAATAAATGTCTGCAGGATGCTCTTGGATGGGCTCCAGCAATTATTCTTATTACACGCTTTTGTGCAATGAATACCTTTTTACTCAATGTTGAATTGTCCCAGAATATGATCCCATATGAAAGCAGTGAATGAAAATAGGCGTAGTAAGCTAATTTACTGAGATTTATATCACCAAATTTTGCAATGACTCTGATAGCATAAGTAGCTGAACTCAGACGTTTCAGGAGATCTTCCTTAGGTTTCTTCCAATTCAGTCCCTCATCAATGCAAACACCTAAAAATTTTGAATATTCTACCTTAGCTACAGATTTATGTTAAAAGTCTAAATTTATTAATGGTGTCATGCCATTTACTGTATGAAACTGTATATACTGGGTTTTATCAAAGTTTCATGAGAGTCCATTTGTAGAGAACCACTTAATAACTTTCTGGAAGATATCATTTACAATTTCATCAGTTAATTCCTGTTTGTCAGCCACCCCACCTCGGCAATGTCTGTGGTTCGTGGGAGTGGCTTAAAGACCTACGAGACAACAAAGTGACGGGCATTGATGACACTCCTGCAGAACTAATAAAGAATGCTGGTGATCACATGAAAAAAATCCTGTTTGAACTTATTAGGGCCATCTATAACACAGGAGAATTACCGACACACTTCCAGAAATACATCATTGTTCCTATGCAAAAGAAGGCAGCAGCTACAAAATGTGAACGGTACCTAACTTTAAGCCTTATATCACATGCATCAAAAATTCTCATAAAAATCATTCTGAGAAGAAGAGGGAGGATATGCTAAGTGAAGATCAATTTGGGTTCATAATGGGATTGGGAACAAGAGAAGCGATTCTGGCACTGAGACTCCTTATCGAAAAGCAATTGCAGAAAAATAAACCAACTTATATTGCCTTTGTAGACCTGGAAAAGGTATTTGATAATGTTATCTGGCAAGAGATGTTCAGAGTGCTGAGGAAAAGTGGAATGAAATACAAAGACATCAGTGTGATACTCAGTCTCTATAAGTTTGAGGTGGCAGTGATTTAGAACTGTCACCAGGATCAAGAAGCAAATATCAGAAAAGGGGTAAGACAAGGATGTGCTCTCTCTCCTCTTATATTCAACGCCTACATCCAGGAATCTATTGACAAAGTTCGTGAAACTAGAGGTGGGCATCAAGATTAGTGGGCAGAGGAAAGAGATGCTATGCTATGCAGACGATATTGCTATAGTCACGGAGACAAAAGAAGACCTAGAAGAAGTCCTCATAATAACGGAAAGGATTCTCTACAACCAGTATGGTATGAGAATAAACAAGCAAAAGACTAAAGTGATGGTATGCAACACAGAAGCAGAATATGAACATCCAAGAATAAGAATTGGAAGAGAGGAGCTGAAAGTGATAGAGGAATTTGCTTACTTGGGAAGCAAGATCACAAAGGATGATAGAAGCCGGAAAGAAATTGTGAGCAGAATAACAGGCCAAAGTTGAATTCAATCTGAGGAAGACCTTACTCACCAGCAAGAACATCAGTATGGAGATAATAAAACGTATAGTGAAAGCTTTTGTTTAGAGTGTGGCTCTATACGGTTGCTAAACTTGGACAATAGGAAGAGAGGAGAGAAGACGGCTAGAGGCCCTGGAGATGTGGTGTTATAGAAGGATGATGAAGATCAGCTGGAAAGAGAGAGTGACAAATGAAGAGGCGCTTAGAAGAGTACAGAAAAACATTCTCTGCAGGTACATCCAAACAAGACGAGGCAAACTTATAGTGCACATCCTAAGACACGATAACATCATCGGAACAACAGCAGAAGGAGATACTGAGGGAAGAAACCGACGGGGCGACCAAGAATATAATACGTGCAACAGATCATGAAAGATGTTGGATGTAACACGTATGTGGAAATGAAGAAGAAGGCAGACACAAGAGAGCAATGGCACTCTGCTGCAAACCTACGTCAGGGTTGAACACTGAAGAAGAAGACCGTTACCATCGAAATTTTGTTACCAGATAATTTATCCATTTATTTCGCTGCTGAATGAAGATGAGATCAATTATAATTTTCTCAGCTACTACACATACAGCACACCAATCCCTACGACGTTTAGATGAAATCTTGGGAGCCAGAAAATTGCAAAAGGCCTCTGCCCCCCTCGCTCTCCGGATTTGTCTCCTCCCGACTATTTGCTTTGGGGTGCGGCTAATATGTTTGTTTATCAAAATAACCCAAATACAATACATGAACTTACGACTGCGATAACTGAATATCTGCATTCGATTACACGTCAAACATTGGTAAAGGTATTATAAAATAAATGTAAACGTGTTGAACTGTGCCACAAAGAAAGATGGAATCATTTCGAGCACCTACAGTGACAATGGTGAGTACATCGTATTTTCTTAGAATTAATGTAATTAATTAGTTCGGGATGTGCCGAGCCGGTTGGAGCCTAGTCGGCGCATGCCGACGGCGTGGGTGTCCACACTGCGCACCGGGCCGAGCCGAGACGGAAAAGAGGGGGAAAATCAATTTTTCCGATTTTCAAGTTGTAATAAATTTTGACCGTATATAAGACAACGCCATATCGTTTTCTCAACTTATTTTTTCCTTACAAACGTTGCCTTGCCTGTGAAAAAATAAAAAGTCTACTTTTCATTCCGCGAGAGTTTTTAGTTTCGTAACGTTCCTTACTCGATTTGGATGGAAATATTTGCGGTTAAAATTTTTGATTTTTAGACACATGGTAGTACAACATCTTAGCTTTCCAATAACACATTCACCTTTTCGAAATTCGTAACAGTCGTTTTCAAATTATGCTTTTTGTCAAGTATGCGTACTTGATTTACAAATCGTTTATTGAAAAAGTTCGATAGCGGCAGCTTATTGTTCTATGCATTTTAGACTATACATTACAGCGGGTGGAATGGAGCTAAGAGTATAAAAAAGTTTTTGAAATAGTTGTCGCAAGTAATCGCGAGTTATCTGAGCGGCGTCATGCCGCGATCGCAAGCCTACGAACTCAGCGGTTGTTGAGCGTAGCGTGAAGCACTGCAGTGCCCAAAAATCTGAATTGCTGGCCATGTAGTAGGTCCCTCGTGATGTGTTAATGATCCATAACCAGAAAACAAATATGAACTAATTTTTCTTGCTTGCTGACCGATTATAATAGACAAATATCTGCTACAGTTTTACACCAGGTCATACTTGACTTTATGAACAGGCATACAACTATTTTTTTGTCCACAACAGACAAATAATTGAATATATATTTCGTGTTTGGAAATATAAGAGAAGAGAAAAATAATGTAAACTGCGACTTTACTGTTTATGGACTGAAATAAAATTTTCGGACACTACACTTAACGGCTTTCTAGTTGGAGTTGATAAAAGAAATAGTTCATTATAGATACAGCTAATCCTAATACAAAAGCTATCCCTGTTTCATTTTCGCTTCTGTAGCTCTCGAAAACATGTTGTATCAGAACGTGAAAATAAATGATTACAGCGTGTCCCACATTAAAGTGGTACCGTCAGATCTGAGATTAAATTAAGAATGAATTAAGTAAAAACCAATATGGAACAGTGAAATTAAAATCACGTAGTTACCTCCTTATAAGGAATGCTACAAAAAATGTTCCAATGTTTGTAAAACTTATGGGACTTGACTACGGGGTCATCAGTCCCTAAACTTACAAACTACTTATGAACTAGGACGGCACAAATATCCTTGCCCGAGGGGGGATTCGAACCCCCGACCACAATGACCGTGCAGACCCTGACTGAAGCGCCTCAGTCCTCTCGGCCACCGCAGCCGGCAAGAAATGCTACAAATGGTGGCTACAGGGGTACGTGAGGGGTACCAGTTTTATATGCGTCACACTGTACTATATTTCAGCTCACCTCCACGTTGAAGGAACTTTACACAGCTCGCAGATTATGATTGTTATTATTATTACTGTTACTTTTTTTAGGGACTGTGTGATGAAATGGTACTTTCATTTCGATTAACTGAAAATGTTCAAATGTTTGTATAGTCTATGGGACTTCACTACGAGGTCATCAGTCCCTAAACTTACAAACTACTTATGAACTACTTACGAACTAGGACGGCACAAATATCCATGCCCGAGGGGGGATTCGAATCCCCGACCGTAGTGGCCGTGCAGACCGTGACTGCAGCGCCTCAGTCCCCTCGGCCACCGCGGCCGGCCCTATTAACTGAAAGAAAGATACACTGATTTAGTATAGCCTCAGACACTGCAGGACAGGTCAGTAAAGGAGAGCTGCGTGTGTCACGTTTTTTATTTCTTTTTCCTTCTTGGTGGGCTTGTCCCCCAGCAACAAGGAATCCCCACCCACTGTCAGCAGAAGATCGAAGAAAATACGGAAAGTGACCAAAACTGGTTCACTGCCGTCTACTTCGAGCCAGTTAACAGTTAATTGATTTTGTTATCGTATATATTAAACATGACACACACATATTAAAAGAATCTAAGAAAACTAAAGTCAATCGGCCAGACCTAGCTACCAGTTTTATTTTAAACGAAAGATATTCATCCATAAGTTTTTCATCAAGTACCAGAATTTACAAAACTTTAGCCTTCCTTTCTCTGTACTCAAACGCGAATTCCTTCTACATATTTCTTATTGGGATGTCCTTGCAGCAAACTAAAGTCAGTCGATCAGGCCATTCTACCCGACAGATTTCCTTAAATTTTGCTTTAAACGAAAGGTATTCATTTGCAAGTATCAGAATTAACTTCAGAGCCTCCATCCTTTATTTTTATTCAAATGCGGTAATGTTCAAATGTTTGTAAATCTATCGGACCAAACAGCGTGGTCATCAGTCCGTAGCTTACAAACTACTTAAGCCAAGGTAAACTAACATAAGGACAACACACGCACCTATGCCCCAGGGAGGACTCCAACCTCCGACGGCTAGCAGCCGCGCGCTCCGCAGCGGGGCGCTTTGGACCGCTCGGTTACTCCACCGCGGCCAAATGCGGTATCCTTCTGTCCTTGCATTGAATATTTTAAATGGTTTGTTATACGATGTCTTCGGTTCTAATTATGGTACGCAGTTCTTTTTGACCTAACAACACTCAGCGGATCAAGCTATTTCATTTGCGCTTTTAAACACTTGTATTGATTGATTCTCAAGAAAGCTATGCGTGAAAATTCAACTTTACTTCCATTTTTCCCAACTTTTTTGTCTTTCGACTAACGGTGCGAAGTATTCGCACGGGTCCTATAGTTTTCATACTGTTGTTCTCACACTGTAGTGACTCGTCGAGTTTTAAGCACATAAGAAACAGGTAGTAATGGACTCGTCCATGAATTTCGACTGACGTTTAGGACAGTTTTTCCTTGTTAGAACAGCTTAAAAAAAGGTCTGAATTTTTTATTCATTTTATAGAATTAACTAGCTGAACCCCCGCTGCTTTGCATGCGTAGGCTGGTTGGTCTGCACCATTTGTTTCTTTTTAATCCTGACGAAGAATCCATATCTTAAGTTTCGTAGTCATAGCTTGAAATTTGAGTTAACAGTACCAAAATTGGCTTAGTAGCAACGTATTTTCAAAAAAATGTTTCATCCCCTATTTCACCCCCTAACTGATTTTCTGAAAATACCGAAAGTGTCTTTTTAATCCTGATCAAGAGTCTATAACCTAAGTTTCGTAGTTATAGCTTGAAATTTGAATTAACAGCAACGTTATTTGAAAATCAATTTTTTTCGTCCTCTATTTTACTCCATTATTAGTTGAATTTCAAAAAATTCCGAAACACGTGTCTTTTAAATTCGAACCCTGAATTAAAATCCGAAATTTTGCAGTTCTAGCTTCAAAATTGCCTAAATAGCAACAGATTTTCAAAAAACCGTTTCATCCCCTATTTCACCCCCTTACGGACGGAGTATCGAAAACTCACTTCTTAAATGACGCCTACAGAGTAAGATCAACACCCTCCACAAATTTGAAGTTTCTATTTTCAGTGGTTTGGGCTGGGCGATGATGAGTTAGTGAGTCAGTCAATCAGTCAGTCAGTCAATCGGGACACTTCCTTTTATATATAGAGATAATAATACAAGAAAAAATAAAAAGAACATATTTCACAAGTGTTATTAAAAAGAAAATCTACGCCCAGAGACCTGTATCGGAAACAGGCTGTAGACGTGAGATACTTGTGCTGCAGAAGCAACACCTTAGCCCAATCGGCTCGCACTGGAAATATTAAACATTCCGAATGTCGTCGTCTCTGCGTGAGCCGGCTGAAGCGAAGTCGTCTCGGCCCTGCCGGCAGTGTGAACACGGCCTTAAACTTAGACATGTGGCGGACGAGCGCAACAGTTAACGGCGTGGTGAGGGAGGAGTTCTTATATCCCAAGCAAAAATTTATTTCCCTCCAAAGAAATTCGCTGTTACAATGAGAGACGACTTTGGAAAGTGACGTGAAAACGATATTCACCAGGTTGGAACTGTTTTTTTGTCCGCCGAATAAAATTCGTGCACAGGTGGGGAGCGCCAAAGATGATCTCGGTTTGAGGAAGGCCGGCGCGTACCAGATTCCGTGTCAGTGTGGAAAGTCATTTATTGGACAGACGATGCGTACCGTCGAGGATCGATGCGTTGAACACCAGAGGCACACACGATTGATGTATCCGAGCAAGTCGGCGGTCGCTGAACATTGTTTGTCGGAGAATCATGTGATGGAATATGAACGCACTAGGGTTCTGGTACAGACGTCGAGATACTGGGACTGCGTCGTTAGAGAGGCCATTGAAATTCCCACAAGTGACGACCTCATAAACCGCGACTGTGGCTATAATCTTAGCAAAGCTTGGGAACCAGCGATTGGGTTAATTAAGAGTAAATCTAGCAAACGTAACGAACTGACGACCACGGCGGTCAGAGCCCTTACACCGACGTCATCTCAGACGCCGTCGCAATCGGTTCCACTGCGCGGCCGCGGCGCGGGGCGCGGACCGCGTAGGGTTCGCTCCGCGGACCGAGGGTATTTAAATCGCCCGCTACCGGGCTAGAACCCAGTTCCTTTCGAGCAGCCGTAGCGTGCGGATCTCCGTGCCGGCGCGTTTCCAGGAGCTCAGTCCGTCAGTTCACCTGATGATGGCGACATGTATGATCGCCGAAATATTGTGCCCGTTGGACACTATATACCGGCAGTACACCCGTGGATATTTTGATATTCACTTGTTTCTTGCATGTCACAGACGCCATATTGATTTCTCGTATATCTCACAGTTTTGGTTTTATAACTCGCAGTAAACCGTTTCAGAGCAACAGCGAATAGAAAAAGGTATTAAAAATCATTTCTAGATGAATTTATTATAACTAAATGTAATTAAAATCATATTAACTTTGAGAAACAAACTTGTAGGTACGAGTATATAAAATAGAAGGGATTAACAGCATCTAATTGCTGTAGCGTAATGGGTAGAGTGTTGGAGTGCCCAAGTAAGGGGTTCTGCGATCGAAGCTCGTCCCGTACAATTTTTTTTTTTTTATCTTATCGTTTGTAATACATTATAGGAGTTATTTATCCACAACACTTCGCGGGTTTTTTTCTTCTTTATATAACAGTATTATGTTATTTAGTACTCTTATGTGATGTCTCAGGAGTTAGTAACATCGATTTGGTGATTTATGTGTGACTGAAGAAAGGAAAATGAAATTGTTGCTGCAAGTGATACGATCAGCAATGACATTTATGTTATTCATTCTCACGAATATTTGACTTTGTTCCAACTATATTGCGATTTTCGTGAATATGGTTGGAGACAAAACAAAGGGAACGTTAAAATTGCTGGTACAGTAAGTGAAATGAATATCAATGACATTTAGGCCTACACATTTCGCTATTCAGAAAGATTTGGCTGTTTATTTCCGAATATCTCGTGATATCCGAGGGTATGGAAAAACAGATATTTCTTGTTTTTCCCCAATATTTTGCTTCTTAGTTTCGACTATATCGCGATTTCCGAGTGTGCTTAGACCGATATTCCTTACTTGTCACTAATATTTGGTAGTTTGTTTCTGAACATGTCGCGATTACAGTGTGTGTGGTTAACTAAGATATAACAGGATAAATTTAATTTCTGTTGCAAGTGTATACAAATACTCAGAACAATGTCGTCTGCTGGCATCACTACATCCGTACTACATGAACATTTTAGATCTTTGCCTACTGCCAACACGTAGTATCTCTGGGATAGATTTTTTCGCTTGGGAAATAAGCGCACGTGGTGAGGAGGGCTGGCCATGCGCATGCGCACTGCTGTCGGCTGTTCTACATGCCAGCCGGGAGTACCGAGTCGCCTCGCCCACGAGACTGCAATATTGGTAGAGCCGGTTCCTGCAGCGGTCTCGCTAGCCGCTCTCGCTGGCGGGATCGAGCGGAAGCTAGGCCACGTTTGACTGCCTCTACAGATAGCCGTACGCCCGTACCGTAGACTGTGCAACCACAGAACAAGGGTATCTGTGAAGAGGCCAGACAAACGTGTGGTTCCTGAAGAGGGGCAGCAGGCTTTCCAGTAGTTACAGGGACAACCGTCTGGATGATTGACTGAGCTGGCCTTGTAACATCATCTGCCGGCCGCGGTGGCCGAGGGGGCTGAGGCGCTTCAGTCAGGGTCTGCACGGCCACTACGGTCCGGGGTTCGAATTCCCCCTCGGGCATGGATATTTGTGCCGTCCTTAGTTGTAGCTAGTTCGTAAGTAGTTTGTAAGTTTACGGACTGATGACCCTGTAGTTAAGTCCCATAAGCTTAACAAACAAATAAAAAAAACAACAAAAAACATCAGCTAATGTGGCTCTGCTACACAGTTACTATGAACGGCTGAAAGCAAGGAGAAACTACAGCCATTACTTTTCCCGAGGACATGCAGTTCTACTGTATGAACATATGATGATGGCATCCTCTCGGGTAAAATATTCCGGAGGTAAAATAGTCCCCCATTCGGACCTCCGGGTGGGGACTACTCAGGGGGATGTGATCATCAGGAAAGACAACAATGGTATTCTACAGATCACAGCGTGGAATGGGTAGGGAAGTTAGAAAATTTAAAAAGAGAAATGGAATGGTTGTAGTTAGATATTGAAAGAAAACCGTCTGTCGTTTTCCATACATTTTTTGTATATTTGTGTAAAGTTATAATATATTTAATGTCGCTAGATCATCATTTTGTTAAAACTTGAACCCCACTCTTTTCAAGGCTTGAGGAATAGCGTTTTTATTTCATGTGTTAAAATATTAGTTAATATTGCTAGGTTTTTCTTATTTTGTTATGTTAATAATTTATCATTATATTAATTAATGTGGCATGAATACAGCTTCTCCGCTACGCCACTGTGCCTGTGGGGATGTGCAGTTGTCTTACTTTCAAGTGGATGTGCTAGAATCTATGGCTGTCTCAATGTGGGGAGTGATAGCTCACTTTGCATCGTTCTCTCTGGCTCAGAGTCGATAGCTGCTGAGGCTACCAAAGAGGTTCCTACACCCCTTGGTTACAGTCCAGTCGTCGAGCCTTCGCTAGGGCGAGTCTCTCCGTCCCCACCACAGCTGATCTTTGACTTTCCGGCTTCCGGTGGCTTCCTGCGTCTCGTGGGCGCTCGCTCTGGCCATTCTGTGCTGGTCTTCTGGTGAGGTAAGGTTGTTTCTCCTCTTGTGTTTGGAGATGGTAGTGTTCCATTGTCTAGCACGTTTAACATAGACTCGTGAATTTAGAATTATTTTTGGAATATTTTCTCCAATCGTGTGTGGAAATGTGTTCTCGTTTTTCAGTTCAGTTTTTTCAATTGAGTGATATGTGTTCCACATAGTTGGTTCATAGAGCAAAGTCGTCAGCTTCCACTCTTGTTTGTTCCATGCCCATTAGGCAAGTAACTATGTAGGTATCCTGATTTCCACTAATATTTCGCGATCTGCTCTCCCCGCCTATTTTAATTTTCCTGTTTCTTCTCCGACTTGTAGTACGCACTCTGTCTGTGTCAGTAATTTTCTGTGAGCCTTGTACAACCTCCTTCGATATCATCCTTATGTAATTCTAAACAATTTCTATGGGTTGCATGTTGTTTTTGTATATTGTGTTTTGTGCTACCTCCGACTTGCAGAATTTCGCCTACGATAGCGGCGCCTGCTTCCGCCTCATCTCAGCAAGCTGTTATGGCGAGTTTCGCTGTGGCATTGTGTGTGTGTGTGAGAGAATGAGTGTTGTTTGTGAATTCTTCCCCCCAGTAGCGTTAAATCATGTATAATTTAGGCTGGGCACCGTCCGCATTAATCCATGTAAGAGATGCATTTTTATTGTATTAACAAAATTGGTTCCCCATTTTGCTTGTTTTCTATCTGAAGAAACAAGTTTAAGTTCAGCATAATCCGGAAGTTGCCTATAAATTGTAGTTTTAGAGCACCTTCCCTCTTTTATTTAATATTGTTCTTCACAAGTGCTGAGACAAGCTCCGATGCAAATTTTTTTATGTCTACATTCTGTTGTGCCATAAATGTTTTCTTAGCCACCTTTCTAAGATAACTTTAATTGTGGTGGCTTGCTTATTAATGTCTGTGTGTAACAACGTGTGAGCTGCCATGTATATTGACCACTGTAGTATTAACTTCCTGTTATTGAAGCGATTTGAAACGAGTCAGTTCTCAGTTTGGGCCAAGGAACAAGGTTTTATAGGATTGATAATTTTAGTGATAAAACAAACCTCTTGTTTCGTACAGTGGTCGACTTTTATATGGCTTACCGCTTCCATGATTCGCTCTTCTATCTGGTCATCTGTTTAATGAAATAGGTTTTTGCTTTAATGTGTGTGGGAAAATTCTTTAAAAAATTTTTCCCTCCCAGTGGGTGAATGTGTGTTATTAGCAGTGCGCATTAATATATTTTATTTTATGTTTTCAGCACTCGTGTGTTTTAGTGAATTTTTTTGTCATTTTGGAAGGATTATTTCATTTATTTGTTTTTGTAAAAACAGCTCTGCCACATTGCATTGCGTGTGAAGGTTTTAGTTCGTGTTCCGCTACGCGCTTTTTGTTTTGTTTTGTTAGGCTAATCTTGTGTTTGCTACGTTTGTTGTTCTAAATTACTTGTGATGATGGAAAATAGCTCTGTCTTGTCCGTTTCGACTCGCTCTAGGTGGTTAAAGCAAAGTGAGGGCGGTGATACGTCGTCTACGTCACATCTTTCGACCGAAAGGGAAAAAGTAGCGACTACATACGGCCGCGTTCCCGTTGAAAACGCCACTTCTTTAAACGTGGACACAACCGGAAGTGAGGGCAGGGGCGAACAAAGCGAACCGCATACCAATATGCCGGCTTCTGCTACTGTTCAAACCAGTTCAACCAGTGTTACTAGGCCCAGGTGCGTTTCTGATACGACACTAAGCGACGTCATGTCTTTCATGAAGAATAAAAGCCTAAATGAAAGCAGAGGTAGGTTCCATAATGGAAGCGCAGAATGCTTCTGTCCAGGAATTAAAAACAGGGATGGAAGCACAAAATGCTTCAGTCCAGGTCGAACTTGTCAAGGTTTCTGCACATTGCAGGGAGGTGCAAACTAACACCGTTAAGGTTATTAACAATAATCTGGATGAGTTGCACACCGATATAGTGTGGCTAGTTAAGGAACGGCATGAGGTAGCAATGAATGGTATCTCAGAAAACGCGACCAAAATTTCAGGCAATGTAGAAGCTATATCTGCCCTCTCCAATTGTGTAGATACTAATATCCACTCTCTTGAGGATAGTGTCGAATTAGTTAAGACTGATGTCCACTCTCTTAACGAGAGATGGTGGCCTAAAGAGCAGTTCCCGTTGTTCTAAATGAATCAGAGGCAGTTTGCGACTTACTCCTATTCAAGGAACAACAGTGGGAAATTAACCGTAGGTGTCGCGATGTAGCGGCCGAGTTAGAAGAACGCGTCTGGCACCTGGAGCAAGTCTCCGCTCCACCCGCACTTCCCCCGCAAGTAGAAAACGCCTGTCGCAGTTTGTGTGGAGGTCAGTCCTGTCGTTACGACCACAGAGATGATTCGGCTTTTGAGGAGGAGGAAGTCGAACCTCTGCATGCCCGTCCTCCCATAAGAGAAAGACCGAGTCGAGTACCTGTGCGGGAGCCAGTGCAATTCATTTGATTATAATAACTTTTTAACCGTAAAATGTATCAGGTCTTTCGAAACTCTGCAAGCGGGATACACCCGATTACTCTCTCTGCCTTCGAACTGGCCAGAAGGACAAAAAATTGAGTATGTGTGCGGATATCTCGAAGGGGAGCCCGCCAAGCGGATGCGACCTCTCATAAGATATTGCCGCTACTACGATGATTTTAGGGAACATTACGTGTCTGCCTACTGGTCGGGGAGGCAACAGTAACGAGTAAAAAACAGCATCCTAGTGATTCCCCACTTTGCTAACAGCAATTGCAGGAATCTCGGAGAATACTTTCAAGGAATGATGCAGAGAAATCAATTCCTCAACTACCCATACCCTCCGAGTGAATTGATAAGAATTTGCGCGCCGAAGCTCCCACAAAATTTTCGCATTGCTGGCCTTGTGGGAAGGTTCAGGGAGGACATTGAGTCCTTCCAGGCTTACATGGAAGACTTAGAATATGACGAAGATTACGGACCTAGAAGAGATGGCAACTGCTCTTGAAGGAGAAGTAATGGTAGTGCTAAGAGTGCTAGACACGATCGTGTGGAAAGCAATAGCAGCGTAGAGTCCGGTCCTTCCAATGCAGAAAATCAGCCACAGCAGAGGAGTGGGCAGGGGTAAGAGAGAAGACAAGTGGCGAAAGTTCGGGAACGGAAATAAGGGCTACCGACCCGATAAAGGCCCACAAAAACCACATGACCCGGCAACAGAAGATGTCAAGATTAGGTCTGCTGATCCGCGTCATAACAAACCGAAGGATCTCGGTTCTTGCACGAGCCAATGATGTGTGAAACGTTTTGTGTAATTTAAGTGATATTCTTACCACCCATGTCATTTGTGTTTTGTATTTTGTATGTCTTTTGTAGTGTATTCTTTAAATGGTCTGTTTTAATAGTATATTTTGTTATATGTGTCCTTTGTATATGTATGTGTTTATTGTGCGATTATATTTTGCTATAACGCTTCTCCATGCTGTATGCATGTTTTGTGTACTATAAGGTGCACACACGCTATTGGGGTGGATAACAGCAACTTGCCAGTTCCATCTGGTCGGCTGTTCGACGTACGTTACCTTGACGCTCCGTTTTGTGCATAAAAAATTTATTAGTGTGACATGTTTAAGTGTCTCTGTTGGCTATAAGGCTGCCTGCCTCACATTGTCCTTTTTATTTGTCCATGCTTTTATGTTTTTATTTCCATCGTGAGGATTGATGGTGCATAGTCTAAGTTCTTTAGGCCATGTTAAGTATTTTATTGTGTATATTTTGTATATGTCTTAATTATGGTAATTTGTGTCTCTGTATATTGTTTTAAGTGTGTGTGCATGAAACTAGCCTTGTTTAGCAAGTGCTATAGTTGCCACCTTTACTGTAAATTTTATGTGGCAATCTCCCCGTTAAGTAGCATGTTTATAAGACGCCATGGTAGGCGCCAACGCTGTAATTCATAGGATTTTTAGTTGCACGTAGATGCACTGTGGTGTTGATGCTCAGGGGTCTAGATAATTTTGTCTAGGGATTGTCTGTTTGAATAACAGGAGGTTTGCGATTCGACTGGAAGACGGTCGCGGCAGAGCACTAACGAAAGGGTTCATCAAAGTTTCATTGACAATATTAATAGAACCAACTTATATTGTTCAGATAAGTTTTGCAGGGCAATTTTGTACATTAAAGGATGGAGTGTGATCTGTAGAAGAGGCCAGAGTCACATTCAGAGGAGGGCAGAATCACAGATGTGAGGAAATACAAACAAAAATAAAGGAGCTGAAAAAAGGCAAGTTCCACGTCAAGGAACTGTCCGCCCTACATGTACCATGAGGACACCTGAATTTCTAACACCGATAGGACGGTAAAACTCTAATCTCCATTTTTTCTGTTTTGCGCCGGCCGCGGTGGCCGAGGGGACTGAGGCGCTCCAGTCACGGTCTGCACGGCCACTACGGTCAGGGGTTCGAATCCCCGCTCGGGCATGGATATTTGTGTCGTCCTTAGTTGTGGGTAGTTCATAAGTAGTTTGTAAGTTTAGGGACTGATGACCCCGTAGTTAAGTCCCTTAAGCTTAACAAACATTTGAACATTTTTTTCTGTTTTGCAGCAGAATTGTGGGAAGAATAAGTTACATTGTAAGTTAATTTTACCTTAGATTATTTTATTAGCTTAGAATTGCTTAACTTCTGTGGATTTCTAGTGTTTATTTTATATGTTTGTACATTTGATCATCTGTTTCTTTTTGTCTAGGATTACATTACATGTGTAAATTTATAGTGTTTATTTTATGTGCTTGCACACTTGATCTTGTTTTGTCTTTTTTATTTCCAAGATGTATTTTTTGTTAATATGTGTCATGGTTTTATCTCGCTTCTACATGAGTGATTTGCGTAAGACTGTTTCCGGGCCCTAACCACAAATTTGGGGCGTTGGAACCAGACCAACGGGCTCAAGAGAACTCCCTCCCCCCTTCACGCTGTAGTTAGTTAGGTTGCGCCTGGGCAGTAGGTAGTTATACAATAGTTAGTTTACATAGCATTGCATTGAGCTTGGTAGTTCGTTTTTTCTTCTTGCATAGTGCTGCATGAGTAAAAGTAGCTTTGCTTCACTAACACTAACCCAGAGAGACGAGACTTAAAATTTAAGTTATTTATTATAAGTACATTATGCTCAATATGATAGTAAGTTAGGGGATAATCTATTATTCTTTTATTATTGTGTGTTATTTCATTGTAATATGTAAATTTTTGTGTTTTGCTCTTCAATTGATGGGAAGTAGACCTTAATGTTAAAATATTTATTGAGGACTAACGGCCTAGGCGTTCTGTTCGCCATATGGCTAATTTAAAGTAATGAGTGTTTTAATTTTAAAATGTTTTTGTATGAACGTATATTGAGGTTATTTGTATTTTTGTAAATGTTTTCTTTAAATAAGAAGACACTCCACGTTTGTGACAGGATAGAGTTCCTCATAAGTTTAATATGTCCTTTGGTAACATGGTGCACCAAAGTGTTGGCAGATATCTGAGGGTGTCTGAGGCCAAGACGGAGGCATGCCCACTTCACGCAAGGCAGCAGTGCGAGTCCGACCTGGGAGTAGGCAGGGTCCACGGGGAGATGGACGACGAGCGGTTCCCGCTGGGTACACAATGCTACCGACCCTCAGAGCGCACAAAAGAGTTGGGCGATTAGCAGCAACACACAAGCTGCGCGGCCGACGCTAGTGCGCAGCCGTCCTGATCCCGGTCTCTGGTCCGTTAAACTCTTCAGGTGCCGAGCCTCTCGCTGTGGCCCCTGCACTTGCCAGGCCACCTGTCACGGGTACAAGGGACACCAGGCCTTGCAGACTGGTGCACTAACCACACCCTCCTACTCACGTCGGATGCAGTTGAATAGCTGAGGAAGAGACACGAAAGTAAAAGTATCTTCTTATGTGTGCGAGTTTTACCTTCCTCCCACTACCTTCTAGAAGATGGTCTCCCTCCCTCTTCAAAGACCCTAGTCGACGGTTCGAAACAGAGAACAGTGTATATTGATTTGAAAACCACTGTTGAGTGGACGACAATGTGAAGGACAGCATCAGGTCGAAAAGTGGTGTGAGTAGTAGAAACAGTGAACGCTCTGAGAGTGCAAAATACGATTCACCTGCTGAGAGGCCTTTTCCCTGAAGCGACCCTGGTCGCCCTCAGCAACTTTAAAAATCTGACATGAACGTACTGTAATGCTTACTACACTTGCTTCCTAACTTGGAGTGATTTTAAAAACATTTTATCAATTTTTTTTATTGGGGGAACTGTTTTAGCATAACAAGACACATTCAAAATTGTCATCTTATTTTTTTTTTATTTTTTTTTTTTTTTTGTGGGTGTTTCAACCTCGTCTATATTTTATATTTATGATTTATCTATCTATATTTCCTTGTAAATTTTGCATTGTTATACATGTTGTCCCAATCCCGTGGTCTCGCAAGTCACATCTGCTTATCCATTCCTTTACTTTTTAAGGCAATTATCATTTTTCAATGTGTATTTTTGTTGTTGTTGTAATTTTGCTGTTTTTGTGTGACGTGCCCCAGCTGTCTATGTCGCCCATAAGGCAACCACATGTTAGTTTTGAAAGGTTTTCTGTATATGATTTCGTGTATATTATGTACTATAATTACCTCAGCCTACATCAAAATTTTCAATTAACGAAGTGGTGATGAAAGACGACCATCTTTCATTTTCCATACATTTTTTTAATATTTCTGTAAAGTTTTAATTTATTTAATGTTGCTAGCTTATTATTTTGTTAAAACTTGAACCCCACTCTTTTCAAGGCTTCAGGAACAGCACTTTCGTTTCATGTGTTAAAATATTAGTTAATATTGCTAGGTTTTTCTTATTTTGTTATGTTAATAATTTATTATTATATTAATTAATCTGGCATAAGTAAGGCTTCTCCACTATGCCACTGTTACTGTGAATATGTGCAGCTGTCTTACTTTTAAGTGTATGTGCGAGAATCTATGGCTGTCTGAATGTGGGGAGTGATATCTTGCTTTGCATCGTTCTCTCTGGCCCATAGTCGGTAGCTGCTGAGGCTTCCAAAGAGGTTCCTACACCCTTTGGTTACAGTCCAGTCGTCGAGCCTTCGCTAGGGCGAGTCTCTCCGTCCCCACCACAGCTGATCTTTGACTTTCCGGCTTCCGGTGGCTTCCTGCGTCTCGTGGGCGCTCGCTCTGGCCATTCTGTGCTGGTCTTCTGGTGACGTAAGGTTGTTTCTCCTCTTGTGTTTGGAGATAGTAGTATTCCATTGTCTAGCACGTTTAATATAGACTCGTGAATTTAGAATCATTTTTGGAATATTTTCTCCAATCGTGTGTGGAAATGTGTTCTCGTTTCTCAATGCAGTGATTTCCAATAAATAAACACGGTGTGTGTAATTCTACTTGCAGTGCACATGTTAAAAAGTTTTCTGGCTGTGTATGAACTTTGTGTGAATACTTTTTAGCTTTGTGGGGTCCGTTTTCTAATAGGTGTTATGTTCATTTTTGTACAGGTCATGTAAAAATCTTCTCATAGTTTCCTTCCGTGAGTGATGTGTGTTCCACGTGGTTGGTTCATAGAACAAAGCCTTCAACTTCCACTCTTGTTTGTTCCATGCCCATCAGGCAAGTAACTACACGGGTATCCTTCTGATTTCCACTAATATTTCGCGATCTTCTCTCCCTGCCTATTTTAATTTTGCTGTTTGTTTTCCGACTTGTAGTACGCACTCTGTCTGTGTCATAAATCTCTCCTTCAGTAGCTTCCTTATGTAATTCTAAACATTTCTATGGGTTGCATGCTGTAATTCTTAATTTTATTTTTCCGACTTTGTAATTATTTCACTTTTACGAGTTTTTTGAGACTGGACTTCATCCGTCTCTGTAAGCGCTCCCTATCGCGTGTAGCTGCATTTTATTCGCTTCTTCATGTAATTCTAAACATATCTATGAGTCGCATGCCGTAATTCTTATTTTTATTTTTCCGACTATGTAATTATTTCATTTTTGTGGTTTTTCTGAGACAGGACCTCATCTGTCTCTGTAATCGCCGCCTATCGCGTGTAGCTGTTTTCATTAGCTTCCTGATATAATTCTAAGCATTTCTATGGGTTGCATGCTGTAGTTAAATTACTTTATTTTTCGGAAAGTGAATTTATTAAATTTTATCGGTTTTCGGAACCACATGGGTCCGACTTCCGACTTCTGGGGTTTGCATCTAGTCGCCTGAATTCCACCAGTTCTCATATAAAACCAGTACCTAGACTGATTTCTAACAGACTGCAACATACGAATCCACCGTGATTTTGTATGATGAATCCGACTTTCAACCACTTCACTTTCAGTGGAGTGCGTTCATGTAACGTAGCCGTGCGTCGCCTTTAGCGTGTTTGCTCGCAGTCCAATACAGATGTAATTTAACTTGGGTATACACGCGCACCATCTCAATAGGCACGAGAGACCAGAGCCAGCTTCAAAGTGTTTTTGCATGTTGTGTTTTGTGCTACCTCCGACTTGCTGAATTTCGCCTACGATAGCGGCGCCTGCTTCCGCCTCATCTCAGCACGCTGTTATGGTGAGTTTCGCTGTGGCATTGTGTGTGTGTGAGAGAGAGAATGAGTGTTGTTTGTGAATCCTTCCCCCCAGTAGCGTTAAATCATATATAATTTAGGTTGGACACCGTCCACATTAATCCATGTGAGACATTCATTTTTATTGTATTAAGAAAATTGGTTCCCCATTTTGCTTGTTTTCTATCTGAAGATACAAGTTTAAGTTCAGCATAATCCAGAAGTTGCCTATAGATTGTAGTTTTAGAGCACCTTCCCCCTTTTATTTAATATTGTTCTTCACAACTGCTGAGAACAAGCTCCGATGCAAATTTTCTTATGTCTACATTCCATTGCGCCATAAATGATTTCTTAGCCACCTTTCTAAGATAATTTTAATTGTGGTGGCTTGCTTATTAATGTCTGTGTGTACCAACATGTGAGCTGCCGTGTATATTGACCACTGTAGTATTAACTTCCTGTTATTGAAGTAATTTGAAGCGAGTCAGTTCTCAGTTTGGGCCAGGGAACAAGGTTTTATAGCAGGGAGTAACCAGTATTTCACACGGACCTTATCTGCTAATTTTAGTGATAAAACAAAGCTCTTGTTTCGTACAGTGCTCGACTTTTAATATAGTGGGTGTTAGTGACGTTTGGTGGAAAGAGGAACAGGATTTCTAGTCAGGTGAGTACCGGATTATAAATACAAAATCAGTTGGGGGGTATTACAGGAGTAGATCTTATAATGAATAAGAAAATAAGAATACGGGTAAACTACTATGAGCAACACACTGATCACATTATCATAGTCAAGACAGATATGAAGCCAACACTGACCACAATACTACAGGTTTATATGCCAACTAGCTGTGCCGATGATGAGGAGATCCAAGAAATATATGAGGAGCTAAAAGAAATTATTCAGACAATTAAGGGAGAGAAAAACTTAATTGTTATGGGAGACTGGAATTCGTTAGTAGGACATGGAAGGGAAGGGTATATAGTAGGTGAATAAGGTCTGGGCAAAAGGAATTAAATAGGAAGCCGCCTGGTAGAATTTTGCACAGCACATAATTTAGTCATAACAAACAATGGGTTTAAGAATCATGAAAGAAGTTAGTATATGTGGAAGAGACCAGGAGACCCCGGGAGATACGAAATAGATTTTATAACGGTAAGACATAGATTTCGGAACCAGGTTTTAAACTGTAGCGGCAGATTTCAACTCTGACCATGAGTTATTGGTCATGAATTGTAGGCTGAAACTGAAAAAACTGCAGAAAAGAAGGAAAATAAGGAGATGGGACCTGGATAAACTGAAGGAACCTGAAGTTCTTGAGAATTTGTGGGAGCTCTAGGCAACAATTGAAAGAAATGGGGGAAAATAAAACAGTGGAAGAGGAATGGATGGGATTGAGAAATGAAATTGTGAAGGCAGCAGAGGACAAAATAGCTAGGAAGGCAAGACCTACAAAAATCCTTGGATATCATAGGACATACTAAATTTGATCGACGAAAGGAGAAAATACAAAACTGCAGTGAATGAAACACGCAAAATGGAGTATTTTTATGCAGGAAGGCTAATTTATTCAATACAACTGCGGTCAAACTACCGAGTGTGGGTCGTAGGATACTTCAATGGCATGCAATATGTACCTTATGTAATGCACCAAATCAGCTACCACAGTTTTAACTGAAGGAAAAACCTCTCAAACGTGGTAATAAGCCGTCAAAGGGAATGAAACTGTTTCCCCTTGGAGTAGAAAGCAAATCCACATTTATTACTACATCTACTTCACAAACGGCAAGGATGTTGAACACATTCGCTTTTTAAGTAACTACATTTGCAAACGTATAAATGTATAAGAAAGTGACTGAAATGTAAGAAAATATAAAACTATGTTACTTATCTACTCTGGTTATCAGTTATTAGGCTTACTTGAACTATCCTAAGTACAAACACACACACCCATGCCCGAGGGAGACTCGAACCTCGACGCGCTCCACAGCAAAGCGTCTTAGAACGCTCAGCCACTCCACCGTGGCGAAGTGGACGAGCGTTCGAATCATAAGAATGTTCATAGCGATTTGTTACTTCTTGACGAAAATGCCTGTCATGATAAGAACAGACCACAATAGGAAATACATTTCTCGAATGTTTACATTCTCTTGCTTTCAGTGGATTAAGCGGCAATGATACACATATTCGTAATTTTATCACGATGAAGAAGTTGTTGTATTGCCACTAAATCAGAGAAATTCAGATCTTTATGATTTTTTCAGGAGTGGTCATCAGTGGCGGCGCTAGACGAAAACTGGGCGTCGGCGAACTCGTCTTTGCGAGGCCCTTTTCATTTTTCCAGTAAGGAGGAAAATGTTAAATAAAAGGAGGTGAATTATACACCAATAATCATTATAGTAAAATTGTATTGGTGCAATATTCAAGAATCGGTCGGTGGAGAAAGGAACTATGTCACTTTTTTGTACTTTTCAGGAGAGACAAGAAACTGCTTTTTTGTTAAACTATTTAACAGATTGCATTGACATTTTCGACATTTGCTGCACTCTAACCATACATACTGTGAAGGAAAATGGTTTTTATATATTCTACAAAGTATCTTCTGAAAAAAAAAATAGAAATTTGTTACATAGTTTCTTTCTCCAGTCAACGAAGGAATTTGTACTTTTCGAGAGTATAATACATTCAAAGATATACATTTCTGGATTAAAACTCAAATTTATTGGTAAATTATCTTCAGCTGAACATCAAAACAACTTTTTAATCGAATTCAAAGATCGGAATAGTTCATATCACAGTGAGTTATCACTTGAAGTTAGTCATTTCAAAATCTCTTCATCAAAAATCTCTGTGTCTTCCCCACGAATGTATTTGATCAGTTTCCGGAAATATTTTTTTATATTGATTCTCACTTAGCAATTTTCATGAAAATGTTTCCTATAGAAGTCGTATTTCACATTTACGTCTGGATATTTCTTAAGGAACATTTCGTGCAAAGTTTTCAGAGCCAAGCTTGCATCTAGGTATTTCATTTCCTTCCCAGCATAGTGAGTTTCTTTGAGTGGGAAAGATGTGATAATGGGTACTATTAAATTTATTACATTTTCCGGAATTTTTGTTATGCATGGATTTCTTCCACACATGTTTTTTTGACATTTAGAAAGCAGTATTCCATCACTTACAACACTCAACAATAATCGTGACACCTGACGAAGTTGGCGCCAAATTACTGTTTTGTTGCGCTTTCTACACCTGCATGCCGCAGACCAACGCCATCTAGCATGTAGCCGGTGTAGTACAAGCTCGCTGACAGTAGAATTGCTGATGGGATGCGACGTACGGCGGAGAAAGGAACTAAGTCACTGACTTGATTCCTTTCTCCTCAGCACGTATAAAACCAATCTCATGTTATTCCCACAAGAAGAAGTCAAACATAGTTCCTTTCATCACAGTAAGGTGTATCTTGGTCCGTTTACTACATTTATAAGTGAATATCACCAAAAAGTGACTTAGTTCCTTTCTCCACAGACCGATTCAGTTATTAACGCAATCACAAAATTACAATAAACAAACACAAATTATAATAGAGAAACCTTTCGGCTTTCCGCCTCACTGAATTCTTTTAAGATCACATCGTAATTAATTCTAGCCGCTATTTCGGCTTCAATTGATAGTACTGACTACGCACATAGTCTTTCTTGGCTTCTCAAGAAAGTCTTAATCAGTTTTAACTTTGTGAAGCTTCTCTCGGCCGAAGCTGTACTGAATGGAACTGTGAGTATGATTCTGATTGTTATATAGACATTTGGATATAATTCTTCCAAATTGGTTTCTAAAATGTACTGAAGAAATTGTTTTGCTAGTTCTTAACTAAAAATTGCATCACTGCTGCATTCAAACGGAAATAAATACGGACAAGTAAATAGCTGCCGGCCGGGAATGGCCGAGCGCACTAAGGCGTCATACCACAGTGGGCGAGATCGCTCTCGTCGGGGGTCGAATCCCACCCTTGGGTGCGGATGTTCGTCCTTTGGTTAAGTAGAGTGTAAGTTAGGTCGTCGCTACATAACCTAGCATTTGAAAAGCGCCGATAAACAACAAACATAAAACAAACAACAAACAACAATGTTTTGCGAGGCCCCCACAGGCGCGAGGCCGTCGGCGGTTGCCGACGTCGCCGACGCCTAGCGCCGCCACTGGTGGTCATGTCTCTTAATGTTTTACAAATAATTGGAAGGAAAGAATATGACTATCTCGGCAACTGAGCAGAAAAATAAATATAAACAAACATTAACTCTAGGCGGCTTACCTACCAGTAGGGGTGCTAGTATCGTGCATCGTTCCTCTGTGTTGGACTGGGGCAATGCTTTACGTCAAGTGTAAAATGTTTGTAGAGCTAATGGGACTTAACTACGGGGTAATCAGTCCCTAAACTTACAAACTACTTATCAACTACCTACAACTAAGGACGGCACAAATATTCATACCCAAGGGGGGATTTGAACCCGTACTGGCCGTGCAGACTGTGACTGACGCGCCGCAGTACGCTCGGCCACCGCAGCTGGCTGCGTCAAGTGTAGTAGCATTTTGTGTGCTGCAGTTACAGAGCCGTGCGTATGAGGGCAGCAGTAACTAGAGATGGGCAAAAACGATCTTTTCAGAGATCGGATCAGAAATAGTCACTCACTGTGATGAGATAGTTCTTTTTCATGACTCACCGACTCACCAACTGATAAAAAACGTAGAACCATGTCAGATTGCTTTTATGTCACTATACCTTTATCTGATTTGGCCGTATTGTGAAAGAAGAAAGAAGAGTAATAATTTCATTGTCCTTATTAGTTTCGAGAATTAAAATTTGTTAGTTATACCTACATTAAAAATTTAAAATGTTATAACAGATTTAAATATGTTCGCAGGTGAAATAATTGGAGAAAGAAAAAGGTATTATTTTTGTATGTTTATACTTTCATTCAAAAGTTCAATATTTTGCAGAATAAAATGATACTAGTTCCATATGTATACAGTGAGTAGTTTGAGAGTTTGAGCGACTTGAATGAAACGAGATTGTGGTGTCGCACAAGTCCAAAGTGCGCGCCACCTACTTTCGCCGCGCGCCGCCATGCACGCACGGCGCGGCGTTCTTACGACGACAGCCACGAGCGCCCTCTGCGACAACGCCGCTCGTGGCCACCACTGAACATCGTCACTTGGGACTGAGATAGGAACCAGTAAAGACTTCGGAATTAGATAGGCACCAGTGAAGACTTGGCTATCAGTTAGGCACTAGGCAGGACTCTAGCTCAACTATGTATCAACATTCTGCAGTACTATGTAAAAGTTAAGTATTGTATACATTCTGTGCAATATATATCTCTTTCTAATTTACTCTAGTGTTTATAGTTTCTGGCTGCTCCCCTCCGTACCTGCACCAGCGTGCTATCTTTGTTTCTGTGTCGGTCTCATTCCACTCGGCCACCGACACCTACAACGGAACGAGACACAAAAGCGGCGACGAGGCTGGGACACAAAAGAGATAGCACGAAGTCCATGCAGGACTTGGGAACTACCGCGGCGAAATAGCCATGCGCACTAAGGCCGTGTACTACGTGAGCGACAAAAGCGAGCGACAGCGCGCGATATTCAGCGACGCGACGCGACAGCTACAACCAGCGACATTCGGCTACACGGCGAGTGTCCTACGTGAGCGCGACAGATTCTCGCTACAAGATGGCCGCTAGAACCGATCACCTGTTTCTAAAGTCTGGCACCCATAAACAGTAAAATAATGATAGCTCATAGTAAGCAATAAAGTTTGATTTAATTTAGGAAATAAGGTGTTAAAAGAGTGATGTCCATTAAATACACAAAGCGAGGAATGTTCGTGGACTACTTCATTCATAACTTCAAAAACGAAAAAAAGACTGCGAAGATCTCCAGTCAAATTCTTCGAAAATACGACCACGACTATGTCGTCAATGAGTTTTTGTGAGTACAAACCATCAACAACTGATTAACTACGAAGAGAGTCTTATCGAAATAAATAATTAGGTAAATAATTTAAAACTGAAGTGATACTCTTACAGTCGGCGTAGTATAGGGGTAGCGTTCTGGGCTTCTAAATTCTAAGTTTTGCGGTTGCTGGTACGATTTACGTTCCATCCTATATTTTAATTCCTGTAACTACAACCCTTTCACCTGTTATTTGTGCAAAAAGTTTTATATATTCTCTATACAGAACAACGAAAATTATTTTTTAAGTGCTTCCCATTATAGTTTATCTTTAATTGCAAACACACACAACCCACTGTACCAAACACATTAAATTCTCAGCCGTGGAGGAGTAGCCGAGTGGTCTAAAGCACCTCGCTTCGCAGCGCACGGTTGCTCGCCGTGGAGGTTCGAGTCCTCCCTGGGTCATGGCGTGTGTGTTTGTCCGTAGGTTAGTTTACCTAGTTTTAAGTAGTTTGTAAGCTACAGACTGATGACCACGCAGTTTGGTCTGATAGATTTACAGACATTTGAACATTTTTTATTAAATTCCTAAAGAAACATTATAACAAGATATTTTACTCAGAAACGTAACTTTAGACACATCTCGTTTGACATCCTAGTGTTCTCTCTCTCTTGGGAAACGAATTTGTTGTTACTGTCAAAGATTTGACGCCAGCACCAAAAATTTCAAATGGACATATTCCCTAAACTGAATGGTTTCAGAGATAGGAAACATTAATGCATCTTGTTATTTTCTTTGTTATTCGGATACATGGTCATTGTTTCCAACGTGCCAAAACAGTGTAGAAGCATAAAAGATGAGTAATTTGATACAGGACACTTGTCTATCAAGTCAGGAGACTGTGTGATATGGACTTACAAAATCTACCTAAGCAACAGAGAATGCACAAGACTTTGTCTCTCTTGCTGCCTTCATGCAAACTACAACTCTTTGAGAAAAAATGATTAGGATCTTTTTCGCGGAAATTTTATATAGTTTAATTTTGTACAGTAATGCGTTTTTGCTACAGACTGCAGATTTGCTGTTATTAAGAAAAACATATAACATTAAATAAATACTTTTCATCTCGAATACTATTCAGAATAGAACATTTGTATATATGATGATTTCTGTTGCTTCAGATGACCGATTCTGTATGGGAACTACAAGCTTTATGAGAACAGCAGGAGTTGAGAGAACACAGTGAGGCATGGAGTCGCTTTGTTCGGTGCCATGCGGTTCGCCAGAGCAGTGGGGGCAACCGTGAGCAGCACACCACAAGGGCGGCTCAGCAAGCAAGCGGAGTTGGGAGAGTTGTGGGGAGAGGTGAGCTGGTGAATCAGTTAACTCAGTGATTCAGTTGGCGATCCGATCACCCCGATGGCTGGAGTCATGCGGAGCAGTGAGCCAGCGGGATTCAGGAACCGCACGACCACTGAATCCTGCTGCTTGCACGTCTCGCCGATTCTCAATTCACTGATTTTCGTCTCGCAGTGCGCTGCCACTGCATGTGTTTAGGCGCTCATTTTTTGCAGTTTTATACTTGCATATGGTCTATAGCACATTTATTTTGTAGCTTGGGAAACTTCTTAAGCATGAAGCATGTGGTGTTGTTGCAGCTCATTGCTGTCACCAGAGAGACTTTTTGGATCAGATGAATTACCACTCTTTTTTTCGGATTCATCCATGACTCACTCCTTAGATGGATCTGGCTCTTTGAATCAGTTCAGGAGCAGACTGCCCATCTCTAGCAGTGACGCCATTCAGGTTAATGAGGCCAGTGGACTGCCAGCGAGGAGCAGCCGTTACAGCAGCATGTAGCGTCGTTAGAGTATGTGCGTGTTCAACAAGAGTGTTACAAAAAGTAATTAATGTTATTCACATGATTCAAAAACAATTCTAAAAGATACACTGGTAAAAACAATTAGGCGATCAGTTGACATGTCTAAGTTCTGAAGTATTTTCATCGGCAAATGGTCTTTCTGTTGTTCTACAAACAGGAGACAACCGAGTAGTGGTAATAGCAGAAAGTTGCTGCAGGGGATAGAGGGGGGGGGGGCGAAGTTGATGTTGACTTGTATTTGGTCTACTAAACGAATTACATGAGCAGTTGGCCCAGGTATTGTAGTGACTACATAGTGCAACAAAACAACAACGTGACCTACCCAAAGCTATGGCATGGATAACCATAGGAAGGTTGGAAGTGGGGCAGACAGAGACGGAGGTGTCTGTAGCTGTTGGAGTGTCTCAAAGTGTAATTTCCAGGGCCTGAAAGCGTTTTAGACAACAGGAACCGTTGAAAGAAGGCAAGGCCAAAGTCGTCTAAGAGAACATCAGCAAGACATGACCAAAATCTCTGGTTAACAGTCCGTCAAGACAGGACGCTGAATGCAACTCACCCTACTGGCAGCTACAGGACACACAATATCGAAAAATACAGTCCGATATAACCTTCGCAAATGTGGCATCTACGCATGTGTGTGTCCCATCAAAACCACGACACCGTTTTAGCCCAGAGAAACTGGGCGGAGGAGCAGGGTTAGAGTCGTAAACAATGGCACTAGGTTCCGTTCATAGATGAGCCAAAATTTTGTGTTCAGCTGGACAGTCGTGTTCCGTCATCTGAAAAGAACATGGAACTCACAACAATCCTGATTATTTGCAGGAAACATCACCATGGAGGAGGACAAATGGTGTGGGCAGGAGTCACTATTGGCGGACGCATGGACCTCTATGTCGTTCAGAATGGCTCTTTGACTACTCACAGGTATCGAGACGAGACTCTACGACCTTTTCTTGTGCCCTACGCTGGTGCCATAAGAGGTGGGTTCCTTCTGGTGGCCGATAACGCTCGTCCGCACAGAGCTGCTCAAATGTTCAAATGTTTGTTAGGCTTATGGGACTTAACTGCAGGGTCATTAGTCCATAAACTTACAAACTACCTATGAACTACCTGATACTAAAGACAGCACAAACATCCGTGCCCGAGGGGGGATTCGAACCCCCGACGGGGAACAGCCTCGCGCATCGCAGCGTAGCGCCTCAATGCGCTCGGCCACTCCGCCGCGGCCACAGAGCTGCACTGGTGTGCAACATGCTTGAAACTGAGGGAGTTGAACGAATGGAGTGGCCGGCTTGTTCATCTATATTAATACTCTGGAAGTCACATTGAAGTGCATGGCAGAGGGTTCGTTAAACTCCTTTTATGATGTTTCTCTACAGTCCCACTCTCTAAATGGCGCCGCGGGAAATAGGAAATATCTACATTTTACCGTTTTCGATATGATTTTTCTTTTTTATTGTCGTGATCATGTCTCCCTATGTAGGTGGGTGCTAACAAAATACGTTCGCATTCAGAAGAGAAAGTTGGTGAAATAAATTTCTCAAAGAAATCTCACCGTAACGAATACCGCCTTTCTTTTAATTATTTACACCCCAACTCCTGCATCATTTTCGTGACACTCTCTCCCCTATATCGCGATGATACAGAATTAGCTGCTCTTCTCTGAACTATCTCTAAATCGTGTTTCAGTCCCACTTGGAGCAATACTCCAAAACAGGACGCACAAGTTTTGTGTAGGCAGTTTCTTTAGTAGACCTGTTGCATCTTCCAAGTATTCTGCCAATGAAACGTAACCTTTGGTTTGCCTTCCCTAAACTATTTCCTTATGTTCTTTCCAATTTAAGATGTTCACAAGAGTTATTCATAGGAATTCAGTTGAATTTACGGCGTGTAGATTTCACTGATTTATGATGAAAATGAAGTTTAGCAGATTCATTTTAGTGCTCATATGGATAATACACACTTATCATTGTTTAGGGTTAATTGTCAATTTTTTAACCATGCAGATATCTTTTCTAAGTAATTTTGCAGCTGATTTTGATCTTCTGATGACATTACTAACTGATGACTAACAGCATCATCCGCTGACAGTCTAACAGGGCTACTCAGATTGTCTCGTAAATCGTTAATAAAGATAAAAAAAAACAGAAGGGACTCTATTTCACTTCCCTGGAGAACGGCAGATGTAACTTCTGTTCTACACGATGACTATCCATTAGTTACAGCATACTGTGTCCTCCCTGACAGGAAATCACGACTCTAATCGCACAACTGTGGCGATATTCCGTAAGCACGCAGTTTGATTACAAGACGCTTGTCAGCTACAGTGTCAAAAGCCTTCTGGAAGTCTAGAAATATGGAATCTATTTGAGTTCCCTTGTTGATGACAATCATGTAAGTAAAGAGCTAGCTGTGCTTCACGAAAGCGATACTTTAATATTCCGGGAATGGGACAATGATAAAGGCCTGTAATTTTGCGAATCACTCCTATTGCTTTTCTTAGATATTGGAATCAACTCTGCAACTTCCAACGAATATTTCGTTGAGCGAGCGGTTGTATATAACAGCTGCTTATGGCTGGGGATATTGCAACAGCATACTCTGAAAAGAACCTAATTGGTATACAATCGATGCCAGGGGACTTACTTTTCCCAAGTGATTCAAGTTGCTTTAATACTCCAGGTACATCTACTTCTAAATTACGCATGCTGGCAGCTGTTATTGATTAGGTTTCTGGAATATTTGTTTCGTCCTATTTGGTGTGTGTTTACCGATTCTGCTTCATCAGAATTGTCATCAGTAGCATCACCGTTGATATTGCTTAGTGAAGGTATTGATTGCATTTGCCCGGTACAGTGCTTTAGATACGACCGCAATTTCTTAGTATTTCCACCAAAGTACTTTGCAGGTTTCCGTTTTGGAAACTATTACAAGCTTTTCGGATTGATGTTGTTGTCGTCATGGTCTTCAGTCCGTTGACTGGTTTCATGCAGCTCTCCACCCTACTCTATCCTGAAAAAGCCTTTTCATCTCCTCATAAGAACGACAACCACATCCACTTGAATCTGCTTACTATACGCGTCTCTTGGTCTCCCTCTGCGATTTTTACCCCACACACTTCACTCCAATGCTAAATTTACGATTCCTCGATGTCTAAGAATGGTCCTACCAAGCGATCCCTTCTTTTAGTCAGGGTGTGCCAAAAATTCCTTTTCTCACCAATTCTGTTAAGAACCTCTTCATTAGTTATGCGATCTACCCACCTAATCTTCAGCATTCTTCTGTAGCACCATATTTCAAAAGCCTCTATCCTCTTCCAGTCCGCACTGCTTATCGTCCATGTTTCACTCCCGTGCAAGGCAACACTCCACAAAAGACTTTCTTACACTTAAATTAATATTCGATGTTAGCAAATTTCTCTTTTTCAAAAATGCTTTTCTTGCCATTGCCATTCTCCATTTTATATCCTCTGTACTGCGACCATCGCATGTTATTTTACTACCCCAGTAACAAAATTCATCTACCACCTTCATTGTTTCGTTACCTAATCTAATTCCTTCAGCATCACCTGATTTTCTAAGACCGCATTCCATTATTTTTGTTTTGCTCTTGTTAATGTTCATTTTATACGCTCTCTTCAACACACTGTTCATTCCATTCAACTGCTCTTCCAGGTCCTTTGCTGTCTCTGACAGAATTACAATGTCATCAGCAAAACGCAATGTTTTTATTTCTTCCCCTTGAACTTTAATCCCTATTCCAAATTCTTCCTTGCTTTCCGTCACCGCCTGCACGATGTACAAATTGAATAGCATCGTAGAAAGGCTACAACCCTGTCTTACTCCCTTCCCAACTGATGCTTCCCTTTCATGCCCTTCGAGTCTAATAACTGCGGTCTGGTTTTTGTACAAGTTGTAAATAACTCTCCTTTCCCTGTATTTTACCCCTGCTGACTTCAGAATTTGAAAGAGTGTATTCCAGTCAACATTGTCAAAAGCTTTCTCCTAATCTACAAAAGCTAAACATGTAGGTTTGCCTTTCCTTAATCTATCTTCTAAAATAAGACGTAAAGTGAGTATTGCCTCCCGGGTTCCTACATTCCTCCTGAATCCAAACTGATCTTCCCCGAGGTCAGCTTCTACCAGCTTATCCATTCTCCTGTAGATAATTCGTGTTAAAATTTTGCAACAATGACTTATCAAAATGATGGTTCTGTAATTTTCAGACCTGTCTGCGCCTGATTTCTTTGGAATGGGGATTATTACATTTTTCTTAAAGTCTGAGGGTATTTCGCCTGTCTCATACATCCTACACACCAGTTCAAATAGTTTTGTCATGGCTGGCAGAGACTTTAGTAGGATTGATGTTGGTGCTAAATTTCGAGTATGTGTAAGAGACAGCCAGTCTTGAGGATTTTATGTCCGTTTAAATTTGGCATCCTTTTTACTATGCTTTTGCTAGAGTAAGCTAAACTGTTTTGTGTACCACTTCGGGACAGATCCCTCCGTTGTTAATGTGTTTGGTATGAATCTCTCGATAGCTGTCGATATTATTTCTTTGAATGCAAGCCACGTCTGATTTACACTCATATTGTGGTTTCGAAAGACTGGAGTGTCACTCCGGAAGGCGTTATCGAATTTTTACCTGCTTTCGTGAATAACTATATTTCTCGTTTAATTTTACTAGGGAAATCTGATGTTCAGTCTTACTGCGACAACTCTTTGTTCACTAATCCCTGTCTCTGCTTTGATGGTCTTATTGACTCCGGATTATTTGTTGCTGATACGTAAAGTATGTTTTCAGAGCCATTTACTATTATAGTGGATTTCTAAACTAATTGCTCGAGCTAATTTTCGGAGAATGGGTTCAGTACAATTTCTGACGACGTTTTACGCTTGCTTCCGGTTTTGATCATGTAATTTTGCCGACACATCGAGGGAAAGTTAATGTCGCCACCAATCAGAGTGAAAAGATCTGCAGAATGTCTTACCTCGGCTTGTTTGCGCTTGCTTGAACTTGAGCTGAGGCGTCGGCCTACCAAGCTTAAGTGACTAACAAAATGAGTCTGCACACCATGACGAGACATGCTACCATCGGGTCACGTGACACTGTAAGCAGCATCCCCTTCTAACATTACACATGCGAAAAGGATGCTGTACCCCACATCTTTTCAAACATTTAAATATTTACTGATAGAGCTGAAGCATTGAATTAAAATTTGTGGTGCGGCCGGGAATCGAACCCGGACCTCCATGCTTACTAGGCAGACGTCTTAACCGTTAGACTACCACACCACTAACGATTAAGGCGCCTCGGAATAGTCTATGTACGATTTCCCTCCACAACACAAACTTTAATTCAGCTTCTTTGTTCCAAAGATAATTGCCACTACTGCCAAGGCTCTCCATGCAGCGGAATAGCACCTCAGCAATGGACATGGTGGAACAATCCTGTTATGGTGATATAAATATCAATTAAATACAATGAAAGAATCCCTGAGACGGATTTTCGTCTCAAATATGTCAAAGACATTACTGATAGAGCTGAAGCATTGAATTAAAATTTGTGGTGCGGCCGGGAATCGAACCCGGACCTCCATGCTTACTAGGCAGACGTCTTAACCGTTAGACTACCACACCACTAACGATTAAGGCGCCTCGGAATAGTCTATGTACGATTTCCCTCCACAACACAAACTTTAATTCAGCTTCTTTGTTCCAAAGATAATTGCCACTACTGCCAAGGCTCTCCATGCAGCGGAATAGCACCTCAGCAATGGACATGGTGGAACAATCCTGTTATTGTGATATAAATATCAATTAAATACAATGAACGTTTAAGACGTCTGCCTAGTAAGCATGGAGGTCCGGGTTCGATTCCCGGCCGCACCACAAATTTTAATTCAATGCTTCAGCTCTATCAGTAATGTCTTTGACATATTTGAGACGAAAATCCGTCTCAGGGATTCTTTCATTGTATTTAATTGATATTTATATCACCATAACAGGATTGTTCCACCATGTCCATTGCTGAGGTGCTATTCCGCTGCATGGAGAGCCTTGGCAGTAGTGGCAATTATCTTTGGAACAAAGAAGCTGAATTAAAGTTTGTGTTGTGGAGGGAAATCGTACATAGACTATTCCGAGGCGCCTTAATCGTTAGTGGTGTGGTAGTCTAACGGTTAAGACGTCTGCCTAGTAAGCATGGAGGTCCGGGTTCGATTCCCGGCCGCACCACAAATTTTAATTCAATGCTTCAGCTCTATCAGTAATGTCTTTGACATATTTGAGACGAAAATCCGTCTCAGGGATTCTTTCATTGTATTTAATTTAAATATTTGTTACGATGAAGAGTATAAATGTCATTTTGCATCAAAATCCTGACACATTTGATAAAACGTTCAAAGATATGTGGCATGTTACAAAAGACATTTTTTGTTGCCCCATCTTTTAAAAAGAAGATTGGGTTTGAAAAAAAGTTGCTTGCAGTTGGTCTCTAATTCTTTTTTTTTTTTATTTATTTATTTATTTATTCACTACCTTCAACGGCGCAACGTCATGCCGCTAACCATACGACTATTCTTGCTTCCCTCCCCCCTCCCCGTTGCTCTTTGGGTAGTTCTTGGTTCAGCTTTTAATAGAGAATTCGCCGATGCGCAAGGCGAGGTGCGCAATATCTCCATTGTGTTTCCTTCGGGACCAATCGTGCATAACCGCGAGCTCGAACAGCCAGAAGCTGGCGTCTCTGCCAGTTCCAACGGCAATGTTAAAGGCGCCGTTTCCCCTCGGCACTTCCTGCCGCAGAACTGCCCATATGCTGCATCCAGGGGGTTCAGAATTTGAAACCTTAGCTGCGCATGCGCATTGCAACACTGCGGCCACTCCCGCCTATGTTAAGCGGCCTTGCTACGACTCGTATACGTGCTGTCTCCGGGACGTAAAACGTTTCTCATGCGATTAAAGTACTTAGAATCTGCATACAAAATGGTCTGATAGAAGAAAAAAACGAAGATTGATAGTTTAAAAACGCTTTTTATTGAATTTATTTATTTCCTTTCTTCACGATGAGCTTTTTTTCGTGGTTGCACTCATGGAAGAATGGCCAAATATACCCGAAAATTTGAATGAAAATATCATGCTGCCCATGGTAGGCAGGTGTGCAACTATACTGGCCGTCCGAGATTATCACACATCATATTAGAGGGCCGGCCGCGGTGGCCGAGCGGTCTGAGGCGCGTCAGTCACAGTCTGCACGGCCGCTACGGTCGGGGGTTCGAATCCAACCCTCTGGCACGGATGTTTGTGCCGTCTTTAATACGAGGCGCGTCCAGAAAGTAAGTTCCGTTTCAATTTATCTCCACTGCAGCGCTACGATTGCAGTTCAGCACATCCGCTGTAGACGATGTGTATCAAAGAGAAGAACGTGCGCCATTTGGAGATCGCTGTCAGTTACGTGCACTTTTTCCTGCTTGTTTGAAATGTCGGCATTGATTGAAAATCCCGCCGCCTGTAAATCAGGTCGCTGATTCGGTTTCTGAATGCGAGGGAAGTGAAACCAAGAGAAATTTTGAATGCTTTGGTGAGGCGAGTGTCAAAAGCCGTAATATATTTCATAAAATGCATTTTTATAAAAACCATCAGCTGTTTATTAAAAACCTTATAATCTACCAGTTTCGGTCATGGACCATCTTCATGGATAAACTATACAAAAAATACAAAATAAACGTAATTGATGTGCACAAACACAGAGAGGACATAATCAGTAAAATTACATATAAAGAGACTGACAATAGAGAATCATGTCGATTTAACATATAGTTAAAATACTTACAAGGTGTTACAACAATGGTAAAATGCATCAAATAAAAACAGGAGTCAGTATAATTAAAAGTGTAAAAAATTACTACGGTCATCTTAGATAAAATCTAAGAGACAAACATGACATAAAAGGTGAGAACAGTCTATGAATAAAAATGGAGGGAGTGGCTTGTGCTAATTGCATGAGTCAGAGACGATGAAACCTATGTTATCGATATTAGTAGAACCATTCAGGGATGTACACTATCTTTGGATGAACATCTTTGGATACAAGTGTAAACAAAGTTACAAGGTTTAGTCATCAAACAAATTACGACGAAATTTGTGTATACAAAGGTTAACAATAACAAATAAAGTGTGGTGTAGTAAAATACAGTGTCACAGCATACAAAACAAAACATAAGAAGTTATTACATCAATATATCGTGTTATAAATAAGAAAATAAAAGTGATCATCATCATAAACAGGTTTCATGTGTCAAGATCGAAGATTATACAAACAACATTGTACACACAAGTGTGCAGATCGAGTCCCAGATGAAAAAGGCAGTGCAAAACGTACCAATATGATAATTTCATATATAGAGTAGAATGCCAAAGTAAAGTCCTAATCGCTGTGAAGACAGTCGTGATAAATGTGAAGTGGGGTTAGAGTAGCATAATTATTAACAAGCAGGTATTGTAACATTAGTACAGAGTAGGACAACATATGCTTCTTGAATTATATAGTAAGGTAGCATATACCGAGATATGAGGCTGCTTGTCACTTACACAAGGATGTTGTTCAGAGGTGGGGGTTCTATCTTGTGTAGTAAAAGTAACATATAAAAATTTGAAATGACAGGTACCATGTAGATAAATAAACCAAGATCCTAAAGAAACATGTAAATATGGCATAGACCTGAGGCAACATATGATTTGTGTTCATTGTTAATCATGACCAACCAATATCAACAATACAATATACTTATAATAAGATGAGGTTAAAATGTTTACAAAAATGTTTACAGGGTTAATGAAAGTGAAAACGTTAAAATACATTGTAAAGTCATTAAGAAATACATGTAAATTAATATGTCAATAATCCTGGGACAACAGTTGTAGGTTTCATAAAAGTGAATTAAACACAAATGGGTAAAACATAATACAAATAAATTTTGAATTGAATAAGAATTGTTTTAATCTCATTTCAAAAGTATGTCAAATTTCCTTACGTAGGTCCCTTATCAGACAAGATTAGTCAGATCTTCCGAAAAAGTAATGTCCAATTAGCATTCCACACCGAAAATGAGATTAAAACAATTCTTGCTAGAAATTTGACAACAAGAAAATCAATTTATGACCAAGCAGGTGTCTATAAAATAAATTGTCAAGAATGTGATAAATTCTACATAGGCCAAACTGGTAGGAAACTCAAAAGAAGATTTCAACATCACACTCAACATTCAAACAATTCAGCCCTTGGTATGCATCTTAAGTCATGTAAGCACACAATAGGCAGCATTGAAGATAACATGGAGCTGTTACACAAATCAAACAAAGGGTTGGCTATGAATCTGCTGGAGGAAATAGAAATATTTTGTAATTTTAAAAAACACCCAAATGACATTTTAAATGAACAAAAGGACCTAAAAAAAATTTCTTTGATAACTTTACTGATGTCCTCCTATTTCCCACTTTACCTTTATCCCCTCACCCCTCTGATTTATTTTTATTTATTAAACTAATGTTCTCAATGAATGGTTACTATCTTTCATACCCAAAGGATATTTTTCAATACCTGTTGGTACAACAGTGTTCCATTGTTTCTTACCTTTGCATTTGACCCTGGTGTACATTATATTATGTGACATGGCTTTTAGTTTGTATGTAAAACCACCCTTTTTACTTACACCATTTTTGTTGTATTTAACTAATGATTCTGATCAATATGTAATGATCTTTTACCCCTCCCCAGTATTACCACAAAATTCCTTTATGGTTGTTATAACCTAGTATCACTTCTATACCTGATATTATGATGTTCATTTCTATGTTGTAATGCATTGTCATATTACAATATTTTTATCTCCTTTTATTATCATGTTATATACCTCAGGTAAATCATCTCGTGGTACTCTGTACCATTATACATACTGATACATGGTTTCCCCTATCAATTTTATTAATGTGGATATTCCTCCTTATCATTACTGCATTATGGTATAGTGAAATTTTCTTATTTAAATTAGCATTAATTTTGCTGAGTCACAAGTACTGTGATTTTGTATTGCAAATTGGGAGAAAAAATTTATTTGTATTATGTTTTACCCATTTGTGTTTAATTCACTTTTATGAAACCTAAAACTGTTGTCCCAGGATTATTGACATATTAATTTACATGTATTTCTTAATGACTTTACAATGTATTTTAACGTTTTCACTTTCATTAACCCTGTAAACATTTTAACCTCATCTTATTATAAGTATATTGTATTGTTGATATTGGTTGGTCATGATTAACAATGAACACAAATCATATGTTGCCTCAGGTCTATGCCATATTTACATGTTTCTTTAGGATCTTGGTTTATTTATCTACATGGTACCTGTTATTTCAAATTTTTATATGTTACTTTTACTACACAAGATAGAACCCCCCACCTCTGAACAACATCCTTGTGTAAGTGACAAGCAGCCTCATATCTCGGTATATGCTACCTTACTATATAATTCAAGAAGCATATGTTATCCTATTCTGTACTAATGTTACAATACCTGCTTGTTAATAATTATGCTCCTCTAACCCCACTTCACATTTATCACGACTGTCTTCACAGCAATTAGGACTTTACTTTGGCATTCTACTCTATATATGAAATTATCATATTGGTACGTTTTGCACTGCCTTTTTCATCTGGGACTCGATCTGCACACTTGTGTGTACAATGTTGTTTGTATAATCTTCGATCTTGACACATGAAACCTGTTTATGATGATGATCACTTTTATTTTCTTATTTATAACACGATATATTGATGTAATAACTTCTTATGTTTTGTTTTGTATGCTGTGACACTGTATTTTACTACACCACACTTTATTTGTTATTGTTAACCTTTGTATATACAAATTTCGTCGTAATTTGTTTGATGACTAAACCTTGTAACTTTGTTTACACTTGTATCCAAAGATGTTCATCCAAAGATAGTGTACATCCCTGAATGGTTCTACTAATATCGATGACATAGGTTTCATCGTCTCTGACTCATGCAATTAGCACAAGCCACTCCCTCCATTTTTATTCATAGACTGTTCTCACCTTTTATGTCATGTTTGTCTGATAGATTTTATCTAAGATGACCGTAGTAATTTTTTACACTTTTAATTATACTGACTCCTGTTTTTATTTGATGCATTTTACCATTGTTGTAACACCTTGTAAGTATTTTAACTATATGTTAAATCGACATGATTCTCTATTGTCAGTCTCTTTATATGTAATTTTACTGATTATGTCCTCTCTGTGTTTGTGCACATCAATTACGTTTATTTTGTATTTTTTGTATAGTTTATCCATGAAGATGGTCCATGACCGAAACTGGTAGATTATAAGGTTTTTAATAAACAGCTGATGGTTTTTATAAAAATGCATTTTATGAAACAAGAGAAATTTAACGGCAAATTTGCGATGTTTACAGACCAAATGCGATGAGTAGATTCGATGGTGAGAAGATAGGTCCGACAGTTCAATGGCGGGCGTAGTGATGTGCACGATGAAGAACGAAGTGGGCGTCCACCTTTGGTTGCAGAAGAACTGGTTCACTTTCATCTGTTCTCACATCTCAAGTCTTTCCTTGGGAGTCATCACTTCACTAATGACGACGAGCTGAAAGAAACTGTTTCCAACTGGTTGAAGACACAGGCGGCAGATTTCTATGAAGAAGGTATACAAAACCTGGTGCCACGCTATTACAAATGCCTGCAAAATTTCGGCTGTTGTGTGGAAAAGTAGTTTAAGAGTTGTAGAATTTTTTGCAATAAAATTTTCTTCTGTATCTGTGTACAATTTCATTTTATTGCCAAACGGAACTTACTTTCCGGACGCGCCTCGTATAAGCTATAGTCCAGCAGCCGAAAGAACGACTTTGACAGCTAGCGGCTACGTGGCCAATGCTGCTACGTGGCTTTTTGTTGTTACGCCGTGTCGGTCGCCAGCATACGAATATCACGTCCGAATATTTTGGAACGGTTCCTATGTACTACTAAAGTGTGAACGAACGATAACAACCAAGAAGTGATGAAAAACACTCTTTTTGCAGTTAAAAAGAAAGATTTAGAAATATATGTCGATTTAAAGTAAAGCTTCATATGTTCCAGTATTCCATTAAATATAATGTATAATTTAGTTTTCAGCCAAAGGTCGCTAGTTGAAGAATTTTGTTTATATATTTCTTCTTCTATAACCATTTTCCACAAACTCGGTGTTATTACTCGGACACTGTATTGAGGCAGTCTGCCTAGAGGGCAAACAAATAAGGACAACCACTTTACAAGTAGAAAATGATTTGTCTTCTTACAAAAAAAAGAGGAGTGTTTTTTTTGCCTCATTCGTCTACGGTCGGTATTGACTGCCATAGTATTGTGTCCGAGTAATATCATCAGATCAGTTTCGACAACCAGTCTATTGGTCACAGTAGTGACATTCTTACGGTTAGCAGAAGAAGCCATCTCCCACACGTCTGATATTACCGACACGTAACACGGCACGAACAAAACCGGTAACGATGAACACACGACAGATACTTTGCAGCGACTGAAGCATTGCACCCTGCGCGACCTTGAGTGGCAGGGTGGCAACGCGGCACCGTTACCCTGGCAACGTCTACGAATTCCAGAGCTCAGGTTAGTGCTTGAGTGTCCCCCCCGCACCCTCTGCGGCCCACGTGCGAGAACTGTCAGGGTCGTTCTTTCGGCGGCCCGACTACAGTTTATAAGTAGTTTGTAAGTTTAGGGACTGATGACACTCGCAGTTGAGTCCGTTAAGCTTAACAAACATTTGAACATTTCATATTAGAGGGGAACGAAAAAGACTTTTTCACTATTATGGTAATTTCATTGTGTCTCGATGTAAGCCACTTTGTCTGTTACCAGCACAAATTTGCAGTTAGAATCAGATAAATAACACGAGAAAAATTCTGAAAACTGAGCAGGCCGTTAAACAGCAGTGGTTCCCCGCTGCTTGCGTGTCCGCGCAGGCCTTGTCGATGGCGGCGCTGCGAGGTATCGACCTGGCCGGCCGGCAGTGTTCGACCAGTGCTGGGACACGCCACGCCACGCGGCCGGCACGCGAGGTGCGGGCTGACCTCACGGCCTCAGGGTCGACTCTACTCCACGCTTCCTGCACTCCTCATGTCGCAACTAGCGTCTCCACTGCCTATGTTTGCAAGTTCGTGTATGCGATTTTTGTCCAAATTCTTTTGCATTGCAGAACATCGTATTCCGTTTATTTTCAGTATTGTAAGAAAATTGCCTGTTGGAGGTCGTCAAAAAATCTCAAAATTCAGAATGCGTAATGATATGCTCTAGTAATAATAATTTTGTTATTGAATGTTGTAGCAAATCACAACTAATGGGTCGCAACAACACTTTCGCATTGTAAGTTAGAATTTTGAATAAATAAAAAATTGATATTAATTAACTTAAAACAGTCACTGTAGTAATTAATTACGCTTGGCCCTATCAGACTTAGCATTGACTACAGCCTCCAACTAGCACCTCTTACGATTCACGAACAGCACAACTTCACTAATAAATGTGTCAGAATTCGTGTAGTGGTGATGGCGTGTTCGTGTTATAATCAAAATCGCAATAGCTGATAGACTCTGATTGCAATGATAATGGATGAGTACTGTGAAACTGCGTGGTGCAATGAGCTTCACAAATGCTACAGTTAAAGTTCTCAATAATTTTGATATTATTGTTTAAAGCATTCAAGTTCCTTATAAAACTTTACGTAAAGTATTTTTTTTATTGGTTCCAGGGCCTGGGTAGCGTACGCGTGTAACTGGCTGAGCAGAGTTTGGCATTTAACGTATTTCATAAAAAAAATTACTTCAGTCAAGTCTAGTTAATCAACTATAATACTTTGACTACTGTTAGCCCGGTTACTTTCTACATAATTGAAACCAACTTTACTTTACTTGCAAACTCTCTTGAACTCTCTTGCACTTTAATTATTAGTCTCTGTGGTTGTAACACGTTTAGCAATTCTTTAACTCGTCAATTACTTTGAAAATGATTGAACTTGTTAGTCAATGTACAGGCTTGCATATTCAACATAATCTAATAATAGTGATAATGGGGTGACTACAACTACTTACAAAATTAAGACTGGTTTCAAAATAAGTCATGTATAATTGAACCAAAGTTCTGATTTGGTTGACACTACATTTACATGCATACAAAATAAAATGTTACAAAAGTACTGATCTGCTTTCGTCGTCTTCATCGTGAAGTCCAAACAAGACAGATATTATTACAATAGGTACTCTTACTACAACAACGATCACACTCGGTGACAATAGACTTGATACCAAACAATTACTTTTCTTGCACACATGAAAAAAGATTACACTGAGTATAAATAAACTTTTTTCGCACTTCCTTCAATACATTAAACAGTACGCCTCTCAGGCTTATTGCAATTGCATTAAACTCGCGCCACACTGCGCCTACCGTGCCTCTGCACCATCAACAAAACATTTATGTGTTTACTATAGCGAGTCCGCTCCGCGACTTCATTTATGTCTTTACTTTGGCGAGTCCGCACCTCGACTGCATTTAGCAGCGCGACACTCACAGCTACTACTTCTGTGCCAAAGACAGTCTTTACAACAGGTTCAACATTTTCTCTGACGCATTGCTAACTTACAGCATAAGAATGTCCTTGCATTCATGTTGGTTTACACATACAGTACATGTTTACACTAAATGATTCAATATAGAAAAATGATGTTACATGAGAAATATATCTAGCACCCAACAAATGAAAAATACATGAAATAAACATATTTAACACAATATATACATTACGTTAAATCAAACTAAGATACAGCGACAGGTGTACTCTTACAGTATCACACCTGGTTATGAAAGAATGTCATTTCAGTGCAATAGTGTAAGCAAGTTCATTCACCAAAGAAGTCGAAATCAATATCCCAGATTTCGAATTACGAACAGAGGCCGTAATGATTAACGTAGAAGTAGATATCATCGGAGTAGTGAAGCAACTAAAATCACTCAACAAGAACAAGTCTTCTGGTCCGGATTGTATACCCATTAGATTTCTATCTGATTATGCTGAAGCGATAGCTCCTTACTTAAAGCCATATGCAACCGCTCTCTCAAAGAAGGATCTGTACCAAAAGATTGGAAAGTTGCACAGGTCACACCTATATTCAAGAAAGGCAGTAGGAGTAACCCACTAAACTACAGGAGTAGTATAGTAATGGGAGTTACACCCCACTGAGATTGATGGGAGTTACACCCCACTGAGATTCGCGCGTCTTTTGTTTGATATCAACTTGATATCAAATTAATTAGAGTAATTGCATAATTAGAGTAATTGCATAATTGCAATTACATGTACTTAGAGTAATTGCATAATTGCAATTACGTGTACTTAGAGTAATTACATGTACTTAGGGTAATTGTTTATTTATTTATTGTAATTGTTTATTGTTATTGCAATTGCACATGTTCACTCCTCCACGTCTGGCGTGGAACTGAGCTCACCCCAAGGCATCACGTGACTATCTACGTCACCCCCCACCCTACCAGTCACGTGACTACCACCGGCCAATGAGAGCACAGCACGTGACCACCCCTCCACCATCCCCAACCGATATTCTGCAGTCATTCAGACACAGAGTGTCGGAGGGACAGCAGTAGCATGGAAAAGATGCAATTACGGTAATTACATTTGACTCACGTAGTTGGGAGGTTCCTGGTACAACCACAAATTGGCGGGAAAACCGATTTCTGGTTGTCCTGGTAGGCTTTCGCCCCTCCGATCCGGGATCCCACCTCTCCCCCCCCCCCCCACCCAACGCCTACACAATGAAGCCATGTGTGCAGACGCTGGCCACCCTCCTCTGCAGCTGACCAGTCTCTATTGTGTGCCTCAGTCCGCCGGCCGTAGCCGCTGCGACCGCGGAGACGCGGCACACAGGCCGACTGCCCACCTTCAGCCTCCTGACGATCATATACTTGCGTACATACGCTAAATAAAAAAAAAAAAAAAAAAAAAAAAAAAAAAAAAAAAACTACCGTAGTGCATTTACGGAGCCCCGCCGCGGCAAGCGCGCAATTTTTTTCCGGTCGACCCCAGCGCGCCGACCGGGCCGCGCCCCGCACCTCGCAAAAGAATTGCCGTGAAGCCCGCGCCGAAAATTATTATTATTATTATTTAACAGCGCCACAGCCCGTCCCCCAGCCGCCGCCTGTAGAACGCGGAAGAGCGAGCTGCCGCACCTGCATGTGAAGTCTGCACCGAAAAAGTTATTATCTAACCGCGCCACGCCCGTCCTCGGCGACGCGGACACAACGATCCGACCGCCCCGATTATTATTATTTTTTTTTTTTTTTCCCTACGAACGTTATAGCTCCTTGTACTGCCTCTACACCAACGTCCGCGAAGTTTTCTAATTCGCAGTGGAACAGTCCGCCCGCAAGAAAACAATTTGCTGTGTGTCTCCTGGCGAGAAAAGCAGAACTCAGACGGACAATAGCGGCCGGCCGCTCCATTCAAACAACCCCTTGCCGTTGATACCTGCTCAACCGCAGCCTTTCAAAACAGCGCGCGCGGCCGACGGGCGGCGGTGAATCACACACGTGCTCTCGCCGAGCGTTACCTGTAAAGGCTAAGCAAATAGTTCCACTCCACACGCGCGAAGAAGAAGAAGCGCTGTTTTTTTTCTTTTACGAACCTCTCTCTCTCTCTCTCTCTCTTTCCTATTCCCCACAAGTAAAACAATCAAGCAGAGAATGCGAGAAATGTGTTTTTAATGTAACTTATATCTCCCTTTCTCGAACCAGTATTATGTAGGGGGAAAAAAACGCGTCAGGCTTATTGCATACGTCATATTCCAATACACACACACGCGACCACATTTATTTATTACGCACTGCATCCAGGTTGCAAAAACAATTCTAACCAGAGCCAACTAACGAAAAGAAATGGTCCGTTTCGGAACTCGACCGCAACCTTAGATCTATAAATGTATCTCTTGTTTAGACGATCCAAGCAACAGCCATCGAACGGAATGTAACTTATATGCCAACCACTCTTTCGATAACAGCAGCAGCAGAAGACGGCATATTGTTTATACAAAAATTCCAAATAACGAAAATCGGCAATGACATCTAGCACAAAGTCTCTAAATAAACATCTGCAAGCACCGTTAACAATCGTCCAGAACGCAGAGCGCTCTCTCGGCAGACTACATAAAAGAAACATATGCTAAGTGTTTAAACAAAAACACCTAAGTTACATCTCCAAATGATCAAAACCTTCTATGCAGACGCACCATTCTGACAAGGATAGCTCGCAATGCATTTATTTAATGGAGCTGAGCCATGCCGAAAGTTCCGAAATTTAACACTCTCTCTCTCTTTAGCGATCTTGCCCTTAGATCGAGATATAGATGCGCCTTCCGAGAGTTCGGGTACTTTAATTTTACCTCTTGTTTCCTTGCTAGAGCAGTACACATCACATTTAAGGAATCTCTCTGTCCTGTTACGATGCCAACTACATTTATCTGTCACCGATATTCTAGCCCCCCAGAAGACATTTAAATCCTGTTGTCCAACGGAGAGTCGAAATAAAAGAAAAATACGTGAAATAATTTACCGATTTCCGACCGTCTACACTAAAACTTTTCGAAATTATTGGCCTAACAACACCCTTATTCGACAATACAGCAACCAAAGAACCGAAGTTACCTGCCCAATTCAACACAGATTTCCAGCTCGACCCGCCCTTTACCCACAAAATTCCTACTCCGAACTAAGATTTATTATTTTAATTACAAGTAGATGTCCACCGCAAACGAAGACGCTAACCTACACGCCACAACACATGATTCTATATAGGACATGGAGTGTTTACAATTTTTGTTTTGTTTATTACAGTACAACTGAGTACATGCAACGTAATGTTCGCAATCATATCGCAACCAACTCCCGCACACTTCGATCATAACCTGCTCTCGTAGGAATGGATGGGAGTCACACACAGTACAAACACGTTTGTCGTGTGTTCCGCTAATTTCGGCCAGTACAACTATGCGAGACCAATCCCCCCGCCTGTTTACTGTAAAAGCAAATATTTTTCCCCACACTATCTGTTTAAACCGGGCTTGCACATATACAATAGCCTCCTTTTAAAAGCATGTGTCTTCGCCATATAACCCAGTGTTCGTTTACCCTTCTTCTTCTTCTTAGGACTTGTGGAATAACGTAGACGATATCTACGTCTGTGGATAATAAAGTCCTGGAATGCTAAAGAAAATATAGCTCCTTGCTCGACTCTACAAGTAATTTACAGTCGAAACTAAAAAACATAATGTCCGAGAGAGCGGTCAATTTTCTGGTACTCTTAATACCCAAGTATCAAATCTAAAAGCGTTTGCACAGTACAACGGCGAACTTTGTAAATACCGTATCTTCTCTTTTAGAACACTTAAACAATCTTCTTGCACAATCCTCCATCCTGGTAATACCATCTTCTCGACCCAGCGAAAAAATAAAAGTCCTAACAATCAACTGCCTGGACTCTTTATAAAATCGATATCTTTGCTTACACCAGGGCACGTGATTTTTCGACAAATTTATTTTGGTTCTACAATTCGACGCCAACCACGTTAAGCAGTCGTTTCCTCGCCCGCAACCACTTTGATATTGCTCCTCCCATCCGAAAGTCATGCTCGGATACGAACGCCACTCGGTTAAAGTATTGTCCAAAAATCCAGGAGATAGAAGCCATCTACACGAAGCTGCTGCTGTAGTATAGATGGGGGCGCCTCCATTAAAAAAAGCATCGATTAGCTGCAGTTTATAAGATATATACCCACAGGACGTATATATTTCCCCCATGTATTCCAGAAATAGTAACTTCGTCTTGTCTCCAGCGTTTGCAGTATCGAACTTGCTGAATTTACTACACTCACACGCACTCAATTGGCTACAACTAGCGCACTTTAAGTTACCAAACTGTAGGAGTTTTATAAAACACGTTGATTTTCGACGAAAGAATTATGATTTACCGCAGCAGACACATCCGCTACGTAACGTAATGCACACCAGACAACACTAGCATACGATTAAACAGGCGATGCTTCGACGAAAGATCAATGCACCACCAAAGTCGGTTTTCTTTAGAGCTTTACCGTGTCGTATATATTTAGGGTAGATCAACACTTTTTACTTACATTCCGTCCCATATAGCCTACAACACTCTCTGTAAGCTCCAAACATTTCCAACACAGTAACAGAAGTACACCTACAGTCAACACGAACCTACAACAACAAACGAATCTAGCCATTCCATCTCGATTTTTGTCCCAACTAGCATGCTGCAAGCTATGTATACGTTCGTAGCAACCCAGACAGAGATATCCTTACTTCCGTCACTAGCCCAGCAACAACTCTAAACAAGTTACCACAGATGGTGTTATAGCCGTGATCTGTAACAGACAAGATCTCCCAGACACACAGCGTTTTAATAATGTTTCGATCTCTCTCTCTCTCTCTCTCTCTCTCTCTCTCTCTCTCTCTCTCTCTCTCTCCACCCAATAACTACGTTGGTTGCTTGACCCGTCCCTAACATCCAACCACAATTTTGTTTCCAATGCATAGCCCGGCAGACAATATTTCTGGAACGCTTTCTATCAGCCAATACCCCGAGCATTCGCGCACAAACCACCATCGTATTCCACTGCTTCTAACAAATTATTACTCTCTATAAACATCTGTAACACAGTGTAAAAAATGATCGACTTACACGCACAGAACAGCTAACAAGAAAAGATCTAGATCAAAGCCAAGTTCTTATAATCCTTACAAGCAGCAACGCAAAATAGTCTACACCATTTCGAACTAATGCAACACCAGATTTTTTTAACGATCTCCAAGAGCAATCCTTTAGAGACTAAACATACGATTAAATGCACCTCCAACGTAGGTAACTAATCCTCTAACTCGATGCTTATCGACCAAAGAACATTAATTTACCACTGCAATCATCTCCAATACGCTACCGAGAGACGTCAATTCGTAAACACAGCTAAAAGAAGATATAAATGCCCCACATCCATGCTACTAAGTATCTATAAGTATTTCCACAATTGTGGATCATATATGCGTTGCATCGTTTCGCGCGACTAAACAGTTCGAAATAGGTACTTCGCGCAAGCTAGCATGCATACTCACATTCCATGTTATTTCTAGCTGTAGGAGAGTGCGGACCTGTTGACTCATCGTAGACTCCGGTTTGGAGCGTGTGTACGTCCTATACATGTAAAAATACCTGTCCACGCTCGCACCTGACCTGGAGAAGTTTTCGGTTTAATTTTTCCCGACCGCACCAGATTCCGAATACAAGAGAGCTATTTTCGCGAAGATACATTTCCTCGCAGCTGACGCAAGCGATGTTTTTACCGTACGAGTAGTCGTTATAACTTTTATACGCAGATACATATACAGCCAGTAGGATGAGCGCAGATTTGCGATGTAGCTCTTACAGAAACGAAACATAGTTTTTTTAGAAATTCGACAAGAAGAAGAAGAACGAAATTTATACAAGATGAACCAATGTGCAGTAAGTCAAACCCCAATCCATGCAGCAATGTACCGAGCAACATCGATTTAAACGAACGCTTTGCTTAACTGTAGAATAGAACAACACAGAATTACACCTCCCTAACAGATACTTTACCGAGGAGTTACTGCTCTTTGCTAACAAGAAACATGTCTTCTGGTATCTTCTCCTAAACCCTATAAGACCGAAACTTTCTACTCAAGAAGCTAGACACAGAATACAAATCGTTCTTTATTATGTTCTCGAACTCCATTACGTATCTTCGTTTCCTCCTGCACCTTCGGGCAATGCTTCTAGACGAGAACAATCGGGTATTTTAACTTTTCCCATTATTTCCTGTATAGCAATATGCGTCCCTATGTCTGCACGTTACCAACTCCTGTGGTAATTTCCGTATGGAGCACTAGGTTTACGACTATTGCAAACGATTGCTTGTTATTCCTTCCGTTTTTAACTCTGCAAATGACTGTCCCCAGTCCTCGACATTTGGATGCAATGTAGTCCCTTCTCCAAACGATAATGCAATACGTTTTACGTGTGTTCCGCTATTTTCGGTCAGTACACCGACGCGTGACCAATCTCCCTGACTGTTTACTGTAAAAAGCAAATATTTTATAAGTCCCAGTCGTAACCAGATTTCTCCACACCCTCTGTTTAAGCCGGGCTTACACATATGCCATAGCTTCGTCTTTCTCCAGCATTAGGTTGTACTCGTCCTTTATGGCAGTTGCTTTAGCCATATATTCTAGCTTCCTTCTCTTGGTCTCGATATCCACCATTTCCAGTTTTCTTTTCGCGCACATAAGACATTAACTGCACGTAGCGATGTAATTTCTTTAATGGGGGATGGCTTAAGCCTGTGTGATACATTTACTCTTTTCGATGGACTTGCAGAATGACATTGTTTGTAGGTACCAGACCTAATTCGGCGATATCTATATCTGGAGGCAGTGTGGAGAACAATGTTCTGGATTGGAAGAAGTATGTTTCCCCTGCTTTAATGTAGTTTTTAAGTGTACTACTTATATCGTCTTTGCCGCTGTCAGTATTACGAATCTCCACCTAATTTACAGGTAGACAATGGAAACTAAAAGCTGATAGAACGTAACGTATAAGCTTCTATCGATCTGGAAGGTTTAACCTGTACACCGATTAATTTTTGGGTATTTTTATTACACCAGTACACAAATTGCAGGACACTATTAAACACTACAAAGCATCTGGTGTCCCAGATGTTTGTTATTCGCCCCCCACATGGTGGAGAAACACTTTGCAGATACCGTTTAAAAAACTTAAAGAGTCTTGCACTAGATCAAAAACACTCTCCATCCGGTAATCGTATATTGTAATACCCCTGTTCTCGACCCAAAAACGAAGTAAGTGCTCAAATCGACCTCTATCTCTCTTTTTAGGGTAAATCGGGTCACAGATCACAAATTTCACACCACAACCAGCGGATTATACCCTAGTAAGACTCCAGGACGTTCACCAAATTATGGTTTTGACTGGTATTTCCAGGCGAAGTACTAAATAACCTCCATATAGGCGAGATTCTAGATGCGTTCTTCGGGACTTGTGGTATAGAGACAGGTGCGTAGAATCGAATCCGAAGCGCAACAGCTGGGAGGACCTCCCGGCTATAGCGAAGACACACATCTGCCGCAAAATATATATATAAGGGATGTCGCAGAAGCCTCCAGGTCACATCTTCGAAACGCAAAGCATGCTCTCTGATACGCTAAAGGTAGCGGAAAGGTAAAGGAAAGGTAGCGGAAAGGTGGCGGAAAGGTAATGGGTAGTGGGAAGGGTAGCGGGAAGGTAGAGGATAGGTATCGGAAAGATAGCGGTACTCTACAAGTACAACGTAATATTTGTGTCTGTGTTAATACAATACGAATGCTTAGAGGTTAGGGATTCGCGCATCAGATGGTATCTTAGCTATCCAGGAGCATTACTATACTACTTACAGGCCTATTTCATTGACGTCTATTTGCAGCAGGGTTTTGGGACATATCCTGTATTCAAATATTATGAATTATCTCGAACAGAATGATCTATTGACCCAAGGTCAACACGGATTTAGAAAACATCCTTCATGCGAAACACAACTAGCTCTGTATTCACACAATGTGGTGTGTGCTATCGACAAGGGTTCGCAAACTGATTCCGTATTCCTTGATTTCCAGAAGGCTTTTGACACCGTACCTCACAAACGGCTTTTAATCAAATTGTGTGGTTACGGTATATCGCCCCAAATTTGCGACTGGATAGGGGATTTCCTCTCAGAGAGGACTCAGTTCGTAGTAATCGATGGTAAGGCATCGACTAAAACAAAGGTGATATCGGGCATTCCGCATGGTAGTGTTATTGGTCCTCTGCTGTTCCTTATTTACATAAACGATTTAGGGGAAAATCTAAGTAGCTCTCTTAGGTTGTTTGCAGATGACGTCGTCATTTACCGTCTAGTAAAATCATCTGAAGACCAAAACACACTGCAGAACGATCTGAATAAGATATCAGTATGGTGTAAAAATTGACAGTTGTCTCTACATAATGAGAAGTGTGAAGTCGTCCACATGAGTACGAAAATAAATCCGTTAAACTTTGTTTACATGATAAATCAATTAAAAGTAAAGACCGCTAACTCCACAAAATACCTAGGAATTAAAATTACTTCTGACTTAAATAGGAAAGAACACGTAGATAATGTCGTGGAAAAGGCGAACCAGAGACTGCGTTTTATTGGCAGAACCCTTGAAAGATGGAACAGAACTACTAAAGAAACTGCATACACTACGCTTGTCCGTCCTTTTATGGAGTATTGCTGCCCAGTGTGGGATCCTTATCAGATGGGTTTGACGGAGGACATCGAAAGAGTCCAAAAACGGGCAGCTTGTTTCGTATTGTCACGATGCAGGGGAGACAGCGTTACGGAAATAATACAGGATCTGGGATGGGAATCATTACAACAACGGCGCTTATCGCTGCGGCGTGGGCTACTTACGAAACTACAATCGCCAACATTCTCCTCCGAATGCGAAAATATATTGTTGACTCCCACTTACATAGGTAGAAATGATCATCAGAATAAAATACGAGAAATCAGAGCTCGAACGGAGAGATTCGGGTGTTCATCCTTTCCGCGCGCTATTCGAGAATGGAATGGGAGATAAAATAGTACAACAGTGGTTCAATGAACCGTCTGCCAGGCACTTAAATGTGATTTGCAGAGTATCCCATGTAGATGTAGATTACTAACACTTCACTGTCGGTACGGTGGAAATGTTAGTGACACATTGGCACTAAAAGCAATCACCTGATGGTAAAGAGTCAGTTTCCCCACAGCGAGGTATGCGGGCGAGTGGCTACAGGCGGGCGAGTGAGTAGCAGAAGCGACCGGGTTTGTGTCTTGGTATATGCTTGTACTTTTTATTTCATCTTCACATTTAGAACACAACCTGCTGCTTTTATTATTTATTTAACAGAAGTGTGAAACGCAATATCGGATATTATGTAGATATAATGCGGTGATCATTCTCTCTCTCTCTTTCTCTCTCACTCTGTGGCTTTGTAAAGTTAATTTTTTTTTTATCGCTGGTGTTGTCACAAGATCAAAGTTGAAACCCGGAATTGAAATTTAACTGACCGTAAGATCAGCAATGAATATTAATTTTTGAAATGGTTCATACACTGAAAGGACCACAAAAGATTCCGCCCTCAGTTCTCAATAGCAATGTAAGTTAAAAATTACAACACCAGAAAGCACCATTACATAAGAAAATAGCGGAATCAGTTACCTGGTATGCATTCATTGGTGGAAGCCGTGACACTGCAGTTGAACCTGTATGAATTGATTAATATCTTCGTTCTCGTAAACTGATGCTTGGTTTCATGACTATTAATTATTAAAGTTTTAAGACCGTGTGCAATTTTGATCACTATGGTTATCGAAAGTTAAAGAAATTATCGGACTTCGCTTTTAACAGAATGAAGATTTCCTGCAGGCATTGAATTCAATTTTTAATATAAAATGAGAGTAAATAAATTTTGCATCGATAATGTTCTTTTGTCATCATGAGACAATAGGCAACAATGACCAAGCATCAATTTACTAAAATTGCTGAAAATCAAGTATTCAATTAAATGAAAGATGGGGAGAAATAGTCATTATTTAAATAGAATAGAAATTTCAAATGAAATTTTAAGTTTATTACATTAAAGGATGCTAACCGGGGCTCACACTTACATGGTTCTGGAGGTCGAGTAAAATACGTCCGCTCAGTATAAAGGTAGAAAAAGGAAAGACAACAAGCGATTCCGTTTTCTCTCCAGATCTGTTGAATAGTCTTACTTAAAACAAGGATAATCAGAGATTTATTGACAGAGAGAATGGATGCTAGCGACAAGCGTCGCAGATATAATTTTCAATAAAAAAATATTAATGTATTGCTACAGCTTGTCACAGTAAACACTTTACTAATTTTTATTAATAGGGTGTGCATGTCTGAGTTTCTCTTTTCTATTCAATACGAATCTGCAGCTTTGATCTAATGTTCATTAAAGTTTGCACACTTGATCTTCAAAAGAAGAGAAACGTCAATATCTACACAATATTTGCGTCACACAGAGTACCTTATAGCAGTCTTTGATACCGTTTTGCCAATTGTCATGAAAGTAAGCTTCTTTATGTATGTTCTCGTGGAGTAGGTTTTAGTTTACGGCAAAGGGCACCTTGCCGTAATACTGTTTCATTGTTCACAAAGAACGGTGATATATGTGCTTCTGCATAGAGAGGTTGGTAAGTGTCTGTCAGGATAGCACAGATATGTCTGCCTGAGAAACTCTTTGGCTTACGGAGCACTCCTGGCGTGCAGTGCCAGGTTTCCCATAGGGCAGAGTAGGAAGCTGCCTAGGGGCCCCGTACGCACCGCTGTAACGATGAGAATTTCTTAGAAAGACTTTTGCGTTTTATATCAAATTTAGTTGACTTTCCGTTGTTTGTCTGCAGGCGAGTGAAAGAATATGTATATGATAGAAAAAGGATCCTGATAGTTCTGAAGAGTTTGAGGAGTACAAGACGGTCACTTGGGGCCCTTCTCAGTATACTCACCTACCGATATTGGATAAATTATCTACAGAGCTTTCTCGTCGTATAAAAGCTTGTAATGAAGTTCATTGTTCTTTTGGATTCCTTGTCGAGATTCCACTGAAGCCTGAATATGAAGTTAAAGAATCTGACCAGAGAATTAGACATTTTTATTCTGAGGACATCGAAGAGTGATTTGTGTACGAAATGATTCATTTTAAATTCTCCACATCAGATTAGAAGATTTTAAAGCTGACCAAGCAGTTACAGCCAGCATCGCGATCATACAAACTCATTTTTGAAAATATTGTTCAGTCAACGTTTCCAAATTTTATGACTGCGTTAAAAATTTACAGATGTTTCATGATTACGAATGTAACGGGCGAGCGTAGCTTTTCAAAACTAAAACTTATAAAAGATTGTCATTGGTCTTCAATTTCCCAAGAACGTTTGAACTGACTTGCCATTCTTGCAAGATATACAATTTAAAGATTTTTTGACAGTTTTTTCTGGAAAAAAATTAGGAAAGTAAATATTTAATGCGTTTTTTAATTATTATTAATTTCTTTATTTTGTTCAATAATCTCTGGAATATTATTGTGTTAATCACCGTATATTGATCTATTGATAATTGTTTGTTTTGTTGAATAAATACATTTACATTTTGCACGAAAGTGTCTCATTACACTTTGCTATTATTATTCTTATATCCAAATGTGAATTTATTGTACCTGGTAAGCGGCTATCTTACACGATGGTTCAACAGGTTAACTACTTCAAACGAATGTTTTGGTTGTGAAACACCGCAATTTTATTATTATTACGGATTACCTCAGTTTTATTATTATTACCAATCTGTTCTTGTTGTTTGGTGGAAAATTATTAACTTATTAGGGGATGGTTTGGATTGGGGCCCCAAGATTTGGATTGCCTAGGGGCCTACACAGGGCTTAATCCGGCACTGCGGGCGTGGCTCAGCTTTCAAGTTAGTTTTAAATGAACTTGGAACAGGATACATTACATTCGTAGATCTGAGATGCAGGCAATGACTTTTTGGTCTCAATTGATTTGAAAACGATTTAACATGATTGTGATAAAGACAGGTTTTAGAGGATGAGGTAAGGAGTCTATTGATTAATTTTGCGATGCTAGCACAACCGTTCAGACAGCCATTGTCTCAAAATAGTAACGGACATAATATTACTTTTTAAAAATTAATTTGATTCCCTTTTAAATGCGTTCAAGATTGCATTACAGATTTCATTATCTATCACAGCTTCAATTTTTTAACTTTATGCCAAAATGTGAATGTAGCTTCAAATTAATTTGATTCTTGTAAAATAATACGAACTAGCCTTCAGACACAAATATTGGGTTTCATTTGTACAGAATGCATTTCTAGCCCTTAGTGTTAATCATCAGGTGCATCTATAATTCTTTAGAAATATTTAAAGACCTGGGCCTGGCAATATCAAACATGAGAAGCAACTATATGGCAAATTTTAATTACTTATTCATATAATTACAGAAATTTAGCAACTGATTTGCTTATAGTGGTGCACAAACAAGTCTGGTGCAGTACGAGATTTGCTTGCTCCCTAGCACATTTGCAGGTATAAAAAAGCATCATCACAAACACTTCCCATCTTGAAGCACAATGTGGATCAACAACAACTCAAAGACTTACAGCTATGAAGATGTTCCACTTTTATATTACTAAGATATCCTATACAAATAAAGGTGTTCAATTTTATTTTACTTCTACTGTGAATTTTATTTTTCTGTGAAGTGAATTTAATAAAGAGGTTCTTTGAGTTCATCTTTAGTGCCATAAAATAGGAGCAGAGTGTCATCAACATACCTCCAGTAATACACAATTTTTTCCATAAGTTTAATTTTTTTTTTCTTCTAAGTAAATTATTTTCCTACTTTTTTGATGGATGGAGTTGACCCGTATGAAGCCAAAAATAAAAGCAGAGCTGTCTTGAGAGGGTGGTGATGAGTCAATTTGGACATCTGGGATTTGAATGTTTGAACAAATCGTTCTGCTCTGCCATTGGAAGCGGGATGGAAAGGAGCTGAAGAAAACATGGATCGATTGTCAGTGACAGTGGTCTCTGGTAACCGTTCAATGGGAAAGATACGGGCGAGGGCTTGTATGGTTTGGCTGGTGGATGTACATGGAAGATGGGAAACGTATGAGAACCCAGTCCCCGCATCAACCACAATCAGTCATTTGTGACCTAAAAATGGCCTGCAATGTCAATGTGGAGACGGGACCAAGGTAGTGAGGTGTTGGGCTATGAAAAAGTTTTGAGGAGGGGCTGCTTGTTTAGATTGACATGTGGGACATAAGGTAATCATGGTAGTTGTGTCTTTGTCCATATTTCGCCTGTAGACATGTTGATGGCCCAATCGCTTTGTGAACACTAACCCCCAGAGACCTTTTTGTAGAAGGACGAGGACCCACTGCTGAAGGGCAGATGGGATGATGGTGCTGGTCCGCCCATTGTCCTTTTGCAGCAGGAGAGCTCCACAAAGAACCGACAGCTTATGCCAGTGGCACCAGTATGCTTGTAGCTCTGGATGTTGCAGTCGACGTCAATCGGGCGGCCACCCGGCCTGTGTCCATTGGAGAACCTGCCGCAGGACTGGGTCTGCTGCCGTATGTTGAGCGACGAGCTTGGCGTCCACCGGCTGGCTGGCAACCGCCACTTTGACTGCCTCTTCACTGTGTAAGCATACATCAGGGTCTTCATCAAACCCCAGATCCTGTCCAATAGGCAAGCGAGAGAGTAGGTCAGCATTAGAGTGGCGGGAGGTTGAACCATATTGAATGTCATAGTTGTAACTCGACAAAAATAAGACCCACCACTGTAGGCGGCGAGTAGTTTTGGCAGAAACTGGCGCCGAACAGTATAAAAGCGGCAGTAAGGGCTTATGGTCCGTGAGTAGAGTGAACTTTCGTCTATATTCATACTCATGAAATTTTTTTATACCAAAAATAATTGTCAAAGCCTCCTTTTCTATTTGGCTACAGTTACATTGGGCACTCGACAGAGATTTGGATGCAAAGGCAATGGGGCGCTCCACCCCATCCACTATTTGTGACAAAACTGCTCCAAGGCCATAATCGGAAGCATCAGCTGCCAACGTCAGAAGGAAAGTGGGATCATAGGATGACGGACAGGTAGGTCGAAGAAGAGCCTGTTTCTATATGCAAAAAGTCTTGTCACAGTCCTCCGACCAATGCCATGGTACCTTATTACGAAGTGATCTATGTAAAGGTTCGGAATGGCTGCTGCATGAGGAATAAACTGGCGGTAGTAATTCAGCTGTCCCAAGACTGATTTTTATTGGCTGGTATTGGATGGAGGGGGGAAGATGCTGATTCGTGGACACATGTTGTGGCATAGGTCGGATCCCAGCTGCGCTAAACACATGTCCCAGATTTTCCACCTGTCTCACAAAAAAAAGAGCATTTGGCTTTATTACATTGACATTGGCCTGCTGAAGCACTGTGAACAGGGAACGGACGTTGTTTTCCAGATCCTGGGGATCCTTGCCGGCTACCAGGATATCGTCTAGGTAATTTGCCGTGCCAGGGATGCCAAGGGTGAGGTTTTCCAAAAATCGCTGAAAAATGGCGGGTGCACTGGCTTTGCCGAAAGGCAGTCTATTGTACTGAAACAGACCAAACGACGTGTTAATGACAAGCACCTGTCGGGATTCAACGTCCAAAGGTATTTGTAGGTATGCATCTTTGAGGTCTATTTTAGCAAAGATGCGCCCCCCAGCTTGGCGGATGCGAATGTCATCGACCGTGGGGATGGGGTAAGCATTGGTTACCGCCTGCGCATTGACTGTATGCTTGAAATCGCCACAAAGGCACAGTGCCCCATTAGGTTTCAATGGGCGATGCCCATTGGCTATGTAGTACCTGCGTGAGGACCTTCTCGTTCTGGAGACGCTGCATTGTACGGTAAAGTGCGTCCTTAAGGGCAAACGGTACTTCGCGTGCTTTGACGAATTTAGGCCTGGCCGTGGGAAGGAGGGCCACGTGAGCCTCAAACCCGACAATGCCTGTAGAGGACTGTTCAAACACAGAAGGAAACTGTGCCAACAACTCTTAGAGGTAAGAGAGATCTGTTATCCTCTGGACGGACGGCCTGGAATCATGAACCTCTAACCCTAATATATTAAACAGGTCCATCCCCAATAGATTATTAGCCTTGGGAGAATCTATGACGAGAATCCTAGCAGTAAGTGCTGTAGACTGGTACTGAATATGAGCGAGGAATTGGCCTCGAATCTGAAGGAGACCATTGCTATAGCTGCGCAGAGGAATGCTGAATGGCCGGAGGGGAGGGGATCCCACCTTTACATATAAAGCCCAATCAATGATGGTGACAGACGACCCTGTATCTATCTGAAAATCGAGGGGAACATCATTGATCGACAGACAAATAGCTATGGACTTCGTGGAGTGTGAAAACAGCCTGGGACCACAAGTTCAGACGGGAAGAGATCGGCTGTATTGTCCTCTCCCGCAATAATCAAAATGAGTGGAATCAACCAACATCGTGGAGGAGCGGCAGACTTCTGACTGATGACCGGATTTCCCACAGGCAGCACATTTCGCGCGCCGATGTGGGCATTGCGGTCTCGGGAGCTGGACAAAGCAGTGTCGGCACGAGGGCAACGTTCGTGGGCGGCGGCCACCCGAAAAGTTCTTAAGGGACTCTGGTGTGTCTGCCTGACGTGATGTGCGACGACCAGGACGCTACTTGCGCTGCAGCCTGGTTGCGTATACTGTAGCCGAGTCCTGAAGAGAGACGGCCGACCGTAAGGACTGTTCAAATGCCCTTATAGTTGGTAAGCATTAAAAGTCGACCACTGTACGTAACAAGAGCCTTGCTTTGTCACTAAAATTAGTAAGTGAGGTCCGTGTGAACTACTGGTTACTCCCTGCTATAAAGCCTTGTTCCCTGGCCCAAACTGAGAACTGACTCGTTTCTAATTATTACAATAACAGGACGTTAATACTACAGTGGTCAATATACATATATATGTATATATACATGTGTTATTACACACAGACATTAGTAAGCAAGCCACCACAGTTATCTTGGAAAGGTGGCTAAGAAAACATTTATGGCGCAGCCGAATTTAGATGAGAGAAAAAACATGGATCTGAAATAGTTCTCAGCACTTGTGAATAAAAATATTAAATAAAAGAGGGAAGGTGCTCTAACCCTCTCATGCACGAATTATCAACCCGACAGTGAACACAATTTCTGATACATTATTTGCTAACTTGAGACCTAGTTTATGCAGAATTCATCAGAATTTACCTAAAAAAATAGTTTCTTAGACCAATAGCGACATGTCCTCACATGAGGAGAGTGAATACGTAACCTACTACATTTGACGTAGAACATCTGTTACTAATACCAAAGAAAAAATTTTGTTTTTTTGTACTTTTCATACAATGAAATTGTTTCAAGCACTCAGGGCACACAACTAGTTTACACTTTTCTCAAATGCGGTTTTTTTTTTTTCTGTCGTCTGCCCCCATCAAGACACCTGTTGGCATTGGGATCACCTGACCCGGCTGGCCAGTGTTATACACTATCGAAGGGCAATTCGTTGGGTACCGAATGACAGCCTTTATTTTTTAGATGTACAGTCAACAATAGGCTATCTTCTGAAGGCCTACTTCAACTCTTTCTTTTAATCTCTGTTTTCCCTTCCTATGTTAGCCCAACGATTAACACTGCCATCTTTGAGACATTCTAGCATCCATTATTAGTTCTCTTACAAGCAACCTGTGCATTTCGGTCACGTCAGATGTCAAAGATGACAAAAATTAGACAAAATTTAAGTGTCCTCATATGAGGACGCGACGCATGAGAGGGCTAAACATACAATTTATAGGCAACTTACGGATGATGCTGAACTTAAACTTGTTTATTCAGATAGAAAACAAGCAAAATGGGGAATCAATTTTGTTAATACAATGAAATGCATCTCTTACATGGGTTAATGCAGACGGTGCCCAGCCTAAATTATGCATGATTCAACGCTACTGGGGGAAAGGATTGACAAACAACACTCATTCTCTCACACACACACGCAATGCCACAGCGAAACTCACCAAAATCAGCGTGCTGAGACGAGACGGAAGCAGGCGCCGCTATCGTAGGCGAAATTCAGCAAGTCGGAGGTAGCACATAACACAATATACAAAAGCACTTTGAAGATGGCTCTGGTCTGTCGTGCCTATTTTGAGATGGTGCACGTGTATAGCAAGTTAAATTACATCTGAACAGAAAACGCGAGCAAACACGCTAACGGCGACACACGGCTGCGTTACATGAACGCACTCCACTGAAGCTGAAGTGGTTCAAAGTCGGATTCATAGTACAATATCACGGTAGATTCTTAACTTGCAGTCTGTAGAAATCGAGCTAGGTACTGATTTTATATGAGAAGTGGCGTGAATTCAGGCGACTAGCTGCATTCCGCGGAAGTCTGAACTGGGGCCCACGTGGGTCCGAAAACCGATAAAATTGAATAAATTCCGATTCCGAAAAAATAAAGAAAATTAACTACTGCATGTGACCCATAGAAATGCTTAGAATTATATAAGGAAGCGAAAGAAATGCAGCTAAACGCGACAGGGAGCGATTACAGAGACGGATGAAGTCCAGTCTCCGAAACTCGTAAAAGTGAAATAATTACAACGTCCGAAAAATAACAATAAGAATTACGGCATGAAACCCAGAGAAATGTTCAGAATTACATAAGGAAGCTACTGAAGGAGATTTTACAAGGTTCAGAGAGAATTGCTGACACAGACAGAATTAGTACTACAGGTCGGAGAAGAAACAGCAACATTAAAATAGGCGGGGAGAGAAGATCGCGAAATTAAAGTGGAAATCAGAAGGATACCAGCATAGTTACTTGCCTGATGGGCATGGAACAAACAAGAGTGGAAGCTAAAGGCTCTGTTCTATGAACCAACCATGTCGAACACATATCACTCACGGAAGGAAACGATGATAAGATTTTTACATGCACTGTACAAAAATGAACTAATCACATATTAGAACACAATATTCCAAAAAATGATACTAAGTTCACCAATCTAAGTTAAACGTGCTAGTCAATGAAACGCTACCATGTCCAGAAACAAGAGCAGAACCAACCTTACCTCACCAGACGCCCAGGACCAAATGAATCGCCATGCGGCCACCGGGCCGCGGGGAAAACGACCGGAAACCGGAAAATCCCTGAAAAAGCGGTGGTGGGGACGGAGAGTGAGTACACTCGCGCTGGAGAGAGCTCGCCGACTAGCCTGTAAGCAAAGGGTATAGAAACCTCTTTGGAAGCCTCAGCAGCTATAGACTCTGAGCCAGAGAGAACGAGGCAAAGCGAACTATCACTCCCCACATTCAGACAGCCATAGATTCTCGCAGCCACTTAAAAGTAAAACAACTGCACATTCTCACAGGGACAGTGGCGTAGCGGAGAAGCCGTACTTATGCCACATTAACTAATATAATAAGATATTATTAACATAACAAACTAAGAAAAACCTAGCAATACTAACTAAAATTCTAACACATGAAATAGAAATGTTATTCCTCAAGCCTTGAAAAGAGTGGGGTTCAAGTTTTAACAAAATGATAATCTAGCGACAATAAATAAATTATTACTTTACAGAAACTATATAAAAATATATGGAAGACGACAGACGGTCGTCTTTGAGCATGTCTCCAAGACGGACCCTTCAGTTTCAGCAGGTGGGCTCGGAGATTGTCATCTGGAGCGTGAACGAGAACCATGTTACGCACAAGAGAGGAGCCGTAGGACTGTTTACAAGCAGAGTTCTGACACACAAACCGGGAGAGCCTCTGTAGATGAGCGATCCACTCTCTGTAAGACTGGCCTGTTTTCTTGTGGAAGCTAAAAAATTGATGCCGTGCCGTGCCACATGAATACATTTAGGAGCTATTTTCCCTCACGTGACTCGCGGAAGGAATTAAGTCCCTGGCCGCTGCGTCCCCTAGCGCCTAGCAGGCTGCCGTCGTGGACGCGTGGCTCGTCTTCGTTCATCAGCCAAACACTTGCTCTGGCCCCTACTCGGTCAGGGGCCCGCCTGATAGCTGTGTTCGGCTGGTGGCCGAAGCTGCAGGCGCTGACGCCGAGATATAATAGAAGCCATATCAAAACTGTATGAGGTTAAAGTAAAGCAGGATTCCCATTTATTTTGTTGTCCCAGGGGGCTCACGGTTCTTTCGTTAGTACGTGAGTGGCGAGCACGGGTCCCCGAGCTATTGCATTTCCTTCCCTATCCTCACTGCTTACCCTCCCAATCGGGGGACTGCGGACCTCAGCATTTTAGTCCCCCTGTCCCAAATCAACCAACCTAATAAAACACATCCCAGATATGTATCTGCAGTAGTCATTCAGAAATTTCAGAAAATTTGTAATTGATTGACTACTTCCAATTTCTTTGCTTTTTCTTGTTTTGTTGGTAAATTACAGACAATTGCGCAAAGATTTGAACAAAATTAGTAAAGAATTTGATTTTGGAAAATGGCGGTAATTAAGTTAACTGCAACTGCACGAATGTATGTGGACTGGTGATCATAGAAGTTTGGTACAATTGGTTTACAAACATTAATTCTAATTTAAATAAGGACATAAGCTTTCTGCTCGCTGTATATTTAGTAAGAGTTAAATGTTGTTGTTGTGGTCAGTCCGGAGACTGGTTTGATGCAGCTCTCCACAATACCCTATCCTGAGCAAGCCTCTTCATCTCCACATAAGAACGGCAAGCTACATCTGTCTGAATCTGCTTACTGTATCCATCTCTTACTCTTCCCCTGCGATTTTTCCCCCATACACTTCCCTCCAACGCTAAATTCACAATTCCTTGATGTCTAAGAATGTGTCCTACCAATCTATCCCTTCTTTTAGTCAAGGTATGCCAGAAATTCCTTTTCTCCCCAATTCTGTTCAGTACCTCCTCATTAGTTACGCGATCCACCCACTTAATCTTCAACATTCTGCTGTAGCTCCATATTTCAAAAGCCGCAATCCTCTTCCTGTCCGCACTGTTTATCGTCCATGTCTCACTCCCATACAAGGCAACATTCCATACAAATGCCTTCAGAAAAGACTTCCTTAGGTTTAAATCAATATTTGATGTTAACAAATTTCTCTTTTTCAAGAACGCTTTTCTATCCATTGCCATTCTGCATTTTATATCCTCTGTACTGCGACCATCATTTGTTATTTTACTGCCCAAGTAACAAAACTCATCTACCTCTTTTATTGCTTCGTTTCCCAATCTAATTCCTTCAGCATCACCTGATTTTCTTACACTGCACTCCATTACCCTAGTTTTGCTCTTGTTAATGTTCATCTTATATGCACCTTTCAGCACACTGTCCATTCCGTTCAATTGCTCTTCCAGGTCGTTTGCTGTATCTGACAGAATTACTATGTCGTCGGCAAAACGTAATGTTTTTAATTCTTCCCCATGAACTTTAATTCCTTCACCAAATTTCTCCTTGCTTTCCTTTATAGCTTGCTCAATGTACAAATTGAACAACATTGGAGAAAGACTACAACCCTGTCTTACTCCCTTTCCAACTACTGCATCCCTTTCATGCCCTTCAACTCTGACAACCGCTGTCTGGTTTTTGTACAAGTTGTAAATAACCTTACACTCCCTATATTTTACTCCTGCTTGCTTCAGAACTTGAAAGAGTTTATTCCAATCAACATTGTCAAAAGCCTTCTCCAAATCTACAAAAGCTAGAAATGTGTGTTTGCCTTATCTTAATCTATCTTCTAGGATAAGCCGTAAAGTGAGTATTGCCTCCCGAGTTCCTACATTTCTACTGAACCCAAACTGATCTTCCCCGAGTTCGGCTTCTACCAGCTTTTCCATCCTTCTGTATATAATTCGCGTTAATATTTTGCAACCATGACTTATTAAACTGATGGTTCTGTAGTTTTCACACCTATCTGCACCTGCTTTCTTATGGATGGGAATTATAACATTTTTCTTAAAGTCTGAGGGTATTTCACCTGTCTCATACATCTTACACACCAGGGGAAACAATTTGGTCATGGCTGGTTCTCCCAGAAACTTCAGTAGCTCTGAGGGAATATCATCTACTCCAGGGGCCTTGTTTCGACTTAGGTCTTTCAAGGCGCTGTCAAATTCTTCTCTCAGTACAGTATCTCCTATTTCATCTTCATCTACATCCTCTTCCCTTCCTACAATATTGCCGCGAGAGACGACGAACACCAACTGCCGGCGTGGCGCAGGGGATAGCGTCACGGACTGCGGAGCAGAAGGTCGCCGGTTCAATCCCGCCCACCCGCAAAAATTTATTTCTTTGTAATTTACAATTCCAGAAGGTTCTACATCTTTCTAATGTTCACTTGTAAATTCTACTTGTTTCTTATGTTAACTGTTCTTCTAATCTCTGGTAAATTCTGTCTGTGTATAAATAGCAGAGCACTCTGCCTGAGAGGCAGTCAGTGCTGCGTGTATGTTGAGTTCGTAATAAACATGCTTTCAGTATAAGTGCTGTGTTTAGTTGCCTTCGAAGTCAAGCCTACTTCCATTGCACCGTGACACTGTTTGGTGGAGGCGCCGGGTACACTGAGCAACAGCTGCATCACCGTGGCTCCGATTAGGCATCGTAAAAGCCGTCGCTTACACGGACTGGAACCGGAATACAAGGGATACACCGAGTACGTCCTTCCAAGAGTCCGTATCATCAGACGAACTATGGAAACGAAACCAGCAGTAAGCCAGCTACACATCAGGCACCCGTCGGTGTTCTCTGGAGACGCTGGACAGGACCCAAACAAATGGCTAAAAGTGTTCGACCAAGTCGCCAAGTACAACAGGTGGGATCATACGATGTGCTTGGTCAACGTTTACTTCTATTTGGACGGAACAGCCCAGCAATGGTTCGAGAACAACGAAGACAAATTGAATGGCTGGGAGACGTTCCAGGAGGAACTTAAGAAGACGTTTGGAGACCGCAAGCGACAAATCCGCTCGGCGGGAGAACAACTGAAGAACCGCGGCCAACGACATGGTGAGCCGACACAACCGTACATACAGAGTGTTTTGGCCCTGTGTAACGTAATCAATCCGAACATGACTGAAGCGGACAAAATCACGCACCTGATGAAGGGAATTGCAGAAGATATGTATCAAGCTCTTTTGATAAAAGAGTTCATCAAGTGGTGCCAGCGCATTTAAGAGATGCAACAAAGAAGGGTTGGACGCAAGAAGTATGACAGAGTCCCAAATGTAGTCCCTATGGCCGTTGTGGAAGACCAGCAGGACTTGGCTTCTCTCATACGACAAATCGTGAGAGAAGAATTACAACAGTGCATGGCAGCCGGGACTATTAGACCGAGCGAGCAACAGATTATGGCCATGGATGTGAGCCCTGTAAGTCACGAGGTAGGCGACGCCGCTGAGGACGAGGTATTTCAAACATTAGCTCCTGTCTGCCCCGTTAGTCGCACCCGACGTGAAGAATGGCGTCGCCCTGCTATGACTTACGCTGCAGCCGCCAAACGGCAGCCCATGAACCGACCGACGCGACCACAGCCAACTCCCCCGGTAACTATGACGCCCCAGAAGAACAGACGTCTGGAGGACAGAAGACAACACACCACTGTGTTTCCACTGTGGACGCCCTGGACATGTCGTACGCTACTGCAGAGAGAGGAGGCGAGTATTCGATGATTATTTTGCCAAGACGTCAGCCGTCAGAGCAGTTCTATCCCAGGCAGTCACCTGCTGATGAGTTCAGTCGACCTATGGGAAGAAGCCCATCGCCGTACCCTAGACGAGGTCGCTCCCCGACGCGCCGCAGCCGTTCGCCGTACAGAGGTACCAGCCGCTCCCCTAGCCGCCGCGCCCACGAAAACTAATCGAGGCGACCATCTACGGAGGTGAGGCCGCCGCAGATGAAAATCCTCCATGGACGACAGTCGCCAAGATGTCGGGAAATCTCATCGACGTCATAATCGACGGCCAACCTGTCCGGGCACTTGTTGATTCAGGAGCGTCTTTTTCTGTGTTGTCGGATAAATACCGCCGCACACTAAAGAAGACAATGTTCTGTGATACGGGGGCAACTGTGCTGAAGGTCGCGAATGGAAAATACGTCCATCCAGCAGGAACTTGTGTCGCAAGAATAACCATCAACAACAGGACGCAGCCGTTTGAATTTGTCGTGTTAACAGAATGTAGTCACAATGTCATCCTCGGATGGGACTTCCTTCAGGCATCCCAAGCTATCATTGACTGTGGAAGATCTGAGCTGCAATTTGAAGAAGTTGCTCCGCCGGATACACGTAATACAGAATTTTCTGGGAAGCTATTCGTCGTTGACAATGTGACGATACCGCCGTTGACAATGAGAAGAGTTGCAGTCACAAACACAGATGAATGGTTAAACTGTGAAGTTCTTGTTGATAGTAAAAAGTTTATGAGGCTCACAAAAGAAATTTACATACCAGCGGCTATCATAAGCATTACCGGTGGTCAAGGAGAGATTTGGATCACAAATTGTCGCGAGCTGTCACAACTTATCCCCAAGGGAATGTGTATCGGGACAGCTAAACCAATCCAGGACGGTGAGCTCAATGTCATCAATGAAGACCCATGCCCTGCTGTTAGTACAGACAACACGCTGGAGGAAACAAACGTGGAACTGCCAATAGGGCCTGGACTGACCAAGGAACAACGCCAGCGGGTGTTAGGTATACTACGCCAATTTTCGGGTGCATTTACACCTCAGCAGGGGAAAAGTCAGACGCAACGGCCCACGATAAAGCACCGTATCAATACTGGAAATCATCCGCCAATTAGCCAGCGTTCGTATAGAGTGTCGCCAGCTGAAAGACGGATAATTCGGGAGGAAGTGGAGAAGATGTTGCGAGATGACATTATTCAACCTTCGGAGACTCCTTGGTCGTCTCCGGTGGTCCTCGTAAAGAAGAAGGATGGCACGTGGCGATTCTGTGTCGACTATCGGCGGCTGAACAGAATCACAAAAAAAAGATGTCTACCCACTGCCGCGTATTGATGACACCTTAGACTGCTTGAAAGGAGCTACACACTTCTCAACTATGGACATGCAGACAGGTTACTGGCAAATCGAGGTTGACGAAGCTGACAGGGAGAAGACGGCTTTTATTACACCTGACGGCCTCTATGAGTTTAAAGTAATGCCATTTGGATTCTGTAATGCTCCAGCCACATTCGAACGCATGATGGACAACTTGCTTCGAAACCTTAAGTGGACGACGTGTCTCTGCTATTTAGATGACATTGTCGTTTTCTCGAAAACATTTGAAGAACATCTGAGTCGCCTGTCAACGGTGTTGAAGTGTGTTCAGGCTGCAGGTCTCCGCCTCAATCCAAAGAAATGCCTCTTCGTCGGCAAAGAGATAAAAATCCTGGGGCACCTAGTGAACGGAGATGGTGTCCGTCCTGATCCAGATAAAGTAAGGGCAGTCACAGAATTTCCAACTCCTCAGCACATTCGTGATGTGAGAAGTTTTCTCGGGCTGTGCTCATACTACCGACGTTTCATAAAAGGATTTTGTAACAAGGCACGTCCATTACAAGAACTTCTGCAGGGAGACGCCAAATTTTACTGGGATGAGACAAAAGAAAGAGCTTTCCGAGCACTTAAGGAGGCAATAACTTCCGCACCAGTACTAGCCTTGTACGACGAGAATGCAGAAACGGAACTTCACACAGACGCCAGTGGCTATGGGATTGGTGCAGTGCTTGTACAAGTTCAGGAAGGTGCCGAAAAAGTGATAGCCTATGCGTCAAGAGTACTCTCAAAGTCCGAGATAAACTACTCTACAACTGAAAAAGAATGTCTCGCGTTTATCTGGGCTATCAACAAGTTCCGGCCGTATTTATTCGGCAAACCATTCACCGTCGTGACAGACCACCATTCTTTGTGTTGGCTGACTAGCTTGAAGGATCCATCAGGTCGACTAGCAAGATGGGCACTAAGACTCCAAGAGTACGATGTCACAGTGGTATTCAAGAACAGGCGCAAACACAAGGATGCCGTCTGCCTTTCGAGGAATTCATTAGTGGAACACAACAGCATTAATGAAATTTCAGCTCTCACTGAATTAGATGACGTTACAGCTGAACAGAGGGAAGATCAAACACTATTAAAAATGATAGAGGCCTTGGAGAAAGGAGAACCGACCAGTGGAGAGTTCGAACTTATAAACGGAACATTGTACAACAGCAACTACGATCCACTGGGTCCCAAATGGCTACTTGTTGTTCCAGCTCATCTCCTGCCAGCTATACTCAAATATTTCCATGATGCTCCAAAATCCGGTCATCTGGGATTCGTGAAGACCCTAGACAGAATCAGGCGCAGGTATTACTGGAAAGGTCTCTACCGATCTGTCAAGCACTATGTGAGTCACTGTAATGAGTGCCAGCGACGGAAGCATGTGCCACAATTACCTTCATGGCATCTCGTACCGATTCCGCCGGCAGCAGCTCCATTCCACGAGTTGGGATCGATATTTTAGGGAGGTTCCCGAAGTCGACAACTGGTAACCATTGGATAATAGTCTGCACTGACTACCTCACACGATACGCTGTTACCAAACCTGTGCCGACTGCAGAAGCTCCTGAGATCGCAAAATTCCTTGTAGAAGACGTTATTTTGAAGCATGGGGCACCACGTGTCATGATATCTGATCGTGGAAAAGTATTCCAGTCAAAACTAGTATCAGAGGTAATGTCACGGTGCAACATTGTCCACAGGATGACAACTGCGTACCATCCTCAGACAAATGGTCTTACGGAACGTTTTAACAAAACGTTAGCCGACATGCTGTCGATGTACGTCGATGTTGAGCAGAAGGATTGGGATACAATTCTGCCAGTCGTGACATTTGCTTACAATACCGCAAGACAAGACACCACAGGCTTCACTCCGTTTTTCCTGCTCCATGGCCGTGAAGCTGAGACGACAATGGATACACTGTTCCCGTTCCAACCGGATGACACTCAGGATGACTATGTTAAACAGCTCATCACCAGGGTCGAAGAAGCAAGACAGCTGGCTCGCATACGAACACTGGACGCCCAGGAGAAGGACCGTCAGCGGTATAACGACAAGCACCTACCTGTTGTGTACAGCCCAGGAGATCTGGTATGGATTTTTACCCCTGTACGGAAGGTTGGACTGTCAGAAAAGTTATTGAAGCGATACTTTGGTCCGTATCGTGTCATACGCCGCCTGTCAGACGTCACATACGAAGTTGAGGATTATGAGCCGTCGTCGAAACGTCAAAAACGAAGAGACATTGTTCACGTCCTGCGCATGAAGCCTTACTACGATCCTGAAGAGCAGGTAGACGACAATGGCTTCCTGTTCAAGGACTTTAAGGACGGTAATGTTCCTGACGAAGCCACGACAGGAACGTCTGTCGCCGATAATCGCGGAGAAGGGAAGGATTCTCTTGAACTGTCATACAGAGGACGCATGACACGGTCTAGATCCAGGACATTGCAGCTGGCTCCACAGGGATCATAACAGCGGGTCGCTGTTTCTCCAGGAGGGGGAGCAATGCCGCGAGAGACCACGAAACACCGACTGCCGGCGTGGCGCAGGGGATAGCGTCACGGACTGCGGAGCAGAAGGTCGCCGGTTCAATCCCGCCCACCAGCAAAAATTTATTTCTTTGTAATTTACAATTCCAGTATGTTGAGTTCGTAATAAACGTGCTTTCAGTATAAGTGCTGTGTTTAGTTGCCTTCGAAGTCAAGCCTACTTCCATTGCACCATGACAATATTTTCTCGAAGTTCATTTCCTTTGTAGAGCCCCTCTATATAATCTTTCCACCTTTCAGCTTTCTCTTCTTTGCTGAGAACTGGTTTTCCTTCGGTGTCCTTGATATTCATAGAGCTGTTTTTCTTATCTCCAAATGTTTCTTTTATTTTCCTGTAGGCTGTATCTATTTTTCCCCTATTTATACATTCTTCTACATCTTTGCATTTGCCTTCTAGCCACTCCTGCTTAGCCATTTTGCACTTCCTGTCAATCTCATTTCTTAGTCGTCTGTACTCCATTTTGCCTGTTTCATTTACTGCATTTTTATATTTTCTCCTTTCATCGATTAAATTTAGTATCTCCTGTGATATCCAAGGATTTTTTGTAGGTCTTTCCTTCCTACCTATTTTGTCCTCTGCTACCTTCACTATTTCATCTCTCAAATTTACCCATTCTTCCTCTACTGTTTTATTTTCCCCTGTTTCTGTCAATTGTTGCCTAAAGCTCCCTCTGAAATTCTTAAGAACCTCAGGTTCCTTCAATTTATCCAGGTCCCATCTCCTTATTTTCCTACCTTTGTGTAGTTTCTTTTGTTTCAGCCTACAGTTCATAACCAACAAGTTATCGTCAGAGTCTATATCTGCCCCTGGGTATGTCTTACACTGTAGAACCTGGTTCCGAAATCTATGTCTTACCATTATAAAATCTATCTGATACCTTCCGGTGTCTCCTGGTCTCTTCCACGTATACAATCTTCTTTTGTGATTCTTAAACCACGTGTTTGTTACGATTAAATCATGTACCGTGCAATATTCTACCAGGCAACTTCCTCTTTCATTCCTTCTGCCCAGTCCATATTCACCTACTATTTTTCCTTCTCTTCCTTTTCCTACTACCGAATTCCAGTCTCCCATCACAACTACGTTTTCCTCTCCCTTAACTGTCTGAATAATATCCTTTAGCTCCTCATATATTTCTTCAATCTACTCATCATCGGCAGAGCTAGTTGGCATATAAACCTGTACTACTGTTGTCGGTGTTGGCTTCGTATCTATCTTGACAATGATAATGCGATCACTGTGCTGTTCATAGTAGTTTACCCGCATTCCTATTTTCTTATTCATTATCAATCCTACTCCTGTGATACCCCCAATTGATTTTGTATTTATAATCCTGTACTCACCTGACCAGAAATCATGTTCATCCTGCCACCGAACTTCACTAATCCCCACTATATCTAACCTCAACCTATCCATTTCCCTTTTTAAATTTTCTAATTTTCCTACTCGATTAAGGGATCTAACATTCCACGCTCCGACCCGTAGAATGCCAGTATTGTCTTTCCTGATTATCACATCCTCCTGAGTAGTCCCCGCCCGGAGATCCGAATGGGGGACTATTTTACCTCCGGAATATTTTACCCGAGAGGATGCCATCATCATATGTTCATACAGTAGAGCTGCATGTCCTCGGGAAAGGTATCGGCTGTAGTTTCCCCTTGCTTTCAGCCGTTCGCAGTAGCTGTGTGGCAAAGCCACATTAGCTGATGTTACAAGGCCAGCTCAGTCAATCATCCAGACTGTTGCCCCTGTAACTACTGAAAAGGCTGCTGCCCCTCTTCAGGAACCAGACGTTTGTCTGGCCTCTCCACAGATACCCCTCGGCTGTGGTTGCACCTACGGTACGGCTATCTATATCGTTGAGGCACGCAAGCCACCCCACCTTTGCAATGTCTGTGTAGCAAGTCGTCTAATTGGAAAACTGTATAGATGCTGAACAGTGGGGGTCTTGTCACCAGGGATGGCTATGGCGAAGCTGCTATGGCATAAGATGTGATCATGCTTATAGGGTGGAGCTTTCGATATTTCCACTTCATCTCTGAATAGGTCAACCTGTCCAGGGTCTTGTACTCTATAGTTTTTCGTTATTTGTGTAGGACTGTGCAATCTGGGGAGCATGAGAAGTTGTTTAGCCACAATAAATGCAGACCCAAGTACGGCCACAAGGGACATCCGGATGGGATGCACGTCCGCACTCCTGACAGCCGTGGTTGGCATCACATTGGGAGGACTTGTGCCCGAGCCTCTAGCACTTAAAGCAGTGCAACGTGAGGCTTGGCATCACACCGGAAGATCAGCACCTTGACGTCCTTAGACAGTGAATCCCATTCAGAGGCCAAGATGAAGGCAGCAGTAGTAACTCTCTTGTCCTTTTGATCCCTGTAGCTGCGATGGATGACGTGAGCCCTTCGCCGCTCTATCTTATCCAACTCATTAGATAACAGCAGATACTTTTGAAAAATGATACCTTGGACCTTATTTTGACTCTTTAGAGGTGTTCGAAATGGAAATATCACCCAGATACTCAAGGGTCAGAAATGGCTGTGACTGTGCCGGGGATGTCGTCGTTATCAAGACAGAACCAGATCTCATTTTTGATACACCCTCAACCACTCCAAACCTGTCCTCCAGATTTTCAACAAATAACAGAGTTTAGTTGACATAAAGGACTCCTGATCAGTTGTATCACAGGCCTAGTATCGAGGGTATAAGCCTCACTTTATTACGGTCTCTATGTTCATCCCATGGTGTGGATAGTGAAGGGAACGACTGGGAGCCATGTATCGCTGCATTATAGTCCTCCCTTCCTGACTTAGAGACGCCGTCAGCCGAGCGACTACAAGCATTGCCAGATTTGGACCTCTCGATTGTGGCTTATCCACCCCAATGCCACATATTCCGACCAGGGACTCTCCTCAACGGACGCCACTCAGTCGCAGTAAAGGTCGGGACAACCATTGATGAGAGTGTTGATGCTCTAAGGAGATGGGCACCTACTCTTTGGCACACATGAGGAGTTCTCAGCTCAGGTATTAGCAGTGCGATCCCTCCGCTGTCAGGGGGCTGCAATCGAGAGGGTACATGACGACCCCACCCCCATGAACCACAGACACTGCCGAGGTAGGGTGGCTTGCGTGCCTCAACGATGCAGATAGCCGTACCGTAGGTGCAACCACAGTGGAGGGGTATCTGTGGAGAGGCCAGACAAATGTGTGGTTCCTGAAGAGGGGCAGCAGCCTTTTCAGTAGTTACAGGGGCAACAGTCCGGATGATTGACTGAGCTGGCCTTGTAATGTGGCTTTGCCATGCAGTTACTGCGAACGGCTGAAAGAAGGGGAAACTACAGCCGTTACTTTTCCCGACGACATGCAGCTCTACTGTATGAAAATATGATGATAGCATCCTCTCGGGTAAAGTATTCCGGAGGTAAAATAGTGCCCCTTTCGGATCTCCGGGCGGGGACTACTCAGGAGGATGTCATCAGGAAAGACAATACTGGCATTCTATGGATCGGAGCGTGGAATGTTAGAGCCCTTAATCGGGTAGGAAAATTAGAAAATTTAAAATGGGAAATGGATAGGTTGAGGTTAGATATAGTGGGGATTAGTGAAGTTCGGTGGCACGATGAACAGGATTTCTGGTAAGGTGAGTACAGGATTATAAATACAAAATCAGTTGGGGGGTATAACAGGAGTAGGACTTATAATGAATAAGAAGATAGGAATGCGGGTAAACTACTATGAGCAGCACAGTGATCGCATTATCATTGTTAAGATAGATACGAATCCAATACCGACAACAGTAGTACAGGTTTATATGCCAACTAGCTCTGCCAATGATGAGTAGATTGAAGAAATATATGAGGAGCTAAATGAAATTATTCAGGCAGTTAAGGGAGAGGAAAATGTAGTTGTGATGGGAGACTGGAATTCGGTGGTAAGAAAAGGAAGAGAAGGAAAAATAGTAGGTGAATATGGACTGGGCAGAAGGAATGAAAGAGGAAGTTGCCTGGTAGAATATTGCACGGTACATGATTTAATCGTAATAAGGACGTGGTTTAAGAATCACAAAAGAAGATTGTATACGTGGAAGAGACCAGGAGACACCGGAAGGTATCAGATAGATTTTATAATGGTAAAACATATATTCCGGAACCAGGTGATAAACTACTGTAAGACATACCAAGGGGCAGATATAGACTCTGACCATAACTTGTTAGTCATGAACTGTAGGCCGAAACTGAAAAAAACTGTAGAAAGGTAGGAAAATAAGGAGATGGGACTTAGATAAATTGAAGGAACATGAAGTTCTTAAGAAATTCAGAGGAAGATTTAGGCATCAATTGACAGAAACAGGGGGAAATAAAACAGTAGAAGAGGAATGGGTAGCATTGAGAGATGAAATAGTGTAGTGAAGGCAGCAGAGGACAAAATAGGTAGAAAGGCAAGACCTACAAGAAATCCTTGGATATCACAGGAGATACTAAATTTAATTGATGAAAGGAGAAAATATAAAAATGCAGTAAATGAAACAGGCAAAATGGAGTACAGACGACTAAGAAATGAGATTGACAGGAAGTGCAAAATGGCTAAGCAAGAGTGGCTAGAAGCCAAATGCAAATCTGTAGAAGAATGTGTAAGAAGGGCAAAAGTAGATACCGCCTACAGGAAAATAAAAGAGACATTAGGGGACAAGAAAAGCAATTCTACGAATATCAAGAACTCAGATGAGAAACAAGTTCTCAGCAAAGAAGGGAAAGCTGAAAGGTGGAAAGAGTACATAGAGCAGCTCTACAAAGGAAATTAACTTAGAGACGAAGGGAGGGGAAGAGGAAGTAGATCAAGATGAAATAGGAGATACTATACTGAGAGATGAATTTGACAGAGCCCTGGAAGACCTAGGTCGGAACAAGGCCCCAGGAGTAGATGACATACTCTCAGAGCTACTAAAGTCTCTGGGAGAGCCAATCGTGACAAAACTATTTGAACTGGTGTGTAGGATATATGAGACAGGCGAAATACCCTCAGACTTTGAGAAAAATGTAATAATCCCCATTCCAAAGAAAGCAGGCGCAGACAGGTGTGAAAATTACAGAACCATCAGTTTGATTAGTCATGGTTGCAAAATTTTAACACGAATTATCTACAGGAGAATGGAAAAGCTGGTAGAAGCTGACCTCGGGGAAGATCAGTTTTTATTCATGAGGAACGTAGGAACCCGGGAGGCAATACTCACTTTACGTCTTACCTTAGAAGATAGTTTAAGGAAAGGCAAACCTACATTTTTAGCTTTTGTAGATTTGGAGAAAGCTTTTGACAATGTTGACTGGAATACACTCTTTCAAATTCTAAAGTCAGCATGAGTAGAATACAATCTCCAATCTTGTTCAATTTGTACATTGAGCAAGCTATAAAAGAAAGCAGGGAGAAATTTGATGAAGGAATTAAAGTTCAGGGGCAAGAATTAAAAACATTGCGTTTTGCCGACGACATAGTAATTCTGACAGATACAGCAAAGGACCTGGAAGAGCAATTGAACGGAATGGACAGTGTGCTGAAAGGTACTTATAAGATGAACATTAACAAGAGCAAAACTAGGATAATGGACTGCAGTCTAAGAAAATCGGGCGATACTGTAGGAATTAGATTAGGTAACGAAGCAATAAAGGAGGTAGATGAGTTTTATTACCATGGTAGTAAAATAACAAATGTTGGTCGGAGTACAGAGGATATAAAATGCAGAATGGGAATGGGAAGAAAAGCATTTTTGAAAAAGGGAAATTTGCTAACATCGAATATTAATTTAAGTGTAAGGAAGTCTTTTCTGGAGGCATTTGTGTGGAGTGTTGCCTTGTATGGGATTGAAACATGGACGATAAGCTGTGCGGACAGGAAGAGGATAGAGGCTTTTGAAATGTGGAGCTACAGAAGAATGCTGAAGATTAGGTGGGTAGATCGCATAACTAATGAAGAGGTACTGAATTGAATTGGTGAGAAACGGAATTTTTGGTATACCCTGACTAAAAGAAGAGATCGCTTGGTAGGACACATTGTTAGATATCGAGGAATCGGCAATTTAGCATTGGAGGGAAGTGTGTGGGGTAAAAATCGCAGAGGGAGACTAAGAGACGCGTTTAGTAAACAGATTCAAGTGGATGTGGGTTGACGTTCTTATGAGGAGATGGAAAGGCTTGCTCAGGATAGTGTATTGTGGAGAGCTGCATCGAACCAGTCTCCGGACTGAAGACCATAACAACAACAACATATGACGACCCCCCACAACGGATTGGCTACCGTGCCGATTATTGGGATCATTACAGTAGTGTGTGCAACAGGTGACAAAGCACAAAGGCTAACTGCTAAATATAGGGTGCAGTTACAAGTACATTCAATAATGACTGCCTGAGATCTTAATGGAGGATAAATACATGGTGCACCAAATGAACGGAATGGACAGTGTGCTGAAAGGTACTTATAAGATGAACATTAACAAGAGCAAAACTAGGATAATGGACTGCAGTCTAAGAAAATCGGGCGATACTGTAGGAATTAGATTAGGTAACGAAGCAATAAAGGAGGTAGATGAAGATTCAAGTGGATGTGGGTTGACGTTCTTATGAGGAGATGGAAAGGCTTGCTCAGGATAGTGTATTGTGGAGAGCTGCATCGAACCAGTCTCCGGACTGAAGACCATAACAACAACAACATATGACGACCCCCCACAACGGATTGGCTACCGTGCCGATTATTGGGATCATTACAGTAGTGTGTGCAATGGTCCACACTTGTGTAAAATTTAGGGGACAGCGAGGTCAAACCTATAGAGGCGGCCGTGTCTGTGCGGTTGAAAACTTTGGAGACTCCTTTTAATCGCCTCTTATGACAGCCAGGAACACATCGAGCATATTCCAATCCCAGAACCCACAGGAGCAACACTTACTTGACTACCGTGTCTGCTTCACCTGACTGTTTCCTCTGATGAGCTGACGGACGGGGTCGCGCTGAGTCCTGCTGGCTGTGTGGGCGTCCACTCCGAGCTGCGTCGCCATCGGTTTCTTTGCTTGTTACACACACAACTCAAGTTGGCGCATTATTGATGTCGGTACAGTCGTCGCCCTATGCAACTGTCGTTCTTCCATGGAATTCAGGTGGAGGGATGTTGCCTGTAATCAGAGGTGCTCATCCCTCCACCTCTTGGCTAATGACCCCCCCCCCCTCCCAAAAGCGCGACCAACCTGATCCCTCCACACACCCAAGATGTTATGTCCTGTTTTGGCTTTTAATATTGAAATTAAATATATTTTATTTCGCGTTTTGTAAATTGACGCGCCACCAGACCGGCCATTATAATTTTTCACCCCCCCTCCCCGAGGGCACCTCTGCCTGTAATTATAGATGAATTGCAGCTCGCAGAGACTCGTAACGGTGCAGTATTATGACTCTGAGGTGGCCATCGGTGAGAGCGGCTAACACTGACCGCGGCTTTACCTCAGACGACCTTTAGTCGCTCTCTAGCATTTTTCCGGTTCTAAACACATTCGGTTCCCACAGTTTTGTGTGGACGCTGCCACAGCAAACGCTCGGAATTCTGCACTGTTTGCAGAAGTTATTACAAGGCCGCTAGAAAACGTTTGCGATACGGGAACCGGATGAACGATAGAAGATTTAGGCAACAGGTAAGCCACCATAATCTTACTTCCACTTCGTTATTCAGTTTTCTCTTTTTGTTACTCTCATTGTAAAGCTCGCCGAACGATGTAGGTAGTAACACAAAAATTTTGCGAAATCTTTTATTTTGACGAAATAACCTAAGATTAAATTGTTATTTTCAATATAAGAATGTTATAAATCTCACATTGTAAGTTTGGTGATATTCTTAATTGAATGTTGAAACAGCATTTAACTTATTTTCTCCTGAAGGCTGAGTTGCATGTGCAAACAGATACTGGCCGTTAATTTTTTGTGTGACGGGCTATGTAATGACGAGAAAACAACAGAGTAACTGGAAATCGGAAAAACAGCGATATTGATGAGAAAAAAGAATAGCGAAGTTTCAAAACTAGCGAAATTGGCAACAAATTACACAAAAATAAGCGAAGAGAACCCAAGCTCCTCAAAAAAGCTCTTAATGTGGGATTTTTGTTGATCCCCTCAACAGTAGTATAGAATAATTACGAGAAGATGTGTGTGGACGTATCGCCGCCGTGCGGGTTGCCTCGTGTTGCTTATCGAAAAGGATCGCCAGTCTTGTGAGGACATGCTGGTCGTATAGAGTCATTTCATTTCCTTTAGTTACACAGAGGTTACATATACTCTTTTGTTAAGGCTTGAAGTGTCCTTCGGATTAATCCTCTTCTTTCTTCTCCTTATTTTCCTATTTATTTGTCCAATAAGAATGGCTGTACAAAAAAGGACACAGATAAGCTATAAACAAAAAATCCGAAAACGTAGATTGTATTATTTCATAGGAGGAAAGATTAGTGGGTAGCCCAGTGACCGGTGAGTGGGCGACATTGCTGGCAGGCCTCGGGTGTGGATAGGGATGCAAAATCGTCGATAAAAACATTGATGTTCAGACATCGATGTTCCTGCGGAAAAATATCGATTTGTAAAAAACATCGCTCTGAAAAACGATACATCGATGTTTTTCCGATGTTTCCATACGTTTAAGAAATATTAGGAAAAACACACTGAAATGAAGCTGCGTTGCCAGAAAGTATCTGCCTTATTTATGTTCTTTCACTAGGCTACGAATACACAGCGAAATGGCAGATTAGAATGAAAAAGAAGTTGGGAATAAGGTTTCGCTACCTATTGCGCTGATTTTACTTGGGATTTACATCGATTTCTTCATTATATGAGAAATAACTTGGGTTTTGTTGACGTATTGCATTTTTCTTAGCTGTCGACGTGGAGAAAATTAAACATTATGCATCTTTCTGTTATTACTTAATAATGTATTTTTAAAATGAATATTCATCAATGACGTTTATCAAATCATGTACCTTGCTGAAATGAAAATCTGTGTTATACTTGGCTTGTTGGCTTTTGTCTCGGATTTTTCGTCGACTTTTGTTTGATGTTTTAACTGACGTTTTAACAGTACGATATCAGTCTCACTGGGTAACACTGTCAAAGATTCAATTCCACTGGTGTTGGAGGGTGAAATTTCAGCAATGCCAGCAGCCCGTGTTGGACAAACATCAGATTAATCATCAGATTGTTTCATATTTCACTTGCCTACTATTTCAAAAGTACGAAAATAGCGACGAGCGACGACAGCAGGAGCACCACACTTGAGCTGACGCTGGCCGAGCAACTAATAAAGTAATAATGGAGTTGACAATCAATTGTTGAGCGGTGTCAATAGTCTTGGACTTCTGTCGTCGATGCTTCGGCGATATATCGCTGTTCAAAACATCAATGTTAACATCGATGTTTATAGACGAAACATTGATGTTTTCAAAACATCGATGTATCGTTTGCATCCCTAGGTGTGGAGCCCCGCCCACGTTGCCTCTACCAGTCGGAGTCAGGCTGCGGCCTAAGCCGTCCTCACACGGGACGTGTTGTCCCAACGTGCCGCAGGCCACACGTGCTGTCTACCTAGTATAGTCTAGCTACAGCACGCTCTGAAACCACCCGCTACATCCCACGGAACACAACGTGCTGCTAATCGTGGTCTGCTTTGCGACCGCAGCGCTCTCCAGCGCCCGTTATGGGTTGGCGCGTACATCATTGATGGATGTGTGTAAAATTACACGGTAACTGTTAGGGAACGCCGAAAAAAAAACTGAATACCGTAGCTTTCTTATACTTGAACGTTGCATACAATACCTTTCGAGAAATTGTAATTTTTTTTTCAAGAAACACGAAGACGGTACATTAACTAAAAGCGTTTGATAATGACAACAAAATGTACGACTAAATCACTTTTGGCAAAATATCATAAAAAAACTGTAAATGGTGAAATCCTTCATCTGCGCCACCTCCAAATGTCTTGCTGTCTTTTATTGATATTTTTCACGATGTACATATTCTGCATATCCAAATGTTTACTTTGGCATTCAAATGTTTGTAAGAGCTTATGGGACTTAACTACGGGCTCATCAGTCCCTAAACTTACAAACTACTTATGAACTAGCTAATATCAAGGACGGCACAAATATCCCTGCCCGAGAGGGCATTCGGATCCCCGACCGTAGTGGCCGTGCAGACCGTGACTGACGCGCCGCAGTCCCCTCGGCCACCGCGGCCGGCTACTTTGGCATTCCTTCGAAGATAATAAGTTCTGCCTGATACAGTCTACTTGTCATACACGCGAGACAACGCCTCAGTTCGAGAATGTTCGTTGTGATAATTTTTGCTTTTGGTATTGTACGTAAACACTTTTGCTCCTTTACTTCATCTGCTTTCATTACCACACTCTCTCTGCACTGTGAAACTGTAATATTCCAGTACTGTACTGAACTGCAACAGAATTCAAACACCGTGGCGAAAATCGAATGACGTGGGGTACTGTCTCGAAATTTATTGGTACCTGAGCCCTTGCACGAAATACTCAACTAGTTCTCTCGTGGGCAGACTTCGGTAATGTTTGAAGCAAATACCGTGGAAAACTTGTTATAATAATTCTATTAAATTAATGAATAAATTACATAGACCGTGATTAAACGAAATCGTCGAAAAAATATCTCCGAGAGTGTAGATGCAAACCTGTTATTTACATCTCTTTTCCTCCATAGCTCTTAACGCTAACCATCACGCTAATCCGTCGTCTTAAAAAGAAATAACAACGAATATCGGATATTACACTTAAATTATTAAGAAAGAACCAGAAACAAAAAAGGAAAAAGTAAATTTTTTTTAGAAGTACGGTGTTGCGAACCCGATTTACGCCCAACTACTGCACCGCAGTTCAGCGCGCTACCGATGCGCTGTTTCTTTTCCACATCAAAACCCTACAATTACAACACTGTACACCCACATAGAACCTTTTTTTTTTAGTACCGAACGAACCACACCTAGTAAGATACACAAATATTACTCTAAGTATAATTTTTGCATTATCATTCTACATCTACATCCACATACATACTCCGCAATTCACCGTAAGGTGCGTGGCGGAGGGTACACTGTACCACTTCTAGGCACTTCCTTTCCTATTCCAATCCCAAATTGAACGAGGAAAAAAAGAATGCCTATATGCCTCCGTACGAACCCTAATTTCTCTTATCTTGTCTTTGTGATCTTTACGCGAAATGTAAGTACGCGGCAGCAAGATCGTACTACACTCAGCTTCAAATTCCGGCCCTCTAAATTTACTTAACAGAAATTCACGAAAAGAACGTCGTCTTTCTTCCAGCGATCCCCAATTGAGTTGCCGGAGCATTTCCGTGACACTCGCGCATTGGTCGAACCTACCGGTAACAAATTTAGCTGCTCGTCTCTGAACCGCCTCTATGTCTTCCTTTAAAGTGATCTGCTGCGGATCCCAAACACTTGAGCAATACTCAAGACGTGGTCGTACAAGCGTTTTATACGCGGTCTCCTTTACAGGTGAAGTACATCTTCCCAAAATTCTCCCAATAAACCGAAGTCTTACTCACAACTGTCCTTACATGCTCGTTACATTTCATATCGCTCTGCAATGTTACGCCTGGATATTTGAACGACGCGACAGCATCAAGAAGCTCACTACTAATGCTGTATTCGAACATTATAGGATTGTTTTTTCTACTCATGCGCATCACCTTACATTTTTCTACATTGAGAGCTAGTTGCCAATCTTCGCACCAACTAGAAATTTTGTCTAAGTCATGCTGTATGGTATTACAGTCAGTTACAGACGACACCCTCCCATACACCACAGCATCATCAGCAAACAGCCGCAAATTACAACTTACTCTGTCCATCAGATCATTTATGTAGATAGAAAATAATAGCGGTCCTATCACACTCCCCTGGGGCACGCCTGACGATACACTCGTCTCTGATGAACACTCGCCGTCGAGAACAACGTACTGCGTTCTATTACTTAGGAAGTCTTCCAGCCAGCCACAAATCTGTGAACCTTTTCCATAAGCTCGTATCTTCGTTAGCAGTCTGCAGTTTGGCACCGCGTCGAACGCCTTTTTGAAGTCGAGAAAAACACAATCCGCCTGTTGCCCTTAATCCATGGCTCTCAAGATGTCACGTGAGAAAATGGTAAGCTGAGTTTCACATGTTCGATGTTTCCTAAACCCGTGCTGATTCATGGAAAGAAGCTTTTCCGTTTCAAGGAAATTTACTATATTCGAACTGAGAATATGCTACAAAATTCTACATGAAACTGATGTCAACGATATTGGCCTGTAATTGTGTGGGTCAGTTCTCTTTCCTTTCTTATAAACGGGAGTCACCTGCGCTTTTTTCCAATCACTAGGAACTTTGCGCTGAATTAAAGATTCGCTATAAATGCAAGCTAAGTAGGGGGCCAATGCCGCAGAATAGTCTTTGTAAAACCGAACTGGTATTCCATCCGGACCAGCAGACTTTTTCGTATTTAGCTCTCTCAGCTGCTTCTCTACACCGGAAATACCTATTGCTATGTCCCCCATTTCGGAATTAGTACGTTGATCAAATGATGGTAAATGTTCAAATGTTTGTAAAGCTTATGGGACTCAACTACGGGGTCATCAGTCCCTAAACTTACAAACTACTTATGAACTACTTACGAACTAGGACGGCACAAATATCCATGCCCGAGGGGGGATTGGAACCCTCGACCGTAGTGGCCGTGTAGACCGTGACTGGAGCGCCTCAGTCCCCTCGGCCACCGCGGTCGGCTCAAATGATGGTACATTTGTACATTCGACATTTCAAATCAAAACCAGAACGTTATTACTCGACTCTTATGACACTAACCGCATCCTTTTGTACACCCTAACAACCATATAGCCCTGAAAATCCCGATACATGCTATACGACAAGTTCCAAATCTGGACACCATTTAAATAACGTCGGACGTCCTGTTGAAGAGCGCTCATAAGAGATAAGTAATTTAGCTAGTAATAAATTGTAATTTAACTTCTTTAACTAATTAAATACATTAATTGGCGTGCTCTTAAAGCCCACCAACAAAAGGTTTCTTTTATTTGCCTATTGTTTTAGTAATTCCGAAATGTTGGTCTAGTTTACATACTGCTGTCAGACCTAATTTCCGAGGGTAAAGATAAGGAATTTAAATAGTAATAAATTGTAATTTAACGATTTTAATTAATTAATTACGTTCATTGGCGTGTTCGTAAAGCCCACCAGTAAAAGTTTTTTTCTTTTATTTGCCTATTGTTTTAGTAACAACGGAAAGTCGGTTTTGTTCACTTACTGTTTTTAGGCCTAATTTCCGGTGGTGCATATTTTGCGTGACACCTCAGTTTTAAGTGCACCTTTAATAGTTTCCATACATATCAGTGTCTAATACTTAATTATATTTGTGGTTAATATATATATTAGCGTTATCAATTAAGTAAATCTCGTAATTAATTTGTAGACAATCATGAATTCCAAGTGTGTGAGATGTCGTAGGACAGTTAGTTTAGGGGTTTCATGCAGCTGTTGCGACAGGTGGATTCATTGCGGATGTAGCAGTGTGGGAGTTGGGGAAACAAACGAGACTCTTCCATTCTTTTGCAGGGTTTAATAAAGAGAAAGGACATAACAGGAGGAGACGATTAGAGTCCTTCAGGCTGATTTGGATAGAGCGAGGAAGGAAATGATAATGTTAATGGGGGAGGAGGGTAACCAGAGGTGGGAAGTGATAGCTGGGAACAGGGGCCAGAGAAAGAGAACAGTGTCTGACAGTTTTGCAATTGGCACAGCCAATAGATTTTCCCCACTATAACCGTTGATTAAGGAAGTAGGAGTAGTGAAGATGCTACAACTTCATCAGGAAACCATCAGTTTCAAAAAAAGTAGAAAGTAGGAAGAAAGTTCTGTTGCTAAGTAGCAGCCATGGAAGAGGTGTGGGCCAGATTTTGCAGGAAAAATTAAGTGACAGGTACCAGGTTACAAACGTTTTCAAGCCCAGTGCATGTCTTAGCCAGGTGGTAGAGTATTTAGGTTAACTGTGCAAAGATCATGTGGTGGTAGTGGTAGTGGGCGGAGTGGGAAACAGTATCGATAGGGATCAGGGCTACAGTATTGAGTGTGACCTGGTGAAAATAGCCTCTCCAACGATCCACACAAATGTTGGTCTGGTGCCTGCTTGCGTGCAACATGATCAGCCACGTTGAACCGCTCTGACAGGAGGGCCAATGTGGAGTTCGATCAGTTGCGTAGGGCGGCCACTCTGTCAGACATTGGTTTGGTTCCTGTTGAGGCTATAGATAGGAGGGACTTCACAAGGCATGGCCTACACCTAAATAGGAAAGGGAAGGTAAACTGACTGGGTTAATAGCAAAAACCTTAAGGGGGAACACTGCAATTCATGAATGTACCTCTTTCTTAGACTAAGACCAGGGTCCAATGGGAAGCTCAGGTAGGCATGTGCTAAAGATGCTCAAAACACACATGATTCTAATAAAAGTAAAAAATAATGTTACTATCTTTCATCAAAATATTGGAGGATTAAAGAACAAAGTAGATGAGATACTTGTTTGTTTAGATGACATAGAATCAGAGAATGTAATAGATATACTATGCCTATTTGACAATCACATTGTGACGGATATGGAAAAATTAAACATAAGCAGTTACAAACTAGCAGCACATGTGAATAGAGAGAATAAGGTGAGAGGAGGAGTTGCTATCTATGTCAAAAGTTATTACAGTGTAAAAAGTTTAGAAACACAAAAGTTTTGTGTAGAGCAACATATAGAAGCATGTGCCTGTGAGCTTAAACTGAAAGATGGTCCTTCTTTCATAATTGTAACAGTATATAGGTCCCCTTCAGAAAACTTTCATTTATTTATGAAAAATTTGGATGCCTTGTTGTACTATCTGTCAGATAAGGGAAAACAAATATTATTTGTGGGGATTTCAATGTTGACTCACTAAAAGAATGACCTGGAAGTCTTACTCGGTTCTTTCAATTTGTCATCTGTAATTGATTTTTCTACTCGGGTAGTAAATTACAGCAGCACACTGATAGATAACTTTTTTATAGACCAAGATAAGTTTAAAAACATAAATACCTGTCCTGTTGAGAACGGTATTTCCGATCATGGTGCACAGCTAGTTACAGTAAATGACATAGTTCCTCTCTGTAATTCAAAACAGCCCTCCAAAGTTGTGGATTCAGTTAACGATTCAACAATTAGAAATTTCAGGGAAAATCTTCAGCAGTTAGACTGGGAAGATGTGTATAAGGAAGTTAATGCTAATTTAAAATACAACTTATTTCATGATAGATTTGTAAGAGTATTTGAAACATCTTTCCCCAAGAAAATTGTTAAATATAATGATAAGAAACCATGACTTACTAAAGGAATAAGAATTTCTTGTTACTGATAAAGGGAACTGTATCTAACAGCAAGAAAGAGTAATGATCGAGAAACAATCAAATATTATAAAAACTACTGTGCTACATTAAGAAAAGATATTAAAAAGTCCAGAAGCATGTGCATCATGTCTGACATTAGTATCTCTGATAACAAAATTAAAACAATCTAGAATATTATTACCAGCGAGACAGGGCAACCAAGAGCACAGGGGAAACAGCATTAACATCAAACTGAATGAAAAGTTTACAACTAACAAGCCATAAGTTGAAAACATTTTTAATAATTAGTTTTTAAATGTTGTGGAAAAAATAGGATCTCAATGTTCATTAGAAGAAGCTAGGCAGTTAATGGAACAGGCCATACCTATACAATATGATACAATAGAAATTCCACCCACCTCTCCTTCTAAAATTAAGAAAATAATAAATTCTCTCAACAGTAAAAGCTCACATGCAATTGATGGTATTTACAGGATAATAAAAGCTTGTTCTTAAGAAATAAGTAGGATTCTTAGCCACATATGTAATAGTTCTCTGAAGCTGGGTGTTTTTCCTGATAGACTGAAATATGCTATTGTTGAACCACTACACAAAAAGGGGATACATCTGATGTCAACAACTATCGCCCAATCTCACTTCTGACAGCCATATCCAAAATTCTTGTAAAAGTAATTATTCTAGAGTAGTTTCACACATAGGTAAAAATAAAGTTCTAACAAAATGTCAGTTTGGTTTTCAGATAGGCTTTTTAACAGAAAATGCTATACATACTTTCACCAATGAAATATTAAGTGCTCTGAATAACCGGACATCACCTGTTGGCATTTTTTGTGATCTCTCCAAGGCTTTTGATTTTGTAAATCATAGAATTCTTCTAGATAAACTGAAGTATTGTGGTATGAATGGGACAGTGTACAAATGATTCCATTCATACCTAACATGAAGAGTGCAGAAAGTTGACATCAGTAATTCACATAATATAAAAAATAAAAAATAAAAACAACTGAATCCTCAAACTGGAGAACAATCTAAAATAGGGTGCCACAATGGTCGATCTTGGGCCCTTTGCTGTTTTTAATATATATAAATGACTTGCCATTCTATATCCATGAAGATGCAGAGCTGGTTCTTTTTGCTGTTGATACAAGTATAGTTATCACACCTGACAGACAAGAACTAATTGAAGAAATTGTAAATGACATCTTTCAGAAAATCATGAAGTGGTCCTCAGCAATTGGACTATCATTAAATTTTGATAAACACAGTACATGCAGTTCCGTAAATGGAATGACACCATCAATTAATATTGACTTTGTTTAGAAATCTGTAGCAAAGGTAGAATATTCAAAATTTTTAGGTGTAAGCATTGATGAGGGGTTGATCAGAAAAAATCACGTTGAAGATCTGCTGAAACGTTCGAGTTCAGCTACTTATTCTATTTGGGTAACTGCAAATTTTTGTGATATACACCTCAGTAAATTAGGTTACTATGCCTATTTCCATTCTCTGCTTTCGCATGGCATTTTCTGGGGTAATTCATCATTGAATAAAAAATTATTCGTTGCACAAAAGCGTGTAATCAGAATAATTGCTGGAGCCCATCCAAGATCATCCTGCAGACACTTATTTAAAGACCTAGGGATCTTCACAGTACATATATACACTTATGAAATTTGTTATTACCAATCTCACCGAATTCAAAAGCAATAGCAGTATACCTAACTACAACACTAGGAGAAAGTATTATTTTCACTATTCAACGTTAAATCTAGCTTTGGCACAGAAAGGGGTGAATTATGCTGCCACAAAAGTCTTTGGTCACCTACCAAACAGCATCAAAAGCCTGACATATAGCCAACTAGCATTTAATAATAAATTTAAAAAAATCCTGAATGACAACTCCTTCTACACTATAGATGAATTTTTAGATATAAATTAGTAAATCTGAAAAATAAATAAATAAATAATAATAAAAAAGTAAAAAAAAGTATTATGTCATGTAATATTTAGTACAAAGTAATAATTTGTAAACATGACACGTTCCACATCATTGCGAAGTGTCATATTCATGATCTATGGAACAAGTACTAATCTAATCTAATCTAATCTGACAAGCTCGAGCTTCCAACCAAAGACCAATCCCATACGGTTCAAGTAGCCAGCACACGCTAGATGCTTAGCCATTTATACTGGCAGATGCTAAAATATAGCTCAATACTAATAAAAATACGACCAGATGCATACGTGTTACACCAGTCTCCTTACACAACAGAACCATGGCCATTCGTCTTATGTTCACCGCCAAACAACAAGTAATGTTTGTATGTATAATTTATACACTCGAAAGGTAAAGTTTAGAACCATCTAGATTATTTGTATGTCACATCCTACAGCGCGAAAAATGTACAGAGGTACGAAAAAAAAAACACTAAAGACCCATTTCTATCCCTTTTTAATGTAAATTGACCTACAGATCAAAGAAATACACATCACAACCTTCGAATACTGTTCAATTAAGACTGCGGAATGTTCGGCGAATTACGCATTTGCGTAATATTGTAGCTGAAGAACTGTTTAAATCCAAACACATCTCTAGGTTGTAAGACTCCTCCAACTAACCATATCTTGAAGATTAGACATTTACGCACCACACAGATAAGTGCAACATGCAATAGCTTTGATGTATCTTACCAGTTGATCCTATGGCTGTTAGATCAGGGTATAGAAAAAGACGCAGAGCTGATAAAATAGAATATAAGCGCCTCTAGTTAGGGTCAGGACTTTACTAACCACAGAATCGAACAAATCATCATCTGTTTTTCTTTTTTTTTTTTTTTTTTTTTTTTTTTTTCAGATAGAAAGCGATGCAGACGTTAACGTTCACACAAAATACCTCTAAAATCCTGATAAGAACACACACGGAGAGATAGGACGCTGTCTTCGTTATTCAACTCTTATTACATATATCGTATACACCACACACTCCTTACAGAATATATCCGTAGTAAAAACAGTCTACAATATTATTAACGTCTGCACGGCCACTACGGTCGGGGGTTCGAATCCCCCCTCAGGCATGGATATTTGTGCCGTCCTAGTTCGTAAGTAGTTCATAAGTAGTTTGTAAGTTTAGGGACTGATGACCCCGTAGTTAAGTCCCATAGACTATACAAACATTTGAACATTTGAACAAGTATTATTAACTACCCAGACCAATTTAGTTTAACCCTGCAGAATACATATTGTATTGTATTTTAGGTAATAATATATTTTACAAAAGATGCATCAGCGCACGTCTATAACACTGCAGAATCAGTATAAGGTGTCTTACTACGCCAACAGACAACTCGCAGGAGTCATCTATACACACCACCGAAGAGTAAAAGGCTCTGTCAACAGAAGAATATTCTTAGATTGCTTATATTCACAATCAACAACACTAAAAATTGTGCAGAGGCACGTAAAACATAAAATGCAACAGACGGACCTATATCTCTTTTTAGGGTAAATCAAGCTACTGAGCACAAAAATTCACAGCACAACCGACGGATCATACCCCAGTATTACTCCGACTTGTTCTCCAATTATGCTTTTGAGTGATGTTCATAGGCGAATGACCAAATAACCACTATTTGGGCGAGAGGTACAACGCATCCTTCGATTCTACATGTATTCTTAGGGACGTGTGGTACAGAGACAGATTGATCATGTGACAGAGTTTTAGGGTAAATCAAGTGACTGATCACAACCAGCGGATCCTGTGCTACCAAGAGTCGGGGATGTTCCCAAAATGATACTTTCTAGTGGTATTTCCAGGTGAAGGACCAAATAACCCATTATGGGATGTCCTCGTGAAGAAGAAGGCTGGCAAGTGGCGATTCTGTGTCGACTATCGGCGGCTGAACAAAATCACAAAGAAGGATGTCTACCCATCACCGTGCATGGACCACACCTTAGACTACTTGAAAGGAGCTACAAACTTCTCATCCATGGACAGACTGCTTTTAGTACAGCTGACGGCCCCTATGAATTCAAAGTCATGCCACTTGGACTATGTATTACTCCAGCCGCATTCGAATGCATGATGGACAACTTACTTCTACATCTTACAGGGACGACATGTCTTTGTTATCTAGATGACACTTTCATTTTGTCATGAACATTTACGGAAATCTAAGGCACCTGTCAACTGTGTTGGGGTGTGTTAAGGCTGCAGGACTCCACCTCAAACCGAAGAAGTGCCTCTTCGTCGCCAAAGAGAGAAAAAATCTTGGGGCATCCAGTCAACGGAGATGTGTCCGTCTTGAACCAGATAAAGTAAAGGCAGGAACAGAATTTCCATCTTCTCAGCACATTCGTGATGTGAGAAGTTTTCTCGGTCTGTTTTCTTACTATCGGCGTTCCGTAAGAGGTTATTGTAACGAAGCACGTCTATTACAAGAACTTCTGCAGGGAGACATCAAGTTTTACTGGCATGAGACGAAAGAAAGAGGTTTCCAGTTCTAGCCTTATACAACAACAATGAAGAAACCAAACTCCACACTGATGCTAGCGGTTAAGGGATTGGTGCAAATCAGGAAGGTGCTGAAAAGATGATAGCATATACATTAAGAGTACTCTCGAAATACGATGCAACCTACTCTACAACCGAGAAAGAGTGTCTCGCATTTATCTGGGCTATCAAGTTCCGGCACTGTTTATTCGGCAAACCGTTCACCGTCGTTACAGACCACCATTATTTATGTTGGCTGACTAGCTTTAAAGATCCACTAGGTCGAATAGCAAGATGGGCACTAAGACTCCAAGAGTACGATGTCAGAGTGGTATTCAAAAACGGGCGCAAATACAACGAAGTCGACTGCCTTTTGAGGAATTCATTAGTGGAACACATGGGTGCAATTTCCGCCCTTACTGAATTAGGTGTCATTACAGCTAATGAGAGGGAAGTTCCAGCATTATTAAAAAACCATGAAGGCCTTGGAGAAAGGAGAACCGACCAAAGGAGAGTTTCAATTTACAAACAGGAGATTGTATAAGAGCAACTATGATCCACTGGGTCCTGTATGGCTACTGGTGGTAGCAGATCATCTCTGGCCAGCTATTTCAAGTAGTTCCTCAATGCTCCAGTATCCAGTCATCTGGAATTCATGAAGACCTAGACAGAATATGTCGCAGGTATTACTGGCAAGGTCTCTACCTATGTGGGGCAGTGTAAGGATTACCAGCGACAGAAGCATGTGCTGCAATTACCTCCAGGGCATCTAGTACCAAATCCACCTGCAGCAGCTCCATTTCATCGGTTTGGAATCGAACTTTTAGTGAGGTTCCCAAGTCGACAACCTGTAGCTTATGGATAGTAGTGTCACGTAGAAAACTGCAGGTGATGTGTTATTCGAAAGTTGGTCGTTAATAGGGCGTCGGCCGCGGTGGCCGAGGAGACTGAGGCGCTCCAGTCACGGTCTGCAGGGCCACTACGGTCGGGGGTTCGAATCCCCCCTCGGGCATGGATATTTCTGCCGTCCTTAGTCTTAGTTCATAAGTAGTTTGTAAGTTTAGGGACTGATGACCCCATAGTTAAGTCCCATAGACTATACAAACATTTGAACATTTTTTAATAGGGCACAGCACTTTACACTTACAACACGTTTATTGTGAACACAAGTGTACACTCAGTACACTTGGAGTGTACCACTATTTATGCACAGAAATAATTTTCTGTAATTGACAAGTACATCAAGCATAAGAAACATGTAGAACATTCTAGAAATAGTAAATACATTGCATTGCTCTCCTTCAACCAAGAACAGCGACCCACTGATGGGTTCCCTTTGCACCCAGCTGCAGTATCTCGTGTCCTGGATCTTGTCATGGGTCCTCTGTATGGCAGTTCTGGAGCATCCTTCTCTTGTGCCTGCAGCCTTCCTTGCGGTGACGATGACCGGCAACCATACCTTCCTGTCGCGGCTTCATCATTACCATAATGGTCTTTAGAGTCCTTGAATAAGAGTCCGTGTCTATTTGTTCTCTGGGATCGTTGTAAGGCTTCGTACGGAAGACGTGCACAATGTGTCTTCGATTTTGCCGTTTTCAGGACGGCTCATATTTCTCGACTTCGTATGTGACTTCTGACAGGCGGTGTATGACACGATACGGACCAAAGTATCGCTTCAGTAACTTTTCCGATAGCTCATCTTTCCATACAGGGATAAAAATCCATAACACATATCCTGGGCTGTACACAACAGGTTGTTGCTTGTAGTTATACCACTGGCGGTCCTTCTAATACGTGTACAGTGTCCGTATGCGAGCCAGCTGTCTCGCTTCTTTGACCCTGGTGATGAGCCGTTTCACATAGTCATCTTGCGTATCGTCCAGTTGGGACGGAAACAGAGTATCCTTTGTCGTCTCAGCCTCACAACCATGGAGCAGAAAAAATGGCATGAAGCCTGTTGTGTCTTGCCTTGCTGTATTATAAACAAATGTCACGACTGGCAGTATTGTATCCCAATCCTTCTGCTCAACATCGACGTAAATCGGCAACATATATGCTACCGCCTCGTTAAAATGTCCTGTAAGATCATTTGTCTGAGGATGGTAGGCAGTTGTTATTTCGTGGACAATGTCACAAGGTGACATTACCTGTGATACTAGTTTTGACGTGAATACTTTCCCTCGATCAGAAATCATCACACGTGGTGCACCATGCTTCAAAATAATGTCCCCTACTAGGAATTTTGCGATCTCTGTGGCTTATGCAGTCGGCACAGGTTTCGTGACAGTGTAGTGGGTGAGGTAGTCAGTACAGACTATTATCCATCGGTTACCGGCTGTCGACAACGGGAACCTTCATAAAAGGTCGATTCCAATCCCGTGGAATGGAGCTGCTGCAGGTAGAATTGATATCAGATAACCTGGAGGTAATTGTGGCACATGCTTTCATCGCTGGCACGCTTTACACTGACTCACATAGTGCTTGACAGATCGATAGACACCTTGCCAGCAATACCTGCGTCTGATTCTGTCTAGGGTCTTCACGAATCCCAGATGACCGGATATTGGAAAATCGTGCAAATACTTGACAATAGCTGACCGGAGATGAGCTGCTCTTATACAATGTAAGTTGAAACTCTCCTTTCGTCGGTTCTCCTTTCTCCAAGACCTCTATAAATTGTAAGAATGCTGGATCTTCCCTCTGTTCAGATATAATGCCACCTAACTCAGTGAGGGCTGAAATTTCATCCATGCTGTTGTGTCCAGACAATGGATTCCTCGAAAGGCAGTCGTCGTGCTTGTGTTTGTGACCATTTTTGAATACCACTGTGACATCGTACTTTTGGAGTCTTAGTGCCATCTTGCTAGTCAACCTGATGGTTTCTTCAAATTGGTCAACCAACATAAGAAATGATGGTCTGTCACGACGGTGAATGGTTTACCGAATAGATACGGCCAGAACTTGTTGGTAGCGCAGGTAACAGCGAGACACTCTTCACGCTTGTAGAGTAGTTTTTCTAGGACTTTGAGAGAACTTTTGATGCATAAGGTATAACCTTTTCAGCCCCTCACTGAACTTGTACGAGCACTTCACCAGTAGAGGAATGATGGAGGTATGACGCTGTAAAGATACTGCTGACCCCCTCATCTGAATGTTAGTGTACGATACCGTCTGCCTGGTCCTCTCATCTCAATGTCATCCTACGATACCGTCTGCTTCGGACCCGGAATCGTGTGGTTCAATAGTGATAAAAGTTGCGTGTGATGTTAGTTAAAAACGATATAGCCAGCCTAGGAATCAGTTTAGGACAGTGTCTCGGTGATACTGTGATCAAAACAAGTGATAGATTTCATTAATTAAGAGATTCATATAGTTTCTTTCCAGACAGTTTTATAAACAATACTTTTGTCATTCTTCATTATTTCAAATAAATAGGCAGACGAAGGGTAAAAACTTTTGTAAAACGTAAAGACATGAAAGTAAACAGCATTGTGTATATGTTAGGCTCATAAAGAAGTTGTGTAGACCAGCTAATTGTGTAATTAATGATGTACTCGAGATTTGAATATTGCATTCTTTGTATATATTGACTCACTTGAGATTTTGAACCTATTTTGAGAATTTCCAAGATAATTGATAGCTAAATATATATTAGGAACTTGTGTGATGTACTCGTTAACTAATTAATTGATATTTAACATCGCACTTTGTTGTTAACAGAAAGATCGGAAATTTCGTCTTAAAAATACATGTGCCATATAAATTTTTGTATGCATAGTTATCATTTTATATTGTGATTATTCTTGTATACATGAAATGTTTTACTGTTGTGTTCGTTAATTGTAAATTACTATATTCTATTGTTATGGACAATGAATAATGTAACGTCATTATTGCCTCACCGCCTTGCGTGGGGGGAGTTCGAGTTTTAGTCGTTTGTCAAGTGCACTGGAATCCATGTCACTCTGTGTTTTGAGAATGGAAGTACTACCAGCTAAGTTCCGAAGTATCGAATTTGTATTGTTTTAGTGGAGAAGTTTGTTTTAAATTAAAGAGGAAGTGAAAAATTGTATATATCGCGTAGTTATTTCTACCACGACGCCCCAGGAGAATAATGTTGCAGCGAGCAGAACCCCCATACATCGGAATCTTGAAAAGATGAGTATTATGTTTGAAAGTGGTAGAAAGGTACAGTAATAACTTATACAGCATACTAATGTTACAACGCCAAACTGGATTCTATATGCCAGACTACTGATGGGGGTACGAATTCAAACTGGGGATTCTATATATGAGGCTGTTAATGGTGGTATGACGCCAAACTGATTACACTAGTGTGGAGAGGAGGGTTAGAAATCAGAGTATGAGTCATTAAAGAATCAATAAATAGTGGTACTGCATCAACCTGCTAAACTAATTGCTCAATAAAATGTTAATATTCTTCAGCTCGCAGAAATTATTGTTTATGGGTATTTTTTGCTGCGTGGCGTAATGTTAATAACAGTGTTGTAAGGTTTTGTGAAACCATGTGATTGCATGAAGTCAGATGGCCGATGCGCAGATGGGCGATGTCAGATAGCTGACGCTCGCTGTGACATCGTGCCAAGGTCGCTTGACATCACACAGGCAGTCCGTGTGCGTCGACCCAACACCAGCTAGAGACCAGGCCTTACAACAGGCCGTGCTACGTCACACTGACCAGGCCGCGGCCGCCAGCTTACTGGCTGGCCGCTACGAGGCAGTGGGCGTGCCCCGGCGGCCAGCCGTTCAGCTAGTGGCAGCGGCCTGGTCAGTGTGACGTAGCACGGCCTGTTGTAAGGCCTGGTCTCTAGGTGGTGTTGGTCGACCGCGACCGCGGGTCTGCGCCCGCTGAGACATCGCCGTGACATTCAGCCAATAAATTCTAAAAAAGAACCCTGGATGTGATTTAGGCTGTGAGATGTTGTATTAAGTAATTGAAATGGTATCAAAAATAAGAGTCCTTAAAGTTTCAAATGTGTAATGCTCAAACACTTGCCTTTTACATCTACATCTACATCTACTTACATACTCCGCAATTCACCGTAAGGTGCGTGGCGGAGGGTACGCTGTACCACTACTAGGCATTTGCTTTCCTATTCCACTCCCAAATTTCTCTTATCTTGTCTTTATGATCTTTACGCGAAATGTAAGTAGGCGGAAGCAAGATCGTGCTACACTCAGCTTCAAATTCCGGCCCTCTAAATTTACTCAAATTCACGAAAAGAACGTCGTCTTTTTTCCAGCGGTCCCCAATTGAGTTGCCGGAGCATTTCCGTGACACTCGGGCATTGGTCGAACCTACCGGTAACAAATCTAGCTGCTCGTCTCTGAACCGCGTCTATGTCTTACTTTAAACTGATCTGCTGCGGGTCCCAAACACTTGAGCAATACTCAAGACGTGGTCGTACAAGCGTTTTATATGCGGTCACCTTTACAGGTGAAGTACATCTTCCAAAATTCTCCCAATAAACCGACGTAGCTGCCACTTGCCGCCTTACTCACAACTGTCCTTACATGCTCGTTCCATTTCAGATCGCTCTGCAATGTTACGCCTAGATATTTGAACGACGCGACAGCATCAAGAAGCTCACTACTAATGTTGTATTCGAACATTATAGGATTGTTTTTTCTACTCATGCGCATCACCTTACATTTTTCTACATTAAGAGCTAGCTGCCAATCTTCGCACCAATTAGAAATTTTGTCTAAGTCATCCTGTATGCTATTACAGTTAGTTACAGACGACACCCTCCCATACACCACAGCATCATAAGCAAACAGCCGCAAATTACAATTTACTCTGTCTATCAGATCATTTTATATAGATGAATAAACAACCATATTTGTTAAACATACTTGAGCGGTGCTATTATTATTATTATTCCATTCCCTTTTTATTAATATATTGATAAAAAACACATGACTTCTTAGGTAAAATTTAATTTATTGTCTTTAAACCATTTTAATAAGACTTTTGTAATGCTATATGCATACACAACACTATTGTTCTAGTGTCGATAGATAGCAGGTCAGCCTAAGGATCCTGGATAACCGCATGCTTGTAGATTCGACGCAGCCAACCAATGTTCTCTTCGCCTTTCACATAAATAACAGCATCTTGACAGTCAAATGTTCGAATAGTTGCAACCATGTCCTTATAGGGTATATCGGGACCATCCGACTGAAGTCGGTCATTGTTACGAGTCAACCACAAAGCCACTCTGTCTTGTTTTAGCACACGTCACAGCTTTGAATGGTTTCGGTGATGCAAGCACGCCGAGAATGTTTCTAATATCATCATCCGTGAATGCGTGAAGGACACTTCTTCATTATAAACTGTCAGTGATCGTGACCATAGAAGCCTTGAGCATTCACTGTGACGTTGACACGTCGAGAGCACATCGTGGAATGAAGCAGGTGTGATATACCCAATGCTGGATTAAGCCCTGTATAGGCTCCTAGACAATCCAAATCTTGGGGCCCCTATCCAAAATCATCCCTTAATAAGTTAATAATTTTCTCCCAAACAACAACAATATATTGGTAATTAGTAATAATAATAAAATGGAGGTATCCGTAATAATAATAATAATAAAATTGCGATATTCCATAACCAAAGCAATCGTTTTAAGTAATTAACATGTGTAGCGATCGTGTAAGATAGCCTCTTACCAGCTACAATAAACTCAAATTTGGATATAAGAATAATAATAGCACAGTGAAATGAGATATGTAAATGGTAATGTATTTATTCAATCAAACAGACAACTGTCAATAGATCAATATACGTTGATTAATAAAATAATATTCCAGAAACTATTTAACTAAAGTATGGAAATTAATAATAATTTAGAAACGAATTAAACATTTACTTTCCTCATTTGTTTCCAGCGAAATCTTTCAAACATCTTTAAAGGGTATGTTCTGCAAGATATTTTCTGTGGCCATAGTGGCAAGTGAGTTCAAACGTTTTTGGGACATTGAAGACCTATGACAATTTTTTAAAAGTTTTTGTTTTGAAAAGCTTCGCTCGCCCGTTACATTCGTAATCATGAGACATCTTTAAATTTTTAACAAAGTCAGAACATTTGAGAACGTTGATTGCACCATATTTTCAAAAATGGGTTTGTTTGATAGCGATGCTGAACTGCTTCATCAGCTTTAAAACTTTCTAGTTGTGATGTGAAGAATTTAAAATGAATCATGTCGTCCACAAATCCTCTTCGACGTCCTCAGAATGAATTTCTCTAGATCTCTGGGCAGCTTCTTTAATTTCATCGTCAGGCTTCAGTGCGGAATCAACAAGGAATCCAAAAAGAAAATGAACTTTATTATAAGCTTTTATACGACGAGAAAGCTCTGTAGATAATTTATCCAATATTTGTAGGTAAGTAGACTGAGAAGGGCCCCAGGTTACCGTCTTTGTAATTCTCAAACTTTTCAGAACTATCAGGAGCCATATCCCATATATATATATATATATATATATATATATATATATATATATATATATATATATATATATATATAGTCAACACAAGAAATGCTACACTAGAAATGCTACACTTTCTGCGGAGCTATGAACATAGTTTATTGTATCATTTTCCAAAGAGTTACACCACAAAGATATAATTATTTAAATGGAACAATAGTTTTTTCTATCGTGTATTGGATTCGTTTAAACGAGCTGCGTCCAAATCAATTTAAACTACATTCTTATACTGTTAGTTTGGGAGCTACAACCCTTCAAAGTTCCGGGGGCGGAGGCTGCGATAGCGTAGCTAACTGGCCGAGTGGCTATCCCCTGGGGCACGGCCCACTGTCTCATGACCACCAGCCAGTCAACTACGCTGTCGTAGCCTCCGCCCCTAAACTTTGAAGGGTTGTAGCTCCCAAACTAACAGTGATAGGGATGTAGTTTAAATTGATTTGGGCGCAGCTGGTTTCAACGTATCCAATGCACGCTAAAAAAAAAAAAAAAAAAAAAAAAAAAAAAAAAAAAAAAAAAAAAAAAAAACTATTGTTCCATTTAAAAAATTATATCTTTGTGGTGTAACTCTTTGGAAAATGATACAATAAACTATGTTAATAGCTCTGCAGAAAGTGTAACATTTCTTGTGTTGACCTACCGCATTAAAATTGCCCGTCACCTATTATTTTATAAGTTACAGAGGCAAACACACTTAGTGAAACACCATATATATCACTCGCCTGCAGACAAAACAACGGAAGGGCAACTAATTTTTATTCAAAACGCAAAAGTCTTTCCAAATAAATTCTCATTCTTATATCGGTGCACACGGGCCCCTAGCATGCGCGGGACCCATAGGCAGCTGCCTACTCTGGCTTATGGGTAATCCGGCACTAGGTATGACACTTCTCCTTAGACAGCACGCTGCACAATGCGGGTAAGTGGTGAGTATTTGAAAATAGTGTCATGAAATATTAGTGCATACGCGGCAGTGTTAGGTGGAAAATAATCAGAGGCCCCAAACTCGATTCGGACATCGATAGGATCAGTTTTAATAGTCTCATTTTATTTTGAACAGTCAACCACGACAAGTGGGGCCTGATCCTTAAAATTCTGTGGACTGAGCATGCAGTCAGTTCCCTTTGTCCCGTAGTGAGACGAGCGAAATCTTGAATACATGTCATACAGCGGACTATAGTTATTATCGCCCCAGTTAAGGTGTAAATTATTGTCATATGTGAAATACTCAGAGTTCAAGAAAACTCTTGCACTGATCAACTTGCGATTATCGAACACACTTGAGGCAATATTCGGGTTGCCTCTTCTATCTGTTTGCAGAGCCACAATTACGTAACGAGGTGTCTCATGCTGCACAGATGTTTTTAGAGTCCAAATCTGTTCGCTTGTTGCAGGTAGAAATGGATTTTCAAACAAATCCCAGGATGTAAAATTTAATGGGCATATCGCACCGGAATTCAGCACCTGCAGGAACTTCAGTCTCTCTTCATCCGAGACAGAAACATGCGGCATTTTCCACTCTATTTTATCCAACACAATTACACTCTCTTCAACCATGACGCCATGCTTGTACGCATTTTTGTCTGTTGCAGAACGCACGAATGTTCAAATATTCAAATGTCTGTAAATCTATCGGACCAAACTGCGTGGTCATCAGTCAGTAGCTTACAAACTACTTAAACCTAGGTAAAGTAACCTACGGACAACACACACACACCCATGCCCCAGGGAGGACTCAAACCTCCACGGAGAGCAACCGCGCGCTCCGCAGCGAGACGCTTTAGACCTCTCGGCTACTACACCGCGGCAGAACGTACGAGAATGTGCTCTTATTTCACGTGCATAATAACTTTCTTTATGTCATCAAAGAAGCATCTTGATTGGACTGCATGCTCTATAGTGTTCAATGTTGTTAGTAACTTCATCCACAAACCATACGGCTTTCAGCAGACCATTAATTCTGACGTTGGTGCGGATATTCTTACGTGAAACGTATACTTTTTTTTTTTTTTTTTTTTTTTTTTGTGTGTGTGTGTGCAGTCGACTAATCTGACCTCTTGTACCCATGGCTCCTGCAAAGAAGACATCAACAGCATGTCACATAAAAGTCTGAAAGATGCTCCTTGCCTAACTTACAATCGGTGGAAATTTATCACTTATGTAAAGATAGACATAGATGACATTTTCTGTATGAAAAAATCTTAAAATTAACAAAGTGTAAGTAGTGAAATAAAAATCTGATTGTGAATCACTTGTTTTATTATTTAACCATTTTAGAAAACCCAAATTTATAAAAACAATAAGTTAGATATTTTAATTTCCAAGTTCTGGATAGGTTGACAGGATAGATGAAATGTATAAGCAATTTCAAAATAGAATAAAGTTGCAAACGTAGGTTTCCGCGGCCGTTGTCAATATCAATAAAACTCTTCTGGGTATGAAACCGCGTCGTCATATTATAAATTCCACCGACGTTTCGGCCACTGTTGCAGGCGGCCTTCATCAGGGTCTGTGCCTGACTGACACAGACCCTGATGAAGGCCGCCTGCAACAGTGGCCGAAACGTCGGTAGAGTTTATAAAATGACGACGCGGTTTCATACCCAGAAGAGTTTTACTGATAAAATAAAGTTGGTAGAATGGATTGATCGACGACTGCTGATTCCACTTTCTCTGTGTCCTGATGAAGTCAAGAATGACCTACAAATGCTAGTCTGGGTATCAAGTGGTGTTGTACGTCAGTCTCAGACTAACCCACCGCACTGCCACTCAAAAATGCGCTCGCAAGCGTTAACTAATGCACTCTGCTGTGTTCACACCGGATATGAAGTATCTCAGCCAACACTTTGAACGACACGGAATTGTTAGTACTCTCCACTGGAGATTCACTAAGATCCGCTGCACGACTGAAGTGCTCCGTACAGTCCAGTACTGTAAAAAAGTCTTTATTTCCTCTCCGTACAAAAATCGCTGGGAGAGTCTCGCAGTGCAAGCTAGCGTGCGATGATACACGCAGCCAGCACGGCCGAGAGTCTCTCTGTGTGTTAATTTCTTCCGCTCCGCTTGTTTAAATGTTTCGGGAACGCTGGCGCTGCCCCGTCAGTGACCCGCCTACCAATGGGGTAGTGCGTTTTAAAGCACCACATGGCTCGCTGGCCAATAATAAGTCAGCTAACGTATCGTTTAGGTATTCCTCTCAAACTAAACAGTGCCTTCATTAATTCACTTTCCTCTTGCGTCCTAGCAAGTTGCAAGTAAACATGCTTTGTGAGAAAAAACTATTGAGTGGTTCCTTTTAAACGGCTTTCAAAGAGTTTCTGAAAGTGTCGTATTTCGCCAAAGCGGAAGGAGGATTTTTAAGTCGTTTTTGTACGTAAGACCGCCCGGGGTGGCCTGTTGTGGGGACCTCTGACCACCTGCGCTTTCTCGCCACCCGTCGCCCCGCAGCTGCCTCACCGCCACTTTACGAAAAGTTTGGGTGTTCAACAGCCTAGGTTATCTTGTCGCACTTGTGACATGATCTTGTAATTTGCATATCAAATTGTAGTTATTATCATTGAAAATGACTGTACCCCATCGAGTTTATATTCAAAAGATTCGTCTTAACGAGTAGAATGCGATTGTGAGGTCGCAATATGCAGGAAATGACAGTGAGGAAAACTTGACTCCTTACATATCCCTCCCCTTATGATAAAATTTTGTCTTTCTTGTTTTCTACATATATTTAACTACTCTTTATACAATGGTGTTTTGCACATTTTTCTTTCTTTCTTTTTTTTATTTTATTTATTTATTTATTTATTTTGCCATTATGTGTTTCTGTTTTTCTTATCATTTAACTTTACATTGCTATATATTTCTAAACTCGTTTGTGTACAGTGTTACTGCAGCTGATCTTTTATGGTTTCATTTTATAGTTAGCTTTGCATGAAGTCTACAAGAGCTTTTTTGTGTTTCTCTGTTTTGATTTTAGAATTGATTTTTATTTATTAGTGTTTCTGTACTTCAATCAAAGAATGAAGAAGCTATTTTATTACTCTAGTCCTCAGTAGGCCTATTTACTATTTTTATAAAAAATTTAAAATTACAAATGTTAGGTTACTTTACAAAAAGACATACTTTTAAATGTACATACAAATCAATGAAATAAATTATATATGTAGATAGTTAACATTACTTTACATAGATAAATGACATAATAGAACATAATATTATTTTTCGTTGTTCATTTCACTTGTTTCTCATTTTCACATGTGTCTTTTAATAATGAATTATTTTAATTTTCAGTATCACTGTTTTCACACAGTTTAATGTTATGCTACTTTCGTTATTTTCCTGTCTGATGATCCATAGTAGTTGTGGAATTTCGTCGACTGTCTTTAGAGTGGTGTACATCATGAGAGCAGTACTACAGCGTACGGTACTGGGTTTTATCGTTGTTGAGGTGCATTGTAGTGGAATTGTGCCTCTAGTTGACAACAGTTGACGACTGTCAGCTAATGTGAGATGATATAACTCTTCCGTCACACCTGAACATGTATGACAAAATCTCAACGTTGGTTTTGTGAGAGTTACATAACTTGCTGGCTCAGTATGCTTTCAGTTAGCGATGCAAATGTATCATTGAGATATGGCTAGTGCGGTGACCTCTCTACAAGGATTATGGGAAGACTTGTACTAATTGTTTTTAAGATAGGAGAGAAAGGAATCTCAACCTTCTGCCCATCTTCTGTCGTCTTGTGACCTCGATTGCTTCTCATATTCTTTCTTCACTTCATTCGTCTGTCTTCTCTTCTTCTTGGACTAGGAATAGTGATGTCTTTCCAATTGTGTATTGAGATGACGATAGGTATCAATATGCTGTAGTTTTGTTGTACTACTGCAACATGACTATTCTTCTCTCGTACTCGTGGATTGCGATCGTGTCATGTCTGTGGTATACTTTGTAGTGATGAAGTCCAACCTGGATGCAACCTGCCTCTCCAGTGGAACGCTGGTCTTCACGTCAACATTTTTTTGTACCCTCAGTGCTGACTCAACATGACAATGCTCTCTGTCGTTATCTTGAAGTTGTAGTTTCCGAACGGGATGGAGGTGGTCCCTGAAGATTCTCCTCTGCGGTGTTGTGATGTGCAAGATGGATTTATTACAATGTTGTTTTTATGAACTTAGTTACAATCTTTTAAATTTTTCTGTAATACAATGCAAAATTATAATTTTCATGCCACGAATTAATTTATATTTAAATTTTATATCCGTTACATCTTTTTTTTAATTTAATTACCTTGGAGTAGTGTGTCGTTTGTTTACCTACTACCATATGAAATTATGAAATTTTGATTTAATGTGTTACCTTTGTACTTTTCAAAGCTTTTATTAAATAATTTATCAAAAAATTACTTTATTTAGATTTTCTACTCTTCTTTACTCCCATTTTCTTCTTACTCCCCCTTTGTGCCTTGCAAAGAACGCGCTAAAGTCTCTTACACTTTTTAACTTATTTTTCTTTTTTTTTTGTGCCTATGTTTGATCTTGTAAAAATTATCGTTAGTTCGTGATGTTTTTTCTAATGGTGTAACTTTAGAAAGGTCTGCTTCTTTCTGTGTTTGCGTTGTATTTGGTGATGAATCACATAGCGGTATCGCTTGTAAGATATCTGTCACTTTCCGTCTCCTATCTAACTCTTCTCTCTCTTTCTCTCTGCCTTCCAAACATTCCCTTATGTACTCACTTTCAATATCTTCCTAATTATTTGTGTTGTATACATTAAATGTCTTCTGTTGTGTCTTTGTTCTTATCTTTGTGTCACTTGTCTGTTTTTGTCCCTCATTTTTAACCTTGGTTTCGTCGAATACATCGACCAACCCTGTGAGTAATTCCTCATCTGAAATTTCTCTAATCTTAGGAAGAGGTGGTAACTCGTCTTCGCTTTCGGAATTTAACCAATTAATGCTATCTCCCCATGCTTTGCACTGCGTTTCTATCTGTTCTGAAATTAGGTTGTGATTTCTATTTTATTTTGTTGGTGTAAACTGTTGCTGTTATTATGTGCTTGAATTGTATCTTATTTATTTGAATGCAATGAATGTTTAGATTTTGTTGTGTCTCTGTGCGGTCAGGGTGTTGCCCCCTCTTCCATGTTTCGTTGTCAAACCTTACGTTGTTCTGGATTTGGTGGTCCAACTTATACATTTTGATGGCCTTTGTTTGATTGCTCTTGCCCGCGTAGACCTTGATTTCCCTTAAAGTGGTTTGAGCCCTGCTCTCGCCCGCTGCCCTTTCCCACATCATTCCCTCTGTCATAATATCCTGATTATTGTGTTGGTTTCTGAACCCATATCCACCTCGATATGAATTCCCGTACTCATTGTTATTATTTTTGTATCCGTTATTTCTATTCTCATAGTTTCCGCTTTCTTCCATGATTATGCAATGTTTGGATTAATTTGTGAATGTTCAAATGTTGAAATGTTTGTTAAGCTTAAGGGACTGAACTGCGGGGTCATTATTGTTTGTGTTGTTGTTATTATATGGTCAGAAGTTTCCATTATTATTGGGATTGAAATTACTATGATATCATTTCCGGGCCTCTCCATCTGGCTTTCCCTTTTATTATTCTTTTCCTTAAGTTCTTCCTCTTTGAACATTAATTCTAGTTTCCTCAGTATTTTCTTAAAAACCTCAATATCGTCATCTTTCCTACTGTCGATTGCTGATATTTGATCGGCAGTTTCATTCTACATAATGTATTAGTTCTCCATTTCTGTACGTTTTGTCTAAGTATTTTTTTTTCTGTCCATGATGACAAAAAATTTGACTACACTTTTCTCGCCTGAGTTCTCGTAAGGTGCCAGCTGCAATAATTCGTATTTTATTTTATTCTGCGCCTCTGTTCACCAATACCTGTTTAAAAATGCTGTCCTAAATTGTTGATAAGATGTGCAGTTTTGTGCAACTGTTTGCATTACCTCTGCTACTAGTCATGACATGTGTGCGCATACCAAATCTAGCCTATGTGCTAAACTCCAATGGTTTGGTATGCTCACCTGAAATTGATCAATGAAGGTTCGCGCATGAATACTTCCGCCTTCCTCTTTGAAGTGTTGAAATTTACGAACAGTCAGAAAGTGATCTGTATCGTACCTATTCATAGCTGCTAACCGTGCTTGTTCTGTCACTTCTAACATTCCTGTATCCGTTACGCTGTCTTGCCTGTGTTGTGGCTACCCACTACTCATCTGCATGCTCCCTGTTGCGTATCCTGTGTTCATTTCGTATCTTTGTAATGGCGTACCAAAATGTTGCTCATTCGTTGCGTTTGGTGCTGTAAACGAATTACTGTCAAAATGTGTCACTGGATTAACTGGTTCTGTTGCCTGACTTTCAATTGGTAGTGGCTGGCTGTACATTCCGCAAATTTCCGCGTATTCTATGTGTTTTGTGGCACACCGTAAATTGATGTTTGAACTACTTTCGCACATGTTATCTCCTTTTTCCTTTCTTTCTGTCTATCTTTTGCTTGTGTATGTTCTTGTACTGAGTGATTACTTGACGTATCACTCATTACACTGCAAGTACAGTCGGTCTCTATTTCTTCCTCAATCGTTTGGATTAACTTTGATCTGAGTTTTTCCAACTGAACTTTCGTCTTTGTTTCAATTTCATTTATAAGCTTGTCGTACCGTTTTAAAGCGACTTTCGTTACTCGACTTTGAGTAGCCTGTTCATCAGTGATTTTAATTTCTGTAGGTGTTACATTTTTTGTGAAACGTTCAACTTTCTTATCTACATTGACGATCTCCAATTGGACCTTGTCTACGTCAGTTCGTAGTTCCTGTTGGCCTTGCGATAATGCTTGTATCATGTCTCTTCCCTTTTGCGTCTTTATTTATTTGTGTGATCTGCTTATCAATCTGTGCTATGCCCTCCTCCATCTGAGCTGTAACTTGGTGAATATCTCGTTTCAATTCCTGATTTTAAGTTTTCATTTGTTGTTTTGTTTTTCAATATCGTGTTTTAATTATGTGGTGTCGCACAAGTCCAAAGTGCGCGCCACCTACTTTCGCCGCGTGCCGCCATGCACGCACGGCGCGACGTTCTTACGACGTCAGCCACGAGCGCCCTCTGTTACAACTCCGCTCGTGGCCACCACTGAACGACATCGTTCACTTGGAACTGAGATAGGAACCAGTTAACACTTCGGATTCAGATAGGCACTAGATAAGACTTGGCTATCGGATAGGCACTAGGCAGACCTCTAGCTCAACTATGTATCAGCATTCTGCAGTACTGATCTATGTAAAAGTTAAGTGTTGTATACATTCTGTGCAATATATATCTCGTTCTAATTTACTCTAGTGTTTCTAGTTTCTGCTGTCGCACTGTCTGCTCACATCCGTACCTGCACAAGCGTGCTACCTTTATTCCTGTGTCGGTCTTCCTACTCGGCCACCGACACCTATGACGGAAACGAGACACAAAAGCAGGGACGAGGCTGGGACACAAAAAATTCCCATTTCTGTTCTTCGATATCCTGCTTCAACTCCTCGTTTTGTTTCGTTAACTCATTACCTTGTGCAGTTATACTGTTATTTCATCAATCGTTCATCTTTCTTAACTCCTCGTTTTGTTTCGTTAACTCATTACCTTGTGCAGTTATACTGTTACTTAAACAATCGTTCATCTTTCTTAACAGCTCTATGATGGCATCATGTCCTGTCATACTCTCTGCTGCTGAAGTGTATGTTCTCGATCTCCTATTTTCTGTTGCACCATTCGCAGCATCTCATGTCTCGTATTGTGACGTCGACAAATCGGCTAACTGTAACATTCTATGTTGCCTTACACTGTCTGTGTATTACTGATTCTATCACTTAACTCTGTAGTGGCGCATGTGACTCTGAAAACTGGTCTTGCTGTTCTGTCTGTCTTAAGTGTTCAGGTACAGTTGCGTTTCTTACGGAACCATTAGGCGGTGCTCGTAACTGCACAAAATTATTCTGTCTCTCTTGCTGTGGCATGTTGACAATATGTGCAATTGGTTCTACATATTCTAAATGCTCGACTTCCCTACCAAATCTTTATGCATTGACACCAACCTATGTATGCATTGTCTGTAGTGATGCGTATTCCAACCCTGAATATGCTGATATCAAGCGAGTTTCCGTAGCTCTACCTGCTACTAAAGTTTCCCATCTTTTACGTGTACTGTCTGTATCTGGTTTAGACGTTGCTCTTCGCGAAATTACAAATTCTGAAATATCTGGCATCGTATTTTCACTACTCTCTGTATCGGATCTACTTCTATTTTGTCTAAATCGTCTAGAGGTTAAAAGTGGGCCACTGTACGAAATAAAAGCTTAATTCTGGTAGGAGGTGCCCAGATAAGAGTTTACTGTTATTTTAGCAGTAAAATTTGCAAAAGGTCCGTGTGAACTACCGGCTACTCCCTGCTGCAAAACCTTGTTCCCTGGCCCAAATTGAGAACTGACTTGGTTCAAATTACTCTAATAACAGGAAGTTAACAATACAGTGGCCAATATACATCGCAGCTCGCACGGAATTAAAACACATTAATAAACAAGCCACCACAATTGAAGTTACTTCATAAAGTTGGCTAAGAAAAACATTTATGGCGAACGGAACTTAAACATAAAAATTGCATCTGAGCTTGTTCTCAGCACAGGACAAAACAATATTTAATAAAAGGGGGAATGTGCTCGAAAACTACAATTTATAGGCAAGTCAAAATTATACTGAACTTAACTTGTTTATTCAGGTCGACCGCAAGAAAAATGGGGAACCAATTTTGTTAATACAATAAAAATGCATCCCATTTACATTATCTAATACTGACGATACCCAGCACTGAATTTAACATAAATTAAACAGACCTTAAAGCTACTGGGGGGAGGATTTAGAAAACAACACTCACTCGCTCACACACACACGCAATACAACAGCGAAACACCAAAATCAGCGTACTGAAGCGAGGCTGAAGCAGGCGCCGCTATCCTAGGCGAAATTCAGCAAACACAGAGGTACCACACACCACAATATATAATAAAACTGGATCTGATCTTTCATGCCTCATTTGAGATGATGCGTGAGTATCAAAGTTAAGTTGCATTTAGATTAGACCGTGAGCAAACACGCTAACGGCGACACACGGCTACGTTACATGATCGCAATCCACTGAAGGTGAAGTGGTTAAAAATCGGATTCATTACACAAAACCACGGCGGCCTCTTAGGTTGCAATCTGAGAGAAAACTATCTAGGCACTAGTTTTATGAGATGTGGCGTGAATTCAGGTGACTAGCTGCAAACCCCTGAAGTCGGAGTTCGGACCCACGTGGTTTCTAAAACCGATAAAAATGTATAAATTCAATTTCCGAGAAGTAAAGAAAATTAACTACGGCATGAAACCCCTAGAACTGCGTAGAATTTCGTAAGGAAGCTACTGAAATACGCCGCGGTAGAGTAGCCGAGCGGTCTAAAGCGTCTCGCTACGGAGCGCGCGGTTGCTCGCCGTGGAGGTTCCAGTTCTCCCTGGGCATTGTTGTGTGTGTTTGTCCTTAGATTAGTTTACCTACGTTTAAGTAGTTTGTAAGCTACGGACTGATGACCACGCAGTTTGGTCCGATAGATTTACAAACATTTGAACATTTTTTGTACTAAAATGCAGCAACATGAGATTGGGAGCGTTCACAGAGACGGAAGAAGTCCAATCTCAAAACCCGGAAAAGTGAATTAATTACAAAGTCGGAAAATAAAACTACGGCATTTAACCCATAGAAATGTTTAGAATTTCAAATGGAAGTGAATGAAATGCAGCTACACGCGATAGGGAACTCGCCCGCTGTTCTTTTGACTGTTAACTAGCCGTGTTTGTGAAGTTAACAATTGACTGCTTTCTCACAAAATCTAATTACGGCGATATTCACACAGCGGCGGAAGTATACAGTTCCCTTAAGCAAAACTCTGATTCTATAAGCTAAGCAAACAGTTCTACCTTTACTGTAATCTTTAGAGGAAACTGCACACAATTAAATAATGATCCGCAGTCACAGCTCTAAATCAAAAATAAATGTTGGCAACGGAAACGTAAATATTCTCTACTCCAGAAGGGAACAGAGACATAAGATACACGAACAAATTAGCCCACATTAATCCAAAATAAATGATGAGGGGAGAATTTAAATTAGGGATTATAGTTTAACAAATTAATTTATTGTTCAAAACAAGAACAACAAGGGGGAAGACCATTTTTTAATTACAATAAAAAACACACCTTACAAAATATTCAAAACATCCGCAATTACATGGCCCTAAAATTGTCCACCTGCAAGGTTGAGTACAGGTTAATTACGATCACGTTTCATAGGGGAGAACGGAGGAATTGCAGCACATTCACACACAGATTCATACGCCTAGCCATGCAAGTACTTACCAAGTACCCGACACCTGTACACCAAGGCGACAGCCAAGGAATGTGGAGAATGCAGATCGAAGGTTCACTCTTCGCTTACACTACGTATCAACCTAGTGGCTTAGGCTGATAGTAAACTATCAGAAACAAACGCACTTGGTTTAAGACCACAAAGTGCGGTGTACAGACGGAAGTTAGTGTCCCTAGAACTTCTAACTATACATTACATCAAGATTTCATTAAATAATATCTAAAAACGGTCGCTCTGGTGTTCGTTTAGAACAGGGAGGAGATAACTACAGAAGGTTAAAGTTGTTAGATCAATACAGTACTCCACTAAGTCGGAACACAAAATATGCGAAAGTTAACAAAATCGTTTTCGAAGAGAATAAGATCGCGAAATATATCGTGTAACCATTCATTCTTATCAGATGAGTGAGATCTATTTGATAAGTAAGGTTACAGATTGCCACAGCATGATACAGAGTTCGGTCACAAAAATTCAGATAAGTGAAATAATTCTATTTCATGAACATTAAAAACACGATATACGTCGTGCAACGTTTCTTTCTACACAGAGGAAAAAGATCTATTTAATGGTAATAACTACGACAGGGAACACTCTAATCAGCGCACACGTGGGCCGAGAAGTACACAGATTACAAGTTAGAATGGACAATTTTCGGGGAAAATTATCACGCTACACTCATTAGGAAACACCTTAGCAAATTAGCTATACAATTATTAACCACTCATGTGCACTGAATGATGGAAAAGCTCAAGGCTTAGTCTGATTTCATCCACGTGTTCGTCGAAAAAGTCACCGCGAATCCCCAAAAATATTATAATTCAACTACGATAAGAATGCAAAAGACATTGAACATATTTAAACAGGCGAAGAAATGATTTAAAAGTTACAAATTGTAAGAACTATGCTAACGAAACACCATCAGAGCCTCGGAATCAGATTCAAGCAAAAATCGACATAAAATAACAATCCTGTACGAAATTAAGCAAAATATCACTACTACACATAGTGTAGCTGCTACTCCCAGAATTAAACACGCAAAAAGGCATAAGTATGACTATGGAGCCTGAACTAAGTGGAGCCACAAGGTCACAGCAGAACCAAACCCAGAGGTACTTACCCTACCAGGAACCAAGAAGCGAACGAATAGCTCTCTTGACCACTGCTTAACCGTCACCAGAGGAGGGGTAGTGGAGGAGAGCCCAGAGAACATCACCGTTCGTCAGGCAGGTAACTTGACCAAGTCCCAGCCAAGGATGTTAAGAGCACGCTACATTAGAAATCTTTGCTAAGACTGGGTTCTGCTCAGCAGTTGGCAAACCTACTTCTCGCCCAGAGACATTCAACACCCAGCGTTTGAAAGAAACTACGACACGAAACAGATGAGGCGCACCTAGCAGTTCCTAAACTTTCTTACATACAAAGTTTCATTCATTCTGTGGATCCCAGGGCCAATGGGAGCTCATCACAGTACACACTAATAGATATTTGGGGCCTCATGTACAACACAGACACTTAGAATTTTACATACAGATAAAACTAAATCAATATATAGTGCCTGGTATCTCGCATATTGCGAGTGGAGTGTCTTGCTACACTAAAAAAAATGTCTGAAGCTCGTCAACAGTTGTTCATGGGGAGTCAATTAAATGGAACAAGTTATGTGGACGTGTTTCAACGATTACAGAGACGGATGAAGTCCAGTCTCAAAAAACCAGAAAAGTGAAATAATTACAAAGACGGAAAAGTGAGAATAAAAACTACAGCATGCAAGACTTACAAATACCTAGAATTTCATAAGCAACCTATTGAAGGAGGTTGTACAAGGCTCGGAGAGAATTACTGACAAAGACTGAGTGCATACTACAAGTTCGGAGAAGAAACAGCACTATTAAAATAGGCAGAGAAAGAAAATCGCGAAATGTAGTGGAAATCAGAACAATACATGCATAATTACTTGCCTGATGCGCATGGAACAAACAATAGTGGCCGGCCGCGGTGGCCGAGGAGACTGAGGCGCTCCAGTCACGGTCTGCACGGTCACTACGGTCGGGGGTTCGAATCCCCCCTCGGGCGTGGATATTTGTGCCGTCCTAGTTCGTAAGTAGTTCATAAGTAGTTTGTAAGTTTAGGGACTGATGACCCCGTAGTTAAGTCCCATAAGCTATACAAACATTTGAACATTTTTTTGAAACAATAGTGGAAGCTGAAGGCTTTGTTCTAAGAACCAATCACGTGGAACACATATCAGTCACAGAAAGAAACGATAAGAAAAATTTTACATGCACTGTACAAAAATGAACATATCGTCTGTTAGAAATCGGGCCCCACAAACCTTGAAAGCCGGCCGCGGTAGCCGAGGGGACTGAGGCGCTCCAGTCACGGTCTGCACGGCCACTACGGTCGGGGGTTCGAATCCCCCCCTCGGGCATGGATATTTGTGCTGTCCTTAGTCTTAGTTAGTTCATAAGTATTTTGTAAGCTTAGGGACTGATGACCCCGTAGTTAAGTCCCATAAGTTCTACAAACATTTGAACATTTGAAACCTTGAAAGAATTTATACAGAGTTTGTACGCCGCCACATAACATGATGTTTGTATATACCAGGCCGTTATCAAACCGCAACTAGTAACATATACACCGTGTTTATCTGTTGGAAATCACTGGATTGAAAAACTACAACACATTCCTGTGCACGATTGGAATAAATATTCCGAAAAAATGAACTTAATTTCAACATTCTAAGTTAAACATGCTAGACAACAGATCGCTACCATCTCTGTGGACACAAGAGAAGAACCGACCTTATCTGACCAGGATACGAACACAAAAGGGAGGACCGAGAGGCCAGGGGACGCGAAGCGAAGCTACCAGAAACTGGCAAAACCTAAGAAACAGCGGTGGTGGGGACATGAGACTCGCCCTGGCGAGGTCTCGCCGACTGGCTTGTAACTAAAGGGTGTAAAAGCTCTTGGGTCACAAACAGCAGCAGAGAAAGGTAACGACTAACTATCGACTCTGAGCTAGAGACAACCGTGCAAAGCTAGCGATTACTACCCACATTCAGACAGCCATTACATTCTCGCACATCCACTTAAAAGTAAAACAAGTACACATTCTCACATTCTCACAGGGACTGTGGCGTAGCGGAGAAGCCGTACTTATTGCCACATTCATAACAACAATAATATATAATTAAAATAACAAAATCCTAGCAATATTAACTAACATTTCAGAAACCATTATTTCAAAACATGAAATAAAAATGCTATTCCTCATGCTTCGAAAAGAGTGGGGTTCTAGTTTTAACAAATTCAAATATATGGGACTTAACAACAGGGTCACCAGTCCCTAAACTTACAAACTACTTATGAATTAGCTAATACTAAGGGGCTTCGAACCTCCGACCGTAGTGGCCGTGCAGAACGTGACTGGCACGCTGCAGACTCCTTGGCCACCGCGGCCGGCAGTTTTAACAAAATGCTAATCTAGTGACAACAAATAAATTACAATTTTCTAAAAAATATGTGGAAGCAGACAGACGGTCGTCTTTCTTCGCCACTTCATTAATTGAAAATTTTGATATAGGCTTAGGTAATTATATTATATCAGAGACAGAAAACTTTTCTAAGCTAACATGTGGTCGCCTTATAGGTAACATAGACAGCTGGTACACGTCACCTGAACACAACAAATACAAACAACAACAACAACAAAAAGCACTTTGTAAAATACCAATTCCTATAAAAAAAAACTAAATCAATGGTGATGCAAATGTGGCTGGTGAGAACATGGGGTTGGGACAATATGTATAACAATCCAAAATTTACAACGAAACATAGATAGACAAATCATAAATATAGAACATACATGACATTGAAGCACAAACAGAAAAAAAATCACATGGTTGAGCGTGTCCTGCTGTGTTGTACCAAATGATTAGTAAGACGTCTTGTGAAAACACAAATTAGTACATAATCACGCAATAACACATGGATGAAATGTATCCATAAGTAATCAAAATTAAAAAAACTGCAATAAAAGCATGTGGCCACTGGTATAGATATGTTAAACATTCCAGGATTTAATTTAGCTTCACACTTCTGTAGAGTAGATATGGAGGGAGGAGGAGTTGCCACATTCATTAAAAACTGCTATAAATTCAAGAATATTGATATAAATAAATTCTGTCTAGAGCAGCATTTAGAAGCTTGTGCAACAGAAGTAGAATTCCATAACAGATGCTATATAATAGTAACTATTTACCGAGCACCTTCAGGAAATTATAATCTATTCCTAAATCATCTAGAAGCTCTATTGGGTTATTTAACAGGAAGAAATAAAGAAATCCTGGTTGCTGGTGACTTTAATACAGATTTTCTTATGCAGTCCTCCAGTAAAAATTTATTGCAGTCAGTAACTTTGTCTTTCAATCTAACACACACCGTAAACTTTCCAACTAGGGTAACTAAAACCTCTAGGACAGCAATTGATAATATTTTTATAGACAAATCAAAGGAACAAAATCATGTCATAAAGCCAATAATAAATGGCCTGTCAGATCATGATATGCAGCTCCTTGTTTTAGGTATAGATTCTAAACAGATTATGAAGACTGCAAAATGTACATACAGGAGAGTAGTCAACCCACCAAAAATTGAAAATTTTAGAAAACTCCTCAAAGACATGAACTGGAAAGATGTATATAGTGCTAATGGCATGAATGAAAAATATAATGTATTCATTAATAATGTTAGTATCATGTTTGAAAACTGTTTTCCTCTAAAAGTAATGCGAATTAAACAGAAGTCTATAATAAAACCTTGGATTACACAAGGAATAAAGATTTCATGTAAGACAAAAAGGACAATGTATCTATCAGCCAAGAGTAGTTGCAATGATGATGATTTAACTAAATATAAGGAATACTGTAAAATATTAAAAAAAGTTATTCAGGTATCTAAACAAATGCACTATGAAAAGAAGATAGCAACATCAGGAAACCAAATAAAAACAATATGGGATATAGTGAAAGAAGAGACTGGTAGAACCAGAAAGGAACAAGAGCAGGTACGATTAAGAGTAGCTGAGACATTAGTAACTGATGGGTATAGTGTGGCAAATCTATTTAACAAGTACTTTATATCCGTTACTGATAGTATGGGATTGTCTGGGTCAGTAAATAATGCGCTTGAATATTTGAAACTAGCATTTACAAATAACTTCACACACATGAATATGTCAGTCACTTCACCACAAGAAATATCTTCCATAATAAAATCTTTAAAAACAAAGAATTCCAGTGGTTACGATGAAATATCAACAAAGTTAATTAAAGCTTGTTCTTGTGAACTTAGCACAATCTTAAGTTATTTGTGTAACCAGTCTGTTATAACGGGAACATTTCCTGATTGGCTAAAATATCCAGATATTAAACCTCTCTTCAAGAAGGGGGATAAAGAGATACCATCAAACTACAGACCCATTTCACTTTTGCCAGCATTCTCAAAAATTATAGAAAAGGTAATGTACAAGCAGCTTCTCAACCACTTAACCGCAAATGGCATATTGTCTAGAACACAGTTTGGATTTCTAAAAGGTTCCGATATTGAGAAGGCTATTTACACTTTCAGTGAGAATGTACTTAATTCATTAGATAATAAATTGCAAGCAGCAGGTATTTTCTGTGATTTGTCAAAGGCATTTGATTGTGTGAACCATAACATCCTTTTAAGTAAATTAGAATTCTATGGGGTCACGGGAAATGCTGCAAAATGGTTCAAGTCGTACCTCACTAACAGGAAACAAAGGGTGTCAGTGCAAGTGACTAGTGAATTAGGCCAACAGTCATCATCGGATTGGGAAGAAATTACATGTGGTGTCCCACAAGGATCCATCTTAGGGCCATTGCTTTTTCTTGTGTACATTAATGATCTCTCATCAGTTACACTACCAGAAGCAGAGTTCGTTTTGTTTGCAGATGATACAAGTATTGCAATAAAGAGTACGTCAAGTATAGTGCTAGAAAAGTCTGCTAATGATATTTTCATGAACATTAATAAATGGTTTAAAGCCAACTCATTGTCATTAAACTTTGAAAAGACGCACTACTTGCAGTTCAGAACATGTAAGAGATTTCTTGACAGCATATGCATTAAGTATGAAGAAGAGCAGATAGAAGAGGTTGACAGTATTAAATTCCTGGGATTACAGCTTGATAATAAATTTAGTTGGGAGGAGCACACCACAGAACTGCAGAAACAACTCAACAAATCTGTATTTTCAATACGAGTGTTATCAGACATAGGAGACATAAAAATAACAAAGCTTGCATACTTTGCTTACTTTCATTCCTTAATGTCATATGGTATAATATTTTGGGGTAACTCTTCAAGTCAGTCAAAAGACTTCAGAGTCCAAAAACGTATAATACGTATTATTTGTGGAGTAAATTCACGGACGTCTTGTAGAAGCCTCTTCAAAGAACTGGGTATATTAACTACTGCCTCTCAGTATATTTATTCCTTAATGAAATTTGTCATAAATAATATATCCCTTTTCCCAACAAACAGCTCAGTTCATGCATACAATACTAGAAATAAAAATGATCTACACAAGGATTTAAAAGCACTTACTTTAGTTCAAAAAGGGGTCCACTACTCAGGAACACACATTTTCAATAATTTACCATCAAGTATAAAAAATTTAGCTACAAATAAAGATCAGTTTAAGAGGAACCTAAAAAACTTTCTAGTGGCCAACTCCTTCTACTCCATTAGTGAATTTATAAATTGTACCAAATGATGCATGCACTCCTACTATATTAGTATTATTATATTATCAGCAAAAAAAACCTTAAAAATTATGTATCTGTATTTATAAGTGTATGTATTTGTATTTATATTATCAGTATTATCTGTTATTCAACTTGTAAATTTTGTTTCTTGACATGTTCCACATCCACGAGGATCCCCTCAATATGGATCTACGGAACAAATAAATAATCTAATCTAATCTAATCTAAGCATCAACGCTTGCCGTAACATTTTAAAATTGCTGAGGGCGACCAGGGTCGCTACAGGGAAAGGTCCTCTTAGCAAGTGAATAGTATTTCCCACTCTCAGAGCGCTCACGCCGCTTTTCAACCTGACGCTGTCCTTCGCATTGTCGTCCACTCAACACTGGTTTTAAGACAATAAACATTGTTCTCATTAGTTCAAACCGTCGACTAGGGTCTTTGAAGAGGGAGAGAGGCAATCTTCTAGAAGATACTGGGAGGAAACTAAGACCCGCAGTCATAAGAAGATACTTCTAACTTTTTGTCTCTGTTCCTCAGCTATTCAACTGCATCCGACGTGAGTAGGAGGGCGTGCTTAGTGCACCTGTCTGCAGGCCTGGCGGCCCTTGCTCCTGTGGCAGGTGGCGCGACGGGTATTGAGCGGCTGAGAAGGCTGTCCACCGGAGCAGCTTAGCGGCGGCCACTCGGACCAGCCCGGCCGCGTCTTTGTGTGCGCCAACAGCTGGTAGCGCGACACCAGCACTGCGTAGCCCGCCGGCCACACAGTTTTTGTGTTGCTGCTAATCATCCAAACTAGCTGGCTGGGTCAGCTTGACCGGGTACCTGTTGCGGAGGTATGGCCGGTCGGCTACTCCTCTCCCGGCTTCCCGCCGAACCCCTGGTAACTCCTATGTCGGTTTTGGTGTGCTCCCGAGTGTGAGGCTGGCGTGGAGTACAACTGATGCATGACTCCGTCCTGGCCACAGGCACCTTCACATATCAGTCAACACTTTGGTACACATCGTTACCATAAGACACCCTAAACTTACAAGCATCTCAATCATGTCACAATGGGGGAGAGCCTTCGAAATCTTTTTCAAAAAACATTTGTCAAAAATACAATTGACATCAACAGATGTTTAACCATAACATTTTAAAAATTAAAACATTTATTAAGATATACAAAAATTAACACTTAAATTTGCCAAATGGCGAATAGAACTCCTAGGTTCTAAGTTATTTTGCTTCATATTACATAAAATATTTTAACATTAAAGATACAATATTCACAGATATAAAAATTCTGTTTCAAATCAAATTGAAGGGCAAAACACAAAAATTGACATATTACATTGAAATCACACAGAGTTACATCTCAATAATCAAATAGGTTATCCTATAACTTAATATAACACCGAGAATTAATATTTTTAATAAATTACACATGATCCAGTACAAGCAACTGTACCTTAGCTACTATAATTCAGCCCACTGGACAATTTGTCACGTCACGTCATAGTCTGTGTTCGTTTTAGGGAGGCAAAGCTACCAAAGCTACCTTCATCCATGCAGCATGCAGCGCTGTGCGAAACATAACTACCAAGCCACTATGCAGCACTACGCAAACACTAACTACGAAACCACTACCTACAGCCCAGGGGCAAATTAATTTAACTACCGCGTGAGGCAGGGAGGGAGGTTTCTTCAGCTCACCAATCTGGTTCCACACGCAGCAAATTCGAGGTTAGTGCCTTTAAACAGACATACACCAATCGCTCATGCAGAGTCTAGAAAGCACAGTTACACATATTAACTTAAAACGAGATAATACATCTTGGAAGTAGAACAAAAACAAAACACATGGTCAAATGTACAAACACATAAAATAAACACTACAAATCCACACATGTTAAACAATCCTAAGTTAATAAAGTAAGATGTAAGGTATTAGTGACTAACAATGTAACCTAATCTTACCACAGTCATGCTGCAAAATTAAGAATGAGAATTAGTGGTTACTGTCCTATCGATGTTAGACAGTCATGTGTCCTCGTTGTACATGTTAGGCGGATAGTTCCTTGACATTGAGATTACCCTTCTTCAGCTACTTTATTTATTTATTTTCTTATTTCCTCAGATATTTAACTGCTTCAGAATGTGATTCTGGCCTCTTCCACAGATCACGCACGGTCCTTTAATTTAAAAAATTGCCCTACGAAACGTATCTGAAAAATGCAAGTTGGTTCTACTAATAAGCCAGGGTGTATATTGTCAATGAAACTTAGATGAACCCCTTCGTTAGTGCTTTTCTGCGAACGTCTACTGGTTGAATCTCAAACCTCCTGTTATTCAAATGGACAATCCCGAGACACAATTATCTAGACCTCTAAGCATCAACACCACAGGGCATCAACGTGAAACCAAAACTCCTATGAATTACAGTGTTGACGCCTACCACGGCGTCTTATTAACATGCTACCTAACGGGCAGATTGCCGATACAAAATCTACAGTAAAGGTGACAACTCAAGCACTCAATAAACAAAGCTAGCTTCATGTACAGTGAAGAAGAGCACACACACTTAAAACGACAAACAGGGACACAAATTACATAGACAAGATATACACAATAAAATACTTAACATGGCCTAAGCCGGCCGCGGTGGCCGAGGGCACTAAGGCGCACCAGTCACGGTCTGCACGGCCACTACGGTCGGGGGTTCGAATCCCCCGTCGGGCATGGATATCTGTGCCGTCCTAGTTCGTAAGTAGTTCATAAGTAGTTTGTAAGTTTAGGGACTGATGATCCCGTAGTTAACTCCCATATACTATACAAACATTTGAACATGGCCTAAACAACTTAGATTATGCACCGTCAATCCGTACGATGGAAACAAAAATAAACACATGGACAGAAATGGTAACGTACGTCAAACAGCTGACAGATGGAGCTGGCAAGTTTCTGTTAACCACGCCAATAGTGGCGTGCACCTTATAGTACCCAAAACATGCACAACAAACACATACGTATACAAAGGACACGTATAACAAAATACACAATTAAAACAAACCACTTAAAGAAACACTGCAAAAGGCATACAAAATACAGCTTAAATTTACAATGCTAATCACTTGGTTGGCAAGAATATCACTTAAATTTACATTAAAAACACAAAAATACCTAAAGTTGATCGTGTGATAATCAACTGCTGGAGATTATTACTGGCTTGTGCTAGGGCCAGGATATTTCGGTTGGTTATGGCGCGGGTCAGCGGACCCGATTTCCAGGTCTTCTGTTGGCGGGTCACTTGGTTTTCACCAGGGGCGGCCCCTGAATAGGTTTGCAGGTTTGCGCTACCTCCAGGAATAATAACATTGTTAAACTCCGTTTGCTGTTTAGAAATTCTATGCAGGGGGAGAAGTAGCGCTCCATTTACCTCTTTTGAAACGCCCGGGCTGTTACGCATCGACCGCTCCCGAGTGGACCGAACTTCGCCGACAGCGGCTGGGTTTGCAGCCGGCCTGCAAACGCCGACTAGGGTGTCTCAGGGGGTGTGCGGGGTGCGGGGGCAACGCTTGGCAACAGTGTTCCCCTATAGGCGCCTTGAGCCACCCTGTCAGCCGCAGAAACAGAGTCCGAACCCTCCCGTACATAACCGGAGTCGTCTGCCCATTCAAACAAAACGGCTGCGAGCGAAGTAACTGTGCGTTTTGTCCGTTGTTTAAGGCTTGTTATAGTGAATTTTGAGGTTCAAGAGAACAGGTGAAGTAATGTATCAGGTAATTTCCTTGCTATCTGAACTCTTCAATTTACGCTGGTTTGAAGAGAAATTATAAATCAATAGGCTAGGTAGACCGATTCCTAGTTTGATAATTTCACAGACAGTTAAAACGAAAAGTCATCAATTCAACAGGAAATTTAACTCCGAACTGTACAGCAAGAATGAATGGCTGTGTGGCTGTGATGTGAAAAAAAGCCTTATTTTGTTTTCCTTGTTTATTATTTGGAGGAGAGTTTCCGTGGACTAAACAAGGAGTCATTGACATTCAGCACTTTCAGGATAACATTAGGAAACACGAACTTTCTTCGGTCCATGTCAATAATGTTTTGAATCTGGCAAGTCTAGGCAAGTCTAGGCAATGTAACTCAATTAGACAGTGAATATAGAAGGTCCATGGTATTACACAATCAAAAGGTTACAGAAAATAGGTACATACTAAACCTAATAATCAATTGCATTCCTTTCTGTGGTTCTTTGGAGCTTGCCATCAGAGGTCACGATGAGACTGAATCATCTGCCAATCCTGGCGTTTTTCTTGCATTGATTAATTTTAGTGCAGAATTAGATTCAGTATTAAAATCAAATTTGGAAAAGGCCACAGATTTCAAAGGCACCTTAAAAACGATCAAGAATGAACTCCTCCAATGCACCATTGTTGTAGTCTGTGTTTTCCAGATGGTTATAGTATATAGGTGCATTATTAATGGAAGACCAGTTGAAAGATTTTGGGATTTTATAGCACAAGAAAAGCATGATGCCCATACTTTGGCAACGCATATCATAGAACAGTTAAGTAACCATTTATAGAATTGTCCACTCAAATTAATAGCCCAAACATATGATGGTGCATTAGTCATGAGTAAATCGTCACGTTAGGTGCAGGGTCTTGTGAAGCAAAACTTTTCGAATGTTTCATACATTCATTGCTATGTCCACCAATTAAACCTCATTATGCCTAAAGCCACTTCTATTAATAAACATATGCGATTATTTTTCGCCAAAATTTAGAGACTTTGCAGCTTTGCAGATTCTTATTCATCTACATCTATGATATCTTGGCTCAATAGCATTTTCTTTCGATGCGTTGAGCTGCCATACTGGAGAGGTGAAAAAAGTGCACTACCATCTTTTCTGGTCACCAGCCGCCACTGGTTTTCACCGGCCTTGGTTGAGTCAGTAACCCTTTTTATCATTCCCAAACCTTTGCCGTTTGTCTGCTCCCTTATCACGCCAACAACCACGCTTGTTCCTCCGCTGCGGCTCATTCCCAGCATTGGAAGGACTGGACTCCCAGCTGCTAGTACTTTCCGCCTGGCGGTTGCTTCCTAGCGCTATTGTCGCTCCGATTACTTCTCCTAGAAGAGCCGTTGACGTCTCTTGCATGTGTGTAATCATCGTCAAACTCCAAGTCCTCCAGGTAAGCCTGTAAGGACTCAATGTCCTCCTTACAGCTTCCCGCAAGGAAGGCATTGCACACATTTCGTGTTAGCTTTCACCCGCAAATTCTAATTAATTCGCGCGCAGGGTATGGATAGTCGAGGAACTGATTTCTCAGCATCATTCCTTGAAAGAATTCACCTAGACTCCTGCAATTGCTGTTTGCAAAGTGGGGCTTCACTAAAATGCTAGTTTTTACTCGTTCCTGCTACCTCTCCGACCAGTAGGCAGACAGGAAATGCTCCATAAAATCGTCATAGTAGCGGCTATATCTCAAGAGAGGTCGCATCTGCATGGCGGGCTCTCCCTCGAGATATCCGCACACATACTCCGTTTTCTGCCCTTCTGGCCAGTTCGGAGGCAGAGAGTAATCTAATTGCTCTAGCCACACATGGGCGTGTATCCCGCTTGCAGAGTTTCAGAAGACTTGGTACTTTTTTACTCTCAGAAAGTGGTTATAATCAAATGCCTGCACTGGCTCACGCACAGGCACTCGACTCGGTCTTTCTCTTATGGGAGGGTGCGCACACAGAGATTCGACTTCCTCCTCCTCAAAAGCCGAATCATCTCCGCCGTCGGAGCGATTGGGCCGACCTCCACACAAGCTATGGGATGCGTTTTCTACTTGCGGGGGAGGCGAGGGTGCAATTGAGACTTGCTCCAGACAGGCGACGTGTTCTTCTAGGTTGGCCACTACATCGCGATGCCTACAGTTGATTTCCTACTGTTGTTCCTTGGACCGGAGTAGGTCGCGAACTTCCTCCGATTCATTTACAACAGCGGGAACAGCCTTGTCTGCCGCCGTCTCCCCAGTCTGCAGAAGCTTCGCCACCGAGGTGGCCAGCTCTTCAATGTGCGCTACTAGTTCATCGGTGCGCCTTTTCGCCCAACCGTCTACCAAATCGACTCTCTCGTTAAGAGAGTGGACATCAGTCTTAACTAATTCGACCCTCTCTTCAAGAGAGTGGATATTAGTATCTACACGGTCAGAGAGGGCAGATATAGCATCTGAATTTCATGATATTTTAGTCGTGTCTTCTGAGATACCATGCATTGCTACCTCATGCCGTTCCTGAATTACTCACACTGTATCGATGCGCAACCCATCCAGATTATTGTTAATAACCTGAACGGTGTTACTTTGCACCTCTCTGCGCTGTGCAGAAACCTTGATAAATTCGGCCTGAACAGACGCATTTTGCGCTTCCATTCCTGCTTTTAATTCCTAACTGAAGCAATCTGCGCTTCTATCCCTGTTTTTATTTCTCTCATGAAAGCCATGATGTCGCTGAAAGTCGTATCAGAAACGCACATGGGCCTAGTAACACTGATTGAACTAGTTTGCGAAGTAGCAGAATCCGGCATATTGGTATGCGGTTCGCTTTGTTCGCCCATGCCTACACTTCCGGTCGCGACCACGTTTAAACTAGTCGCGTTTCAACGGGAACGCGGCCGTCTGTTTTCGCTACTTTTTCCCTTTTGGTAGAAAGATCTGACCAAGACGACTTTTCACGGTCCTCACTTTGGTTTAATCGCCTAGAGCGAGTGGAAACGGACGAGGCAGAACTATTCTCCATCATTACAAGTAGTTTAGAACAACAAAAGTAACAAACACAAGATTAGCCTCACAAAACTGCATAACAAAACACGAACTAAAACCTTCATACGCAATGCACTGTGGCTGTGCTCTTTTTACAAAATCAATTAAATAAAATAACCCATTCAGATGGGCATAAAAAAAAACACTGAAAAAATAAAATGAAACAGATTAATGTGCGCTGCTAATATCAGACATTCACCCACTGGGAGAGAAAAGATTTTTAAAAAAATATTCCCACAGGTATTTAAGGCAAGAAACTATTTCATTGAACAGATGATCCGCTAGAAGAGCGAATCCTGGCAGCGGTAAGCCAGATAAAGTGGGCCACTCTAAGAAATAAAAGCTTAATTCTGGTAGGAGGTCCCCAGATAAGAGTTTACTGTTATAAAAAAGCTTAATTTTAGCAGTAAAATTAGCAAAAGGTCCGTGTGTACTACCAGCTACTCCCTGCTACAAAACCTTGTTCCCTGGCCCAAATTAAGAACTGACTTGGTTCAAATTGCTCTAATAACAGGACGTTAACGATACAGAGACCAATATACGTAGCAGCTCACACGGAATTACATACAGGCATTAATAAATAAGCCACCAAAATTAAAGTTATGTCATAAAGGTGGCTAAAAAACATTTATGGCGCAGTGGAACTTAAACATAAAAAATTGCATCTGAGCTGTTCTCAGCAGAGGCGAAAAACAATAATAAATAAAATGGGGAAGGTGCTCTAAAACTACAATTTATAGGCAATTCAAAATTGTACTGAACTTAACTTGTTTATTCAGGTCGACCGCAAGAAAAATGGCGAACCAATTTCGTTAATACAATAAAAATGCATCCCATTTACATTATCTAATACTGACGATGCCCAGCACTGAATTTAGCATAAATTAAACAGACCTTAAAGCTACTGGGGGGAGGATTTAAAAAACAACACTCACTCGCTCACACACACGATATGTAACAGCGAAGCGAGGCTGAAGCAGGCGCCGCTATCCTATGCGAAATTCAGCAAACACAGAGGTACCACACAACACAATATACAATAAAACTGGATCTGGTCTGTCATGCCTCATTTGAGATGATGCGTGAGTATAGCAAAGTTAAGTTGCATTTAGATTAGACCGCGAGCAAACACGCTAACGGCGACACACGGCTACGTTACATGATCGCAATCCACTGAAGGTGAAGTGGTTAAAAATCGGATTCATTACACGAAATTACGGCGGACTCTTAAGCTGCAATCTGACAGTAAACTGTCTAGACACTGGTTTTATGAGAAGTGGCGTGAATTCAGGTGACTAGCTGCAAAACCCTGAAGTCGGAGTTCGGACTCACGTGGTTCCGAAAACAGATAAAAATGTATAAATTCAATTTCCGAAAAATAAAGAAAATTAACTACGGCATGCAACCCCCAGAACTGCGTAGAATTTCGTATGGAAGGTACAGAAATTCAGCAACATGCGATTGGGAGCGTTCTCAAAAACTAGAAAAGTGAAATAATTACAAAGTCGGAAAAATAAAAATAACGCTACGGCATGCAACCAATAGAAATGTTTAGAATTACATAAGGAAGCGAATGAAATGCATCTACCCATGATAGGGAGCGATTAAAGAGACGGACGAAGTCGTGTCTCAAAAAACCAGAAAAGTGAAATAATTACAAAGACGGAAAAGTGAGAATAAAAACTACAGCAAATTTAGTTCAAATGATTGTATGGCTTATGGGACTTAACTACGGGGTCATAAGTCCGTAAATTTACAAACTACTTACGAACAAACTAATACTATGGACAGCACAAATATCCATGCCATAGGGGGATTCGAACCCCCGACCGTAGTGGCCGTGCAGAGCGTGACTGGAGCGCCTCAGTCCTCTCGGCCACCACGGCTGGCAAACTACACATGCAACCCTTAGAAATACATAGAATTACATAAGCAAGCTATTGAAAGAGGTTGTATAAGGCTGAGAGAGAATTACCGACAAAGACAGAGTGCATACTACAAGTTCGGAGAAGAAACAGCACAATTAAAATAGGCGGAGAGGGAAGATCACGAAATGTTAGTGGAAATCAGAACGATTGCCTGACGGGCATGGAACAAACAATAGTGGAAGCTGAAGGCTTTGTTCTAAGAACCAACCACGTGGAACACATATCACTCATGGAAGGAAGCGATAAGAAAGATTGTACATGCACTGTACAAAAATGAAAATATCGTCTGTTAGAAATCAGGCCCCACAAAGCTAGAAAGAATTTACACAGAGTTCATACATCGCCATATACTCACATGATGTTTGAATATACCAGGCCATTATCATACTGCAACTAGTAACACATACCCCGCGTTTATCTGTTGGAAATCACTGGATTCAAAAACTACAACAGATTCCCATGCACGATTGGAATAAATATTCCAAAAAATGAATCTAAGTTCAAGAGTCTAAGTTAAAAGTCCTAGACAACGATTCGCTACCATCTCTGCGGACACAGGAGTAGAACCAACGTTACCTCACCAGGATACGAGCACAAAAGTGAAGACTGAGCGGCCAGGGACGCGAAGCAAAGCTACCAGAAACTGGCAAAACCTAAGAAACAGCGGTGGTGGGGACGTGAGACTCGCCCTGGCGAGGGCTCGCTGACTGGTGGGGTTCTAGTTTTAACAAAATGCTAATCTAGCGACATCAAATAAATTACAATATTTTTAAAATATATATATATATGGAAGACGACAGACGGTCGTCTTTCAAGGTTGCAAAATTTGCTACTCTTCCTCCTAATAAGTTTCGATGTTCTCTACAGTCTCGTCCGTCTGTTGATTACCTACTTCTTTGTCCCCCATCATCTCTACCAGCTGCAGAGATTCACGAATCTTTTGTGCCTGTGGTCTCGTAATCATTGATCTATATCTGCTCGTACCTTTAAATCTACCACAACACATGTCTACAAAACTGTGCGACCACTTTCCAGTTGGCTGAACCATCTAAAACGTCGAAAAATTCTGTCTCTCTGAAATTGCTTTGCTACAATCTCCAATTCTGCACCTGTGCGCTTGCAAGGGAGAAAAAGATTAATTTCTTAAATCTACATGGTTGGCGGCTCCAGAATCAGTCTGCGTCTCTGAACCTGTGCGTATCACCTGATATCCGTCAAATCTAATACTTATTCAACAATTATGAAAATCAAAAATTTACTTTTTAACATGTCACTATCTGACTTTCTTTGCAATAATCACTTCTATATCACTTCTCTCTTATCTTCAGCCTCCTATTTTTTTCTTCTAATATTCGAAATACAAATTTTACAAAGTGCTCTTGAATGTGGCAATGCATGTTCCAACACAGATATCTCCTGAACTACCAGACTTTTTACAAAAATTTCAATCAATATCTCTTTACCTAATCTAACACTATACAAAATTACACAAAAACGTGATAACGAAAACTTGACACGAAAAATTTTCAAAAAAAACAAAAATTTCTTTATTTTTGCGACCATTGCCAAAAGTGACAATTACCTAGTCTGCTATTTATCTATACTGCCGATTACCTATCCTAACAATTTCTATCCTGGCAGGGTCGCCATTTTCTAACGTAAAACTTATGTTGTTGAGATTTTTATTCTACTCTTCCTACTATTTATTTGTGCGCAATGGACTAATCTGACTTATTGTACCCGTTATGCCTGCAAGGAAGACATGAACAGAATGTCACGTAGAAGTCAGAAAGATGCTCCTTGCCTACGCACAATCGGTGAAACTTTATCACTTATGTAAAGATAGACATAGATGACATCTCCTGTAAGAAAAACTCTTAAAATTAACAACGTCTAACTAGTGAGAATTTCAGGTACTAAAGTGATGTCGCTAGTTACGGAAATAAAAAAATGATTGTGAAACACTGGTTTTATTATTTAACTTCTTTAGAAAAATCAAATTTATAAAAACAATAAATTAGATATTTTAATTTCCAACTTCAGGATAGGTTGATAGAATAGATGAAACGTATAAGCAATTTCAAAGTAAAATAAAGTTGGTAGAACGGCTGAAGAATCGATCCTACTTGACATTAAAATTAATCCAATTTCGTCAGTTTATGTTCAAGGGTGTCACAACGTCTGAAATGTTATGCAATGGCAAAAAAAGTATTTGTTATTGCTGTTTGGGAATGGGTGGGGTTCGGCTAAAGCATTTGCATACAATACCGTTAACTGCGTCGATGGCTGCTTGCTGCATCTTCACTGAAACCAAAACTAAATATTGTCTGTCTTGATCGACGACTACCGATCGCACTTTCCTTGCTTTACTACGTATGCTGTACTAAAACCTTAAATGTTACCGCAGAGAGCAAATAATTAATTAGAAATGTTCAAATGTTTGTAAACCTGTGATTCCTTAATTTCTCCCAGCGTATGGCGTATTCAAAAAAACTTACGGGTACGCAGCCAGATATATAACTCGACATTGGCCGACATTTTGGCAGGAGCACACCCTGCCATTCTCAGGGCATTACTGCGGCGAGGAAGCAATGTGCGGCGACGTTTAAGACATGGGTTCTGAATGACAACAGAAAGACGACACTCACACGACCAATCATCAAACCCAACAGCGATATCGATGACAAACATCAGTTTTCAGCGGGAAAGGTAGCATTGATTTTATCCCTCTGTTTTAGAACAAGTGAGAGAGCACGATTCCAAGTTAAATGTAAGCAGAAATCTCCATCCCTACTCAACAAGTTATCCGCTGGTTTTATTTCAATCCCTTCCTTGACAACACAATGCCAGTAGCTGGAACTACATTCCAAAATTCCCGCTTTGTTTGAATTCCATCGGGTGAGCTGTGTCGAAGCAGTGTTCGGCAACAGGGGACGTCTGTGACGCTTATGCTCAGTACATCGGTCCTCGACAGAGCTAATTGTTTGACCAATATATGACACGGGATACGGTACACACCGGCCGCCGCGGCGGAGCGGCCGAGCGCATTGAGGCGCTATGCTCCGATGCGCGACGCCGTTCCCCATCGAGGGTTTGAATCGCCCCTCGGCCTCGGGCATTGATGTCTGTCTTGTTTTTAGTATAAGTTAGTTCATGTTTAGGGATTGATGTGTGTGTGAGAGAGAGGTCTTATGCGACCAAACGTCGTGGCCATCAGTCGCTAGACTTACACAGTAATTACTTAACTAACTTAAACTAACTCATGCTAAGGACAACACAAACACCTGTGCCCGAGGGAGGATTCGAACCCTCGACCGCAGCGGCCGTGCAGACCGTGACTGGCGCGCCGCAGACCGCTCGGCCACTGCGGACTGCTAGGGACCTATGACCCCCACAGTTAAGTCTGAAAGCTTTACCAACATTTGAACATTAGACACCGGCCTTGCGCAAACCCCAATCATCCTTCACGGACACTACAATAGCCTTAAATTTAGAAGCTGGTCGAAACACACACTTCACGTAATATCTTCGTATAATAAGGTCAATCACGTTAGGAATATCCAGTAGTACGAACAAATGGATTTGCGATGGGAAGTCCCTTGTCATCTATCATTGCTAATTTATTCATCGAGGACTTTGAAGGACATGCATTGGAGTCAACGCCGTTGAATATCGCAAACAAGCAATTTCGAAACATATTCAGTGAAATATTTAAAAGTAAATAATAATTCAACTGTATTAAAAACTGAAACTTCCTGGCAGATTAAAATTGTGTGCCGGAACCGGGAGTCGAACCTCGGACCTTTGCCTTTCGCGGGCCAGGCGAGGTACTGGCGGAAGTCAAGTTGTGAGACGGCATCCTGAAGTCGTGTCGGGATAGCTCAGTCGGTAGAGCGCTTGCCCGCGAAAGGCAAAAGTCTCAGGTTCGAGTCCCGGTTCCGGCACACAATTTTAATCTGCCAGGAAGTTTCATATCAGCGCACACTCCACTGCAGAGTGAAAGTTTCATTCTGTATTAAAAACTCTTCACAATACAAAATAATATATCTAAATACTCATGAAAATCAACATATCTCATTAACAAGCCTTGCAGTCAAATTCACATTTTTACACTGATTAAATAATATAGTTTACTTGTGATTATTTTATGTTGTACTAGCTGTAAATCCGGCGTTGCCTGGGTGTTTATTTATGCTACACTCTAGTAGTCCACATCCCCTTCCCCCTCTCTCTGCGTCCACCTTTTTCCTGTCCCATCTCCCTGTTCGTTTCCACTTTACCCTCTCTCGGCAAAATTTTCTACAAGGTACCCTCTGTCATGTACCATACAAACATTTATGTACCCAGTGATCTTCCTCTTCGTTTAAAGGTCCTGGGTGCAAAAATTCACAAGGACTGGAGCAAAACTATGCATGCCGGCCGCGGTGGCCGAGGGGACTGACGCGCTTCAGTCACGGTCTGCACGGCCACTACAGTCGGGGGTTCGAATCCCCTCTCGGGCATGGATATTTGTGCCGTCCTAGTTCGTAAGTAGTTCATAAGTAGTTTGTAAGTTTAGGGACTGATGACCCCGTAGTTACGTCCCATAAGCTGTAGAAACATTTGAACATTTTTTGAAAACTATGCATTTTGTAAAATTCCGTAAGTTAAGTACCCTTCACCACGCACCGAACGAAATTTTATACAGATACTCCTCTCGTTTTTAAGGTAGAGTGTGCAAAACTGCATCAATGTCGGAACAAAACTATAGATTACTATGCAATAGAAATGTAGGATCATATTGAAAAACGCACTTTGTCGTTCTCAAATATTCCAGTTTATAGTTTTAAAACGATCTGTGAAATCGGTCGAGCTGTTCCACCAAGGCATTTAGGGATCCATTTTTATGTACAAAGTACCTTCCCCCTTGATGCACCGTATGAAACTTAATGTAGACAGTGACATCGTTGTTTTGAAGTTAAAGCATTGGAAATTTCGTGAAAATCGGATTGAAACTATAAATTTCGTGAGTCTGCAGGAGAAGTATGCTCCACCATGAACCTACCGCAAAATATTTTCTTAGCTGACGTTTTCTACCTATAAACTATGTTATTGCCAAATTTCAGCTTCACAGGTGGAGTAGTTTTCGAGATTTCGTGTTTAGTCAATGAGTGTTTATTCGCTTATATATAGATAGAGATTTAGAAAACAGATTCCTTAATTTTGGATTCAAGGGAATTAAGGGAGACTTGCAAACAAAAATAAATAGTAACATGCAAATATGTAATGCTAATTTAATTTAACACAAGTTCACCTGATGCGACAGTTTTACGGCATCTACAGCGAAACTGTTGTGAGCGGTAGACTTCGTTTCATCATTTTGTTGGGGGGGGGGGGGGGGGGGGGAGAGGGTGTTCAGTTACAACACGCATCATAAACGTCCGAAATTACATACAAACTTTGTTTCAGGTCCCTGACTACTCCCATTTTCCTATAATTGACGCATAAATCTGGGTATTTTCACGAGGTGGCCTCTCATTATTTATGACGTTATACCTCCTGAGCTATGTGTCGTTTTCTTTTGTTTTTGGGTCAGGAAGTATCGTGGGCGTACGGTGAACAGTTAACCAAAGTTTCATTGTAATCAAATGCGAATGAACACATAGAGGACATAATGCCTTTGTCATTTATATGTTGTAAAACCTAACTCTGTTGTAACATCTTTGTGCTTCTTAGATATAAGCTTTTTGAGCAGAAACTCTTTATCCAAACATAAACAAAGTGTGTGATGTGAGTTCACATTTCTGTGCAGTGAAGATGATAAATTGTACTAAAAATACAAATGACTATAGAAATAAGAGTAAGGAGCTTATCAAGGGAAAGCGTGTTCGCAAAAATGTGTAATAAGTGCATCACATGGGCAATCGCGATGTGGATACAATATTAAATGTAAGTAAACAGTGTTTTCGTTCGTGTCATCTCGCCACCTGCAATTGGTGTCACCAATACTATATATATATATATATATATATATATATATATATATATATATATACGAGGCGCGTCCAGAAAGTAAGTTCCGTTTCAATTTATCTCCGCTGCAGCGCTGCGATTGCAGTACCGCACATGTGCTGTAGACGATGTGTATCAAGGAGAAGAGCGTGCGCCATTTGCAGATCGCTGTCAGTTACGTACGCTTTGTTGTTCTTGCTTGAAATGTCGGCGCTGATTGAAAATCCCGCCGCTTGTGAAATGAGGTCGGTGATTCGGTTTCTGAATGCGAGTAAAGTGAAAGCAAGTGAAATTTATCGGCAAATTAGCGATGTTTACGGACCAAATGCGATGAGTGATTCGATGGCGAGAAGATGGGTCCGACAGTTCAATGGCGGGCGTAGTGATGTGCACGATGAAGAACGAAGTGGGCGTCCACTTTTGGGTGCAGAAGAACTGGTTCACGCGATTGACGACAAGATCCAGGAAAACCGTAGGTTTACAATTAGTGCTCTCGCTATAGACTTCCCCCAAATTTCACTGTTTCCAACTGGTTGAAGACACAGGCGACAGATTTCTATGAAGAAACTTGGTGCCACGCTATGACAAATGGCTGCAAAACTTCGGCAGTTCTGTGAAAAAGTAGTTTAAGAGTTGTAGAATTTTGTGCAATAAAAATTTCTTCTGTATCTGTGTACAATTTCATTTTATTACCAAACGGAACTTACTTTCTGGACGCGCCTCATATATCGAATAATTTGTTTTTAAACAATGAACTGCACCAACGTGCTACGCATGTTTTAAATTAATGTTTTAAACACCTGGAGATGGGCATAAGCCCGAAACCGGTAGTGTCATAAATAACTAATACGATCTTTAATGCGACTAGTAGCGGGTTTTATTGTCAACCCTCATTGTACGGTGTTGAAATAATCTCCGCACGTCACCATCAGGAAGGAATGTTCCGGGAACTTATTTTGGAATACTCCGTATTTATCGTCAGAAACAGCGCCCAAAGCAAGGGGCTTCTGTTGGCAGCGCAGACTGGAGGGACGCCTGTATGCTGGCAGGCCTGAGAACCGCGCGGCGCCTCCACATCAGCATCGCACTCTCAGCATTTTAATCGCCATGATAATCCACGCTGATAAAAGACAGGAACATGAGTAAAGTAATGACTTGCGACGAATGAAGTCCTTGAATCAGAGTGGTCCGCTGCGGGTGCCGATCCCAGCCAGCACTTGTGAGTTTGATCGTCGACTTAGGTCCAGAATTGGTCCGTGCTGCAGGTGACGGGTGTCCTGACAAAAGCACCCAGTGACAAATGCACCCAGTTTGGGTCGAGGGGCGGGCCGCTAATCCCTCCGTCCGGTCTCTGCCCGGCAGGTAGAAGAGCCGAGGGCTGTGAGGTCGCATTGACACAAGGTCGTACTTTACGGCTATGCGTGGCCGCAATAGCATTGCTGCAGTTTATAATGGAAGAGATACAAAAGAAGAACCAAGACATATTCATAACATTTGTGACCTGAAAAATGCCTTCGGTATTGTAAGGTGCTGCATGATGTTCGTAATTATGAGAAAAATAGGAGTAAGCTGCAGGGAAAGGCGCGTAATACATTGTATAGAAACCAAGTGGATACAATAAGCGCCGAAAGTCAAGAACGAAGTGCTAAGTTTAAAAAGGGTGTAAGAAAAGGTTCTGCACTGTCGGCATCACTGTTTAACTTGCGCAATGAAGTCGTAATATCGGAAATAAAGAAAAGATTCTAGTCTGTGATAAAAGTTCTGGGTAAAACAATATCAATGATAAGATTAGCTAATGACATTGCTATCGTCTGTGGAAGTGAACGAAAATTACACATCTGTTGAATAAAATGAAAAGACTAATGAGCACAGACTATAGATTGAAGGTAAAGCAAAGAAAGACGAAAATCATGAGAACTAACAGAAATAAAAGTAGCGAGAAAATAACATCCGAATTGGTGATCACAATGTACACTAAGACAAGGAATTCTGCTACCTTTGCAGTAAACAAACCCACGACGGAAGAAGAAAGGAAGGAAGCTTGGAGTTTAACGTCCCGTAGACAGCGTGGTCATTAGAGACGGAGCTTACGCTCGGAGTATTTGGGTAAGGATGGGGAAGGAAATCGGCCGTGCCCTTTGAAAGGAACCATCCCGGCATATGCCTGGAGCGATTTAGGGAAATCACGGAAAACCTAAATCTGGATGGCCGGAGATGGATTTGAACCACCATCCTTCCGAATGCGAGTCCAGTGCGTTACCACTGCGCCACCTCGCTCGGTGACGGAAGAAGCAAGGGGGATATAAAAAGTAGACTAGCACAAGCAAAGAGGGCATTCATGGGAAAGGGAAATCTACTGCTGTCAAATATCGCTCTGGACCTGAGGCACATACGTTTGCAGCACAACATTGTATGTTTGCGAAACTTGGGCTGCTGAGAAATGAGAACAGAAGAGCATTGAAGCATTTGAGATGTACTTTAGAGAGTAAAAAGGTAAAGCAGTCAACAATCCGAAGATTGGTTTGAACACCACAGTGCTTTAACAGGCATGGTCCTGTTTGGAGGTGGTATGCCGTTGCCTTCCTCCGACCTTCGAACTAACTTACCCAGCCAGTTATAGGGGGACCTACAGTTTAACGTGGGTTCCGAACCACGGTGCTACTCGGTATTTTTCACATGAGCAATACTGCCAGAGGTGAAAGAAGTGGAAAGTGACAAGTGATCCTGGCGGGGATCGAACCCGGGACCTTTGGATGTGTAGTCTGGCACTCTACCACTGTGCAACCGAGGCGTACTTACTTTAGAGAGTAGTACAAAATATTATGTTATTTTTGTAGGTACTGCTTGTAAGTTTATCTTTTGAATCCATAAATTCTGGCATATTTATGAATTTTGGGCATTTGTCCAGGCATTTATTCTTGGAATTTGCTTTACATATTTACAATTTTTGTTACATATTAGTTACATTATTTTTTTCTTAACATTATACAAATTTCTATAGTTCCTATCTATAATCTTAGCGTAAAATTTGACATTTTGAGCGAAATTTTTACATTTACAGAGATATTTAATGGATAAAGTTACTTACTAGGTTGTTAACTGTTGTTTGTGTGTAGTTTCTTCCCTTTTTTTCTCATTTTTGTGTTTTTGTGTTTCTGTGTCAGTTTTATTCTCTTTCGTCTAGGTGAGGAGGTAGTGGTGTGTTCCTAGTCATAGGGGTCATGGTGAGTGCGATGTTTGGGAAGGCTATGGCAGTGTTGTGTGCTGTTTTACACGCCGGTATTATGTATTTGTACTTTGGTCGTCGAGTTGTCCTCGGTCTTGTGGTTAGTAGGTCTTCCATGTCGGGTCGTCTTGTTAATATATGTCTGCCGTATCTGGCTCTTAGTTTGGTGAGTCTAGTTTGCAGTGGCTGTATGTGTGCAATTCGGTATACTTCGTCACAGGGGGTTAGTGGGTGCAGTCTCAAGGTGCTTCTTGTTAGTCGTCTTTCTTTTCTGTATAGTCGTTCCGTTATGTGTTTTGTCATTCCTCCTAGTGGTGCTGTCGCGTATTCCATTAGTGGTCGTATGAAGGTCTTATAAGTGTGTATTGCTGTTCTGTCGTTGCATTCTGTGAAACGTCCTTGGACAAGTCTTATTAGGTTTTGCCTCTTTCTGGTCCTGTCGAGGATATGTTCGAGGTGTTTTTTTCTAGTTCATGTGCTTGTCCAAGTGCACTCCCAGGTATTTTGCAGTCGGGTTTAGTGTAAGTGGGGCGTCCCATAGTGTTAATTGTATGTCAGTAGCGTCTTGCTGGTGTTTTCTGGTCAGGTTCCTGTGTTGAAAGAGAACTGTCTGTGTCTTTGTCGGATTCGGTCGTATCCTCCATTTAGCCATCCATTTTTCTAATTTACGGAGGTATGTCTTTGCTTTGCGTTGTATTGTTGTCGTCTTTAGTCCTGTGCACCAATATGCAGGGTCGTCTGCATATAGTGCAACAGTTTCTTTTTGGGTTGTCACTTTTGGTATGTCAGCCGTATATAGGGTGTACAACAGCGGGGAGACGATGCGTTTCTGTGGGACTCCTAGTGTGTGGAAGGAGCCACAGACCAATATATATGTTAGTGTGTGGTGGAGCCACAGCCCCCACCCACCGGTGCCAGTGGTGGCGGCCGCTTCTCCTTCCGCCTCGCGCCTCCACCCTGACCTTCTGCGCGCCGCTGCTAAACTGGGCGCGTTTCTCAACAGGCGGCAGGCGACGAGGCGCGCGTCTCTTCCTGCGCAGTTCGCAGACCTCCCGTGCAAAAAATACCGCGCAGACAAACAAGTCGCTCCGTATCTGCTTCCTGACGAACGTTTCCGCGCTTCTAATAACATGGCGCGTCTAACGAAAGCGACGTTATATTTACCAGGTCAACGACCTCAAACTTGCGCCGTAAATGTTGCTGAAATGGAGAGTGAAATACGACTTTCGCAGGATGGACTGGCAGTCAGGGCTGGTACAGTATCGTAATAAACACATGTCGACAAACTATTTTCAGCAAAACATTTCTAGATACTGCAAATCTACATCTATAAATGTGAATGTCTGTTCGGTGTACGTTTATCACGTCTGAACCACAAGAGATAAAGAGCTAAAAATGTGTACAGTTACTAATGTCAGCAAAACATTTCTAGATACTCCAAATCTACATCTATAAATTTCAATGTCTGTTCGGTGTACGTTTATGACGTCTGAACCACAACAGATAAAGAGCTAAAAATATGTACAGTTACGTGCGCCTCGGTTGCACAGTGGTAGAATGCCAGACTACAAATCGCGGTCGCGGGTTCGATCCCCGCCAGGTACTACGGTTTTTATCTGTCACTTTCCACTTCTTTCACCTCTGGCAGTATTGCTCATGTGAAAAATACCGAGTAGCACCATGGTTCGCAACCCACGTTAAACTGTAGGTCCCCCTATAACTGGCTGGGTAAGTCATTTCGAACGTCGGAGGAAGGCAACGGCATACCACCTCCAAACAGGACCATGCCTAGTAAAGCACTGTGGTGTTGAAATCAATCTTCGGAGTTTTGACTGCTTTACCTTTCTTTACCTCTTCAGATAATGGGAGAGATAAGATTTTACTAATGTCTACCCGGGGAAGGCTTTAGGCACGGTTTTATGGCGATCGGATACCTATTTATCTATACACATTTATGTGAATGTCTGTTTAGTGTACGCTTATCACGTAAGAACGACAAGACGCAAAGCCTTAAACATTTGTACAGTTACTAATTTATACCTGAGGAAAGATTTAGGCACGGTTTTATAGCGATCTCATAGATATTTAGTAATTTAGAATATAACGCGAAATGCGGAACAATAATTACTCTTTGAAAATTATATTTACTCTTTGAAAATGGTTTCATTGGTTGTATTGTTGCTTGATGGTTGATACTGATAAAAGGATGGAGTATGTTGGAATGGAAAGTTATCGGTGTATAAAAAATTATACGTGTGTTTGTGTGTCTTAATATATCGCTCTGCAGCGAAAACTACATAACGTAAACGAATGGTCTGTGTGTAATTGTTGTATGAAGTCTCCCGTTCTACAGCATAGCAGTTCCATGCCGATTCCCATAAGGGGGTGGAAGATATGGTGGTTGAAAGTCGTCAAATTATAAAAAAATTCGGACTGAAGACCAGCGATGACGTTTGTGACTCTATAGCAAGGCGGTTACATACAGCGAAACCTGATGCCACAGATCATATCTTTGGTCTGCGCGTGCTACAATGTCTTCAGCTCTTTCTCTGTAAGGATAAGCATACAAATAAGGAAATATAAGAAGAAATAAATAAAGCAGTAAAAAAGATATTTCTTTTAATACATCTCTTTAAAAATTGATTTGACGTTTCGCGAATTATCTGTCATAATCAACACGCGGGCTTATGCTAGTCATTATATAAGTACGCTAACACGAAAATTGTGGTACAGATTACTTATTTATGCCTACAAGAAGGCCAATGAAAGTTACATAATTCCAAAGATTGTTTGTCGTAGATTTCACGAATATAAATATTATGTGTGCATTTAGCCATTAAAAGTGCTAAAAGGAAGTAGAAATTTTCCTATCTACAGCTTGGACCTACTTCTACATTCTCCAACAATCAGCTCACTGATTGGCTTTTCGCCTCGACCAAAGACGCTGTAATGCAGCGCATCTGCAGTATTAAAATAACGTATTAAAATAAGTGAATATCTAAACATGGAGTGCTACCAACTCACTTTTTTGTGCCGTTCAAATGCTTCATTTTCGCAGTGATTAAGAGTGGTTAAAGGAAATGGATGTTTTCATATTATTTCATATTAATGCCGGAATAAAGGATGGTGCGCCGGGAGGGGCATATAGAGGTGCTCGGGTGGAACTACGAAGTCGACATGTTGTCAGCTCTGGAATTTTGAATATGGCAGTATCGAAATAACATTATTTCTTGGCGTTGTATAAATATACGAACACCGAAATTGTAGTTCTATTTCAAATATTAGGCTAATGAAAGTTATATAATTCGAAAATGGCATGAGAAGCATATAATTCCGTTTTTATTTGTTGTTATTGTGTCAGGCATTTTCCTTAACACGTAAAAGATACCGTTTCATACCTTCGAGAGCCGGTAAAATTTTACCAAATATCCCAGCGGCCTCCTATGATAATGTTGGCAACAGATGGTGAATAGTGAGAATCCTGTGAATCTTCATTTTAGCCAATCGCTTGAGAACGCTGATGTTTTCTCATGGAATCTTCGCTTTAAGAGGGCAATTATTTTTACTGAGCGGACGAGGGTACATACAAGAACCTGTCAACCATAAAGCAGGAACAGCATTATTTGTTTACTTCATGGTCTTTACGATACACTAATCAAGTCATTCTATGTGGGTCGAACAAATGGGCAAAGATTTTCTATCGTGTTGTTGATGTTGCCAACATAAACTCGCGAAGCCACCGACATGATACGTAAAATTTTACCCCCAGTGACCATTTTAAACACAATTGGTCGATTTTAGACCACAGGAAATACTAGTAATCTTTATTCGCTTGTATTTATTTATTTCAAATGTTCAAATGTTTGTACATTCTACTGGACCAAGTTGTTATAGTCATCAGTCCCTTCACTTACAATCTTCATAAACTAATTTACACTAACGACAACACACACACACCAGTGGCGGATCCAGAACACAATTAAGGTTGGGTGAGAAGGTATACAGTCCTATACAAATTGCGACATATGAATAACTTATTTATCCTACAAATACAACAGCGATAATGACTGTAGTAACCAATGTATTTCTGTTAAGTACTATTATAATAAATTATTTCAATATTTTAAAAATACTCTCATTATTATTATACAAGTTGGTGCGTGAAGTTGAAAGAGTGAAACATTAAAACGCTTACATTAGATATATTTCAACTGCAAGCGTCGTTGATGTTTGCGAGCAAACTTCTCGATGACTTCTTGAGACTCCATTCGATGTTATGTTCAACTGTTTGTGAAGCTTACAGGAATTAACTACAAGGTCATCAGTCCCTAAACTTACAAACTACTTATGAACTACCTTATACTAAAGACAGCACAAACATCCATGCCCGGTGGGGGATTCGATCCCCCGACGGGGAACGGCCTCGAGCATCGTAGCATAGCTCCTCAATGCGCTCGGCCGCTCCGCCGCGGCGTCGATGTTATGATGGGTGTGGAGTAACACCAATACGCTGAGCCGATCTTCACACATGGTTGATCGCAGATATGTCCACACTCTCCTCCAGGTAGTAAATGATATTTCTGCTCAACATGTTGTCACTGGTATCACAGCAAGAATATGAAGCAGGCACTGGGTGCTCGGAAATTTGTATTATCCGCTCCTGACAGCTGGAATACTTTGTACGGATGTTGTTGGTCTGCCTGTTTCTGATATTTTTCCCAATAAGAATGCCGAAGTAGTAGAATCAGGAAAAACACTTTCATACATAGTTGCAGCTTCTACAATACGCTCTGTTTCGCTATCCGGTCTAAACAGAAATTCCGGTAAAAGTCCTTGCAAGTTCAACATAGTCTCGTGGTTTTTATTGCAGGAACGTTCACAAAGCCCAGACACAAGGAAATCTAATAACGGTATGTACACTGTTGTGCGATAAAACATGCAAGGCTCTCCAGTTGGAATGTCAGCTCTCTATGTTTGACGATCATTTATTTCTGGAATAGAAAACTGGAATCTTGAAGTTGGCGGGAAAGTGCTAAAGTGGCTGACAATTCTCCAACTACTTGCAAGGTTACAAGAAACTGAAGTTGCGTGAGTGTAAATAACATGCCATTTTCGGAAGTTAACATGTTTCTTTCTGCGTTAGAGATGATATCGTCAAGAAAATCAACTACGGCTGGGAACATTTCACGAAACAACAAAACACAATTACGTCTTTCTATCCAACGTTTCTCGCAAATGGACTTCGGTCTTATAACTTTCACTTCAGGGAATTTTTCAACTATCTTTTGTTGCAAAGCTGTTCTTCGTTTGTGAATCACAATGAAAGTTGCAAATTTCACCAACTGTGCCTAAATCATTTCGAACACTTCTTAAATACAGATATGCTCTGTAAATTATGCACTAAAGGTGCCTATTCAAGTTATTCTAAACACCATGGCTCCCATATGTCTGTTTATATGGAATGACGAGAAAAGTGTAGGCTTTATCCAACTTAAGCACTTATAGAGGTTACTGCCATGTCTAAAATTAAGATGCTCTACAAGTGGACCGGTATTTCACGTAACGTTTCACAATGTGGTGTCGGAATAGCAAAAACGTCCGAAAATCGATATTGTCCTTGCGTACATCCCTGGAAAATTGGAAAAGAAGACGACACAATCAAAATATCATTAGAGGGAAGAACATGAACAGGTGCAATCGTTTCAATATTTGGCAGGCATGGTAACATGCAATGGAAGTTGCACAGAGGAAGTAAGGCGAAGAATCTCTATGGGAAAGAAAGCCTTCAGGAAAGTAAAAGATTTGCTAACAACCAAAAGTATTCCCATTACTCTAAGGAAGAGGTTCGCCAAATGTTTTGTGTGGAGCGTTGTGTCATATGGATCTGAAACGTGGAAAATCAGACAGAAAGAACAAAAATATTTAGAAAGTTTTGAAATGTGGCTATGGATAAGAATGGGAAAAGTGAAGTGGACCGACAGAATGAAAAATGAGGAGGTGTTGAGCAGTGTAGGAGAGGAAAGGACCTTCATTAGGACAATCCAGAAGATAAAAACATCTTGGTTGTAATTGTCTGCTGCTAAGAATAATGGAAGGAAAAGTAAAAGGAAGAAGAGAGAGAGGAAGGGGAAAATTTGCAATGCTGACTGTGTAAGGAAAGAAAATATTTGTTGGGGATATTGGGTGAAAGGTGTTTATTTTATTGAAGAATGAAAGGTGTGAGTGGAAGAAAGAACTGAGTTTTGATTTACGTGTTATTAACTGTGGTGACTGTTGTTGTAATGTTTGAGCAACATAACAAACCTGACCTTAATATCGTGGTTAGTTACGTTAAACTCGTGATTTATGCAAATGGTGTAATTTAAATTTTGAAAATAATTAGCAGGACAATTAGTGTAATTAACAAATACTATGTCCCTATCTGACAAACTTTTCAGAAGATCACTCACCTTTCCTTTCCTTACAAAATTTTCTACGGAGACTGAGCACACACAGATAGCAGAAATTAAACCACTCCGTCTGCGCAATGCGTACGGCTCAATTAGTACGCTAACGGTAATGATAATTTATCAAATTATGAATAGTAGGATATTTAACATTAAGTGGTTGGCAAGTGGGTGCAGTCCAACCACTAATGTCAGTATCTGATAAAATTAATTCTGTCAAGCAAATAGGAAACTTAAGCAAATCAGTCTTAATTGATGCTATGCATACGGCAATGGTACGAGTTCGGTTCTTTATAGGATAGATGTGGCGGTGGCTATTATTGTTGAACTCAGTGCAAAACGAAACAGAAAAATTATTCATTAATCTGCAATAATTAATATGATGATAATCAATTGCTGTTTTCAATTTTTGACCTAATCTGATTCTTTGCTAATTGTTAGGTTTGGTAACGTAACACTGGCATGCAACCGACTCTTATCTTCTATCATCAATTATGGCAAAATTGTCTCAACTGAATGATTATCACAGTCTCTAATAATTAATGACACTCACTTGATTGTAAAATTGTGTAGAAATATTATTCATGTATTATTGACGATTGTCATGAGTGGTTAATTAGTTGTGCAAATAAGATAGCAAAAGTGCTGTCTAATATTATTGTATTTAAACAAAACTTAAACATGCATTCACAGTAAATTACAACCAATAGCACTTATCTTATTTATCAGTCCAGCGACGTGGTACTCTGCAGTCATATAAATGGACATAAATTCATACAGAAATCATTTTGATTGTGGCTCCTACTTCGGCAGCTTGCTAGCAGTTCGCCGTGATGCTTCGCGAATCGCGTAATTAATCGCGACCGTTAGCGTCCGCGATGATGCTACCGCGTTTCGGACGTCTGGGACGGTTACCGAACACATAACGAATTTCTGCCTCAGCAGAACGAACGAATAAATGTTTCATTAAGATCAATTCTTACTTCACGTATGTTCACTGGTTTCACATAAACTTTCATATCGTTGCACTTATAACAAATTATAACTTTCACTTTGTTTTAACTTTATTACTTATTGTTTGAGCACTCCGCGGACCGCGTACGAACGTCTGATCTACGTTACGGGGCGGCAGATACTGCTGCTTGCCCGCTCTCCCACAGGGGAGCGCTGCTATACCATAAAGTCTCTGACCTGAGGAGCCACGTCGATAACTATTCAGATCGATATTGGATCTCGTTTACAGAGAAGTATTTTACATTGACAAATTAAACATAACAAATAATCACAGTCATATAGAAAACATACAAAGTACAAATAAAATAAAATGAAATATACATAAACAATGACAATACAGATAATAAATAAATGACAGAAAATTTTCCAGTTAAATTAACTACATACTTGGTGCATCACAATAATTAATTGCCGGCCGCGGTGGCCGCGGGGACTGAGGCGATCCAGTCACGGTCTGCACGGCCACTGCGGTCGGGGGTTCGAATCCTCCCCTCGGGCATGGATATTTGTGCCGTCCTTAGTAGTAACTAGTTCATAAGTAGTTTGTAAGTTTCGGCACTGATGACCCCGTAGTTAAGTCCTTTAAGCTGTACAAACATTTGAACATGTTTTGATTCGAATAATTAATTGAGTCAGATGAGAAGATAATTACTACATTTCACTATAAACAGGTTCAAACGAATAAAATGTTTCAAAATGAAGCTCATTTCTCGTTATACTGTAAGGCTTACCTTACAACTATGGGGGAGGGATAGAGCCTCCCCCACCAGAACCCGAAAAAAAAAAAAAAAAAAAAAAAAAAAAAGAGAAAAAAAGAAAAAGAAATCGTATAACAACAATCTGGTAAAGGTAAAGATTGGATACTTATGGCGTAAGCTTTCATTGGATGAGGGTGAATTAGTTTCTTCAACGGGAGTGGTAGATGCTAGTCTGTCTGCAAAATGACTAAAATTTTGCTCGTTAAGCAGATCTATCCCCCCCCCCCCCAAAGACAAGTCCTAGTTACGCCACTGACTACAGGCAAATGATGGAGGATGCCCAGAACAGAGCGAAGTGGACGACGTCCAGTTGAAACCTGTCTATTCAAAGAAGAAGAAGACATCCCTGGAAAGATAAAAGACGGCCATAGTTCTTATCCAGGGTAACGCATGCATGTTTGATGATGGCAAATACCTGGTGTCCGGCTGGAGTAACATGTTAGAAAGAAGCATTTGTGTAGGGGTGAGGAGGCGGACAGCCGCCGCCGTGCACAGGCAGAGGGGAGGCCTGGAGTCTGCATGACGCCGTAGCGGCCGTGTGTTCGGCCAGCGCCGCCTAACTCTGCCCGACACTGGCAGCGTTCCGGCTGAGCTTCCGCACTGAAAAGTGATAGATGCCCCATGTTGTGGGGTGTCTGGTACAACGTAGTTCCCGTCCCGGCCTCAACCTAAGGTAACTTCCCATCTCTGCACCCTACGCTTAACATCTCCCTCCCCCCCCCCCCTATTCCCTTCCCAACCATTGTCCTCTATCCATGTCTTGCTTAGAACTGTGTATCACCACTTACAATATACCCTTAACCCTTAACTACTATAGACGTTGACAGGAACCCAACTACTATGGAGGGGTCTTTCAGACCGCTCTCTTATTTTCCATATATTAAACTAGTGTTTTGTTAAATATATATTTTCATGACTTGCTGTGGTTCATTACACTTCTTAGAGGTGGCATTAGTAGAAATTTGACTTTTTTTTAACAATGTAGTATGAGTAAAGTCACGACAAGTAAAACACAGCGCAATTTGCAGTACGTTTTATTTTTTGTGCTACGAAAAGAACACCAAGTAATTATTTCTCTACACACCCACAGATTATCATTATAGAGATTATATTACAAATTCACAGCGTGATTAGATACAAAAATCCCACGAAGTCGACTGGCCAGGCGCTATGAGGCAGAGCCTGCGCCAGCGGCACGCAAACACTACGGTCGGTCAGTAAGGCCGCGCAGGCTCATAAATACGGAACAAAGAGCAGCACACTGTGGACGTAGTCGGCCACCAGGTAGGTACACGGAAGAGTCCTTTTAGCTTGGCAGGAGTGTGTGAAATACCTCGACTCAAAAAGTCATAGCGGTCTGAGGGACCGCAGATACTAGTTAAGGGTTAATTTATTACTTTTATTTTTATTTATTTTTTATTTCCTATTTTCCTAACTTAACTTCTTCCCTTTTTTGAACTTTATTTTTTTCCTTATTTTTATTTTCCCTTATTTCCCTTATTATTCATTTCAAAACCCACCACTCACTCCCCACACTCCGCAAGGATGGGGTCCCTCCACGCCCACACAAATGTGGTGACCAACTCGATAGTTCTACTGTCACATCCGTGTTTGTTAGTTTGCTAAGATGGATCACGGGATGTGGGAACTGCGATGTTATCCGTACGAGTGGGCCCGATCACCCATTAATACGGTGCATCTGGAGATAGAATTGGTCGAAAGGTATACGAAGGGTAAAGGTATGTAAGGGCAGAGGAAAAAAAGTGCCAAGGCAAGAGCCAAGGGAAAAAAGAAACCTCTGCGACAGTGGGGTAGGTTTTAAGGACAGTAGCGGTATGCTATCTGCGACAGATCATGCAAGGTTTGGTAATGTTAGTAAAGGGTATATCTCAGTACCGTTAACTTTGCTAGGTTTGTCATAAAGAATCACTCCGGTTGATGCGAGGTTCTGCTGCAGCTGAGCTCCTGTGAAATCTCCTGAGTCGGCTGCGGCAGAATACCTGTGAACATAGCCAAGTTTGTCATGGTAGTTAGACAGTTTGGTAATACAACTGGGTAATTGTGTAGGGCTGTATAGGTCTGTGTTCAGTGCGTTGAATTTGGCTTCCCTGCCTTGCCTGTTGCTCAGCTGTGAGCTCAGCTGGCATTGCCAGTCAGTTTGCTGTTCTGCAGCGGTTCGCAACATTCATAGTGTTTGCGAGTTGGTGGTCCCTCCCCACACTCATCTACACCTCCCTTTTATCCTTTCCAGCCCCTTCCCTTCACTGCATTCATTGCCACAATTCAAATTCACGCCTATCAGAGCCTTTAAAATCCTTCATGCAACACGAAACTTTCCATTCACACTTTTACCCAGCATCCTTCCCCCTCCACTCTCCACCTCACTCACAGTCTGGCTTGTGTTGCTGCAGTGGCCGGACATGATAGCTTTGTGTGCACAGTTGTCAGACAGTGAATGATTGCGCGAATGTATGTGTTTCTTTCTCTGACGAAGACCTTGGGCGAAAATTTAAGTTGTGTGAATGTGACTATTTTCGTGTCTGTCATCGAGCCTCTTTACGGCAAATTGTTACCTATCCTCCATTATTGATATTCCTATCGGATTTTCCATTGTTAAAATTAAGAAAAAAAGTGTTTGACACTTGACAGCGCTCCAGAACGAGATGCGAGCCAGTACGGTGGCACTGTCGAGGCTGCGACTGCTACATCTACATCCATACTCCGCAATCCTTTCCCATTTCCAGTCCGGAAAAGAACGACAAAAAAGAATGCCTATTTGCCTCCGTACAAGCCCTAATTACTCTTATCTTGTCTTTGTGATCACTACGCGAAATGTAAGTAGGCGGCAGCAAGATCTTGCTACACTCAGCTTCAAATTCCGGCCCTCTAAAGTTCCTCAACAGAGTTTCACGAAAAGAACGTCGTTTTTCCTCCAACGATCCCCAATTAAGTTGCCTGAGCATTTCCGTGACACTCGCGCATTGGTCGAACCTACCAATAACAAACCTAGCTGCTCGCTTCTGAACTGCTTCTATGTCTTCCTTTAAACTGATCTGCTGCGGATCCCAAACACTTGAGCAATACTCAAGACGTGGTCGTACAAGCGTTTTATATGCGGTCTCCTTTACAGATGAAGTACATTACCCAATAAACCGAAGTCGGCTGTCCGCCTTACTCACAACTGTCCATACATGTTCGTTCCATTTCATATCGCTCTGCAATGTTACGCCTAGATATTTGAACGACGCGACAACATCAAGAAGCTCACTACTAATGCTGTATTCGAACATTATGGGATTGTTGTTCCTACTCATGCGCATCACCTTACATTTTTCTACATTGAGAGCTAGCTGCCATTCTTCGCACCAACTAGAAATTTTGTCTATGTCAACCTGTATGCTATTACAGTCAGTTACAGACGACACCCTCCCATACACCACAGCATCATCAGCAAACAGCCGCAAATTACAACTTACTCTGTCCATCAGATCATTTATATAGATAGAAAATAATAGCGGTCCTATCACACTCCCCTGGGGCACGCCTGACGATACACTCGTCTCTGATGAACACTCGCCGTCGAGAAGAACGTACTGCGTTCTATTACTTAGGAAGTCTTTCAGCCAGTCACAAATCTGTGTGTTAACATAAGGATCGCAATGTACGTGCAGAGCCGCAGCACGCGCTGGACGTTTACCAGGGCTGCTGACCCCCTGAGCGTTCACTGACTGACAGGATACTGAAGTAGGGCGTGTGATCGGCGCTGATGAAGTAACGGAAGACCCCGGCAGTCGACGCGCTGTCGCTGCAAACTCTGCTTAAGTTTGTGACGTGTGTGTTATACGGGATGCCATGTAAACTTCATGCCTTGTAAACTGCCCGTCGCTCGCCACGGGGTTTGCACACACACTTGTGACGAGACCCGGGCGAGCTGCTGGCAGGCGGTGTGCAAGGACACCACAACATGTGACCCCGCGACCAGCGGCTATCTGCTGTACCTGCGACGCCTTTCTGCGGATGTTTGGCACGGCTAATTGGTTCCCACTTAATACGATGCGATACTGCGGTTATATCGCACAACTATCTAATGGTAACGATTTTACCAAGTCCAAGCTTATTTCTCCTACCTGTTTGTGTAACTTCTGGTGCTTACCAAATGGTTACGCTATTAATTTGCCTCTTCGTCCAGAATATAAATATAACAATCTTCGCCAAAATCATGGTATTTCCAGTCGGGGTTGCAACATTTATAAGGAGTGAGTCGTCTAGGCAATTTTGTGTTCCATCTACATATATACATATTTACACCATCTCAAATGGTCATGACGTGCATTACGCAATTTGTTTATTTAAAGGCATGTCAACTTCTTCGACAATTTCTTCGTCGTTATAACTTTTGAGCGTAGACCAGAAATATTTGGGTTGACATCAATCTCCAGAATTTTTGAACTCTATTAGTAGCCTCTTCCATCTCAGTTACGGATTTATTTATTTATTTATTATTTATTTATTATTATTACTATTTTTTTTTTTTTTTTTTTTTTTTTTTTTTTTTTTTTTTTTTTTTTTTTTGCCGCGGTGGAGTAGCCGAGCGGTCTAAAGCCCTCGCTGCGCAGCGCGCGGTTGCTCGCCGTGGAGGATCGAGTCCTCCCTGGGGCATGGGAGTTTGTGTGTGTTGTCCTTAGGTTAGTTTACCTTAGTTTAAGTAGTTTGTAAGCTACGGACTGATGACCACGCAGTTTGGTCCGATAGATTTACAAACATTTGAACGGATATTTTTCTTTTCTCATCGATATTCATAATTACGGAGTTGGTCTTAGTATTCTGCATCTTCTTGAGGACTTTTTCCCAAGTCAGTAATTTCTTTTATTAACCTTTCGTCATAGCCTTTAGAAACGTTTCTAATGCGGTAATGTCTTTCAGTGCGCCGGCCGCGGTGGCCGAGGGGACTGAGGCGCTCCAGTCACGGTCTGCACGGCCACTACGGTCGGGGGTTCGAATCCCCCTCGGGCATGGATATTTGTGCCGTCCTTAGGATTAGCTAGTTCATAAGTAGTTTGTAAGTTTAGGGACTGATGACCCCGTAGTTAAGTCCCATAGACTCTACAAACATTTTTTGTCTTTGAGTGCAATTACACCTATCCATTTACATAGATTTATTACTGAGCCATTAGTCTACAAAGCAGTCGTATAAGTCTATCTCGAAGGATATGGTTTTCAGGCACGCTCTCCAGAACGCAGACTAACAATTATCAGATATTACCAGCAAAAGAAAATTGTTAGACATGAACAGATTCAATGAAATTGTTAGTTTGTATCTAGAAAGGAACAAGGCAACAATATTGAACACATGTTCACAAGACTGATTAACATGGCAACTAAATCTAATAACATCGGCTTCAGAAAACAAACTTTTAACTGCCTGGAAGAGAGCAATTCCAAGATCCCTGCAGCTTTCCATCAAAGCGTGTAAATTTTAATAGACGTAAAAACATTTTATGTTTCTCGTTTTCTGTGAGCGAGAAAGGTGCCAACAGCTGTAAAGTGTCTCTTGCCTTCCAACAATTTGTGTTGGCTGTGAAGCAAGCCACGGGGGAGCGGCCGAGCGTTCCAAGGCGCGCCGTTGCTCGCCGTCGGAGGCTCGAATCCTCCCTCTGGCATAGTTTTGTCTGGTGTCCTTATCATAAGTTAAAATGTTCAAATGTTTGTACAGCTTATGGGACTTAACTACGGGGTCATCAGTCCCTAAACTTACAAACTACTTATGAACTACTTACGAACTAGGACGGCACAAATATCCATGCCCGAGGGAGGATTCGAACCCCCGACCGTAGTGGCCGTGCAGACCGTAACTGAAGCGCCTCAGTCCCCTCGGCCGCCGCGGCCGGCTATCATAAGTTAAAGTCGTCTGTAAGCCTAGGGACTGATGAACAGAGTAATTAAGTTCCATAGATTTATAAACATTTGATTTGATCAGTGGAGAAAAAAGTACATCCAAATCACCCTGGTCAGGGTTTCGAGTTTTAAAGCCATGATGTCTTATTTCTATAACATGGTGATCAAGAAGCGCCGAACAATGAACTCAAACTGGCAACATACTGAACACTTATTGCAGAAGGGTGATGCCATACTTGTATGTTCAATTTACTTAATTTTTATGTTTGTTGTATACTGGAACTTTCTTGGCGGGGCGAAGATTTTGTCGTTTTTTTGTTTAATTTTATTTTCGAATTATTGGATAGTAGCTGCTAAACCCGGTATTTCCCGGGCGTATATTCATTTATCCCGTCTTATATTAGAAACAAAAATAAAAAGTCGGAAAAGATTTCATCTTCATGTATTCATAAAAACAGCTTAGAAATTGTGAAACAGTAAAACAAAGAAATATGCATAATGAACGAAATTATAAGAGCAATATCGAAAGAACGAAAAATAGTAATGAAATGTATATGTCTAGCATTAATTTAATTCATAACTTGACAATAAACAATATTTATTGTTCCTAGTCCAGCAGCTAGTATAATAAACAATAAAGGTCTCACTGGAAACTGCTGTCTCCTGAAGTTAAAAGTTCTCTCCCTTTCCATGTAGGATGATTTGTGCTGTAGTTGTTTGCAGGAACCTAATTGCTTGTATCGTCATAAATCATAAACTACAAATACCGTATTTATTCCTTTCTTATCTTAATCCATCTCTCTCTTTCCTTTCTGTCCATCGGCTTCTACCTTACCTCTGTTCTCATGCAGCTCAATACTTATGACATCCTATATCCTTGACTACTTGTCCTACAATAATATAACTTTCCAGATTTGCAGAGCGTAAGATTAGTAAACTGTATGCGATTAATAAATAGTGGAGGAATGAAATCTCGAAAATAAAAATAAAAAAAAAAAAATCTCATGTTTGTAAAGCTTATGGGACTTAACTACGGGGTCATCAGTCCCTAAACTTACAAACTACTTATGAACTACTTACGAACTAGGACGGCACAAATATCCATGCCCGAGGGGGGACTCGAACCCCCGACCGTAGTGGCCGTGCAGACCGTGACTGAAGCGCCTCAGTCTCCTCAGCCACCGCGGCCGGCGCGAAAATCACTGGGATAGTTTTTGTGACTATTTGTTTACGACGTCATGTCTTCTGAGCTATGTGTTGTAGGTAGTTTTTACCCGACATATATTGTTTGTCTGATATTATTATTTTAGGAGGAGCTGTGTAAAAATAGCGCCTGATGTAGCAGTTATATGGAAAATTCATATCTCCTGAAATATGTGTCGTACCATGATGTGAATTTGAAGGTACATTGAGTGGTGTACGTGCCTGATGTATGCAACATATGTCGTGAATGGTCTTAGCAGTAAAGACGTAATATATTGAAATCGCATGCGTGATGATGCGGTTTTTCATGAACAAGATTCTCCATAACTTCATATCTCATGAACTATATGTAGAACTGTGATATAATAATGAAGGAATATATTTATAGTAATGTCTGTGAAATGTCTCGCGAATACAATTTACAGTGCAGAAGTAATAACTTGCAACGTTTTGTCAAATGCCGTAGATATACACCATGAACATGGGAAAAAAGTAAGCGATAAACTTATTTCCTTTATCATTTTGTTGGGATTGTCAGCGAGAAAATGTTTCGTAAAGATTTCAATTTATGTTTAAAAGTTTATTGTAAGTCGCTAAGTCGTCTCATTCTGAAATAGTTGACGAATAAAATCAGGCGCCACAAGATGGGGCAGCTTTTATTGTTTATGACGTGATATCGTGTTAGCTATGTATCGTATGTGGTTTTTACCGCCATAGCAAATGATTACTGACCTTAGATAATATTTGTACCAAATTTGGTTGAAATCGGTCCATTAGTTTAGGAGTGGATGTGGAATATTATCGCACGGTGCGGCCGTTTTTCACGAATGTTATTGTTTATGACGTCATGTCTCCTGACGTATGTGTCGTAGGTGGTTCTTACCCCGTCAGCAATTGTTGCCTGATATTAAGGAACATGTGTACCACGTTTGGTTGAAATCAGTCCAGTAGTTTAGGAGGAGATGTGGAACATGCATACACACTTACAGCCAATTTTAAAAGATGTTTAAATTAATCAAGCTGTCCTTTTTTTTCGTGAGAGCTGTCAAATGATTGTAGAAAACAAATGGCCTTGCAATTCAAAATTGTTAATAATGCGTAGCCGGCCGCGGTGGCCAAGCGGTCTGCGGCGTGCCAGTTACAGTCTGCACGGCCGCTGCGGTCGGTGGTACGAATCCCCCGTCGGGCATGGATGTTTGTGCCGTCTTTAGTATAATGTTCAAATGTTTGTAAAGCTTATGGGACTTCTAAACTTATAAACTACTTATGAACTACTTACGAACTAGGACGGCACAAATATCCATGCCCGAGGGGGGATACGAACCCCCGACCGTAGTGACCGTGCAGACCGTGACTGAAGCGCCTCAGTCCCCTCGGCCACCGCGGCCGGCCTTTAGTATAAGTTAGTAGTTTGTAAGTTCAGGGACTGATGACTCTGTAGTTAAGTCCCATACGCTCTTACAAACATTTGAACATTTGAATAATTCGTATATCACGATAGATGAAACCATTTCCCGTATGCACGGTACAGAAAAATGTTAGTCGCGCTTTATAATTTGTCGAAAGCCACGTTTCCTCATACTTAGCCGATGCCTAGCAGGGCGGTCATTTAAACGAAGCGCTGGCAGGTACGGCGGAAGGGCCAGTGTCGGGACTTGCGAGGCAGCCTGTGCCTTTACCTGGCTGTGTCGGATTTGTCACAACTGTCAACCAGCGAGCACAGAATAACACAGAGAGGCTATACCGCCTACATCGGCGTACAGACAGTGGAGGACGGCAGCCATCTTGGATGGGTGTAGAACCGACACCTCCGACAACGGTAGAACCCAGTTGGGCCGATAAATGCGTAGTTCTTCAAATGGCGCTCGCCTCAGTTACATTGTCATTTGAACCCCTTTGGGTAGGAAAAAAATTACAAGATTTTTCGCGCTGACAGGTGAATACTGAAGGAATGTAACACTGTTCTTAGCAAGTACAATAATTATTGTGTAAAAATAGTAACTGAAACTATTACTTTTACATGAAATAAAAAATTGCGACATGAAAAAGTTAGTCGCCTGCCACTTTTTTTTGTTTCGTGATCTGGAAATTTTCGTCAGCGAGAAAGTTGTAGAAAATGAAATGAGCTTTTCTTTTTATTTAAACAACTTTTTATAGCTCCCCTGGTTTTCTCACAAAATTGGATAACATAGAGCGGTGGAACTTTCCAAACTCTACTCGTTACTTTCAGCGAGCTTGCCCAGGAGCGAGCACAGATCCTATTGCCCACTTACCTTGTACTTTGTGACCAATTTTGATAAACATTTTTAATTTGGAATACAAATTTCGGTACTAAATAATTTTGACTTAAGATTTTATTTTATTATTAACTAGCTGACTCGACCCTGCTTTGCACATGTGATCTTTAAACTACTTTATCTCGAGAAATGCAGAACGTATCGTGATGCAATTTCTTTCAATTTCTTCGGTATAATCCTGGGTTCAACGAAGGCTATATTAAAGGACAATACAAAAATGAGAAATAATTGAAATAAGAATAATAACGTAGACTGGTTTGCCACTTCCGCACTTTAGTCACCTTTGTAGCGTAAACTATGAGACCTGCGCCAAAGTACATAGTATAGAATTAGAGAACTCACAACGGTTTAAAAATAATATGGCCGGGAGATCATATGCCTAGCTTTTCCAGATCTCCCACAATCACTGTAGTCTTGCGCCACCTGGCGCCAGCCCTTTAGAAAAGAAAAATGATAAATGTGGTTCACTTGTAAAAGTCGGACACATGTAAACGCAAATTTTTTTGTATAATATGGATACTGGCCTAGCTCTTATAGTTTACGGTCCAGAGCTAACTAAAAGGCAGAAGCGGTAAACGATTCTACGTTATGATTCTTATTTTAGTTTTTTTCGTGTTGACATTAAATATAGCCTAAGATTATCCACTATTGTACAGAAGAAATTACAAGAAACCGCATGACGATACTTCCACATCTACATCTGCATCTACATGGAATACTCTGCAAATCACATTTAAATGCCTGGCAGAGGTTTCATCGAACCACCATTATACTATTCATCTTCCATTCCGTTCTCGAATAGCGCGCGGGAAGAAAGAACATCTGAATCTCTCCGTTGGAGTTCTGATTTCTCGTATTTTATTCTGATGGTCATTTCTACCTATGTAAGTGGGAGTCAACAATATATTTTCGAATTCTGAGGAGAATGTTGGCGATTGGAGTTTCGCAAGTAGCCCACGCCGCAGCGATAAGCGCCGTTGTTGTAATGATTCCCATCCCAGGTCCTTTATCATTTCCGTAACGCTGTCTCCCCTGTATCGTGACAATACGAAACGAGCTGCCCGTCTTTGGACTCTTTCGATGTCTTCCGTCAAACCCGCCTGATAAGGATCCCACACTGGGCAGCAATACTCCAAAAATGGATGGACAACCCTACTGTATGCAGTTTCTTTTGTAGTTCTGTTGCATGTTTTAAGGGTTCTGCCAATAAAACGCAGTTTCTGGTTCGCCTTTCCCACGACATTATCTACGTGTTCTTTCCAATTTAAGTCTGAATTAATAGTAATTCCTAGGTATTTTGTGGAGTTTACGGCCTTCACTTTTGTTTGACTTATCTTGTAAACAAATTTTAACGGATTTCTTTCTGTACTCAGGACGACTTCACACTTCTCATTATTTAAAGTCAACTGCCAATTTTTACACCATACTGATATCTTATTCAGATCATTCTGCAGTTGGTTTTGATCTTCAGATGATTTTACTAGACGGTAAATGACGGCGTCATCTGCAAACAACCTAAGAGAGCTATTTAGATTTTCCCCTAAATCGTTTATATACAGCAGAGGACCAATAACACTACTCTGTGGGACGTCCGATACCACCTCTGTTGTAGTCGATGCCTGACCATCGATTACTACGAACTGTGTCCTCTCTGACAGGAAAACCCTTATCCAATCGCAAATTTGGGGCGATATACCATAACCACGCAATTTGATTAAAAGCCGTTTGAGAGGTACGGTTTCAAAAGCCTTCTGGAAATCAAGAAATACGGAATCGATTTGGGAACCCTTGTCGATAGCACCCATCACTTCGTGTGAGTAAAGAGCTAGTTGTGTTTCGCATGAACGATATTTTCTAAATCCGTGTTGACCTTGGGTCAATAGATCTTTCTGTTCGAAGTAATTCATAATATTTGAATACAGAATATGTTCCAAAACCCTGCTGCAAATTGATGTCAATGAAATAGGCCTGTAGTTTAGTGGGTTACTCCTACTGCCTTTCTTGAATATAGGTGTGACCTGTGCAACTTTCCAATCTTTTGGTACAGATCCTTCTTTGAGAGAGCGGTTGTATGTGGCTGTTAAGTAAGTAGATATCGCTTCAGCATAATCAGATAGAAATCTAATGGGTATACAGTCCGGACTAGAAGAGTTGTTCTTGTTAAGTGAATTTAGTAGCTGCACTACCCCGATGATTACTTCTACGTTACTCATTACGGCCTCTGTTCGTAATTCGAAATCTGGAATATTGGTTTCGTCTTCTTTGGTGAATGAGTTTCTAAAAGCTATGTTTAGTAACTCTGCTTTAGTAGAGCTGTCATCGGCAGGATCGCCATTACTGTCACGTAGTGAGGATATTGTTTGTGTTTAGCCCCTAGTATATTTAACATATGAGCAAAATCTCTTTGGGTTTTCAATCAAATTTCGAGAAAGAGTTTCGTTGTGATAAGTATTGTAGGCATCTCGCATTGAAATCCTCGCTAAATTTCGAGCTTCTGAGTACGATCGCCAATCCTGGGGATTTTGCGTTCGTTTAATTTAACATACCTTTTCCATTGCTTTTGCAACAGTGTCCTGATCTGTTTTGTGTACCAAGGGGAATCGCCTCCTTCTTTTATGGATTTATTTGGTATAAAATTGTCAAGAGCTGTCGATACCACTTCTTTGAATTTGAGCCACATCTGGTCTACACCTACGTTTAGTGTTAGAAACGTGTGGAAACTGTCTTTCAAGAAGCAATGTATTTTATTTCTATCTGCTCTCCTGAACAAATACACTTTGGACTTTCGATATTCAATCTCGCTACGACAGTTCTGTGTTCACTAATACCTGTATTCGTTTTGATGCTCGTTATGAGCTCAGAATTATTTGTTGCTAAGAGATCAAGTGTGTTTTCACATCCATTTACAATTCCAGTTGGGTCCAGAACTCTTGGTACGAAGTAATTCTCAGAGAATGCGTTGAGTACAATTTCGCACGATGTTTTATGCGTACCTCCTGATTTGAAAATATAATTTCGCCAACTGCTCGAGTTATAAAAGGTTAAATGGACAGATGGAGGGAAAATGTGCTTCTATTTTATATAATAGTTTGATATATCCCTACCTGAAATTTGTAATTATTTATGGAAAAATAGATTATCAAAAAAGGGACGTTTTAAAATGTCTGAAAAAGAAATTAGCAGACAGCGAACTACCCTGTGCTCGCAGCTGTGGCCGGTTGGCGCTCGGCCGCCATGTTGGTTGGGTGTCGCGCTCTCAGCCGGCTTCATTTCCCTGTCTTTGTTATTCTGTGCTCGCTGCTGTCAGCACTTACCATTTTGTCACCGACGTGTCGCGTCACAAGTGTCACAAAGTCATTGTAAAATGTACGTCGCTCGCGATATCTGACGTCATTGAATTGTGTTTAATTTCCATCCTACGTTACCGATAATGTTCGGTTCGTCGTTACTGAAGTTCAACGTTTTGCATCGTAATGACAGAGATGACCTTTACGACGACGGAGTGTTTCGCCGCATTCGTAACGTCGGAGGTCTTCCTGGTAGGCGGGGATAGGCCACGCTGAGAACGAGGCGCTCTGGGGCCGTCGTCCCGTCGTCCTCTGCAGTGGGGGGGGGGGGGGGGGGGGGGGGGGGCGGCAGCCGTCACTGACACCTGACGCCTGACGTGTGACGCGTGGCGCGGGCGACGACCCGCTGGCAGCGGCACAACACACAACCACAGACAAATATATGTTACTCTGTGACCCAACACACACACATCACGCCATGGCTGCAAAATATTTCTATCTGTTATATTCTACCGGTTTCGGCATTGCTGCTATCAACAGGAAATCAACAAGCTAAATTTAAGAGAAATACATGACGTTACAACTACACAACATGGAGTCTCATATAAAAATTTTGAATTGTTGGTACTTACATATTTTACATCAAAGCCAATAAGATGACATTTCTACTGAGCACAGTAACGTGTCATTTACAATAAAATATTGTGAATGTATCTAAAAGCCCTTCCGTTTTACATTATATATTGGGTATTCCTTCAATTGAATCGGTCATTGCAAAAAAGTCATAAGTCAACTTTTTTACGGATATGAGTTATCCGCTGGAAATGGATGGGAAAGTGTAGCCGGATTCATACGTACAAGAAGGGCAGAAGTCAGCTATCAAATGGTGTCACTATCGACCCTCGAAATCTTCATTCATTGGAAAAAGGTCATGAGTCATTGACTCATGCCGTTTCTGCAATGACTGTGTGGAGGTGTATTTAATCGAACGCAGAATTTATTGGCGGCGTTGCGCTGCTTTCCCGCGTATTTTTTCGTCTGAGGTTAGTATCACTGCAACAATCCATTTTTGTGTTTACAGCATTGTAGGTTCAAATAATAGGTCATTACTGTCGTATTCAGAAGCCACTTACTGCCGGCCGCGGTGGCCGAGGGGACTGAGGCGCTCCAGTCACGACCTGTACGGCCACTACGGTCGGGAGTTCGAATCCCCCCTCGGGCATGGATATTTGTGCCGTCCGTAGTATTAGCTAGTTTGTAAGTTTAGGGACTGATAACCCCGAAGTTAAGTCCCATAAGCTATACAAACATTTGAACATTTGAAGCCACTTACTTGTCGAGTGTAATTGTGTCTGCGTCTTTTTCGGACTCTGAAATGCCTCCTATAGGCAAGAAACTGATAAGACATGCTGATAAGTACAAAAGTAATATTATTCGTGATTCAAAAGTAAAGGGAGTGGAATACGTGAATTGGAAAGGTGAGAAAATTCAGAGTCGGAGTACAGGAGATGACTGCAAGTGAGTAAAATACGTGCACTTCATTTCCGTATGGAAGTAAAAGCATATACCCGCATAGAAGTGTATCTTTAAAGATGTGAATGAGTTTCTTCTCTTCTCTGACAGTTGTGCTGGTCAAAACAAAAATCACCCAATGATTCGCTTTTGTTTAAAACTTGTATCAACTGGGAGATTTAGGAAGATGAAACATTACTTCCCTATACGCGGGCATAGTTTCCTTCAGAACGATAGAGATTTTTGGGACCATAAAATAATTTGTAAGACGTCATGACCGGATCTACGTACCTGAAGAGTATGCCATAATGATCAAAAATGCTTCAAGTAAATACTCAGTGGAAACTATTGATAATGTTGCTGTATTATCCTTTAAAAACTGGTGGCCTGCCTATTTTAAAAAGACTTGCCTCTCCGAATCAAGCGTGGGAAAAATTCCCAAGGAACAAAAAGTTTCTTTTTCTCCTTTAAAATTGATGACTTTTCAGTATGATACACATTATCCTGGACAAGTAAAAACAGAGCAATTCATTGATGGTCGCATCAGAAAGACATTCCAACTCCTCCAAAGCTTCAATAATCATCCTGTACTTCCCATCGAGTTAGCGCATCCTGAAAAGCAAGTGCCGCTCAATGTAAAAAAATACAAGATTTATTGAAAGTGAAGAGGTATACTCCAGCTGAATATGTGGAATTTTATGACCAACTGCAAGAATGGCCAACGGAAGGGGGAACAAATAATGAATATGATGATCAAGAAGACTGACTTGGTTTATTGTACCCTATTTTCATGTTGTTATAAAACACACAAATGTTGCGAAAAATGTTACTTCAGATAATAATATTCTCATTTCATTTTACTGTATAAAATATGAACTGATTTTTCAATAAAATAAGCAATTATTTGCAAGTAATGCTTTCATTTGTTGCCACGCACGGTCGTTCATTGCAAAAAGGTCATAAGTCATCAGTTTTTAAATTAATATTGTGGTTTAACTATTAATTACAAAACAAAAATACACAGTGCTTGGCACCTCACTAAATATTGATAATAAAATAACAATAAATAAATAAATGGTTTATGCTGTAGAACGTTTTTCCTTCTCCTGTAAAATTTTACTTTTATGACTAATGACCTTTTTGAAATGACCGATTCAATTAATCTTTCGGTGATATAAATGAGGTAATTATTTCGTTACATACTGTAACGTTATGTACAGATGACATTTATCGGAACAGATGATAGTTTATCAAAGAACTTCAGGTTTTAATTCTAATTTATCATACCAGTGATTCTACAAACTTTGGTTACAGTTTAGTAAAAAGTGAAAATGGCGTGTATGAAGTTGCAGCATGAAGGGTTGTCGAAATTCATTACATATAAAAACAGAAGAATGATCGTTTTAGAAATTCTATCAGGCACTTGTAATTGATTACGTCAAACATAAACCCTAGTAACTGTGTCATGAGTGATCTCTGGTCTAAGTTGAAGTATGCACACATCGTAAGAAAACTTAACAACAACATATAAGATTTGTGTTTGATTGTGTTTCATATCAGACTTTTAACGATGACAAGATATTTTATCAATTTTGATAAATCTCATACTATGCTTGACAGTTACTGTATTTTATACATACGATCCTACACAACATGTCTTTTTTTAAATATATTTTCATTTTTTTTTATGTTTGACGTAAGCAATTACGAGTGCATGATTTATAACACTGAGAGATTAGTTGAAGGAATACCTAATACACAATGTAAAATGGAAGGGCTTTTAGAAACATTCACAATATTTTATTCTAAATGACACGTTGCTGTGCTCAATAAAAAGTCATCTTATTGGATTTGATGTAAAATATGTAAGTACCAAGAATATTTTCAAAATTTTTATATGACACTCCATGTTGTGTAATTGTAACTTCGTGTATTTCGCTTCCATTTATTTTGCTGACTTCCTGTTGCTGCCAGCAACTGCCGAAACCGGTAGAATATAACAAATAGAAATATTTTGCAGCCTTGGCATAAGAATAATTTTTTCAAAGTACATAGCGGCTGTAGACTGCCACCTAAAAACATTAACAGACACATTTATTCACTTGTAAGGTTATGGGACATAACTACGGGGACATCAGTCCCTAAACTTACAAACTACTTATACTAAGTAATACTAAGGACGGCAAAATATCCAGGCCCGAGGGGGATTCGAACCCCCGACCGTAGTGGCCGTGCAGACCGTGACTAGAGCGGCTCAGTCCCTTCGACCACCGCGGTCGGCGAAACGTTAACAGACACATTTGTAACGTAATGGCCGATTGTTGAATTTAAAACAGGTGTGACTTTTCCTGTGACATATTTGTGAAATGACTTTATAATTTGCAAAAGAATGTCATCCACTCTCGTACCAGAACATCCGCCAATTACTTGAAAGATATTGCAGCTGTTCATTAGGTCCTGGCTCCCTGCTCTAAAACTGCTAAAACTGTCCATTTATGTTGAGACATCGCTATTTTGCTGTCAAGGGGAGATTCCTCATACTTACCTGGTGCTGTACAAAACTGGCCTTACCGTTTCTAGATTTTTCGTGAGCAGCCGCTGCGGCGGAACGACCTCTTCGTGCGGCGGAACGTGTGCTAAAACCTTATCTTCAAAAGCACTCGTCTTGTATGATTAGGGTTGAATGTGGCCGTGTCAGACTTCGTAATCCTTGAGGTGTCCACTCGCCCATAAAAATTTATATAAAATAAAAAATAAATATATGTTCATGTAAAATCTTTATACGTTGCTATATTTGAAAATCAGATTCTTGCGCCGAGGTAAGAAGTCTTTAACAGTCACTCTTGTTAAAATATTTCTAAGTTCTCTCATAGATAAGACGGTCAAAAGAAATTCTTCAGTTTGTGGTCGTTGCTATAGCCACAGATAAAAAAAAATATTTCTTCAATGATTATCGATCGATGTGTACAATCGATTAACCAAAGTTCTAAAAGAAACATTTATCGAAGTCTTCTTGACGTAACTTTTCCACCAATAAAAAATTCATAAAAAATCTTCCTTAAATTAAATATTCTCTTCGTTTCAATAATATAATATTTATCGTAAAATAATTCTTCATAAATGATGTACTCTGACACTTCCGTCAAGTTTAAACACGATAACATTTATTGCTTTCTATGACATTACATATGTAGGCACTGACAGGCAAAAGGGAACTGACTTTTAAAATTTGTTGTTTTAACATGAAACTTCGATAATAATGTCAACTCTTGCGACGACAACCGCAGAGATCAACATCTTCTTGCCTCGTGGCCGTCGACCCGCTACTTGATGTGGCCAGACATTTACTCCTTGGAATCGGCATCGAAGATGTTGCCCTCGTAGGTTGAATCGCTTCACAGCACATGAAACATAAAAAGACATACAAAAAAACCTCTTTAAGAATCATATAATATTAAACATTTACATAAAAATCGTTTAAGAACAGAAATATAAGTAAGTTATCCTGCACAAACTGAGCTGACATGAGATATGTAGCGGAGACAATAATCCGTCCCACTACACCGCGTCGTGTGAGACGTCATGCTAGGGAATGGGCGGCCGTTGCAGCCGCTAGTTGGATTTCTCCCTCGGGCGTTGCTGTGTGTGCTGCCCTCAGTATAAGTCTAGCAACTCGTGGCCGTAGCAGTTTGGTCCAATAGATTAACGAACACTTGAACGTTTTTGGCTGTGTGTATGTGCATTATCATTTTACAACAGGGCAGTGATTCTTATTGATACGTGAGCCACTGTAAGTAGTGCCGAGAAAACGCCGACGGTCTCCACACGCCGCCACGAAGCTGCGATCACTCTCGTTGCGGTACTGCGACCGCTGGGCGCGCCTCAGGTCTCGTACCTCTCTGCCTTGCGCCGGCCAGTCAGAAGAAGAGGGCTCGCCGAGTTACGCCGATACAAGTACAGCGCAGGGCTAGGTGCAATCTGTCAGCGAGGACGGAGCGAGTACAGCGAGCCAGCCGTCCACGTTACCTCGACCCGGAACACTTCCGTTGGCTGTAGCTACGGAAGTGTAGCACAACTGTGTACGGTGTATTAGGCAGCAGTGTACCACAAGCACATAAAAGTTGAGTATCACAAGTGTAGCCCGGATATGATTTCGGGAGGGTTTTTCAATAAATGGACATCACAGTAACATGCTGTCTCCACAGAAGTGCAAACGGTACTAATGCTATATATAATATATTATATTTCATTTCATGCTGTATGCTAGAGTCACTATGGTATCGAAACAAAGCTAGTAAACAAGACTCCACGTATTCTCCAATATAGTAATAAGGCAAATGCGGATCTAAGCACGGATGGAGAACGGCAATGCGTGAAGCTATCAATAACTTCTCGACCATTATCATAAAAGCACTCTCAAATTTTTACGAAACGTGAAAGCTGTCAATGACAGAAAATAAGGGGACACAGCGGCGTACCGATTGTTTCTCTAGAGGAAGGGGGAGGCAAGAAAGCCGGCCGCGGTGGCCGAGGAGGCTGAGGCGCTCCAGCCACGATCTGCACGGCCACTACGGTCGGGGGTTCGAATCCCCCCTCGGGCATGGATATTTGTGCCGTCCTAGTTCGTAAGTAGTTCATAAGTAGTTTGTAAGTTTAGGGACTGATGACCCCGTAGTTAAGTCCCATAAGCTATACAAACATTTGAACATTTGGAGGCAAGAAAACCAATCTACTGACTTCTATTCGGCGATTCCAGGGGAGGGGACGACGTCATGGAACTTTCATTTAACCGAGGAGTTCTAGAAGGCTCGTCAAGTTGTGCTTGCGGCTCATATATACAGGGTGTTTCACTAAGTGTGTTTGCCTCTGTAACATATAAAATAATAGATGACGGGAAATTTTAATGTGGTAGGTCAACACAAGAAATGTTACACTTTCTGCGGAGCTATGAACATAGTTTATTGTATCATTTCCCAAAGAATTACACCACAAAGATATAATTTTTTAATGCAACAATAGTTTTTTCTATCGTGTATTGGATTCGTTTAAACCAGCTGCGTCCAAATCAATTTAAACTACATTCCTATCACTGTTAGTTTGGGAGCTACAATCCTTCAAAGTTCCTGGGGCGGAGGTTGCGATAGCGTAGCTGACTGGCCGAGTGGCTATCCCCTGGGGCACGGCTCACTGTCTCATGACCACCAGCCAGTCAGCTACGCTGTCGTAGCCTCCGCCCCCTAAACTTTGAAGGGTTGTAGCTCCCAAACTAACAGTGATAGGACGAAAGGAGTGGACAGAATGTAGTAGTTGTTACAAGATGCTTCAAATGCAAAAATGGATGTCATCTAAAATACTGGGAAGGGGGGAAGGGGGGCAGAAACCGTGCCTTGCCCCTCCTGCATCCCGGTTGATGCGCCATTGAGTTTATTTATATACTCTTTGACTAGTCAGGAACCTTGATTCAATTACAGGAACATTAAGAAATATTGCTGACTGGGGTTGAAATTACTAATAGTGGGTTTAAAAATGGTTCAAATCTCTAAAGCAAAATGAATCTCTAGGGCCAAAAGGGTCACTGACAGTTTGTACACAGAATCTTCGCCTGATTTAGTTCCTATTTTTACCACAATTTATCGCGGGTACTTCGAGCAAGGATCTGTTCGTAGTGATTTAAAAAGAGACAAGTCAGTCTCATCTTTAAGAACAGATACATTAAAGGAGACACCTGGAAAAATCCTAAGTAAACTTCTTATTATTTCAGTATTAATGACCATAATCTTAATACATTTAACCCACTGTGAGGCGAGACGGTAAATTCCTCCATGTACAAATATTTGCAGTTAGCTACAGGACTAAGATTGTTATTCAGGAATGCACCTCTTCGGGCTAAACATACTGTTGGTCATGAATGTTTTCCTTCAGGGCTCCGAAAACTATGAAAATAGGAAATGTTCGGAGCGTGTATAACGGCTTCCCACCCATGGCAAAATGTAAGCGGACTTTATACTGATACATAATGATGCCACTTTTTGTTAGCTTTTTCACAACGGGGGGGGGGGGGGGGGAGGGGGAGGGCTTGAACGCAAGAAACCACCCTCTGGCTACGACCATGTTGAGTATTCTTCCTTTTGTAATAAAAGTATATGTGAAGTAATTATATCTTTCGGTAGCAGACCTTGTCCACAATCGCAGCTAGCCACGGCCCACCTCCCGAACTTGCCGTGCACAGAGAAGCAGGACGAGAGTACAAAGAGTAGTTTGTTGTCGAGGATGATGAATAGCCATTCATAGTTATCCGGCTAGTGAGGATAGTGATAGAAACATATAGATGCCATAATAATGATGGAACGTCCCTGATATACAAAGCCGACTGTTTATAGCAAGAAATATTAACAATGATTCATCGCACCATACGACATATTTCCAGTCATCGCGTGTGATAGCGGCACCCCTTGCTTCGCAGCTTTGCGTTAGCTTCCGTTATTAAGGAGTAGCTGGTACCCGGCGTGTTGCGGCCGCAGAAGAAATAGTTGTGCAAATAATGTTGAGAGTGTCCCTGCCTCTGTCCGTTCCCTCTTCCCTGTTTATCTCCTTTCACCTGACTGCCACCATCTCCCCTCTCTCGTTCCCCTCCTCTCCCCTCTGTCCGTCTCCTCCATCCCCTTTCTGTCCGTCTCGTCCTCCATCTACTTCTCTCCCTACTATGCATGAACACATACATAAATATGCGCCAAGTTTCATGGTGATTGGTCAAACGGTGTCAAAGTCGCAACGTACCATCCACCATGTTAAATTCACTGCGGACTATACTCGTAAAAATCTCCTTCATGAAAACATACATTTATATGAATAGGTTCAAAAACAGCTAAAGTTGCACACAGCTGGTTCTTTTTATTGACTTGTAGTTTCGGGCTTAACTGTGCCCATTGCCAAGTCAAAATCTATGAGAAAACATAATCATGTATTAAAAACATTACAATTTGATTGATATAACAAGATCATCTTCTTTTCGACTTAAATTTCAAATATAATACATACCAACTTAATGTATCATACGTAATATATATATATATATATATATATATATATATATATATATATATATATATATATATATATATATATATATTCCCTTTCTTGAAACGTGTCATTACTCCTCTTTCAACGCCAGACATCTGATGTATCGTTTGTATACTGGTGATGACATTAAGTTGGCATGAATTATATTTGCAATGCAAGTCGAAAACAAGATTATCATGTTATGTAAATCAAATTGTAATGTCTGTAATACGTGATTATGTTCTCTCATAGGTTTGACTTGATAATGGGGTCAGGTAAGCCCGAAACTACAAGTCAATAAAAAGAACCAGCTGTGTGCAAATTTGGCTGTTTTTTGAAATTATTAATAAACATAGTAAGTTGCTGTCCTGAAATCATCCAACATGTTGGAATTTCATACATTTATGTGCTGACTTTCTCGGTGGCCAGTCAAACAATTTGAATGTTTGTCGTAAAGTACCCTCCGCCAAGCACCTACATAGGCTTACGAAAGGTAGCCCATCTATTACTTCGGGGTATAAGCTGTCTTCATTCCAAATGTCATTCAATTCCAGCCAGCCGTTTCAACGCGAAGAGAAACAACTCACTGTATGGCCGTCCTCACACGGAACATGTTGTCCCAACGTGGCGCAGGCCAGACGTGTTGTGCATCTAGCTAATTAATGCACGCTCTGAAACGACCCGCTACGTCCCACGAAGCACAACGTGCTGCTCATCGTGATTTGCTTTGCGACCGCAGCGCTCTCCAGCGCCCGTTGCGGGGTTTACAAAGATGCATGTGCGTAAAATTACACGATATCTCTATTAGCTATCGTCGAAACCAAGGCCAAAAAAAAAAAAAAAAAAAAAAAAAAAAAAAAAAAAAAAAAAAAAAAAAAAAAAAGATTTGAAACTATATCTTTCTTATGCTCGCACGTGGCATGCAATACTCTTCCAGATTTCTATTTATTTATTTATTTTTAATTCAAGAAACACAAAGACGGTACATTTATGTTACAGCAAATGAGAATGATAACAAAATATTCGACCAAATCACTTTCGATAGAGAAATCTTAAAACAAATTGTCAACGGTGAAATACATCATCTGCACCACCTTACGACATTTTCCACGTTGTACATATTCTGCATATTCAAATGATGACTTTGGCATTCCTTCGGAAATAATAGGTTCTGCCTGATACATTTCACTTGTTCATAGACGCGGGACAACGCCTGAGCTCGACAATGTTCGTAGTGATAATTTTTATTTTCTTTTAGTATTGTACGTAAACACTGTTCGTCCTTCACTGTATCTGCTTCCGTAACCACAGTCTGCTGAACTTAAACAGAATTCAAACACCATGGAGAAAACTGAGTGATGTACGGTACTGTTTTGAAATTTATCGGTCCCTGTGCGCCGGCCGCAGTGGCCGAGCTGTCTGCGGCGTCCCAGTCACGGTCTGCACGGTCGCTGCGGTCGGGGGTTCCAACCCCCCCATAGGGCATGTATGTTTGTGCCATCTTTAGTATAATATAATGTAGCGCCTATATGGTGTTTGGTGGGAGTCGTTAGCTGAAATATTATGCACTTAACTGGAAAAAATGGAAAAGGCGCATTATGATAAAAAGGGAATAAAAATTAAATTAAAACAAAAAGAATTAGAACGACTGTAAGGGTAAAGATGGGCGGCTTCTACATTATAAAAAGAAGACGATGTTACCTTCAGTAACTACCATCTCGATGTGCAATGATGGTAGGTCAGGGATCTGTAATCAAATATTTTATAATGAAAGGTACACACCGTCGTGATCGGGAATTGGACGTATTAAAAATCTGTTATTGTGCAATGGGCCGTTTGCTAAATTTTAGTTGTGGGCTCTGCGTATGCGGTTGGCAAGAATGTAACATAAAATGGAAAAAATAATAAATAGCTATACAAATTCGTCTGCAGGTCCTGTAATCATCCCTGTCTTTGATGGTCGAAATATTGGAATAGAAAAAAGTAATGAAACCGATTTAACAATTACTACACTGATTATTACTAGCCGTAATGACGTTCAATTCCTTCACACTTCAAGTTCACGCCACTCGAGTGAAAAAGGGCAGTTAAAAGAAAGATGACTGCCATTTAAAATTTGATATTAATGTATTTCAAGTTAAAAATCATAATTTACAGGAGCGGCACTATACTTACACAAAATTGAGTATGACCAGGGGAGAGCTGCATCGAATACGTCTTATCTCCATCAAGGCGATACGAAGACATTAAAACGTTAATCGCTGTTCTTTCTCTCCCGCAGTAAAACAAGGGAAGGTGGATCACAGATGCTTTAATGGGAGAGAAAGAAGAACAATCTTTGCCTACTCGAAATTTCTCTGATTCATGAAATTATTTTTTTATATTTATTTATTTATCTACGATTTATATTGGGTCGTTTCAATAAGCTAGTTCATAAGTAGTTTGTAAGCTCAGGGACTGATGACTCCGTACTTAAGTCACATAAGCTCTACAAACATTTGAACAGGTATTTGGTACCTGTACCCTATCATGAAAAACAGCAAGGCCTCTCGTGAACAGAGTGTGATATTACAGATACTGGGGAAAGCTGATTGTTTCCATGTGAAATGTGGGTTTTGCCAGGGTGTTGTGTTCCCCATCCGGCCGGCTACCAGTTTGTACCTAGTGAATGGGATACAGCAGGTAGTCTGGTTTTCCCTAATGTGGTCGGAAACCGGAAGCAACGCTCTTGAATCAGCGAGGGCGGCTAACCCAGAATGCAACTGAAATACAATATAGCCACACACATTATTCTATAAATCCATATAAAATCAGGAAATGATCATACCGCAAATATAATTATAAATACGATGTGCAGTGTCCGTGTTTATTGATAGAACTAAGCAAATGCATGTCTGAAGGAACGGACGCTGCGGCGACTACAACTGCTAATGTAAATACAAGAAATGTATTCGCAATTGCAAATATTAATCAGCATCAGCTGTATGTTGTAATGGTGACATATGAAAATTTGTGCCGGGCCGGGACTCGAACCTGGACTTCCCTCTTATCGCGAGCGGTCGCGTTTCCATTACGCTACCCGCTCACGCTTCCCGGAACTACCCAAACCTTCATATGCCACACACTGTCCAATTTATGTTTATTTACGAACTGGTTTTCGGCTTATTATGCCATATTCAGGTAAAAATTTGATAGGCGACGGCAAAACACTAGTGCTTACGTTGCAGACATGTTAAATAAAGATACAACACACCAAAACTTTAGTTCTTTGCTTATGTCATTAGTTAAAGTTGTCAAATATTTGTTTGTGCTGTGTGATAAATGCCTTCTAATTTATAATTACAGCCTACGCAGTGAAACACCTTACATATTTCATATTCTATCATTCTAAGCTAAGGTGATATTATTGAACTTGTGGCATATGTTGAGTTCGTCACTTTAAGTGTGCTTTTTACATGTTGTACATATGATGTAAATGGCGTTTTTAATATTTTATCATCTAATTTAGAACAAAATGAAACACTTTACATACTTAATATTACTCCATAATACGAGGCGTTTATCACACAGCACAAACAAATATTTGACAGCTTCTACTAATGACATAAACAATGAACTAAAGTTTTGGTGTGTTGTCTCTTTATTTCACATGTTTTCAACATAAGCACTTGTGTTTTGCCGACACCTGTCAAAAGTTTACCTGAAGATGGCCTAATAAGCCGAGAACTAGTTCGTAAATAAACATAAATTAGTAGAAAAAACAGATTATTTGCTTTCAATCCTAAAAATGGAATTGTCCTATCAAAAAGTGATGGAAGAATCCATTTATAAGATAATTTTTCTCTTTGCAATTATCTAAGTAAGAATCATTTAGCTTTTTAGTTTCCAAACAATATTTTCTCTGAGCAACTAAGTGTGCGCTGATATGAGACTTCCTGGCAGACTAACACAGAGTGCCTGACCGGGATTCGAACCCAACACCTGGGACTTGCCGGCTGAGCTAGCCCGCCACGCCTCTCGACCTGACCTTCCGCCAGCTGTCAGCGTGCCATGGTAGCTCAGCCGACAGGGCGCTTGCCCGCCAAAGGCCCAGGTGTTGGGTTCGAATCCCGGTCCGGCATATTGTGTCAATCTGCGAGGAAGTTTCAGTTTTTCACTTTCCCATTAGTACTTCGTAATTTGTAGAGTTCAAAGTTTCAGATACCATATTACGTAATTCGAACCTCAAGAAGAAAAATTTCAAAAGAAGCCCTCAGTTATTAAAAAACATATCTGTTGTTACAAAAAATATATAAGCACTGTAATATTTTTCTAGGCTTCTCAGAAGTGGAGGAGATCATGTATAGGAGATAGGATAATGTCGGTAATAGTTTGATTTAGAGCCTTTGTGGATCACGTGAAGCCTCTAAAATTCTTCTTGAGATTTGCCCATCAGACCTTAATTTTATCGCTCATGGCTTTCTTTCTTTCTTTCTTTCTTTCTATCATCTGTTCGCTTTGTGCCGTTTTTTTGGCTCTTGTCTCTGGCTGGACTTCCCATTTTTCTATTCTGCTTCTGTAGATGTTACGAGCTGGTGTCCTGAATGGTGTGTTGAGCATCAGTAAGGTATCTCTGTACTTGTTTGGCCCATGTCATACCTTTAAGGTTTTCAGTGGCTGTGAGAATGTGGCGTGTGAGTCTATACTGAGGGAGTCTGTGCATGTGTCCACAGAATTTTAGGCGTCTTTATCTGATGTCAGCAGCAATATTTGAAAATTTCTCTGAAGTTTTGTTGGTTTGACAATCTATATCCACCTTCAGTTTTTCGTTATCCAAATATTTTCGTGATGATCTTTCGTTCTTCTTTTTTTAGCTTTTGTAATAGCATATTGTTATGGAGTGACAAGGTTTCTGCTGCGTATATCCCCTCGGTTTGAGTACCATAATGCCTTATTTTTGCACGCTGGGACATGCACTTTTTGTTGTAAAGTTGGCTCTCTTTCGTTTCTGTGCTCGAGTTTCTTGAAATTTTTTTTCTAGTCCAGTGGGTTCCAAAATTTCCTCTAGGTACTTAAAATGTGGAACTCTGTTTATCCGTCCATATTTTGCGGTGAAATTCTGTATGTTTAAGAGTGTTCTCATAAATTGCGTATTCTGGAAAGAAATCTGCATGCCGACCTTCTCGGCGTATTCCTTGAGTACTTCTACTTGATGAATTGCATTTTGTTTATTATCTGTCAATATTTTCATTGGTAAAGGCCAGCCAAGTGACTTCAGCTTTTATTAGAATCTTCACTGGTTTCCATAAACCACGTTTTCTGAGCTCACTCTCCCATTCCCTCGTGACCTTATCCAAAATGATATTGAACAGAACTGCAGATAGTCCGTCTCCTTGTCTTAATTCAGTTCTGATTTCAATACATTCCGAGATTTCCCCCATGAATTTTACCTTAGAGATCGCGTTGGCGAGTTTCTGTTCAATGAGCTTACGTTTTTTCTGCTCAAGTCCAAGTTCTACTAGAATCTTGACAAAGTATTCACGGGCGACTGAATCACACGACTTCTTGAACTCGACGAATGTACATATGGTGGGATTATGCCCAATAGCTCTGTATTGCAATGATCTTCTTCAGGGCAGGAACGTTCAGGTCTGAAACCTATTTGTTACTCCTCAATCTTGTGTTCAATTTATTTCCATCTTCTCTGCAATAGACGTGAAGAGAAGATCTTGTAGTGACTGGTAGTACTGATATGCCTCGGTAATTTTTGACGTCTCTTCTGTCGCTTTTTTTGCGGAGGGGGTGGATAAGTTCACACTTCCAGTCGTCGGGTAATTTTTCTGTTGTCCAAATTTCTTTGATAATTTCCGTGAGCTCCTGAAGTGATTTAGGGCATAATTTTTTCAGTAGTTCTGCAACTATGTTGTCATCACCGGCCACCTTGTTGTTTTTATGGTGTTGGATGTGCTTGACGATTTCTTTTTTGAGGGCGGTACAGTGTCTTAGTTGGTGCGGTTTCAATAAGTGGGAATCTTTCTGCGGATTCTTTTCACTTTTCCTCTTTAGTAAGTGCTAATTTTCCATTGTTATTTTATTTATTTATTGTTTTATTATATATATATATATATATATATATATATATATATATATATATATATATATAGCATAGATTTTGTGGTGTGTATGCTCGTACCCTATACGCAAGTGTCCCGTAGTCATCTCTCGTACTGTAATTCTGGAAGACACTCTCCAGTTTCTTCAATTAAAACTTCCGGGCTCATAAGCCGTGGTGGATTTATAAAACTTTCCCCTAACGTTTCATCTTCGGCTGCGGAAGACATCTTCAGAGGTAGAATGGCGAACTGCGATGAGAACTTGAGGGAGCGCCGTATATATACGCAATGTAGAGGGCACCACAAGACATCACGTGACGTCTGCTACGACGCTATCTCTGGTATTGCCAACATTCTTGGCAGAGAAGAATCGACTGTCATTTCGCTGGTGTAAAGCAGAAGTCCAAATTCTGTCTAATTTAACAGCTTCCTCTTTCCTGTTAAAGTTATTACGATGTTTATAAATCTCGATTGCTTCTCTATATGTGCGAGCATGATAGTGCGAAGTTTTTAGATGACACTAGTTTCATTAAATTTAATTTCATGATTGCCATCTTGGTATACATGTTCCGCTACGGTCGATTTCTCCGTGTGCCCCGTAGCGGAACATGTATACCAAGATGGCAATCATGAAATTAAATTTAATGAAACTAGTGTCATCTCAAAAACTTCGCACTATCATGCTCGCACATATAGAGAAGCAATCGAGATCTATAAACATCGTAATAACTTTAACAGGAAAGAGGAAGCTGTTAAATTAGACAGAATTTGGACTTCTGCTTTACACCAGCGAAATGACAGTCGATTCTTCTCTGCCAAGAATGTTGGCAATGCCAGAGATAGTGTCGTAGCAGACGTCACGTGATGTCTTGTGGTGCCCTCTACATTGCGTATATATACGGCGCTCCCTCAAGTTCTCATCGCAGTTCGCCATTCTACCTCTGAAGATGTCTTCCGCAGCCGAAGATGAAACGTTAGGGGAAAGTTTTATAAATCGACCACGGCTTATGAGTCCGGAAGTTTTAAATGAAGTTGACGCCGGCCGTGAAAGCTTACATTGTACTCTCCAGTTGTTCATTTAGGCATCTTCTCTTGGTTTGTCTTATGATTCTGGCTATTATTCCCGTACTTTGAAGAAATTCTGTTGTGTTTCTGGCGTTTTCTTGCTGTTGTATTTCTGGAAGGCCAAATTGCGTTCACAATTGTCATTCCACCACGCGTATCTCCTTTTTTTATTTATTTATTTTTTCCCCCTGCGTCGGTATTAGTTTCTGTGCTGTAAGTTTAATCTTGTTTTTAAATTCTTCCCATGTGTTTGCTTCTTCTTCCCCCATGCGTCCTTTAAGTTTGTTTTGTGGAGACTGTTTATGTCGAATCTCAGTAGGTGTGATGGTATTCCCGTAGAGTGAATTTTACTGTGACTCGTTAAGGTAGTGGTATGTGTCAATATTGGCACCTCTTCGGGCTTGTACGTGATGATTTTTTCGTTGCTGTGTTTGGGTAATTGCTATTTGGTCAACCCGGAATTCCCTAAGTTCTTGAATAGGAGAACGCCAAGTCTTTTCCTTTCTGGGGTGCTTTTGTAAAGAAGTCGACATTATCTCCAGGTTGAATTGTTGGCAGAGATCAGCTACTCGTCTTCAAAATTGTTCAAATGTTTGTAAATCTATCGGACCAAACTGCGTGGTCATCAGTCCGAAGCTTACAAACTACTTAAACCTAGGTTATCTAACCTAAGGACAACACACACACCCATGCCCCAGGGAGAACTCGAACCTCCACGGCGAGCAACCGTGCGCTCCGCAGCGAGACACTTTAGACCGCTCGGCTACTCCACCGCGATTACTCGCCTTCCATTTCTGTTAGTAAATTTGTGTGCAGTATATCTGCCTATAGTCTTCCTGTATTCTTTTTCTCTGCCTAGTTGTGCTTTAAAGTCACCAAGAAGTAAGATGGTATCATTCTTGGGGATCTTCATCAGCCGCGGCGGAGTGGCCGAACACATTGAGGCGCTATGCTCGGAACCACAAGGCCATTCCCCGTCGGGGGTTCTAATCCTCCCTCGGACATGGATATTTGTGCTGTCTTTAGTGTAAGTTACTTTATACGTAGTTTGTAAGTTTAGGGACTGATGACCCCGAAGTTAAGTCCCATAAGATAAACGAACATTTTAACATTTTGATCTTCATCATAGTGTCCTCCAGTTGGTTCCAAGAAATTTTCCACTTCGGTACGGTTTTTCTTGTTGCCTATTTTGGTTGGGACTTGAGCGTTGACCAGTGTATAATTCCTGTTGGTACAGTGTGTACGTGCTGTCATGAGTCTGTTGCTGATGGGAGTGACTTCCTTGTTGAAGTGCATGAGCTTCTTGTATGCAAGTATCGCCATGCCTAGCAAGGGACACTTTTGGCAAATTGTCTGTCAGTTTTACTCTTGAATGTGCGGTAGTTGCCATAATATATCATCGTCAGTATACCTTGTTTCCTGAAGTGCTAGTAATAGGATTTTTTTTCCTGTCGAGTTTTGTAGTAAGATTGAGTAGCTTTCCAGGTTGTATCAGTGTACTGATATTTAGGTGCCAATAAATGTTGGTATTTTAGTGGGTAGTTTGTCTGAAAACTCAGGCTACTACGGTCGGGTGTTCGAATCCCCCCTCGGGCATGGATATTTGTGCCGTCCTTAGTATTAGATAGTTCGTAAGTGGTTTGTAAGTTTAGGGACTGATGACCCCGTAGTTACGTCCCATAAGCTGTACAAACATTTGAAACATTTTTGAAGGTTACAGTATTCTGCAGATGGGGTTTATGATTGGCTTCTAAATGGAATGTTAAAGGATGTATCACGAACGCTCAATATATGTTTCAACTCAAAAGTAAGTTCTGCATTCGTCTACAGTTACTTAATGTCTTGCATATGCAATTTCTGTTGAGTACAAAGGTACTCCCACCCCCATGAACCACAGACACTGTCGAGGTGAGGTGGCTTGCGTGCCTCAACGATACAGAAAGTCGAACCGTAGGTGCAACCACAGCGGAGGGGTATCTGTGGAGAGGCCAGACAAACGTGTGGTTCCTGAAGAGTAGTTCAGTAGTTAAGGGGCAACAGTTTGGATGATTGACTGAGTTGGCCTTGTAACATCAGCTAATGTGGCTTTGTCATGCAGTTACTGAGAACGACAGAAAACAAGGGGAAACTACAGCCGTTACCTTTCCCGAGGACAGGCAGCTCTACTGTATGAACATATGATGATGGCATCCTCTCGGGTAAAATATTCCGGAGGTAAAATAGTCCCCCATTCGGATCTCCGGGCGGGGACTACTCAGGAGGTTGTCGTCATCAAGAAAAACAATACAGGCATTCTACGGGTCGGAGTGTGGAATGTTCTAACACTTAATCGCTTAAGCAAGTTATAAAATTTGAAAAGAGAAATGGATAGGTTAAAGTTAGATATGGTAAGGATTAGTGAAGTTCGGTGGCAGGATGAACAGGATTCCTGATCAGGTGCATACAGGGTTATAAATACAAAATCAGTTGGTGGTAACACAGGAGAGGTCTGATAATGAATAAAGAAATAGGAATGCTGGTAAGTTACTATGAACAGCATAGTGCACGTATTATCGTAGCAAAGATAGACACGAAGCCAACACCGACCACAGTGGTGCAAATTTATATGCCAACTAGCATGACCGATGATGAGGATACCGAAGAAATGTATGAGGAGATAAAAGAAATCGTTCAGAAAGTTAAGGGAGACGAAAACTTGATTGTGATGGGGGACTGGAACTCCATAGTAGGAAAGGGAAGAGAAGGAAATGTAGGAGGTGAATATGGGGCTGAGAAGAAGGAATGAAAGAGGAGATCGCTTGGTGGAATTATGCGGAGAGCACAATTTAATGATCACCAACACATGGTTTAAACATCATGAAAGAAGGCTGTATACGTGGAAGAGACTAGGAGACACTGGAAGGTACCAGATTAACTTTATAATGGTAAGGAATAGATTTGAAAATGAGGTTTTAAACTGTAAGACATATCAGGGGCAGATATAGACTCTGACCATAACTTATTGGTTATGTACTGTAGATTAAAACGTAAGAGATTGCAGAAAGGTAGAAAAGTTAGGATATGGGACCAGGACAAATTGAAGGAACCAGAGGTGGTTGAGAGTTTCAGAGGGATGATTAGTCATGGATTGGCTGAAACGGGGGAAAGTAATACAGTAGAAGAAGGACGGGTATCTCTGAGAGATAGGGTACCGAAGGCTGCAGAGTATCATGTAGGCAGAAGGACAAGGCCTAATAGAAATCTCTGGATAACACAGGATATACTGAACTTAATTGATGAGAGAAGAAAATATAAAAATTCAGCAAGTGAAGCAGGGAAAAGGGATTACAGCCGCTTGAAAAATGTGATTGATAGGAAGTGCAGACTGGCTAAGCAGGAGTGGCTAGAGGACAAATACAGAACCGTAGAAGAATGCATATCTAGAAGAAAGATAGATACTGCCTACAGGAAAATAAAAGATAATTGGAGACAAGAAAAGCAGCTGTATGAATATCAAGAACTCAGAAGCAAACCCTGTACTAAGCAAAGAGGGGAAAGCTGAACTGTGGAAGGAATACATAGAGGGCCTGTACAAAGGAAATATACTTGAAGGCAGTATTCTAGAAATGGAAGACGAAGTGGAGGAAGATGAGATACGAGATATGATACTGCGAGACGAATTTGACAGAGCGCTGAAGGACTTGAGTCGAAACAAGGCCCTGTCTGAACTGCTGAATCCGATAGGAGAGCCAGTCATGAAAAAAATGTTCCACCTGGTATGCAAGAAGTATGAGACAGGGGAAATACCCTCCGACTTCAAGAAGAATATCGTAATTCCAATTCCAAAGAAAGCAAGTTCAGACAAGTGTGAAAATTACAGAGCTATCAGTTTAATAAGTCATGGTTGCAAAATACTAACACAAATTATTTACAGACGAATGGAAAAACTTGTGGAATATGACCTTGGGGAAGATCAGTTTCGATTTAGTAGAAATGTAGGAACACGGGAGGCAATACTCACATTACGACTTATCTTGGAAGGTAGGCTAAGGAAGGGCAAACCTACGTTTTTGGCGTTTGTAGATTTGGAGAAAGCTTTTGACAATGTCGACTGGAAGACACTCTTCCAAATTCTGAAGGTAGCAGGGGTAAAATATAGGGAGCGAAGACTTATATTCAACCTATACAAAAACCAGACAGCGGTTATTAGAGTCGGAGGGCAAGAAAGGAACGCAGATGTTGGGAAGGGAGTAAGACAGGGTTGTAGCCTTCCCCCAATGTTGTTCATTCCGTACATTGAGCAAGCAGTGAAGGAATGGAAGGAGAAATTTGGAGAGGGAATTCAAGTTCAGTCATAAGAAATAAAAAGTTTGCGGTTTGCCTATGACATAGTAATTTTGTCAGAGACTGCAAAGGATCTGGAAGAGCAATTGAATGGGATGGACAGTGTCTTGAAACGAAGATATAAAATGAACATTCACAAGAGTAAAACGAAGGTAATGGAGTGTAATGTCAGAAAATCAGGCGATGCTGAAGGAATTAGATTAGGTAATGAGACAATAAAAGTAGTAGATGAATTTTGTTATTTGGGTAGCAAGATAACTTCTGGTGGCCGAAGTAAAGAAGAAATAAAATGCAGAATGGCTATGGAGAGGAAAAGCGTTTCTAAAGAAGCGAAACTTCTTAACATCCAATATTAATTTAAATTTTAGGAAGTCCTTTCTGAAAGCATTTGTCTGGAGTGTAGCATTGCATGGGAGTGAAACGTGGACGATAAGGAATTCACACAAAGAGATTATAGAAGCTTTTGAAATGTGGTGCTACAGACGAATGATGAAGATTAGATGGATAGACTACGTGGCTAATGAGGAGGTGCTTAACCTAAATGGGGAGAGAAGACGTTTCTGGCATATCCGGACTAAGAGAAGGGATAGATTGATTGGTAGGACACATTCTGAGACATCAAGAAATTGTCAGCTTGGCATTAAAAGGAGGTCTGTGGGGTAAAACTCGTAGAGGGAGACCGAGGGACGAATACAGTAAGGAGATTGAAAAGGATGTAGGTTGCCGAACGTATTCTCAGATGAAGAGACTTGCACAGGACAGGGTAGCTTGGATAGCTGCATCAAACCAGTCGACGGTGTGAAGACCACATCGACGACAAAGGTTTCCTACGGAAGCTACCTCATATGGAATTAAGAACCTACAGATTATACACAAGGCACTTTACCTGAATTGATCGAAAGAAATGGCTGTTACATTAGACACAGGACTCCTGGCTATTCCAGACTGGGTAGTGGATTATGCGTTTGGTGAGACTCACTCTTGTGGAAAAAATAAATTCAAGGTTTAGAGGTGCACATAACTGCAGACCATGAATCGAGAATTAACGTGCTGTATCAATACCACAACGTCTAGTCTGTGGCGGTAAGAAATAAATAAATTGTTCTCTTTCAGGATTTTCGCAGCATTTTATCAGAACCTGACCATAGACTTTTAAATTTCATCATTTCTAAATAAAGAGTTTATCTGAAATAATTTATTATCTCAGACATATAGAATTTATTTATTTATTAATATACACTGCCTGCCGACGGGTGGTGGTTACCACCTGGGGCAATGTTGATGTTGCTCTCACGAACCATAGAGCATGTTATTAACACTTTGAGTGCCAGCCATATATGCGCACCGACTTCCCCCAGTGCCAGCCCATATTCTTGGTCTCCTTCCCACAGTGCCGGCCATTTTTACAGTATTTCGTCCTGTTGGTATAGATTCAGGAATAATCATTAATATATTTTTCTTGGTCAGGAATAAACCTTATCATTTCCTCTTCAAATACTTGCCCCGTACATTTCCCTGCTTTGTAAACCTTCATCACAACAATCAAAACAAGAAACGCTGTTTTCGGGTAGGTAAAAAATTGTTTTTTTTTCGTGTTACAAACTATTTATTAATACACATGACAATGTTTATGTGATTACATGCAAATATCATGAATATTAAACATCAGCAAACGGCTTTCAGTGTAAATAGTTCTTTTTTGAGTGGTATAGGTGGAAGCAGGGCTGGACACAAAACCCCACTTTGCATACTGCACACTGGAATGAAGTATCCTTCCTTCTGGCGACTCCTGCTTCTTTCTTGCTACTCTCTGAGCACACTCTACAAGTCTTTTGTGCCTTCTTCTTCCCTGGTGGAATGGGTATTCTTTGCAGGAAATGTGTTCCATCCAGTCTTGAAAGCGTAGCACCACTTGTACTAGGCTGAAAGTCAGCGGCACACGGTGATGACAAGTCTTTGCATACCACAATAATAAACCGGCTGGTAGAAGTGTTTTTCTTTGTCACCTGAGTATCTCGGCGTCACTCAAAGGCCTACTGCTTATGTTATGTCTCACAGTCAACTGACACAAACCCTTGTTTCGTAAAATGAACAGTTTTGTGGCGCCTCCTAGTGGCAGAGATGTCTACTACAAGGATTTGCCTCCATTCTGATAACTGCCGTACGGATAATAATGCGCGCGAAACCTAGAATTCGTTTGAGAACAGCCGTCCGTAATATTACGGGCGCGGCACTCTAAGTGTTAAATTTTGTCCAGCTAGGCTGGTTGTGTGGAAACAGAGATTGTTAGCGCCTGAAGCAGTTGCTACAGCCGCACCCTTTGGATGAACAGTTGCTGACCAAGTTGCCGGTGGTTTGCACAACAGACGGCACTTGGGCTTCAAGAAGAGAATTCTTCTGCCTTCTGTGCCGGTGAGATCTACATCTTGATTTGGCATCAGAACCGTTGATCCTCTTCCCCTGTACCCTGGGAACGGGCACCTACACGGTACTACCAGCCGGGCCAGCTGGACCAAGGGTTTCTTACGAGGTGTTACTCCGCCCCCGACTCTTTTCTTAACCGTGCTTGGGACAGGCTTTGGCTTTGGCGGTGTTTTCTGTCTATAAATATAATAGTAAAACCTCCTACTTCCTCTGTGATGTAGGGAGATGCACAGTACTGTGCTCGCCGTAGGGAAATGTACGGTTTCATACTAAAGGACAAATTAGCTTTGTTGTTGACTTAATTACATATGTGACAAGCCACGAAACGAATGCCAGTAAAACCCCTGAACTCTGAACGTCATGCGAGGCCGCTGAGCAGCCTTCTGGGCGACGTTTGCCTCTGGACGTGTGCCGGCCGCAGTCCTCCACTTGCTAGAACTCCTCCTCCTACAAACAACTTTCTTGGCGCATTTTTCCAACTTTTACAAGTCACTTCACCACATTCGATTCGAAGCAGATGTACTGAGGCTTTTGTATTCGTGTTTCATTTACAAAATATCTGACCCAGAAAATCAACAAATGTGTCGATTTATATCATTCATACTAATTCTCATAACAGCAAACACAAATTACATAAATTCACAATGAAAAAATTATAGTTTTCAATCAAATGCAGTAGTTCGTTTCAAGGAATGTAGATATACATATGCTCATATATTTTTAAATAATAGATAGAAAAATATTTTTTCATAAATAAAATGAACAGAATAATCTTAGTGCCGTTATCACTATTTGTTACGACACAGTTAGCAGCAGTGCTCTCCATTCGTGTGATCACAGGCCTGGTTTCCATGTGCAGCATTCAGGATACACTCCCAGCCCTGGTGAGGGTTTTCCTCGCTGGAAGGACTCACCCTCATAAGAACAACCAGCACCTCCTGAAAAAAGAAGAAAGCCTGCTCGCAGCAGCTGGTCATTAGATGGCTGTATTAACACTAGCGACTAGGCTGCTAACTATTACAAAGAGCCTCTTAAACAGTGTTTCTGGTGCCTATTCGTTATTTTGAATATGTCTAGGAGAGTACTCCACTTATTAATGACTTTCATGTAAAATGTAATATGAAACAAGCCAATTTTAACTAGTGTAGTCTCCATAGGCGATCTCAGGTTTGTACTTACATTATGTAAATGGTATTTATACGTATAATATCAGTCACATAAGACCTTCTGTAAAAATTTTGTATGTAGTTTCTACATTCTTCAATGTACATTTGTAGAGCCATCTGAAGATGGCAGCTAGACTACTGAAAATAGTTATACAATAATGGGAATAGGAAAAAAAGCGTTCTTTCTCATCTTTTCACTACAAAATCAGTTCGCGCCCTGATGATGTGCAAACTATTTTGTGATATTCTCCTCCCAGTTCAATTTAGTATCAAGCTGTAATCCCACAAATTTGACACTGTCAACTTGTCTCCTTGTCGTCATGCTTTAGACATATACCGCCAGGAAACTTTTTAGAAGTCCTAAACTGCAGATAGTGTAAAACTTTTATCCATTATGGATGAGGAACACAGCGACTGTGGTGAAATCAGGTATCTTGAATGACGTTCAAGATACCTGCATATACTGTGTTTTTTCAACATTTATCGACAGAGAATTGGTTAAGAAATTTATCAATGTTCATGAAAATTTCATTAGCCGAACTTTCTAAGGCTAACCTTAATTTATTATTTATTGTAATGTGTCATCTGCAAATAAAACAGACTTGGGATAAGGCGATGTTGTTGATAAAAGATCATACAAAAAAAAAAAAAAAAAAATCCGGAGTTCTAAGATGGAACATTAGGGGACGCCACATGTTATGAATTACCGATTGGTAGAAGATTGTTATTTCAGTATATGTCTCTTTCTTATTCACACACTTTTTCTGTCGTTGGAGATGTATGATTTGAACCATTCTGCAGCATTTCCTGTTACACCGTAATATTCTAATTTTTTCCCTCAAAAGTATATTGTGATTCACATAGACAAATGACTTTGGCAGATCACATATTATACCAGTCGGGTCATTTATTGTCTAATGAATTAAGTACGTTCTTACTGTATGTGTATGTACCCTTCTCAATATCGGAACACTTCAGACATCCGAATTGTGAGATGGACAATAATGTTTTAGTAGTCAGATGTTTAGAGAGGCGACTGATCTTTTTCTTCTCTATAATTTTATAGAATGCGGTCAAAAATGAAATTGGACAGAGATTTGATGGAATTTCTGTATCTCCGTCCTTATACTGTGGTTTCACTTCAGCATATCGCATAGTACCCTTCTTTGCTTAGCTCTCGATATTCATGCAGCTGCCTTTCTTGTATCCAGATGTCTGTTTTATTTCCCTTAGGCGTGTAATATTTTGGCCATGGACGCTTTTGTTCAGAGCCTTTGCATTAGATTCCTATCAGATTATGCTGAAGCGATAGCTCCTTACTTAACAGCCATATACAACCGCTCTCTCATAGAAGGATCTGTACCAAAAGGTTGGAAAGTTGCACAGGTCACACCTATATTCAAGAAAGGCAGTAGGAGTAACCCACTAAACTACAGGCCTATTTCATTGATGTAAATTTGCAGCAGGGTTTTGGAATATATCCTTTATTCAAATATTATGAATTATCTCGAACGGAACGATCTATTGACCCAAGGTCAATACGGATTTAGAAAATATCGTTCATGCGAAACAAAACTAGCTCTTTATTCACACGAAGTGATGGGTTCTATCGACAAGGGTTCGCAAATCGATTCCGTATTTCTTGATTTCCAGAAAGCTTTTGACATCGTACCTCACAAACGGCTTTTAATCAAATTGCGTGGTTATGGTATATCGCCCCAAATTTTCGATTGGATAGGGGATTTTCTGTCAGAGAGGACACAGTTTGTAGTAATCGATGGTAAGGCACCGACTAAAACAGAGATGATATCGGGCGTTCCACAGGGTAGTGTTACTGGTCCTCTGCTGTTCCTCATTTACATAAACGATTTAGGGGAAAATCTAAGTAGCTCTCTTAGGTTGTTTGCAGATGACGCCGTCATCTACCGTCTTGTAAAATCATCTGAAGATGAAAATCAACTGCAGAACGACCTGAATAAGATATCAGTATGGTGTAAAAATTGGCAGTTGACTCTAAATAATGAGAAGGGTGAAGTCTTCCACATGAGTACGAAAAGAAATCCGTTAAACTTTCTTTACAAGATAAATCAATCAAAAGTGAAGGCCGTAAACTCCATAAAATACCTAGGAATTACTATTACTTCAGACTTAAATTGGAAAGAACACGTAGATAATGTCTTGGGACTGGCGAACCAGAGACTTCGTTTTATTGGCAGAACCGTTAAAACATGCAACAGAACTACAAAAGAAACTGCATACACTACGCTTGTCCGTCCATTTTTGGAGTATTGCAGCCCAGTGTGGGATCCTTAGGTGGGTTTGACGGAGGACATCGAAAGAGTCCAAAAAAGGGCAGCTAGTTTCGTATTGTCACGATACAGGGGAGACAGCGTTACGGAAATAATACAGCACCTGGGATGGGAATCATTATAACAACGGCGCTTATCGCTGCGGCGTGGACTACTTGCGAAACTCCAATCGCCAACATTATCGTCCGAATGCGAAAATATATTGTTGAGTCCCACTTACATAGGTAGATATGACCATCAGAATAAAATACGAGAAACTGGAGCTCGAACGGAGAGATTCAGATGTTCTTTCGTCCCGCGCGCTATTCGAGAATGGAATGGGAGGTAATTAGTATAGCGGTGCTAGAATGAAACTTTTACTGTGCAGTGGAGTGTGCGCTGATATGAAACTTCCTGGCAGATTAAAATTGTCTTCCCGAACCGGGACTCGAACCTCGGACCTTTGCTTTTTTTTTTTTTTTTTTTTTTTTTTTTTTTTTTTTTTTTTTTTTTTTGCTCTATCGGTAGTTCTTGTACTCGCGGACGCTGATCGTTTTTGTTCTTCGTTTTTGTTCTACGTGTTCTTTGGCTCAGCTTTTTTTTATTACAGAGAGCGTTCAGTCCTCTGACCGGGCGCGCTGAGCCACGGCGCCCGGTGATTGACAGAGCTATCCCGACGCGACTCACGATGCCGCCTCACAACTTTACTTCCGCCAGTACCTCGCTTCCTGCTTTCCAAACTCTTCACAGAAGCTCTCCTGCGAACCATGCAAGAAAGGATGGAAGAAAGGATATGGTGGAGACATGGCTTAGCCATAGCCTAAGGGATGTTTCCAGAATGGAACTTTCACTCTGCAACTCTGGAGTTTGGAAAGTAGGAGGCGAGGTACTGGCGGAAGTAAAGTTGTGAGGCGGCGTCGTGAGTCGTGTCGGTATAACTCAGTCGGTAGAGTGCTTGCCCGCGAAAAGCAAAGATCCCAGGTTCGAGTCCCGGTTCCGGCACACAACTTTAATCTGCCAGGAAGTTTCAGTATGACGGTGGTTCGATGAACTCTGTGCCAGGCACTTAAATGTGATTTGCAGAGTACCCCATGCAGATGGAAGCACTCACGCACGCCAGCCAGCCTCCAGCCTGGAGCGCTGCAGCCCAGCGTCCTGCCGCCCCGTATTCTCCCGACTCAGCCTGACTTCAGGAGCGTCCAGATAAATATCGTAAATGGCGACAACGGACACAGGGCGAGGACTCGTTTCCAAAAAACAGCGACGGCGTTGCAGATAAACCATCGACCCCTGCAGAAGGGAAAAAGACGAGCAAACCCCTCCAGTGAACACGTGCGTGAGTGACAGAGCGTCTGGCCTGCAGTATAGATAAAGTGGTTCCACCAAAACAATGTCTCTGGCAAGGGAGAAAGACCCTGATAAATATCAGGCAGGCCTAACAAAGACAGCTGCCACAAAGAACTGTTTTTTTAGAACCAAGAAGGAATGCAGAAGGTAAAAACAACACGCTTGAAACGTGGAAAAGACGTCAGTTCGCGAGTCTCATCTCGGCCCACAGAAAATTTCCATCTCTGAGCTCCTACATCTACATAGATACTCTGCAAATCAGATCTAAGTGCCTGGCAGAGGGTTCCTTAACCGCTTTCATAACTTTTCTCTACCGTTCCATTCTCTAATAGCGCACGGGAAGAAAGAACACCTAAATCGTTCCGTTTTCGATCTGATTTCTCTTATTTTATTGGGATGGTCATGTCTCCCTAAGTAGGTGGGTGCTAGCAAAATATTTTCACATTCAGAAGTAAAAGTCGGTGACTGAAACTTCGCAAACAGATCACGCCGCAATGAATGACGTCTTTCTTTTAATGATTTCCGCCCCAATTCGTGCAACATTTCCGCGACGCTTTCCCCCACGTAACGTGATAAAACAAAACGAACTGCCCTTCTCTGAACCTTCTCAATGTCTTCCGTCAGTCCCTCCTGGTGAGGGTCGCACAAGGGGCAACAGTACTCCAGGAGAGGACGCACAAGTGTGATGTAGGCAGTCTCTTTGGTGGAGCTGGTGCATCTTCGAAGCGTTCTGCCAATGAAACGTAACCTTTAGTTCGCCTTTCTCACAATATTTTTTATGCCCAGTGTAAGTTGTTCGTAATTGCAACTCCTAGGTATTTGGTAGAATTTACGACCTTAAGGTTTGACTGATTTTTCTTGTATGACCTTTCATCAACAACATTGCCGTATCACAAGTCTGTTTTATTTGCAGATGACACATTACAATAAATAATAAATTAAGGCTAGCCTTATAAAGTTCGGCTAATGAAATTTTCATGAACATTGATAGATTTCTGAACCAATTCTCTTTCGATAAACGTTGAAAAAACATTCTATATGCAGTTTAGGACTTGCAAAGAGTTTCCTGCCGGTATATGCATAAAGTACGACGACAAGGAGACAAGTTGACAGTGTCAAATTTGTGAGATTACAGCTTGATACTAAATTGAACTGGGAGGAGAATATCACAAAACAGTTTGCACATCATCAAGGCGCGATCTGCTTTTATAGTGAATAGATGACAAAGAACGATTTTTTTACATTTTTTATTATTGTATAACTATTTTCAGCTGTCTAGCTGCCATCTTCAGATGGCTCTACAAATGTACAAAGAAGAATGTAACAACTATGTACAAAATTTTTACAAAAACGGCGATCAGCTATTGGAAGGCATTGCAAAACCAACCCACCAATCACAGAGCCAAAGAGACGCAAAATTCGAGGAGAAGCGGCAGCGAGAAGGGGAGTTGGTGAGAAAACACCGAAGAGGAAACTCGGTACGTCGCCGGAGAAGCGAGGAGACGTGCAGGCAGCTTCCGCCTTGGCAGACGCTCGACTCGACGCCTTCGGTCGGGGGCCGTTCCGCACTGCACCGCACATCTCCAGAGCGGGGGAACGCTAATTTTTTTTTTTTTTTTTTTATTATTGAAAATTATATCTGCGACGCTTGTCGCTAGCATCCGTTCTCTCTGCCAATAAATCTCTGATTATCCTTGTTTCAAGTAATCGTTCAACTATTTCAAGCCGGCCGCGGTGGCCGAGGGGACTGAGGCGCGCCAGTCACGGTCACCACGGCCACTACGGTCGGGGGTTCGAATCTCCCCTCGGGCATGGATATTTGTGCCGTCCTTAGGATAAGCTAGTTGATAACTAGTTTGTAAGTTTAGGGACTGATAACCCCGTAGTTACGTCCCGTAAGCTTAACAAACATTTGAATATTTTGAACTATTTCAAACGATCTGGAGAGAAAACGGAATCGCTTGTCGTATTTCGTTTTTCTACCTTTAACCTGAGCGGACGTATTTTACTCGACCTCCAGAACTATGTTAGTGTGAGACCTGGTTAGCATCCTTTAATGTAATAAATTTTAAATTTCATTTGAAATTTCTATTTAATTTAAATAATAACTATTTCTCCACATCTTTCATTTAATTTATGACTTGATTTTCACCAATATTAGTAAATTGATGCTTGGTCTCATGATGACAAAAGAACATTCTCGATGCAAAATTTACTTACTCTTTGTAGTGTCACATGCGCCTCCACATACAAAACAATATTTATTTGCACATATTTAAATTAATTATGCTTATATTTGTATATTTTTTCTTGTAATTTCGTATCATTTTCAATGTGTCACTAAATTTTTAAAGACGCAATATATTCTTTGAAAAACTTAAGTCAAAGACTAACTCTGAACAAAGAGCAATTAGAATAATACATAGATTTAACTATTGTTTCATTTAAAAGAAAGGAGTAGTGACGCCATTTTTCTCTTCTGCATTATGCTCTCGTCTAGTAAACTTCTCTTCCATATTACGCTTGTATGACCTGATGAATTGTGAAAATGTCTGTACGATATGTCTCAATGAGAAAGTTGTAATTGAAATGATGTACTGAATTTATGACCTGATCTCGACTGTATGAATTTAATCAGATTTCACAAAGGTAACTGAACTTTGAATGTGATGTATATGTAGACTTGCTTCATTTATTTCAATAATAATTGTTTCGTGAGTTTACCGAAATTTGTCCGAGTACTTATTTGTAGTGAGATTGGAACCTTATTTTTTTCTTTCACATATTTGATTTACCTGTGATGCAACTTATTTTTCAGGACAAAAGAATAATGAATTACACTGATTTACGAATCTTGTTGTTGGAGATGTGTAGGCCTACAATAGGACCCATTTTTATCACGTTCTTTTATTAAATAATTATTCTAACTGCGACCCTGAGATTACGAGCGACTTACCATTTTCGATTAGTAACAGATCAACTAGCCGCAAACTTAGTTACAAAATCAGCAATAGTGATAATGTCCCCAACAGTTAGATTCACGTTGCTTATCAGTATCAGCCAGGTTAGAAAAGGATTTTAACTACTTTCTTGGTGCGTAGCTCATTAATTTCTCTAAAAGTACAGCATAGTAGATTCATTTCAATAGATAGATGATTTCGCTACGTAACCAGTATTGAAATATTTCTCCCAACCACTATTTACAGTTATTCTATTTCGTGCTCACATTAACTTGCAAAAATTTATACTGACTTAAAAATTTAAATTAAAATAAAAAAAATATAAGAGAGAAATGTTTCATCTTTATATTAAAAATTGAATTCCATGCCTGCAGGAAATCTTCATTCTGTTAAAAGCGAAGTCCGATAATTTCTTTAACTTTCGGTAACCATAGTGATCAAAATTGCACACGGTTTTAAAACTTTAATAATTAGTCACGAAATCAAGCATCAGTTTACGAGGTCGAAGATATTAATCAGTTCATACAGGTTCGCCTGCAGTGTCACGGCTTCCACCAATGAATGCACACCAGGTAACTGATTCCGCTATTTTCTTATGCAATGGTGCTTTCTGGTGTTGTCGTAATTTTTAACTTACATTGCTATTGAGAACTGACGGCGGAATATTTTGTGGTCCTTTCAGTGTATTAACCATTTCAAAAATTAATATTCATTGCTGATCTTAAAGTTAGTTAAATTTCAATTCCGGTTTTCAACTTTGATCTTGTGACAACACCAGCGATAAAATCCAGAGAAAAAAGTATCATTACACCGCGACCGACGACGACGCCAACGCGCCGCGTCGATCCATCGCCCGACGCCCACGTCAAGTCAATGTTGATGAGATGGGAAATTACACCCCTTCCCTGTTCATATCTGAGTCGTGTCCATGCCGAGTTAAATCGGCCCTGAGAGATTATTCTTCTTTTGAAAATCTTTTAATAAATAAAATAAATTACATGTGGTAATCCTCTGTGTAAACTGTTATGTTCTTAAATCAATCCCTTGAATTAAATGTCCCTACCAGCCTAGTTGTATAATTAATCATTATATTCTTATTTAATTTTTTTGCAGTGTGGGAGTTATTCACGGAGAGTTTTGATTTACCACAGCCGCGGTGGAGTAGCCGAGCGGTCTAAGGCGTCACGCTGCGGAGCGCGCGGTTGCTCGTCGTGAAGATTCGAGTCGTCCCTAGGGCATGGGTGTGTGTGTTTGTCCTTAGGTTAGTTTATCTAGGTTTAAGTAGTTTGTAAGCTACGGAATGATGACCATGCAGTTTGGTCCGATAGATTTACAGACTTTTGAACATTTTTTGGTTTACCACAGACGTTATGTATTTTACCCCTCAGTACACATTTTTCTACGGTCTTACGTTTGCCCTCTAGTCACTCCTACGGAGCCAAACTTCAATTTTATTCCTGTCAAACTCATTTTTTGGCCGTCTGTACACCCTTTGACTGCTTCACTTACTGCGTTTTTATATTATCTCCTTTTATCAATTAAGATCTCCAGTGTCATCCATGGAATTCTATTAGGTCTTGTCATCTAATATATAAAGCAGAGTGTCCGTATGTTGCAAACAAATCTACAGTTTTATTCCAATCTTTTTGAAATTTTGTACACGTAAGCTTCAATCAATGAGGGCGGTCGCCGTAAGTGTAACAATCACATACGATATATAGTTCACGAGATATGACGTCATAAGCAATGAGATGCGCAATAAACTTCTGCATTTTGCGACAATGCTGCTCATTTTCTCCTAAACCATTGGACCGATTTCAACCAAATTTGGTACTCATATTCCTTACGTGAGATAATAATTGCTGTAGGAGTACGAACCACATACGACACACGGTTCAGGAAATATAACGTCATAAACAATTAAGTTGCAAGAGACTGCCACATAATGTGACAAGACTTTATTATTACACTATTATGACAATGATAGTACTTAGTGACTTGGAACAAACTTGAAACATAATTTCAAACCTTTATTAAACTTTTCCTCGCTGACACATCAAAATAACGAAAGGAAAAAAGTTTCTCGCTTACTTCTTTTCCGCTGTTCATGGACTAAAGCTAGGGGATTCGGTATGACGTTACAGTGGTACACTACAAATTGTAGCCGCAGGAAATTTTACACACAGTATACACACATGTAGTTGAATGTATCTTCTAAATTGTATCACAGTACGACAAGTACTTCATGAGAAATGAGCACATAAACAATAACGTTCATGGTAAATACGCTATATGAGAATGAGAGTACTTAGCTAGTTGCAAAAAACTTTAAACATAATTTTAAACTTTCATTAAACTTTTTCTCGCTGATAACCATAGCAAAATGATGAAAGGAAAAAAGTTTCTCGCTTACTAATTTTCCACTGTTTATGGAGTAAAACTACGGCATTCGGCATGGCGTTACAATTTATACAATTTATAATTTGTACACTACAAATTGTAGCCGCGGGAAATTTTACAGGCAGTATACAAACATATAGCTGAATGTACCTTCTAATTGTATCACAGAACGACACGTAGTTCATGATATATGAGCACATAAACAGTTACGATCATCGAAAACCGCCCCATCACGCACAATGTTTTAATCTATTACTTCTTTACTACTAATTGTATTCCCTGAGATTTTAGAGACATACAGTCCTTATACAAATGAATATATACCTGAAAAATGACAGGACTAAATAAACAAACACCCGGGCAACGCCGGGTTTTCAGCTAGTGCTACCTATAAAATCTTGTGCGACCTTCACTGCTCCATCTCCCAGAGCTACCCATTCTTCTCCTACTGCATTACTGTCTTCCGTCTCAATCATTCCTCACCAAATGCCCTCTCTGAAACTCTCAACCACCTCTGGTTCCTACGATTGCTTCAGGTTCCATCTCCTTTATTTTCTACCTTTTTCCAATCTTATAAGTTTCAATCTATAGTTGTTAACCAGTAAGTTAAGGCCAGAGTCTATATCTGACGCCGAATATTTCTTACAGATTAAAACCTGATTGCTATACTTACGGCTTACCGTTTCAAAGTCAAACTGGTACCTTCCAGTGTCTCTTGGTCTCTTCCATGTATACAACCTTCTTGCATGATGCTTAAACTAAGTGTCTCCTATTTCGTTCCTTTTCTCCAGTTCATATTCAACTACTTCTTTTCCTTCTCTTCGTACTATCGAGTTCCATTCCCCACTACTATCAAGTCTTCCTCTCCCATAACTGTCTGAAAAATTTCTTTTATCTCGTCATACATTTCTTTGATCTACTCACTCGCAGAACTATACGTCTATTGTGGTCGGGCCGGCCGCGGTGGCCGAGGTGACTGAGGCGCTTCAGTTACGGTCAGCGCGGCCACTACGGTCGGGGGTTCGAATCCCCCCCTCGGGCATGGATATTTGTGCCGTCTTTAGTCTTAGCTAGTTCATAAGTAGTTTGCAAGCTTAGGGACTGATGACCACGTAGTTAAGTCCCATAAGTTGTACAAACATTTGAACATTTTATTGTGATCGGTGATGGCTTCGTGCCTGTCTTTGCTACGATACTGCGTTTACTATACTGTTCATAGTAACTTACCTGCATTCCTGTTTTATCATTAATTATTAAACCTACTCCTGTAATATCCCGAAATGTTTTCGTATTTATTACCCTGTATTCACCTGACCAGAAATCCTGTTCATGTTTCCACCGAAGATCACTAATCATACACTCTTCTAATTTATATCTATCCATTTCCCTTTTTACATTTTCTAATCTTCCCTCCTATTAAGGGATCAAACACTCCGCGCTTCGATCCATAGAATGCCAGTGTTGCCTTTCCTGATGACGACTTCCAATTGACTAGTTCCCTCCCGAATATCTAAATGGGGGACTATTTTAACTCCGGAATATTTTACCAGAGAAGATGCCATCATCATATAATCAAATAGTTGAATGCGTGTCCTCGGGAAAAGTAATGACAGTAGTTTTCCGTTTGCAGTAAATGTATGTCAAAACCACATTATTTGATGTTACAAGCGCATCTCGCTAAAATTTTACATACGGGAACGGTGGTGAAGTTGGAAACGACCGTTAAATATTCTTTGAATCCTTTGCAGAGTATCCCATGTAGACATAGACGTAGAAAGTTTGCTCATACAGAACAAAGTGAATGACGTACATTGTTGATTGTGTTTAATGCTGATAAATGCTGTTCCTGACTTTGGTTCACAGGTTCATGTATGTACCCTTGTTTGGTACGTGAATTACTTGTTCTCGTAAAGCGAATATTTCGCTGCCAACATTAGCACACAACGCCATTGCCGCTGTAAGTGAAATTTAGTCAGTAGATCATTTCACAAATATAGAAACTAGATTGTGTATCATTATTGAATCATTTTTGCTTACTGGTAATGCCATAACCACTTTCAAAGGAAAACACTAATTTGGAAAAAATGACAACCTGTTATTTAGTTGTTAATCGAAAAACAATGTTTGAACGCAGGTAGCCTACAGTTCTATTTCTTTTTCCATTGCAGCTTTCCTGATCTTCAAATAAGAGGCTTAAAGAATCAGGTGAGCCTTGAAGATGATGTTAGTTAAATGTATAATAGTGAAACATATTCTCTTTTAAAAGTTTTTTTGTTTGAGAGAGTGATAAGCAGACCATTGATTGGCACTTGCAAATTTCAACATGCAGGAGATGTGGGTGAATAAGCATTAGCCAAAGCCGGTGGTAAGAGAAGAACCTGGACTTCGTTACTTGAGAGACTCTATACAATTGATCTTGAGAGCGACAGAGCGTTTAAACATCTGCCGTATTCGTCGATACCGAGAACCGAAATCGTGCTCATCCGCTCCGAGGGTAGCGACGTTAATCAATTTTTGTTTTTGTTTTTATTGTTGCTCTGCCTGTTTATTCTGCGTCGACATCGGTTCTGTGCGGACATGACGCGGTTCTCCTTTTAGGGTCTGGTGGTGAGAAATGTACTCACTTTCTTATTAATTTTCTTTCGTCGACTGTGCCGCCGACAATACCGTTGTTGTTGTTGTTGTTGTTGTTGTGGTCTTCAGTCTGGAGACTGGTTTGATGCAGCTCTCCACCCTACTCTATCCTGAGCAAGCCTTTTCATCTCCTCGTAAGAACGGCAACCTACATCCACTTGAATCTGCTTACTATACGCGTCTCTTGGTCTCCCTCTGCGATTTTTACCCCACACACTTCCCTCCAATGCTAAATGTACGATTCCTCCCTCGGGGATGGGTGTGTTTGTTTATCCTTCGGATAATTTAGGTTAATTAGTGTGTAAGCTTAGGGATTGATGACCTTAGCAGTTAAGTCCCACAAGATTTCACACACACACTTGAACATTTCTGTAAATTTACAAGGCTTATGAAAATTAGCTACTCTTCAATCAGGTTTGACTTCATTTCTGAGCTGGTGCCCAGCGACTGTTTTGTACAAATCTGTAGAGAACTTCACCAATCAGTCGCAATGCTTTGAATTATGTTTACATCTATACGGTCATGTTGAACATAACTGCCAACATGGCGCTTTAGATGCAAGAACGTATTAAAAGCTTTGAGACTGACCACCCAGTGGTCGAAACCGGGGTTGGAACACTTGCGAGGAGTGACACTTGCGGGGAGTGACACTTGCGGGGAACCCGGGGCCCTTGGGGCGGCTAATGGCTTTTCCTGGGTACCGGCACACCAAGAAGTCTAGCACTGCAATTGTCAAGTTTCCACACTGTCAACATAGCACGAAACTCAGTGAAATTGCACAACCCTTTCAAAGCTGAAGAGCAATATAGTAACTTGTTCTAACTACATATTAATTCTTTGAGTGTTCCTCCTGAAACCAAAAAGTTATTTTAATAGTGATCATGTTTGGAGAGTTATTAATACATTCTCTGCTACTACAAGACGATGACTTTCCACAGTCTTACCTCCTAAAAGCATATTATTCAAAAAACTAAGATTATCAAGATACCTGCGCAAGCAATAAATATATTAGGCATCCTGCACACATGCGTTGATGTAATTGACCGCTATGTAGTTAACCCCTCTATCACGCAACTTCCATCTCTTCAAAAATAGGTACTATGCTTTTTAATAGGAGACGCAACCTTAAACCTTCAATTAAAAAACGTTAATAATAAGTCAATGAGTATTTTACATACTTAAAGCGTTTTTTCATAGACCCCAAAATGATTTGGCTGTATTCGAATTACAAATACATCTAAGAAATGTGTGAAATATGGAATGCGGAAGGGAATGTCACACACCGAAAAATGCTAAAGATAAATTCTATTTAGAGCTGGGCCAAAATAACGATAACTGATAGAAATATCCGGTTATTTATGAATAACCGTGATTGTAATAACCGCTCATCAAATACTGGCAGTTATCGTAATAACTATGCGTACTGCGTAGCGCCATCTGTTCACAAAAATTGGTACTAATGAAACGATTCGACCACAGTATCGACCAGATGTCCTGTCCAAATACTGGTCAGTTCTATATTCCATGGAATTAACCGCGTAAGAATCATAGGTAATAACTGTTTAACGATTATCCATCTGTTGGTGAAAATGTGTACTACGTTCTCGTGGGAATCTTGTATCTAATAACATGGAGTGACCAATGCGAATTCGAGGTACTATGATAACGGTAGACGGTTTAGGGAGCATTGAGTATTGAGAATAGTAGAAATATCAGTGGCAGTTAATTTTCACTGGCAGTATCGGGGCTGTATTCCCCAGGTTACGAGAATATTGCTGTCTAATCCAGGACTTCCTGGCAAAGACCTATATACCTCTTTGGTATTTGGTTATTAACTGTAGCAGGTCATGATATTCCCAGGGAGGATACATATTTCGTTCGTAGAGTGCCGACTTTTAGAATTATGAAGAAATTCTCCAAAAATAATAAAAAAATAAAACTTAGTTTTGTAACCAATGCTGGTATGTGAAAAGGTTCATGATATTGTATGACAGGATTAATAAATTTTCCAAATAAAAGAATAAATACGCTCTAATCGTTATAATTAATATTTTATGCTATTACGAGGAAGAAAGTGCCCTGCTACCAATACATTGTAAACAAACTTACGTCAATTATTGCCATTTATTCGTTGAAGATTGAGGGGAAGGTAGAAAAACGGAAATCTTACATTTCTAATACATTTTTGATGGGACTCACTCTCCGAGGTGCGTGTAACGAACGCTTAAATCTTTGTTAAAACGCACATTTTCGTGAAGATATACATGTACCGGTTCAACATGTTTATTTCGAGGCGACTGCAACTTGCGGGGGGGGGGGGGGGGGCTGTATTCCCCAGGTTACGAGAATATTGCTGTCTAATCCAGGACTTCCTGGCAAATTCAAAAATATTTATTGTTTTCCATTAAGTCGTCTACCATATTCAACAAATATTTTAACTTAACAAAAAATTTAAACATTAATAGTAGGATGACTACAGTGAATGTCTTGTTAAGTATTTGCAAATTAAGAGCCATAATTACATATCAGCATCTCTTTAAAAAGTACGGTATTTATGAGAAGTCTGCAATTATTAGGTACTCTATTATACATTTGTATAGCAAGAGAAAACTGAATCAGTTGTAACTTTCTATGAACTAAATTTCAGGCTGCAAGTTTCATGAAGAACAATTGTGCACTAAACTGAAATTTTTTGTAGCAGAATGAAAGACACTTTAATTATCATTCCATATCCATAGTCAACTTAATATTTGCTTATGTTGATGTGAAACCCATGTATCTGCAGGTCAAACCAGACCTGCAGAAAAACTGCTGATGGAGGTGACCCCACCAGTCACATGCAGTATGGAAGACGAGCAACATGTTCCATCCACCTCAAGGCAGCAAGTTGTACAAAGTGCCATTACAGAATTTGTCCCCAAAACGATTGGAATTAATGAAAAGAAGAAGATAGATGGGCACCTCCTAAAATTAAATAAAAAGATAAACATAAATATTTGATGCCTGTGTTATTTGATGATGCCAGTGAACTGATCCCATCCTTGTCCAGACACAGTTTGTGCCCCATCTAATAGCATTCAACCATTTTTTTTCCTTTATTTGTAACACTGGTGTGTTTGAAATGCTCAATTTGATGATCCCACATTATAAACACAGTTTGGATATTGATACATTTTTAAGTGCCTTAATTCCTCACAGACAGTAAGTCTTCACTTGTTGCCTAGTCACATGTGTCTGTATTGAGGTGATATTGCTGTCTAATAAAAGCATGAGAAAGAATGGCAGTGCTGGTTTACATAGAACAGGATCACACACTTCATTATTTGTATTAGTGCATGTTTGGGATGTTAAACATAATTCAGTAAATTAAATAATAGTAACTATAAAGAAAAAACACACAATCCTTCTCAAAAAGTGCTTACTGTGATATTTCTGGGAGAAAACATACACAGCACAGTTAACGAGTATGAATGTTATATTTTTGGACATTTTTCTCATGTTTAAATATTGCAGGTGGTGTAAAATATTAAAGCAAATCTGGACCATCTGCAAGTACTAGTTTACCCTGTACCTCAACCTTAGTGGCTTCATTAATAATAAGTGCCAATGCTGCATCACAGACATCTCTAATTAAAAATACCTACCATATATCTTATTCATGTCAGCTTCAGAGTACAAATTACTTGGTGGTTCGGTGACACTTTTCTCTTAGGCATTATCGTGAGAACTGTGACAGTGACTAGCTTTCTCATATAGTATTCTTCAGTTACACATGGTAGTTTTTGATTTAATTATTTAGCATGAGACTTTGAAAAAACTTTCTATAGAACATTAAACACATCAGTTTGCACAAAAATTATACAACAGAATATTCACATTTAGGAGACAAATGTCAAGTTAAGCACTTCATGGAGGAATGTTTTTAATGAAAACCTTTGTTGTAATAACTGTGTCACACATAGTTCTTGGTGGTACTTTTTGAATTAATAGTAATTGTGCTGATACATAAAGAATTTCATCATACAGGGTGACACAGAAGAATTTTCTGCTTGGTGAGATTTTCTTTGAAACTTACACTGTCATTTACAGTGGCTCTCTATAATGTGTTGGTTGTTTTATTTGTTCACACAAGTCATTACTGAATAAAATAAAGAAAGAAATATGTAGCACCTGACAGGTGGAACCTAATTCTGTCTGCAATAATGTTGAACATAAGAGAGAGTGCTTTCAAGACAATTAAAGTGTATGCTGCAAACTCGTTGTAGGCATATAGAATGACAGAATAAATTTTCATATTGAGAGTTAAATAAATATTACTGTTCCTGCTTTGTTGTTGACTGGATCTTATATGTAACCTAGTCCTGTCAGTAATTTCCCTTGTAAAGTGAACATTTTGTTACCAACATAGCACACCATACCCTAAGTAAAATTTAACTGAATACCCTGTCAATAGCCGAAGATATCAAGCATTTTCCAAAGCTCACATAAAACTTGCCTTCGTATTCTGAAATGGGATTTCTCTTACAATATATTGAAATATTTATGTCTAGTTTTGTGTTGAAGACACTTATTACAGCACCATTAAGTTTCTGATTTCGCATGTAGTAGGACTAATAAATGCACATTTGTAACAGTTTACTTTTGATAGTACTGGAGCAATGTTTGGTACACTTTATATTGCAGCTTTGAGGATTTGGTCTACACCCTCAATTACGACCGATAACCTGTTTACAGTAGATTTTAAAATACCGATAATTTCAGATATCAGTTACATGTACTGGGCAGTATTGACTTGTTCAGTGTGGTCCATTCTGGAGCTAATATATTCACTTTCACTGCATACAGAAATGCCGAAATTCGGCCTGTTCACATTATTAAAGCACACTGTTACACCCTAGTAGCAAGCTGTATTCCCAAATAAATTTTATGAACCTTTTCGTCAAATCCGACAGGTGGTATCACAGTCTTCAATTGACCCGTTACGGCATAATTGGAGAAATTTACTTCGTAGTTACAATCATATTTACAAACCAGGATGCTGTCATGAACTAAAGAAAATTTTCCGAAAATCCAGCAGTTTTTCAAATTTAATATAGAACTTTATTAGGAATAAACAAAACGATCACATTACGTTTACTTTTATGTTGCATTTAAAGACGCTCCACAAAACACTTACTGAAGCAACGTTATGTTTATAATTTTAACTGCAATATTCACTTCATACACGTTTAAGCACATATTTAATAATCCACTTTCACTTCATACACTGTTCATAGTAGCTTCGAAAATTACGGCTACATTTCCAGGGCACAGATTTCATGTAATAGCATATTAATACACTGGACATTTAGTTATGTGTGTGTATTGCACGATTCGGACGATAACTTTTGCCATTACACAGCAATCGCAATTTGAATCCCACCAGATATACTATATACTGATAGATCGTTATTACTACTGAATAGAAATAACTAGAAATAACCATAACTGTCGGGTACTGGTATTTCTACGTAATATCAATAACAGTAACTGTCCGTTCTCAGTAGTCAGTAGTGGCTACTGAGTACTGACTACTCAGTACTAATAACGATAACGATACTGTAGAGTATCGCTACCTAGTAGAATTCACGGAATACTCATAACGATAACTGCCCGATAACTGCTCAGTAGCGCTACCTAGTAGCAGTATGAGTAAGCTGTAGCAACGCCATCTGGAAGTGCACAGTAGCGCTACCTAGTAGCAGTATGAGTAAGCTGTAGCAACGCCATCAGGAAGTTAGTGGAAAAATACCGTGCAGTTATTTATAACCATTAAAATTAACTGATAGAAAAGAATAACGATACCCATTATAACTGATATCGGAGAATAACCATTTTGCCCAGCTCTAATTCTATTTTCTATCACTGTTATATAGAACCATTTTTACTCCGAACTTGGCATAAACCAACAGGGAGAAACAAGTTGCAAGACTTCCAGGAAAAATGAAGCGAAATTGGCTGCCAACAGTTGGTTATAAATTGCATTGCCTGTTAACTGTATAAATTTAAATTTTGGCATACGCGGAACTCCTGTTCAGTACAGTCAAAAAGCTCTAAGGTAATAGGCAGTGGTTTACAATCAGATATCCGTATCACTCTTCTCCTCAAGAAGTCTATGTGAAGATTTATATTGAGAACATTCAAGAAAAAGGCCGCAATTACTGCTTCACCTCGCTCGGTGGGCCTTTCCCTGAATACGGCACAGGTAGCGGCTGGAGGGCGTGGAGTAGGGGAGGTGTTTAATTATGTTTGTAATTCTATCGGACCAAACAGCGTGGTCATCAGTCCGTAGCTTACAAACTACTTAAACCTAGGTAAACTAACTTAAGGACAAACGCACACACCCATGCCCCAGGGAGGACTCGAACCTTCACGGCGAGCAACCGCGCGCTCCGCAACGAGACGCTTTAGACCGCTCGGCTACTCCACCGCGGCTAGGGGTGGTGTATCCCTACTTCTGGAACACCCTGTTCACTACCTGTAGCGTCCGGGTCTCCCCGCAAGTGTCTACACATTCCCTTTCCCCGCAAGTGCCATTCCCCGCAAGTGTCACAAACTCGTCGAAACCTAGGTAGATCTGAAAAGTGAAGAGGAAAATTGCGATTGATTGCTGACATTTCCTACAAATTTGTTTAAATAAAATTTCATAAACGTTCTGAGAAAAATAATAAAAGTAAAATAACGAGGGAGGGGGCGGTAATTTAGCAGCTCGCACGGGGCGGCACATGGGCTTGCGCCGGCCCTGGTCGTCACTCGTCATTGTTTGCAGAACGTCACAGAAACTTGGGAGGGAGGCGGGCAGGGATTCCTTACGGCAGCGCGCTTGGCAGAGGCGGCCGCTAAAAAAAAACACGCCGGGCACGTGGCACGTGCTGCGGCGGATTCCTGGGCCAGGTGTGTGTGAGTGTGTGAGCGGGCGTGTGCGGCGGTCACGGCCGTTTTGGCGGCACAGCAAAGCAAGGCTGGGTGTGGTGGCGCGCGCGCCGCGGATGCTTTTAGCCGCGCCGCCACGTGCGCGCCAGGTTGGCACCGCTGCCGCCGCTCCCACCCCGGCTATTAGTGGGGACCGCGGGACGCCGAGGGGCGCTGCGGCCGACGCCGTCGCATTTATAGACCGCTGGCTTCCACGGCGCTTCTCTTTAACCACTCACTCTTTTAGGGCCATCCACGAAGAAAACAGTACACTGGAATCAGTATACGGGGAATTTGCGTAGGTGCTACAAAGATCGTAGCATCTATATCTATTCAGAACAGCAAGGCAGCCCTGAGATCACTGGCAGCTCCTGCAACAAGGTCTAAAATTGTTGCAGAATGGCCGGCCGCGGTGACCGACGAGACTGAGGCCCTCCAGTCACGGTTTGCACGGCCACTACGGTCGGGGGTGCGAATCCCCCCTCGGGCATGGATATTTGTGCCGTCTTAGTTCGTAAGTAGTTCATAAGTAGATTAAAATTGTGTGCCGGAACCGGGACTCGAACTTGGGACCTTTGCCTTTCGCTGCAGAGTGACGTTTCATTCTGGAAACATCCCTTAGGCTGTAGCTAAGCCATGTCTCCACCATATCCTTTCTTCCAGGAGTGCTAGTCTTGCGTGTTTGCAGGAGAGCTTCTGTGAAGTTTGGAAAGTAGGAGGCGACGTACTGGCGGAAGTAAAGTTGTGAGGCGGCATCGTGAGTCGTGTCGGGATAGCACAGTCGGTAGTCCGCTTGCCCGCGAAAGGCAAAGGTCCCAGGTTCGAGTCCCGGTTCCGGCACACAATTTTAATCTGCCAGGAAGTTTCATATCAGCGCACACTCCGCTGCAGAGTGAAGTTTCATTCTGAGTTCATAAGTAGTGTGCTAGTTTAGGGACTGATGACCCCGTAGTTAAGTTTCATAAGCTTAACAAACAATTGAACATTTGAATTTGTTGCAGAATGTCACAGGCAGGGCCGGCGGAAGGGGCAATATCACCCGGGCAAAGAATCCATATGGCGTCCCTTACAACCCATTGGAATTACTGACTTTAAATTTGCTATGCTACCTTACAGATAGCTGTTTTTAAAGGACAACTCCTTGAACTCTATGACTATAAGAATCAATTACCAAACTGAGTAATACCTTTACTTTTGTCAGTTAAATACACAGAGAAAGTTTTGGTTAACGATATTCGAAATAATTATTTACACATTAGCATGCAGAATATTATACGTCATTGATCAGGAATTTACAGAACGATTCAAGAAACTACCCGCCAACAAGCGTATTAGGAGCTTTGCAGGCCAAGTGACCGTCATATCTTTATTTATGTGATTCCCCAGTTTTCCTGCCGTTCAAAATCCGAAAGTTCGTGGAATGAACCGAGGAGCACGTAGACATGAGTCCAACGCTTTAACCTCTAGACTATGGAGGCCGTGCCGGCTGCGGTGGCCGAGGGGACTAAGGCGCTCCAGTCACGGTACGCACGGCCACTACGGTCGGGGGTTCGAATCCCCCCTCGGGCATGGATATTTGTGCCGTCCTAGTTCGTAAGTAGTTCATAAGTAGTTTGTAAGTTTAGGGACTGATGACCTCGTAGTTAAGTCCCAGAGACTATACAAACATATATATATATATATATATATATATATATATATATATATATATTTATATATATATATATAACATATGGAGGCCGTCTACTTAATTAATAGACGAATGCTTTAAAAACAGCCGAGGTTGGTTAATACACATCTAACGATTAAAATCTTACCGCTTTGGTACATGTATCAAGCATCAGTGTTGGTAAATAATGTAATTACTGCTGCTTATATCAATGGGGAAACAACTTTCTTTGAGCCTGAAGTTCGCCGCCTATCTGAGAGGCCGCCACCCTACCCACCCCAGCCTGCTAACACGCTACGTGTGTAAACACCTCTTCTGTATTAAACGTCATAAATCGGAAATGAGTTACGTAATGGTGGCCTACTTGTACCGTGTTGTCATATTCTGGAATATTTGTTGATTTCTTGCTGGTTTCCTCATTCTCTGGTTCTACGTTTTCATTTCCATTATTGTCTGTTTCAGGAGTACGAAAGAATTTCTTTAATGCTGCTGCCTATTTCTCATTTTCAGCCTCTAATTGTGCTCATCTTTTTCTGTATACATTTCCAGAGGACTTCGTTCTTTCCCACATGTTGATAAAGAACACATTAACGCAACGAGTTTTCTACCGAGAGTCGAAATTCAGGACAAAAGAAGAACACGCACACCATGAAGCCTGACTTCTGATTTATAATTTTCTTTCACGAGACATTTGACAGTACAAACAGAACTAATTTCTTTTTGGTTCACGATAACTCAATGTTGCTTGTCTGTATTGTTAGAGCGGCCCACATAGCTTTGTCGCAAGGAGTGCAATTGTCGGTACTGCGGGGGTTGTAATTGTCAGAGCGTGTTATAGTTGCTCAAAACTCCCAACTTTCAACAATAGCCTTCAGCTTTATCAGTGGTGATTTTTTTATAGACAAATAAGGTGAAGGGATGAAGGGATTTCCTTTATAGGAGATTCAAGAATAAACCGGGGTTGTTATAAAGAGTGAGGCCTATGGCATGAGGTTGTAACCAATGTTGCTGCACAATTTATGAAAAAGTTAATTTTTAGTTCACTGTTTACAATAATATAAATTTAGCAAGGAGTTTGGCGCCCTACAAACTTCCCTAAAATTTGGCTCGCCCGGCCCTTCCGCCGGTACTGTTCACAGAGTTCTGGCAAGGCAAGGTAATGATGCCAAAGCCATGTTTTGCAAGAAGCTCTGCAATCCTGGGCCTGAACAGGAGAGAGATTAGATTCATAGTTGGATTGCTGACAGGCCATGGGAATTTCAAAAAACACCTACATACAATGGGAATAACAGAAGAGTACCCTTAGTGTACAATCTGTGATGACGGTGATGAAACTGCATCACATCTAATCTTCGAATGCATTGCACTGCAGAGTAAAAGGCACAGAACATTTGGGACAACCAGATCCGAAGAAATAATGTCTAATAAAGAACTGGTAAAGGGACTCCGTGCACTCTTCAAGGGCATTGGTTGGCTTTACTGGGTATACAGGGAGCGATACCACACAATAAACTTAGTTTCGGTGCGGGCAGTGGTGGGTTGGACCAAGACTGTTTTGGCTTCCCTGAGAAAATCAATCAATCAAATCAATCAATCAGTATACGGAATAAAGTCACAAAAATAACAATAACGAAAAATATTATACAGTACTGCGAAATAAATGGGTTGTGGTGTGTTTCTATTCGGAAATATTCTCATTACCTGAAGAAACGTATTTTGCTTGCAGCAATGCACCCATTATACAGGATTACTGAACACGGGAGAAAGTAGCGTCACGAAGTCAGAAAGTGCGACGTCAGACAGTGCAACGCTCTGGTGTAGCGTCCGACCGAAACCCAAACCGTGAACCGAATATTTGGCCCCATTTCTAGCTTCGGACGAAACCGAAACTGTAGTGTCGTTGCGTTGGGATGCTGTAAATTCGAAAGGTGGGCCGTGGCTAGCAAGGAAGACGTCAGGAGCCTACAACTAAAAGCACTGATTAGTCCACAAATATTTTTGTTACAGATGAACAGAATACTTATCTTTGATGTGCTTTTGATGTGCTCCTGTGTTACAAATTGTTCTTTCCTACAAAACAGTTCTGCTACGTAATAGTGAAATGGTAATATTGCTGGCTCTCCTGGAACCGTAGTGTTCAATTCAAATGTTCAAATGTTTGTATAGCTTATGGGACTTAACTACGGGGTCATCAGTCCCTAAACTTACAAACTACTTATGAACTAGCTGTACAGGATGAACAGCCAGTCTAAAATAGGTTAGGAAAAAATTAAAAACTTTTATTTCAAAAGTTCGCCTAAGTTTTACAAGTGTTCTTCCACCGCAACATACGCCTTGACAACGTGACCAAACCTGTCCACTGTGAGATTACCGCCCAATAGAAATACTGGTAATTAATAGCATTTGATAATTAAACAGTATGAAGTTCACTGCAAACATTGACCATGCCAATGCACTAAATGTTACACAATTTTAATCTTATTAATTATGGCAGCAATGTATGTACACAGTTGGGTGACAACATTTATAGTTAGGCCATAGGTAGAAATTCTCCACGTTGAGATTTGCTGTGTGCTTGTAGCTGACGGGAGGCCAGCGAGCAGGCCGATGTTGGTGGCTTGTTCCAACTTAGGATTTTACAGTTCGTTTCCGGTGAGGGGAGAGAGGGACAATGGCGAGTGCCAGGCACAGTGCAGTGCACAAATATTGAAGTAATACGATGCAGTTGGGAACCTTTAAGGCCCTCATTACAAAATAGCCTGTTGATAAATAAACAATACATTAGCTGATATAGTCACATCTAACGTAATATGTTTAATTGACAATGAAAAGTAATAAATTGCCAACGAAGACAAGACAGTTACACAACTAGCATGGCAATGTTTGTTTATAAAAATAATATATTAACTATTTTTCATTTTATTTTCAATCAATCTTTTGTATTTTACCTTGAAATATTCAGTTAAATCAGTTATCTGTGATATAAGAAATTGCACGATTATGATAAACAGTACAAAGGATGTTTATACTAATATAAAAACGTAAGGAAATATTTGTTTAATGTGTAGTGTAATTATTTTGATTTTAAGTAAAGTTTTAGAAATGTATTGGCTGAGCGCTGTACGTTGGCAAATCGGTTAGAACAGTTCACATGGGGAAGTTGATGACGTAGGGGAAAAAACCCCGGCAGTTGAGCTTTTGGCGCGCGCGCGCGCCTGGGCAGGAAGTGAGGACTCGGGACCACGTGGTGTGGCTGGCCGGGCGGCGTCGCTCTGCATCAGTCGGCATGTGGATCTCGAGGTGGTGACTTGAGATTTGTCTGTGGCAATCGCCACGTGTGGTTGCTCGTCGTAGACTGCACCAAGTTAAATCGAGTGCTACTGTGTGTTTGTGAATATTTAGCCGGTGGAACAAGGTGTGCATCGCATTGAATTAAAGTGACTGTGATTTGTTAATGTAACACGTGTCGTCGCATAGGCATGAACATAAACGGTGTTTGAGACAGCCACGTGGTGTGAAAACAATTCGCGACAAATATTCATTTTGTCTGGGGGCTCTCGAGCTATAACTTTAATTGATAAATGTGCCGACGTACAGACGTATCAGCCATAGGGTTCAAGTATTGTGAAATAAACAACATAAAGTGAACTTTCACGTGTTTTCAAAAATAGTAGTTAGTACACCCTTTTCTCTCATGAACTTGAATTTATTATGAATTTGTTTTGTTAATCATATGCAGGGAAGGAAAGCTGCGAACGTGTGATATCATCCCCTAGAAAACGAGTCAAACAGTCGCAATAACAGTTCCAGTGTTTTTGCATGTTTAGGAATTTGGTTCGCAGCTGGTGGTTGTGAGTTTCAAAAATTAATCTTTCCCTATTTTAAACTCTCACCCCGACCTTCACGCTCGCATTTGGGGGCTCGTCCGGGATAAGTTCACGTTGGACTTGCTCGGACGATGAGATTAGGGTGTGTATAGGACAGTGAACAGTTACGAACAGTTGCAAGCAGATACGCAATCGCGTCGCGCAGTTAACGACGATTAGTGACGCAGAGTTCGGGCGCGGGCATCCGTAACCGGCGATCGACGGCGCATCGGACCGGCAGCAGTGAGCGGTGGCGCGTGGGTTCAACGCACTCAAATTTCATCTTCTGCAACGGACGGCAGTGATCGTGGGGACTTCGCAAGTCGCCAACGGAGCGTCGAGGCCCAGCAGCTTCTATTCTACAAAGGATAAGGAATGCAGTGAGGACATATTCCAGCCTCAGCTTCTACAACAGACGGCAGCGAGCGTTGGGGACGTCGCAGCGCGTTGCAGCAACTTCTGGATTAAAAGATAAGTAAAGTAGCTGGCGCTATAAATTCTTGTGTGTTAATCAAGCTTTCTTGTGATACCGATAATGGATAGTGTTTTTAAGAGGTCGCTAAGCGACGTAATTTCAGAGAGTAGCATACCAGAAAGTCCAGAGAGGGTAAATACTGGGGGAATGTTGTTGACACCGGAGATGTTCGCAGCCATGTTAGCGAGTATTAGCTCAAATTTAGAATCAAAAATAGAAAATTCAGAATCAAATTTAAAATCAGAAATAGAAAATTCAAACTCAAATTTAAAATCAGAAATAGAAAATTCAAACTCAAATTTAAAATCAGAAATAGGAACTGTAAAATCAGAATTGAAAGCAGACTTTAAGGCAGACATTGGGGCACTACAAAATTCAATGCTTGGATTAAAGACAGAAATAATCACAGACATTGACAAAAAGATAGTAAGTCTAACAGAACGGTTTGAAAATAGGGAAAAGGAGATACATGCCAGAATTGGTGCTATTGAGACTGAGGTAGGAGACAAGTTAGATGCTGTGAAACAAATATGTGATCACAGGATTCAGGGCACTATGCAAGCGTTGGCTGAGGTTGACAAGAGGATGGTGGCATGTATTGGGGAAACAAAAACTTTGTTGTTAGGAAAATTAGAGAATACAGAATGTAACTTTAGGAAAAAGATGGAACAAGTAGTGACAGTAAACAATACTGAGATTGAGAAGGTGAACACTAGAATAAATAATCTAGAATTGGGTACTGCATCAGGAAACACTAATTGGTCCATGGTGCAGACACCTAATGGCAAAAAGTTTTCAGGAGTGGGTAATTATCATCCAGTAGATTTTTTGTCTGCATGCAAGGACCAATTTGTGCCTGGTATGTCAGACCAGTGTAAAGTGAAATTAACAAAGAGAATGCTTGACTGTTCTGCTCAAACTTGGGCAAATCAGTGTGCTGATAAATTTGTTACTTTTGAGGCGTTTGAAAAATTGTTTTTAAATAAGTATTGGGGGGAGGCCAAGCAAGCTAATATACAAAATGAATTCTTGAACGGGCCAAACTATGTGAAAGGGAGACAGAGCATGAAGGAATTTTGTCAGGAGGAACTTGAGAAACTAGTTCATTTAGTCCTTTAGCAGTAATTTCCACTTTGTGTAGGAGGTCACCTGCAGATTGGCATTGGCAGTTAATTCACCATCCCACAGATTCAGCTGAGAATTTCATTGAATTTGTAGAAAAGATAGACCAGGGTTTAGTTATGGAACGACAGCTCAGGGGAACACAGCATGTAAACCACAATGAAAACAGAGGCAGTAGAAATGTGGGTCATAACCAGGGAAACCACAATAGAGAGAGGAATTTAAATGAAAATTGGAGAGGTAACAATAGCAGAGGAGACAACTGGGATAATAGAAGCCAGAGGGAAACATGGGAAAATGATTGGAGAAAACAAAGACAGGAAGGTGGAAATAGGAATGGGGATAACAGTAGGAAAGAAAATCAGAGACAGAATCAGGGAAACTAAGATTTGTTCCAAATGAGGTCCGTTTTGGGACAAGGAACTATTCTAATAATAGGACCAGAAGATGGGATAACAGAGGATCTTATAACCATAATTACAGTAGGAATAGAGATGGGGAGAGAAGGGAGGAAAAATTATGTCACGTGGACAGAGATAATGATAGGAAAGAGGAAGTAGGAGTTCACAAGGGCAAGGATAAAGAAAAGAGGGAATAACACATAAATAGAGTAAACAAGGAAAGGGAGAAAAGAGAGGAAAGTATGTGTCAGATGGCTGCTGTTATAGGTAGTGAGGAAATTTTTGGGGATTGGTTTTTGCAACATGACAAGAGAAATGCAAACAGGAGGAGGAATGATAGAAACAAGGACAATAAAGGAGAGTATGATGTGGGAAGATTATTTGATAACAACATTAAAGAGGATAAAAACAGTGTTGGGTTAGCCATAATTTTGGATAGGTCAGAGGCACAAGTGTTGACTGAATGTGAAAGTATGAATGTAAATATTGATGATACTTTAGCCAGCATAGATGTTGTGGAATGTATGAATGAAAGTGAATGTTATTCTAAATTAAATGTAAATAAATGTGGTCCAGTAGAGACAATAAATGACAATGGACCTACTGTAAATGAAGGCCAAGTTGACAGTGTAGATGCACAAACCAGAAATTTAATTGGGAAAATAAACTGGAGTAGGAAATGGGCACCAGATGATTGGCTATTGCACAAATATGATTACTTGGACAGACTAGGCAAACAATATAATAGGGACCAGACTTATTTCAATGTGTTGAAAGAGTTTGGGGACAATGAGCATGATCAATTAAGGGGATTAGGCATGTGTGCCCTAGATCATGATGAGATAAGTGAGGGACAGCAGGGGTTAGGTGATGATGAGGAGAAAATACAAGTTTTTATGATTCATAATAATAAACAGTGTCATGAAATGGATATTGATGGGTTAAAGTCAGGTTGGGTTCATAAAGAAGTACATGAGTATGAGCAAGATGATTGGATCCAATTCCTCAAACATTTAAAAACAGTAGAGCCAGTGGCATGGGAAAAGGAAAATTATGATTTTGCAAGAAAAATAGGGGTGTTAAATGCAGGGAACTCAGAAAATGAAGTAATCATTGAGGAGGAGCTATTTATTCAAAATTTATTGGTGATGAAAGGTCTTTGTTTAAATCTAGTGTTAGGAAGTGATTTTCTGTGCAAATATGAAGCTCAGTTGGAATATAAGGATAAAGTGCTAGAATTAAGTCTGGAGGGATGCATGAAGAGGGTGAAATTCAAAGATTTTATAAGTGATAAAGATTTAATGGCATGTTTACACAAGTAACTGTCATGAAGTATGAGATTCAATGCATTGTAAATAGTAGGTTAAGAATTTGTGTATATTTATTCTGTGGTCTGTGTTAGTATGTACTTGTGTGTTTAGATTTAAGCATTGGGGTCAAGTTTACATGTAATCTTTGTAAATGTTTTTCTTTTGTTGTTTGTGTTAAAACATGTGCTTGTATCAGATTTGCAGTTCAACAGTGGTACATGAGGTAAATATGTATGTATGTATGCCAACACTAAAGGATAGAGGAAGTGGGAGTGTACTATTTATGTGTGTGTATATGTGAGCAGGGCTGGCTATGTGGTGTGAGTTGTGGGGTGACTCGGAGAATGAGAAAGTGGTGGTCATTGATGCAGGCAGTGGGGTCTGTGGCTTAGATAATTTGTGATGAAGATGTCAGCTGACAGTGTTGCATATGCGGGTGTGACTGACCATATGGGTCAGAAGTGAGGAATGTATGTTTGTTGTGGCTGTTTTGGCTAAAGATGGGTTGGATTGAGAAATGTTTCAATGAGAGAAAGTGTTTGCTCTTTAATGTCTGGCTCTTTGAGTGTTTGGTAGGTAACGTGTCTAATATTGAATGCTCTGCATTGTTATATTAAACTGTTTCTGATAACACATTTTGGTTTCTTTAATGGTGCTCAACTGTTGACTGAACAATTTCTGCAACAACAGTTGACGAGAACTATTTTTCTGTCTAGCCTGAGTATAAATAGGGTTTGATGATATTTTATTTAAAAATTTAGATGTTTTGTGATAAACTAATTTTGAGATTAGACTTTAACCTTAGATACTTTATTGTGGGGAGTACTTGTGGAAAGCACATGAGGCTGATGATGGAGATGCAAATTTAACCTCACACCAGTAGAAATAATTTCTTTTGGTGCGAGGGGGTAGGATTTGTATTTATGTTTGTAGGTGTCATTATGATAGAAGAGAAAATTCTCTATGATAACATTCTTTTGGTAGTATTATTTGAGCTTTAAGATATATTTTTGACACAGGCAGGTTGTTGATTTATATTTGATGGAGTAATACTCCAAGTATGCCACATATTCTCTTGTCTGTTTCATCTGAAGCTATGGCTGATGAGAGTGCAGGCATGGTGGTTTGGGTTAATCTGATAATGACTAACAACAGCCACTTTCAGTTCTTAATTCTGTTGATTTACATGTTACTGTACATGTCTCAATGCTTAGTTTCAATTGCACCAAGTCTGGATGGCAGGGGGGTGGGATCCAAATCCAACCGAATCCTGGTGTCCAGACAAACTTTTGTCTATGTTGACTCATGAGTGCCTTCTGCTCTTCCTGTTCCATGTAGGGTGCATATGAGGTGTGTGAACAAGAACGCTTCATCCAGTGCCATGAATCTAAGCTGCAACAGCATGTTGGTTGAAATGACGGAGACATAGGACCGTACACCATGGACCAGAGTTGCTGCAACGATGACTCTGGGATTCTCAGTGTCAAAGTGGTGAGAGATTTTCTTCTAACAAGTGGAGTGTACACCGTCAAAAGTTTTTATAGTGACAATTCTAGTTTTTCCATGTAGGACAAGGTTCTCTAAAGTTTAATAATATTATAAATTTGGTGCCAATTCTGTATATAAACAACAGGCACACTTAAAATTCATGGATGTAATTAGTTATAAGGATCCTTTTCTTAAAAATATGCACACACTATAAGTGGTCTTAATGGTACAAATATTGGGAAATTATCTCACTGCCCTGTTTATTTTTTATTTATCTATTTATTTATTTTTTGCATTAGTTGAGGTCATAATTGGCATAGTGTTTGAGCCAATCCGATTCAATAATTTTGTAATTTAAAAATTTTGTTCATTTGAATGTATTAATTTTGGTGCTACTTGCGCCATCCTGCACATGGTTTGGATGCCGCAAGTGGGGGTATTGTGAGATTACTGCCCAATAGAAATACTGGTAATTAATAGCATTTGATAATTAAACAGTATGAAGTTCACTGCAAACATTGACCATGCCAATGCACTAAATGTTACACAATTTTAATCTTATTAATTATGGCAGCAATGTATGTACACAGTTGGGTGACAACATTTATAGTTAGGCCATAGGTAGAAATTCTCCACATTGAGATTTGCTGTGTGCTTGTAGCTGACGGGAGGCCAGCGAGCAGGCCGATGTTGGTGGCTTGTTCCAACTTAGGATTTTACAGTTCGTTTCCGGTGAGGGGAGAGAGGGACAATGGCGAGTGCCAGGCACAGTGCAGTGCACAAATATTGAAGTAATACGATGCAGTTGGGAACCTTTAAGGCCCTCATTACAAAATAGCCTGTTGATAAATAAACAATACATTAGCTGATATAGTCACATCTAACGTAATATGTTTAATTGACAATGAAAAGTAATAAATTACCAACGAAGACAAGACAGTTACACAACTAGCATGGCAATGTTTGTTTATAAAAATAATATATTAACTATTTTTCATTTTATTTTCAATCAATCTTTTGTATTTTACCTTGAAATATTCAGTTAAATCAGTTATCTGTGATATAAGAAATTGCACGATTATGATAAACAGTACAAAGGATGTTTATACTAATATAAAAACGTAAGGAAATATTTGTTTAATGTGTAGTGTAATTATTTTGATTTTAAGTAAAGTTTTAGAAATGTATTGGCTGAGCGCTGTACGTTGGCGAATCGGTTAGAACAGTTCACATGGGGAAGTTGATGACGTAGGGGAAAAAACCCCGGCAGTTGAGCTTTTGGCGCGCGCGCGCGCCTGGGCAGGAAGTGAGGACTCGGGACCACGTGGTGTGGCTGGCCGGGCGGCGTCGCTCTGCATCAGTCGGCATGTGGATCTCGAGGTGGTGACTTGAGATTTGTCTGTGGCAATCGCCACGTGTGGTTGCTCGTCGTAGACTGCACCAAGTTAAATCGAGTGCTACTGTGTGTTTGTGAATATTTAGCCGGTGGAACAAGGTGTGCATCGCATTGAATTAAAGTGACTGTGATTTGTTAATGTAACACGTGTCGTCGCATAGGCATGAACATAAACGGTGTTTGAGACAGCCACGTGGTGTGAAAACAATTCGCGACAAATATTCATTTTGTCTGGGGGCTCTCGAGCTATAACTTTAATTGATAAATGTGCCGACGTACAGACGTATCAGCCATAGGGTTCAAGTATTGTGAAATAAACAACATAAAGTGAACTTTCACGTGTTTTCAAAAATAGTAGTTAGTACACCCTTTTCTCTCATGAACTTGAATTTATTATGAATTTGTTTTGTTAATCATATGCAGGGAAGGAAAGCTGCGAACGTGTGATATCATCCCCTAGAAAACGAGTCAAACAGTCGCAATAACAGTTCCAGTGTTTTTGCATGTTTAGGAATTTGGTTCGCAGCTGGTGGTTGTGAGTTTCAAAAATTAATCTTTCCCTATTTTAAACTCTCACCCCGACCTTCACGCTCGCATTTGGGGGCTCGTCCGGGATAAGTTCACGTTGGACTTGCTCGGACGATGAGATTAGGGTGTGTATAGGACAGTGAACAGTTACGAACAGTTGCAAGCAGATACGCAATCGCGTCGCGCAGTTAACGACGATTAGTGACGCAGAGTTCGGGCGCGGGCATCCGTAACCGGCGATCGACGGCGCATCGGACCGGCAGCAGTGAGCGGTGGCGCGTGGGTTCAACGCACTCAAATTTCATCTTCTGCAACGGACGGCAGTGATCGTGGGGACTTCGCAAGTCGCCAACGGAGCGTCGAGGCCCAGCAGCTTCTATTCTACAAAGGATAAGGAATGCAGTGAGGACATATTCCAGCCTCAGCTTCTACAACAGACGGCAGCGAGCGTTGGGGACGTCGCAGCGCGTTGCAGCAACTTCTGGATTAAAAGATAAGTAAAGTAGCTGGCGCTATAAATTCTTGTGTGTTAATCAAGCTTTCTTGTGATACCGATAATGGATAGTGTTTTTAAGAGGTCGCCAAGCGACGTAATTTCAGAGAGTAGCATACCAGAAAGTCCAGAGAGGGTAAATACTGGGGGAATGTTGTTGACACCGGAGATGTTCGCAGCCATGTTAGCGAGTATTAGCTCAAATTTAGAATCAAAAATAGAAAATTCAGAATCAAATTTAAAATCAGAAATAGAAAATTCAAACTCAAATTTAAAATCAGAAATAGAAAATTCAAACTCAAATTTAAAATCAGAAATAGGAACTGTAAAATCAGAATTGAAAGCAGACTTTAAGGCAGACATTGGGGCACTACAAAATTCAATGCTTGGATTAAAGACAGAAATAATCACAGACATTGACAAAAAGATAGTAAGTCTAACAGAACGGTTTGAAAATAGGGAAAAGGAGATACATGCCAGAATTGGTGCTATTGAGACTGAGGTAGGAGACAAGTTAGATGCTGTGAAACAAATATGTGATCACAGGATTCAGGGCACTATGCAGGCGTTGGCTGAGGTTGACAAGAGGATGGTGGCATGTATTGGGGAAACAAAAACTTTGTTGTTAGGAAAATTAGAGAATACAGAATGTAACTTTAGGAAAAAGATGGAACAAGTAGTGACAGTAAACAATACTGAGATTGAGAAGGTGAACACTAGAATAAATAATCTAGAATTGGGTACTGCATCAGGAAACACTAATTGGTCCATGGTGCAGACACCTAATGGCAAAAAGTTTTCAGGAGTGGGTAATTATCATCCAGTAGATTTTTTGTCTGCATGCAAGGACCAATTTGTGCCTGGTATGTCAGACCAGTGTAAAGTGAAATTAACAAAGAGAATGCTTGACTGTTCTGCTCAAACTTGGGCAAATCAGTGTGCTGATAAATTTGTTACTTTTGAGGCGTTTGAAAAATTGTTTTTAAATAAGTATTGGGGGGAGGCCAAGCAAGCTAATATACAAAATGAATTCTTGAACGGGCCAAACTATGTGAAAGGGAGACAGAGCATGAAGGAATTTTGTCAGGAGGAACTTGAGAAACTAGTTCATTTAGTCCTTTAGCAGTAATTTCCACTTTGTGTAGGAGGTCACCTGCAGATTGGCATTGGCAGTTAATTCACCATCCCACAGATTCAGCTGAGAATTTCATTGAATTTGTAGAAAAGATAGACCAGGGTTTAGTTATGGAACGACAGCTCAGGGGAACACAGCATGTAAACCACAATGAAAACAGAGGCAGTAGAAATGTGGGTCATAACCAGGGAAACCACAATAGAGAGAGGAATTTAAATGAAAATTGGAGAGGTAACAATAGCAGAGGAGACAACTGGGATAATAGAAGCCAGAGGGAAACATGGGAAAATGATTGGAGAAAACAAAGACAGGAAGGTGGAAATAGGAATGGGGATAACAGTAGGAAAGAAAATCAGAGACAGAATCAGGGAAACTAAGATTTGTTCCAAATGAGGTCCGTTTTGGGACAAGGAACTATTCTAATAATAGGACCAGAAGATGGGATAACAGAGGATCTTATAACCATAATTACAGTAGGAATAGAGATGGGGAGAGAAGGGAGGAAAAATTATGTCACGTGGACAGAGATAATGATAGGAAAGAGGAAGTAGGAGTTCACAAGGGCAAGGATAAAGAAAAGAGGGAATAACACATAAATAGAGTAAACAAGGAAAGGGAGAAAAGAGAGGAAAGTATGTGTCAGATGGCTGCTGTTATAGGTAGTGAGGAAATTTTTGGGGATTGGTTTTTGCAACATGACAAGAGAAATGCAAACAGGAGGAGGAATGATAGAAACAAGGACAATAAAGGAGAGTATGATGTGGGAAGATTATTTGATAACAACATTAAAGAGGATAAAAACAGTGTTGGGTTAGCCATAATTTTGGATAGGTCAGAGGCACAAGTGTTGACTGAATGTGAAAGTATGAATGTAAATATTGATGATACTTTAGCCAGCATAGATGTTGTGGAATGTATGAATGAAAGTGAATGTTATTCTAAATTAAATGTAAATAAATGTGGTCCAGTAGAGACAATAAATGACAATGGACCTACTGTAAATGAAGGCCAAGTTGACAGTGTAGATGCACAAACCAGAAATTTAATTGGGAAAATAAACTGGAGTAGGAAATGGGCACCAGATGATTGGCTATTGCACAAATATGATTACTTGGACAGACTAGGCAAACAATATAATAGGGACCAGACTTATTTCAATGTGTTGAAAGAGTTTGGGGACAATGAGCATGATCAATTAAGGGGATTAGGCATGTGTGCCCTAGATCATGATGAGATAAGTGAGGGACAGCAGGGGTTAGGTGATGATGAGGAGAAAATACAAGTTTTTATGATTCATAATAATAAACAGTGTCATGAAATGGATATTGATGGGTTAAAGTCAGGTTGGGTTCATAAAGAAGTACATGAGTATGAGCAAGATGATTGGATCCAATTCCTCAAACATTTAAAAACAGTAGAGCCAGTGGCATGGGAAAAGGAAAATTATGATTTTGCAAGAAAAATAGGGGTGTTAAATGCAGGGAACTCAGAAAATGAAGTAATCATTGAGGAGGAGCTATTTATTCAAAATTTATTGGTGATGAAAGGTCTTTGTTTAAATCTAGTGTTAGGAAGTGATTTTCTGTGCAAATATGAAGCTCAGTTGGAATATAAGGATAAAGTGCTAGAATTAAGTCTGGAGGGATGCATGAAGAGGGTGAAATTCAAAGATTTTATAAGTGATAAAGATTTAATGGCATGTTTACACAAGTAACTGTCATGAAGTATGAGATTCAATGCATTGTAAATAGTAGGTTAAGAATTTGTGTATATTTATTCTGTGGTCTGTGTTAGTATGTACTTGTGTGTTTAGATTTAAGCATTGGGGTCAAGTTTACATGTAATCTTTGTAAATGTTTTTCTTTTGTTGTTTGTGTTAAAACATGTGCTTGTATCAGATTTGCAGTTCAACAGTGGTACATGAGGTAAATATGTATGTATGTATGCCAACACTAAAGGATAGAGGAAGTGGGAGTGTACTATTTATGTGTGTGTATATGTGAGCAGGGCTGGCTATGTGGTGTGAGTTGTGGGGTGACTCGGAGAATGAGAAAGTGGTGGTCATTGATGCAGGCAGTGGGGTCTGTGGCTTAGATAATTTGTGATGAAGATGTCAGCTGACAGTGTTGCATATGCGGGTGTGACTGACCATATGGGTCAGAAGTGAGGAATGTATGTTTGTTGTGGCTGTTTTGGCTAAAGATGGGTTGGATTGAGAAATGTTTCAATGAGAGAAAGTGTTTGCTCTTTAATGTCTGGCTCTTTGAGTGTTTGGTAGGTAACGTGTCTAATATTGAATGCTCTGCATTGTTATATTAAACTGTTTCTGATAACACATTTTGGTTTCTTTAATGGTGCTCAACTGTTGACTGAACAATTTCTGCAACAACAGTTGACGAGAACTATTTTTCTGTCTAGCCTGAGTATAAATAGGGTTTGATGATATTTTATTTAAAAATTTAGATGTTTTGTGATAAACTAATTTTGAGATTAGACTTTAACCTTAGATACTTTATTGTGGGGAGTACTTGTGGAAAGCACATGAGGCTGATGATGGAGATGCAAATTTAACCTCACACCAGTAGAAATAATTTCTTTTGGTGCGAGGGGGTAGGATTTGTATTTATGTTTGTAGGTGTCATTATGATAGAAGAGAAAATTCTCTATGATAACATTCTTTTGGTAGTATTATTTGAGCTTTAAGATATATTTTTGACACAGGCAGGTTGTTGATTTATATTTGATGGAGTAATACTCCAAGTATGCCACATATTCTCTTGTCTGTTTCATCTGAAGCTATGGCTGATGAGAGTGCAGGCATGGTGGTTTGGGTTAATCTGATAATGACTAACAACAGCCACTTTCAGTTCTTAATTCTGTTGATTTACATGTTACTGTACATGTCTCAATGCTTAGTTTCAATTGCACCAAGTCTGGATGGCAGGGGGGTGGGATCCAAATCCAACCGAATCCTGGTGTCCAGACAAACTTTTGTCTATGTTGACTCATGAGTGCCTTCTGCTCTTCCTGTTCCATGTAGGGTGCATATGAGGTGTGTGAACAAGAACGCTTCATCCAGTGCCATGAATCTAAGCTGCAATAGCATGTTGGTTGAAATGACGGAGACATAGGACCGTACACCATGGACCAGAGTTGCTGCAACGATGACTCTGGGATTCTCAGTGTCAAAGTGGTGAGAGATTTTCTTCTAACAAGTGGAGTGTACACCGTCAAAAGTTTTTATAGTGACAATTCTAGTTTTTCCATGTAGGACAAGGTTCTCTAAAGTTTAATAATATTATAAATTTGGTGCCAATTCTGTATATAAACAACAGGCACACTTAAAATTCATGGATGTAATTAGTTATAAGGATCCTTTTCTTAAAAATATGCACACACTATAAGTGGTCTTAATGGTACAAATATTGGGAAATTATCTCACTGCCCTGTTTATTTTTTATTTATCTATTTATTTATTTTTTGCATTAGTTGAGGTCATAATTGGCATAGTGTTTGAGCCAATCCGATTCAATAATTTTGTAATTTAAAAATTTTGTTCATTTGAATGTATTAATTTTGGTGCTACTTGCGCCATCCTGCACATGGTTTGGATGCCGCAAGTGGGGGTATTGTGAGATTACTGCCCAATAGAAATACTGGTAATTAATAGCATTTGATAATTAAACAGTATGAAGTTCACTGCAAACATTGACCATGCCAATGCACTAAATGTTACACAATTTTAATCTTATTAATTATGGCAGCAATGTATGTACACAGTTGGGTGACAACATTTATAGTTAGGCCATAGGTAGAAATTCTCCACGTTGAGATTTGCTGTGTGCTTGTAGCTGACGGGAGGCCAGCGAGCAGGCCGATGTTGGTGGCTTGTTCCAACTTAGGATTTTACAGTTCGTTTCCGGTGAGGGGAGAGAGGGACAATGGCGAGTGCCAGGCACAGTGCAGTGCACAAATATTGAAGTAATACGATGCAGTTGGGAACCTTTAAGGCCCTCATTACAAAATAGCCTGTTGATAAATAAACAATACATTAGCTGATATAGTCACATCTAACGTAATATGTTTAATTGACAATGAAAAGTAATAAATTACCAACGAAGACAAGACAGTTACACAACTAGCATGGCAATGTTTGTTTATAAAAATAATATATTAACTATTTTTCATTTTATTTTCAATCAATCTTTTGTATTTTACCTTGAAATATTCAGTTAAATCAGTTATCTGTGATATAAGAAATTGCACGATTATGATAAACAGTACAAAGGATGTTTATACTAATATAAAAACGTAAGGAAATATTTGTTTAATGTGTAGTGTAATTATTTTGATTTTAAGTAAAGTTTTAGAAATGTATTGGCTGAGCGCTGTACGTTGGCAAATCGGTTAGAACAGTTCACATGGGGAAGTTGATGACGTAGGGGAAAAAACCCCGGCAGTTGAGCTTTTGGCGCGCGCGCGCGCCTGGGCAGGAAGTGAGGACTCGGGACCACGTGGTGTGGCTGGCCGGGCGGCGTCGCTCTGCATCAGTCGGCATGTGGATCTCGAGGTGGTGACTTGAGATTTGTCTGTGGCAATCGCCACGTGTGGTTGCTCGTCGTAGACTGCACCAAGTTAAATCGAGTGCTACTGTGTGTTTGTGAATATTTAGCCGGTGGAACAAGGTGTGCATCGCATTGAATTAAAGTGACTGTGATTTGTTAATGTAACACGTGTCGTCGCATAGGCATGAACATAAACGGTGTTTGAGACAGCCACGTGGTGTGAAAACAATTCGCGACAAATATTCATTTTGTCTGGGGGCTCTCGAGCTATAACTTTAATTGATAAATGTGCCGACGTACAGACGTATCAGCCATAGGGTTCAAGTATTGTGAAATAAACAACATAAAGTGAACTTTCACGTGTTTTCAAAAATAGTAGTTAGTACACCCTTTTCTCTCATGAACTTGAATTTATTATGAATTTGTTTTGTTAATCATATGCAGGGAAGGAAAGCTGCGAACGTGTGATATCATCCCCTAGAAAACGAGTCAAACAGTCGCAATAACAGTTCCAGTGTTTTTGCATGTTTAGGAATTTGGTTCGCAGCTGGTGGTTGTGAGTTTCAAAAATTAATCTCTCCCTATTTTAAACTCTCACCCCGACCTTTACGCTCGCACCACCTTGCAGGACAGAGCCGGACAGTACCAGTATTGAATGCTGATTCTAAAATCAAGCCACCCTTCTGGCGTCCGTGCTGAAACTACTGACGTTTCCATGCTACCGTGGAGCCAATAGCAGACATCCACGTTTGATCACGTGTGCTACTGCTGCAGGACGCAGAGGCGCGAGAATCAGTTCCTTCGCTCTCTTCAGTTTGAGTTCTCGTACAGAACAGACGCACTCCAGAGGATCAGCGTCTGTGCGGGGCGAACGGCCGCATGCCGTCCGCTCCCGCCTAGCGGCTGTTCGGTATCAGCCACCAACTGTGTGAAGCGTAACCATTACCGTAACTTATCCATTTCCTAATCCGCTAACTTAGACTGGCACTCATTCATTACATCCGTAACCAGGGCGAGTCCCGATATGTATCCCGTATTTCAGAATAAACCAAATATTAACTTCAAGCCTATCTTTTATTTGCCAGTCAGCCACCCTTTCCTAGGGCGCCCACAAGCCTTCACCGCTCTGCCTTCAATTCTGACAACGCTTCCAACCCATTTTATCGATGCAGCACTGGGATGGGTTGTATAATTTTCCTATCATCCGTGGGACAAAGATTAAGTGCTGTACATAGCTAACACCAAGGACGGCACAAATATCCATGCCCGAGGGGGGATTCGAACCCTCGACCGTAGTGGCCGTGCAGACCGTGACTGGAGCGCCTCAGTCCCCTCGGCCACCGCGGCCGGCCGCAGTGTTCCTGGAGATGGCTCGTACGGCCTGGAAGTCCCGCACTGTCTGCCGTTGCTGTGGTGCGCCGCCATCGCCCATCACTCACCTGGCCGTTTCTATTACTTGTAGCATCAAGTGATGTAAGCCAACGGCCGCGCCGCAGTCGATACATCGGTTCCCGTCAGATCACCGGAGTTAAGCACTGTCGGGCTTGGCTAGCACTTGGATGGGTTACCGTCCGGTTCTGCCAAGTTCTGCTGGTAAGCGGGGTGCACTCAGCCCTTGTGAGGCCAACTGAGGAGATGCTTGACTGAGAAGCAGCGGCTCCGGTCACGAAGACTGACATAACGGCCGGGAGTGCGGGACGGTGACCACGCCCCCTCCATACCGCATCCTAGAGCACTGTATAGTACAAGCAGAACAATCCGCCATTTTGAATCCCACATTGAAGGTGCACCTTTAAAGGCTTCGGCACACTTACGCTTTTTAATTGCTCTTAAGGCCATTAAATATACTTTCCTAGCGCAGAAATATTACAGCACAGTAAATTTATTGGCTTACATTTGACTGTAAGAGCCAAGCAACTTGAAGTTAGTGATTAGAGGGATATTTAGAGATATGATCCATTCACTTACATTCCATATTAAAGCATATGTTGCCGTTTTAAATATGTACCAAATGTAGTTAAAATACGTTACAACTATCGTATTTTCTAGTTTAGAAGTAGTACATCCACATACGTTTACGATAACTAAGAGTTGCATACGAAAACAGTTACGGAATAATATTATATTGCGTTACTGTACTTCCCGTATTGCCCCCTTCCAATGCCTCGCATATTTTACACACACCGTATTTCAGGGAATATTTTACGTCTTTCCTGTTCCCATTCTTTGCGAAGTTCAATTTATTTATCTTTTTCAGACATCCTGTTCACAGCTTGGCTTAGGCCTACATATTCCAGTGTTGAGAGTCATATTTAATTTAAACAATATACTAATGTGAAATAATATAATTTAAAAACCAATAACTGGGTAAAGTCAGCTGCACTCATGCATCACTTAAAAATACAATTAATAGACCTTAGAATAACTACCTAGTTGGTCTGAATAATATCAAGAAAAGCAACTTTAAACACACTGTGTGTCGTGATATATTAACAATCTATCAAAATTAAAATAAACCACTGCTGACAGGTATAGGCCTATATTTCCTTTACTACCTCTCTGTCAGCATAACTAGTTTAACACAAATAAAAGAAGGCTTAATTCTTAATGTTACACAGATCGTTACTTGATTTTGGCGTCCATGCTTGCCATCTGGAATTTACAAGCCACCTTTTACGCCGATCTGTGTTTCAAGAAATTCGATAAAACTTCTAGACACCATGTCTGCTATTTTTTGAGCAGTTTGGAGGTGCACAACCAACCATTTCACACTGTAAAACAATAAAATCACAAACTGTTGGCTAATTCACTTCGCTGCGCCAGGCAAAGCATACAACTGTGTCGTCGGATTGGGATTCAAAATGGCGGATTGTTCAGCTCGGTATATCTAGTGCTTTACCGCATCCGGTGACGCCATCGGGCAGAGGATGACACGGCGGCCGGTCAGTACCCTGTCGGCTCTTGAGGCCTGTTGCACGGAGCCTAGTTGTTGTAAGACGGACCCCGTTTGTATTTTATATTATGCACGTTCTACGGTCGGGGGTTCGAATCCCTCCTCGGGCATGGATATTTTTGTCGTCCTTAGTGTAAGTTAGTTCATAAGTTGTTTGTAAGTTTAGGGACTGACGACCCCGTAGTTAAGTCACATAAGCTATACAAACATTTGAACATTATGCACGTTCTGTGGTATTGATACTTGATCACAACAAATGCACGTCCAGTTTACACCATCACCTATCTGACAATACTTTCTTGTACAATCCCACAGTTTTAATATATTAATACAATTGTAGACTAAAGTGTATTAATGTAAAATCCATTTGTTTACAGTACACTTTTTAAGTAGTATCGGTTCATAGACATAAAATATTCACACATTCACATATCTTTCAAAAACCATCTTTGTATTTCTAACCTCAATGTTACGTGTGGACTATCTGTTTCTACATCTTCATCTACATAAAATGTTCAAATGTTTGTAGTGCTTACGGGACTTGACTACGGGGCCATCAGTCCCTAAACTTACAAACAACTTATGAACTAGCTAAGACTACAGACGGCACAAATAACCATGCCCGAGGGGGGATTCGAACCCCCGAACGTAGTGGCCGTGCAGACCGTGACTGAAGCGACTCAGTACCCTCGGCCACCGCGGCCGGCTTCATCTACATCCTTACTCCGCAAGCCACCAGACGATGTGTGGCGGAGGGTACCTTGAGTACCACTATCGGTTCTCCTTACAATCCCAGTCATGTATTGTTCGCGAAAAGAAAGATTGTCGGATGACTCTGTGTGGACTCTAATCTTTCCGATTTTATCCTCATTATCTCTTCGCGAGATATACGTAGGAGGGAGCAATATACTGCTAGACTCCTCGGTAAAGGTATGTTCTCGAAACTTCGACGAAAGCCCGTACCGAGCGACAGAGCAAGTTATCTGACGATGGCCTAAGAAGCCGAAAGCTGCTCATAACAAACAAATAAAAAATATTCTGGAACAAAATACTACGTATTTAAGTTTTTAATATATCAATATAAGATACGATGGTACTAAATTATGATCAATAACAAAATACAATTTTGACGCGTGGGGAAACACTAGCAGCCACACGGGCTAGAGTGTTGTTGTTGACTGAAACCATCCGAAATGCGACTCGCATTCATCCGTATGTTCACGAAATCTAGTTTCGACCAAGTCGAAGATTCGGCATATTTCTGGCTGAAACCGAAACTGCGGCCGAAACCGATATTTTGGCCAAAGCCGGCCGCGGTGGCCGAGGGGACTGCGGCGCGCCAGTCACGGTCTGCACGGCCACTACGGTCGGGGGTTCGAATCCCCCCTCGGGCATGGATATTTGTGCCGTCCTAGTTCGTAAGTAGTTCATAAGTAGTTTGTAAGTTTAGCGACTGATGACCCCGTAGTTAAGTCCCATAAGCTAAACAAACATTTGAACATTTTGAACATTTTTTGACCAAACTGGCCGAAACCGAACATCCCGTCGTCTCTGACTGTTGTGCAACACTCAAGGGCCGAACGCACACTGCAGGCCGCTGGTCGTCCGGTACCCTGAGTAGTCGCTTACTTACCACGAAGACGAGTGCAAACGCCTACACTCCTACGACTTGACGTAATTCGACAACAAGGTTTAAGGACCACTATGTTTCCTGTTGTGGGGGCGTTGTTGGTAGGCGACTTAGGTACTGTACTAATAAATACTCAGACTGACAGGGTTAATGGCGAGGCTTCCCAGTAAACATGGTGGCCGAGCTCTGTAAGGCGTCTTGCTGCGAAGCACGCGTCTGCTCGCCGTCGGAGGTTCGAGTCCTCTCTGGTGCATGTGTGTGTGTGTGTGTGTGTGTGTGTGTGTGTGTGTGTGTGTGTGTGGTCCTGAGTGTAAGTTAAAGTACACTCCTGACCCTTCAAATTGCTACACCACGAAGATGACGTGCTACAGACGCGAAATTTAACCGACAGGAAGAAGATGCTGTGATATGCAAATGATTAGCTTTTCAGAGCATTCAAACAAGGTTGGGGCCGGTGGCGACACCTACAACGTGCTGACATGAGGAAAGCTACCAGCCGATTTGTCATACACAAACAGCAGTTGACCGGCGTTGCCTGGTGATGCCTCGTGTAAGGAGGAGAAATGCGTACCATCACGATTCTGATTGGTCGGATTGTAGCCTATCGCATTTGCGGTTTATCGATCGCGACATTGCTTCTCGCGTTGGTCGCGATCCAATGACTGTTAGCAGAATATGGAATCGGTGGGTTCAGGAGGGCAATACGGAACGCCGGACTGGATCACAACGGCCTCGTACCACTAGCAGTCGAGATGACAGGCATATCTTATCCGCATGGCCGTAACGAAACGTGCAGCCACATCTCGATCCCCGAGTCAACAAATGCGGACGTTTGCAAAACAATCTGCACGAAAAGTTCGACGACGTTTGCAGCAGCTCGGAGACCCTGGCTGCAGTTACCCTTGACGCTTTATCACAGACACGAGCGCCTGCCATGGTGTACGAAACGACGAACCTGGGTGAACGAATGGCAAAACGTCATTTTTTCGGATGAATCCAGGCTCTGTTTACAGCATCATAATGGTCGCATCCGTGTTTGGCGTGTATTCGACATCTTCACACTGACGTATCACCCGGCGTGATGGTATGGGGTGCCGTTGGTTACACGTCTCGGTCACCTCTTGTTCGCAAGGACGGCACTTTGAACAGTGGCTGTTACATTTCAGATGTGTTGCGACCCGTGGCTCTATCCTTCATTCGGTCCCTGCGAAACCCTACTTTTCAGCAGGATAATGCATGACCGCATGTTGTAGGTCCTGTACGGGCCTTTCTGGATGCGCAAGAAGTTCGACTACTGCCCTGGCCAGCACATTCTCCAAATCTCTCACCAACTGAAAACGTCTGGTCAACGGTGGCCGAGCAACTGGCTCGTCACAATACGCCAGTCACTACTCTTGATGAACTATGGTATCGTGTTGAAGATGCATGGGCATCTGTACCTGTACACGTCATTCAAGCTCTGTTTGACTCAATTCCCAGGCGTATCAAGGCCGTTATTACGGCCACAGGTTGTTCTTATGGGTGTTGATTTCTCAGGATCTATACACCCAAATTGCGTGAAAATGTAATCACATGTCAGTTCTAGTATAATATACTTGTCCGATGAATACCCGTTTATCATCTGCATTTCTTCTTGGGGTAGCAGTTTTAATGGCCAGTAGCGTAGTTTGTAAATATAGGGACTGATGACCAATGAAGTTCCATAGATTTACAAACATTTGAACATTTTCTGCTGTGTTCACTGGCTGTCCGCATTAATTTCTCAGCCGCAGACTGTGATGCACTGAAGCACTGGCCCACTGTCTGCTTGACATAAGCACACTGGCGACTGGATGCACCCTGCTGAACGGTGCGCACCATGCCCTCCACGCCTCACGGGCCGACTGTTCTACCACGCTGGAGTCTACCAGGTCTGGTCCACCTGATAGACTTCTTACGTGCCTCGCATCTTGCGGGATTCTTGATTTTCTTATGCACTGATACCACCAATCGTCACTGTTCTCGGGGCGATGGCCAGGCTTAGGTAAATCGGCTCATCGCCTCTTTTGAAATAAAATTTTGTGATGTCATCATTCAGAAAACGGAAATGAAATTGTTCAGTAGGCTACCGTTCCTCGCTTTCACTTGATGATTGCCATCGTCCGTCAAGTTGGAAGTTACTGATTTGCAAAATTCAAATTTGCTGAAAGATACTAAATCACGCTCGATTTGTGACGGTAGTATCGTTCATTACAGCAGAAAACATTTCGCAAGTCGCAAAAACTGGCTGACTGATCATGCAAATGTTTGTGTATACATGTTCTTGTGAGCAACTTTTTTCTGCAAAGAAAAGAAGATAATAAAAAGGAACCACATTTTCTTCAGGAAGCGAAAATGTACGCCAGGTTTTTCACTTATTTAGATACGTGACCCCCTCCCCAAGTAAGAATATTCCGCCGACCCGCCCCCTTTCCGTCCAAGCCGCCACAAAACCATTTCTGTGATTTCAGAGAGAACGAATTTTATTTTTTCCTGTTGACACTGCTTTCCTGTAGAAAAAACTGCTCGGTACTATAGATTAGAGGATAAATGTTCAGTGTATTTTTCAGAATGGAATAAAAAAAATGTTCAAATGTTTGTATAGCTTATGGGACTTACGGAATTACGGGTTCATCAGTCCCTAAACTTACAAACTACTTAAGAACTAACTAACACTAAGGACGGCACAAAAATCCATGCCCGAGGGGGATTCTAACCCCCGACCGTAGTGGCCGTGCAGACCGTGACTAGCGCGCCTCAGTCCCCTCGGCCACCGCGGCATGCAGAATGGAATATATTATCCCATTTTTATAACAAATCTTTATTTTTCCTCGTATCGAGTGTGCCATATTATGGAGTGTCTCGCAGGAAGGCGAGTTAAGCTCTTTAAGCAAGATTCCACTACATAGCCAGTTTGAAATGAATGAGCCTATATCGTTTTTGTGAATATCTCAAAGGTATTTAGACTACCTGTGTTGATTTAGTTTTCGACTGGCTCCTAAATCGTTTTTCGGACTTAGCGTTTACTTATCGACAATACAGTTTATTTATTGTAAAACAATTCTATTCATTTCAGAATTAATGTTAAATAAGGACTTATGTAATTTTAATATACAGGTTTTTTTCGCGTTGTACAAAGTCTAGGGATTGAGCGCGGAGAGAATACGGAACGATCTAGATGTAAACGCCCGGAAATGCCTAATTCCCATGCTAGAGACTATTTATTCACTCAAACGTTCTTACAGAGACCGCGGTCTAATCGCGCTGTACCGTGCAGTCACGGTTACAGTATTAGACTTGCGTATAATAGTTCGCGATCGGGAACGCTCTCTTTAGTTCGCGGCTCTGCCGCGAACTAGTTCGCTCTTTCAGTTCGTCCGCTCCCAGTGACAGCTGAGCGGCGTGGTCTGCGCGTGCAGGTGGAGGGGGAAGTTCCCCCACCTAGCTGCTTCATGCGCTTGCTGCTTGAGCCGCTAACGATATCATGCTAAGCAAAAGAAACAGTTTGTGGATAATTTCACGCGTTTAAGTTTAGAGTTATCTCTATATCTTGGCATTATGGAATTTATTAGTCAGATATTGCAGAGGGCAGAAATTTTGTAGCACTGAACTACGTAATCTAGCAGGCAGACGCTCACCTCGAAATGACTTATCAACAGAAAGCAAACACGTGATTTTTAATTCTTCTACGCGCCCTCTCGCTATTGCCCGTCGGTCTTCGGAAAATAATCCAACGAACTATGAAGCGAGATATGTTTGGCATAATCGCCCGGAGACACGGCGGATTAGCCGCGCGTGCTGGAGCGCCGTGTTGCGGTGCGCGCGGCAGTCCGCCATAGGGGGGGTCGAATCCCCCCTCGGGCATGGATGTTTGTGTCGTCTTTAGTATAAGGTAATTCGTAAGCAGTTTGTAAGTTTAGGGACTGATGACCCAGTAGTTAAGTCCCTTAAGCCTTATAAACATTAGGTCGCCCGCTGCTCCTAGTTCATCCGCTGCCCCTAGTTGCCGGCCGCGGTGGCCGAGGGGACTGAGGCGCTCCAGTCACGGTCTGCACGGCCACTACGGTCGGGGGTTCGAATCCCGCCTCGGGCATGGATATTTGTGCCGTCCTTAGGATTAGGTAGTTCATAAGTAGTTTGTAAGTTTATGGACTGATGACCCAGTAGTTAAGTCCCATAGACTCTACAAACATTTGAACATCTTGCTTCTTGCAGTTCGCCCTCTCTTTCTAGTTCGTCCGCTCTTTTTGGCTTTTGCTACCGCTATTAAAAGAGTTTTTTTATGACAGCTTTTTTTTATATAATGAATCAGGGTTGCCAAAGCGTGTGCTATTACCCATATTTTTGGGCAATTTGACATCAATTACTTAGGCAAATAATCTAGTTATTTATACGAATGGGTGATACAATGGTATTCAACTACTTTGCATACAGAGTACTCCTAGTACTTTATTTTTAAAATGGATTTCTTGCGGCAGTGAACTATGAAACTACAGCTGAGCTGCAGCTCAGCTCGAAATGAAGGCAACTGGCAGAAGGGAATCACGCGATTCTGCGCGCTTTCGCGTCCTCTCGCTGTTCCCCGACAGTCTTCGGAAAATGAGCGGACGAACTAAGAGGCGAGGGATCTGCGAACTAGTTCGCGTAGTTCGCCTGTGGGAGCGCTCTTCCGTACTAGTTCTTTCGCGAACTACACAAGACTATACAGTATGTGTCGAAAACGGTTTCCACGGGCCTCAACGCACGCGTATTCGTACTGCCTTTGACACACGAGCGCTATAATCGCAGTGGCGACTAAGCTGTAAGAATACGATGCACCAGTGGATCAGAATCTGGAAAGAGCTCTGAATACACGACACTCTCGAGCTGGTCCCATAACCAGAAATGGCTCGGGTTGTGATCCGGTGAATGCGCAGGCCACGCAGCTGGAGCTAGTGGTGGCATCCGTCGACGAGGGTAGGCACGGCTGAGCTGGGCTGAAACACAGGTCTGTGGCAGCCACCGACGACACAGGACGAGGAACAGCGGCGTCCTCTAGGGCGAAACCGCGCCAATTGTAACTGAGCTCGCGTGCTGCGGCGCGTGCTCGTTCGTTCGTTTGTTGGGACTAATACAACACAAAACTCCCGATAACACATTAATTAAAACTTCCGGGCTAAGTTGCCGTGGTCCATCCATAAAACTTCCAACTCCCGACGTTTCATTGCCTACTACGGGCAACATCTTCAAGGGTGAGTCGACGACTGCCTTCTAGGCGCTGGAGGTCCTGCTTATATAGATGGCATAGATGGCGCCACCACTTGTCACGAGCTGCCGTCTATGAAGTTATCTTTGTCCAACGTCATGTCTCTCGATTACAAGTAACCGATTGTCATGTCTTTGGTTCAAAGTTGACCGCCAAATCTTATCTAATTTCAAACCTTCTTCAAAATGTTCAAATGTTTGTAGAACGTATGGCACTTAACTACGGGGTCATCAGTCCCTAAGCTTACAAACAACTTATGAACTAGCTAAGACTAAGGACGGCGCAAATATCCATGCCCGAGGGGGGATTCGAACCCCTGACCGAAGTGGCCGTGCAGACCGTGACTGGAGCGCCTCCGTCCCCTCGGCCACCGCGGCCGGCTCAAACCTTCTTCTTTCCTGTTAAAATTATTGTGGTGTTTTTGTATTTCTATGGCTTCTCTGTACATCCGTGTGTAATAATGCGACGTCCTGGCTAGCACGCTCGTTTCACTAAATTTGATTTCATGGTCACCACGTGTAAAAACATGCTCTGCCACAGCTGACTTATCTGTGTGACCCAGACGACAATCCCTTTTGTGTTCCAATATGCGAGTATTAACACTCCTTTTTGTTGTTCCTATAAACACCATGCCACAGCTACAGGGAATTTTATACACCGCAGGCGTTGCTAGGGGATGTCGTGCGTCTTTCACCGATCGTAAGCATTCGCTAATTTTCTTGGTAGGTCTAAAGACGGTCTGAACTTGAAACCTGGCCAAAACTTTCCCAATACGGTCCGTAATTTTGTGGATGAAAGGAATAAAAACTTTTCCGGCCGACAGTTGTTGTTGTGGCTTGTTTTCCGACCCTTTTCTTCTTGGATGGAGAGCTCGATCTATCTCTTTATCAGTGTATCCATTTTTCTTAAACGCTGTTCGCAAATGGTTTAATTCGTCTCTCACATAAATAGGCTCACAGACATTATTAGCTCGATCCACCAATGTTTTAATGATACCTCTCTTCTGCCTAGGATGACGGTTCGAATCCTTATGAAGATAACGTCGGGAGTTATAAGTTTTATGGATGGACCACGGCAACTTAGCCCGGAAGTTTTAATTAATGAAGACGCCGGCCGTGAAATCCTACATTCTATGATTCCGATAACACAGTTTATTTACAACATACAAGTCTAGATAAACATTCAGCCACCTTCACTGTTAATAGAAAACGTTAAGGTCCATTCCTTGAAAGGCACAAAAGAAACACTACAGTATCTCACTCAGTCCAGATAACTCGGGCCGCAGCCCGGAAACACAGAGTCCAAGTCGTTATCAGGTAGACCAGTCGGTATAGTCCGTTCACCGACAGCTGGGACGAAACGTAAACAGTGCCACGTGAGCGACTACGATCCTTTCCAGAGAAAAAAGCATTCGGCGTTCACGTGATACGAAGGGGTGTACAAAACCCTTGGCGCACGCTTTGCAGGTGGTGGCGTCGGCTGGCTGCCGAGCTGACGTCATAGCGGACCCTGAGAAATCTGGACAACAATGTAACGAAATAAAGCACGGCATGGAAGATTCAAAGCCAGTTACAATAATGTTAAGAGTACGATGAAACTGAGTTCATTCTGTCAAAACAGATTTGTTTTCATACAGGTTGCTAACGAAACGCTCCATTCATATACAATTTTTAGTAACATTACCAGTAATAATAATGGTAAAGGACGGCGAAACAAGGTTCATTCTGTCAAACTGGAACTGTTTTCATTGAGGTTTATACCAAACCGCTCCTCTCTCTCTCTCTCTCTCCTCTACAATTTTCACATTTGACTTTCAACAAAAAATACGGCACGGAGGACGCACTTGTTCCAAACTTCTGCAGTCACTGTTTTTACTGCTTCTTCTTGCAGTTGTTTAACTTTTGTATGTTTTGGCTTTCCCTGCAACATAGCCTTTGTTTCTGGCCCATACTTACTCGATGGCGTTTAATTCACAGCGGTACGGAGGAATTCTAAGAACAGTTTTCCCTGCATTCTTCGCCATTTCATCTATCGCGTATTCGTTGTGTGCTGTTCTGTAATTTTGAAATATATCTAAAAGTTATTTCTTCAACATACCGTCTTCAAAAACGACGTTTTTAGATTTTAGCCATTCTGATATTTCGTGCTTATTGGAATTCGTACTGGGAATAGGGTTGCCAGACTGAACTCGAGGCAGGCCCGGAGGCCAGAAGTGCCCCCCTCCCCCTTGGCCAATGACTCACCACCCCCCATCCCAACTGCGACCAACTCCACCCCCCAACCAGGATTACACGTGAAATCTACCCCCCCTCCCCCCATGGAACATTGCTTGGGGTGGCCTTCACATGCCGCAGCTGACCGGCCAGGCCGCCAGTTGCTGTGGATCAACAATCGGCACACTTCAGTCGGTGTGGCGGCAGCATCAAAGCTGCTCACATCAACAGCTGCGCCTTCGAAAAGTTGGCGCTTGCGGCTCCGCGCACTGTGAATGGCCGAGCGCACCGAGGCGTCTTGCCACGGTGCGAGAAGCTGCTCCCGCCAGAGGTTCGAATCCCCCCCTAGGGCATGGATGTTGTGTTCGTCCTTAGTTTAAGTTACGTTAAGTTCGATGTAGATCGTCGCTATATGAGCATAGTACTTAAAAAGCGCCATAAAAAAAAGTTAAGATAAGGTTACAGTCAAGCCCGCAGATGAGAGTCATTGGTCCGTAGACCCGGAGAATTCATTCAAAACCCGGACACTTCGGGCGGCGCCCGGAGATCTGGCAACCCTAACTGGGAACGTTTTTTCTACGATAATGGTACGGTGCTTTCTCAACAACAGTAACTGCAAGCATCTTAAAAACACTTCTCGAATATTCAACTAGTCTTTCACGCGTCTTTTAAGATGAACTTAAGAGCTCCTGAAATCGCCGCTGTACAGCATGCAGTAACGAGCTCACACCTGTAGTGGAGACGGCCACGCTGACTGCGCGCCCCTGCCTTGTACACCCCTCGACGGCAGCGCTGTGGTCACGGGCCTCGCCGTGTTTACAGTACGTCTCTCGTTTCGGTGAATGGAGTATAGACAACTAGATGTTCGAAGTCGGAACAGCAACAACACAATCCCGGCGAACCCACGTGTAGAAGTCCAGTGGGCAGTCGTAGGTCGGCAGTTGACGGTCCTCGAGATGGTCGTGGCTGTCAGCACGACTCACGGCAAACTGGCGTCATCGCCGGTGTCTCATCCAGATATAGCGGATTACGGCCAATCAGCAGTCGGCGGTGGGATCCTCGATTGTACGAGTCCGATGACAGCGATCCCTGCAAAATATAGTGCTCTGTTTACATCTTTCACATTAAGAACGACTTTTCATGTCTGGTCGAGCCGGCCGCGGTGGCCGAGGGGAATAAGGCGCTCCAGTCACGGTCTGCACGGCCACTACGGTCGGGGGTTCGAATCCCCCCTCGGGCATGGATGTTTGTGCCGTCCTAGTTCGTAAGTAGTTCATAAGTAGCTTGTAACTTTAGGGACTGATGACTCCGTAGTTAAGTCCCATAGACTATACAACCATTTGAACATTTTTGTCTGGTACAAGTCACAGCCGGCGTCTCTGGTAAACGCCTGCTTTGCCGCTGCCTGTTCTGTACGGACGTCCATCTGGTGGTCTGCTTGTTAGGGGCTCTGCCTAATGGCATCACAGTCTCCAGCATGAAAACCTTTTTTCTACATCTACATACATGCTCCGCAATCCACCGTGAGGAGTGTGGCGGAGTAACACTTTACCACTACTAAGTGTTTCCTTTCCTATTCCACTCCCAAATAGAACGAGGAAAAAAAGAATGCCTAAATGCCTCAGTACGAACTGTAATTTTCTCTTCTCTTTATGATCATTACGCGAAATGTAAGTAGGCGGCAGCAAGATCGTTCTACACTCAGCTTCGAATTCCGGCCCTCTAAATTTCCTTAACAGAAATTCACGAAAAGTACGTCGTCTTTCCTCCAGTGGAGCATTTCCGTGACACTCGCACATTGGTCGAACCTACCAGTAACGAATCTAGATGCTCGCCTCTGAACTGCTTCTGTGTCTTCCTTTAAACTCATCTGCTTCGGGTCCCAAACACTTGAGCAATACTCAAGACGTGGTCGTACAACCGTTTTATACCCGGTCTCTTTTGCAGATGGAGTACATTTTCCCAAAAATAAACCCAATAAACCGAAGTCGGCTGTACGCCTTACTCACAACTGTCCTTACATGTTCGTTCCATTTCATATCGCTCTGCAATGCTACGCCTAGATATTTCAACGAAGCGACTGCATTAAAAAGTACACTACTAATGCTGTACTCGAACATTATGGTATTGCTTTTCCTACTCATGCGCATCACCTTACATTTTTCTACACTTAGAGCTAGCTGTCATTCTTTGCACCAACTAGAAATTTTGTCTAAGTCATCCTGTATGCTATTAAAGTCAGTTAAAGACGACACCCTCCCATACACCACAGCATCATCAGCAAACAGCGGCAAATTACAACTTACTCTGTCCATCAGATCTTTTATATAGATAGAAAATAATACCGGTCCTATCACACTCCCCTGGGGCACGCCAGACAATTAAACGCGTCTCTGATGAACACTCGCCGTCGAGAACAACGTACTGTGCTCTATTACTTAGGAAGTCTTCGTGCCAGTCACAAATCTGTGAACCTATTCCATAAGCTCGTATCTTCGTTTGCACTCTGCAGTGTGGCACCGCGTCGAACGCCTGTTTGAAGTCGAGAAAAACACAATCCGCCATCCGCCTGTTGCCCTTCATCCATGGTTCGCAACATGTCATGTGAGAAAAGGGCAAGCTGAGTTTCACATGAACGATGTTTCCTAAACCCGTTCGAACAGTGAATATACTCCAAAATTCTACACGAAACTGATGTCAACGATATTGGCTTGTAATTCTATGGGAGAGTTCTGGTTCCTTTCTTATAAACGGGAGTCACCTGCGCTTTTTTCCAATAACTAGGAACTATGCGCTGAATTAAAGATTCGCGATAAATACAAACTAAGTAAGGGGCGAATTCCGCAGAATACTCTTTCTAAAAAACCGAACTGATATTCCATCCGGACCAGGAGACTCTTTTGCATTTAGCTCACTCAGTTGCTTCTGTACACCACAAATACCTATTACTATGTTCTCAATATCGGAGTTAGTACGTTGATCAAGTGATGGTACATTTGTGCGGTCCTCCTGCGTGAAAGATTTCTTAAAGGTTACATTTAGAACTTCAGCTTTCCGTTTACTATTACTGCCGCGAAACGATCAACGAGTGACTGGATATTTGACTTTGACCGGCTTATTGATTTTACATAGGACCAGAATTTTTTCGCGTTCTCGGAAAGATATTTTGCTAAGGTATGGCTGTGGTAGTTATTGTATGCTTATCGCATCGATCATTTTATAGACGCACGAATCTCTAGTAACTTTCGCCTGTCATCATTTGCGCGTTCTTTTTTGAACCGAGAGTGCAACAGCCTTTGCTTTCTCATTGGCTTTCTAACATTATAATCTTTGCAGTCATAAGCCCACTAGACTTATTTTGTTCAGTGTCCTCTCTTGCGTAGATTCGGAGAGTATGGTCACGGTAGGAAAAGTCACCTTTGTGTAATCAGTTCGTTTTCACTACGGTTCTACTGGTCTCAGACATGCACTGGCTTGTTGTTTTATGGCACAATTATCTCCTTCTGGAAATGCGACTTCCGTACCGAAACTTGGCGACCGCAGTCCTCTCCGGGGGGTCGCCACTCAGAGTCTGGGGAACACTGAGGTGGGACATCTTCTGCAAACACGTTGCCCGAGTGATCCGTTCTTGTTTATAAAAGAGCAGTCTCTGAAGTGCAATAAATGTGTGTAATTTCTTTTGAAAAAGTTGTTCCTTTTATGTCTGACATTTAACAAAGTCATAGACACTTTCGTAGAAGACCTCCAGAAGACAACCATCTACGTCTACATCTACATGGGATACTCTGCAAATCACATTTAAGTGCCTGGCAGAGGGTTCATCAAACCATCATTATACTATTTATCTCCCATTCCAGTCTCGAATAGCGCGCGGGAAGAAAGAACACCTGAATCTCTCACTTCGAGCTCTGATTTCTCGTATTTTATTCTGATGGTCATTATACCTATGTAAGTGGGAGTCAACAACATATTTTTGCATTCGGAGGAGAATGTTGGCGATTGCAGTTTCGTAAGTAGCCCACGCCGCAGCGATAAGCGCCGTTGTTGTAATGATTCCCATCCCAGATCCTGTATCATTTCTGTAACGCTGTCTCCCCTGAATTGTATAGAAAAATGTATGCTCAGAAGTGTGAAAAGTCGTCGTGGGATGGGGCCATTGTGCAAGTCAAAATTTGAAACAAGTTATGCAAGCATTTTTGTGATTTTATATTTTTTAGCCGTGGTGAAGTGGCCGAGCGGTCTGCGGCGCCTCGTGCTCAGCGTGCGGTTGCTCGCAGTCGGGGTTTCGCGTCCTTCCTCGGGCATTGGTGTGTGTGTGTGTGTGTGTGTGTGTGTGTGCCCTGTGTAGTCCTTAGCATAAGTTAATTTCAGCTAGTTTAAGTAATTTGTGAACCTAGAAACTGATAACCGAAACAGTTAAGACCCTTAGATTTACAAACATTTGAGCATTTTAAATTTTTTAGTCTTTGTACAACTATTAACATCGTAGCACTTACCATTATGAAAAGAAACAGAGCCTTGTGGTGAAGAATGATAATGCCTAATGTGGGATGTCATCCTAGTGTTCCTACCTTATGTAGTGGGACAAGGAGCTACATCGCGTCACAAGCCACTCTATAAGCTCAGTTTGTCAGGTAAGCGTTAAAACTGATAATTTGTTTCATTAAATGTTTGTGATCAAGTTATTAATTTTTATAAATTGTGTATTTAAAAGTTTGTATTTATTTTTCTGTTTCATGTCTCTTCGAGAGCGTCACAACGTGATCAGCAGAGTCCTACACGTCGGAACCAAAGATGTGATTGCTGGCCACCAACCGTTGCGAGTCGACGGCCATGAGGCGTAAGGAGAAACTGCAGCCCGTTGTTCCGTTGTTGCGTTGTGATCGAAGAAGGCATTCACTAAAAACAAATTATTAGGTTTTCTCTTTCTAAAAAGTTATGGAAAAAAATTCTTTGAAAAAAGAGTTAGTTCCGATTGTCATGTCAAGCCATACAGATCTTGTTATATTAATAAATGTGAAAGACTGTTAAAATGTATTACGAAGAATGAATCTTATTGAAGTGTGTAAAAGGTTTAAATGGAAATGAATATTAGTTACCACAGTTATTTCTATGAAGAGTACATTTTAGAAATTTTCTCGAACATTAACAAACTTTAACGGGACTGTACGTTTTTTGTGAACGGCGAAGATATGAAAGTTTAATTAAATGCCATCGTTGAATATTTAAATAGAAGAGTAACCAACTTTAGCAACTTTTGCAATACCTTACGTGAATTTTACTTTGTGGAATCTCTTGAAGGTAAAAACTTTATGCCGGCCGCGGTGGCCAAGGGGACTGAGGCGCTGCAGTCACGGTCTGCACGGCCACTACGGTCGGGGGTTCGAATCCCCCCTCGGGCATGGATATTTGTGCCGTCCGAGTTCGTAAGTAGTTCATAAGTAGTTTGTAAGTTTACGGACTGATGACCCCGTAGTTATGTCCCATAAACTATAAAAACATTTGAAACATTTTTAAAAATTTTATGAAATTATTTGTGACACCTGGCTCTTGTGCACATGGACCTAAGTCATAAATGAAACTAAAATCCTCTTTAAGTGTAGAGCTCCTTAGAGAGAAAGAACTTAATAATATTTTTCGTGTGTTAGTAGGCGGTACATCGGAAACAAAGTCTATCCACGGTTAAACAAAGTTTGTAGGCCTGCCATAAACAACTTCTAAGCTGTTATAAAGAAGAACCTTAATTTCTCAAAAAAAGTAAAAACGGAATTAACAGTTTTTCAGGCAGCCTCTTACACAATTAAAGACAGGTGTTCGTCCGCCCCACTACACTTAGTTGTTTCCATTAACTATAACATTATCCACACGACAATCGTAGAGTGTATCTATGAATTTCAACCTGTACGTAACTGTTTAGGAAGCAGAACGCTTTAGTAACGCAGACGCCAAAATTTGTACTTACGTCTCTTCGACGGTGAAAAATACGCCAGTTGTTGGCCATTAAACCGAAAGTACGAAATCTGCTTTAAAAAAATTCGGGAACTTTGTCCACAGTGTTTTTCTACGCTTAACTTACACTAATTGCGCATTGTGTGCCTCCTGCACAGATGATACGCAGCTACCGCTTTCGGCCAGCAGTCTGGGTCCGCCTCTGCGACTTTCCTTTTGTCTCGTCTGTCGCTGCATATCTTCGTCCTTTCAACGGGGTCTTCAACTTTGTGAATAAAACTGAGGCCGCTGGTGTCAGGCCGTCCCGATTTAAAACGCTTTAAAACGCTTGTACGACCACGTCTTGAGTATTGCTCAAGTGTTTGGGACCCGCAGCAGATCAGTTTGAAGGAAGACATAGAGGCGGTTCAGAGGCGAGCAGCTAGATTTGTTACCGGTAGGTTCGACATTGCGCGAGTGTCACGGAAATTCTCCGGCAACTCAATTGGGGATCGCTGGAAGAAAGACGACGTTCTTTTCGTGAATTTCTGTTAAGTAAATTTAGAGGGCCGGAATTTGAAACTAAGTGTAGTACGATCTTCCTGCCGCCTACTTACATTTCGCGGAAAGATCACAAATACAAGATAAGAGAAATTAGGGCTCGTACGGAGGCATATAAGCATTCTTTTTTTCCTCGTTCTATTTGGGAGTGGAATAGGAAAGGAAATGCCTAGTAGTGGTACAGAGTACCCTCCGCCACGCACCTTACGGTGAATTGCTGAGTATGTATGTAGATGTAGATTTACGCAGTCTGGTAGCTATCCACGGACTGCGAGGCGATAGCTTCTCTCGTCTCCATTGGTGAGCCGCGGGACGACCTCTGCCGCAAGTCGATGCGTTTCGAGACGCTGTCCAAGGTTTTCGTGACGTGTAACGGCCTCTGCAGCCTCTCGGACAGTCAAGTGTCCCACTGGCCTGTCGTTGGTAGGCGTCGAGGGGCGCCCCGCCCCAGGCCACCCTTCACTGCCGTCCGGCCACCTACGAGGCGCGTGATGCCGAGCACGGCTTCATCACCGTAGGCCTCCTGCGTTACTTGATGAGTCTCTGTAAACGTTTTATTGAGTTTCACGCAAAATTGAATGCACACGACATGACGATCTCATTTGCCATCTAGAAATTATCGATACAATGTGCTACTCAATACAGCACTGAACAGTAACTTCATCATCATCATCATCATAAGTCGCTCATTGCTGAGCGTCGTGACACCATGAACCAAGCGTCTCCATCCCGGACGGTTGTCAGCTTCTCTCAGTGCCTGCTGAAGAGGTAGACCGGAGATCTTCTTGATTTGGTCTATCCATCTGCTCGCTGCTCTTCCTCTTGGTCTTCTGCCCTCGATCTTTCCTTGTAAGATTATTTTTTCTAGGTTCTCTCCGTCTCTTCTCACAATATGGCAAAAGAACTGGAGAATTTTTTCGTCGACTCGAGAAGAAAGGCGCCTGGAGACGTTCAGTTGTTCAATAATGGACACATTTGTTCTTCTTTCGGTCCATTTTATGCGTAGCATCCTACGCCAGCACCAAAGCTCAAACGCATCAATGCGTTGTTCGTCTCTGGCCTTGAGTGTCCACGATTCACACCCATAAAAGAAGACAGAAAACACGAGTGTTTCAACTAGCCGAATCTTTGTACTATTTGTTACTGCTCTGCTCTGCCAGATCTTCGTGAGCTCCTTCATAGCCACTCGTCCTAGGGTGATCCGTCTTCTTATCACCTCTTCACAAATACCTGTGCTGCAGATGGTTGACCCAAGATAGGTGAAGGACTGCACGACTTCCAGTTCCTTTAATTGACCTGTGAGCTGGATCTGTTGTTCTCGATCAATTAACATGAGTTTGGTCTTACTGAGGTTGATGTCTAGTCCATATGCTAGACTAATATCTTTTATTCTAGTTAGTAGCTCAGCAATTTCATCTTCGCTGTTGGCTAAAAGTACAGTGTCATCAGCAAAACGGAGGTTGTTGACAGTTCGTCCGCCAATTGAGATGCCTTTCGTGCAACCATCAAGAGCTTTCCTAATGACGTATTCTGCATAGATGTTGTACAGTTGTGGGGATAGAATACAACCCTGTCTCACACCTTTTGAAACTCTGAAGGAATCAGACTTGCCAGTAACTTAGAGACATACAAAAAGAAATTTGCGGCAGTTTCACAACCAACCGCATTTCGTTCCAGCACTATAAGCGCGAAACTGCGAATTTTCGGGAATTTTTTGACCATGCTGCTGGCCGATTGGTGTTTTCTCAATTTTGTTCCCCTGTGTACGTAACTTGTGATAACCCTACTCAAAGGCCTCGTCACCTACACAAATAGTGACATAGTTTCCTCCCTCTTCATTACTGCGCAATTTTCATTCAGGAGCAAAGTTTCATGAGAGCCGTTTACCTACATTAGCTGATGTACATACCTCTAAATAACTAACTGCCCCAAAAGAGTTGACGTCTGTTCAAAAAATGGTTGTAAATAATTGACATCTATCTAAACAAATTTACAAGATTATTATTTTCCTCTGAAATGAATTTATTGACAGAGGCACTGTTAAAAACAGTTAGGAAATCAGGTGATATATCATACATAATATACATGTAGGAACACGGGACGCAATACTCACTTTACGGCTTATCCTGGAAGATAGATTAAGAAAAGGCAAACCTACATTTCTAGCTTTTGTAGATTTGGAGAAGGCTTTTGACAATGTTGATTGGAATAAATAAACACGTGAGAAATTACCACCTCATGCGTGAGGGGGCAGTTTTTCATACATTTAATTGTTTATGTCGTCATATATCCTGAACTATGAGTCTTAGGTGGTTCTTGACTCGAGAACAATTGTTGTCTGATAGTAATTAATATGTACTTTAAAATTTTCCCGTCGAATTTCTTGATTAAAATAAAATCTGGCGTACAGGCGGCGCCACTGCTTACTCCGCTTGATATTTTGGTCAATAACCCCTCGGCCATTTTCAGGTGCTGCTTACTGAATACTAGGTACGCAGCACCTGAAGATGGCCAAAGGGTTGTTAGCCGAAATATCGTGCGGAGTAAGCAGTGACATGCGCCAGTACGCCCGACATATTTTAGTCAGCAAGTAATATGAATTCCGCGATTGGTTGCAATCGGTCAAGTCGGAAATCTGTCATGTACATACATACGGTACGTACATCCATTTTTATACCATTATTATAACAGAATTATATACCGCTTAGAACCTGACTGTGGTACAATCTCTTTTTTCTTATCTTCCTAGAACTTCTTCATGCGTTGGCTGATGGCCTGCCTTGTTCAATTGACATCACCCTTCTAGGTTATAGTTCTTCATGTTGGATGAGAAATTTTGCAGAATTGATCTGTACCTGATTTTTTCCCTGTCTTGTTTGGTGTCTACCGTGACGTTTAGTTTTCTGAAATCCTTTTTTGTCTGTTCCAGCCACCCCGTGGTGTTCTTCAATTTGGAAATGAAATTGAAAATTTGCCTTGTCAACCTATTGTCATTCATTCTAAAACTTTAATCGCCATTTTGTTATTGTGTCTGTCATGGTATCTATTTTTCTGTATTAATCTTCATTTCTTCTTTTCATCCATTTTTTATCCTTGTTCTTCTGTGGTCCTAAATTTTTTCTGAGCTTTTTCCTTTCTTTCTTTTCTAATTCTTCTTGTTCCCATTTTTATTGAATGTTAGGCATTCATATCCATACCACAGAATAAGGAGTATACAGAAAGGAAACTCCCGCTGCAGTCTGTCGTCTAAAATTTTGTGCGCATGCGCGGAATCGGCCATCTTGAAAAGCAGTAAACGCGTGATTCCTCCCTACTGTGTGGCGTGGTAATGCGCCGTCTTTGTTTGTTAATTGTATATTTTAACTGCCTGAATCGCATAAAAGTAAACAAGTATTTGGTACAGTGCAGTGAAAAGAAAGAACTGTGTGTCAGTAGTTGGAGCTGTTCCGTTTTTATTATGAGCAGCAATAAAAGAAAAGGCGGCCGATGGTGTTCAGCACCTAATTCCCGCAATAATTCTCATACAAATAAGGATATAAGTTTGTTCACCTTCCCAAAAGTTGCTGAGCAGTAAGTGAACGTCGCTATATGTGTAGTGAAAGTTAAATGTTATCAGTTTCGAATGAGAGCAATGTGTGCATAATTATTAAAAGTAGCCTTGCTTCTTCTCTTGGCGATAACTCTCGCTGTCGCTGTTGTTCAACAGTATCGAAATGTTGAAGTACATTTGTATTTTATAATTATAAGTTTAATGTTGCAGGGAATAATATAAAATGAAAAACAAAGAATAGTGCGTAAGTAGGCAGGTAAAATTTTACTTACGGCATTAGAGGCGTAGTGTGCTAATGTTGGCAAAGAATGCTCTTCGGATACTCAAATAGATTAAGGGGAATAATTATTTTATGCTGTTACTGCTCTATGGTTGACAGATTCTTCTATATGCCCTTCTCCGATCAGTAAATTAATTATCCTCCTAAAGCAAATATAACTTTTCCAACATTAAAACACAATTACATCACTGCCATAAGTAAAGCAGTTGCAAAGTCACTTTCTTGTTTATAACTAATTTCCGAAACTTCGCGTTATTTGGGATTTTTCTAGAGATAAGCACCATATAAAACGATCATTGATTCCATCGTACGTTTTCGTAGTTGTACGTATTAAAATTTAGGCCTACTTTTTTTCCGTTGGATTACAATTAGGTGCAGGAACAGGGCGCAAAATAGATGAGCGCATAATGAAAAGACGTTTCCTTTCGTAAAAGTGGGTGAGATAAGCTGCGGTTCGTAAAAAGTCCATTTCCAGCCAAAGTACTAAGTGGCTATAGTTCCGCGTTTACTGCTTTTCAATATGGCGTCGAGCGTAACGCTTGGTAACATACAGATCATAGGCGCCGCCCATAGCTTTCCTTTCCGTATGCTCCCTATTCTGTGTCCATACAGTGCTTCCGGTTTAATTACTATTGCCTAACGTGTAATTTTTGCTTGGAACGATATTGATCTTCCATTATGTAAGTTTTGGGTAAGTTTGTACGCTAATTCCATTTTCCTTGATCTTTCGTTACTTGTGATATAATTCAGTATATTTGATTGTATCCATTGTCCCATATACTTAAAATTCCCTACTCTTTTAATGTTTCTGTGTTGAGTTTGTGGACATTTCTCTCTGTTATGTTTATGTTCAATATATACGGTTTTCTCATATGATATTTGTAAATAGATTTTGGCTGCAGTTCTGTGAAGTGTTTCATCATTATTTTTGCATCTGTTTTGTCCTAGAAATTATTGCAAATCATCAGAAAAGCGAGACATTTCACTTCAAATTTTCCCCTTCCTTGTCCTAAATGAATTCCTTCAATGTTTTTCTCTTTAAATTCTCTTTTCATTTTCTCACTACTTCGTCTAAGACCAGATTGGAGAGAACTGATGAGAGTTCGTCATCTTGCCGAACTCCAGTGTTAATCCTGAAAGATTAAAAAACTTCTCCAAGAAATTTAAGTTTTGAGGTTGTGTCTGTGAGCGCCTGTTCAACTAACTTTCCGGTGGTTTTCTCGACACCTACTTCTTCCAGTATTAGGAATATTGTGTCTGTCTAAGGAATCATAAGCTTTTTAAAAAAAATCAATGTATGTAACGGCTGTGTTAAGGTTCCGCATTTTTCTGATCCTGAGAATTGTTTTCAGATTAAAGATTTGCTCTGGACACGATGTACACTTTCTGAACCCTGCTTGGAACTCATCAGCTGTGTATACTGCTTGTGCTTCTATTTTATTCAGCAGAGCCGGAGATAGAATTTTGTATGTTACTGGAAGCAGAGAAATGCCTCGCTAGTTGTTGGTGTCTGTCCTGTCTGCCTTCTTATGTAGTGTGTCAATTATGGCCTGTTTTCAAACATCCGGTGCGGTTTCCTTTTCTCAGCAATCTTTAATAACCGTACAGTTGGTCCTAGCTGTCCTCTTCCCTCCCAGTTTCCGCACCTCAGCAACTATTCCGTCTTCACCTGGTGTTCTGTTGTTCGTCAGTACATTTCTCAATATGATGCAGTGACGGTGGTGCTGATGGGGAGTTTTCCTTTTGAGGCTTACAGAAAGTAGTCGTTGAGTCGATTCTTTGCAGTTCAGAAGGTTCTTGAAGTACTTAGCAAGTAATTCAAAGTAATCTTTTTATACTAAATATAGACACAATATAAACTGCTCGCTTTTTTGTTTCTTCTTAAGAATTAGCATGGGATTATTCAACACTGAATTAAATTGTCATAATTAGGCTGTTTTGTACAAATCTGAATGCTTTTTTCTCCCTTTGCGAAACGAAGTGATGCCATGTCACATCCGGATACAGCATGCAGTAATGACATCCCTTGACTATCTCCAAGTGTATCTTAACGGGAGGTTAGATTAGATTAGATTAATACTTGTTCCATAGATCATGAATACGACACTTTGTAATGATGTGGAACGTGTCAGTTAAATGAAAAGTGTCAATACATAATATTACATGACACTCAATTTTTTAATATTTTATTATTTTTTATAATTATTATTTCTTTTTTTTTACCTAAAGTACTAACTTTTATCTAGAAATTCATCTAATGTGTAGAAGGAATTACCATTCAGAAATTCTCTTAATTTATATTTAAATGCTAGTTGGCTATCTGTCAGAATTTTGATACTACTTGGTAAGTGACCAAAGACTTTTGTGGCAGAAAAATTAACCCCTTTCTGTGACAGCTAAATTTAACCTTGAATAGTGTATGTCACCCTTTCTCCTAGTGTTGTAGCTATGCACACTGCTGTTACATTTGAATTCAGTTGGATTGTTAATAACAAATTTCATAAGTGAATATATATATTGTGAAGCTACTGTGAAGATTGCTAGATCCTTAAACAAATGTCTGCAGGATGATCTTGGGTGGGTCCAGCAATTATTCTGATGACCCGCTTTTGGGCAATGAATACTTTCTTACTAAATGATGAATTACCCCAGAATATGATGCCATAAGAAAGCAGAGAATGAAAATAGGCATAGTATGCCAGTTTACTGAGTTGTACATCACCAAACTTTGCAATCACCCTAATAGCATAAGTAGCTGAGCTCAAACGTTTTAGCAGATCTTCAATGTGTTTCTTCCAATTCAACCCCTCATCAATGCATAAACCTAAAAATTTTGAATATTCTACCTTAGCTATAGTTTTGTGGTTGAACTCAATATTAATTAATGGTGTGATGCCATTTATTGTGTGAAACTGAATATACTGTGTTTTTTCAAAATTTAAAGAGTCCATTTACAGAGAACCGCCTAATAATTCTCTGAAATACTTCATTGACAATTTCATCAGTTAATTCCTGTGATTCGGGTGTGATAGCGATACTTGTATCATCAGCAAAGAGAACTAGCTTGGCATCTTTATGAATATAGAAAGGAAAATCATTAATATATATTAAGAACAGCAAAGGTCCCAGTACCAAACCCTGTGGCACCCCATGCTTGATAGTTCCCCAGTTTGAGGACTCAGCTGTTTTTTGTATATTATGTGAATTACTTATATCAACTTTCTGAACTCTTCCAGTTAGGTACGATTTAAACCATTTGTGCACTTTCCCACTCATACCACAATACTTAAGCTTATCTAGAAGAATTCCATGGTTAACACAATCAAAGGCCTTTGATAGATCACAAAAAAATCCCAATGGATGATTTACGGTTATCCAGAGCATTTAATATTTCATTAGTGAAGATATGTATTGCATTTTCTGTTGAAAAGCCTTTCTGGAAACCAAACTGACATTTTTAGAACTTTATTTTTATTAATATATGAAGCTACTCTGGAATACATTACTTTTTCAAGAATTTTTGAAAGAGTGGTCAGTAGTGAGATTGGGCGGTAGTTGTTGACATCCAACGTATCACCTTTTTTATGAAGTGGTTTGACAATAGCATATTTCAGTCTATCAGGGAAAAAACCCTGCTCCAGTGAGCTATTACAAATGTGGCTAAAAATCCTACATATTTCTTGGGAACAAGCTTTTAATACCCTGCTGGATATGCCATCAATGCCATGAGACCTTTTACTCTTGAGAGAGTTTATTAATTTCCTAATTTCAGATTGAGAGGTGGGTGGGATTTCCATAGTATCAAACTGTCTAGGTACGCCCTGTTCCATTAACTGCGTAGCTTCTTCTAATGAACATTTGGATCCTATATTCTCCACAACATTTAAAAAATAATTATTAAAAGTGTTTTCAACTTCTTACTTTTTGTTTGTAATTTTTTCATTCACTTTGATGGTAATGCCGTCTTCCTGTGTTCTTGGTTGCCCTATCTCCCTTGTTATAATATTCCAGATTGTTTTAATTTTATTCTTGGATGTACTAATCTCAGACATTATGCACATACTTTTGGATTTTTTAATAACTTTCCTTAATACATAACAGTAGTTTTTATAATAGTTTAATATTTCTGGGTCACTACTCTTTCTTGCTGTCAGATGCAGTTCCCTTTTCCGGTTACAAGATATTTTTATACCTTTGGTGAGCCATGGTTTTTTGCTTGTTTCCTTACAATTAAATTTGACTAATTTCTTGGGGAAACAGTTATCAAATACCCTTATAAAAGTATAATGAAATAAGTTGTATTTTAAATTAGCATCAGGTTCCTTGTACATTTCATCCCAATCTAACTGTTGAAGACTTTCCGTGAAATGTCTAATTGTCGAATCATTAATTGTACGAACAACTTTGGAGGACTGATTCAAATTACTGAAAGGAGGTATATCATATAATGTAACTAGCTGTGCACCATGATCAGAAAGACCATTCTCAACAGGACATGCACTAATGTTGTTAAACCTATCTTGGTCTATAAAAACATTGTCTATCAATGTGCTGCTGTTCATATGGTGATATGGTTAGCCCGTGAAGGGCTTTCCCCATAGACGACTTTTGAAAGTAAAGGGGCACATTACCAATAACAAGTGTGTTAGAAAAACGAGTAACTCAATACCTGTGCGAAACACCACAGCTATCTTCTCTTCTATCATCGGCAGTGGTTTTACGACAATCAGTGTATCAGCATCAACCACTGAATGCCACGTTAGAATTCTGCCAAACTCCAGGTGATTTCTTAAAGCAGCAATAAATAGATTGTTATTTTGAGAACTGTTGAGAAACGTTTCCTTCATCACCGTGCACATCATATTTTATGTGAAGTGGATGTCAATAGACTCACATTTACCTACATCACCCGAGCTCATCACTTTTCGTGCTCATCATGGAAGAACCATTAAAGACGACAATCGAGTTATTACCAAAATGTTTCCTCATACGTAGAGTACAGTCTACATAATTGCTTGTAAGTCAGACATTGCCGCCAAACAAGTCTTCCCAATAAACATCCACCGTATAACATGGTCAATCTTGAGGAGATAAATCCTTGTCCCTTGGGATAAAATTATCGAATATATCATAATTTTTTTTAGAATTTTTATTCTTTATTTATATTTATTTATTTATTTATTGATGTAGTACTCATCAAACAAAATAAGAGTTGAGCTGTCAGTTCGTGATTTAAAGGTATCTGGAAGTCCTCATCGGTTTCCCCAACTCAACCTAGAGATTACCTGCGTGGCGTTTATTGCTGTAACCCCGTCATCGTTGATCTTGGTAGGACTAGTCACATGTGCTATTCTCCACATCTTGCCATGCTAATGTAATTGGTCATCAATGAAACTTTTTCTACAATTCGTCCAGTCGCAGATCGATTTGTGATCTGAGAATGAGAGGTAAAATACGGCACCACTTTTGAACAATCAATGTTACATATAATGCACTTTCTGTTGTGTCATAAGCAAACGTACCGGTAAGAGGAGGTTATCTTCATACCGTAAACATCCTTACAGTGCTGAATTAACCCTGAGCATGAATAAATCCCGTGCACCCATCATCAGTTCAGTGTGCTGTTCATTATCCCATGTCCATGTGTCACGCCATCTGATGATTTGTACTATCTTATCGATAATTGTTCTACAGTCTTGTCTTTCCAATCACTAGACCACATTAAGAAATATAAAAAAAATCGAGATCGAAAAACTATGAAGAAAATACCTAAGAATTTTGAATATTCTAACTTACCTACAGATTTCTCTTCAAAGTATATTTATTAATGGCATCGTGCTACTTACTGTACAGAACTGTATACACTGTATCCATGAGCATATATTTGCAAAGAACCACTTAATAATTTTTTGAAAAGCATTTTTACAGCTGCGTCAGTTACTTCCTGTTTATTGCGTGTGATTATTATACTTGTATCATCTGCAAAAAACACTAGCTTTTCATCTTTATGAGTATAGAATGGCAAGTCATTAATAAATATTAAGAACAGCAAAGGACTAAACTTTGAACCGTGTGGAACCACATTCTTCAGAACTAGATTATGGTATCATATTATTTCAAGTTTTTGCACTTTTCCACTTACGTATGAATGAAAGCACTTGACACCATATCTCTTGCCCTTATCTACAAAAGAATTCCACTGTTCACACAATCAGAAGCCTTTGAGAGTTACAAAGAAATTCCGTTGCGTAATGTGTAGTTGTTAAGACAATTTAATATGATTAGTGACAGCATATACAGCATTTTCTTTTGAAAAGATTTCCGACTAACCAAACTGACATGTCTTTAGAACTTTATTTTTAGGAAAGCCTGAAGCTAATCTTGGATACATTATTTTTCTTCAATTATGGATAAAGTCGTCAGAAGTATGATTGGGCAGTAGTTGTTGGCTTCACATATATCCCCTTTTTATTGAATGGTTTAACAATAGCATTTTTCAGTCTATTAGGCAAAATATGGTGTTTCATATAGCAATTACAGATATGGCTGCGATTCCTACTTACCAGTTGAGAACAAGCTTTTAGTACTTTTCTGGAAATCCCTTCAGTTGCATGTGAGCTTTTATTTTTAAGTGAGTCTATTATTTTCCTGATTTCAGAGGGAGATGTGGGTGGAATTTCAGTTGTATGAAAATGAATTGGTACAGCCTCCTCCATTAATAGCCGTGCCTCATCTAATATTCTGTTTTCACAACAACATTTAGAAAATTATCATTGAAATATTTGAACTTCTTACTTAGTGTTAGTAAACTTTAAGTTCAGTTTTATGGTAATGCAGCCTTTCTGTGCTCTTGCTTCTCCTGTTCCCCTTTGAGTAACGTTACAAATTGTTTTAATTCTACTATCACTGCTACTAAACTTAGATATGATACGCATACTACTAGAGTTTTTCATTACTATTTCTAATATGCACAATAGTTTTAATAATATTTTACTAATTCTGCGTCATTACTCCTTCTTGTCGTTATAGACAATTCCCTTCTCCAGTTTCAAGATATCTGTATTGCTTTAGAAATCTGGATAAAAGGAAGAGTAGAGTTTAACACACCATCGACAGCATGGTCACTAGAGACGGAGCTTACTTGTGTAAGGATGGGGGAGGAAATTGGCCGTGTCCTTCCAAAGAAATCATATTGGCATTTTCCTTGAGTGATTTAAGGGAATCACGGAAAACCCAAATCTGAATGGGCGGAGGTGGATTTGAACCACCCTCCTCCCGAATGCTAGTCCAGTGTGTTACCACTACACCACCTTGCTCGGATTTAGAAATCTATGTTTTACAGTTATATGTAACTATTGTCTAGGGGAAACAGTTTTCATATACACTTTAAAATACATCATTATATAAGTTATATTTCATATTATCATTGGGTTCCTTGTACAACTGCTGTAAGCTTTTTCTGAAATTTGAAATTGTTAAATCATTTATTTGAAAGAACCACTTTAGATGACTATTTTAAATTCTTGGATAGAGTTGTGGCATATACTGTAACTTGCTGTGCACCATGATCACAAAGCCCGTTCTCAAAAGGATAAATGTTTATGTTGTTAACGTATCTTGGTCTGTAACATATTTATCTTTCATTGGGTGCTGTCCTTTTTACCCAAGTAGGAAAATCAGTAAGAATTACCCTCTTTCAGAAAATCAACATTAAATCCCCTAAAATATTAATTTGCTTTCTATTGTACGTCAGACAGTAAAACAATGAATCCAGGTTTTCCAGAAATAGTTGAAAATTTCACGATAATTTAGTTTAACTTCACTGGCACGTTTCTAATTTTTGCTATACACGAACTTTTTTGTTTCTGTTTTTCACAGCAGAGTCATAACTTTTAACATAACTGTCAGCTCCTCATTTTTCCTTATTGCCTCTTCTTCCATGTGCTGTTAGTTTGTATCCACTAACACTTACTCTTCTTCATAGCAGTGACAATGTGTACTCAAATAGACATAATTTATTTATTACATCATCAGTTCCTATATCTTCAAAACGAAGACCTTCCAAAGAAAGATACTTATGGCTGAAAAGGAGCATGCCACAGCACAATCATGGTTCCACAGGCAAATGAAAACATTTTTCCATGTATACACTAACTGTTGTCTCACAGTAAGGAAACAGACATTTGACTAATATTATTCCATGCATCTAATTTTCATTTCACTGTTTGAAACAATGATACACCAGAAACAGTGATTTTACATTTTACCTTTTGAAAATATACGATTAGAAACAGTCGTCTCAGATTACCTTAGTATGACTTTGATGGCCTAAAAGATGATAGCCTTATATTGACAATCAGCAAATGAAGTAGAGAAACTGCATCTTGTAATGTTCGTTTACATTAGGCAACAGCATATACCATTACAACATTATCCTAGCCCAAGAAGAACGTTAGAAAATTACAGAAATGATTTCCTAATAGATGCAAGTATTTTGTGGGCCACTTTCCTTAGTTCTGCAATTCATGTATTTCGTGATGTACAGTCTTTGGATTTGGCATTCATTACCACAAGAATTTGACGCTGAATGTATTTCTTCGTTGCTCTCATTAGTGTGCACAACTAATGATTGTGTACTAAATGTGCATTAAGTTAACAGAAACCTCTTCAATGATCCAGGGCGTTTTGGGAAAGGGATAATTTCATATAGAAATAAACGTACACCGTGACAGTAAGTAGCTTGAAGAGAATATTAATTTATTGTAAGTTAGCATTCTTTATAATCTAAGCGACAATTAATTTGTATTTATGGTGAGAATACAAACAAAAGTGAAATAAAAACGTCTACAACTAGAATACGAACAATATTAGTACCTTATAGTAAGTACATCATTATTTACATACTTCGGAATGTGCTTCTGCCAAATATTGGCAAATCACTCACATTAGATTAAAAAAGCTATAGTGTGGCTCGCTAAGAGCGTCAGTGAAAGAATTTCACAAAAACTGTGAAAGAATGCATCTCAAATTCTTTTGAGAAATATAAATAACTCATCACCGATTTTTGCTGAAGTGCAGGTGTTTCCCAGAAGTCTGTTTCCAGTTCGCTTAAATATTTTCTCAAAATCAGTCATTCATAGGAATATCGTGGACTACGTTCGTCACAGGCACAAATGTGTTGCTACAATTGATTATCACCTGAGATGCAACTGGAAAATCAAATGTCAATTATTGAAAATTGGTCAAATATTTAAGTTTACACAGACACAAAAATATTCTGCTGTAGTTGTTCTTCGTATCACGTTTACAGATATACTTTGTGCAGTTTCATAAAAATAGCCTAAAGAAATAAGAGATTTATATTCTTTCTCTTTCGGTCTTTTTGTACTTCATAATGTCAATTTATAGATATTTGTGTTGGTGAAACTCACTAATGTGTACAATCAATAGTGTTAACTATTGCTAGTTGAATTTCACCTGTCATACACTCTAGAAGACATTAATAACAAGCCTAGATAAATAATAAAGAAAAAGATTAGACACTGTAAATCTAAACTGAGTTTGATCAATACAATATTCGTGAACTGTGTAAGAAAATGTTCGACAAAAACTATATACACTTTTGATATTGATATCAAAGTCTTTTCATGAGCTACATGTTTTGCATAATTCATTTAAAAATATATACAATGAAATGAAAGGCACATTTTGATACAAAAATCTCATTTAAATGGAGATAGTGTATTGTATATGACAGATAAAATAGATTACACATAAAAATGTAATTTACGAGAGACTGCCTCACATATCATGTTGTAAATGGTAACACACTTCAATACAAATGTCTTTTTTGGGGACTGGTCTTTTTTCGCTGTCTTCATGGCTTTTTAACACTTTTGTCAGCATTTAATGCTGTGCGCAGGTGGCCTGATATTAGGATAGAAGCACAAAAGCACTCTGTCCTAAAGATAGCTTCGTGTTAGTAGCACCGTGCTGAGTGTTGTCTGCTGTTTGTAACTGAGTCGGTGGATAATGTTTTGGGCTGTAGTCACTGGTACGGTACGTGAAGTCTTGAAAATACTGTCCTCAGTATTCAGTTTATTATTCCCTCTTACTGGAAGTCCACATTGTTGCAGTTACTTGTCTGTTGACAGCATCGTTATTGAAACAGTATTAGGAAGAAGTACTGTAGGCGAGAGTTCAAGAGTTGGTTCTAGGCTGACGGCTGGCAGTTGTGATTCAGCGTTTCGCTCTCTCTGCGATCGAAGTAGGCGATTGTGATCCTTCGTTCCACTTTTCTGCGCGATTTTGCCGTTTATGTAGTTTCCCTTCCAATTTTCAGTAGCCTACTTTGAAGTGATTACGTTCAATTTTTGCAAGTTGTATAGGTCGGGAACCGATAGAGTTTGAAAGAAGCTTAAGTAACGGATTACGACAGAAGCTGCCAACGCAGCAATAAAGGGTTTGAGTTGGCTGGGATCACTGCAGCTGAATGCTGTTCTCCTGTCTGGCTCAACAGTGCTCATGTGAGATACATTGATGTACAATTAAATAGAGCAATGAGATTGATCAGTGGCACTCTGATGGCTACACCACTTCAATGGCTCCCAATATTATGCAACATCGTTCCTCCTGATCTAAGGCGGAAGGAAGCCTTAATGAGAGAGTATTATAAGATCTTGTCCACTCCTGAGCTTCCTATCCTGGAAGACCTTCCACCACCGGTAAGCCGGCTGAAATCACGTAAACCACCTCTTAAAACAGCTGTGCATCTACATAAGAGCGGCTTCTCGCCTAAATTAAACTGGGCAAGAACTTGGGATTCGTTTAATGGAAAAAACAGCATCTGGATAGACGATCCCTCTAAGCAGCTCCAAGGAATGGACCTTCCCAGGAGAGAATGGTCTTTGATCAACCGCTTCCGAACTGGTGCTGGTCGCTGTAACTATTGGAAATTCAAATGGGGACAGACAGACGACCAGTCATGTGACTGTGGAGCAGATATATAAACGATGACCCACATAATTACTAATTGCCCATTACGATCAACTCAGGAGGGATGACCGAACTCCATATAGTCAGTCAGGAAGCTGTCCAGTGGTTAAAGAAGTTGGACTTGGCTCTGTGACAGAGATATGTTTTATCTTATTAATTAGCACTAGTATATCTTACTAAAGTATTATATGTAGCTGACATTATACCATGCGACATATACTGCAGCATTAACGTAATACTTGCCACGGACAGATGGAGCTCTTCTTTGTGATTGGTAGGCCCTCCTCTAGCGTGGCCAGTGCAGTATTCTCGGGTTACTGAAATGAGTTCGTCCACTTTTGGTGATGTGAGTGGTAGCGGAACTGTGATAGGTTCAGTTGACAGAGAGAACTGAACCCACGCTGAGCCGTGCACGGTCTGAGGCGCCTCGTTGTTGACTGCATGGCTGCTCCGGTAGAAGGTTCCAGTCCTCCTGCAGCATCAGTCATTGGAAGTTACTTTCAATAGTTTGTAAGTCTAGACACCAATGACGTCAGCAGTTTGGTCCCTTCAGTTTACCAATATTTGGTGAGAATGAATGAGAGCTCGGTCGAAATGAGCACTATCTTTTCCTTGACATTCATTCTCCATGGTGGCTAATATGGTAACAGATATGAGTTATATTAGGAGGTACGGACAGTGGAAAAAAAAAAAAAAAAAAAGAGTCGGCTGGGAACTGTCCTTTGTCAGCAGGCAGTACAGCACTGAGATGGCAGAAACGTGGCATTGTGACAGTATTAGCGAGATAAGAGAATGGATGATGGAATACTGCCTCCTAAATGTTTACCATTTTAGTTCGGTAGTGCAGCATCCGAATGTAACGGATGTCGACGAGCCAGTCTGTGAGTAGGGTGCAGGTGGCGGACACGGCTAGTGGCGGCCGAAGGCCCTGCCGGGGTGGTGCTGCAGCAGCCAGGCGGCGCGGCGGTAGTCGGGCTCGTAGACGTCGGGGATGGCGGCGCCGGCGGCGGCGCTGTGCACCATGGCGACGGACGCGGCGCCCAGCGTGCGGCGCTCGAAGTCGATGAGCTGTCGGAAGAAGGCGGCGCTGGGCCGCGCGCAGGGGCGGCGCGCGCGCAGGTGGCCGAAGGCGGCGCGCAGCGGCAGCCGGCCGTGCTTGACCAGGTGCGCCAGGCACAGCGCCGCCGACCGCGACACGCCCGCCACGCAGTGCACCAGCGTGCGCCCGCCGCGCGCCCGCTCCTGCCGCAGCAGTCACATGACGGTACAAGTTAGGTACTGCTGTAACACTGACACATAATTATGGTGATTATATTATTATGGTCATCAGTCCGGAGACTGGTTTGATGCAGCTCTCCACCCTACTACATCTACATCTACATCTACATGGGATACTCTGCAAATCACATCTAAGTGCCTGGCAGAGGGTTCATCGAAAAAGCATTATACTATTTATCTCCCATTCCATTCTGGAATAGCGCGCGGGAAGAAAGAACACCTGAATCTCTCTGTTCGAGCTCTGATTTCTCGTATTTTATTCTGATCATCATTTCTACCTATGTAAGTGGGAGTCAATAATATATTTTCGCATTCGGAGGAGAATGTTGGCGATTGGAGTTTCGCAAGTAGCCTATGGTGTCGCACAAGTCCAATGTGCGCGCCACCTACTTTCGCCGCGCGCCGCCATGCACGCACGGCGCGGCGTTCTTACGACGTCAGCCACGAGCGCCCTCTGTTACAACTCCGCTCGTGGCCACCACTGAACGAGATCGTTCACTTGGTACTAAGATAGGAACCAGTAAAGACTTCGGAATCAGATAGGCACCAGTGAAGACTTGGCTATCAGTTAGGCACTAGGCAGACGTCTAGCTCAACTATGTATCAGCCTTCTGCAGTACTATGTAAAAGTTAAGTATTGTATAAATTCTGTTCAATATATTTTGTTCTAATTTACTCTAGTGTTTCTAGTTTCTGGCTGCTCCCCTCCGTACCTGCACCACCGTGCTATCTTTATTCCTGTGTCGATCTCATTCCACTCGGCCACCGACACCTACGACGGAAACGAGACACAAAAGCGGCGACGAGGCTGGGACACAAAAGAACTAGCTAATACTAAGGACGACACAAATATCCATGCCTGGCCGTGCAGACCGTGACTGGAGCGCGTGAGTCTCCTCGGCCACCGCGGCCGGCGATGCAATTAATTGGTCCAATTAGTTAGTCACCCGATAAATTGGGCGGTTTCAGGCGCTAGCCGATCAACATTCGTTGTCGGCCGGTTGGTTGTGCCTGACCACCCAATCTCTGATTCCCCCACCACTTCACCCGACAAACTGTACCGTGTACAGCGCTTCTCGACCAACTTCAATGCCTGAGGTCGTCTGCACAGGGAACACGTGAAAACTAAAACAGTTCTACAAACAGACACCAGAACAGGGTGGCGCTGCGTGCAGTTGGTCGGAACGTGTGTAGGCTGCTACCAATTGGTTGGCTCGCTGGACATCTTGTTGGTCGTACGATAAATCGGAGCCGCGGTGGAGTAGCCGAGCGGTCTAAAGCGTCTCGCTGCGGAGCGCGGCCGGCCGCGGAGGCCGAGGGGACTGAGGCGCTCCAGTCACGGTCTGCACGGCTACTACGGTCGGGGGTTCGAATCCCGCCTCGGGCATGGATATTTGTGCCGTCCTTAGTTGTAAGTAGTTCATAAGTAGTTTGTAAGTTTAGGGACTGATGACCCCGTAGTTAAGTCCCATAGACTCTACAAACATTTGAACATTTTTTTTTTGCGGAGCGCGCGGTTGCTCGCCGTGGGGGTTCGAGTCCTCCCTGGGGCATGGATGTGTGTATTATCCTTAGGTTAGTTTACCTAGGTTTAAGTAGTTTGTAAGCTACGGACTGATGACCACGCAGTTTGGTCCGAAAGAATTACAAACATTTGAAGATTTGATAAATCGAAGCGTGTGTAGGGGCCTTAAGGCTAGGCGCGCACTGGCGATCTTTTAGTCGCAGAGGCTGAAGAATCGCTGCCGCGGCAGTATGTCACGGTCCGCGCACAGCGACAAGAAAATCGCAGCTGCTCCCAGTACCAGCGTGGATTCCATCGAAGCAGCTTGTCTGGAGGCGCTGATACTGCGAAGAAGAGCGAGAAAACAGCGCAAATGTCGTTACTGGGTGCATCCGATTGCAACTCAAATGCTAGTGAAAGGCCAGTTTCACAAATTACACGAAGATTTACAAAATCAATCAAATAAATTCATTAAATACTATCGAATGAGTAAGAATTGTTCTGATACACTCTTCAAGTAGTAGGATCCAATATAACAAACCAAGATACGACACAGGGGAAGTGTGTACCAGCTGAGGAGCGCTTATCAGTGACATTGAGGTTAGCACACATCACTTTATACAACGCAGTGCACCAGCGCGCCCGGTCCTGCAACACGCCGGCGCGGCGCTCCGCGGCGGTCAAACTGCGGGGCGAGTGGAGAGCAGCAGCCGAGCGGGCAGCAGGAGCCTCGCAGTGCCTCGCTGGGATTGCGCATCGGAGGTTTCACCTCCCGCCCAGCCTCATCGAGCTCTATCGTAACTAGTCCAGTCAAATTAGGGTTTCACCTCGGAATGAGAGGTAACAAGCTGAATATTTGCATAAACCTTTGTTTTGGCATTATAAATGATGTGTCAAAAGTCTCATAAAACCTCGTGTCCGCGTCTCAAGTTATTAAAGTTGGAAGGTCACGCAAATCACTTTTTCGCAAATATCTCGCTTGCTATGCGTTAGCCGGCCGCGGTGGCCGAGGGGACTAAGGCGCTCCAATCACGGTCTGCACGGCCACTACGGTCGGGGGTTCGAATCCCCCCTCGGGCATGGATATTTGTACCGTCCTAGTTCCTAAGTAATTCATATGTAGTTTGTAACTTTAGGGACTGATGACCCCGTAGTTAAGTCCCATAGACTATACAAGCATTTGCTATGCGTTAAATGGTATTTGCATCTCTGATGAAAGTAGTAGAGCATGAAATTCTGTACAGTTTTTGTAAACCTTTTTTTGTGCAATTCATCGTTTTTTTGCTTTACTTTTAGTTATTTTTCATGTAGAAAATAATACAATTAAGATATATTAGAATATAATTAAAATATACTTGAAGTATCTGGCTTCATAACTTAATAATTTCAAGAAATAAGTAAATATTAAAGAAATCTTTTTGATTTATGAATAATATTATGAAGTATTGAACACAATTCATAAAGAATGAAGGTTTGTTATTGTAATTGTTGCAATGATTTATTAACTTTAAACACCCTACCATTGACTGTCATTCGCAGCTGACCTCGCATTACGTCTTATATGTCTGAGCGCTGTGAGCTGTGCGCTCTATCTAAAAAACGATGAATTGCACAAAAAATGTTTAAAACAAAAACTGTACAGATATTCATGCTCTACAACTTTTATCAGAGATGCAAATACCATTTAACGCATAGCAAGCGACATATTTGCGAAAAACTGATTTTCGTGACCTTTGACCTTTTAATAACTTGAGGCGCGGACACGAGATTTTATGAGACTTTTGACACATCATTTAGAATGCCAAAACAAAGGTCTATGCAAATATTCAGCTTGTTACCTCCCATTCCGAGGTTGACGCCTTTCTTCGGCTTATTCGACTGGACTAAACACCATACTCGTATCCATTACGGGCTACGGTTCCGGCAGCTGGGCCCACAGGCTCACCCGTGTTGTGCCTGCTGCGGCGGTGAGAACAGTACAGAGAAATATCCTGCTGCACTCGGTGGGCGCTTATAGGACGACTCCTGGAGGGGCACTTCTCGTGCTCGTGGGTCTTCACCCCTTGTATATAAAAACCAGGGAGCATGCAGCCTGGTACTGGGTGAAAACAGGAAACCGTAACAGGGTTGCAGATATCTTGGGTGAACCTCACCGAGGGAAGCAGTCTATACAAAGGAAAGTTGGTTCATGTTCCTGCAAGCGATCCAATTATGATATTGTAGAAAGATATAAAAAAAAGCCAAGATCGCTGATCATCAATTTTTATTTAAGACGACCGGTTTCGCTGAACTAGGTCAACATCATCTGGTCCAATAAAATCATTTTACAAGGCCATAATCTTGTAATGTCAATCAGTTGTTATATAACATAATTTAAAGTGCATAGGCACACTATGTCATTATAATAGAACATAATTATCGCAGTGAGTGACTATTGACTATTGTCACTCACTGCGATAATTATATTCTATTCTAGCTGCATGAAGGGCATTTAGGTGAGGTAACCTTGCAGGCCCTTCCCACCTGTCGACCAGAAAAAGCAGCATCGACACGGCTGCGCGCGCCTCCTGCACTTGCGGGAAATAAATAATGTACATGTGGCCGTGTTCGCATCTTAGTTATGAATAAGTGTAGCCAAGTTTACTTCGACGCACGCCGGCTTCTACTACCGCAGGTGTCTTACTTAAAATTTTTCAGTGGACCGTTCTCTACGAACTCTTAAATTTTTGTACGGTCTTGCGGATACTTAGTGTACATGGCGATTTATACTTGTCACTTGTTCGAGACTTACAAGACATTGCACGGAAAGTATTGCATTGAGGGAATGCTTTTGCATTGATGTCATTGTTAGCTACAATTACTGTAAAGCTGAAAAACAATTATTTGTATCGCCTTTGGATGAGTTTTTGTGAACTCGAGTATAAAATGGAATATTAGTAATACAATTGTGATATTCCTGTTTTAAAGTATAGGATTGTTAATAACAATCAGGATACGTAAAATGGAACTTATTGATATTACTTTTTTGCTTATATCACCTTTGAATGAAGTGTTTAGAAAAGGGAAATGTGGAGGCTGATGGGCTGGTCGAATCCTGCGACCCAGTCTGTATAATTAACTGGACCTAATGAAGTTTTCCAAAAGTTAACACCATAGCCAGTAAACACGATCGTACTTCACACAGCGTACCGTACTTGCGTATTGATGGACTCCCTCATTCTCAAATGCTATATAATAATATTACAACGCGCTGAATGGCTGCGAAGTCTAAGGTGTCATGCTACGGAGTGGACGGCTGTTCCCACCGGAAGTTCGAAACCTCCGTCGGGCACAGGTATGCGTGTCTGTGTCGTCCTTAGTGTAAGTTAATGTAAGTGTAGTAGTGTAAGTAGTTAGGGACTGATGAGCATAGCAGTTCGGTTCAATAGGTTTACATACAACAATAATAATATTACGTTTAATAGAAATATATACAACGAAGTTTAAGAGGCTGATTTCAGTGATTTCCGCTGAGGTCTTCCAAGTCTACGACAGGTAACGAAATTTTCTTCGTGAATTTGAAACGATATTAAACTTTTTCAAGATCAACTGCAAGGATTTCTTCGAGTAATCAAACCGTGTCCTATTTTAACGCAGACAGGGTTTAGCTTCTCTGAGATTGCCAAGCGACTGCAAGTGACTTAGTTGACGCTATTACTAGAGGGGGATAGCTTAGATCTGAGTACTCGTTGTTTCTTCGCCTATACGTAGCTCACGCCCGAATGCGGCAGAGCCGGTTGTTTTCGTTGTCTTACTCGTGACCACAGTGCACGGGTGCAGGACCGAAGGCTGAAGTGTTTCCGAAAAACTGGGTCCATGATGCCTTAGACCGCGCGGACATTCTGCGTGGCATGTGGTCAATCGGATGTGGATGGAACCACGTGAAGAACTTCAGTTTGAAAAAAAGTAAGGCAACAGATGGTTTAATCTACCGTCGATAGCGTGATCGTTACAGACGACGCCTACGATCTGATGTATTTTTGTCAGGGTTGGGGAAGTAAATCGGTCGTGCCTTTTGAAGGGAACCATCAAGAGCGATTTAGGGAAATGACAGAAAACGTATATCCGGTTGGCCGAAGGTGGATTTAAACCACCGTGTGTTTCCACCGTCCACTGTTGTTGTTGTGATCTTCAGTCCGCAGACTGGTTTGATACAGCTCTCCACGCTACCCTGTCCTGTGCAAGTCTCTCCATCTGAGAATACGTTCGGCAACCTACATCCTTTTCAATCTGCTTACTATATTCGTTCCTCGGTCTCCCTCTACGATTTTTACCCCACACGGTTCCTTCTAATGCTAAGTTGACAATGTCTTGATGTCTCAGAATGTGTCCCACCAATCTATCCCTTCTCTTAGTCAGGATATGCCAGAAATTCCTTTTCTCCCCGATTCGGTTAAGCACCTCTTCATTAGTTACGTGATCTACCTATCTAATTTTCATCATTCGTCTGTAACACCACATTTCGAAAGCTTCTATCATCTTTTTATCTGAACTCCTTATCGTCCACGTTTCACTCCCATACAATGCCACACTCCAGACAAATGCTTTCAGAAAAGACTTTCTAACATTCAAATTAATATTGGATGTTAACAAGTTTCGCTTCTTTAGAAACGCTTTTCTCCCCAAAGCCATTCTGTATTTTATATCTTCTTTACTTCGGCCATCAGAAGTTATCTTGCTACCCAAATAATAAAATTCATCTACTACTTTTATTGTCTCATTACCTAATCTAATTCCTTCAGCATCGCCTGATTTGCTAACATTGCATTCCATTACCTTCGTTTTACTCTTGTTAATGTTCATCTTATATCTTCCTTTCAAGATACTGTCCATCCATTTCAATTGCTCTTCCAGATCTTTTGCGGTCTCTGACAGAATTACTATGTCATCGGCAAATCGCAATGTATTTATTTCTTCTCCCTGCACTTTAATGCCTTCTCCAAATTTCTCCTTCCATTCTTTCACTGCCTGCTAAATGTACAGATTGAACAACATTGTGGAAAGGCTACAACCCTGTCTTACTCCCTTCCGAACCTCTGCATCCCTTTCTTGCCCTTCGACTCTAATAACCGGTGTCTGGTTTTTGTATAGGTTGAATATAACTCTTCGCTCCCTATATTTTACCCCTGATACCTTCAGAATTTGGAATAGTGTATTCCAGACGACATTGTCAAAAGCTTTCTCCAAATCGACAAACGCCAAAGACGTAGGTTTGCCTTTCCTTAGTCTACGTTCAAAGATAAGTCGTAATGTGAGTATTGCATCCCGTGTTCCTATGTTTCTCCTAAATCCAAACTGATCTTCTCCCAGTTCGGATTTTGCACGCATGACTTATTAAACTGATAGTTGTGTAATTTTCACACTTGTCTGCACTTGGTTTTTTTGGTATTGGAATTACGATATTCTCCTTGAAGTCGGAGGGTATTTCCCCTGTCTCATAAATCTTGCATACCAGGTTGAAAATTTTTTTCATGACTGGCTCTCCTATCGAAATCAGCAGTTCATACGGGATATCATCCACTCCAGAGACCTTGTTTCGACTCAAGTCCTTCAGCGCTCTGTCAAATTCTTCTCGCAGTATCATTTCTCCTATCTCATATTTCTCCACTTCGTCTTCCGTTTCTAGAAAACTGCCTTCAAGTTTATTTCCTTTGTATAGCCCATCTATATATTCCTTCAACAGTTTAGCTTTCCCATCTTTGAATGATACTGGTTTTCCGTCTGAGTTCTTGATATTCATACAGCTGCTTTTCCTGTCCCCAAATATCTCTTTTATTTTTCTGTAGTCGGTATCTATCTTTCCCCTTAGTTATGCATTCTTCTAGGTTATGCATTTGTCCACTACGAGTGCGAATTAACCCGTGAGCGGAAGGCTTTAGATATACTGAAAGGTTCCTCGTGCATTTTTTATTCAGGAGGTAGTCTACTTCGGGAGTGAGCCCCGCGGACGGACTCATTGTGAGATATATGTATATAAGAATTAATAGATAAATAAAAAAATAAATAAAAATAGAAAAAAATGTTGAGCATGAGAAGGAGTCAAACACAGAGATCCCACCCAGCAGTGCAACACCGTGAGCGCACAACTACGGAGCTCTGACTCTGCCCTCCTGCTCAATGCTGTACATCGCCGGCCGCGGTGGCCGAGGGGACTGAGGCGCTCCAGTCACGGTCTGCACGGCCACTATGGTCGGGGGTTCGAATCCCTCCTCGGGCGTGGATATTTGTGCCGTCCTAGTTCGTAAGTAGTTCATAAGTAGTTTGTAAGTTTAGGGACTGATGACCCCATAGTTAAGTCCCATAGACTCTAGACTTATTTACAACTTGTACAAAAGCCAGACCGCAGTTATTAGACTCGAAGGGCATGAAAGGTAAGCATCAGTTGGGAAGGGAGTAAGACAGGGTTGTAGCCTTTCTCCGATGTTATTCAATTTGTACATCGAACAGGCGGTGAAGGAAAGCAAGGAAAAATTTGGAATAGGGATTAAAGTTCAGGGAGAAGAATTAAAAACATTGCGTTTTGCCGACGACACAGCAATTCTGTCAGAAACAGCAAACGACCTGGGAGAGCAATTGAACGGAATGGACAGTGTGCTGAAAGGTGGTTATAAGATGAACATTAACAAGAGCAAAACTAGAGTAATGGAGTGCAGTCTAAGAAAATCAGGTGATGCTGAAGGAATTACATCTACATCTACATACATACTCCGCAATTCACCGTAAGGTGCGTGGCGGAGGGTACACTGTACCACTACTAGGCATTTCCTTTCCTATTCCACTCCCAAATTGAACGAGGAAAAAAAGAATGCCTATATGCCTCCGTACGAGCCCTAATTTCTCTTATCTTGTCTTTGTGATCTTTACGCGAAATGTAAGTAGGCGGCAGCAATATCGTACTACATTCAGCTTCAAATTCCGGCCCTCTAAATTTACTTAACAAAAATTCACGAAAAGAACGTCGTCTTTCTTCCAGCGATCCCCAATTGAGTTGCCGGAGCATTTCCGTGACACTCGCGCATTGGTCGAACCTACCGGTAACAAATCTAGCTGCTCGCCTCTGAACCGCCTCTATGTCTTCCTTCAAACCGATCTGCTACGGGTCCCAAATACTTGAGCAATACTCAAGACGTGGTCGTACAAGCGTTTTATACGCGGTCTCCTTTACAGGTGAAGTACATCTTCCCAAAATTCTCCCAATAAACCGAAGTCGGCTGTCTGCCTTACTCACAACTGTCCTTACATGCTCGTTCCATTTCATATCGCTCTGCAATGTTACGCCTAGATACTTGAACGACGCGACCGCATCAAGAAGCTCACTACTGATGCTGTATTCGAACATTATAGGATTGTTTTTTCTACTCATGCGCATCACCTTACATTTTTCTACATTGAGAGCTAGCTGCCATTCCTCGCACCAACTAGAAATTTTGTCTAAGTCAACCTGTATGCTATTACAGTCAGTTACAGACGACACCCTCCCATACACCACAGCATCATCAGCAAACAGCCGCAAATTACAACTTACTCTGTCCATCAGATCATTTATATAGATAGAAAATAATAGCGGTCCTATCACACTCCCCTGGAGCACGCCTGACGATACACTCGTCTCTGATGAACACTCGCCGTCGAGAACAACGTACTGCGTTCTATTACTTAGGAAGTCTTCCAGCCAGTCACAAATCTGTGAACCTATTCTATAAGCTCGTATCAGTCTGCAGTGTGGCACCGTGTCGAACGTCTTTTTGAAGTCGAGAAAAAGACAATCCGCCTGTTGCCCTTCGTCCATGGCTCGCAAGATGTCATGTGAGAAAAGGGCAAGCTGAGTTTCACATGAACGATGTTTCCTAAACCCGTGCTGATTCATGGAAAGAAGCTTTTCCGTTTCAAGAAAATTTACTATATTCGAACTGAGAATATGCTCCAAAATTCTACATGAAACTGATGTCAACGATATTGGCCTGTAATTGTGTGGGTCAGGTCTCTTTCCTTTCTTATACACGGGAGTCACCTGCGCTTTTTTCCAATCACTAGGAACTTTGCGCTGAATTAAAGATTCGCTATAAATGCAAGCTAAGTAGGGGGCCAATGCCTCCGAATAGTCTTTGTAAAACCGAACTGGTATTCCATCCGGACCAGCAGACTTTTTCGTATTTAGCTCTCTCAGCTGCTTCTCTACACCGGAAATACCTATTGCCATGTCCCCCAGATAGATTAGGTAACGAAGATAAAGGTTGTAGATGAGTTTTGTTACTTGGGCAGTAAAATAACAAATGATGGTCGCAGTACAGAGGATATAAAATGCAGAATGGCAATGGGAAGAAAAGCATTTATGAAAAACAGAAATTTACTAACATCGAATATTAATTTAACTGTAAGGAAGTCATTTCTGAAGGCATTTGTGTGGAGTGTTGCCTTTTATGGGAGTGAAACATGGACGATAAGCTGTGCAGACAGGAAGAGGAGAGAGGCTTTTGAAATGTGGTGCTACAGAAGAATGCTGAAGATTAGGTGGGTAGATCGCATAACTAATGAAGAGGTACTGAACAGAATTGGTGAGAAAAGGAATTTTTGGCAAACCCGGACTAAAAGAAGGGATCGCTTGGTAGGACACATTCTTAGACATCGAGGAATTGTAAATTTAGCATTTGAGGGAAGTGTGTGTGGGGCAAAAATCGCAGAGGGAGACCAAGAGACGCGTATAGTAAACAGATTCAAGTGGCTGTGGATTGTCGTTCTTATGAAGAAATGAAAAGGCTTGCTCAGGATAGGGTATTGTGGAGAGCTGCATCAAACCAGTCTCCGGACTGAAGACAACAACAAGAACAGACTCTACAAACATTTGAACATTTTTTGCTGTACATCTTGCTCTTGGAAAATTAACTGTTTCTGTTTTGGTTCTCTGTTTAGTTTCGTGCTCCCTCTTCCTGTTTTCGTGCCTGACCTGTATTCAGCATTTGGTGGCCTGTAGTATGCGCCAACTTGGCACTAAATCTGGAGCGGGTATGACGGGGAGGGAGAAGCTGGTCCCGGGAGGTGAATGACACTGGCGCCAGTCCAGCGCCAGCGGCCGGCAGATAGGTGCAGCGTGTCGCGTTTGATGAGATGGGCAGCGCCGCTTCCGGTGGCAGGCGGCCAGGCGGCCAGGAGGCGCGGCGCTATTCGCGGCGGCGTTGGCCGAGGTCGTGGGACTGGCCAGGCCTGGCCTGCCTCGCCACGGCCCGCCCACGCGAGCACCAGCTGGCGGGCCACCGGGGGAGACTCACTAAGGAGGGCGAGGCGGCCGGCAGCCTCAACGAGGCGGCTCCCTTCCCAACTGATGCTTCCCTTTCATGCCCTTCGAGTCTAGTAACTGCGGTCTGGCTTTTGTACAAGTTGTAAATAACTCTCCTATCCCTGTATTTTACCCCTGCTGACTTCAGAATTTGAAAGAGTGTATTCCAGTCAACATTGTCAAAACCTTTCTCCAAATCTACAAAAGCTAAAAATGAGAGTTTGCCTTTCCTTAATCTATCTTCCAAGTCTAGAGTCTATGGGACTTAACTACGGGGTCATCAGTCCCTAAACTTACAAACTACTTATGAACTACTTACGAACTAGGACGGCACAAATATCCACGCCCGAGGGAGAATTCGAACCCCCGACCATAGTGGCCGTGCAGACCGTGACTGGAGCGCCTCAGTCCCCTCGGCCACCGCGGCCGGCGATGTACAGCATTGAGCAGGTGGGCAGAGTCAGAGCTCCGTATTTCTGCGCTCACGGTGTTGCACTGCTGGGTGGAATCTCTGTGTTTGACTCCTTCTCATGCTCAACATTTTTTTAAATATTTTTATTTATTTTTTATTTATCTTCTAATTTTTATATACATATATCTCGTTTTATAGCAAAAACAAGACGAAGTGGATCACTGTAACAGAAGAGGAGATTAAAGAACTGGGATTCACACAAGACAACATAAACAATAGAGAACTGTTCAGGAACTTTATAAAGAAACATAAACTTAAACAAGAACACGCGGAGAACAGAACAGGGAAAAAAGTGGTCAGAAGAACGCAAGAGAGAACACAGTGAACGCATGAAGAGAATTTGGGAAGAACGAAGGAAAAAGAAGAAGAAGTCATAATTACTCAAGTTCAATCGCTCTCTTTAAAAGGAATAATCGAAAATAAATAATAAATATCTCGTTTCTCACAAAACTGAACTCTACGTCCCGCCTTTGACGTATCTGTACGATATCTTCAGTTTTTTTTATGTGTATCGTTATGTAATGGTCATCTGCGGCAGTGTTGATTTAAGGAAGGGATCTGTCGCAGGTACCATATATTATGGCCCTTGAAACGCATAAGCTCTGCTTAGGCGCGTGATAGCGGGATTACAAGGATCCGGAAGTGGTAAGCTACTGGGGTGATCAAACACATCAGCATTCGTTTAACATTTATTGTAGAACAAGAAAACAAAAGGATTAAACCGTAGTACATCGGTATTAGAGCCACAACGAATGCACATAAACAAACATACAACCAAAATAGTTTTACATGTCCAACCCTTTTTGGTTTCTTTCCTGCTCTATCAAGGTTAAAGAAAACTTGTTCGCTCGCTGGACAACCAGCCAGTTATGACTAATCACAAAGCACACCGGCGCCTTAGATAACCTTCTAGCGTTTACACCTTTAACAACACAAGCGAATCATATTTTTCGAAATTAAACTAGAATACTTCATTAACAACACATAACACCTAATAAATGGATACTTATATCCTTTGAGATCTTTGCTTTAAGCAACAAGGGTAATCGACGATCTTTCAACATTAGGGTCACAGCCTCAGCCAATTCAACAGTTGCAAGAATCAGTCACTAACCAAATTAACGCCAAAACAGTTTTACTATTACACGTTTTGCAAATTTCAACGTAATGTCCGAAAACAAGCAGCAACTCCTCATTCCTTTCAGTGGAGCAGTAATGGCATTACTAGGAAATCAAAGGTGCTACTCTAAGATTACCTTATGTGGACTTTACAAGCATAAGTTGGAATATAATCATCGTCAATATCTCATTCGCTACTCTGAAGCAATCGGTACACAATATCACACGCCTTGATGTATCTCACCAAACCCCGACTGTCATTCACGGGCTCTACAACAAATACTTGCACGGCGAACTTCTGGGAGATTCAAACTGAGAACTAAGTATTCATAATTGAACCTGCTCTTCAATATCAGGACGCCGAAATCATTACTGCAGTACACATCACCACATAACAAGATCACAAATGTAAATACCGCGCAGTCAGGATAACAATGAGTGAGGCAACCCAACAAATTCAGTCCGTGTACGCCAAGTACGTATGTACTGAAACTTTCTTTCCGTACAACCGCTGCTAATGCAGCCCACAAAGACAGTTCTCAACGTTAAATTGTCAACGTTAAACGACGGCATGGTTCCCGCTGAAACTTAGGCACCTCGGCACTCTCGGCGCTTCCAGAGTCTTATCCAATCTCACCGGACGTGACAATGCCCGAGTGGAAACCTTCTACAGTCCAATATGTTGACCAAAAAACTGCCAGCTTTCGGGCAGACTTTATTCTCCGCCGTGCCCGTTATACCTCGCTTCCACCCGCCCCTCGCTATCCGCCGATTGACCACTCTTCCCCTTGCCAGGGGGCGCGCGCCTCAACGCCGCAAGAGAGATCGATACATCGTCGATGTATCAGCCCTCACATTGCGCTGTGGTGTCCGCCCTCGTAGTCCAGTAGATAGCGTGCTAGTTACCCACACAGGAGACCCGCGTTTGATTCCCAGTTGGCTTGGAGATTTTCTCCACTCTGTGACTGGCTGTTGTGTTGTTGTCACCATCATTTTACCATCGACGCGCAAGTCGCCCATGTGGCTTAACCTAAGGACCTGCACGAGGCAGGCCGAACGCGACACCAGCTGGGATCCGACGGCCGACACTGCTACACAAAATCGTCATCCGCTCTGCTAGATTGGTTTCTTGAATTCCTCATTTCTAGCCTGGTTCAGACGCATTCAATACTGTTTTCTTCATTTATGTGAGAGGCCTGAACTTACTTTTCATCACATTTACTTGCTACGGTAGTGTATTAACATGATTCATACATGTAGCATATTCAACACTTGGAGCACTTAATGTTTCTGTTTTCTTTATTTTGTTTTACAGTTAGGAACACCTCCCTGCTTTCATATTGCACGTATGCTCAGACTTTGGCAGGCTATCCGCCGTGCCATCTCGCAACTTAATGTGAGATGCTGCGATGGAGATCTTCCGTTGACAGCCTAGTTTTGGAGTTAAATCAGGTCCGTCCGCAAACAAGCTGCACAAGCAGGTACAATCTGCTATCTTTTCTGGCAGGCACTGTTTCTAACTTGATGGTGTGACGCTTTGGGATCACGGAGACGCGCCAATTTTTCATTCTGTGTTCATGCTATAAGATAATGGTTTTTTATACATTTTTCAAATTTTTGTAAATCTAAGGGATTAACTGCTGCGGTTATCAGTCCCTAGGCTTACAACCTACTTAAACTAACTAATGCTAAGGACAACACACACACACACACACACACACACACGTGTCCAAGAGAGGACTCGAACCTCCGACGGGGAGCAACCGCACGCTCCGCAGCCTGGCGCAATCGAGAGCTCGGCCACTCCACCACGACAAACATTTTCTTGAATGTCTACGACGTTAATTCTTTGAAGTTTAATACAGACCTCACATACAAGAACTGATCACCATAATAACCATACGAATATTCTTTAGTGCGGGCTGAACCGAATCTTTTTTACCCCATGATCGGAACTCAAATCGGAATGGAACAGCAAGACCCTCAAAGTATCCGAATCTGCAGTCGGCCTTTTTCCACATATTTATTACAGTGTCAAGAGGCCGTCATGATACTGCACGAGAATGGCAATATCGCCTCAAGATGACCGGTAGAAAACGAGTCAAAACGTCGAAACAAGATCGCACGACGCAGAATTACAATGCCACCAGCAAAAAGCAACTCATCGACTCTTGTAAGTGGTGTCTGGTTTTTGTACATGTTGTAAATAACCTTCCCTTTCCTACATTTTACCCATGCTGACTTCAGAATTTGAAAAAGTATATTCGAATCAACTTTGTCCAAATCTGCGAAAAAGCTATAAATGTAGGTTTGCTTAATCGATCTTCTAAGATAAGTCGTAATGTCAGTATTGCCTCGCGTGTTCGTACATTTCTTCTAAATTCAAACTGATGTTTCCCAAGGTAGGCTTTCACCAGCCTTTCTATTGTTCTGTAAATAATTTGCTTTAGGATTTAACAACCATGACGACTAAACTGATGGTTCTGTAATTTTCACACCTGTCTGCACCTGGTTTCTTTGGAATGAGGATTATTACATATTTTTGGAAGTCTGATGGTATTTCTCGTCTGTCTCATACTCCTTAGACACGATGTGAAATGCTCGAAATGGCCGCTTGGTCTAAGGCGTCATGCTACGGATTGGGCGGCCGCTCCCGCTGGAGGTTGGAGTGCCCCTGGGGCACGGGTGTGTGTGTGTGTGTGTGTGTGTGTGTGTGTGTGTGTGTGTGTGTGTGTTGTCTATAGTGTAAGTTAATGTAAGTAGGGGGCTTTGAAAATGTCTGTCCACAAATCCGTGTGTTGTAAATCTATCGGACTTAACTGCGTGGTTATTAGTCCGTAGCTTACAAACTACTTAAACTAAGTTAAACTAAAGTAAGGACAAAACACAATCCATGCCCGAGGGACGATTCGAACCCCCGACGCGGGTGCCGCGTGATCCGGAACGTGGCGCTCCAGACCGCTTCCTGTTTATCTCAGTCAGCATCAGTAACATCTACATCGACATCTGCATGGGATACTCTGCAAATCACATTTAAGTGCCTGGCAGAGGGTTCATCGAACCACCGTTATACTGTTTATCTCCCATTCCATTCTCGGATACCGCGCGGGAAGAAAGAACACCTGAATCTCTCAGTTCGAGCACTCATGTCTCGTATTTTATTCTGATAGTCATTTCTACCTATGTAAGTGGGAGTCAACACTATATTTTTGCATTCAGAGGAGAATGTTGGCGATTGGAGTTTCGTGAGTAGCCCACGCCGCAGCGATAAGCGCCGTTGTCGTAATGATTCCCATCCCAGATCCTGTATCATTTCCGTAACGCTGTCTCCCCTGTATCGTGACAATACGAAACGAGCTTCCCTTCTCTGTACTATTTCGATGTCCTCCGTCAAACCCACATGATAAGGATCCCACACTGGGCAGCAATACTCCAAAAACGGACGGACAATAGTTCTGTAGCATCTTTTAAGGGTTCTGCCTATAAAACGCAGTCTCTGGTTCGCTCTTCCCACGACATTATCTACGTCTTCTTTCCTGTTTAGGTCTGAAGTAATAGTAATTCATAGATATTTTGTGGAGTTTACGGCCTCCACTTTGACTGATTTATCTTGTAAACAAAGTTTAACGGATTTCTTTTCGCACTCATGTGGACGACTTCACACTTCTCATTATTTAGCGTCAATTGCCAATTTTTACACCATACTGATATCTTATTCAGATCGTTCTGCAGTTGGTTTTGATCTTCAGTTGATTTTACTAGACTGTAAATGATGGCGTCATCTTTATACAACCTAAGAGAGCTACTTAGATTTTCCCCTAAATCGTTTATGTAAATAAGGAACAGCAGAGGACCAATAACACTACTCTGTGGAACGCCCGATATCACCTCTGTTTTACTCGATGCCTCACCATCGATTACTACGAACTGTGTCCTCTCTGAGAGGAAATCCCTATCCAGTCGCAAATTTGGGGGGGGGGGGGATATACCATAACCACGTAATTTGATTAAAAGCCGTTTGTGAGGTACGGTGTCAAAAGCCTTCTGGAAATCAAGGAATACGGAATCAATTTGCGAACCCTTCTCGATAGCACACATCACTTCGTGTGAGTAAAGAGCTAGTTGTGTTTCGCAAGAACGATATTTTCTAAATCCATGTTGACCTTGGGTCAATAGATCATTCTGTTCGAGATAATTGATAATAAGATTGGTGTGTGTCGTTACTTGTTGACGTGAATGTTTAAGTTTAGTTCTTTTGTTCTTTTTCATTCGTTTTTGTCACTGTTAAAATACTAAACATTAAAGAACGTGTGTTTTTAGTCGAACAAGTGTTCAAAGGTGGCGGTAAATATACAGTTTTAGTTCGTCGAACATTTGATTCAGTTTTGCCGGAGACAACAATTTAACATCGCGATAGTGTGCGAGATTTGGTTAACCGATGTCGAAGTACAGTTTTCGTGGCTGATGCACTGAGAAGTGGTCGTGTTAGCGTTTTGTCTGAGCATAACGTACTCCATAATTTGGATAAAGTGTCCGTACTAAGATTTAAAGCGGACGAAATAGTTTGGTTACATTTTTAGTTCCCTTTGTTCTGTTTTTCCCACAGTTGCTATATTATATTATTATAGTTTAGGTATTTCGGTTATCTGTCTATGCAACTGATATAATAAAATATTTTATTGCCATAGGCCTTTATTTGGAAGGTATCATCAGTGGCCTGTAATATATACATGATTATGTTTTACAATATTTGATATTTACATTTCTCAGTATTTTTAGGTTATGAACAGTTCTGATGCGTTATTTTAAGTATAGTACTGATATTTGGATGTTGTACTTACAATATTTCATGGATATTGCTTTACAGCTAGTGATCATTGGTGGCTTCTGCCTGTTCTGCTTCAGTTCTGTCCATTTTGCTGTGTTTGTTGTTCCAGCACTTCGCAGCAAGCACCACTAGGCACATGCCATGTTTGTTTGTGTTGTGTTTTTCTTTTTGTTGGTATTGCCAACTGTTGAGTATGTGTTTGTCCTATCTTTGCTTTGTGTCAGATTGTGTATGTGTGTGACGTGATTTCATAGAGGAGAGCACCAGATACTGATATATTAATTACTTTTTTTTGTGACTCCTGATTGTGCAGAGATGTAGAACAGAGTTAGAGACAGAGAGATGGAGAGGGACAGGGAGATAGAGACAGTCAGAGACAGGGTTTGTGGGAAAGGGAGAGAGAGAATTGTGTGTTTTTTTCCTCATTATTATTATTAAATTTTGCGTTTGTGTGTGTGTGTGTGTCAATTCTTTTCTCTCTTTAATTACTGTCTCATGTATTTGACTAGATTTAGTAGTGAGTTTTCATTAATGTTTGTCTGTTCATTTATTACTTGTTTGTTCTCGGCTATGGCTTACTGGATATGGTAATTTTCTTGTGTTTGGATGAGGTGTTTGTTGTCGTTGTTGGTCCTGATAATTTTCATGTCTTGGTCGATATTGGTTGAGTGATGGTGGTGGTGTTTTAAGTGTTCGGCAAATGTGGCGGAAGTAAAGTTGTGAGGCGGCATCGTGAGTCGTATCGGGATTGCACAGTCGGTAGTGCGCTTGCCCGCGAAAGGCAAAAGTCCCATGTTCGAATCCCGGTTCCGGCACACAATTTTAATCTGCCAGGAAGTTTCATATCAGCGCACACTCCGCTTCAGAGTGAAAGTTTCATTCATTGTGGAGTGGTTTGTTTCATATTTCCAACATCTGATATGTTCTTTGTATCGGGTTTTGAAATCTGTTCGTCATTCCTATGTACTCGGCATCACAACTTTGGCATTCAAGTTTGTATATCCCTGATCCTTGGAATATATCTTTCTTGATTTTTGGTTGTAGATTTGTTTGTGGGGATTGGGCAGTTTTGTAAGCTATGTGGAGTCCTTGCTTCTTCACTATGTTTGTGACTCTGTGTCTTAGTTTGTGTGTGTATGTCATGGTGTACTATTTGGTTTGTTGCTGTGTGGTGTTGTGATTGTGTGTGTTTGCTGTTTGTGGTTGTGTGTTTGGGTGTTGTGTATTTTGCTGTTTGTTGGTTTTGTTAGAAATGTGTTGTTCGTTCCGCATTTGCCTTTTAATTTTCTGATTGAGTTTTTGTATTATTTGTGTGTCGTAACCATTGTTCCTTGCTATTTGTATGATTGTGTTCATTTTTTTCGATAGTTTTTGTTGCTGAGAGGGATTCTGTTTAGCCTATGTAACATGTGTCTAAATGCAGATAGTTTCTGGTTTTGGGGAGGAATGGAGGTGGAATGTATAATCATGTCTGTTGCTGTTGGTTTACGATAAATGTTGAATGCTTGTTTACCATTTTCTTTTTCTATTGTTATATCAAGGAAATTTACAGGGAAATTTACAAGGAAACATTACAGGCCACTGATGATGCCTTCCGAATAAAGGCGAAATGCATATGGCAATAAAATATTTTATTAAATCAGTTGCATAGACAGATAACCGAAATACCTAAAGTATAATAATATAATTCTTCAGTTTCTCCCGGCGTATTTGATAATCAAAATATCCACAGGTGTACTGCCGGTCTATAGTGTCCAACGAGCACAATATTTCGGCGATCATACATGTCGCCATCATCGGGTGAACTGACGGACTGAGCTCCTGGAAACGCGCCGGCACGGAGATCCGCACGCTACGGCGGCTCGAAGGGAACTGGGTTCTAGCCCGGTAGCGGGCCATTTAAATACCCTCGGCCCGCGGAGCGACCCTTCCGCGGTCCGCGCCCCGCGCCGCGGCCGCGCAGTGGAACCGATTGCGACGGCGTCTGAGATGACGTCGGTGTGAGGGCTCTGTCCGCCGTGATCGTCACTTCGTTACGTTTGCTAGATTTACTCTTAATTAACCCAATCGCTGGTTCCCAAGTTTTGCTAAGATTATAGCCACAGTCACGATTTATGAGGTCGTCGCTTGTGCGAATTTCAATGGCCTCTCTAGCGACGCAGTCCCGGTATATCGACGTCTGTACCAGAATACTAGTGCGTTCATACTCCATCGCATGATTTTCCGACAAACAATGTTTAGCGACCGCCGACTTGCTCGGATACATCAATCGTGTGTGCCTCTGGTGTTCAACGCATCGATCCTCGACGGTACGCATCGTCTGTCCAATATATGACTTTCCACACTGACACGGAAGCTGGTACACGCCGGCCTTCCTCAAACCGAGATCATCTTTAGCGCTCCCCACCAGTGCACGAATTTTATTCGGCGGACAAAAAACAGTTCCAACCTGTTTTTTTTTTTTTTTTTTTTTTTTTTCATAATGCGGGCGATCTTCCCTGAGTGTGCACCGGTATATGGAACGAACGCAGTACCTACATCCTCCCTCGTGTTTTCCTCCGTTTTCACAGGTTGTGAAGTAGTGGTTGGGCGGAGAGCCCGCTGAATCTGCCACTCTGAGTACCCATTTTTTCGAAATACAGTTCTCAAGTGTTCCATTTCCTGGTGTAGACTCTCTGCTTCGGAGATAGTGCGCACCCTATGTACTAGAGTTTTAAGTACCCCATTCCTCTGTGAAGGGTGGTGACAGCTGTCTGCATGTAAATTCAGATCAGTGTGCATTGTCTTCTGATACACACCATGACCCAGGGTGGCATCAGCTCTTTCCCTGACCACGACGTCAAGGAACGGCAATTTACCCTCCGTTTCAGTCTCCATAGTGAATTTGATGTTGGGGTGTATGGAGTTCAGATGTGCAAGGAATTCAAGGAGTTTATCCATACCATGTAACCAGATGACTAAAGTGTCGTCCACGTAACGGAAAAAGCAAGTAGGTTTCGATTCAGATGATGCCAGGGCTTCCTCCTCGAAATTCTCCATGTACAAATTTGCGACCACAGGGGAGAGTGGGCTACCCATGGCGACTCCCTCCGTTTGTTCGTAGTATTCGCCATTGAAAAGAAAATACGTGGAGGTCAAGACATGCCTAAAAAGTTCGGTGGTCTTCTCGTCGAATTTCTGGCCAATCAAATCTAGTGACTCTCGAAGGGGCACCCTCGTAAACAACGAAACGACGTCGAAACTCGCCATGATATCTGACTCATCCAGCCTGAAGCTGTTAAGACGCGTTAACACCAGATGCGTTGAACACCAGAGGCACACACGATTGATGAATCGGAGCAAGTCGGCGGTCGCTGAACTTTGTTTGTCGGAAAATCATGCGATGGAGTATGAACGCACTAGGATTCTAGTACAGACGTACAGATACTGGGACTGCGTCGTTAGAGAGGCCATTGAAATTCGCGCAAGTGACGACGACTGTGGCTATAATCTTAGCAAAGCTTGGAAACCAGCGATTGGGTTAATTAAGAGTAAATCTAGCAAACGTAACGAAGTGACGACCACGGCGGACAGAGCCCTCACATTGACGTCATCTCAGACGCCGGCGCAATCGGTTCCACTGCGCGGCCGCGGCGCGGGGCGCGGACCGCGGAAGGGTCGCTCCGCGGGCCGAGGGTATTCAAATCGTCCGCTACCGGGCTAGAACCCAGTTCCCTTCGAGCAGCCGTAGCGTGCGGATCTCCGTGCCGGCGCGTTTCCAGGAGCTCAGTCCGTCAGTTCACCCGATGATGGCGACATGTATGATCGCCGAAATATTGTGCCCGTTGGACACTATAGACCGGCAGTACACCCGTGGATATTTTGATTATAATAATATAGTTTGGTAACGGCTGTGTGTGTCAGCAGGTGAGGAGGTGAGGGCGAGTAGAGCGGGCAGGTACCTGCTCGATGGCGTCGGCGGCGGCGTCGAGGTGCGGCGCGAGGTCCTGGGAGGCGCGGTCGGCGAGCGGCAGGCGGCGGAAGGCGACGCCGGCGGGCAGCGGCGTGTCGGGCAGCTCGGGCGCCGCGCTCAGCACCAGCGTGACGCGCAGCGCCGACACCGCCGCCGCGGACAGCGCCGCCGCGCCGCTCACCAGCAGCCACGGCAGCACCTCGCTCACGCCGCCCCACCGCCTGCGAACGACGGCACAACACCGCGCTGCACTACATCTGCATCCACATACTCTGCACATCATGTGGTGTCTTACGACGGCGTTCTTACGACGTCAGCCACGAGCGCCCTCTGCTACAACTCCGCTCGTGGCCACCACTGAACGACATCGTGCACTTGGAACTGAGATAAGAACCAGTTAACACTTCGGAATCAGATAGGCACCAGTGAAGACTTGGCTATCGGACAGGCACTAGGCAGGCCTCTAGCTCAACTATGTATCAGCATTCTGCAGTACTGAGCTATGTAAAAGTTAAGTATTCTATAAGTTCTGTGCAATATATATCTCGTTCTAATTTACTCTAGTGTTTCTAGTTTCTGCTGTCCCACTGGCTGCTCACCTCCATACCTGCACAAGCGTGCTTCCTTTATTCCTGTGTCGGTCTTTCTGCTCGGCCACCGACACCTACGACGGAAACGAGACACAAAAGCGGCGACGAGGCTGGGACACAAAAGATCACATAAAAAAAAAAGTTCAAATCTTCGTAAATCTATCGGACCAAACTGCGTGGTCATCAGTCCGTAGCTTACAAACTACTTAAACCCAGGTAAACTAACCTAAGGACAACACACACACACACCCATGCCCCAGGGAGCACTCGAACCTCCACTGCGAGCAACCGCGCGCTCCGCAGCGAGACGCTTTAGACCGCTCGGCTACTCCACCGCGGCGCAGATCACATTCAAGCGTCTACCAGAGCGATCATTAACCACTTTCACAACCTCTCTATACCGTCCCATTCTCTAATAGTTCCGTCTTCCATCTGATTTCCCTTTTGGCCCACTTTAGGTTACGGTAGTAACACTGAAACTGGGCCTTTGCGATTGTCTTTTGACACCTCGAAATTTAAATGAAAATAACGGCTTAACTATTCATCTGACACGTAAATTCAATAACTGAATTTGTAGAGGAGAAAATTCTCTACACCTTTGCTCTCTTATGTTTGTTTTATTTTTATTTATTTATTTATTTATTTTTTCATATCTCGTAGCGTTTCAATGATATTAGCGAAAAATAACGGCGATTTTGGGATATATGTATGTATGTTCAAATGTTTGTAGAACTTATGGGACTTAACTACGGGGTCATCAGTCCCTAAGCTTACAAACTACTTATGAACTACCTTATACTAAAGACGGCACATATATCCATGCCCGAGGGGGGATTCGAACCCCCGACTGTAGTGGCCGTGCAGACCGTCACTGAAGCGCCTCCGTCCCCTCGGCCACCGCGGCCGGCTGTATGAATGTCTGTCTGTCTGTCTGTCCTCCGTAACGTGTTGCCTGTTTTTAAAACGAACCGTTCAACCGATCAACACCAAATTTTACAGACATGATTGTAGGCCGTCAGAGACCAGAACCTCCCCTTTTCAAATTTTTCCGACAAAAAATACGGTAGTAATACCAAAAAAAGCCGTTTGTAATATAATCGTAACTGCAAACGAACCGTTTATCTGACACGAAAATTGAATGACCTAATTTGTAGAGGATAAAATTCTCTACAACTTTGCTCCCTTGTGCTTTTTTCATATCTCGTATCGTTTGAGACATATTTGCAAAAATAACGGATATTTGACACCCTCCATTGAATTAATGAAAACCAGCCGTTCGGAGACGTCACGTTACATTCCACGCGTATTTGATGGTTTTCTTATTGTAACTTACACCCTGTCATTTCAAATCAACGACGAGCGAGGTGGCGCAATGGTAACGCACTGGACTCGCATTCCGGAGAATGGTGGTTCATATCCACCTCCGGCCGTCCAGATTTAGGTTTTCCGTGATTTCCCTAAATCTCTCCAGGCATATGCCGGGATGGTTCCTTTCAAAGGGCACGGCCGATTTCCTCCCTCATCCTAACCCAAAAACTCCGAGCGTTAGCTCCGTCTCTAATGGCCAAGCTGTCGACGGGACGTTAAACCTTAAGAATCCATCCATACATCAAAGCAACGGCACACTGAGGAATTAACAAAAACACATAGTTCATCGTACGATAAATGATAATCTAATCTATACAAATGCCATATTAACATCACTTAACAACGGCCATCAAGTGGGCAAGGTGCTGGACTGTGACGCGAAAGGTCGTGGTTCGAAACCCGTCACTACCTAATTTTTTTTCCTAAAAGTGTTTCAGACACTCTTATTAATTAATTAATTATTATTTAGATTATCAAATGTTCAAATGTTTGTAGAACTTATGGGATTTAACTACGGGGTCATCAGTCCCTAAGCTTACAAACTACTTATGAACTACCTAAGACTAAGGACGGCACAAATATCCATGCCCAAGGGGGGATTCGAACCCCCGACCGTAGAGGCCGTGCAGACCGTGACTGGAGCGCTTCAGTCCCCTCGGCCACCGCGGCCGGCTTAGATTATCATTTTGGTCCAAAATGTTTGCAAAAACTTATAAAACTACAAATCTAAATTAGGCCGTAAAACTCGTTAGTACGATTTTTTTGTTTATTATTATTATTATTATTATTCGGATTGTCATGTCTCCCTATTTAGGTGGGTGCTAGCAAAATACGAGGCGCGTCCACAAACTAAGTTCCGTTTCAATTTATCTCCGCTGCAGCACTGCGACTGCAGTTCCGCACATGCGCTGTAGACGATGTGTATCAAGGAGAAGAACCTGCGCCATTTGGAGATCGCTGTCAGTTACGTACGCTTTGTTGCGCTTGTCTGAAATGTCGGCGCTGATTGAAAATTCCGCCGCCTGTGAAATCAGGTCGGTGATTCGGTTTCTGAATGCCAGGAAAATGAAACCAAGTGAAATTTATCGGCAAATTTGCAATGTTTAAGGACCAAATGCGATGAGTGATTCGATGGTGAGAAGATGAGTCCGACAGTTCAATGGCGGACGTAGTGATATGCACGATGAAGAACGAAGTGGGCGTCCACCTTTGGTTACAGCAGAACTGGTTCACGCGATTGATGACAAGATCCAGCACATCTCAAGTCTTTCCTTGCCGGTCATCACTTCACCAATGACGACGAGCTGAAAGAAATTGTTTGCAACTGGTTGAAGACACAGGCGGCAGATTTCTATGAAAAAGGCATACAAAAGCTGGTGCCACGCTATGACAAATGCCTGCAAAATTTCGGCAGTTGTGCGGAAAAGTAGTTTAAGACTACTATGAAATATCTGTTCCGAAGGATCAGACATTTTTGATGGCCCCGCAGCCGTATATATGTTGTTAAGAGTTGTAGAATTTTGTGCAATAAAAATTTCTTCTGTATCTGTGTACAATTTCATTTTATTACCAAACGTAACTTACTTTCTGGACGCGCCTCGTATTTTCACATTCAGAAGTATAATTCGGTGATTGAAATTTTGCAAATACAGGGTGTTACAAAAAGGTACGACCAAACTTTCAGGAAACATTCCTCACACAAAAAGAAAGAAAATATGTTATGTGGACATGTGTCAGGAAACGCTTAATTTACATGTTAGAGCTTATTTCATTACTTCATTAATCATGGAGTGTAAACACATAGAAACAGAAGGTACCAGCGAGACTTAAAACACTTTGTTACAGGAAATGTTCAAAATGTCCTCCGTTAGCGAGGATACATGCATCCACCCTCAGTCGCATAGAATCCCTGACGCGCTGATGCAGCCCTGGAGAATGGCGTATTGTATCACCGCCGTCCACAATACGAGCACGAAGAGTCTCTACATTTGGTACCGGGGTTGCGTAGACAAGAGCTTTCAAATGCCCCCATAAATGAAAGTAAAGAAATGAAGTGTCTACACAGATTGGCAACTACTGAGATACAGAGACGCTATTGGAGACAGGCAGTGATGAACACCTTGGAAACCATCACATACAAACAGACACTGATTAATGTATTTGTAAAGAAAAATGGACCCGATGGGAAGTCAGTATATCTCACATAAATGACGTTCATATCTGACACTGGTCATTATGTTTCGAAAAGGAATAACATTTACTCAGGCATTAATGTACAAGTTTGCACCTAGATACCAAACTGTTGCGGAGTTTTTGGGGGATAGTCTGCCACTCGCTACTCAAGGCTCTTTTTGTTGTACAGAGCAGAGAATGCTTCCCGTCCTCCAGGGTTCATAACTTTTTCATTGTATATAGTTTCGTCAGAACTATGATATCACGATGATGCACTGATCCGCAGTGACTGAATACTTGTTTACGAATTGAGACTTAAAATTATCGCTGACTGTCCGGAAAAGTTTCAAGTATTTACTGGGACATCTGAACTTTAACATTACCAGTCTGCAGTGATTGAAATTCTGCAATGCCCAAAGATGAGAATTCATTTGTTTTTAATAAATTCGATTTGTTAACTTAAGTTGTGGGGTGTTTCTGTTAAAGTTTACTTACGTCACGTTACCGACAACCAGCAGACAACAACTACAAAAGCCGGAGAATTACGACTTACATCGATGACATATTGAATTCAGAATGCTTTTTGTGCGATCATAACGATGTTCTACGGCGGGTGCTAAGAACTTTTCAAGAGCACCGTGTGACTGTCGACAGTGAGAAACACAACTTTGGTAGAACGCACGTCAAGTTTCTAGCCAACGTAATCTCTGGCAAGGGCATTGTGGTAGACCTGGGGAAACTGGAGATCATTGAACATTTCCCGTCCCCACATCTAGGAAGCGGTTACGTGAGTTCTTGGGACTACTACATTTTTGTAAGTGGTTCATCTGTATTTAGGTTTACGATACGTCTCGATTATATGCTTTAAATGAAAAAAAAAAAAAAAAAAAAAAAAAAAAAAAAAAAAAAAAAAAAAAAAAAAAACTACACGGGTTTGTTGAGACGGTGTGGCAGACTGAGAGTTCACCAAGCTAAAGGAAGCGTTACTGGATGCCTCGATCCTATCGCACCGGGACATTAACACCAAGTTTTGCATGGCCACCGACTCCTCCATTACCGGATTAGACGTTGTACTCTTTCGACAATTTAAAACCGAGAACGGCATTGAACGCTGCTTTGGGGGATGTATGCTGTCAAACAGCGAGAGGAACTACTCTGTCACAGAGTTGGAAGCACTAGCGGTCGTCTGGACTTTCGAAAAGTTGTGGTGTTTCCTATATGGCCGCAAGATCGAAGGTATATTCCGACCACAAGTCACTCCAGTTTCTATTGTCCTCAATGCTGAATCACGGTAAACGTGGACGCAGAGTGTTGTTCACATGTTTGTATAGCTTATGGGACTTAACTACGGGGTCATCAGTCCCTAAACTTACAACCTACTTATGAACTATCTAATACTAAGGACGGCACAAATATCCATGCCCGAGGAGGGATTCGAACCCACGACCTTAGTGGCCGTGCAGACCGTGACTGGAGCGCCTCAGTCCCCTCGGCCACCGCGGCCGGAAGCAGATGTTGAAATGTTCAAATGTCTGTAAATCTATATATATACATGTGGCGTCTGTTCCGAAAGAACAGAAGTCACGTCTGATCCTGCAGTTGTTATTATTTAATATTCATAGAATATATGACATCAACTGCGATTGGGCAAAGCTGAAAATGTGTACCCAGCCGGGATTCGAACCCGGGTCTCCTGCTTTCTAGGCAGTTGCGCTGACCCCTACACCACTGGGGACACAGTGATCACCGCACCTGCAAGGACTACCTAAGCACTCCTCCCGTCAGACATAAATTCCCAGCTTCGCCCTGCCCACAGTACTCAAACTCGTAGTTATGAAACTAATTCCCGTAAGAGTAAGGGCTTCAAACTTGCCCACCCCTCCCCACTAACGATAGGATCATTGCCCGTCACTGGCATATTATATATATATATATATATATATATATGTGTGTGTGTGTGTGTGTGTGTGTGGCGTCTGTTCCGAAAGAACAGACGTCACTTCTGATCCTGCAGTTGTTATTATTTAATATTCACAGTATATATGACATCAACTGTAAATCTATCGGATAAAACTGCGTGGTCATCAGTCCGTAGCTTACAAACTACTTAAACCTAGGTAAACTAACCTACAGACAAACACAGACACCCATGCCCCAGGGAGGACTCGAACCTACACGGCGAGCAACCGCGCGCTCCGCAGCGAGGTGCTTTAGACCACTCGGCTACTCCACCGCGGCATCTCCGGCGGCAGAGTGTTGTACTTACAGCAGTACAGTTTCGCGATCGTAGAGAGTCCTGGGTCTTCAAACCTAAATGCTGACGCTTTGTCGAGAGCACCTGACGGTATAGCGGAAAATGTGAAGGAAGAAGTTGAGCCGGCCGCGGTGGCCGAGGAGACTGAGGCGCTCCAGTCACGGTCTACACGGCCACTACAGTCGGGGGTTCGAATCCCCCCTCGGGCATGGATATTTGTACCGTCCTTAGTTGTAGCTAGTTCATAAGTAGTTTGTAAGTTTAGGGAATGATGACCCCGTAGTTAAGTTCCATAAGCTTGAGAAACATTTGAACATTTGAAGAAGTTGACAGCCAACACTTGAGCACACACACTATTTAATTTTGAGACTGCTCCATTGAAGAACACAGGCACTCCCGGCCCCACTTGGACGCGATTGTAGCCGGTGAGGAGGAGCGGGCATTAGTCAGCAGCGGCATTTGCAGCCCCTTTTAACTTGAGGAAATTGCGAGCGGCGCCGGTGTATTTCTGGTGGCGCACCTGCCGCTGCCAGCGGCCGGCAGGGAGCGCCTCGTACACGGCTCACGCGGCCGGCGGCTAGGCGCGCTCGTCTGCACCTACTAATTGCGCCCAATTACGCCCACCTGCGGGATTTACTGCGCAGTATATCTGCCAGCGCGGCCGCCTTTCGCAACGCTGCAGCTCCCGGTCGGCCCGGCAACGTCTCTGTCGCAGTAGCGAGCCCCTGCACGGCCGTACGAGCCGAGCCACTTTGTCTCCACAATGCCTGCCGCTCTCTATACTTAGTAGGCTCACTGTCTGCACGTCGGCCTGAAGGTGACCCAGCCGAGTGCTGGTGTCGTCCACCAGTTCTCGAGTTGTGCTGCTTGCGGCACTCACCAAAGCTGTCGTAAAGTGGCTGCCCGCCGCGGTGGCCGAGCGGTATGCGGCGTGCCAGTCACGTACTGCGCGGCCACTAAGGTCGGGCGTTCGAATCCCCATTCGGGCATGGATATTTGTGCCGTCCTTAGTATGAGCTAGTTCATAAGTCCATAAGCTCTACAAACATCTGAACATTTGTAAAGTGGCAGATACGACCAGTGCGTTGTGTCCAGGCAGCATCCTTGTACATCTGCATCCACACTCACGGCGTGTGGCGGTGGCTCCCTTGTGTGTCAGTTCCTCCTCCCATTTCAGTCGCGTACGATTCCCGGAGAAAACGACTGCCGGTGTGCCTTCGTGTAGGATCTACTTTATCTCTAATTTTTGTGAGATTCACGACGATGGACGCAGTATATTGGATGACTCTTACAAACCGTTTTTTTCCTCTCTCTCCAGCTTCTGTCACTGGAGTTTCGCGATGATATCCAACGCGCTTTCGTGCTTAGTGAACAACCTGTAAATATGCGTGTTACTTTCCATTGGGTCTTCTGTACGTGTTGGAACGACCCGACCCGGTACAGATCCTAAACTGACGAGCAATTTGACCCTTTAATGCATAATGTAGCTGATCACCTACATGCCGGCAGCGGTGGCCGAGGGGACTGAGGCGCGTCAGTCACGGTCTGCATGGTCACTACGGTCGGGGGTTCGAATCCCCCTTCGGGCATGGATATTTGTGCCGTCCTTAGTGTTAGCTAGTTCATAAGTAGTTTGTAAGTTTAGGGACTGATGACCCCGTAGTTAAGTCCCATAAGCTATACAAAGCTTTTTTTTTCACCTACATGCATTATTTTTTTCGATTATCTCTCAAACTCACCGACATTTTACCACAAATTCATGTATAATTGCTTCTATACATAGTGTTACACATGTAAGTAGGTCGTCCCAAAAATTATAAATTGCAGAGTGCTACTGAATAGTTAAGCAGTTAGCTGTATTGAGTTTGTGCGTTTGTTTACTTTACTATTCCTCCTTTGTCATGTAAAAGTAGTTCAAATGTTCAAATGTTTGTAAATCTATCGGACCAAACTGCGTGGTCATCAGTCCGTAGCTTACAGACTACTTAAACCTAGGTAAACTAACCTAAGCACAAACACACACACCCATGCCCCAGGGAGGACTCTAACCTCCAACGGCGAGCAACCGCGCGCTTCCAAACGCTTTAGACCGTTCGGCTATTCCACCGCGGCTGTAAAAGTAGTCAATCACATACTGCTGTTGAATAAGAAGTTACTTTAGGGGATGGATAGTGGTATAATAGTAACATTTGCTGCAATTGAATTTCAGGTGCGTGGCGGAGGGTACATTGCACCACTACTAGGCATTTCCTTTCCTATTCCACTCCCAAATAGAACGAGGAAAAAAAGAATGCTTATATGCCTCCGTACGAGCCCTAATTTCTCTTATCTTGTCTTTCTGATCACCACGTGAAATGTAAGTAGGCGGCAGCAAGATCGTACAACACTCAGCATAAATACCGGACCTCTAAATTTCCTCAACACAAATTTACGAAAAGAACGTCGTCTTTCCTCCAACGATCCCCAATTGAGTTGCCGGAGCATTTCCATGACACTCGCGCATTGGTCGAACCTACCAGTAACAAGCCTAGCTACTCGCCTCTGAACTGCTTCTATGTCTTCCTTTTAACCTGGTCTGCTGCGGGTCCCAAACACTTGAGCAATACACAAGACGTGGTCGTACAAGCATTTTATACGCGGACTCCTTTACAGGTGAAGTACATCTTCCCAAAATTCTCCCAATAAACCGAAGTCGGCTGTCCGCCTTACTCAAAACTGTCCTTACATGTTCGTTCCATTTCATATCGCTCTGCAATGTCACGCCTAGATATTTCAACGACGCGACAGCATCAAGAAGCACACTACTAATGCTGTATTCGAACGTTATTTTACTGTTTTTCCTACTCATGCGCATCACCTTACATTTTTCTACATTAAGAGCTAGCTGCCATTCTTCGAACCAACTAGAAATTTTGTCTAAGACATCCTGTATGCTATTACAGTCAGTTAAAGCATGGAAGCACTACATAGCTGACCAGCTATGAACTTTTTGTTGCTAGTAGTGCGTAACAATTTTAAGAATATTTTTTTTTTAATATTTTCTCAGTGTATACGTACTATAAATTAATCTTGGTAGTTTTTATAGCTTGAAATAGCAAGTCATGCTCTAAAGGGTTAATAATACGAGGGGAGAACAGTCGAGGCACAGCGATATGCGCAGATAGAGGTGGCGGTAGTACCGCGTATAAAACGGCGTTGCATTCGTAGACTAGTAATTTGTAGTCCGGTTATTCAAGTGGAAACCTGATGTTATTACGGCCGCACTTTGAATATTGATTGGTAGTTGGAGATAGACGCATGGAACATTCCATTACTGGAATTGCTACGGTAATCAGTATTCCACGACCTGCAGTGTCACGGGTGTGCCGAGATAAGCAGATTTAGGCGGCATCCGACAGCGCGGCCAACGCAGTGCCTTCAGTCAGTGAACGGGAGCAGCGTCGCCTGCCACACTTGTCTGAAACTCTTCCGGACGCAGGACGAACGTATCCGGTAGGGCAGGGGGAGCAGTTGTAGTGGGACACATTTGTGAGCTCCTGCTCTCCCAATCAACTTTGTTTTGTAGGAGATGAAAATTAAACATTGTATATTAATGGAAACGATTTATTGAATGTTGAGTAATGATTTTTATGATATGATGCTTAAGAAAAATGTTTTATGTTTGTTTGTGTTTGTTTCATTGTCGATCGAGGTACTGCAATAAACAGGAGCAGCGTCGCCGCATCACAGAGCTGGCCTTGAGTTATATGAAGTTAGCCGACGGTCACGGGGTAGCGGACGTCTCTGCGCCTTCTTTATTGCGAGACATCGACCGCCCTCTAAGAAGATTATTGAACATTATTATTGCTATGGATGTTCGTCAGTTCAGATTATGTCCTTGTAAAAGTAACATTAGATCAGAAGCAAATAGTATATACTTGTATTGCAAGAAGACCAATAAACGTGTGATGTTTGACTGGAGAAGAGTTTTAATATTACATTATGGATATGGAATGATTTATTATTTAATGTGAAATATAGAAGTGTTATTTGATCTTCTACATCCAGGAAGAAAACGCCATCATTTTGAAAAGTTTATAACAGGCTACTGAATTTCAAGACGTATTCAAATGAAACAGTGGTTTTTTAAATGTGAAACTAAAATATAGTAGGCTGTGGATTTTCGCTCGAACGCCAGTTTCATGACTGAATTGGTGCTAAAGAGTTTAAATTTTGAATCTGAAGTTACATACTGGTCTTTTATCTTTCTCCCGCGGGTATAAGGAGCTGTTTGTGTTTTACGAAAAGATAAAAATATAAACTATTATATATTTTTTTATATTAGGCGGTGAACATAGACTTCGGAAGGAAGTTCGGTGCCACGGTCGTGAGGTGTTAAGTTGATAGGTGACGTTAGAAAACTTATAAATATTTACTTAGCAACTGACTATAAGAGCTATAAACAAGTTTTCTTAATAAGACTGAACCAAATTTAGGACTAGTTTGGTATAATAGCCTACGAGATTGTTTTGACAATTTAAAGTTCTTGATCACCTTTTCCCTTTGTCCCACCGCACAGCCTGGCGCTGGTGTGCTGTGGCGGCTCCAGCGCGTTTGGTAACAGCGTCTCCTCGCCTCGTTACCATACCGGATGGGCGCTATAACCGAGACTTGGTCGCGAGTACCGATTTCATTTAGCTGACGGTAGGGTTCGACTGCGGCGCAAACGCCACGAACCTGTGCATCCAAGGTGTCCACGAGTTACTCTCTGAGGATAACGGAAAGCGTCGCTGTGTCTTTTGTTACAAACCAGTGGTGGGCAGATCGCGCCCGTCCGCACTCGTCTGCCCTCTGCTAACTCCGCTAGCAAGGCGCGCACGAGGACAGCTTCTGCAGCTCGCGGCGTTACCGTTGCCGGTGTCGAAATCAGATCAGTGAGTTTGTTAGTACAAAGTTAGAGGGTATAAAGTGGCTGAGGTGCTTTGGTCCTCAACTCATGAATGACGAGCCCTGTTAATATGTTGCATTCCTTACCTTAAAAAGCACGTGAATTTCTTAAATATAGCTTTGCTAGGTACTCGTCAACTAATTGACGATCTTTTTTGACACTGTGTTTAATAGAAAATTGCTGTGGTGAATAGACCAAATTTTAGGAAGGCAATTGGAGCATTTCTTAGAACACTACACCACTTTTAAATGAAATAAATGTTGAAATGGAGGAATTGAGCCAGTAGTTTTATGATCGCCAGCCGCGGTGTCCGAGGGGACTGAGGCGCTCCAGTCACGGTCTGCACGGCCACTACGGTCGGGGGTTCGAATCCCCCCTCGGGCATGGATATTTGTGCCGTCCTTAGTCTTAGCTAGTTCATAAGTAGTTTGTAAGCTTAGGGACTGATGACCCCGTAGTTAAGTCCAATAAGTTCTACAAACATTTGTAATTTGTAATTTGTTTGATGATCGACTTACACCATTACATGCTTTGTTACAAAGTTTTTTCACTAGATTCAGCAATCTATATCGATTTCATATTGATTTAACATAATATTCCTAATATTTGCAACCATAATCTACAGTTTCTAATTAAGTCGAAGGGATCGAAAATTTAGCACTGGAGGGAAGTGTGTGGGGCAAAAATCGCAGAGGGAGACCAAGAGAGGAATATAGTAAAGAGATTCAGGTGGATAAGGGTTGTCGTTCGTATGACGAGATGATGAGGATAGAGTAGAATGGAGAGTCTGCGGACTGAAGACCACAACAACAACATGTTGTATCATAAACATAAGATTTGCCGTCTTTTGCAACTAATTTGTTTTATTGCTCACTACAGTGACAATAAATTCGTGTCTTCTGCAACGATTTCAGTTGGAAAAGGCGGGAGATTATTATCGTTATAATAAAACATATTAAATGTATTTAGCATGTTTGCAATGGGCATTTGAAGTGAAGCTCGTGAAATTCAGTTGGAGCTTTCTGCCTATTACTGAAGTCGTGAGCTCATGGAAAAGCTTCTCACTTCAGCAGATACTGAAACTGTGGTGTCGCACAAGTCTGAAGTGCGCGCCACGAACTTTCGCCGCGCGCCGCCATGCAAGCACGGCGCGGCGTTCTTACGACGTCGGCCACGAGCGCTGCTATCCCGCTCGTGGCCGCCACTGAACAGTATCTGTCACTTGGCAATAGGACAGGCACCAGTTAAGACTCTCATCAGTAGGCAGGCCTCTATCTAGTTAAGTATGTATCTGCATTACACTGCAGTCAAGAAACTTGTAAAAGTTAAGTATTATAATATTTCTACGAAATATATGTCTTGTTCTAATCTAGCTCATTGTTTCTAGTTTCTGCTGTCCCACTGGCTGGTCACCTCAGACTCTGTACCCGCACACGCGTGCGAGTCCAGTGCCAGCTGCCACCAGTGCCACATCGTTACAGCGCTAAGTATCTGAATTTAATTTGTGTCAAATTTAATTTGCCAGTCTAGTTCATTTTCGGTAGTACTGTTTTAAGAGGTTTACTCCTGCGTACTTGCAGATTTCGTTTGTACTACTGTTTTAATAGTTTATTCGATCGTATTTGATAAATACCGTTGTGTTTAGTCTTCGTCTTTGACCGGTGTATTTCAAAACAAGTCAGAGACCGTTACTAAAGTTCGTTATCAGTCAGTCCAGTGCCAGCTGCCACCAGTGCCACATCGTTACAGCGCTAAGTATCTGAATTTAATTTGTGTCAAATTTAATTTGCCAGTCTAGTTCATTTTCGGTAGTACTGTTTTAAGAGGTTTACTCCTGCGTACTTGCAGATTTCGTTTGTACTACTGTTTTAATAGTTTATTCTATCGTATTTGATAAATACCGTTGTGTTTAGTCTTCGTCTTTGACCGGTGTATTTCAAAACAAGTCAGAGACCGTTACTAAAGTTCGTTATCAGTAAGTCCAGTGCCAGCTGACACCAGTGTCGCGGCGTTAACAGCGCTAAGCTGCCGGACTCAGTTTTGTTGATTCGACAGTGTAGTTACCACTGACCACAGTTAAGTCAGCAGCCAGCCGCCTTCATTATAGTACTAGGCTTCTTTAAAGTTGTTAATTGCTGTTAATTGTATCGATAGGATGGATAGGATGTGTGCCTGCTGTGTGCGGACGCAGGAGGAGTTGGCCGCGGTTCGCGAACAGCTGAGCGTGCTGTTGGCTACGGTCAGCCGTCTTCAGGCTGCTGTCTCGGGGTGCAGCGATGGTGGGGAGTCTGGTGCGTCGAGTGGGACACCTCAGGTGTCTCACGCTTCGCTCTCTGTCCCTGCTACCGAGGCACCTTCAGGTGTACCGGACGTCGTCGAGCCGCCTTCTCCGCAAGGGGAGTGGCGGGTTGTACGGCGTTCGCGTCGCTCGAGGCGGAAGGCCAATGTGGAGGCTGGACGTCCGTCCGCGCCCGTTCGTCCTGTGAGTGAAGGTGTGGCCACTCCTTCAGCAGGGTCCGAGCAGGTGCACGGGGGGTGGGGATTATTAGTTATTGGGAGCTCCAATGTCAGGCGCGTGATGGAGCCCCTTAGGCAGATAGCGTCCAGATCTGGAAGGAATTCCAACGTGCACTCGGTGTGTTTGCCGGGGGGCCTCATCCGAGATGTGGAGGCGGCCTTGCCGGCGGCTATCGAGGGTGCGGGGTGCAGTCGACTGCAAGTCGTAGCTCACGTCGGCACCAATGATGCTTGTCGCTTGGGTTCTGAGGACATCCTCAGGTCTTACGAGCGGCTGGCGGAATTGGTGAAGGCTGCTGCCTTCGCACGCGGGGTGCAAGCAGAGCTGTCGATTTGCAGCATTGTTCCCAGGGTTGATCGGGGTCTTTTGGTTTGGAGCCGAGTGGAGGGTCTGAACCAGAGGCTTCGCCGACTCTGTGACAGTCATGGCTGCAGATTTCTGGATCTGCGTTATCGGGTGGGGAATTGTAGGGTGCCCCTAGATAGATCAGGGGTGCACTACACTAAGGAAGCGGCTACTCGGGTAGCAGAGTACTTGTGGAGTGCACATGGGGTTTTTTTAGGCTAGGCGCTAACTCTGATGAGCACTCGCCTGTCAGCATTCAAACAGCGAATTCAGGCCACGTTCGGAACAAAAATTCGAACATAAAAATATTAACCGCGAACTTGCAGAGTATTAGAAACAAAGTTCCCGAATTTGCAGCGCTGCACGGAAGTTATTGCGCTCAGATAGTTTTAGGCACCGAAAGCTGGCTAAATGATGATGTGGCAAGTTCAGAAATATTTAGCGAAGCGTGGAATGTATATCGGAAAGATAGATCTGATACAACTGGAGGAGGAGTGTTCATCGCCGTGGACAAAGATATTGTTTCTACTGAGATCGAGGTTGAAAGTAACTGTGAAGTTATCTGGGCACGCATAACAGGTCTAAAAGAAGTAAAGTTAATAGTTGGGTGTTTTTACCGGCCCCCAAGTGCTGCTGTAGCAGTTTTAGAATCATTCAAGGAAAGTCTACACCAGGTAGTGCATAGGTAACCTTAAGAGTATAGATTGGGACCTCGCTAGTTACATTTCAGGCGGTACAGACAAGCAGTCTTGCGAGCTACTTTTGGACACATTCTCCGAAAACTGTCTTGAGCAATTAAACCGGCAACCCACGCGCAATGGAAATATTCTAGACCTTATAGCCACAAACAGGCCTGACCTCATTAACGATGTCTGTGTAGAGACAGGAATTAGTGATCATGATATCGTCATAGCGTCGATGGTGACCAAAGTTCATAAACCAGTCAAGAAGGCTAGGAGCGTGTTTTTGTTGGGAAAAGCCGACAAGCAAATGTTACGATTGCACTTAGAAAATGAATGGGCATCGTTTAATTCTGGGACTATGGATGTAGAGGAATTGTGGACTAAATTTAAATGCATTGTTAATGAAGGGTTAGAGAAATATGTGCCAGTAAAGACGATTAAGGATGGAAAATCCACCGTGGTATAATAATAATGTTAGAAATCTGCTGAGAAAGCAAAGGCTGTTGCACTCTCGATTCAAAAAAGAACACGCAAATGATGACAGGCAAAAGTTAGTAGAGATTCGTGCGTCTATAAAAAGATCGATGCGTGAAGCATACAATAATTATCACAGCCATACCTTAGCAAAAGATCTTTCCGAGAACCCGAAAAAATTCTGGTCCTATGTAAAATCGATAAGCGGGTCAAAGCCCACTGTCCAGTCACTAGTTGATCATTCCGGGGCAGTAATAGAAGAAAGCAAACGGAAAGCTGAAGTTCTAAATTTAACCTTTAAGAAATCTTTCACGCAGGAGGACCGCACAAATATACCATCATTTGATCAACGTACTAATTCCGAAATGGGGGACATAGCAATAGGTATTTCCGGTGTAGAGAAGCAGCTGAGAGAGCTAAATACGAAAAAGTCTGCTGGTCCGGATGGAATACCAGTTCGGTTTTACAAAGACTATTCTGCGGCATTGGCCCCCTACTTAGCTTGCATTTATAGCGAATCTTTAATTCAGCGCAAAGTTCCTAGTGATTGGAAAAAAGCGCAGGTGACTCCAGTGTATAAGAAAGGAAAGAGAACTGACCCATACAATTACAGGCCAATATCGTTGACATCGGTTTCATGTAGAATTTTGGAGCATATTCTCAGTTCGAATATAGTAAATTTCCTTGAAACGGAAAAGCTTCTTTCCATGAATCAGCACGGGTTTAGGAAACATCGTTCATGCGAAACTCAGCTTGCCCTTTTCTCACATGACATCTTGCGAGCCATGGACGAAGGGCAACAGGCGGATTGTGTTTTTCTCGACTTCAAAAAGGCGTTCGACACGGTGCCACACTGCAGACTGCTAACGAAGATACGAGCTTATGGAATAGGTTCACAGATTTGTGACTGGCTGGAAGACTTCCTAAGTAATAGAACGCAGTACGTTGTTCTCGACGGCGAGTGCTCATCAGAGACGAGTGTATCGTCAGGCGTGCCCCAGGGGAGTGTGATAGGACCACTATTATTTTCTATCTATATAAATGATCTGATGGACAGAGTAAGTTGTAATTTGCGGCTGTTTGCTGATGATGCTGTGGTGTATGGGAGGGTGTCGTCTGTAACTGACTGTAGTAGCATACAGGTTGACTTAGACAAAATTTCTAGTTGGTGCGAAGAATGGCAGCTAGCTCTCAATGTAGAAAAATGTAAGGTGATGCGCATGAGTAGAAAAAACAATCCTATAATGTTCGAATACAGCATCAGTAGTGAGCTTCTTGATGCGGTCGCGTCGTTCAAATATCTAGGCGTAACATTGCAGAGCGATATGAAATGGAACGAGCATGTAAGGACAGTTGTGAGTAAGGCAGACAGCCGACTTCGGTTTATTGGGAGAATTTTGGGAAGATGTACTTCACCTGTAAAGGAGACCGCGTATAAAACGCTTGTACGACCACGTCTTGAGTATTGCTCAAGTATTTGGGACCCGCAGCAGATCGGTTTGAAGGAAGACATAGAGGCGGTTCAGAGGCGAGCAGCTAGATTTGTTACCGGTAGGTTCGACCAATGCGCGAGTGTCTCGGAAATGCTCCGGCAACTCAATTGGGGATCGCTGGAAGAAAGACGACGTTCTTTTCGTGAATTTCTGTTAAGTAAATTTAGAGGGCCGGAATTTGAAGCTGAGTGTAGTACGATCTTGCTGCCGCCTACTTACATTTCGCGTAAAGATCACAAAGACAAGATAAGAGAAATTAGGGCTCGTACGGAGGCATATAGGCATTCTTTTTTTCCTCGTTCAATTTGGGAGTGGAATAGGAAAGGAAATGCCTAGTAGTGGTACGGTGTACCCTCCGCCACGCACCTTACGGTGAATTGCGGAGTATGTATGTAGATGTAGATGTAGATTCTATTTCCCTGTGTCGGTCTCTCTCTACTCGGCCACCGACACCTAGGACACCCGGCGACAACGAGACACAAAAGAAACATCTAAAACAAAATTTCGCTTATTGACAACCTTCCTAAATCAACACCTCTGTTTTACAAATGTTTGTAAATCTATCTGACTCAACTGCTCGGTCATTTGTCCGTAAGTTAGAAAGTACTTAAAGTATGGTAAACTAATCTAAGGACAACACAAACACCCATTCCCGAGGATGGACTCGAATCCCGACGGCGGACAGCTGCGCGCACCGCAGCACGGCGCCCCAGTACGCACGGCTAATCCGCCGCGCCTCTGTTTTACAGCCATTTCCTTGATGAGGTAACTGTTAAGGTGTTATTTGATTTTCATTCGATGGTACTTCTGAGCTCCGTGAGGTTCCTCTTTAAAGCTACATTTCCTGAGATGCGGTTCCCAAGTTACACGTATTGCCATGTTAATATTGATCGCAGTAAACAGTAGAATAATTAGAATGATAATTTGTCGACATTGCGGGATCAAACGTGGCGTGTCGACCACGTGGTATGGGCAGTACGCGGTGAGGATGCGCACTCTGCCCGCAGCGAGACACTGGAACCTGCCGGCCGCGGTGGCCAAGGGGACTGAGGCGCTTCAGTCACGGTCTGCATGGCCACTACGGTCGGGGGTTCGAATACCCCCTCGGGCATGGATATTTCTGCCGTACTTAGTTGTAGCTAGTTCATAAGTAGTTTGTAAGTTTAGGGACTGATGACCCAGTAGTTAAGTCCCATAAGCTCTACAAACATTTGAACACACATACACACAAACATACGCCTGAGTGAATACTCGAACCTCCGACGAGGAGCAGACGCGTATACCACAGCAAGACGCGGCCTTTCCACTGCCTGATGGCTACTCCTCACATTTTTATGCCATCGTCAGTACGTGTAGATAAAAACAATATTGCTCTAGACTAATTTCGGACCGCTGGTTATGTTTCCACTACAGAGAAAATGTGCCTGACAGATATTTTTCCATCCCAAGTGGAGTCAGGCAGGGTAAGGTAAGTTTGCTACCGACCTGTGGCGCAGTCGGAGCAAGGCGAGGCTGAGCGACTGCTGCTGCTGCCAGAGACCTTGTAAAAAATAACCAGACTCACTGACGGCGCTGCTGTCGCGGGATAATTTGAACCTCCGGCCGACCGCCACGACAGTGGTAAGCGACACATAAATAGGTGTGTTGTTAGCAGATACATCGGGTATTATACAGCTACTGCAGTATATATACCCAATTCATAGTCACGTCTGTACTATTGCACTGTACATAAAGCACGATGGTGAAGAGCTGCTCAGCGTTTAACTGCATAAATGTATTTAACAAATGGATTAAAAAATGATACTCTCTTCCCATTTATATTTCTCAAAAATGTTCAAATGTTTGTTAAGCTTAACTGCGGGGTCATCAGTCCCTAAACTTACAAACTACCATATACTAAAGACGATACAAACATCCATGCCCGAGGGGTGATTCGAACCCCGGACCGTAGCGGCCGTGCAGACTGTGACTGACACGCTGCAGACCACTCGGCCACTGTGACCAGCTATATTTCTTAGGAATACAAGTACCTCTACTACTTGCGTTCAGAGATAGTTATTCTTGCTTAACAGGCTATCAGTCAAAACAATATCGGATTTTGAATGAAATAAGTAACAATACTGGTAGCTCTTAAAAAGGAGCTACTTTAGGCAGTACTGGTAGACAGGAAGTTCAAAAAGTTTCATTTTATGATGTGTAAAATGAGTATTGGGGGTACGAGATCATTTATTTCAGTGTAGTTCTAATTTTTGTTTATGAAATTAGTATTAAAAACCTGTAACATAGAATTTAAAGGTCATCTGCTTTGCATACAGGGGTTAGCAGAGCTGTGTATACTTCCATATACGAATTACATATAGCCACACTGCATACACATTCTGAAGTTGAACCCTATGATGACAGTTGATGACTGTTGAGCATTTCACGCTACTGTAAGGTAGCATTAAAATGCTAATTATGAGCTAGATGCCCTAATGGCACTTAGGGGGGATTCGTAGTGGCCGTGCAGACCGTGACTGGAGCGCCTCAGTCCCCTCGGCCACCACGGTCGGCTTATATTCGGTTTCGGTATGTTATTCCAATATCATCGGATTAGTTTCACATATTACTCGCAGCACATTAAAATGTAATAAAAATGAAGTACCGTTATATCGGCAACCCCATCATGGACATGTAACAATGAAAATGAAACATTTACCCACGTTAATGTGTTTCCCTATAGATGGGTTGATGGGAGGGTGGGGGTGGGGAATAAACGGAATGTACTATAAGTCGATATAAATTTAAGGGTGTACAGAGTATCCGGTAGGAAAAGAATAAGCTTCTTTACGAAATTCGTGTGTCCTAGAATAAACATGTATAACAAGATGTAGTTACGCTGATGCGTGACAAGTATGAATATGCATCATCACAGCCAACTTGTGTGATAACTGTAAAGTTAATCTCGTACAACTTTCACTTCTTTGATTTCGCTATTTTCTGTGATGGTGGTAAATATAGTGTTGCAGATTTTTAAAACCGTTATGCGCAACGTGTACTTCTTTTTTGCTGCCGCCAATTTGCTGAGACTGTGTCCTGTGTGGAGGTACATTAAGCTGTACAATGCAGAGAGCTAGGCGTGGTGGTTTTCGTGTGACCCTCCGTCGTGGAAGAGTGTAGGAAGTGCTCGTCGATGAGGACTGGGGTTAGTGGAGGGGGTAACCCCCGCCTCTCCCTGCGGTGCCGCTTTCCTGCGATCTTTATTTACATCTACATCTACATGGGATACTCTGCAAACCACCCTGGCAAACCACCCTATTCTATCTCCCATTCCATTCTCAAATAGCGCGCGGGAAGAAAGAACACCTGAATCTCTCCGTTCGGGCTCTGATTTCTCGTATTTTATTCTGTGATCATTTCTACGTATGTAAGTGTGAGTCAACAATATATTTTCGCATTCCGAGGAGACTGTAGGCGATTGTAGTTTCGTAAGTAGCCCACGCCGCAGCGATAAGCACCGTTGTTATAATGATTTCCATCCCAGATCCCGTATCTTTTCCGTAACGCTGTCTCCCCTGTATCGTGACAATACGATACGAGCTGCCCTTCTTTGGACTCTTGGAATTTTTACACCATACTCATATCTTATTCAAATTGTTCTGCAGTTGGTTTTGATCTTCAGATGATTTTACTAGACGGCGTCATCTGCAAACAACCTAAGAGAGCTACTTAGATTTTCCCCTAAATCGTTTATGTAAATAACGAACAGCAGAGGACCAATAACACTACCCTGTGGAACGCCCGATATAACCTCTGTTTTAGTCGATGCCCCACCATCGATTACTACGAACTGTGTCCTCTCTGAGAGGAAATCCCCTATCCAGTCGCAAATTTGGGGCGACGTACCATAACGACGCAATTTGATTAAAAGCCGTTTGTGAGGTACGGTGTCAAAAGACTTCTGGAAATCATGGAATAAGGAATAATTTGCGAACCCTTGTCGGTAGCACACATCACTTCGTGTGAGTAAAGAGCTAGTTGTCTTTCGCATTAACGATATTTTCTAAATGCGTGTTGACCTTGGGCCAATAGATCATTTTGTTCGAGATAATTCATAATATTTGAATACAGGATATGTTCCAAAACCCTGCTGCAAATTGAAGTCAACGAAATAGGCCTTTAGTTTAATGGGTTGCTCCTACTGCCTTTCTTGAATATAGGTGTGACCTGCGCAATTTTCCAATCTTTTGGTACAGATCCTTCTTTGAGAGAGCGGTTGTATATGGCTGTTAAGTAAGGAGCTATCACTTCAGCACAATCAGATAGAAATCTAATGGGTATACAATACGGACCAGAAGACTTGTTCTCGTTAAGTGATTTTAGTTGCTTCACTACTTCGAGCCGCTGTGGAGTAGCCGAGCGGTCTAAAGCGTCTCGCTACGGAGCGTGCGGTTGCTCACCGTGGAGGTTCGAGTCCTCCCTGGGGCATGGGTGTGTGTGTTGTCCTTAGGTCAGTTTACCTAGGTTTAAGTAGTTTGTAAGCTACGGACTGATGACCACGCAGTTTGGTCCGATAGATTTACAAACATTTGAACATTTCACTACTTCGATGATATCTACTTCTACTTTATGGCTTAATCTCCGGCAGGGGGTTGTGTAACAACACGTTAGCAGTGCAATAAACTTGGCAACGGCATCGACATTTCGCTGTAATTAACAACACTCGGAGTGACGAGCAGTAAGTATAAAGTGGAACACTACAAAGGCGGCAGTCAAAGCAGTTACTGCCGCATTAAAACGGGCCGCGGCGACGGAATTACGTCTTGCTGCCATTTGCCAGCAGAGTAGTCGGTGTGTCAGCTCTGCGGCTGAGTTGGCGAGCAAACGAATTGGTTTATACAGGCGAGCTGACGGGGCTAATTGAGGAAAATATTCCCGCGGCGGACATCAAAGGCGTGCCAGGCGCCGGCGTGGCCTCCTGCCCACGCTGCCACCGTTTCTGCGCACCTTGAGGGGAGAGGAGGCACGGCCTCGCTCACTGGGCCCTCGGGCAGATTACACTGAGTTACGAAATGTTGTGGGATGGGCACCTGATAATGTGCGGGACCTCCAGGGAGACAGACGGCCTACAAGTACTGGGCGCTTCTCTGGACCGGCTGACACTGAATGGTCAGCAGAGTGGCAGCCCGTCGTGGTCTGTTGGTGATTGCGGGACCCATGCCATGCCATGCCATGCTGCTGTCCATCATCTGCCACTCTGTCATAGCCCTCCGTATTTGGGCTTCTCTTGGCCGGCCGAGGGGACCGAGGTGCTCCAGTCACGGGATGCACGGCCACTACGGTCGGGGGTTCGATCCCCCCTCGGGTATGGATATTTTTGCCGTCCTTAGTATTAGCTAGTTCGTAAGTAGTTTGTAAGTTTAGGGACTGATGACCCCGTAGTTACGTCCCATAATCTATACAAACATTTGAACATTTTTAGCTTCTCTTGCATATCTCTATAACCGTTGCCGAGTGGCTGCGTGTTAGCATCTTGAAAAACCGCACAGTCGTCAAGCTGTTGGAGGGCCAAGGAGCTCATTACACGGTATATCTTGCAAAGTCCCCTCCAGTACAACTATTTGCAGTCATTTCACACCAGCAAAATGCAGTCGCCGCGCGGGAGTTGCTGAGCGGTCTGGAGCGCCACGTTACGGATCGCGCGGCCTCCCGCGTCGGAGGTTCGAATCCTCTCTCCGGCATGGATGTGTGTGTTGTCCTTAGGTTAGGTTAACGTAGTTTAAGTATTTTGTAAGACTAGGGACTGATGACCAACGTAGTTTGGTCCCATAGAATTACAAACATTTGAAAATGCAGCCCAGACCGTATCAGACACAGCCCCGCCGTATACCGCGCTTTTTTGGCTGGCTGAATTTATCGATTCACGTCGTCTTCGGCTCAGACGGTGCCTCCGTGCATCCCCTGTTTCTCTGCATCGGGTTCGTATATTTGAAGCCGCGGTGGAGTAGCCGAGTGGTCTAAAGCACCTCGCTGCGGAGCGCGCGGTTGCTCGCCGTGGACGTTCGAGTCCTCCCTGGGCATGGGTGTGTGTGTGTTGTCCTTAGGTTAGTTACCTCGGTTTAAGTAGTTTGTAAGCTACGGACTGATGACCACGCAGTTTGGTCTGATAGATTTACAAAACATTAGAACATTCGTATATTTGAAATAGTGATTCATCCGACCATATCATTTTCCGGCATTGCTCCAGTATCCAACACCGGTGACTGGCAGTAATTGCAGCGGTTGCACCTAGATGACATGTCAACAGTGGCGCCCCACTGGGAGAAGCCTCAAGCAAGTTATCTTTTCAATTGAACCATAATGTGTTGCAATTTTCAGAGACAAACGTGTAAAAATATCATAATGTTAGAGAAAGTGTCTACCAACACTGGAAACTTCCCCCTTCCCCGAAATTACATTGTAACGCTTTACAAGTCGAACATATGTCATAATTTACAGTTTTTAGTATTTGATGCCCCCCTCCCCGCCCCCGCCCCCTCCCCCGACACACACAAACAAAACTGTGATTACGGCCCTGTTTACAAGACCTATAAAATGAAATGTATGACGGGCAAATGTGATATTCCAGCTATGATTGTTAATTATACACTGGATCAGGGGGCTATGCCAGAAGAGTCGCTGTGCCTGCTGTCGATTCTGCCGAGTGGCGACAGATGAGGACACCAACCGGTACGGCTAGTCGCTAGCTGAAGTAAGGCGAGAAGACAGTTTGAGGGCTGCTGTGTTGACTGTTCCTTCTCATTGAAAACTATAAACATGAGGAGGCAATTAAAACGGATGTCTTGTAAATCGTGTACAGTTACCGTCCGGAGCGCACTAGCGTATGAACACAGCAAAGGAGGCGAAAGTTACACGAGCTGAGCATAATGGATTCCCAGTAGTGTAGGTAAACAAATGTTCAAAAGTTTGTAAACCTATTGGGTCAAAATACTATGGTCATCACTCCCTACACTATCCGCTGCTACCTGCTGAGCTGCGCCGACCACGCGAAGTGCTGTCTCGCCCAACCTCGGCAGACATGTCACATCGCGCATGAAATGCAGCTTCTTACGCACTGGCTTTTATAGAACGTTCAGTTACATTCATCGGCGAGGTTGGAAATTTCTGTCGGACTGGAATTCCAAACCAGTTAGCGTTCCCCTTCCGACCCATATCCTCGACTGTCGCACACTCCCACTGCCGTGCCTTCGACCATAGGCCCAGTTGCTCGGATCCCCGCCTGCTTTCCTGCAAGTGACGGAACTCTGTGCCTCTGCACAGAAATTGTCTACAGCCTGTGAAGACGAATATAATTATATGGATGATGTTTGTTTTTACGGATATACCTTGCTTCAGACATACCGTATGTTAAAGTATCAAACAATGGTCAGTGATCTGAACACTTCCTATAAGTGGCTAGTGGACATATATCGACTGGTGAAATAAATTGAGATTCCCATTAATAAGACTGCTGAAATGAGCGAAGAGTAATGAAAGGAAGAATGTCATGGACTCATAAAGTAACAAGTATTCTGTTAATTAAAACGTTTTCTTTGATTTTGCATCAAGATGAGAATAGCTTTTAACCGGAATCTCATACTTCTGACATCGTTGAGGCAATGGAGGTGAACCATATATCGGAGGATGTGCCCGTAATATAGAAAGACAATAGCACAGAATCAAAATCAGCAAAAAATGTTCAGATCTTTGTAAATGTATGCGACTTAACTACACTGGCCATCAATCCCTAGGCTTAAAAACTACTTAAATTAACTGATGCTATGGACAACAAATACACCCATTCCAGAGGGAGGACTGGAACCTCCGACGGCGAGCAGCGGCGCGCTCCGCAGCTGGCCGCCTTGGGACGCTCGACCACTGCACGGCGGCCAGAATCAGTAGACTTCAGGAACATCCTCTGAGGTAGTTATTCCTGCATCGAACTAGAACTCCTTACGAGGTACTCGCAAAAGGAAAAATTTTCAAGTTCCCACAGAGCACCATCGAATTCACGACGCAAGAGCTAGTTCACGGCGAAATTAAAAGCAAGATGTCCACTGTAAGTCAATATAGGATTAATGAAACAAACAGGGCAGAAAATGAATGTGATTACTCTGCTGATTGAGTGATTAATTAGTAAAAGTCCACAATAGGTGGACTGGATTCAGTGTGTCATTTGCGACAGATAATTCCACGATACCTGCACAGAGAAAGGAAACGTGTGCGAAAAACGTCCGAAAGAACTAAAAATAGTCATGTCATTGACCCACTCTTAAATGCATTTATGTAGTTTTTTTATATTTTCTGCTTTATAATCTTAATAAATTATCTTTTTGCGTTATGTATTCGCGTTTGTTATTCATGTCTTTTGTTTAACTGATGATTTGTTTTGAGTAACTAATTCGTAATGACACCAGTTTATGTTGTAAGCGAATGTATAGAAGGCTCATCAGAGCATAGAGGAAGAAATGTGAAGATAGGGTGACTGAGAGGGAATGGAAATAAATCGAAGAAAGAATGTAGTACTGTGGTAAGCTAGCAGACTCTTAGAGGTTACTAGGGTGTTTTTTATTTTATTTTATTTTTTTATCCGCGCACTTTTGCTCTTTCCACGCGGTTATGAGAGGTGCATTTCGCTCCTGCCTGTTGAGGACAGTGAGTGCAATGGATGCGTGCACAGTACGGCGTCTCGTTTTCCACGTTTGCTGTAAGAGAAGGGAGAGTCCAGAAAGCTGGAGACAGCACACAGCCTACAGCTGTCAAACAGCACCAAGAGGGTCGCCGAGTTTGGCATTTCATCCAGGACGCTTGCGGTATGATAACTACAAAGTTTATTCCAGTACGTTTCTGCTGGTGAACTTTTTTATTTATTTATTTATTTTTATTTATTTATTTGATGTTACGCTTCCAACTCGCTACTTTTCTGTCGAGTGCAATAGTATAAACATGGGTTAGTGACCTAGTGGATGGTAAAAAAAAAAAAAAAAAAAAAAAAAAAAAAAAAAAAAAAAAAAAATCTTGGGTCAAAGACTTGAGACAAAATGTACACAAAGTTTCATTTAAGCTTTTGAAAATTGAGCTCTACAATATACAGACTAAGTATCGTCAGACGCAAGTGTGTCTGAATGGCAGCTGTTTACTGTTTCATTGTTATATTTCTGCGCGTTTGTATTCTCACAGTTTGTTATGGTATCAGTGCCAACTTCTGAAAGATGATATAAGAAGAGGAGAAAGAATTCATTTCGGACTCCGGGAAGAAAGTGAGAGTGTGACTTACAAGGGACACCTTCCACCACTAACGGTCGGAACCGCACGAAACCAGGCTTGGAATCACAGACAATCATAAACAGGACAGTTATATGCATCATTTCCATGCAAAACTTTGCACTGTACCTCAAGCAACATTTAACAGAGTGAAACTAAGTAAAAACATATCAATACCACACTAGGAAATTATATGTAATTTAATGCCGTCAGTGTATCATCATATATTCAATCAGCAACGCCGAAAACTTTCTGCATAATGTTTTTGCAATAGCGCAAAACACATTTATACAGAAGTATCAACACCTGAAAGTGCTTATATTAGTTTTCAAAGTGCAGATGCGGGATTTCAATGAAGTGATTAAAACAAAGTGGCAGAGAAGAATGTGCACATCTCACTGATGATGACTGATGATTATCGTGTGGCATTTCTGGACGTTAGATCCCAGCTTCGATCGTATTCAGCCTGCCTGGTGTTTCTTAGCTGACGTCACTTGGGCGTCTTGCGTGTCGTCGATGAAGATGAAATGATGATGAGAATGACACAACACCCAGTCCCCAAGAGGAGAAACTCTCCAACCAGAGCGGGGATCGAATCTTTGTTTGCAATACTCACATCTAGAAGGTTACGATCTGTACGACCTGTCCAGGATACACGCAACAATAGGCTCTTTTCATTTATTAGATGTTCGCCAACAACCGAAGTTGGAAAACGTTTCATGTTTTCTTTAGTCTTTTTCCAGGTTTGCTTGCCTCCACATGAATGTTTTGTGGACAGGTTGTTTTGTGTCCCGACTTCGTCGCCGCTTTTGTGTCCCAGCCTCGTCGTAGGTGTCGGTGGCCGAGTGGAATGAGACCGACACGCTGGTGCAGGTACGGAGGGGAGCAGCCAGAAACTATAAACACTCGAGTAAATTAGAAAGATATATATTGCACAGAATGTAACAATACTTAACTTTTACATAGTACTGCAGAATGTTGATACATAGTTGTTAGAGGCCTGCCTAGTGCCTGTACAATAGCAAAGTCTTCACTCGTGCCTATCGGATTACGAAGGTCCTAACTCGTTGCTATCTCAGTCCGAAGTGCCCGATGTCTTTCCGTGGTGGCCACGAGCGGGGTTGCAGCAGAGGGCGCTCGTGGCTGTCGTGAGAACGCCGCGCCGTGTGTGCATGGCGGCGCGCGGCGAAAGTAGGTGGCGCGCACTTTGTACTTGTGCGACACCACAGGTTGGTCCAAGTTTCTTTAAAACATTTTAATCAAATGCGCTTTACGTTTCTTGAAACCAGATGTACAGCTTGTTTGGTAATCTGCCTGCTATTGGCAAGGCCACATCAATTGTTTTGCGGTAGGTAGAGCTGTGTACAGACTGCAACTCACTACCTGTAGTTCGCTTCCTCCACAAACTGTTGTGCCTTCTGACGTATGATGTTATCCTCTTCTACGCCCCTACGTGTGCTAAATGTAGTAATATGTCTGGACGAAAGGCCATATTCAGCCTTGAGCTGGCCGCTAAAGGAAATGGACGCTTTGGAACTGACCAAGCCAACCATTTTAGCCTTTTCTAGTGCCCACATCTGAAGAGGCGAATAGTGAACTGTAGAGCCACACGTCTTCGTACTATCAAATTGCGATATTACATACTCTTTTATAGTTTGTAATTGCGACATTCTGTTTCTTTTTCTGTTTTCATAGACACATAATTTGGAATTAATGTGCAATTTGATTTACTTTTGATACATTTACAGCGGTGTTTTCAAAAGCCTAGGACCGACAAAAATGTAATCTTATGGCAGTCCATAAAGTACTGGAATGTGTCGCTCGGAAACATAAAATGTAAAAACGCCAGGTAAACCACATTTCTTGCATTTTTCATGATTTTTTTCGAATCGTAAACTACAGTGTTCATTGTAATTTTTTTATACTTACAAAAAATCTTCAAATGTTTGATGTTTGTTAAGCTTATGGGAGTTAACTACCGGGTTATCAGTCCCTAAACTTACAAACTACTTATCAAATAGCTTATCCTAAGGACGGCACAAATATCCATGTCCGAACCCCCGACCGTAGTGGACGTGCAGACCGCGACTGAAGCGCCTCAGTCCCCTCGGCCACCGCGGCCGGCTTATACTTACAGATTTAATAAATATGATGGAACAAAGGCTCCGAAACGTGTTTGGGAATAAGTAAAAAACGTAATTGTTTGCAAAAAAAAGGCGTACCCTTTCCCATTTATTTAATTGCAACAAGGAAAAACGAGTACAGCAAAACCAATATGATGAACTGCAGCTGTACCACTGACACATCTGGAGCACTGGTTAGTGCAGCTACACTACGCCACCGTGTAGTGGCGCTAGCAGACGTGCGGCGTTTTGCACGGAACTGACACACGCCACTGTTTTGTTTACGATTGGCCGCTACTCTAAGCGTGGTTTCGGCCGGTAGCGAGCGTTCGCGGCCCAAGGCGTCCCTCGTTAGACGAGGCCCCCAACCGTCCACTCTGAGGCGGCGTGTCGGTGGTCAGGGCTGGGCCGCGCTATCGATAGGCAGGCGGCGTGACCAATTAGGCGGCCGTACAAATCAGCTCGCCAACAGCCGGAGACGACGGCGGCGGCGGCGGCTGGCGGCGGGCCAGGGGGGCGTGCCAGCGGCGGCCCTGCGGCCGACCCGCTATATCTGCTGCCCAGCTATGTCAGGGGCTCCCCACCTACCTGCCGTGGCCTCCACAGCGAAAGGGTAAGGCCCTTTTTAAACGCTGAACGAAGGTGAACAAGATAGAGAATAGTCTACTGAAGCGCTCCTAGCGTACTAGCCCTGAACTACAAACTCATGCGAAATCTTGTGGCAGCGTGTTTAGACGATAAACGTAATCGAACAGTAATACCCGATGTTGAAAGTGAGTTTATAACAGGCGATTGTTATGTAGGAAGTCATAGTTTAATACTGGAATTGAGGAAACAACGCTAAATGTTATTCACGGCCAAAGAAAACCTTCCAATGTATGTTTTTGGTCAACTTAGTGTGGTAAAGTTTTGGGAAGTGAATCAACATTTCAAAACATTCACATCTATTTTCAAGCGAAAAAAAAATTATGAACACATTAAGCAATATTTATAAGAGCGTAAATAGACCTTCTTTACTTTATCTACTACGATTTGCCTGCCGTGGTGGAGTAGCCGAGCGGTCTAAAGCGTCTCGCTGCGGAGCACGCGGTTGCTCGCCGAGGAGGTTCGAGTCCTCCCTGGGGCATGGGTGTGTGTGAGAGTGTGTGTGTGTTGTCCTTAAGTTAATTTACCTAGGTTTAAGTAGCTTGTAAGCTACGGACTGATGACCACGCAGTTTGGTCCGATAGATTTACAAACATCTGAACGATTTGCCCACTGACATTGTTAATAACGTCATGCACAACTGAATTTTTGTCCTTCATTTGGACTGACTTTTTCATTTAAAATGCTATTTAATGAAAACTTCTTCATCAAATTACAATCTTATTCAAATAAACTATTGGCTTCAGTCGTTTCTGTTCCGATATTGCAAAACATAAACCATTTTTCGGTTTCAGATGTACGACCTCGCGTTTCGGTGGACAATAATTGAGATAAATATTTAAGTCGTCATAAAACATTTGCTATTTACCACTAAACTAAAGTATAATAATAAACTAAAGATTAATAAGACAAATTTGCGTGCAAACCGCGTGATTGTTGACTACATATGAAAATCGCCTGACGAAAATAGGTTAACTTCCGATGTCAGCAGACGACCGTTCAATCAAAACAATCTTCTCGAGAAAGCTTAACGTGACGTTGACGTTAGATGACAGTCTGGTGACGGACAGTGCGAATGCCGTCATTAGAAATACATTTTGTAATACCTTCTGATCATAAACTTCGACATAACACAAAATATACGTAAATACGAAGGAAAATGGCGGACTAACTGGAGCGGTAACTGCAGCTGACAACTACTAGCTCGCGCATGCGCAGTAAACCCACTAGTACCGAATTTAGAACTGGCCCTATTTCTTTATCGCTATAATCATCGCGCTTCGATACTAGCGCTATCATACTAATGCAGCCGTTCAAATGACTGATTGCCGCCATTAACGCAACTTGTTATCAATCTATTACAAGTTCATTGATCGTTTAAAACGGACTTAAGACGGCCTCTAGCCACGAGCAGTAGGAATGTCGGCCCCCCACAAATGTTCACTTGTCGCAAATGAATTATTTCACTGCCCTACGGCAGCTAGAACCATTCCTTTCCTTTCTCTCTTTTCTTCTCATTTAAATTCAACTGCAGAGCATTTCCGAACCAGGTGTGAACAGACAGAAAAAGACGCCGTAGCATCAATATATCAACAGCTCCTCCTAGCGTTGTTGGCCGTGAGAATTTCGACAGCGCTGCGCGGGAAAGGCCGCGTGGTCTAAGGCATTACGCTGTGTACTTGGGCGGCCGTTCCCAACGGAGGTTCGTGTCGTCCCTCGGACATCGGTGTGTGTGTGTTGTTCGTAATGTAAGTTTGTTTAAATAGAGGTAGTGTCCATGACTTGTATCGTGACTGCAGCAGACGGCAAGGAACTGCGGCATTTTATCCGAAGTATGGCCAATCATACTGGCACCAATGATAAACACTGACTTTGCCAGACCCACGGGATCGCAAGTGTCAAACCGGTCCGTACGGAACAGACCGCACAGCAACGGTGTATTCTAGACTCCCACGGAAAGGCCTGCCCATAAAAGCAGACATCAGGCTCAGGTGGGCCCAAAAGCACTAACAAGGAAAGTACTTGGGATCGAACAAACACGTATACACCAAAATCGTATGAGAGATAATGTAAAAGATCCCTTATTGCACTAGTGATACTCCCGCATCTGCAAAACTCTGCAGTCGTCCGTTAGAGGCCTCTGCATGTGCCATACTGCATTTCACTTTGACCTGTCGGTTCGCCAGTAAGGACGGTTCAGTGTGCCTCCGAAGTTGCGTTTTGTGACGTTATTTGTGTGGTGAAGCGTCAGATAGGGCGGCGATTGCTAGTCAATCCTGCTAATGTATTGCGATTAGTTGAGATGAAGTTAAGAAGAACCCTTCTTCGTGAAGATGCTACTAGTGTAGACGATGAATCATTCGCATGCTTTCTCGTATCTGTTATGGTACAGAAATATGAGCATAAGTTAGATACTGTTGTAACACTAACACATAATGATGATAATAATTGGCATCATAATGACGAAGAACTCATCGCTAGCGGTAGTGCTACGGTAAGTGCGGGAAGAGGCGATGGAAGCAGTGGCAGTGAATACCAACAGTCTTCAGAGAAAAAGGTTAAAGTTGCAACTAATCATCACGGCTTTTGATGACAATACGCTAGAGAACAGGTACGACGATTATTACATACGTTATAGTTGAGATATCTGCATTACGTATGGCGTCTACAATTACATCTACAGTGCTATCTAGAGCATGATTGCAAATTTTGTGTCCCAACTTCGTCGCCGCTTTTGTGTCCCAGCCTCGTCGTAGGTGTCGATGGCCGAGTGGATGAGACCGACACAGGAATATAGATAGCACGCTGGTGCAGGTACGGAGGGGAGCAGCCAGAAACTATAAACACTAGAGTAAATTAGAAAGAGATATATATTGCACAGAATGTAACAATACTTAACTTTTACATAGTACTGCAGAATGTTGATACATAGTTGTTAGAGGCCTGCCTAGTGCCTGTACAATAGCAAAGTCTTCACTGGTGCCTATCTGATTACGAAGGTCCTAACTCGTGGCTATCTCCGTCCGAAGTGAACGATGTCGTTCAGTGGGAGCCACGAGCGGAGTTGCAGCTGAGGGAGCTCGTGGCTGTCGTCGTGAGAACGCCGCGCCGTGCGTGCATGGCGGCGCGTGGCGAAAGTAGGTGGCGCGCACTTTGTACTTGTGCGACACCACAGCAAAGATTTGCATAAAAACGTCACCCACCAGCACATTGAGGTGTACGTAGAGATACTATAACCAAACGTTCATACAGATATGTTTGTTAGAGCCCATGTACTTTCCTTGTAAGAATGGGTTGCGATAATTTAGGACAAAGTCCTCTTCACAGGAGAGTGACGGGCACGTCTGATACCAGATGACAGTAAGGAAAATGCAGTAAATGCTGTAAATCAGAGGCACACGGTCACGATAAAAGGCAAGCTTAAGGCTCCATTGCACAGGGATAACATCGCCCAATTCATCACTGAACCGCTTCATCAGCAACTCTGACTAGAATTCAAGTTTATGGACGATAACTCCACGTGGGATCAGGCTGGCATTCACGCAAGAGCTATGCAGTCGCTCCCGCCTAAAATTCTAATCCTCCCCGGAAAATGGGTGTGTGTCCTGTCCTTGATTTAAACAGTTTGTAAGACTACGGACCGGGAGTCCAGCAGATTGGTATAATAATAATTTCGTTCTAGTCGAGCGGTTTACTCTGAGGCCACCGGGCACGACAGCAGTTTGCTCTTTTAGATTCACAGAGATCTCAACATTTTCTCGAGCAAGGGTGTTGCTACTGTTTATCGAATGTTGTTACTAAACAATGGCATTACCTCGAGATCAAGATCTATAACTTCAGGTTATTTTTCAATACTGAAGAAGTAATTTTTTGGATTTAGTTTGTCAATGAATTCAAAAATTTATAGGAGAATGTATAAGAAATAATTGTCTTTCATAATGTACAAAATTATAACTGCCGTATCCAAACAAAGAAAGACAGTAATCAAAATACACATGTGACATTCATTTAATTCACAAATTTACTATAAAAATATTTCTTGTGACTTGGCCAGGATCTTATATGATTAATTTATTTGGTGAGCCCACTCCTGAGAAAGTGACATGGACATGTCCAATCCACTCCACAGTATTGAATAGATTGCCCTGTAGTTTATTAACCGCAATAAAAACCGCAAGTTTCACTGGAAACTGCAGTCTCTGGACGTTAAAATCTACATCTGTAGGAAGTAATGGCTATTCGTTGGATGTACACGGTTTCATTGACTTCCTTCCCTTGTAGCTCTAGAGACGTTTGTTGCTTTCACCTGCAGGCGTGTGCGCTTCACAGTTCACAGCTGTCAACAGCACTGTCAGCTTTCAGGACTCTCCTTAAGCTGACTAAAACACAGGAGTGTTTTAGTGGTAAATACGTAAATGTATTAATACGTGGTGCATGATAGGACAGGTTTGTCCAAATCAAATGTTTCAAATGTTTATATAGCTTATGGGACTTAACTACGGGCTCAACAGTCCCTAAACTTACAAGCTACTTATCAACTACCTTATACTAAGGACGGTACAAATATCTATGCCCGAGGGGGGATTCAAACCCCCGACCGTAGTGGCCGTGCGAACCGTGACTAGAGCGCCTCAGTCCCCTCGGCCACCGCGGTCGGCCAGGTTTCTACCGATCGCAGTATATAGAATCTCATATTTATCGAATTATATAAGTTTTCAGTTGTATATTCATTTGTATAAGTGCTGCATCTCGGTAAATTTAGTTACGGACGGAGTTAGTTGTAAAGAAGTAATAGATTAAAACCTGTTGCGTGATGGTGTGATTTTCCATGAACGTTACAGTTTATGTGCTCATATTTCATGAACTATGCGTCGTACTGTGATACTATTTCGAAATTACATTCCGCTGCATGTGAGTATACTGTCCGTACAATTTCCTGCGACTACAATTTGTAGTGTAGAAATTATAAACTATAACGTCATACCGAATGCCTTAGATTGCTCCATGAGCAGTGGAAAATTGGTAAGTGAGAAACTTTTTTTCATTATTTTGATGTGGTTGTCAGCGAGAAAAAGTTTAATGAAGGACCGAAATTATGTTTAAAGTTAGTTGCAAGTCACTAAGTACTGAGATTCTCATACAGTGTGTGAATAAAGTCTCGTCGCATTATGTGGCAGTTTCTTGCAACTCGTATTGTTTATGACGTTATATCTCCTGAACCATATGTCTTATGTGGTTCTTCGCCGACAGTATTGTTACGTCACGGTAAGGAATATGTGTACCAAATATGGTTGAAATCTGTGAACTGGTTTAGGAGGAAATGTGAAACGTTGTCGTTCGATGCAGCCGTTTCTCTAGTATCTCATTCTTTATACGGCGACCGTCCTCACGGATTGAAGCTTACGCGTGAAGAATTTCATGAGGATTAGAACAAAACTATAGATTTGTATGCAATACGTACACAGAAATAAACAATAACTGTAGATTTGTATGCAACACTTACACACAAATAAAGACACAAACACACTGGCACTCTGCTTTATATATGAAAAGATTACCATAGAACGTTTGTTTTTGCCTGATGAAAAACAAATTAAGATTTTGCAAATATTTCGACCAGTAGTAATCTTAGTGCTATGGCATTCCTGATCTACAACAAATGGCAACGAAGGAAAAATAGGAATATATTATTCTATGAATGTCCCAGACCGGGAGAAATTTACGAAATAAGGTTTACTTCAGTCTCAGGAAACATTTCCGACCTTTTTGTATGATGCACAAAACATATCCTCGAGTTCTGAGACCCAGCTTCATTGGTGCTACATGTTAATTATAACTGAGAGAGCGAGTAAAATTAGTGAAGAGATGAAAAGTATTCACAATTACAAATATAAATTGGCATTATATGTAAACATCGTGGGTTAAGTATTCCTTCACTTTATTTTCAGTAAACCAGCGAGCTCCAGTTGAATGTCCGGAGCATTTCCGTGACACTCGAACATTTGTCGAACCTACCAGTAACGAACCTAGCACCTCGCCTCTGAACTGTTTCCATGGCTTTCTTTAAACTGATCTGTTGCGGGTCCCAAACACTTGAGCAATACTCAAGAAGTGGTCGTATAAGCGTTTTATAAGCGGTCTCCTTTACAGATGAAAGACATCTTTCCAAAATTCTTCCAATAAACCGAATTCGGTTGTCCGCCTATGGATTGATTTGATTTGATTTTTTCAGGGAAGCCAAAACAGTCTTGCCCGCACCGAAACTAAGTTTATTGTGTGGTATCGAATGTTCGAATGTTTGTTAAGCTTATGGGACTTAACTACGGGGTCATCAGTCCCTAAACTTACAAACTACTTATGAACTAGCTAATACTAAGGGCGGCATAAATATCCATGCCCGAGGGGGGATTCGTACCCCCGACCGTAGTGGCCGTGCAGACCGTGACTGGCGCGCCTCAGTCTCCTCGCCCACCGCGGCCGGCTGTGCGGTATCGCTCCCTGTATATCTAGTAAAGCCAACCAATGCCCTTGAAGAGTGCACGGAGTCCCTTTACCAGTTCTTTATTAGACACAATTTCTTCGGGTCTGGTTGTCCCAAATGTTCTGTGCCTTTTACTCTCCAATGCAATGCATTCGAAGATTAGATGTGATGCAGTTTCATCACCGTCATCACAGATCCTACATTTAGGGTCCTCTTCTGTTATTGCCATTGTATGTAGTAGGTGCCGCCTATGGAAGAAAGACCAATATTAACACCCCCTCGATGACAAGATGATGTGACGGGACACAGCATGGGATGGAGGAGGACGGAGCACGTAATAGGCGCGGTATTTGCTGTAAGCGATTTAGAGGGGAAAAAATGGAAATTGGGCTACCCGGAGAAGGAGTTCAACCACCATCACCCGAGACCAGGGCTGTTGTAATTTAAACCGACCCAAAAAAAAGCCGTGTTTTTTTTTTTTAGAAAAACCCATTTAAAAAAACCACCAATAAACCCAAAAAAAAAAAAAAAACAACTATACACACATATGAACATTTAATGACACAAATTGAAAATTAGAGGAACCATATTTATTTTAGCAACTATTACGCACAACAATTTATTTAATTATTATATTTACAATAATTATGTAAAAAATGGTACAGTTAACACATTACAGTTGACAGTAAAAAAAAGTAATCTTTCACCTTTAGCCACATACAATTTAGTCTTTTTGTAAAGAATGCAGAAACTTGTGTATCTTCACCAATTTCTCTGCTTTTCTCTCTCCTAAATTGTTTCTAAGTTTAGACCAAACAAGTCCATATGTGGAGAATATCCTTTCAATGGATGCAGTGCTGGCAGGGCAAGAAATAAGGCTTTTCACGAAACTAATGAAACCTCTTGGTAAATTTCTTTTTTTTATTTTTTTTTTATTAGTTCCATTATATTCTACCACTTGACTGGATGGAACTGAGTTATCACTGCCTCAGAAAACATAGTGGCAGGAAAATAGTCCTTATCAGCAATTCGAAAAGATAGAAAAGCTGCAATCCACTCTGGATGCACCTCCATGAGCCAGTTTTCTGCACACTCTTCTTGTTCAGCAGTCAATCTGCTTCCTCTGTATCTTGGATCTAACAAGTTGGCTAGATAATGAAACGGTTCAAGTGCTTGTTCCTTTCGTTTTTCTATCACTTTCTTATGTGGTTCCATATGAAGACTTTCTGATAGGTCAGTCCACAGTTCGACAGCTTGGGCAATACTTATGCTGTCTGCCTGAAGTAGGTCCAGGACTCTACAAACCTCTGACAGTTGTTGGAGAAGATGAGTGGCATCTTTATAAATTACCAGATTATCCAAAATTTTGCTAATGTTAGCAGGGACTTCCTCAGAGTGCCCTGTTAAAATTTCTACATATTTCGAGTAATTATCAATAAAGGTTCGTAGGCAATCATGTTGGGAATTCCATTTAGTAGAATTGGGGGCTGTGGCATAAGGCCATTTTTTTCCCCTTTAACCAACCATGTGGTTGATGGTGGTTCCTAAAGTACTTATGAACTTCACAAATGTGCTTTATCACACTTGAAGGTATTACTTCTGCTTCAAGTAGATTAACATAATGGGCCGAACAACCATATGTTAACAAGTCGGGCAGGTCTTCTTTTAAAAGTTGTCACATTTTTGTCATTTCATTTCGTAATAGATATAAACAATGAGTATGTAGTTAGCAGATTCTCACATTCAATGAGAGAAAAGGCAACAATTACTTTCAGAACTGAAATGAATGTACCGATTTAACATAAAAGGACACTAAGTCACCACTTTAAGGATGAGCCTAACTGTCCAATTTGTACGTCCAGGTATCATCAATAAAGTGACTCTGGCTTCATCACAAGGATTTGACAGTACGAAAGGAACCCAAAAAACCCGTAAAATCCCAATTTAACCCACTGGGCAGTTTTTTTTTTCTTTCTTTCTTTAAAAACCCGGTTTTTTCTCAATCCTGCGCGAAACTCAGTGAGTTTCCTTCTCAGCAGGAACGGCAGGCAGCTTTCCACTGTCATGGACAACGGGTTAATCTGCGAGAGCATTGCCGGCCTGTAGGAGGAAACTCCTTCTCTCTGGAAGGCGAAGCGCGGGCGTCGGAATGAAAGCGAAAGCGGCAGGGAGAGGCGGCTGGCAGCTGTGTGGTCGGCGGCGCGCTATCGATTGCCGATGGCAGGCAGCGTGGCGTGGCGTGGCGACAGATGCCGGGCCTTGAGGCTCGCCTCACGAACACTACAGGAATGGCGACCGCGTGCTCGTGCCGACAACACTCTGCTAGAGAGGCTGGTGCCTAGTGTAGCTGAGCGCGCGTGCACGACATCTCTGCCGGCCATTTGCTTGCTAAATTATTCCTGTCTGCGTCCTCCGCTGTATGCCGCTTACTGGTTGCGGTAAAGTACGACTCGGTAACAGCAACTGCACTGTGTGACCAGCATTCTGCTCATCTGTACCCGTCTCCAATGACCAGACTTTCGACGGGACGTTAAACTTTTTTTTTTTTTTTTTCACAGAATATATGACATCAACTGCGATTGGGAAAAGCTGAAAATGTGTACCCAGCCGGGATTCGAACCCGGGTCTCCTGCTTTCTAGGCAGTTGCGCTGATCCCTACACTACTGGGGACACAGTGATCACCGCACCTTCAAGGACTACCTAAGCACCCCTCCCGTCAGATACAAATTCCCAGCTTCGCCCTGCCCACAGTACTCAAACTCGTAGTTATGAAACTAATTCCCGTAAGAGTTTTTTTATTATTTAAAAAATAATTAAGTAAATACACAGTGTTAACCCTTAACTGCCCTGGCGGTGTCATATTTGACCCCAAGAGTTTTCATTTTAATATTTATTCGCTAGGTGACATGGTGAGGATAGCTTTTACGAAAGCTGCCAAGTCTAAAGAAGGTAACCAACATATTTTTTGTACAAATTTGAAAAATTAGAATATATATATATATATATATATATATATATATATATATATATATATATATATATATATATATCAGTATTCAGCGTAGGAATTTAAACAAATGTGGTTCGCAAATCATCTTTTGTTTTCATATGGCGAGAACTATGCCATGAGAAGTTCAAAACATGAAAAAATAACGTCTCTCTAATGAAAACAAATTTTTATGTGAATTAAAAAGTGTCAGATAAATACAAATCTTTTAAAGTAATTTCTTTCTGCTTACTTCTATGATTAAATGAATTTGTTTACCTTACAATTTGATATTAAGTAGACAGTCAATGCTTTACATTCAAAAAGTCATTTACAATTACATTTACCCCAAGAATCTGGGGTCAAAAATAATCATGCCAGGGTATGATAGTTACTACATTCGCCAGGGCAGTTAAGGGTTAAATATCCAGAAACACAATTCACAGCAACTGTTTTCAGAAACCAATCGAAAGGAAACTGATGAATACGTTTAAGTGATTCTGAGGGATTCGAAACAACTGTTTCGTGTTTACAATTGATTACTAGAGGATCATGCTGAACGAGCATGGTGCTTTTGTTAGTCTTACCTACGAAGCGAATCACTTACGCAAACTTAATATTATAGTTTCCTGTGAGAATTCTTGTAAAGGTTTAATGTATTCCCTTCCAGAAACTATTCTAAACATTTATAAAATAGTCCTTTAAGTATAACAACGTAATTCTTTTTCACGAGTAAACTGTCTTATTAGAACGAAAATCAAATTCGTAGCCATTTAAATAACCGACGTTTTTCCGGTTCGGAGGGGGATGGGGTGCAGGAGAATAGTTTTATTTAGAAAGTTGTCGCATATACAAAACGTTTGGGAAACATTTATTAAACATTACTCATAGAACGGAGTTTACAGTCAATTGAAACTTGCGACGTTGTTTGTCTTCGTGTGTCCAAGATGTAGAAAGAATAGCTCGTCTAATAGCTAACACTCATCACCACAATATGTAAACAGGAGAGCGTGTAAAGCTAATGTTTGTGACAGGCATCATCGATAAACAACAAAATATTACACGTTCGCGAGAGAATTAGTCCTTTAGACACGGAGCAGCACGATACATATGGTACAGGAGGTAGCGGGCGCGTATTGAACTGACACGTCATGCGTGTGTTTTCCATGGACAAGTGCTGAAGCATCTTAAACTTGTTCTTTATCGATCAGATATCGACACAAAAAGATATATTTATAGAAGCAAATTGTAGAACTTTCGAATTTCCACATAAATATTGTTTCACGAATGAAAAGACGTAGTACATAATAAGACAACACGAAGCATTCGTAGATTAGCCACTTTCCTATGCTAAGTGATTATCTGTTCCAGTGAGAAATGCCCTTTGTATTGTGTATGTTTATCGATTGGAAGCAGTAGCCGCGGTGGAGTAGCCGAGCGGTCTACAGCGTCTCGCTGCGGTGCGCGCGGTTGCTCGCCGTGGAGGTTCGAGTGCTCCCTGGGGCATGGGTGTGTGTGTGTGTGTTGTCCTTAGGTTAGTTTACCTAGGTTTAAGTAGTTTGTAAGCTACGGACTGATGACCATGCAGTTTGGTCCGATAGATTTACAAACATTTGAACATTCTGATTGGAAGCAGTGAACTTACAGGTGCGTCAATATGCAAGAAGCTTCATTCTGATGCTGTGGTGCAAGCATCGTTTTCAGTACCCGTTAGTTGCACGCGCAATCCAGCGGCAGCCACACCGATGAAAAAGCTGCACCGCTATTGCATATGTTACAACACGTAGCGAAGTGTTGAAGGAAGAAGGAAGCTTAGGATTTAACGTCCGTCGACAACGTGGTCATTAGAGATGGAGCTTACCCTCTGATTTTCGGGGAAGGAAGGGGGGAGGAAATCGGTCGTGCAAAAAAAAAAAAAAAAAAAAAAAAAAAAAATGTTCAAATGTTTGTAGAGCTTATGGGACTTGACTACGGGGTCATCAGTCCCTAAACTTACAAACTACTTATGAACTGGTACAACTAAGGACGGCACAAATATCCATGCCGCAGGGGGTACTCGAACCCCCGACCGTAGTTGTCGTGCAGTCCGTGACTGAAGCGCCTCAGTCCCCACGGCCACCGCTCGGCCGTGCCCTTTGAAAGGAACCATCCCGGTATTTACCTGGAGGGATTTAGGGAAATCACGGAAAACCTAAATCTGGATGGCCGGAGGTGGATTTGAACCACCATCCTCCCGAATGCCAGTCACGAGGTGGAGGGGCAGGTGCGGCACACTTACTTGTCAGCGTCGCCAGGGCTGTCGACGGCGAGGCGCAGCAGGCCGTCCTGCTCCTTGGCGACGATGCACGGGTCGGCATCTTCTATCTTCAGCACGTCCTCGTCTATTACTTTCATTGTGGCTCACTTCAGCCTAGACAGTTCGCGGAGCGTCGCGCCGTTCCCCGAGCTCCCGGTGACTGGACTGGTCTACAGTCCCAGGTCCGGCGGCGGTCGCACGGCAGAATTAACTACCTAACGTTGGTGTACAAAGGAGACGAAGAAATACAAGTTCGATCCTCCGGCACAGCGGATACTGTGGCGGCTACCGCAGGCACCCGAGAGCAGTACGTTCCAGTAACTGGGAAGGACCCCGGACTCGGGCAGAGCGAGCTACGCCAGGGCAGAGGGACTCCCCGAGCACTGATAGGCCAGTAGCGGCGGCCAGTAGCTGGCTGCGCGTCGCGACTGCGTCTGAGTCAGCGGGCGGGCGCGCACCTGTTTTCTGGCCGGCGCGGGGATTCCTTTCCCCCTCCACGCGGCCGCCACCCCCCCCCCCCCTCCTGCCTCCGCGCGATGAGACACAGCTGCGGCCGCGGCCGGCCAGTCGGCGTCCGGCCGCCGCCGCGGACACAACTCGCGGGCGGCGTTGTCATCACACAGCGCTGCGCAACCGCGGCGCGGCTATTCTCGCGGGGCCCTGACAGCCGGCGACGAGCCACGCGCGCGCCTCCTGCCCGCTGGAATGCGCGTTTTCTTTTCTCGGACGCGGTTGCGAAATAACGAGCGTAAACAACTCTGACGTAACCACGTGGCACAGTTGGACGCCGTTCTCGTGTTTACAGCCAGATTTCCCCATATTCCCGACGATTATAAATTCTTAGGCTGTGACCTACGGTGACTCTTTTTGGTGACAACACTTCGACAGATACGTTCGTTTCGAAATCTGGGAAAACAATTTGTGGCCATTAATTAGTTTGTCCATGCCATAATAAGCTTCTTCGAAATAGAAGAAAAAATTAAGATGTAAAAGCTGTAAAGTCTACAATGTTGTGGAACTATTCATATCTGCTGTTTCTTTCGTTAAACATAAAGTGTTTATTTATTCACAGATTACATAACACCTGTAAAAATATGTGCTAAATGCTGAACATACGCATATTTTATTTTCAATCTGAATTAACATTCTATGCAATTTTTGTAATTCAAATTTGAACATTTGAATTACAAAAATTGCACAGAATATATTATTTATTTATTTTTTCGAATAACTGCTACATCATGCGCTTAAATAATGGACAGTTCGTATACATATCGTTTATTATCAGACAAAAATCGCCGTGAGGTTAAAGACTACCTACGAGACACAGTTCAGGAGTTATGACGTCTTATAGAGCGAGTCACAAAAACTTTCCATCACGCGACGCGTCATTTAGGGGACTTCTTTCATGCGCCGTTTATTCTTCGTAGACAGTTTTCTAATATTGCACTCTACATATCTGGAAAATTATATCATTAAAGGACACATAGTCAAGGATATATGATGTAAGAAGTATCGAGTTGCTTATTACTTTGTTTTACTGTTTCATTATTTCTAAGCTGTTTTCATGAATTCATGAAGATGAAATCTTTTCCGAATTTTTCTTTTCGATTACATTATAACATTGTAAAAATGGATATACACCCACCCGGGCAATACCTGTTAGTACCTTGATAAATGGTTGTCCATTAAATCGTGTTTGATTTTGAGCCGCGGCGCAAGAACGCCGCCACTACAGGAACCTCACAGCCGACTGGATCAGACCGCAATGATAAAAAAAAAGGAGCGGTCAACAATCCAAAGATTGGTTTGAACACCACAGTGCTTTACTAGGCATGGTCCTGTTTGGAGGTGGTATGCCGTTGCCTTCCTCCGACCTTCGAACTGACTTACCCAGCCAGTTATAGGGGGGACCTATAGTTTAACGTGGGTTCCGAACCACGGTGCTACTCGGTATTTTTCACATGAGCAATACTGCCAGAGGTGAAAGAAGTGGAAAGTGACAGATAAAAATCGTAGTACCTGGCGGTGATCGAACCCGCGACCTTGCGATCTGTAGTTTGGCACTCTACCACTGTGCAAGCAAGGCGCATGATACGACAGTGAAATCCATCCAGACAAAAGCCGCAGGATAGAAGGATAAAGAGACAGATATGGCGCACACGAGGTGTAAGGTGTCAGTGTGTCATTTGTACTGCAGTGTTTTCATTTGATGCTGTCCAGGTCGGGTGTTAACAGACGTGGAACGCGGAATGGAAGGTGTGCGCATTGGACATTCCATTTCTGAAATTCTTAGGAAATTCAATAGCGCTACTCTGAAAAGCACGGTGTGCTACCAATAGACATTTTTGTTTTAATTGCAAATAACTGCGCCCGGAACAGAGATGGACGCACTACCTCTGAGCAGGGACCCCACGGCGGCTGACGCCTACAGTTTTAATGGCGGCAGCAGTGCTGGCAGGCGAGTAGCAGCGCAAATCAGCCCGGGGCGTGTAGCACGCGGCGTTATTTGTGGCTGTGAAACAGGCTTAACAGACTGAGTGCCAAACAGGAGGAACAAAGTTGCAACAGGTGGGCACTTTCAAGTATTTCCAGTGTGTTTTCTCGCATGATGGCTATTTAGTGAAACGACTGCAGTCAAGGTGTGTAGCGTCTGTCTCTTCCGATGGTTGGCAGTGGGAAGGCACAAATGAAACTAGATTATTAATTGCATCAACCTCCGCTTCCCCATTAACAGGTGATGTACCGGTTACCTTCTGTTGCTGTAACCGTTACCAGCTGGGGATTCTATTATTTAATAAATGAATAGAAATGGTAGCATCAGGGGAAGGCAACAGACAAAAAGTCGGACAGTTCAGTGAAATAATCAATATATTCTAAAAATATCTCACAGAACTACGAGGTAACAAGTTAAATCATACCAAACACATACTGATTCTTGCTGCAGGACAACACACATAAAAAGAGAGCAAACATCGAAAACAAATAACTTTCAAATAATTCGACCAGCCTTAAACGAGAGAGAAAGAGAGCGAATTGAGAGTGTTTCATGAAAATATCCGTTGGTCATGAGTACAGTAGACTGAGCCCGAAACAGGACCGGCACAAAAACTAAAGCGAAAGCATTATTAATAGATCTGAAGCATTGAATTAAAATTTGTGGTGCGGCCGGGAATCGAACCCGGACCTCCATGCTTACTAGGCAGACGTCTTAACCGTTAGACTACCACACCACTAACGATTAAGGCGCCTCGGAATAGTCTATGTACGATTTCCCTCCACAACACAAACTTTAACTCAGCTTCTTTGTTCCAAAGATAATTGCCACTACTGGCAAGGCTCTCCATGCAGCGGAATAGCACCTCAGCAATGGACATGGTGGAACACTCCTGTTACGGTGATATAAATATCAATTAAATACAATGAAAGAATCCCTGAGACAGATTTACGTCTCAAATATGTCAAAGACATTATTAATAGATCTGAAGCATTGAATTAAAATTTGTGGTGCGGCCTATATCACCGTAACAGGATTGTTCTCTGAAACTTCTAGTTTACATTTTGGCGCAAGGAGGCAGCACAATAGCTGGTTTCACAGGAGTCAGTTAATGCATAAAAACAAATTGTCATATAATTTTAGTCAAAGAAATGAAACCCATATTCTGTGTGTGGGTGACATTACAATTTTATACTACAATGTTTTTAATAACACATATGGTATACCATATATGGGAATTCAGTTTTTAATTAAAGTTTACAATTTGCTGAAAGGGTATAATAAGATGGATGTTGCAAACCAATACAAGTTGCAGTGATGATGGCCTACTAGAATGAACAGAGGGGTACTGGATGGGAGACAACACACCTCCTAAGATGACAATCGTTAAAAAAATATATGTAATTCTTGCATTCAAATGGGTTAAAATTGTGTCAATCAATAAAATTAGATGAAGGCATCACAGATTAAGCACATACATTTATAATAAAGAAAATTGTTCTTATAATAGAGGGTTATCTATTTGGAAATACCAATGTCTAAGTTATGAGGCTGACGAAATGTCTAGGTTGCAAAAGTATTGGAAATGTTTCGATTGACGTAAGTATCACCCAAGGTCTAGGTGCACTGTAAACCAATATCTAATTTCATATAAGCAACCTATAACTGCTGAGGTCTAGGTATAGGAATTACTCAATGTTTATGTAGAACTGATCCAATGTTTTAGCAGTGATGTCTAAGCTGTATTAAGTTCAATATGGTTGCTAAGGTCTCAGCTATACGAAGAACACAATGTCTGGGTTGATGATACAATTCATTATCTAGATTAATCTAGATGTAAATACACATGATATAAGGAAGAACTTGATACATAAGATGCACATATTTTTAATTAGTATATAAGTAGTCATCAGTAAAAGGTAAAAATTTTTCTAAGAATATATAACATCAATAAAATTACAAGGTGGAATGTAAGTCAGAGCTATACCCACAGTACACCTTAAATCAGTATCCAACTATTTTGGTTCACAATTTAATAAACGGATACAATAATTTGATAAATGGATAGTGAGGACCATTAGAAGATGCATTGCTAATAAATTTACATCAAGAGAATAGTGGGTATTGGAGAGAAGGGGAGACACAGCCTACGTTGCAATGTTTAAGAAAAACAAATGTAAAGTTTGTACTTCAGATAAACTTCTACATAAGTACATTCAATAATATAACTGATGGTGCATTCATCTATGAGGATGCATACAACTGAATTTATAAGTTATTCCAGATTTGAGCATACATGACATACATTTAAAGTTCTTACATAAAGTGAACATAATTAATTTGTTTTTAATTAAACATACCAAAATAACAATAGGTATGTATGATTATTAATATAAGTGACATATACACAAGTCAACAGTATACAGTAAAACAAGTGACTATTATACCATTTCAGATGCTATTTAAGTTACAGTTGTGCATCCAGTATACCTTATAGCAAAGTACCTAATTATTTAAGTTCACAGTTTTTTTGAAAGGATATAGAAGTATAATAAGATGAATGGTGGGAATCAGTACCCAATGCAGTGGTAATTATTTCATAGGAAGAAGAGAGAGGGGTATTGGAAGGGAGGGGGAAGTCAGCTTTAGTGTTGATGTTACAGGATACACATATAAAATCTGTATTTAAGACAAGTTACTATGTGAGTTTGACCCACTACAAGATAAACAAATACAGTCGTCCAAGTGGGAATCTACATGTAAATTGAAAAAGGGGAATACAGATACGGATGTTTAATTATTTTGGAATGCCATCGTTCCAAGATGTAAATGACGCAATGTGAAGATTACAATTGTATCTTCAGGTCTAGGTTTACATAGATATGACTAGCTCTAGAAGTAAAATAATTCAATTTCTAGGTAGTTACTGGCTATCAGAATTACTATGGTCTAGGTATAGGATAGACCCACTGTAAAAGTTGCAACACATCCATTGTCTAGGCTGGAATGTGGCTTAACGTCTAGATTATTTTAGCTTAATGTTTAGGTCATAGGTAGGACTAATGTCTAGCTCGCAGGTGCAATTTTATTTCTTGGTTTTCTACATGTGAGTATGCATGTTATAAGGATGACACTGGTATATAAGATGTACATTTTTCATTGTGTATAAGATAAAGTTGTATAAGTATGGTCATTCACAAAAATGAGAAATACAAGTCAAAAGAATATTTAAAATCAAATGACAGTTATACAGTTTCAGTCATAGACACACACACACACACACACACACACACACACACACACACACACACACACACACACACACTGTGTACCATAATTAGAGTTCACAGTTTGCTGAAAGGATGTTATAGCTTAAGAAGACAGATGGTGCAAACCATTTCTTTCTGTTACACCATTAGCACACTACTTTATATTGGTTTGCACCACATGTCTTCTTAAGCTATAACATCCTTTCAGCAAACTGTGAACTATAATTATTGTACACTGTACTATATAAGAAGTTGTATATATATATATATGTGTGTGTGTGTGTGTGTATTGTATTTGCTTCAAGCAAAACAAAACAAAAAATTATTAAAAAAAACATTTGGAATAGCCATCCTATCTTGTCTATTCCTTAGGTGACATAAAGCCCTACCTTGACTGTACACCCCTCTGGGAATTGTCAGATCCTCTCTTTTAGGCACCTGACCTAGGATAGCAACCTCTTTCTTGGGTCTGCTTACCCTACTAATATCCCACTACAACCACTCTCTTCACCTCTTAGTTCACTGAGAACAACTCCTTTCCACCTACTTCACTTCTTATTTATGCCTCAAATGTTCCTTTCCCAACTTATTTTCAATCTTACCTTTTCGCTTTACTAATGTGCACTCGTAATTCTCCTTTTCACTTCTTCCCCTCACCCGAAACGAGTGTACAGTGAATAAAGAAACTAATATATCAGTTATCACTTTGTTTCCTGAAGTTTAATGTTTCATATACACTACATTGTATGACTAATGTCTAAACCATTACTTTAGATCTGTATTGTGATTCGGAGGCACAACTTTGTTGCTTCGAAACGATTTGTTGATATGGACTATGTCAAATACCCACGCCGCTGCATCTAAACAAGCTTCCGCTGGCAAGGACTATTGGTTGTCGTTTGTCAGCGAATAGTCATCAATTGTTCACTTACGTGTAGCAATGTTCGTTAACAAGACCGATAACTAAAATTTAACATTGCAGTATGACTAAGACGATACCAACATTGTAGGTTATATACCGTTTTGACACAACCTGCAACATGTTTCCATCTAATATCGTTTGCACTGTCGACTTTAAATGTATCGAATTTAATGTATCGATATCGCTGTCTTTTGTTACAAATGGTAAACAGAATTTTATGTTTCTATAGTCTATGGGACTTAACTACGGGGTCATCAGTCCCTAAACTTACAAACTACTTATGAACTACTTACGAACTAGGACTGCACAAATATCCATGCCCGAAGGGGGATTCGAACCCCCGACCGTAGTGGCCGTGCAGACCGTGACTGGAGCGCCTCAGTCTCCTCGGCCACCGCGGCCGGCTAAACAGAATTCCTCGTCATTAACTTTACCTGCAACTACATAAATTTAAAGTTAATTACAACTTCGTATTTCTGTAACCAATCTACACCGAACAAAATATCCACATTAATTTTAGGTATCACCGATAAAGCTAACGTACACAACACATTGTTAAGTTTTATTGGAATCTGTGTCTCTATTCTTACTGGCTGACTTTTTATACCAGTAATACCTAAAACATGTACGCCACTAACAGGTAAAGTAAGAAGTGAACGGTGTTTTGATATTTCTTCATATAAACTGTGAGATATGATTGAAATTTCACTACCACTGTGTACTAAAATTTCAACAGGTATGTCGAACACACTACCATTTATTATTGGTTTCATAATGCAAGGTGTACTTACTGGATTAGACATATCCTCTTGAAGTAGCCAATCCTTGGTAGGTATCTTATGTGTAAAATAAGTTTGAAAATCAACTTGTGGGCCCGAAATTACTGTGTTACTTCTTGAGAATGGATCCCTTTCCCAAGATGTTCTCTGTTTCCTTTTGACGTAATTTCTGTCGTCTTACTTTGATGTAGCCAGTTATTATTTTTAGTTAGTGTGGAATTCTGCACCGAATTAGCACTATAATGATTATAGGTACCACGACTATTATTATTATTGTTAAATAATTTTTTATTTTTATACTTCTTATTAAATTTTGTATCTTGTTCTTGTTTACAATGAACCTCACAAAGAATAATTCCTTTTTGTTTTTGTTCCTTGTTATTAATATATTTACTGTCCTCCTTATTGAAAGAATCTATTCCCTCTGCAGCATCTAGGAGTTCCTTAATATTTTTCGAGCCTTTATACCAGACCTGTGCATAGCCTCCTTACTAATACATTGGCTAAACAGTCTTCATCTATAGGTTTGTCTAGAAACTTAGCTTTCATAAGATAGTCCTGAATATATTGTTTAATACTACCTAAACTCTTAATATATGGCTTAGGGTCAGTAGTTCAAACTTAAGATTTTCTTGAGTAGTATCTCACCAATACTGTTCCTTGAATTTTTTCTTAAAATCTTGCCAGGATGTAAAATTATCTGTGTTTGAATTACCCCAGTCTGAAGCAGTCCCCACTAAATAACACAACACAAATTCTATTTTTTTTTTTTTTTTTTTTTTTTTTTTTTTTTTTTTTTTTTTTTTTTTTTGTTGCGAATCTGGCTATGTATAAGGTAACATCCTAGAGAAAACTCCCAGGAAATTATTAGGATGAACATCACCATTAGGTTTAAATTTTGGCAATTGTTTCGATAAATTTATCCCTGAAGTGAAATTGAAACTATCCCCGTTAGAACTTTGAGGTGAAGTTACTTGGCAATTGCTAAGGTTATTAGGGTTGACAGACTTTTGAGAATTTAATTCTGCCTTTGTCCGTTCCAATTCAGCCCAAAGTTTATCAAATTGGTGACTTACTAATTCTTAATTTGAACTCTTATCTTCTACCCCTTGTAAACTGCTACTGTTAATCTCCTGAAATTTTTTGTTCCCAATTATCAATTGTATCACCCAAGGATAGATTTACATCTGTAATATTTTGACACCTTTTCTAAGCTACCAATTTCCTCAGCTATCGTAAACCTTTTATTAATTTGTGACATTTCAGAGAGAGATTTGCCCTCTAAAACATCGATTCTGTTACATGTAGATTGTATATCTTGCTCTAACACCAACAATTTTGAATTAACCTCTACTTTAAATGATTCTACAAGTTCGTGTGTTCCCTTAAAATTCTGTGATAACTGCTCTCTTAAGATTGCTTTCTCACATTCAAGTTTATTTTGCACAATTTGATTGGACAACTCTATTATTTCCTCTCTTGGAACTATCAATTCTCTTAAGGTACTAACATGCTCTATAATTTTAGTATAATTTTCCTGACAGTTTTGAATATGTTTATCTAATTTTACAGTCATAGATTCGTTATTTTTCTTCAATTCTTGTGACAGATCCTCAAATTTATCACTGATTTTAGATGATAACTGTTCACTAATTTTATCTGACAGTTGTTGAAAAAATTTCAACCAAGCAGGGGAAATTTCCTCCGATTGTGACATGTCTATTTAAACTTCTAGCTCGCGGAATGAAATCTCTCCTACAAAAATTAAAGTTCAACACAGTTTAATATTAAGACTGGTTACGCTCACCACAGGTTCACAGCTCGCACCACGTCGGAAGATTTGGGTCGGCTGCTACGACGATCGTTGTGAAACGGCAAATGTTCAAATGTTTGTAGAACTTATGGGTCTTAACTACGGGGTCATCAGTCCCTAAGCTTACAAACTACTTATGAACTAGCTAACACCAAGGACGGCACAAATATCCATGCCCGAGGGGGGATTCGAACCCCCGACCGTAGTGGCCGTGCAGACCGTGACTGGAGCGCCTCAGTCCCCTCGGCCACCGCGGCCGGCTGTGAAACGGCAACGTGGAAACTGTAGTCCCGCGCCTCGTCGGCCGGTTGAAGCGTTGACCCGAAACGGCAGCCGTTGTTTCTTGCCGTTCTCGCGGCGTATTCTTTCTTCCCAGTATTTATAATCGTCGTCTTAGGCTATCGAGTCGACGATTTGATCGTTGTTGATTTCGGTAACCATAAACAACCCCAGTTTATTTGCCGCGATTTTCGTACCGAAATCCCGTATCAGTACTTCAATAATGCTCGTTTTTCACGGTCACCTTCAGTCCCCAGGTCCTGTCTTGTAGGGCGCCAACTTTGTGCTGTCGCCGTGTATTTTTCTTTCAGTATTTTCACAGCACAAATATTACCTTTGCTTGTTCATTTCAGGATATAATATATAATTCAAGCTGTTCTTCCCACAAGGTCCGACTAGTCCGTATATTGTATTGAACGAAAATAGTCGTTATAACCAGACTAGTATCCGAAGTTGCTTGATATGGTTATCAGAACACCTGGAAATTTTGTTCACGTCTACATTTGAAAGATAACTATTCTTTCCAATAACATTAAACTTTATTCTTTCTTCGTTAAAAACTACATCAGTTTTACATTTCTGATTCTGATATGGACTGAACGATATCCTAATTAAGAATAACAATTAAATCATAAAACAACAGACAGTCATCTTCAAATAACCTTAATCTTCTCTTTCTTGGCATTGTGCAGTTCTTTTACTCCATGGCAGTGAGCACAAATTCACCCGCCAAAACCTGCGGAAATAAATTCCGTCTGGCAGTATTTGCTCACACAGTGCCAAACCCCTTATAACATTTGAATATCTTGGGTCGAGCTAGAAACCAGTAGTGTACAATGTTACACACACTGTGACGTACCCTCTTATCTTAATTCTTTCGTTCTTGTTTGTTCTTCACAGTTTAACCTTTTCTCTCTCTCTCTCTCTCTCTCTCTCTCTCTCTCTCTCTCTCTCTCTCTCTTACCACTGGGTGGGCCTACCCAAGCGCTGTTCAACTGATAGCAACGGCTTCCATACACAGTATGAACTGTGCTTGATAATTTCGCGTAGGTTTTATCCTGAGCATGGATCTATACTGGTTCACACTTATTTCGGTCTATGTTCACATGAACATACCGGCTTGATTAAACTTGACAAATGAAAATGGCGCGCAGCGGATAACGCATTTTTTGTTTAGAATTAACGGAATCAGTACACATCCACCTCAAGAAAGGATACGTCTAGTTTTAAACCCCCAGGGTAAGTTCGAACAAATACCAATTTCAATCATCATAATGATTGTGAGATCCCTCTGTTTCCCGTCCAAAATGGGGACCATTGAAAGAAGAGCTGAGGGGTAAATCAGTTACTCTGACACAAAATTTAATCATAAACGGTTTATTTTTTTTAGACAATTTGATATAAATATTGCTCAACTGGCCTCCTACTGCTTTTAACTACTCTGTACACTATTCAGTGTCACACATGGTGGGTGAGGAGGGGGGTAGGAAATCTGCACACAAACGGACGTAAAACATGCAAATCACTCACTGCATGATTAGCGCAAAGCTCTCTACATTTACTGCTCGAACTAATCCTGCTGGTCGAACAGTAAGTGGGCTTGTGGACGCAATATACAGAACAAAATTTACGATTTCTTTAAATTTACCTAACTACATTTTATTAAATCAAATTCCACTTCCCCACTTATGACTTTAATTATCTCTTGTGCCGCGTTTCTTACCACTTTCTGGAGAATTTTGCGCAGCAAGAAGCAGCAGCGTCCGTACATCTCGATGGTCTCCTTCCAACTCCCAAAGATGGATTCCCTCAACCTCAACCGTCCGCCAATTCGAACCACGCCAAGAAGACACGCCCTGATTGGCGGAGGCAGGTGCAGCCAGCTGGGCACCTTCCTTTTACTCGTTCGCGAATCCACCTCCCTACCATCGACCAGCAGCAAAGCTTGATAACCTCTTTGCACCACTAGCTGCCTACATAAAAAGCGAAAAACTCACAAACTACCGCCACCATCATGCTCAAGTACCCCTACTGGTTCAACTATGCTCAACCACTCCTTCGCTCACGCTGTGATGGGAAACATGGGAGTGTGACATGAATAAAAGGGAAAGGGAATAAAATAAAAGAAAATACAAACTCGCCATCTCTGCTTCTACTTCTTTGCCCTTGCCAGTCGGCCATGAAACCACAAGATAATGCTCAAGTTAAATCAATTTATATTGAAGATAGCAAACATTACTAATACACGTGAGAAAAACATGAGCAAGGTAAGAGAAATTGGCAAAATCGATTAGGTGGAGCAATGAGGCGCTATGACAGTAATGTCTCAACACACACACACACACACACACACACACACACGTGTGTGTGTTTGTGTATCTATGACAGAAACTGTATAACTTGAAACACGTCCACATAACGTGTTCCATTTGAGTGTAGCAAGACACTCCACTCGCAATATGCGAGATACCAGGCATTATATATTGATTCAGTTTTATCTATATGTAAAATTGTAAGTGTCTGTTGTATATGAGGCCCCAAATATGCATTACTGTGTACTGTGATGTGCCCTCACTGGCCCTGGGTTCCACAGAATGAATGAAACCTTGTTTGTAAGGAAGTTTAGCAAGTGCTAGGCGCACCTCGTCTGTTTTGTGTCGTCATTTCTTTCAAATGCTGGGCGTTGAATGTCTCTGGGCGAGAAGTAGGTTTGCCAACTGCTGAGTAGAACCCAGTCTTAGCAAAGATTCCTAATGTAGCTTGCTCTTAACCTCCTTGGCTGGGAGTTGGTCAGGTTACCTGCCTGATGAACGGTGACGCTCTCTGGGCTCCCCTCCACTACCCCTCCTCTGGTAAACGGTTAGGCAGTGGTCAAGAGAGCTATTCATTCTCTTCTTGGTCCCTGGTAGGATAAGTACCTCTGAGTTTGATTCTGATGTGGCCTCCTGGCTCGACTTAGTTCAGTATCCATAGTCGTACTTATGCCATTTTGGGCATTTAATCCCGGGAAAAGCAGCTACACTATGTGTAGTAGTGAGATTTTGCTTAATTTCGTACATGATTGCTAATTTTATGTCGATATTCCTAGAATCTGATTCCGAAGCTCTGATGGTGTTTCGTTGGCATAGTTCTTGCATTTTCTAACTTTTAAATCATTTCTTCGCCTGTTTAAATATGTTCAGTGTCTTTCGCGTTCTTATCGTAGTTGAATTGTAATATTTTTGGGAACTCGTGGTGCCTATACTGTTCGTACTTTGTCAACAGAACACGTGGACGATATCAGACTAAGGCTTCAGCTTTTCCATCATTCAGTGCACATAATTGTATAGCTAATTTGCTAAGGTGTTTCCTAGTGAGTGTAGCGTGATAATTTTCCCCGAAAATTGTCCATTCTAACTTGTAATCTGTGTACTTGTCGGCCCACGTGCGTGCCTATTAGCGTGTTCCCTGTCGTTGTTATTACCATTAAATAGATTTTCTTCCTCTGTGTAGGAATAACCATTGCACGACGTATATCGTGCTTTTAATTTTCATGAAATAGAATTATTTCACTTCTCTGAATTTTTGTGACTGAACTCTGTATTGTGCTGTAGCAATCTGTAACCTTGCTTATCTAATAGATGTCATTCCTCTGATCAGAAAGAAGGGTTAGTTGATATATTTTGCGATCGTATTCTCTTCGAAATTCATTTTGTTAACTTTATGCATATTTTGTGTTCCGACTTGGTAGAGTGCTGTATTGATCTAATAACTTTAACCTTCTGTAGTTATCTTCTCCCTGTGCTAAACGAACGCCAGAGCGACCGTTTTTAGATATTATTTAATGAAATCTTGATTTAATGTATAGTTAGAAGTTCTAGGGAAACTATAACTTCCGTCTGTACACCGCACTTTGTGGTCTAAAACCAAGTGCGTTTGTTTCTGATAGTTTATCATTGTGCGCGAGTGAACCTTTGATCTGCATTCTCCACATTGCTTGGCTGTCGTCTTGGTGTACAGGTGTCGGGTGCTTGGTAAGTACCTGCATGGCTTGGCGTATGAATCTGTGTGTAATGTGCCGCAATTCCTCCGTTCCCCCCTACGAAACGTGATAGCAATTAACCTGTACTCAACTTTGCAGGGCGGCAATTTTAGGGCCATGTAATTGTGGATATTTGGAATATTATGTAAAGTGTGTTTTTTATTGTAATTTTAAAAAAAGGTCTTCCCCTTGTTGTTTTTGTTTTGAACAATAAATTAATTTGTTAAACTATAATCCTTTTGTGCTAATTTAAATTCTCCGCTCATCATTTATATTGGATTAATGTGGGGTAATTTGTTGTGTCTCTGCTCCCTTCTGGAGGAGAGAATATTTGCTTTTCTGTTGCCAACATTTGTGATTTCTGATTTAGATCCATGACTGCGGATCATTATTTAATTGTGTGCAGTTTCCTCGTAAGATTACAGTAAAGGTAGAACTGTTTGCTTAACTTATAGAATTAGAGTTTTGCTTAAGGGAACTGTATACTTCCGCCGTTGTGTGAATATCGCCTTAATTAGATGTTATGAACAAGCAGCCAATTGTTAACTTCACAAACACGGCTAGTTAACAGTCAAAAGAACAACGGGCGAGTTTCACTTTGTGTCCCGCTGCCAGGAGTCGTTCTTTTGGCGTGTTCTGATATTTTTTTAAATTATTTTATTAATTCAAATATCCACCCGTCCACTGCAATTGTATGAGTGTGTGAATACAGTAGTGCAGCAAGCGCTTAAATTTGTGTCTTTCTCTTTCAGCAGAATATTTTTGTGTATTTTGGGGGAGTGTTTTTATTAATGGCAATTTAGTGCCTTTAACAACGTGTCAATTGCGTGTGAAATTTTATTGAAGCACCCGTGTTCTGCCATGTGGGTTGCTAGGCTGTTGCTTTGTGTTTCCGTCGTTGTATTTGCTGTAAGATTGAAATAGACATTTCCACAACTTCAGCAATTGAATCGCGTAGGTGTGCAGAAATGAAAGAGCAATAGAGTAAAACAGACAGGTCGCGGGAAACTGAAACAGGAAACCCAGAGCTTACACTCGCCGGAAGCCGTGGCGCGCCTATGTGGTGGCGCTTGAAAGCGAGTCAGGTCCGCTTGGGGACAAAGCAGTGGCCGGCCCGGCAGCCAAGCCGGATGCTCCACCCGCCCCAACACCAGAAACCGCCCCCGTGAACAACGATCTAGCAATTTTACTCGCCCACCTCGTTGAAATTCAAAGCGAGATAGGTGGAATTAAAACACAAGTGCAAGAGAATCTCGGTAGGCAAGAGGAGGGTATGATCACCCTTCAAAAAGAGATAGCCGATGTAAAAACAGAAGTTCAAGAGAATCTCGATAGGCAAGAGGAGGGTTTGATTACCTTTCAAAAAGTGATAGCAGGTGTAAAAACGCGACAGGACGAGATTATCGGTCACCTGGACGAGATGGCGAAGGTAGTATCCCAAAGGAATGAACAGAACGCCGACACCGTCAGAGTAAACCAGGAAGAGATCGGCAAGGTAAACGCGAGGGTCGACGTGTTAGAGGTGCAAGCTGACAGTATTGTAGCGAGCGTTAATGAAGTGAAAGCCGGCGTCGACAATGCAGAAGCCCGTGTCGGCGACGTGAGTAACCGAGTTGATGCAATTGATGCGGCCGTCGGTGTAGTGGCCGGCCGCGTTGATGAAGTGATCTCTTCTGTTGGTGCCGCAGGCATTCCTCTGATCAGAAAGAAGGGTTACTCGATATATTTCGCGATCTTATTCTCTTCGAAATTTGTTTTGTTAACTTTATGCATATTTTGTGTTCTGACTTGGTAGAGTGCTGTATTCATCTAACAACTTTAACCTTCTGTAGTTATCTTCTCCCTGTGCTGAACGAACGCCTGACCGAACGTTTTTAGATATTATTTAATGAAATCTTGATTTAATGTATAGTTAGAAGTTCTAGAGTAACTTTAATCTCCGTCTGTACACTGCACTTTGTGGCCTTAAACAAAGTGCGCTTGTTTCTGATAGTTTATCATGAGCCTAAACCACTAGCTTGACACATTATGGAAGCGAAGTACTTATTTCATTGTGTGTGAGTGAACCTTCAATCTGCATTCTCCACATTGCTTGGCTGTCATCTTGGTGTATTGGTGTCAGGTGCTTGGGAAGTACCTGCATGGCTCGGCGTATGAATCTGTGTGAGAATGTGCTGCAATTCCTCCATTCCCCCCTATAAAACGTGATCGCAATTAACCTGTACTCAACTTTGCAGGTAGGCAATTTTTGGGCCATGTAATTTTGGATATTATTTTGTCAGGTGTGTTTTTTATTGTAATTTAAAAAATATATATTCTTCCCCCCTTGTTGTTCTTGTTTTGAATATTAAATAAATTTGTTAAACTATAATCCTCTGGTGCTAATTTAAATTCTCCCCTCATCATTTATTTTGGATTAATGTGGGGTAATTTGTTCATATATCTTGTGTCTCTGCTCCCTTCTGGAGGACTTTCCGTTGCCAACATTTCTGATTTCTGATTTAGATCCATAACTGTGGATCATTATTTAATTGTGTGCAGTTTCCCCTAAAGATTACAGTAAAGGTAGAACTGTTTGCCTAACTTATAGAATCAGAGTTTTTCTTAGGGGAACTGTATACTTCCGCCGCTGTGTGAATATCACCGTAATTAGATTTTGTGAACAAGCAGTCAATTGTTACTAACGTATTTCTTGTCCGAAATATTTGAAAAACCGAGTCTCTGTCTCTGGTAGCCAACATTTATGTCTGTAAAATTTGGTGCCGATCGGTTGAACGGTTCGACCTAAAAAGTGGGAACACGTTACAGACAGACAGACATCGTCAAATCGCCGTTATTTTTGCAAATATCTCTGCAACGATGCAAGATATGAATAAAGTATAAAGAAGCGAAGTTGTAGAGAATATTCCCCTTTACCAATTAGGTTATTCAATTTTCGTGTCAGATGAACGGTTCGTTCGCAATTACAATTATATTGAAAACGGTTTTTTGTATTACTACCGTATTTTTGGTCCGATAAATTTGAAAAAGGGAGATTCTAGTTTCTGGCGGCCTACAATTATGTCTGTAAAATTTGGTGCTGATCGGTTGAACGGTTCGTCTTAAAAACAGGGAACACGTTACGGACAGACAGAGACAGACTTCCCAAAATCTCCGTTATTTTTGCAAATATCTCTGAAACGATACAAGATATGGAAAAAACATAACAGAGCAAAGATGTAGAGAATTTTCTCCTCTACAAAATCGGTTATCCAGTTTTCGTGTCAGATGAATGGTTAAGCCGTTATTTTCGTTTAAATTTTGAGCTGTCAAAAGACGATCGCAAAGGCCCACTTTTAGTGTTACTATCGTAACCTAAAGTGGGCCAAAAGTAGTTTTAACATTTGTAGACTTTTGTACAATAAATAGCTTTTCTGTATCTGATAAAATTCTCTCGGGCTTCCAGCCATGTCAAGAGCTTTCGGCCGAAATCTTATGGATATCAGGCCACTTGACGCTGCTGGAAGCCCGAGAGAATTTTATCAGCATAACTCGTCGCGAAACTAGGCATTCATACTTTTCTGTATCTTACTTTTTTGTGTAACTTACTTTATGGACACACCTCGTAACATGTAAGGGACATGGACGAGAGGTGCTACACAGTCAGCACCGGTTGACTCCACGCCGCGTCGAGTTACTGCAGTCTGCCGAGCCACTTTTCTCACCTCAGTACAATGTGACTATTCCAGAAACACACAGCCTATAAAAAAATCGCACTGACGTGTTTTACGGTCCACTTTAGTTTTGTAGTTTTATAAGTTTTTGAAAACATCTTGGACCAAAATAATAATCTAAATAATAAAAAATTAATTAATAAGAGTGTCTGAAAACCTTTTAGAAAAAAAAAAAAAAAAGGTAGTGGCAGGTTCCGAACACCGACCTTTAGCGTCATAGTCCAACGCCTTGCCCACTACGCTATTTTTTTTTTTCTTTTGTATTTTTTGTATTATTTTTTATTCTTTATATATACATATTTATTTAACGCTATGGCTGTAATCAAAGTATCAGTCTATTAATCTTATACTAGTGATGGCCGTTGTTAAGTGATGCTAATATGGCATTTGTAGACACTAGATTATCATTTATCGTACGAAGAACGATGTGTTTTTGTTAATTCTTCAGTGCGCCATTGATTTGAAATGACAACGTCTAAGTTACAAAAAGAAAATCATCAAATACGCAACGCAAGATGGCGTATGCCAGAGAGAGTTCTGGGCGAGAAATATCACGTGACATCTCCGAACGGCTGGTTTTCTTTAATTCAATGGAGGGTGTCAAATCTCCGTTGTTTTTGCAAATATGACTCAAACGATACGAGATATGAAGAAATCACAAGGGAGCTAAGTTTTAGAGAACTTTCTCCTCTACCAATTAGGCTATTCAATTTTCGTGTCAGATGAAAGGTTCTGGTCTCTGGCGGCCTACAATTATGTCTGTAAAATTTGGTGCTGATCGATTGAACGGTTCGTCTTAAAAACAGGGAACACGTTACGGACAGACAGAGACAGACTTCCCAAAATCTACGATATTTTTGCAAATATCTCTGAAACGATATGAGATATGAAAGAAACATAACAGAGCAAAGTTGTAGAGAATTTTCTCCTGTACAAAATCAGTTATTCAGTTTTCGTGTCAGATGAATGGTTTAGCCGCTATTTTCATTTAAATTTCGAGCTGTCAAAAGACGATCGCAAAGCCCCACTTTTAGTGTTACTACCGTAACCTAAAGTGGTCGAAAAAGTAGTTTTAACAGTTGTAGATTTTTGTACAATAAATAGCTTTTCTGTATCTGATAAAATTCTCTCGGGCTTCCAGCCACGTCAAGAGCTTTCGGCCGAAATCTCGTGGATATCAGCATAACTCGCCGCGAAACTAGGCATGCATACTTTTCTGTATCTTACTTTCTTTGTGTAACTTACTTTATGGATATACCCTGTAACATGTAAGGGACATAAACGAGAGGCGGCCGCGGTAGCCGAGGGGACTGAGGCGCTCCAGTCACGGCCTGCACGGCCACTACGGTCGTGGGCTCGAATCCTCCCTCGGGCATGGATATTTGTGCCGTCCTTAGTCTTAGGTAGTTAATAAGTAGTTTGTAAGCTTAGGGACTGATGACCCCGTAGTTAAGTCCCATAAGTTCAAATGTTCAAATGTTTGTAGAGTTTATGGGACTTAACTACGGGGTCATCAGTCCCTAAACTTACAAACTACTTATGAACTACTTACAACTAAGGACGGCACAAATATCCATGCCCGAAGGGGGATTCGAACCCCCGACCGTGCAGACCGTGACTGGAGCGCCTCAGTCTCCTCGGCCACCGCGGCCGGCAGTCCCATAAGTTCTACAAACATTTGAACATTTTGAACATAAACTAGAGGTGAATTAGTGCACAATCTCCTACACGGTCAGCACTTTAGGCGGTATTACACCATCAAATTATTTGTCAAAGAATTGGACAAAGAAAAATTGGACGTAGTGTAATGCGAACATCGTCCAATATTTCATCCAATCTCGGCCTCGGCCTAGATTTGATCAAAGAAAACGCTCGTCTTCTGTTTCCTGCAGTGAGAAATGTGACCGCTTGGAGCGCTAGTAGTATACAGCTTCCTTACCACTACAGCTGTTTTATTTGGAGGTTAAATATCTGACATTACTTGGACATAACGTTCGTATTCGTAAACATGGCTAGTAGTGGTATGTTTGTGTAGTGTTTTCTAGCAACAACAAAATTTTAAAAATCAGATTGGGCGTTGTATAACAGGTGACAAGGCCAATTCACACTGTCCGTCACGTCAATTCGCGTAGCCCAATACTCTGCGGCAAAAATGAGGTTGAGTTACAATGCGTGATGTAAAAAAGTCATTATATACTATCGAAATTTAAGTAATACCCCTAAATCTTAATACAGCCGAAGCAGATTTTAGAATATATGATTTTGGTAATGTGGTGTGCTAAGTTCTGGGAAATGAAACAACTTTCAAAACATCGACATCTGTTTGCAAGCGAATCTATGAACATATAAATACGTCAGCCAATTTTTGTAAGGAAATAAATAGAGCCTATTTACTTTATCAGCAATGTTTCCCACCTTACATTGTTAATAACGTCATAAACAATTTAGATTATCCTCTTTGTCAGTGCTCACATTTTCCATTTAAAACTTTATTTAATGAAACTTGCTTTATCAACTTAACAATCTTATTCGTATACACTGTTTGAGTCAGCCTTTTTGTTACTCTATTGCAAACTGTGAAGGATGAAGAGCGACAAAATAATTAGCAGTGAATTGCCTGGTTGTTCTGCCGACGGAATAAAAAAGAAAAATCCTCCCGGTCCCGTAACAAATTTTATTTATCTCGCTCTGACACCCACGGTTTCATCCAAGTGCGTTTCCTTTTCTTTTTTCCCTCCTTCTCTTCTAAATGCAGACACAACGCAACTGTAGTATAAACAATAGCTGAGCATTACACCGCCATTTTGAAGCAAATTTGACAAAATATTGGATGATAGTGTAATACCCCCTTTTGCGTTTCATCCAATTTCTTTGTCAAAAAATATGACCAATATTTCATCCAAGTTTTTCGTCCAATTCTTTGTCCAATAATTTGATAGTGTAATACCATAGCAGCGGTTTAACATACGTGCAGGGGATTCCCGAGGACTCGTTGACTCCACGCCGCGTCGAGTTACTGCAGTTTGCCGAGCCTCGGGAGCCAAGGCACGACATCACGAGGCGCCTCGTGACTTTTGTCACGTCAGTACATTGTGGCTTTTCCAGCAACACACAGCCTATGGAAAAAAAAAAATAAATAAAAAATACTTCGCTGAAGATATCGGCAGCGGGCGTGTAGCACGCATTATCGCGTAGAGAAGGTGCTGCCAGCCTGGACAGTGAGTAAGCAGAGTGGAGGAGGCGGCGCCTACGGAATGCGGCCCTGCAGCCGGTGGTGGACGTTGCGTAAGCCGGCTGCCACTGCCCGCTGCCGCCGCCGCTGCCGTTGGGAAACCGCGGGCGGCCAAAATACGGCGCCACAGGCAGAGGAACGCGCTTCCCCCACCCCTTCTCCTCAGCGGCGGGCGTCCAAGTGCGCCAGAGCGCGCAGGTGGCCCGCCGACCTTGCCTGCCGGGCCGTGTCGCTGCCTCTGACTCCACCTCTGGCTCTGCCTCTGTCGCAACGGCGACGGAAACGGACCGCAGAGCTCTGCAAATATAGACACCCACAACGACACTACTCACTGTCGTCCTGTGTGGGCTGCGTCAACCCCAGGCCAACAATAGACAAACCAAACCAAGGCGTTCTGATGTCTCCGGATCATTCGGGATGTCATAACTGCTAAAAGCTAGCAGCCTCACACCATAACATTAATAATGTTGTGGAACATTTTCCTTACAAAGACAGTTAATGGTCTTTGGTCATTGAGACTTACTCACTTGGCAATTGAGAGTTTAAGCAATCATTTATATAGGAGGTACATAAAAAAAAAAAAAAAAAAAAAAAAAAACAGAGAGAGAGAGGGAGAGAAATGATTGTGCCGAAGAATGTCTACAGCTTCAGAATCCATACATTTGTTATTGCGCTTTTTTTTTTTTTTTCTGGCCGCGGTGGAGTAGCCGAGCGGACTAAAGCGTCTCGCTGCGGAGCGCGCGGTTGCTCGCCGTGGAGGTTCGAGTCCTCCCTGGGGCATCTCTGTGTGTGTTTGTCCTTAGGTTACTTTACCTAGGTTAAGTAGTTTTCAAGCTACGGACTGATGACCACGCAGTTTGGTCCGATAGATTTACAAACATTTGAACTTTTTTTTTTTTTTTTTTTTTTTTTTTTTTTTTTTTTTTTTTTTTTTTTTTTTTTTCACAAACGGTAACATAGGAGCAATCGATGAAGGACACACGCCATATGCCATATTCGTAGATTTGTTTAATCTGTCTGCCTGTCTGTCTGCCTGTCTGTTTGCCCCAGTACAGCAGACTGCTAATGGACGTACTTGCCGCGGTGGAGTATCCGAGCGGTCTAAAGCGTCTCGCTGCGGAGCGCGCGGTTGCTCGCCGCGGAGGTTCGAGTCCTCCCTGGGGCATGGGTGTGTATGTGTTTGTCCTTAGGTTAGTTTACCTAGGTTTGTAAGCTACGGACTGATGACCACGCAGTTTGATCCGATAGATCTACAAACATTTTTTGAATGGACGTACGTACATACGGGATGGGATCCCACATACTGTACACGCTGCTCGCCCTATAGCAAGCATTTGCGGCTGCCAAAGGTCGACACGATTAGCGTATCAGCTGAGGCTGATGCCGCCATGATCGTCATCTGGAACCACTGTATAAAGGAGAGACAGACGGTCGAGTAGACATCCTGGAATTGTTATTCTGATTAATCAGCTTGAGTATGTCTCGTGTAGGAAACAAGGAGCATACAGGCGCATTTGCATGCGCGATAGCGATGGATCGCCCTGCCACATTACTACACCACAAGACATTCAGTTCGCTGCTCCAGAAGCGGTGTCTGCTCGTCTATTCGATGAAATTTAGAGCTGAGCGCGCTGTCCCAATGGTGTCGGTCGCTGCAGCTGAGTCTACGCCGGCAATGCTGCGATGAACGGCCGACATTGACAACCAAATGAAGCGATTTTGTTTCTATCCACGAATCCGGATGATTCGGCCGGCACCTCCAAGGTGCCACGCCGGACTATAGTCTGGAGACAGGGTGGAAGAGGCTGCTCAACTGCTGCCTCACGCACTGTCATCCGGCTTCTGCAATCTGTCTTGTGGTTTGGGGTGTTGCCAGACGTGGGTGCTCATTCACTACGAGCACCGCCCCAACGAATTATCGTGCGCTGTGCAAATGGTCAAAATTCGCAGATTTACCACCCATTTCATGGATAAAATTGTCAATAACAAACGCCAAATTAATTACCTGCAATTGGCAGAGACTTTGTCCACCTGCTTATCGTTCTTGAATTCGGGCAGACTGTTATCGGGAATATTACCTGTTACTCAATGAAAAGGGTTCTTCAAAAATGTTGAACTGTTTGTAAATCTATCGGACCAAACTGCGTGGTCATCAGTCCGTAGCTTACAAACTACTTAAACCTAGGTAAACTAACCTAAGGACAACACACACAACCATGCCCCAGGGAGGACTCGAACCTCCACGGCGAGCAACCGCGGGCTCCGCAGCGAGACGCTTTAGACCGCTCGGCTACTCCACCGCGGCCAAGGCGGGGGGTTCTTATCTGGTAATTAGACACATTTATTCGTAAAAAAGGAAGAGAATGGAAATTCACAGAAAGAGTCAATTAAAACAATTTACGAAATCTGATTCTTATAGAGAAGCGCGACAGGAGGGCTGCACCATCATCTTTAACGGGCAAACTGGTTGGGATACTACGCAGAGACAATTTTTCTGCCTCGTAATCCTAAATACCAACCGTGCTGTAAAATAATTAAAAAGTGGCAAAACGTATCGACAGAGCACATGCACAGGAAAAGTGTTAAAAGGGAACAAGATACAAAGTATGAATGAAACTGTGTGCCGGACCTCTGCGTTTGGCGGGCAAGCGCCTAACCAACTGAGCTACCTGGCCCGCCATCACAGCTTCATTCCACGAATAGCTCGCCTCCTGCCTTCCAAACGTCACACAAGTTCTGCTGCGAACCTTGCAGGACATGGAACTCATGGAATAGCAGTTATTGCAGAGGCGTGGCTTACCCACAGCCTAGGAAAAGTCTTGGGTTCGAGTCCCGGGCCACCACACAGTTTTAATCTGCCAGGAGGTTTCAGTATGCATAGTCCATTACCAGATACCGCGAGCGTGAATAAAAGACCAAGTACATGTTCTCGCGACCGCCCGAGTACTGCATCAGTAGACATTGTGTCTAATTAAGGTCGGCAGTTAAGCGTCTCTAGTTGTAGTGTTGCACATGATGTGCGACATGAAACGCGCTTTGCAAGCAATGACTTACCATGTCTGCAGTGGTCGAAGCCATTGCGAGAGAGAAACCGAGTCAGACTGACAGAGAGAGAGAGAGAGAGAGAGGAAGAGAGAGTGAGGCATCGATGGGTGAATCACGAGCGCGTTTAATTCCAGGGCGCGCTGGCGCATTGTTTAATTCTGTGTAATTTGACGTAGAGAGACGTCGAGAACTGCCCGAAAACTTTATTTTAAAAGTTTATTGATATTTTCATTCAGTTGAGTACCATGGAGAGGTCTAGCCAGTGAATCCAGCACGTTTCCAAAGCTCTTCTGGGTAGCACCTGTGGGAGAGAGGGGTGCCGAGTCCATGTGAGACGGAGAACGAGCCTTCGGGGAGGGCACCTCTCTATTACACAGCGAGAGGGCCGCTCGGTGTGGGTCAGCAGACCCCGCTGCGTTGGTACCTGCGGCAGGACCCTCGGGCCGGGGAGCACGGCGCCGGCGTGGTACGTACCAGGGGTGCGTCGAAATTTGCGTCGCGATCGCTCTGGGATCGGCAGAGCCGCAACAAGACACACTGTTAGGTTCAGATCAGTAACCGACCCGCGCAAATGGCTATGTGGGCGTATTATACGGGAACAGTTGTCACTGGATTGCAATGAGCGGGAGGACAGTTTTTCGAAGCTATCTCGGCGCCGTGTCCGCGCATTGGAGGAAAATTGACGCCTAGAGAGCGATTGTCTCTTGCTTTCTAGTGAGGGGGTAGCCTGGCGTTTTACAAACAGAGTGCGAAGCAGTGCTCCAGAATGGATTCCATCTTAGGCAGCCGACGAGTGTGGTCGGCTCGACTTAGGAGGTTACTGGTGTGTGTTTTGAGACTTTGGTTATTTTTTCAACTTTTGCGCTTCGTGGACTTGGAGTTTCAGATTCACTATTCAGGCACCGTCTGAAACTTGTGTCTGTCGACTTGAGGATCATAGAGGTGTGAATAGGCTCAGCTAGTTTCAATCAGCAGCACCGATGCAGTGATAACGTTATTCCTAGCTCTGGTATCAATTGCACACTCGACAATATTGTGTCAAGTACACATAGTCTTAGTTGGCGAGACATAGCCGAGCCTGTGATTCCTTTAGACACTGTGTGCTGAAGCACGTCCACATAACGTGTTCCCCATGAACAAATGTTGACAAGCTTCAGACAATTTTTTTTTTTTTTTTTTTTTTTTTTTTTTTTTTTTTTTTTTTTGAGTGTAGCAAGACTCTCCACTCGCAATATGCAAGATACCAGGCATTATATATTGATTTAGCTTTATCTGTATGTAAAATTCTGTCTATGTTGTACATGAGGCCCCAAATATGTATTAGTGTGTATTGGCCCTGGCTTCCACAGAATGAATGAAACTTTGTATGTAAGAAAGTTTAGGAAGTGCTAGGCGCGCCTCGTCTGTTTTGTGTCGTCGTTTCTTTCAAACGCTGGGTGTTGAGTGTCTCTGGGCGAGAAGTAGGTTTGCCAACTGCTGAGCAGAACCCAGTCTTAGCAAAGATTCCTACTGTAGCTTGCTCTTAACCTCCTTGGCTGGGGATTGTTCAGGTTACCTTCCTGACAAACAGTGATGCTCTCTGGGCTCCCCTCCACTACCTCTCTCTGGTAACGGCTAGGCAGTGGTGAGGAGAGCTATACATTCGCTTCTTGGTTCCTGGTAGGGTAAGTACCTCTGGGTTTGGTTCTGCTGTGGCCTTGTGGCTCTACGTAGTTCAGGCTCGATACTCGAACTTATGCCTTTTTGCGAGTTCAATTCCGGGAGTAGCAACTACACTATGTGTAGTAGTGAGATTTTGCTTAATTTCCTACAGGATTGCTAATTTTATGTCGATCGTTAGCATAGTTCTTGCACTTTAATAACTTTTAAATCATTTCTTCGCCTGTTTAAATATGTTCAATGTCTTAATGTTCTTATCGTAGTTGAATTGTAATATTTTCGGGGACTCGCGGTGCCTATACTGTTCGTACTTTGTCGATAGAACACGTGGACGATATCAGACTAAGCCTTCAGATTTTCCATCATTCAGTGCACATGAGTGGTTAATAATTTTATAGCTAATTTGTAAGGTGTTTCCTAGTGAGTGTAGCGTGATAATTTTCCCCGAAAGTTGTCCATTGTAACTTATAATCTGTGTACTTGGCGGCCCACGTGCGCGCCGATTAGCGTGTTCCCTGTCGGGGTCATTACCATTAAATATATCTTTTTCCTCTGCGTAGAAATAACCGCTGCACGACGTTTTTAATTTTCATGAAATAGAATTATTTCACTTATCTGAATTTTTGTGACCGAACTCTGTATTGTGCTGTAGCAATCAGTAACCTTGCTTATCTAATAGATATCATTCCTCTGATCAGAAAGAATGGTTACACGATATATTTCGCAATCTTATTCTCTTCGAAATTTGACTTTGTTAACTTTATGCATATTTTGTGTCCCGACTTAGTAGAGTGCTGTATTGATCTAACAACTTTAATCTTCTGTAGTTATCTTCTCCTTCTGCTAAACGAACGGTAGAGCGACCGTTTTTATATATTATTTAATGAAATCTTGACTTAATGTATAGTTAGAAGTTCTAGGGAAACTTTAACTTCCATCTGTACACTGCAATTTGTGGTCTTAAACCAAGTGCGTTTGTTTCTGATAGTTTATCATGAGTCTAAGCCACTAGCTTGACACATTATGGAAGCAAGGTACTATTTCATTGTGCATCAGTGAACATTGAACCTGCATTCTCCACATTGCTTGGCTGTCGTCTTGGTGTATTGGTGTCAGGTGCTTGGTAAGTACCTGCATGGCTTGGCGTATGAATCTGTGTGTGAATGTGCTGCAATTCCTGCGTCCCCTCCCCTGTGAAACGTGATCATAATTAGCCTGTACTCAACTTTGCAGGTGGGCAATTTTAGGGCCATGTAATTGTGGATATTTTGAATATTTTGTAAGGTATGTTTTTTATTGTAATTTAAAAAAAATCGTCTTCCCCCTTGTTGTACTTGTTTTGAACAGTAAATGAATTTGTTAAACTATAATCCTTTTGTGCTAATTTAAATTTTCCCCTCATCATTTATTTTGGATTAATGTGGGGTAATCTGTTCATGTATCTTGTGTCTATATTTGCGCTTCCGTTGCCAACATTTATTTTTGATTTAGATCCATGATTGCGGATAATTATTTAATTTGTGTGCAGTTTCCTCTAAAGATTACAGTAAATGTAGAACTGTTTGCTTAACTTATAGAATCAGAGTTTTGTTTAAGGGAACTGTATACTTCCGCCGCTGTGTGAATATCGCCGTTATTAGATTTTGTGAACAAGCAGTCAATTGTTAACTTCACAAACACGGCTAGTTAACAGACAAAAGAACAGCGGGCGAGTTTCAGTGCTTAATGTGGACACAGAGGATGAGAGTAGGGCATTCACGCTTCTGTCTTGAGAAGCTTTATTTTATTTTATATTTTTTTCAATAGAACCGCGATTTTCAGCACTTTGATGCACTGCCGCCGCCGTCACATTTCCAATAATGCTGGTTCCATCAGCATTTGTTTCAGTATTGCTTGCAACTGCTTATCTGGGCAAGAGTTACGATTCTTCCTTTTGACGGTTTTCTTAAACATCATTTTGTGTGGACAGCGCTCTAATTATAGTACGCTGGAGAGATTTCAGTACTGCCACGTTTCTTACCAACAGTAAGAGGACAACAGAACCTTTTTAATTTTATTAGATTATTCGTAGGTTATCAATGTACTAACTTGTGGCCAAAGAGAAATATTCTGTTACTTGGTGGTGTGAGGCCTGTAGCAGGGGGGGAAACACGCATTCAGACCTAAGGCGACCGGTGGCGAGCACGAGGGTGGCTCTGTTATTCGGAGGGTCAGCAGTTCCTGAAAGACGCATTACAGCCAAAAGCCACAGCAGGTAGGACTGAGGCGTGAGACTTCCAAGTATCTGGCTGGCGCCACCGATGCTGGCGTCGTCTAGGCGGGAGCTTCTGGAGCTATACAACACATCTCCATTGGCGCTGAACGGTGGTTTGCAAAGGGAGAGCTGAGACGTCTGGCGTCGAGTTGGCGAACAATAAGGTGGCACCCACTAGGACCATTGTACGTCTCCGACGCCAAGCTGGCGGGCGCCGAAATTATACAGTAGTGAGGGACTTTGGCCGTTTGCTGGGAACATCTTGCTGGCCGTGTTTTCGAAGGTGCCTGAAGGCCATCTGGCGCTACTGTGAGAAAGCTGGACATAAGGGCGAGGCCCGACCGGCGGAAACGCGGAAGAGTTGGCCACTGGCTGCTGTTTTATAGTAAGGGGGTTCGGCTGTCCGACTCCAGAACTCAAGCCGTGATTGGCCGTACTTTGGCGCCTAGCTGTGGATTGGTGTTTCAGTAGAGACAGCTAGAGCCTGGAGGCTTTGCAGAGAGGAGACAGATATTTTAGAAAGAAGGGTGAAGGATACTGGTGTTTGAGCAGCCGAGGAGAGCAGACGCTTCTCTTCTGCTCCCAGTTTTATACTTGTTTTCGAGCAGCCGTACTTAGTGTTTATGGTTCAACTTTTGGAGTTGCTCCAAAACTTGTACTAATAGCGCTGAGTATTGGCAAGCTGAGAGCAAGGTCAGCCTGCCTGATATTAGACGCACCGACGCGCTAATTGCGATTGTCACAGTTCTGGTGTCATCTCTGCCTACAGTACTTTCGTATTTCACACGTAAATTGTCTGTAGTGGCACGACATAGCTGATCTACTGAGATCGTAGGCACTAAATACGCCAGGAACGCAGAGTTGAATATTGCTTCTGGAATACGAAGCTGAATTATCTCAGGGACCGCGACTTGCAGCTATCAACACTCGCAGCCGCCACCCAGCCGTCGTGTTGCTGACATCGCCAGCCATCATAGTTTTGGTACAGTATCGCGTGCATTTGATAGTGTTTCAAGGAGTATTTTCGTTTTCGGACTGTTGAAACCGTTAAGTAAACTCACAGAAATCAAATGTTCAAATGTTTGTAGAACTTATAGGACTTAACTACGGGGTCATCAGTCCCTAAGCTTACAAACTACTTATGAACTAGCTAAGACTAAGGACGGCACAAATATCCATGCCCGAGGGTGGATTCGAACCCCGACCGCAGTGGCCGTGCAGACCGCCGCGGCCGGCTCACAGAAATCTGGTATCGGAATATTCCTCTCGGTTACGACCCGGTTTCCAGTTAAATGTGGGTTGTCGCAAGTGTTTTGAATCAAATACAATTATCTTCGACTTACCAGTCATTGGCTGTTGGAGTGTATATCATGTTTTGTAAATTCGTATAATTTGTTCTGTGTTCAATTGTATGTGTATCTTGCATTCAACTCTGACATTCATTTGACTTCAGAAAATAAAACGTGTCAAAACAAATTTCTTTACTCAAATCATTCAAATTAATTAACCCCCCTTTACACAATTTTGGATGAGTTTTATTACTTGGAAACTAGAGGATAAATTAATTAAATGTTCGATGGTGGGTCAGCCACGCCTATCCTTTAATATCAAGTGAAGAAACCATTTGCATACCGTTCTTCCTCGCCCCTACCTTACCCTTATTTCCAACACACGCACATAAATATACCTTTCATTTGACGGACTCTGCCACGGATCACGTTTCCGCGGTTCTTCTGTGATGAGAGAGATAAAGATATCCTTGCGATAATTTGGCCATTTCAATTTCATAAATTTTGTATTCGTTAATTAATACGCTACACGTAGTAGTAGAATAACCATATTTTCTTTCGGCAAGTTTTATGTGTGTATTAGTGGCTTCTGTGTCACTTTATTTATGTGTTTTGGTGATTTCCGTGTCAGTATCCTGAATGTCGGTGATTTCTGCGTCACCTCAGCGTTGAATAAATGGCGTTGAACACAGCGTTGTGATTAATTTTGGATGGGTGATATATTTCTCATAGTGAAATGTATGAATAGATATATTGTTCGACGGTACCTAAGGCTATTGTAAATTTTTCTGGGAAGGTTCATGTTTGTACACGTCACTGGTCGCATTTGTAAAGATAAGTATGCTTAATAAAATTTATTCATGGCAGTTTGAAACTGTAAATTACGGGTTGTCAAAGATAGTTTAATGTTAACTAGGAATAGGGCGCGATTGTTTAAGTCTGAAGATAATGTCGTTAATATAAATAATATTAGCGAGTCAGAAAGTCTTTCAGGAGCAATGAATGTGGATGATCAGTCAGGGGAAGCAAATACGCAAAGCTTAGCAAGGTAATCTGAACAGGAGGTCATAGATGGCGAGGTTTCTGCGAAAGTGAAGAAGAAGTTCTTCTGTCGCCGCACGGTGATAAAACCATGACCACACGGTACGTCAAAAGTTATGACGGTGCGTCGTACTCGTGTAGTAAAGGTCACCATAACACATCACGATCCCCACGCCAGGGCGAACAAGCGGAGGTCTACAATTAGCCGACCTTATGCAGTTCATGCAACAACTGGCGGAAGAGAACAGCAAACAGATACGCGAGAATAGCCGAGAGGTGAGAGAGACAACCCACAAACTTATCCTGGAATTTGGAGCGCAACAGGAAAGGGGCATACAAGGGTAACAGAAGTATTAGAAGACGTAAAGGCTGAGATTGCAGGAATAAGGAAGGATGTCGAAACTGTAAAGCGAACATCGTCAGAAGCTAAGGAAACGGCCTTAGAAGCGACGGAAGATGCTCACGTGGCTTGGCTGGAAGCTATTGGTGCGAGGAAAGTTGCGTCAATAGCCCAACGTGACGCCAAGAAGACACGTGTCAAGATCTGTAGCGTCAAGAAAGTTGTTGAATCGTTGTGGGGACAAGGGAAACGTATCCTGCAGAAACTCACAAGAAATTGCCAGAGAAGACGAGGGAGGTAGTGAAATCAAACAGTAACAGCAGGAAATTGGCGAAGTAAAGGAAGAGCAGACACGAATCACGCAATAGCAGAATAAGCTGGAACGTGTTGCACGTACCACGCAGTAGGAATTGAAGAACATCAGAGAAGGTTCGTCGAGAGCCATTGGTTCTCTGACAACTCGCGTTTTTGTTCAAGATAATACGCGCAACACGGAAGCCGTAAGTGAAGCGGCAGATAGGGATACCGCGGTTGACAGTGAACGGCGTACACAGGAATGTTTTCCTGCCAGCGGGCCGTCATTGTCACCTCAACCCCCGGAATATGAGAGGAAACTAATTGCAGCAACATCAAGAGCACGGAAACGGGTCTCCAAGAATCAAAGGGGGCAATGAGTAGAACACGTAGCACATCGGCTTCGACAAGACTGCATGCGGATGACAGAAACTAGGGGGAATTGTTACGGCTCGTTCGAGCGGAAACATTTTTCTGTCGGTCCAGAATTTTCAGGTATAAAAGGAATCAAATAACGCGCTTCCCCTAAGTCATTTATCGCACAATTTGACAGCGTATTACCAGCAGCATGGCCACTTCGGTATCGACTGGAATTTATCTGTGGGTACATGCAGGGAAGTGTTGCGGAGCAAATGAGATCGACTGCGGAAAGTTGTCATTCCTATGAGCAATTTCGTAGGACGTTCCTGGCCACGTACTGGTCGGAACAGGCACAAGAGCGAATAAAAGAAGAAATTATGTTAGGAAAAGACCTGGAAACTTCAGGATTTAGAAGTCCAGTGAAGTTTCTGGAGTCGATTATCAAGAAGAATATGTTTTTAGATCGGTCTTATGATGACAAAAAGATCACAGGCTTTGTTTCATCAAACTGCCTATCGAGTACAAACGTTGCCTAATAGGAAGGTGTAACGGAAAACTCGAAGTATTTATGGCCGCACTTTGGGAAGCAGATTTTGTTACCGAAAGACAAGGTTGGAATCGGAAAGAAAACTCAAGTCCGAGACCATCAAAATGTTCAAATGTTTGTAAATCTATCGGACCAAACTGCGTGGTCATCAGTCCGTAGCTTACAAATTACTTAAACCTAGGTAAACTAACCTAAGGACAACACACACACACACACACACACACACACACACACACACACACACACACCCATGCCCCAGGGAGGACTCGAACATCCACGGCGAGAAACCGCGCGCTCCGCAGCGAGACGCTTTATACCTCTCGGCTACTCCACGGCGGCCCCGAGACCATCCTTCGCATGCCGGGAACAATGAGAGAAGGATTGATGGAGGAAAGTACCGTTCACAGGAGGATTACAATCGACAGTCCAGGCAAAACTACGCGCTACAAGCAAACTGGCGTGATAGAAGGAAAGACGGGCGTTGTTGAAATGGAAACCAAGGAGACAGACACGGGAGCCCATCACAAAATCAACAGTGGTATGAACCACAAAATCATCAATGGTTTGGTCAACAGAATTACAACCAAGAAGATCGAAATAGAAATTGGCAAGAAAGAAGATCAGGCAGTCCACCGCAGCAAAGACGTGTAGAAATTGTAGAATTCCGGCCACCAAATCCCGTGCATGGGAACAACAATACCGGTGGAAACCGAAAATGACGGTTTCCACCTGCGGAAACCGCGCGCCAAACGCCCGCGGAAATATCCGGAGAAAGCGCGATGTTCTTATTGCTCTTTTTTTAGAATACTATGTGTCTCATTATACGTTTGTAATAATTATTAGTTCGTAAGTTGTATTGCTGTTCTTTTGTTTGTGTCTATAACAATGATTTTCTATGTATATTATGTATGTAAATATTTGTATTGTGTCCATGTGTTTTGTGGCTGTTTGGCTTTTGCTATATTTGTGTACTCCTCTTCTAGGAACAGGAAATCAAACCGAATTTGCAGATATCGGATTTGGACGCCCACGTTGGAAGATAGGTTCTGTAGCATTTTTGGTTAATTTTTGCTCATTCCTAGGTCAAACATTTCATTTTTGTCCACCTGGTCGCTACAAGTAGAGACAATATTTTATTTCCCAATTCGTAGCAAACCTGTTTCTATTCTCCTGAGATGATCACTCAGATACTATGTTATTCTGAGCGTTCAGATATTTGGTTTTGAGTGTAGTAAGCATCCGTATCAAAAGAGATCTTAGACACGTGTTTCCTTATAAATCGTTTTGGTACAGAATCATAGTAAATAGTCGAGAAATGTCCTTTTTAACTCTTAACACTATAAAATACAGTAATAGATTAATAAAATTGCTTGTTCCCATTATTGTAATAGTATGAAGTACTTATTCCATTTGGCTAGTCTGTGCAGATATGACCTGGCAGATCGCGGTGGCCGAGCGGTCTGTGGCGCGCCAGTCACGGTCTGCACGGCTGCTACGGTCGGGGGTTCGAATCTCCCCTCAGGCATGAATATTTTTGTTATTATAAGGTAGTTCATAAGTAGTATGTAAGTTTAGGACTGATGAGCCTGCAGTTAAGTCCCTTAAGTCAAGAATCCCTTTATAAGATTTTTATTGCCACAGATCGCTTATTGAGTTCTTTATGACTATTTTCGACTCATTAAAGAGTCATTATCAAATCTGTCATGGTGTCATGCTGTTGAAGACCCTGTGCTCACTTTGCCTCATGTCTAGGTGCACAAAAATACTTATAAATGACCTATCTGCCACCAGGTGGCAGCAGGTTGAGGGCATAATCGATCGATTTATATATATCCAACGATGTGCAAAGTTTGTACTTTTCACAATAAAACATCGTAAACTATCTGTATTTTACATATTTATGGATTAAAATAATCAGACTGTCATTGTAATACTGTTAAAATATAATACCGTGGGAAATAAAATCTCTTATCATAAATATCCAAAAATGTCATAATTCAAGGTATATAATGAAGAAATGTCTAAGTGATTATTTCAAGTGAGAAGTGACTTAATGTGAATTACATTTCCATCCCTCCCTACCCGAAATTTTCTTCGTTAAATTTAATACATGAATAAAAATAGTAAAGAATGCTGTCATAAATAGTTTTAATATAATAATTAATAATTCGCAGAAATGTTGTCCAATGTCTAGGTTCAGTACAACTGTACTATATTACAATAAATAATTTCTAGTTATTCATCAAATGACATTTTACAAAACATTCTAAATTTTCATACTTCTCCTTTTTTATAATTTCAGAACCTTTTGTGTTGTTAATAAGAAGGTTACAAACCAAAGTTCACAATAATGATGAACAAATATGCAAATTGCCCCATGTCTATGTGTGATGTACTAATCACATCTAATTATTGATTGACAGTAAATGTACCTGATTTCTTATGTCTAGAGCTCATGTAAGGCTGTATTATCTACTTGTAAAACATCAAGCAATTGTAATGTAAAAAGAGTAACACAAGTCTGATAAATGTTATGGAACTATCACTCTATATGCTGGTTCCATATAGATCTATTGCATTACCAATCAAACTCGATTATTACATCACTAAACTATTCCAAAATCCTCCAAGGTATTCATCAAATATAATGCAATTTATAATTTATAAAATTTAAAATTATTGTTACAAAAATTCTCATTTTAATTCGTACTCATCATCATTATTAACTGAAGCCATATGTATTAATGGTGACTCATATCAACATATGTGTAGTCAATTGTACCTTTTTTAATCAATATATAGAATGACATTTGGATAATTTAAAATGTATCATGTGGTATCACAAATTATATTCCATATACGTATAACATAAAATGTATCATGAGGCATTACAAATTACATTCCAGATAAGTATATTATGATAAGAGACACCAACCACTGGAACTTCATAATCTTTACTATAAATAACCATACTGCCAGGTGTCTATACATTATATCAGTTATAACTGTGGTAAGTTGTATGAGACATTCAGAGTTATGAGTAACTGAATGTCTACATTACCATTGAGGAGGGAAAGTAGCTACATGTCTAGGTTCCATAATATGTGTTGTGTAGTTTAAATGTCTATTCATTACCGAATCATAGTTGAAAATTAAGAGTGACTGCATGTCTTTGTTGCATAATATGTGTAATCTATCATCTCTTATTGGTACATCAATAGCTTTATTACAATCCCATTATAGACAGATATATAAACTTAATTATTTACAGTCTGTTACAAAGTTTATATTACCTTGACTACAATGAAGGAATGCTAATGTCTAAGTCAGCTATTTTAACTGGCAAGCTCAAGGTCTAGGTGAGAACATTTATGAAATCTAATGGGAGATTAATAGGAATCTTTTGCTTCTAGTTGTCTATGTTTAGGTACCAAATAATATAATTATATGTCACAATGAAACACATTTTTATATGAAATTTTATAGTTCACAATCATATAAATGTTGTAGAACTGTTTCTCAATGTCTAGGTTGCATACCAGCTTACTACTTTATTGAACTTACACTCAAGTTATTCATCAGAATGACTGTCAATAACAACACGTAATAACAAGTTTACAGTTCAGATAAATACTAGACATCCACTACTATACTTAGTGGTTTAAAACTGATATATAATTAATTTACTTGGTATCTAGACATAGATAACTAGAAGCAGATAAATTTCCTATTAAGCCACTATTAGATTTCATATATAGTTCTCACCTGAACTTGGAGTCTTTTCACTTAAAATAGCCAACCTAGACATCAGTATACAGTCATTGTAGACAATGTAATATAAACATAGTAACAGACTGTAAATAAACATGTACTTATATATATATTCCTATAATGGGATTATAGTAAAGCAAATATTGTTGTGGAAATTGATGATAAATCTCATATATCATGTAAGGTAGGCCTACCGTCACTCTTAAACTTGAACAGTGACTCCATAGGAATAGACCTGGTAACCAAACATCACATATTATGGAACCTAGATATGCAAATACTTTCCCTCCTTAAACGTAATGTAGACAAGAAGTTACTCATAGCTTTGAATAGTTTCATATTGCTTACTACACCTATAACTCATATGAGATAGATACATATGGCAGTATTATTATTTATTATAAAGTATAAGTACCAGTGGTTTGTATCTCTTAACATAGTATACTTATCTGAAACGTAATATGTTATGCCACACAATACATTTAAATTATGAGAATGACATTCTGTGTATTGATTAAGACAAGCACCATTGATTACATTATTATTGCTATGACCTATCATAAGTACTTATGACATCAACTAAGTAAAGTGAGAATTTTGTATCGTGATAGACATTTTTTTTTAAATAGGAGGAAAAAAGAAAAAGACGATGAAGAAAAAATTAAGTTTTATAAAGATGAATATTCATTATATACGTAAAAAATAGATGAAGTACACTTACCAGGCGAAAGGGCACAGGCAGTAATAGCAACAAATAAACACACAGACACACACACACACACAAAAATGCTAGCTTTCGCAGCCTAGCTGCTTCATCAGGCAGAAGGGAAGGAGAGGGAAAAGGAAATGATGAGGGTTTTAAGGAAGGGGGTAAGGAGCCATTCCAATCCCAGGACAGGAAAGACTTACCTTGGGGGAAAAAATGGAAGGTAAATAAATGCAAAGAACTTTGCTTTCTACAGTTCTACAGTATGTCTGCCTAAGTGTACTTGTGTCTGTGTAAATGTGTGGGTGTATGTGCATTTATTTACCTTCCATTTTTTCCCCCAAGGTAAGTCTTTCCTGTCCTGGGATTGGAATGGCTCCTTACCCCCTTCCTTAAAACCCTCATCATTTCCTTTTCCCTCTTCTTCCCTTCTGCCTGATGAAGCAGCTAGGCTGCGAAAGCTAGCATTTTTGTGTGTGTGTGTGTCTGTGTGTTTATTTGTTGCTATTACTGCCTGTGCCCTTTCGTCTGGTAAGTGTACTTCATCTATTTTTTACGTATATTTTTCCTTTTAGGAATTTTTCCTCTATAATATTCGTATCATAAATTTGAATATTCATTATGTTTGATGAACATCTCGGAGGATCATAGAATAGTTTAATGATGAAATAATTGAGTTTGTTTGGTAATGGAATAGACTCATATGGAACACGGGTAGAGAGTGGTAGTTCCATAACATAATATCTATATGATCCCAATATTTTCTGTTCCTTTCGTGTATCATTTATACTGAGTTCAGTTCTACCATAAAGAATTTTTTAATAGTTAAATATGTGTATGGCTTCATGTTTGTTGGTCAAGTACAATGATACTGATTACATGAAGGTTTGGCATGACCAATTCAGAATATGTGCAGTATCAGTTGATAATTATGTTGATTACTAAGTATAGTAGTGAATGTCTAATACTTATCTGGACTGAAAAACTTATTATTGCATGTTAAAATCTGTTACTTTTAAAAGTTTTTGACAGTCATTCAAATGATTAAATTGAGTATAGGTTCAATAATGTAGTAAGCTGGTATGCAACCTAGGCATTTAATAACAGTTCTACAACATTTATATGATTGTGAACTATAACATTTCATATAAAATGTGTTTCATTGTGAGATATAATTAACTTATTTGGTAGCTAGACATAGACAACTAGAAGCAATAGATTCCTATTAAGCTTCCATCAGATTTCATAAATGTTCTCACCTAGACCTTGAGTTTGTCACTTAAAATAGCTGACTTAGACATTAGCATTCCTTCATTGTAGACAAGGTAATATAAACTTTGTAACAGACTGTAAATTATAAAGCTTATATATCCGTCTATAATGTGATTGTAATAAAACAATTAATGTACCAATAAGTGATGATAGATTACAAATATCATGCAACCAAGACATACAGATACTCTTAATCTTCAACTATGACTTGGTGATGAATGGACCTTTAAACTACACACCACATATTATGTAACTTAGACATGCAGCTACTTGACCTCCTGAACAGTAATGTAGACATTCAGTTACTCATAACTATGAATGTCTCATACAACTTACTACAGTTATAACTGATGTAATGTATAGACCCATGGCAGTATGGTTATTTATAGTAAATGTTAATAAGTTCCAGTGGTTGGTGTCTCTTATCATAATATACTTATCTGGAATGTAATTTGTAATGCCACATGATACATTTTAAATTATTTGAATGACATCCTGTACATTGATTAAGAAAAGTACAATTGACTACATTGATGTTGATATGATTCACCATTAATACTCATGGCTTCAGTTAATAATGAGGATGATTACAAACTAAAATGAGAATTTTCGTAACTTGATAGACAGCTTTAAAATTTTAATAATAATTAATTTTTATAAATTTCAAATTCCATTATATTTGATGAATATCTTGGAGGATTTTAGAATAGTTTAATGATAAATAATTGAGTTTGATTGGTAACACAATAGACCTATGTGGACCCAGGGTATAGAGTGATAATTCCACAACATCTATATGACTTTAATTATACAGCTTTATATAACAATTGCCCAATCTTTTAAAAGTAGAATAGCCTGATACGAGATCTAGACATAAGAAATCAGGTACATTTACTGTCAAGCAATAATTAGATGCGAGTAGTATGTCACATATAGACATGGGGCAATTTGCATATTTGTTCATCGTTATTGTGAACATTGGAATGTAACCTTCTTATTAACATCAAAAAAGTTTTGAAATTATAAAAAAAGTAGATATATGAAAATTTAGAATGTTTTGTAGACTGCAATTTGATGAATAACTAGAAATTATTTATTTTTATATAGTACAGTTGTACTGTGACATATTTATTATTATATTAAAACTATTTATAACAACATACTTTACTATTTTTATTATATATTAAATTTAAGAAAGAAAATTTCGGGTCGGGAGGGGTGGAAATGTAACTCACATTAAGTCACTTCTCACTTGAAATAATCACATAGACATTTCTTCATTATATACCTTGAATTATGACATTTTGAGATATTGTAATTATGATAAGAGATTTTTTTGTCCATTGTATTATATTGCACCAGTATTACAATGACAGTCTGATCCTTTTAAACTCTAAATATGTAAAATACAGATGGTGTAAGATGTTTTATTGTGAAAAGTACAATCTAAAAATTTTGCAATATATATAATTCCTGCAACCTGCTGCCACCTGGTTATAAGTATTTTTGTGCATTGCATCAGTCCATCCACAGTTCTCACTGTGATAACATACTACCTAGACATGAGGCACAGTGCAGCACAGGATCTTTAACACCATGACCAATTGCATGTGCAACTGATGATGTGCATACTATTTGTAACTTGCCACAGTGATGTTGGTTCACCTGAAGTATATTTCTTAACATGCCTGGACAAGCAAGGTATGAATATGAAAAATATTTTCTGTTTAAACAGCTTTATTACCTGACTGTTTTCTATAGAGTGTGTAACTGACATTTAACATCCAGATTAATATTGTACCACATTTATTGTACAGCAAGTCAATTGGTATTCACACCAGTTTTTTATTACAATTTTTACAGATTTGATAATGATTCTGTAATGAGCCGAAACTAGTCAAAAAGGAATCAATAAGCAATCTATCGGAATAAAAATCTTATAAAGGGATTTTTTACTATTACATTAAAAGATCGCCTCCTACAAATAATCCTGAATAAGATGTCAGGTAATTATAATAATTCCTTTAAGCTTAACAAATACTTTATTTTTTTGACCTGGCACAAATCGGGTGAATGTGTGATGAGATACACGATCATCAGAGGTGCTGGGGCGAGTAACCACTTGGCCGCTAGATGGGGGCGCGCCGTCACATGACCGCCTCAAAGGGGACCTGCAGTCTCGCAGCTCAAGACACAAGCAGCAGACACGGATCACTGGCAAACCTGTCTGGCCGCCACAGCTGCCCCTAACACAAAAAAACTGCCGACAGCAGTACTCAATGGAGAACAGCCCCGTCATTGAATGGGACATGCTACGACGTGAGGCTCATGAATGGCAAGAGCTGCTGTTACTGTCTCGAGGGACAAAAGGTGTGCGGGCTCTGGCTATCTGGTGCGGGGTAGCCCCAACCACTGGCCAGACTGTGTGATGCCAGAGCTGCCCACCAACAGCCGACCCGGTAATCCTTTCACAAGAGGTGCAACGTCCGGCCACCCGAGTCTGCTGAATGGATAGGACCATGAAACAAGAGCTACAGCCCGGTACGCGCGCCAGCGTGCTGACCCACTGACCAATAGGTGCCGTGCTGAGCTAATGAGGATGTCCGTGCCGAGTGGAGTGTCCCATCCACCCAAACGCAGGCCCACACCACGTGTCTGCCCACAAGATGCACAACTGACAGCCACGGCTGTCACTGTAATGCTAGCATCGCCTCTACATGATACAAATGAACTTCTTGTGTCCCCCATATCACCCCTTCCAGTGAACAATGTGCTACCCACTAACAGTGATGTGTGTCAACTTAAAATATGTAAAAATAACGTGTGACATGAGAACAGAGGAGAGGAGGGCTTAAAATATAAGTTTAATTTGCTTTAATTTACTTATAATATTTTCAAAATGTACACAAAAACTTGACCCACATTCATACACAAAGATAACAAAATTTCACACATGAAACAATACACACAAGATGTGTATTTCTTGCAATATATGTTCTGAACACTTAAATTAAGTTCATCAAAGTTTTACAATTATCTATTGTATTTACAATGTTTTTGTCCATAAAACACATGCTTAGGCATCTAACAAATTGTTACACAAATATTTACCTTGTCTATATGTATTCAGTATGTGTTTTTGTGCTCTTTGAATTAAAGTTACAACTTTGTACTTGAACGGTTGTGGTTCGTGTATCCATGTTAGTGACTGCTGTGTTACCTTTGCCTGAGCTTGATGCCTCATGATGGACTGACGAGGGATGGTCATTGGCTTGATGTCAGAGAGTGCAGTTTCAGTGGCTCATGGCGTGTTTTCCAGGGAACGAGGCAGCTTGGCTGTGCGGGTTGTTTTGAGCTTGTTGTGTGTGTGCGAACATTGGCCGTGTCGTCAGGATCTCTGGAGGCATGATTTTGAGTGCTGCTAGATGGAATAAGACTTGCATGAAAGAGACAGGAAGAGAGGCGAATCTTGTCTGTTGATATGCCATCAAGTTTTCCTTGAGTGATAATAATTGAGACCGAGACTGCTGAGTTGTCAGTGTGCAGACTGGTTGTGATTCCCATATGTTTGAGAGTGGAAATTTGTTTGTAAGGATAGTGTTGATGATAAGCTAGTGTGCATGTTTACATAGTAACAACATTTAAACAGTCGCAGCTGATTGTTTATGTGCTCACGTAGTCACTGTCTAGTGCCTTCATACTTGTGGTCATTCTGTCTGGGTATTTCTCCAATAAATGAAATTGTACTCAGTGAACTGCTTACGTAGTATTCTTGTAGAAAATGCACAGTTGGGTACGCTGTGTGTGTTTGTGTGTGGATGATTTAATGGTATTACCGTTCTGTGTATGATTGATCCAAAATACCTGTTACTCCAGTTCATGGTCATTTACGTTGACAGAGGAAGCACTCTTTTGAGCAATATCCTTGGATTTATTTGATCTGGTAATTGATGTACGGGTTTAAGTTATTTGTAGTCTGTTGTATCACCTGTTGTGTTTGTCTATCCATGTCATGCTGTTAATATGTTATTATTATTAAGGTTACTGCCACAGTCGCTATTACAACAGCTTGTTGTTGTTACCTCTCGTGGCTCTTCCTGACTGTATTTAGGCAGGTGATGTTTAGATTTGTAAGTTATTACTTTACTTGTTGAGTTGGTGATTCTTAAATATTCGTGCCGTTAAGATTGGGGCTGTTTAGATTAATGGTCAGTTACCCATTTATTTAATTAAGGTTGTAAATTTTATATGTTCCTCCTGTTCATCTGAGCCTGTCTTTTTCATATGTGAGTGTGGCTGGCCAACCGCTACTGCCAGGCAGTGCAGTGCAGAGCTCAGTGCCCAGGTCGTAGGTGGCTGATACGAGTGGTTGGGAATCTTGAGTATTTATTCCTTTTCGGTACCATCAATAGCCATTTGCATATTCTTCTTTTACCTTGCTTGGTAGGCGCCGGTGAGTGTCAGTGTACACGGGACTGTAAAATATACATATATACTGTTTTGTAACTCTGATCCCACCTGACTTGATTTCATGTTTATTTCCTATGTACGATTCAGTGTTTCACTATGATTATTGTATTTTAATGCAGGCCCCATTTAGTAAGACAATAAGGCGTTAATTAATTTATTTTGGGCATGTTTTATTGCAAGCCTTGTTGGCCGTATGTTGTTAATTTAGGCTACCTGTTCTGCTCAGTCATTTGAATTTTTCTGATTTATAGCTTCAAGTTGTAGGGGCCTGCTGTTGTAATTGTTAAATAAATCTTGTTGTACAAACGGAGAAATGATCCTTGGCCTAACCTTCAATGATTTCCCAATAGTGGGTGCCATGAATTGATATATATATATATTTTTTAAATTTTCTGTTCTTGCTTCTGAATAAGTTTTTACCGGTATACGTGCTTTATAACACGTAACAGTTCAGTACTAACAATAACAGTTAAACAAGCTAAACCATAAGTTCACAAAATTTCCACACATGTGACAGAGAAACATGGGTTAAATTTTTCAAGGGTATTTCATCGCTAGTGTGAATGTTTTCCTAGAAGGACATAATGTAAATATGTTATCTGTGTTTCTGGTCAGTATGTATATATGCGGACAAGGCTCTGAATTTCTGAGGCAGTATTACAGAGGGGTTGCCTGGGAATTGTCAGTATGTCTATTAAACGGTCCTGTTCTCACTTAAGAGTGTGTATAGTTTTGCTTCCTTTTTGGAATGGATAGGATTGTAATGTTTAACTCTAGAGTTGTTACAACCAAAATCATACAATCTTAAAGAAAGAACCGAACTCCCAAAAAAGAATTTAAAGTACGAATGAGACCCTTGTTGTGAATGGTGACACTCAGGAAATATTTCATGTGTTAGGGCATAGTAAGTGACTGGTAGGGAATAGATTACATCTGGTCAGTATAACGCCAGATTTTTAGGAGTGACACTCCCCATGCAGAAATCTTCTGCCACGTTGCTATCCAATAGTAAAAGAACAACGCAACCTTGTTAATTTTATTAGATTATTCGTAGGTTATGAATTTAATAACTTGTGGCGAAAGAGAAATATTCTGTTACTTGGTGGTGTGAGGCCTGTAGCAGGGGGGGAAACACGCATTCAGACCTAAGGCGACCGGTGGCGAGCACGAGGATCGCTCTGTTATTTGGAGGGTCAGCAGTTCCCGGAAGACGCCTTACAGCCAAAAGCCACATCAGATATCTAGCTGGCGCAACCGATGCTGGCGTCGTCTAGGCGGGAGCGTCTGGAGCAATACAATACTTCTCCATAGGCGCTGTACGGTGTTTGCAAAGGGAGAGCTGAGACGTCTGGCCCGAGTTGGCAAACGCCCGGGTGGCACCAGCTAGGACATTGTACGAATGCGGCGCCAAGCTGGCGGGCGCCGCAGTTATACAGTAGCGAGGGAGTTTGGCTATTTGCTGGGAACAACTTGCTGGCCAAGTTTTCGAAGGTGCCTGAAGGCCATCCGGCGCTACCGTGAGAATGTTGGACGAGGTCCGACTGGTGGAAACGCGGGAGAGCTGGCCACTGGCTGCTGTTTTCTAGTATGGGGGTTCGGCTGTCCGCCTCTCGAACGCAAGCCGTGATTGGCCATACTTTGGCGCCTAGCTGTGGATTGGCGTTTCAGTAGAGATAAGCGGAGCCTGGAGGCTTTGCAGAGAGGAGACGAATATTTTAGAAAGGAGGGAGACTTCTCCCAGTTTTATACTTCTCTTCTAGCAGGTTTACTTAGAGTTTGTGGTACAACCTTTGGAGTTGTTCCAAAACTTCTACTAATAGCGCTGAGTATTGACAAGCCGAGAGCAAAGTCAGCCTTCCTGATATTAGAAGCACTGACGTGCTAATTGCGATTGTCACAGTTCTGTGTCATCTCTGCCTACAGTACATTCGTGTTTCACACGTAAATTGTCTGTAGTGGCACGGCATAGCCAAACGACTGAGATCGTAGGCACTAAGATCCGCCAGGATCGAAGTTGGCTGGCATTAGTTGAATATTGCTTCTGGAATACGAATCTGAATTATCTCCGGGCCCGCGACTTGCAGCTACCGACACTCGCAGCCGCCGCCCAGCCGCCATGTTGCTGACATCGCCAGCCAGCACAGTTTCGGTACAGTATCGCGTGCATTTGCTAGTGTTTCAAGGGGTATTCTCGTTTCAGACTTTTGAAAACGTTAGGTAAACGCACAGAAATCTGGTATCGGAATATTCCTCTCGATTACAGCACTGTTTCCAGTTAAATGTGGATTGTCTCAAGTGTTTAGAATCAAATACAATTGTCTTCGTCTTACCAGTCATTTGCTGCTGGAGTGTATATTATTTTTTGTAAATTCAGATAATTTGTTCTGTGTTCAATTATATGTGTATGTTGCATTCATTTCTGAGGTTCATTTGACTTCAGAGAATAAAACGAGTGAAAACAAGTTTCTTTACTCAAATCATTCAAATTAATTAACCCCCCTTTACACAATTTGGATAGGTTTTATTTCTTGAAAACTAGAGGATAAATTAATTAAATGTTCGATGGTGGGTCAGCCACGCCTATCCTTTATTATCAAGTGAACAAACTATTTGCATACTGTTCTTCCTCCCCCTACCTTAACCTTTATTTCCAACAAACCCTCATTAATATACCTTTCACGCTCCCTTGCTCTCTGTGTCGTGAGTTATTTGCAGCTGTCCGAAACTACAGTTATAGTGGGAACTCGCTAGTCATTTATTAGTGTAATTTTTATATTTATTCATGTACTCTAATCTGAAATTGTTTGGCATTTTTAAAGTTCTGAGAACATATTTTCGTCAATTAATGGATCTGATCCTGATACTAACTCTTTTGTGAAATAAATTAAGTACATTTTTACTTAACACGGATCTGATTCAGTAGTTAGATTTCCCATTTTTCATTATATTTTGTGGGTATTTGTTTGTCAAGAGGCCAGATATCTTTAGGGGACATTTCAGTAATTGTTAGGAGACTTCTGCCAATGCCCCCCCTCCCTCCCGTCTTGTGCTCGTCATTTCCAACTTATATACACCTATCAAATCACCCAACCTGACCAACAATACTCCTAACTTTACAAAGTCTACCGCTGGCATTATTGACGTAAGGAAACTTTCAACTCGAGTGATTTGTTACAAACTACACTACTGGCCATTAAAATTACTACACCACGAAGATGACGCGCTACAGACGCGAAATTTAACCGACAGGTAGAAGATTCTGTGATATGCAAATGATTAGCTTTTCAGAGCATTCACACAAGGTTGGCGCCGGTGGCGACACCTACAACGTGCTGTCACGAGGAAAGTTTCCAACCGATTTCTCACACACAAACATCAGTTGACCGGCGTTGCCTGGAGAAACGTTGTTGTGATGCCTCGTGTAAGGAGGAGAAATGCGTACCATCACGTTTCCGACTTTGATAAAGGTCGGATTATAGCCTATCGCGTTTGCAGTTTATCGTATCGCGACATTGCTGTTAGCGTTGGTCGCGATACAATGACCGTTAGCAGAATATGGAATCGGTGGGTTCAGGAGGGCAATACGGAACGCCGTGGTGGATCCCAACGGCCTCGTATCACTATCAGTCGAGATGACAGGCATCTTATCCCCTTGGCTGTAACGGATCTCGATCCCTGAGTCAACAGATGGAGATGTTTGCAAGACAACAACCATCTGAACGAACAGTTCGACGACTTTTACAGCAGCATGGACTATCAGCTCGGAGAGCATGACTGCGATTACCCTTGACGCTGCATCACAGACAGGAGCGCCTGCGATGGTTTATGCAACGTCGAACCTGGGTGCACCAATGGCAAAACTTCAGTTTTTCGGATGAAGCCAGGTTCTGTTAACAGTGTCATGATGGTCGCATCCGTGTTTGCTGACATCGCACTGAACGCTCATTGGAAGCGTGTATTCGTCATCGCCATACTGGCGTATCAACCGGCGTGATGGTATGGGGTACAATTGCTTACACGTCTCGGTCACCTTTTGTTCGCGTCGACGACAATTTGAACAGTGGCCGTTACATTTCAGATTTTTACGATCCGTGGCTCTGCTCTTCATTCGATCCCTTGAAAAACCCTACATTTCAGCAGGATAATGCACGAGCGCATGTTGCAAGTCCTGTACGGGCCTCTCTGGATACGGGAAATGTTCGACTGCTGCCCTGGCCAGCACATTCTCCAGATCTCTCACCGATTGAAAACGTCTGATCAATGGTGGCCGAGTAACTGGCTTGTCACAATATGCCAGTCACTACTCTTGATGAACTGTGGTATCGTGTTGAAGGTGCATGGGCATCTGTACCTGTACACGCCATCCAAGCTCTGTTTGACTCAATGCCAAGGCGTATCAAGGCCGTTATTACGGCCAGAGGTGGTTGTTCTGGGTACTGATTTATCAGGATCTATGCACCCAAACTGCGTGAAAATGTAATCACATGTCAGTTCTAGTATAATATATTTGTCCAAGGAATACTCGTTTATCATGTGCATTTCTTCTCGGTGTGGCAACAATCACTCGGTTTGTCACGTCCTATAAGAGTCCAGAATTCTACATTTCAGAAACGCCCTTTTCAATTACAATTATGTATTTTTATGTATTGTCCTGCACATTTCAGGGTTGTTGCATTCCACTGTTTATTGTTTTATACCTCGAGAAGTGAACCCTTATCCCACTTCTGTTTCTGACTGGCTGCCTGCCAGTCACTTTGACTGGTACGGCCCATTTTTTCCAGCAGTGGTTACATGTTACAAGTTGAAGTTTATGTTACACTCTAAGGCCTATAGTTCCTTGCAAACCGGGAAATTAAGGATATAAGCTAACTCAGTCAAAATATACGGCCAGTTTTTGGTTCAAATACACTCATAAAAACGTATAGGGTAAAGGTACACTGACATAAAATCACGAAATTTGGCAAAAAGAAATATTTTGCAGTACAACCAAAGGGAAATTCGAAAGCAGGGAAACGGATACGTATAGTAAACAGTCACATTCAACCAGCTTTAATTTGTGGTCACTCCCTTAATCAGAAACAGATACACAGTCACACAATCGCTGAGATAAAAATCAAGAAACTCCTTCTCTTGCCTACCTAGAGATCTCACCTTCATCCTCACACCCAAATTCAACCATTTACAACTTGTCAAACACCTTTCCTTTTTCGGGTGACCCCTGAATGGAAACACTACTTTGCCACCAATCCCTGCAACCAAAGCGAACGCTGAACCCTTCCTATCCTAGTCATCCATCTTCACTCCCACCTAATCACCCCTTAGCCACCTTCTAGGAATTCCTCTCCTTCAGATTGGCATCACCGCCATTTTCCAAGACACTTCCAAACATTACAACCTTTCGGCAGAACACAGGACAGCCCTAGAGCATCTAAAAACAGATCCCATCCTAATTATCTTCCCTGGAGACAAAGTTTCCACCACTGTTGTGATTAATTGCAGTGACTACATGGCACAAGACTTTCGGAAATAGTCTAATTACTCCGTCTACAAGTTTTACTACGATGAGCCAGACCTACAGTCCCTGGTACAATCCTACGACCCTTCCCAGAACCCTTTCTCCAAATCCATCTCTCTCCTTATCCTAACACATCCCGCACACATTCCTCCTCATACAAATTTGTTTTTCTTTCTTTTTATTTATTAAAAAGAAAGTCGCACAGATATGTTTTACGGCCAACTTTAGATTTGCTTATAGTTTTATTATTTTCTGCAAACATTTCGGACAAAAATAATAAAAATTTCGCTACGATTACGACGCTACTATTGTGATAATATCTATGCACCCAACACGTAATATTCCTTCTGACCGTATTTTAACAAACAGCCAAAATTATTTGAGTTTAGCTTTGACAAACATACTCATTTTTGAACTTTTACCTGTTTATTATTTTAATATCTCAACCACATTTCAATTAAAATATTATCACCTGTCTTGCCTTAGTAGTTTATTTTCTTTGCCTGTATGACTATAGCCTGTAAAGAACGCAGCGTACATTTGGCATGCGGACGAGTGATTGTAGCCTGGATGGAACACAGCGTACATTTGGCGTTCGGAAATTCCTCGCCCGAAACTTTGCACGAAACTCTTTTGCATACGCCATCTTGCTTTCCGTATTAGATGATTTTCTTATTCTAACTCAAGCGATGTCATTTAAAAGCAATGGCACACTGAAAGTTAATGAAAACACATCTCTCTTAGAACAATGGATTATAATCAAATGTCTAAAAGTGTCATGTTAGGAGATAAACCTACGAGGATTGCGGATTACTCTCGCAGCTGTTCGGCATAGCGTAATGGGCAACAAATTAGTTTGTGATATAAGAACATCTTAGACGGTGGTCCGAAATTTGCCAGGTGTGGTGGCTCTGAGCGCTCGGTCAGAGGGTTGCCGGCGTGGTAACTTAGCATGCTCGGTCAGAGTGCTGGACTCCCTCTGTAACAAGAAACAGAGTCTACGACGAAACAATCAGAGTTAAATTACAGTGCCACAAAGAACCGATCAAACCGTAGAACCAATGAAAAAAGGGAAAAAGAAAGAGGGCTCAATGCGATCTGTAATAATAATAATAATAAAATAAAAAATAAATATAAAACTGCGCGAAATTCTCAACGAACATGAACAAACGACTGCAAAGCATCGATCTACCTGAAGAACAAAAAATAAAAATAAATAAATAAAAGCCCGCCACTGGCATTATTTTCATCTTGTTTCGTAAAAGGTTTTCGCCCACTCTTTAACACAACTATATCGAGCAAGATTCTGAGTTGTTCAAAGATACAGGGCTTTCTCTAAAAAGTGCATTTGTTCTATTTTGTGAACATATCATGAAATACATATCAACGAATTGCAAACATAGACTTCTTTCACACATGTATGCAAACTGAAAAGGTACTTTCACAATGACTTGTAAATAACCTAATGACCATTGTATGTTTGTGTAAGTACTACAGCTTTGTGGAATTCGGTATTAGCACACTTATTTCCTTTGTTATTTTAGCTGTAAAAGCAAACGTAATCACGGTTTGAAACAGATTATTTGCTCTTTATTTTAACGGAGAACAAAGTAATATGTACAAAGTCATATTTGAACGACATAAAAGGTAATACAATCAACGTTAAAAGCGCCCACAGCAACCATGCCATAGACAAACATTTTAGTAGACGCATTGATTGTAATTAATGACTTTCAAAATATTCCATCAATAGTGAATAATTGCTTAGAAAAAAAAAACAGGTAATTTGTTGGAATTCATACATCCATTTTATTAAGGAACGACAGTTGCTACAAAAATCTAGGACTCCATTTATGTATGAAGCTAGCAGTATCTGCATGTTGTTTAGAATATTCATTATCACAGTACCCTCCCTGTTGTGCGAATGCTTCAGAAGACCAGTGTTCAATTCGTAGTTACATATTTTACGGCATGTCACGAAATAGAACAAAGCACATTTTAGATGGAGCACTCTTAACATCTTCACAACTCTAAACTTTCCAGAATATAGGTCTTTTTAAATAATAACAGTGCCCGAAACCCTTTTAGGAAAAAAAGTGAGAAAAAAGTGTTAGTGGCAATTTTCGAACTATCGAACACAAGCACCACAACGAAACGCCCTACCCACTACACCACGGCAAACACCTACAATATTTTTCCTTATTTCTCGTCCCTTATTTTCTGTACTACTGCTGGCAGTTGCTAACACCTAAAATGACATTTTTACACTCTAGATTATAATTTGTCGTACTATGAACGATGTGCTTTTGTTAATTCTTTCAGTTTTCGTGTCAGATGAACGGTTTGTTTGCAATTACAATTACATTACAAACGGCTCTTTTTAGTGATGCTAATGTAATTTTTGTCTGAAAATTTTGAAAAAGGGAGGTTCAGGTGTCTGTCAGCCAACTATTATGTGTGTAAAATTTGGTGATGATCGGTTAAACGGTTTGACTTAAGAAGTGGGAACACGTTACGGACAGACAGACATCGTAAAATCGCCGATAGTTTTGCAATCTCTGAAAGGACGAAAGTTATGAAAAAAAAAAAAACGTAAAAGAGCAAAGTTGTAGAGAATTTTCTCCTCTAGAAATCTGTTTATTCATTTTTTGTGTCAGATGAACGGTTAAGCTGTTATTTTCAATTAAATTTCTACCTGGGCTTCCCGTTTTTAATCTGTAACTATAAACAAATAAGTATTTTACCATTACGTTGTAAGACTGTTATTCAATAATTAAAGAGACAAATTGGTCTGGAGAAAAAACAGTTTATTTTTGCAAAACAGTACTCCTTTTTCTCCAAAATTTCAATGTAGGATACGAACTGCAGCTCTAGCGTAAATTTCGTGAAAAGGAATGCAACCAGCTGCCTTTATGAGAGTTTTTTTTTTATTATTCCACAACTAGTTTTCGGGCCACTGCAGGCTCATCTTCAGTGGATAATTTAGTGGAACATTTATTATCTTCTGCTAGCGTAAACCTACGCTTAGCGGAAGATAATAAATATTCTTGTAAAATATCCACTGAAGATGAGCCTGCAGTGGCTCCAAAACTAGTTGTGGAATAATAAAAAAAACTCTCCTAAAGGCAGCTGGTTGCATTCCTTTTCACGAAAATAAACCGTCAAATACTTCTTCTACTTTTCAGCATAATCGGCTTGAACATTTATGCTCTTGTTCCAACGGGATACAAGCTTTTTATTGCGACTGCAAAGAACTCTTCACGTCCTCGTTGTCCTGGAACCTCTTCCCACGTATTGAGTCCTTCAGAGCACCAAACGAATAGAAATCTCTAGGGGCTACATAAAAACTGTAAGAGGGGTGACACTACTTCCCAACGCATTATGTCGATGGCTTCACGGGTTGAGTGAACAATAGGAACATGTGCTTTGTCTTGCTGGGGAAACACACCTCTCCTCTACGACGTTTCTGTCTCATGGCTGGCTTTACCTTGTATGGAAGCAAATTTTTGGGATCCATCTTACACATGCTTTGCGGTACTATTGCTTGTTCCAGATAATGTTACGAACTTCACCACTACTAACATGAACCTTGTCAAGAATCACTTACACAGTCACACGGCGGTCGGCACGAATAAGATCTTCAATTAAACTTTGGAGTGAGGGAGTTGCAATAGCAACTGGTCGGACAGAACGGTATTCGTCAATCACTGAGTCGCTACCATTTTCGAACTAGAATGAAAGATTCATTCTGCAGCGGAGTTTGCGCTGGTATTAAACTTCTGGAAACATCCTTTAGGCTGTGACTCAGCCATGTCTCCACCATATCCTTTCTGCCAGGAGTGCTCGTTCCGCAACGTTCGCAGGAGAACGTCTTTGAAGTTTGGAAAACAGGGGGCGAGGTACTGGCGGAAGGAAAGTTGTGAGGACGGACCGTGAAGCGTGCGGGATAGAGCAGTCGTTAGAGTGGTTTCCAGCGATAGTCCCTAGGTTCGAATCCTGGTTCCGGCACACACTTTTAATCTGCCAGGAAGTTTTTTTTTTTTTTTTTTTTTTTTTTTTTTTTTTTTTTTTTTTTTTTTTTTGTATATTCTATGGGAACTACGGGGTCATCAGTCCCTAAACTTACAAACTACTTATGCACTAACTAAGACTAAGGACGGCACAAATATCCATGCCCGGGGGGGATTCGAACCCCCGACCGTAGTGGCCGTGCAGACCGTGACTGAAGCGCCTCAGTCCCCGCGGCCACCGCGGCCGGCTGCCAGGAAGTATCATATTCGAACTGCGGTAGCCACTTGTAAGAATGTGAATGATTCATACAACATTTACCATAAACTTTAGATATTCTGCAATATATATCCATTGACTTCTCGCCTTCAGGAAGTAACAATCGAATAGCAGAACGTTGTTCAATTAACGTGTAACTTTCAAGCTTTAACGAATTAATATATTTTAAGTCAATTACAATTTCATTCTACTGATACTCAGTTTTTTAAGATTACGATGTATGGGGGTTCTGCTCGCTGCAACATTATTCTCCTGGGGCGTCTTGGTAGAAATAAATAGTCGATATGTACAATTTTTTCTTCTTTAATTTAAACTTAACTTCTCCTCCACCAAAACATAACAATAACGTACACAAATTACCTAAACAACACATACTGACCGATTCCAAAGTACTCGACAAAAGACAAAACTCGAAACTCCGCCAAAACTCTAACTCCGACCTCCCCCACGCAAGGCGGTGAGCCAAATATATAACATCGGCAATAATGATGTTACATTAAGCATTGTTCATAACAATTGAATATACTGATTTACAATTAACAAACACAACAGAAAAACATTTCATGTACACAAGAATAATCACAATATAAAATGAAAACTACGTATACAATAATTTTAGATGGCACACGTATTTTTAAGACGAAATTTCCGATCTTCTGTTGACAACAAAGCCAAATGTAAAATGTCAATTAATTAGTTAATGAGTCCATCATACATGTTCCTAACATATATTCAGCTATCAATTATCTTGTCAATTCTGAAACTAGGTTTCAAGTGCGTCAATATATACAAAGAAACACAATATACAAATTTCGACTTTATAGTAATTAAAACAATTAGCTGATCTACACAACTTGTTTATGAGCCTAACATACATACAATGCTATTAATTTTCATTTCTTTTTGCTTTGTTTTTTTACAAAAGATTTTACAATTCGTCTGTTTAAGTCTTGAAATAACATACAATGATGCAACTATTGTCTATATAACTGTCTGGAAAGAAAATATGTGAATCTCTTAATTAATGAAATTTATCACTTGTTTTAATCACAGTATCACTGAGACACTGTCCTACACTGATTCCTACGCTGGCTATTACGTTTTTAACTACACACGCAACATATATCACAACTGAACCACACGATTACGGATCCGAAGCAGACGGTATCGTAGGATGACATTGAGATGAGAGGACCAGGCAGACGGTATCGTACGATAACATTGAGATGAGGGGGTCAGCAGTATCGTTACAAAGCGGACTCTAAATGTATTTTTGATGTTATAGAACAAAACAATGCTGATACATCAGCTGATCAGGGCTCATTCCCGTGATGCCAACTTGCAGCCATAAAAGCACCAAAGTTTCCCTACCAACAGATTTTCACAGACCAAATTGTCTCTTTAATTATTGAATGATCCTCGTATTTGGAATCTGTCAAAAGTCTCAGGATCTCCTGTAGGTATTTTGATATGTTTTTCAGCAGTTGGTAAAGTTGCAAATGGGTTGGGTTAGGTTGGGTTGTTTGGCCGGGATAGGGGGACTAAACTACTAAGGTTATCAGTCCTCCGTTGGGGAGGGGAAGGAGTGAGGATAGGAAAGGAGGAGAGGGGGAAAGGAAATACTGCCCGGGAAGTAAAGAAGCAAGGAAGACTGCATTAGCTCGGGGCTTCGTGCTCGCCACGCACGTACTCACGAAAGAACCGTGAGCCACTTGGGTGGAAGTTGAAAATGAGATTGATTTGTGTACATAATTGGCACGTATTACTGGATGAGTGGTGAGGAAGTGAAGCCCCTGGTGCTGTTAGGACGGCGCCTCCACCATGCACGGGTGGCAAGCGTCACGGCGTGTTCAGCCGTTCTGCGTAACGCATTGCCCGGTGGTTGACGGTATGTGCAGCACCCGTAATGTTTCAGAGCAGACTAATACTAATAAGTAATGCAGAAATGCGCTCCACCGTTTGGGATTAGCTCCTGTCTCGCCAAAAAGAATATCAATTACAAGCTTTCAGCACTAGGATCTTACTTTCGTGTGGCAACAACAGTTCTTCGGCCCTTCACGATGACGTCCGCGGCGGCTCAGCGGGAGTACAGAAATAGCGGAGCGCCAGTGTCAGGTACAGCCCCCCCCCTCGCACCCCCTAGGTAGGGATTTGTCTTCATTTGCGCCCACGCACTGCGCGAGCGGCGCTGCACAAACACAAACACGACTTAAAAATGGCCGGCGGCGGAAAAGGCGTCAGAGCCAAGCAGCGCGTGACTCACGCCCACAGCGCGGCTCTGAAACGTACGGCGATGTAAAGCCGCTGCTGACACACGCAGGGTCCCCGCTAATAAACAGCCCTGATTTATTCTGGACGCCCGCGGGCGTGTTTTCATACTCGTACGTCACTACCTCGCTCATTACTTTTATAGCTCTAACAGATTGCATTACGTAGTTGTCCTTGTCTTATCCGTGTGTTGACATTTTGCTAATGGAGTGATGAAAGTATTAAATATCCCCATCTGTCGCCTGACAAGCTGACCTCCGAATCCACCGTAAATTACTACGTTCACCGAAGAAGACGAAGTGAACACTCCAGTATTCAATCCAAGAACAGCTGCCAGCATGCGAAACTTAGAAGTAGATGTTCCTGGAGTAGTAAAACAACATTAGTCACTAAACAAAAATAAATCTTCCGGGCCTGATTGTATACCAACTAGAGTCCTCTCAGAGTATGCTGATGCAATAGCTCCTTACTTAGCTATCATTTAGAACTGATCACTCAGCGAAAGATCCGTACCCAAAGACTGGAAAGTTGCCCAAGTTACTCCAATATTCAAGAAATCAATAGGAGTGATCCCCAAAATTACAGGCCTTTCTCATTGAAGTCGATTTGCAGTAGGATTTTGGAACGTATACTTTGTTCGAATATTATGAACTACCTAGAAGAGAACGACCTATTAACCAGTAGACAACACGGATTCAGAAAGTATCGCTCTTGCGAAACACAGCTTGCCCTTTATTCACATGAAGTGTTAAGTGCCATCGACAAGGCATCTCAAATCGATTCCATATTTCTGGATTTCAGGAAGGCTTTTGACACTGTACCCCACAAGCGGCTTCTTATGAAATTGCAGGCTTATGGAATATCTCCCCAATTGTGCGGTTGCATTCACGATTTCCTATCAGAAAGAACACAGTTCGTTGTAATTGACGGTAAGTCATCGAGTAAAACTAAAGTGATATCTGGGGTTCCACAGGGAAGCGTTCTAGGTCCCCTACTCTTCCTCGTGTTTATAAACGATTTAGGAGACAATCTGAATAGCTCCCTTATATTGTTCGCGGATGATGCTGTCGTTTATCGGTTAGTGAAGTCAACAGAGGATCAAAAGCAACTGCAATGCGATATAGACAAAATTTCTGCATGGTGCGATAATAGGCGATTCACAAAAGGTGTGAAGTGTGAAGTAATACACATGACCACTAAAAGAAATCCGCTGAACTTCAATTACGCGTAGATAAATCAGTCAAACCTTAAGGTCGTAGATTCTACCAAATACCTTGCAGTTACAATTACGAACAACTTTGACCGGAAAGAACACATAGAAAATATTGTGCAAAAGGCGAACCAAAGGTTGCGTTTCATCGGCAGAACGCTTCGAAGATGCACCAGCTCCACCAAAGAGACTGGCTACATCACACTTGTGCGTCCTTTCCTGGAGTACTGTTGCCCCTTGTGGGACCCTTACCAGGTGGGATTGACGGAAGATATTGAGATGGTTCAGAGAAGAGCAGCTCGTTTTGTTCTATCACGTTACGGGGGGAAAAGCATCACGGAAATGTTGCACGAATTGGGGTGGAAATCATTAAAAGAAAGACGTTATTCATTGCGGCGTGATCTGTTTGCTAAGTTTCAATCACCGACTTTTAGTTCTGAATGTGAAAATATTGCCGGCCGCGCTGCCCGAGGGGACTAAGGCGCTCCAGTCACGGTCTGCACGGCTACTACGGTCGGGGGTTCGAATCCCCCCTCGGGCATGGATATTTGTGCCGTCCTAGTTCGTAAGTAGTTCATAAGTAGTTTGTAAGTTTAGGGACTGATGACCCCGTAGTTAAGTCCCATAGACTATACAAACATTTGAACATTTGTATTTTTTGTGAAAATATTTTGTTAGCACCCACCTACTTAGGGAGACATGACCATCCCAATAAAATAAGAGAAATCAGATCGAAAACGGAACGATTTAGGTGTTCGTTCTTCCCGGGCGCTATTAGAGAATGGAACGGTAGAGAAAAGTTATGAAAGTGGTTAATAAACTCTCTGCCAGGCACTTGAATGTGATTTGCAGAGTATCTATGTAGCTGGAGGTTGGAAGAATGGAGATTAGGGCTAACGTCCAGCTGATGACGAAATCGTTAGAGAAAGCGGACGGCTCGCTCTCCACTGGGCCACCTCGGCCGGTTGCTTCCACCGGTGGATGCAGACAACTCCACCTACAAACGCAGGTGCAAGCCAGGATGATATGTATGATGGAAGTTAGGTAGTTATTGGTGTTACCGCGATGACGCTGGGAGGATATTCAAGGAAAATACGTTTTAGCGTTTCTAAAAATAGTTACGCTTCTTCTCGTGGCCACTTCTCGCAGAAAAGGCTGAAGCTGGAACTATTGTGAATAATGCAAGTGATTTCCTATTTTACTATTTACGAAATGGTTCAGTGGAAAGTATAATGAACAAAAATTGATGACTTTACTGAGGTGTTCTACACGACGCGACCAGGAAGTAACTTCCGTTTGGTAATAAAATGAAATTTTATACAGATACAGAAGAAATTTTCATTGCACAAAATTCTATAACTCTTAAACTACTTTTCCACATAACTGCCGACATTTTTAGGCACTTGTCATAGCGTGCTACAAGTTTTTGCATCCATCCTTCACAGAAGGTTGCCGCCTGTATATTCAACCATTCCTCTTAATCATCGTTGAAGTGTTGACAACCAAGGACAGATTTTAGGTGTAAGAAGAGATGAAAGTCGCTAGAGAGAGCTCCAAGCTGTATGGCTGAAGGATGAACAAACAGGTCCCATTGAAATTTCCGTAAGAATTGTTTGGTCACATTCGGTGTGTGAGGTCAGCCATTATCGTGAAAAAAAAAAAAAAAATAATAAAAAAAAAAAATCTTTCGACAGTAATCCTCTTCCTACACCTAAAAGCTGTCCTTGGTGGACAACACTTCAACGATGATAACGAGCTGAAAGAACATGTTACCACATGGTTGAATACACAGGCGGCAACATTCAATGAAAAAGGCGCACAAAACCTTGTGCCATGCTATGACAATTGCCTACAAAATTTCGGAAGCTATGTAGAAAAGTAGTTTAACAGTTGCAGATTTTTGTACAGCCAATATTTTTCCTGTATCTGTACCAAACGGAACTTACTTTCTGGACGCGCCTCGTAGTATGATCTCTGTGGTATCAGAATGGAAAGTATGAGCGGGAGTAATATTTCGTACCGTGGTCAGATGACAGAAACGGTGGTGTGCTGTTCAGTCGTGAGAACGATAATTACAGTTCCGCAGCTACCGAAAGAGGTCACGTATTGTTCAATGCTTATATTTATAACAAACTAGCCGAAAACCCAGCGTTGCCCGTTATGTTTAATATCTGCCACTCAAAGTGTTTGACATTGTGATTTGTAGATACAGCAAATGTAGACGGCTTCTGAAACTTCCATAGTTTAGATCGAAAGCGTATATGACAAAAATCAGGTTCCAGGCTTCCGATTCTGACACTTTCCGGATATACACCAATTTCAACCCAGAGGCTTACTAATAACAATTATGCTTCGATTAATCTTTAAATTACACAGTAAGGTACATAATTTCATCATTTCAATATAGAATTGTACAATTTTTCAGGTATATATTCATTTATATTAAGTGTGGTATGTCTGTAAAATATGTTGCGAATACAGTTAGCACTAAAGAATTCATAGATTACAACTTGGTGCATGGTGGGGTGGTTTTCCATGAACTTTTCTATTTATGTCTTCATATCTACGTGTCGTACTGTGATACAATTGCGAAGGCCCGTTCAGCTATATGTGTGTATACTGCGTCTAAAATTCGTATTGTAGAAATTATAAATTGTCACGCCATACCGAATGTCGTACTTGTTTTGGACATTTCTATACACTCTTCTAGGGCAATGATTTTTACCTCTGCGTGATGACCCCCAAGGGGGCCGCAAAATCTTCCTCGGGGGGTCGCCAACACAGGAGGAAGTGCAGGCACCATAAAATAACTATGGGCTCAGTAATCCAAAAAACAATCCTAAGTGGAATTTATTTAATCCTAAAATTATGGAGTTCTTTGTGTAACACTCAATATGAATTGAAGAGATCGTAGATGGTTTTATAATACAATGTATTAATGACGACTAAGCACAAAGTCTAAAAACTGTTTTCAGGTGCCAATCGATGGGTAAAGAACTTGATACAGTAAGTAATTCTGAAAAAGTCGAAAAAATAATCTACTTCTATACAGATTGTCTGTACAGTGGGACCTTTCTTAAAGTGCATAATTCGCTTCTGAGTATCGCCTCAAATGCAAAAAATTCGTCGAGGAAAATATATTTTTCGGTCTGAAACCATGTAAAAATAGGATAATGTTCTCCATTCCGAAAAATATACAAAAAAACTTCGTCCAGAATTTTAAAAGAAAGCTAAAGCAAAATAAAGAAGATTAAATTTCTTTCTTTGAGATTGTAAGTTGTATTTCCATGTGTGGGATTTTTTTAATCTGTTGTTCTGTCTGTACCTTCAAAGTGAAGTGGCACCTTTCAGTATTCCCCACTTATGTATTATGTTTATTTTGTTTATAACAATTTAATTGAATATTAATTAATATATCTGGGCCGCCAACATGGAAATAAATAAATATTGACCACATAGCCTTCATGCTTATGATGTGGTCATAGGCATCTTTAAAACAAATAAAGAAAAATATCAATTCCTACTCTGAGCAAGTTATGAGCTGTACCATGAAATAAATTAAATGAATACTAATCGGTACACTTTGAATTTAACTAATCTATTTAGCCGCGGTGGAGTAGCCGAGCGGTCTAAAGCGTCTCGCTGCGGAGTGCGTGGTTGCTCGCCGTGGAGGTTCGAGTCCTTTCTGGGGCATGGGTGTGTGTATTGCCCAATCAGTGTTTTAGATTGTGACAGGAAGGTTCCTGAATGTGATTTTAACTTTGCTTTACGAGTGATGAACCTCACAGAGATTTTTTTAACGAAAGGGTTTATCTTATAATATTAGTCAAAATGTCTCCCAGAGTAACGTAGATACAGTAGTGGCACATTCAGTATCAGCCATGGATGAGGCTCCTCCTACCACTGCATTAAGAAATGAGTTAGCTGTAGGTCTGAATAGAATTGTTAGCAGTAATGTTAATCCCCCATCATCAGTGATGGTAGTTGGTCATGAAAAGGTTTTCCGGGAGAATATTATAGTAAATAACATAAATAAAAAGCTTGACGATGTGATAGTATCATAGTCGGTGCGGATAAAGGTAAAATGGCAGTTGTTATTAGAGAGGCAGATTATGTTACTAAGGTGCAGGAGCTTTTTGGAGAAAATGAGATTGTTAAATGAAGGTTTGATACAACATCTAAGTATGTGGAAAGTTTGAGGAGATACCTTAAAGAAACAAAAGTTTTTCCTGATGTGTTTAAGAGACGCACCCTCATTCCCATGAATCCGTCTGCACCTAGTCTAAGGGCGACTATAAAAGGGCACAAAAAGAAATATCCTGCCCGTTTGATAGTGAATGCACGTAATTGTGTAGGATACGAGGCAAAAACTTTTAGCTACATATATAAATAAGCATTTAAAAAAATGTTCAAATGTTTGTTAAGCTTATGGGACTTAACTACGGGGTCATCAGTCCCTAAACTTACAAACTACTTATGAACTACTTACGAACTAGGACGGCACAAATATCCATGCCCGAGGGGGGATTCGAACCCCCGACCGTAGTGGCCGTGCAGACCGTGACTGGAGCGACTGTCACCTCGGCCACCGCGGCCGGCAAGCATTTTAATCATCCTGTGCAAACAACTGTACGTAATAGGGCGCATATTATAACAGTACTTTCTCAAACTAGTATACCAGAAGGCACCAGCATGGTGTCTCTTGATGTTAAAAATATGTATAGTAATATTCCAGTGAAAAGTGCTCAAGAGCATGTTACCAGTAATTTACGTGGAATCAATGGTCGTTCGAAAGAAGAGGTAGAGGAAGTTTTGCAGTTACTTGATATTGTTTTGAGGTTCGATTATTTTAAATTTGGAGATTGTATATACAGCCAGGAGAAGGGATTGGCGATGGGTTCCCCTTTGTCATACTGTTTGGCAAACGTATACATGACACATTTTGAATACCAATGTCTACGTCAGTCTTCAGTTTATAGGAACTGTAGGCTGAAACTGAAAAAAATGCAGAAAGGTAGTAAAATAAGGAGATGGGACCTAGATAAATTGAAGGAAAGTGAAGTTCTGGAGAATTTCAGAGGGGGATTTAGGCAACAATTGACAGAAACAGGAGGAAATAAAACAGTAGAAGAGGAATGGGTAGCATTGAGAGATGAAATAGTGAAGGCAGCAGAGGACAAAATAGGTAGAAAGGCAAGACCTGCAAAAAATCCTTGGATAACACAGGAAATACTAAATTTAATTGATGAAAGGAGAAAATATAAAAATGCAGTAAATGAAACAGGCAAAATGGAGTACAGACGACTAAGAAATGAGATTGATAGGAAGTGCAAAATGGCTAAGCAGGAGTGGCTAGAAGCCACATGCAAATCTGTAGAAGAATGTATAAGAAGGGGAAAAGTAGATACCGCCTACAGGAAAATCAGAGAGACATTTGGGGACAAGAAAAGCAATTCTACAAATATCAAGAACTCGGATGGGAAACCAGTTCTCAGCAAAGAAGGGAAGGCTGAAAGGTGGAAAGAGTACATAGAGCAGCTGTACAAAGGAAATGAACTTAGAGATGATGTTGTAGGAAGGGAAGAGGAAGTAGATCAAGATGAAATAGGAGATATTATACTGAGAGATGAATTTGACAGAGCCCTGAAAGACCTAGGTCGGAACAAGGCCCCAGGAGTAGATGACATACCCTCAGAGCTACTAAAGTCTCTGGGAGAGCCAGCCATGACAAAACTATTTGAACTGGTGTGTAGGATGTACGAGACAGGCGAAATACCCTCAGACTTTAAGAAAAATGTAATAATCCCCATTCCAAAGAAATCAGGTGCAGACAGGTGTGAAAATTACAGAACCATCAGTTTGATAAGTGATGGTTGCAAAATTTTAACACGAATTATCTACAGGAGAATGGAAAAGCTGGTAGAAGCTGACCTAGGGGAAGATCAGTTTGGATTCAGGAGGAACGTAGGAACACGGGAGGCAATACTCACTTTACGGCTTATCTTAGAAGATAGATTAAGGAAAGGCAAATCTACATTTTTAGCCTTTGTAGATTTGGAGAAAGCGTTTGACAATGTTGACTGGACTACACTCTTTCAAATTCTGAAGTCAGCAGGGGTAAAATACAGGGAAAGGAGAGTTATCTACAACTTGTACAAAAGCCAGACCGCAGTTATTAGACTCGAAGGACATGAAAGGGAAGCATCAGTTGGGAAGGGAGTAAGACAGGGTTGTAGCCTTTCTCCGATGTTATTCAATTTGTACATTGAGCAGGCGATGAAGGAAAGCAAGGAAAAATTTGGAATAGGGATTAAAGTTCAGGGGGAAGAAATAAAAACATTGCGTTTTGCTGATGACATTGTAATTCTGTCAGAGACAGCGAACGACCTGGAAGAGCAGTTGAATGGAATGGACAGTGTGTTGAAGAGAGCGTACAAAATGAACATTAACAAGAGCAAAACAAAAATAATGGAATGCGGTCTTAGAAAATCAGGCGATGCTGAAGGAACTAGATTAGGTAACTAAACAATGAAGGTGGTAGATGAGTTTTGTTACTTGGGTAGTAAAATAACATGCGATGGTCGCAGTACAGAGGATATAAAATGCAGAATGGCAATGGGAAGAAAAGCATTTTTGAAAAAGAGAAATTTGCTAACATCGAATATTAATTTAAGTGTAAGGAAGTCTTTTCTGAAGGCATTTGTGTGGAGTGTTGCCTTGTACGGGAGTGAAACATGGACGATAAGCAGTGCGGACAGGAAGAGAATAGAGGCTTTTGAAATGTGGTGCTACAGAAGAATGCTGAAGATTAGGTGGGTAGATCACATAACTAATGAAGAGGTACTGAACAGAATTGGCGAGAAAAGGAGTTTTTGGCATACCCTGACTAAAAGAAGGGATCGCTTGGTAGGACACATTCTTAGACATCGAGGAATCGTAAATTTAGCATTGGAGGGAAGTGTGTGGGGTAAAAATCGCAGAGGGAGGCCAAGAGACGCGTATAGTAAGCAGATTCAAATAGATGTGGGTTGTCGTTCTTATGAGGAGATGAAAAAGCTTGCTCAGGATAGAGTAGGGTGGAGAGCTGCATCAAACCAGTCTCCGGACTGAAGACCATAACAACAACAACAAGAATTTTGTCATTTTATTAAAACTGTAGTAGATATCCTGTACGCGGCGCCCAGCCTTCATTGTCCTTGTTGGGAGAGCCCTCTGATGGCCAGCGATGTGCTATGTGATGTTTCTTAGTTCACATCACACATGTGACACTTCAATTTGACTATCCACGTGTTGGTTACCGCGTCGCATCACTTCCCGGTCTTGGAAATGCCGTCTGTTTTCCTGGTAAGGGATCATTGTGGCATTCTTATCACACACTTTTAATAGGTCACGCGGTTTAGACTGACGTTTCATTGAGAGTCTTGACCGCGGGTAGCATATCTTACCTAATCTGTTTTTCGATTTTAGACTCCCATCAGTGGTTTCTTTATAAAGGATAAAGCGGGAATATTGTTTACCTAAAGACGACCACACCCTGTTGTGGGAATGTTTTAACAAGGTACCCTGAAAGCTGGATGCTGTTCCAATGATTATGTAATCATTTTTTTGTAAGTACTTTCGATATTCTCCTTTTAAAAAAATTTTTCGTTTTGTAAAGAATGTTTCTCAAGTATTCCCAAAAAAATTATTTATTGGCCCTTTTACAGACTACAGTTATTAGTTCAGATGTTTCCTATTCACAGATGTCATCCACTTGAAGGTGCATCTTTACTGATGAGGAACCGCTAGTGTCGGAATAAACACATCTTGACAGCTGTTGCGATTTCATTCTTTACACACTTCCACCTAAGACATCATCGAAGTAAATTTTAATTTCCAAACTTTATTTTTTGTGGTTATTGTGTAGAGAATTCTATAAATAGTTTACCTAGGATTAAGTAGTTTGTAAGCTACGGACTGATGAGCACGCAGTTTGGTCCGATAGATTTACAAACATTTGAACATTTTTAATCTATTTACCCCTCCAATATAGTGTGAGGGGATGTTTTAAACGAAAGAAGATCTTCTCAAAAAATTAATTCCTTAAAAAAATTGAACATATTAGCTCATAACAAATCTAATAAACATTTTACAGCTCTGAGCTTTAAAGCAAATGACAATCCCTACCATACTGAGCTAACAATAGTATGCAAAGCAATGACTAGTTTTATATAGATTTTACAATTTTCGTAAGGTAAAAAGAAAATACAATGACTGTCTGAGTCGAAGGATCGGGAAACTCCGCAAAGAAGATGTTAACAGATTAGCTACACACGAATCTGAAGTTACCCATAGCAATTAAGATCCCCATAATGAAAAGACAAACCTAAATAAATTAATACCGTAAGAAAAATCCTAGTCAGGGGAAGTACACAAGTCCTGGCGATGGTGATTGCTGTACTTTACCCAATCCAAATTACAGGCGATGGCACCGTAGTAGGCTCGGCAGCAAGAAACGATGGCAACAGGAGAGCTGGAAAATAATCGCGACTGTATTCTCACTGCGATCTGATAGACAGAATCGACATGTGACCCCACTAAGTATCGAGAGGTCGGTACGGCATGGAAGCCTCCACTGAACTCCCCTCTCCTTCCTCACTGCTCCTGTCCACGGCAAATCCTCCAGCGCCCACGCCCTCGCATCTCAGGTGCAGAAATCTGCAAGAACGGCTAATTGCATGCCCAATGGGATGGCGTATCGCTGTTGACAAATTAACTCGCTGTCTCCCTACAAAATCCTGGCGAATCAGAACGCGTTTTCCGCGGCCACCAAGAGGCTCCGCTCACGCGTGCAATGTTCCCACAGAATTTACCGTCGCCAAGGTGATTGCCCTCTAAAATATTACCTTACACAACTTCCCTGGTCTATAGATTGCGGCTGCCACCCAACGGGACATGGGCTGGGCCCTCCTGCTTTCGACACGCTGCCATCTGAGACTTTCAGCTGAGGGTGCGAATGCCCGCCAGCAAAGCTTTGCCTGCCCTGTTTATCCACCGCTGGTTTTTCTCTCCAGCGGTTCTAGCAGAGCGCAGGTCGTACCAACAAAACAGTAAACACATCCAAAAAATAATATTAAAATTAAGAGCACTGCAATTCCAGGAACCTATCTCCCCTGACACGTTCCCAAATGCACAGAAATCTAAAAAAAAAAAAAAAAAAAAATGTTCAAATGTTTGTATAGTCTATGGGACTTAACTACGGGGTCATCAGTCCCTAAACTTACAAACTACTTATGAACTACTTACGAACTAGGACGGCACAAATATCCATGCCCGAGGGGGGATTCGAACCCCCGACCGTAGTGGCCGTGTTGACCGTGACTGGAGCGCCTCAGTCACCTCGGCCACCGCGGCCGGCCACAGAAATCTGAATAAACTCATAAAATCGAGAGAATAATAATAAATTAACTAAGAAATAGCCCATATAGAAATTTAGAGTACATAAAGGGCAGAATAAAATAGTCTAACTACGTTCCCCATCTTACATTTGTGTCCCAGTCTCGTCGCCGCTTTTGTGTCTCGTTTCCGTCGTAGGTATCGGTGGCCGAGTAGAAAAGTACCGACACAGGAATAAAGGATGCACGCTTGTGCAGGTACGAAGGTGAGCAGCCAGTGGGACAGCAGAAACTAGAAACACCAGAGTAAATTAGAACGAGTATATATTTCACAGAGGCTTAGTAATACTTAACTTTTACGTAGTTCTTGACTGCAGAATGCCGATACATAGATTAGATAGAGGCCTGCCTACTGAAGATTCCTAGTGCCTATCCGATAGCCAAGTCTTAACTGGTGCCTATCTGATTTCCAAGTGTTAGCTGGTTCCTATCTCAGTCCCAAGTGAACGATGACGTTCAGTGGTGGCCACGAGCCGAATTGTCGCAGGGGCGCTCGTGGCTGACGTCGTAAGAACGCCGCGCCGTGCGTGCATGGGGGCGCGCGGCGAAAGTAGGTGGCGCGCACTTTAGACTTGTGCGACACCACACTTACAAGTGAACATAACTCTGTTACGAATTGTGAGAAAGTGAAGGGGTGGGGTTGCCAGAATATTTTTTACAGCTGATCACTCAGCCAAAGATCCGTACCCACGTCACTCCAATATTCAAGAAAGGCAATAGGAGTGATCCCCAGAATTTCAGGCTCATCTCATTGACGTCGATTTGCAGTAGGATTTTGGAACATACACTTTGTTCGAACATTATGAACTACCTCCTACAGAACGAAGAGACAATTTGAATTGCTCTCTTAGACTGTTCGCGTATGATGTTGTCGTTTATCGGTTAGTGAAGTCAACAGAGGTTCAAAAGCAACTGCAAATTTCTGCATGCTGCGGAAATTGCCAATGAACAGTAAATAATGAAAAGTGTGAATTAATACACGCGACCACTAAAAGAAATCCGCTGATCTTCAATTACACGATAAATCAGTCAAACCTTAAGGTCGTAGATTCCACAAAATACCTTGGAGTTATAATTACGAACGACTTAGACTGGAGAGAACACATACAAAATATTCTGGGGAAGGCGAACCAAAGGTTACGTTTCATTGGCAGAACGCTTCGAAGATGCAACAGCTCCACCAAATAGACGGCTTACATCACACTTGTGCGTCCTTTCCTAGAGTACTGTTGTCAAGTGTGGGACCCTCACCAGGTGGGACAGACGGAAGACATTGAGAAGGTTCAAAGAAGACTAGCTCGTTTTGTTTTATCACGTTACAGGGGGAAAAGCGTTACGGAAATGTTGCACGACTTGAGGCGGAAATCATTAAAAGAATAACTCATTCGTTGCGGCGAGATCTATTTGCAAAATTTCAATCACCGTATTTTACTTTTGAATATAAAAAATATTTTGCTAGCACCCACCTAGATAGGGAGACATGACCATCCCAATAAAATAAGAGAAATCAGATCGAAAACGGAGTGATTTAGGTATTCTTTCTTCGCGCACGCTATTAGAGAATGGAGCGGTAGAGAAAGGTTATGAAAGTGGTTAATGAACCCTCTGCCAGGCACTTAAATGTGATCTGCAGAGTATCTATGTAAATGTAGATGTGGAAGGGGGTCGCCAGAATATGTGTGCTTGGAAGGGGTCGCATATTCGAAAAGATTCAAAAAAACTGTTCTGGGGGAATAAAGTATTAAGAGAAAAAATGGATACATTGCGATATTTCAGATTTAATTGACATTGATACCAGAAAGTTTGGAATTCGCGCCGGCAAATTGTACCACCCTGGCGATGCATCTGAGACATGCTAAGTAATATTCGTGTTAGGAGGACTCGGTGGCCAGCGGAAGCGTCTAAACTCAGAAGAGTGTTCCTGGAGGCACTGAGTAGCATGTCTTGACGTATGGGACGCCGCTTTGTCCTGCTGGAAATTGCACAAGTCTGTCGGAATGCACAAGGGACACGAATGAATGCAGGTGATCAGCAAGGATGCGTTTGTAGAGATCGTCCAAGAAGTCGTGGCCCCTGATATCTCGCCTTGTGCTCTGGGCGAGACCATTCCATTGTTTTGGAAGGGCGGGCGGCTCAGTCGCGTGTGGCCTACTGGTGGGGAAGGTTTGGGGGCGCAGTTAGATGAAGGTCAGACGAGGCTTACGGCTCAGCAGGCAACGCGCAACTGAGCTGGTTGCCCCTCCGTAACAAAGGAATGGACCCTGCGCAAGACTCGAGAATGCGTTACTGCGCATGAGTCACGACTTATTACGCGAGCTCTATGTTTCAGTCATCGGTTTAGACGCATCAGGGGTCCCACATCACTGCAACAGCACACGGCTGACATCTTTACAGAGCCTTCACCAGCTGGAACACTCACCTGCTGACACGGAGAGTCGACGGATGCATGTGGCTGCGCCCATCCGCACACATCAATCGCCTCGGTACAAGTAGAAACGAGACTCGTGACACTAGGCAAACTATCTGCAGTCGTTACAGTCCAATGTCTGGATTTACGGGTGCAGGTGAGGCATAAGGCTTCGTGTCGTGCAGTCAGCAAGGGTAGGCCTACACGAGATGTATGGTGTAAAAATTGGCAGTTGACTCTAAATAATGAGAAGTGTGAAGTCGTTCACATGAGTACGAAAAGAAATCCGTTAAACTTTGCTTACATGATGTGAAGGCCTTAAACTCCACAAAATACCTAGGAATTACAATTACTTCAGACTTAAATTGGAAAGAACACGTAGATAATGTCGCGGGAAAGTCGAACCAGAGACTGCGTTTTATTGGCAAAACCCTTAAAAGATGCAACATCTACTAAAGAAACTGCATACACTACGCTTGTCCGTCCTTTTATGGAATATTGCTGCCCAGTGTGGGATCCTTATCAACTGGGTTTGACGGAGGACATCGTAAGTGTCCAAAGATGGGCAACTCGTTTCGTATTGTCGCGATACACGGGAGACAGCTTTACGAAAATGATACAGGATCTGGGATGGGAATCATTTCAACAACGGCGCTTATCGCTGCGGCGTGGGCTACTTACGAAACTACAATCGCCAACATTCTCCTCCGAATGCGAAAATATATTGTTGACTCCCACTTACATAGGTAGAAATGATCATCAGAATAAAATACGAGAAATCAGAGCCCGAACGGAGAGATGCAGATGTTCATTCTTCCCGCGCGCTATTCGAGAATGGAATGGGAGATAAAATAGCATAACGGTGGTTCGATGAACCCTCTGCCAAGCACTTAAATGTGATTTGCAGAGTATCCCATGTAGATGTAGATTCCGATTCCAAAGCCTATATCGATGATGTTTGGCCGACCACAGTGGCCGAGCGGTCTGCGGCGCGCAAGTCACAGTCTGCACGGCCGCTACGGTCGGGGGTTCGAATCCCTCTTCGGGCATGGATGTTTGTGTCGTCTTTAGTATAAGGTAGTACATAAGTAGTTCGTAAGTTTGGACTGATGATCCCGCAGTTAAATTCCTTAAGCTTAACAAACATTTGAAGTTATGTTTTTTTTTTTAATTTTTTAAATTTTTTTTAATGATGTTTCGTTGGATATTTCGCACGGTGAATCTTGTTGATGGCTAGGGCTTAAATCCGCAGCAGTTTTCGGAAGGATTGCTCTTCTGTAACTGTGAAATATTCTCTTTAGTCGTCGTTCGTCCAGTTCTTGCGGTATCTTTTTCCGGCTTCGGCGATGTCGGAGATTTGACGGATTACCGGGTTCCCGATATGCACGGTTCACTCGTGAAATGATCGTGTGAGTTAATCCTTACCTCATTGCTACCTCGGAGATGCTGCGTCCCGCCGACTACCACAGCACATTCAAATGTTTGTAAATCTATCGGACCAAACTTCGTGGTCATCAGTCCGTAGCTTACAAACTACTTAAACCTAGGTAAACTAACCTAAGGACAACACAGCAGCAATAAAACTGACTTAAATTGTGGCCATCTGCCACTGTACGAGCGGCAGTAAGTGATCTAAGGTCAGGGCCAGACTCCAGCTGCCCTGTATACGCGTTGCCGACCGCGGCGCCGCCCTCTGTTTACATATCGCCGTGTTTGCGTACCCATGCCCACGACAGTTTGAGTGTTGAGTATACTATGTTCGAAATGTTCAAATGTTTGTAGAACTTATGGGACTTAACTACGGGTCATCAGTCCCTAAGCTTACAAACTACTTATGAACTGAAACTTCCAGGCAGATTAACATTGTGTGCCGGAACCGGGACTCGAACCTGGGACCTTTGCCTTTCGCGGGCAAGCGCACTACCGACTGTGCTATCCCGACACGACTCACGATGCCGCCTCACAACTTTACTTCCGCCAGTACCTCGCCTCGTACTTTCCAAACTTCACGGCCACTACGGTCGGGGGTTCGAATCCCCCCTCGGGCATGGATATTTGTGCCGTCCTAGTTCGTAAGTAGTTCATAAGTAGTTTGTAAGTTTAGGGACTGATGACCCCGTAGTTAAGTCCCATAGACTATACAAACATTTGAACATTTTATTTCCAAACTTCACCGAAGCTCTCCTGCGAACCATGCAAGACTAGCACTCCTGTAAGAAAGGATATGGTGGAGACATGGCTTAGCCACAGCCTAAGGGATGTTTCCAGAATGAAATTTTCACTCTGCCGCGGAGTGTGCGCTGATATGAAACTTCCTGGCAGATTAAAATTGTGTGCCGGAACCGGGACTCGAACCTGGGACCTTTGCCTTTCGCGGGCAAGCGCACTACCGACTGTGCTATCCCGACACGACTCACGATGCGCTTGCCCGCGAAAGGCAAAGGTCCCAGGTTCGAGTCCCGGTTCCGGCACACAATTTTAATCTGCCAGGAAGTTTCATATCAGCGCACACTCCGCTGCAGAGTGAAAGTTTCAAAAAATGTTCAAATGCTTGTAGAGTCTATGGGACTTAACTACGGGGTCATCAGTCCCTAAACTTACAAACTACTTATGGACTACTTACAACTAAGGACGGCACAAATATCCATGCCCGAGGGGGGATTCGAACCCCCGACCGTAGTGGCCGTGCGGACCGTGACTGGAGCGCCTCAATCCCGTCGGCCACCGCGGCCGGCAGTGAAAGTTTCATTCTGGATACTTATGAACTAGCTAAGACTAAGGCCGACACAAATATCCATGCCCGAAGGGGGATTCGAATCCCCGACCGTAGTGGCCGTGCAGACCGTAACTGGAGCGCCTCAGTCCCCTCGGCCACCGCGGTCGGCGTACTATGTTCCACGGGGCATCTGCTTTCATTGGTTTAACATTGGTGTTGTCTTTGTAGGTGTACTTATTTTCTATATGACAGGTATTTGTCAGCACGGCCACGTAGAAGCTAATCAGGGTGTGCCTCTCGTCCCTTTACGTCAAGTTGCTGCGATAATTTGTCAGTAATGACTTGTAGCTGGGAGGAGGCGCCGGCGCTGGCCGCCGGCCACGCAGCCCGCCGTTACAAACTGCTCCCAGATGCGGCTGCTGGCCGCTCGCAGCTTCCTCGTTCCAGCGGCAGAGCCCCGCGGATATCAACCGCTGCTGCCCAAGCTGACGCAGCATCCGATGCCGCGGTCGCCTCCGTAGTCTAGTGGACAGCGCTGTGGGGTGCTACGCACGGGGCGGGGTTCGATTCCCGGTCGTATTGGGGATTCTCTCCGCTCGCGGACGTTCTGTCGTCCTCATCATCAGTGACACGCAAGCCGCCGAAGTGGCGTCAGATAAAAGGACTTGCAGCAATCAGGCTGAACACTGACCCAGTTGGGGTCTAACGGCCACAAACGCCGCGTGATCATCATCCGATGTGGTCAGTAACTCCTGGTTACCATTTCATCTCCAGTTTTTAGTGTTATATTTAAGCAGTCCCTTTTACGAATACTCCAAAGGTTGTGAGTCCAAGCAACAAAGAATGTAAAGTTTTGTATTACATCTATCGTAATAAATTCCTTACATACGTAATAGACTCAGTGATTTTTTCATCGCGTAAAAAATAGAGGGATGGATCGAGGACAGCATGTGGACCAAAACAATCTAATGAATTTATATTCGCAAGTGCATAGCTTCCAGACCATTTGCTGCAGCGGAGCGCATTGAGGCAGTATGCTGTGATCCCTGAGGGCGTTCCCCGTCAGGGGTTCGAATCCCTCCTCGGGCACGGATTTTTGTGATCTCTTCAGTATAAGGTAGTTACGTAGTTCATAAGTTTAGTGAGTGATGACCTCGCAGTTAAGTCCCGTAAGCATCTAAAACCGTTGAACATTAAATTAATTAATCGATTTCTTTTTTTTTTCACTGAGATTATATCGCCGGCCGCGGTGGCCGAGGGGACTGAGGCGCTCCAGTCACGGTCTGCACGGCAACTACGGTCGGGGGTTCGAATCCCCCCTCGGGCATGTATATTTGTGCCGTCCTTAGCTAGTTCATAAGTTCATAAGCTTAGGGACTGATGACCCCGTAGTTAAGTCCCATAAGCTCTATAAACATTTGAATATTTTGAGATTATTATAACTGCGCCATGCAACTGCAGTACAGTATGTGTTGAGAATGGCTCCCCTGTGCCTTAACGCATGCGTGTTGCGCCGTGGCATGTTCTGCCTCACACATTCACATCGACCAGGCTGCACCCCAACAGTGACCAAGGCAGCTCGAATACTCTGCTCCAGTGTCTCTACATCCAGAAAGGCTCTGCATATACGATACTTCTGAGATGCCCCATAATAATCATAAATCGCGCGGCTTGAGATTCTGTGAACGTGCAGACCAGGCAACTGCACCTCCTCGCCTAATCCATCTACCAGAGAAGACGCGATTGAGCTGCGTCCGGGAATTAAGGAGGAAGTGCGCTGGAGCACAACGATGTAGCGCTACATAACCATTCGAATCGCCAATGACACTGCTTCTAGGAGGGGAGGAAGCTCACCTGCAAGAAACGCAAACAGTTGCGGCCTGTTAGGAGACGTGGAATGAATACTGGCTCCAAAATATGGTCGCCAATTACCCGACCCCACATTCGGGCTGTTGCAACGATACTGATAATTCGTTGCCACCACACCATGGGGTTTCTGTGTACTGTCCTCCAGATGGATGAGCAAGTAGCATGTAGTCACTGCCTTTGGTAGTAGATGTTCTCGAGCGGTCTTCTTGCCAATCCGATTTCAAACGCCTTCTGAGAATGGAGAGCACATCATTGACAGGGAGTTTATCATATTTAACAGTTCCATGAAGAGATACTTGTTTTGATAGAACGTCAACAAGTTCATTTCCTGCTATACCTGAGTAACCTTTTATCCATACCAACGTGACATTGCGAGAAGTCGTTGTCATACTGAACACGACGTATATTATGGGGCGAGGATGAAGTTAGTACAGGTATTATGATGATTTATTATAAGTTGAATGGCGGACAGGCTATCAAATATTACGACTACTGTGTCACTTGTGACTGTGCGTATAACAGGGCCTACAAAATGGCAATCAGTTCAACTGTCAGAATAGTGACGTCCGGATGAAGTTTGAACAGGCCTTGCAGGTTATCTTTGGGTACCAAATAAGCACTACCGGCGCCATCTCTAGACTTTGACCCATCTGTGTACACCACGCATGCGTAGTGTTAGTGAGACAGGAATTTCATGGCCGTCACGTTACTGATGTCGTGCGAATGAAATGATAAACTAATAATGTTGACTTCAATCTACAGAGTCGATATTTCATATGGTCTGTGGAAGAGCGGCATGAGAGGGCTTTTTCACACCTCGTGTCGAAGTATCTGCATCTCCATATATTCAGCTGCCGCTGGTGGAAGTCGCTTATTCATCCAATATCGTGAACTTACACAGAACGTAGATAATTCCCGAATTTTCTTGCCTAGGTGCCCATATTCATTGAAGTACAGCCGTACGAGGAATTTCTTGTAGAGTAATATTCTTCGCAGTTTCAACGGTGGTTCGTTTGCCTCGATCCAGATCGCGTTAGTTGGGGTAGTCATAAGCGCCCCAGTAGCTATCCGCAATGCCTTGTACTGCATGACGTCACGTTTTCGGAGGGTGTTGTCTGATGCGGATCCATAGCACATGTGGCAGTACCCAAAGAGTGACGTTATGAGGGCTTTGTATAAAGTCCTCGCTGTCCGCCGACTGGAGTCCCACCATACTCCTGTCGTAGCTCTTAGCAGGTCACAGCCCTTTCACATTTATTAACGATATGCCGGATATGGTGTGCCCACCTTAGTTTGCTATCTATAATCATCCAAAGATACTGTGTCGTTTTCGCAAGTGGCAAATTATGTGGCCCCAGTTGCATTGTTTGAGTATGTGGAATCCTGTGTCGAGTGAAGATCATTATAGTAGATTTACCGTCAGATATTTCGAGGCCACTTTCTATAAACCATTCATACAGGTGTATGAGAGCGTTGTTCATTTTCTAACGACAATAGTGAAGTGTACTGTCTTCGGCATAGATGCATATATCGTCTTCGTACTGTAATACGTGGATATCGCTGTTAAAAAGAGCATGAAGGTCCACAGTATAGAGATTGAATAGTAGAGGGGCCAGAAATGACCCTTGCGGGAGTCCCCTGCTAGTTACTCTTGGTCCCATTTGAGTTCCGTGTTGCAAGATTACAGTCTTCCTATTGCTCAGAAATCTGCGTACGAAAGGTTTAGGAAATTGAAGTTTCACTAGTTTACCCCCTAAGACTGTTAAACAACGTTGTCGTACGCTTTGGTCAAGCCTATGAATGCAGCAATTATTCCGAGGAAAATTGAGCTGTATGTCAGTAATTAGTCATAGAAGGATTTCAGCAGTTCCTTTTCCTTTCCGAAACCCAATTTGATTTTCCGGTAAAATATTCTTACTTTCACACCACCATTCTAAGCGCCACTTAATGATCCGTTCCATTACTTTCGTCGAACACGGTATTAAGGTGATAGGCCTGTATGACTCGGGGTTATCATGGTTTTTCCCCGATTTGTGGATGGGGATGACACGACACGTTTCCATTGACTCCATTTTAATTTTTCGAGTAAATACACTATTGAAAATTTTAGTAGCAGCTGTTTCCCTTTGAGCGGTGTCTTAGCATTAGGTAGTAAATATAATACGGGCCAGGTGCAGTACTTTTCCTGTGGGACAGCGCAGTGTGCAGTTCAGCCAATGTGAAGGGATGCGTAAGTACGCTGGTGTCCACTTCACTTGCCGGCTCATCTTCCTTTTCCGATACGTCGGGTGGGGCTATCTTACACAGGAACGATTCTAACAGTTCGGTGGATGGGGCCGGGGTGTACGATTCCAACGTAAACCCTTTTTGATGTTCTTTATTACGTTCCAAATTTTGGTTAACTTTGTGTCTTTGCCCACTGTACTGAAAAACTTTTGCCACGATTGCCTTTTTTTTGTCCTTGAATAATTTCTTGGCAGTAGCTTGTGCTTTCTTAAGAGCAAAAAAGTTTGTTTCGTTAGAGATGGATTTGTACTGTCGTAGTGCTTCCCTTCGGTCCTTCAGGACAGCGTCGCATTCTGCATTCCACCAACAGAGTGAAGGCCTAGAAGTAGTCCGTTTATGTGATATTGTAGGGACCGAGACTTCTGCTGCATTGCTGATAAGCGTTACAAATTCCCCATAGCCTCTTCCTGGATTCTCCGTGTCAGTGAACGTTTGCAGTTTCTCTGCCAGCAGTGTTTCTTATAGCTTCCAATTGGCTTTCTTTTTATTCCACTTCCGGCTGTGAGCAAGGGTGAGTGTCTTCGGAGGTTTTGCATTGATTACAATTTCAATTAGGAAGTGGTCCGAACCCAGAGTTTCAGGTATCACTTCCCACGTACTTGCGGTAGACACCGCAGGGGATGCGATGCCCAGGTTCACTGCCGACGGTGCTTCATTAGGTTGGGATATTCGTGTCGGTGATTCATCGTTGAGTACCATAAGGTTTTGTAGGTCAAGTACGTCCAATATCATCTTTCCCATTTCGTCATCATTTCTACAGCCCCCACAGGAAATGGTGTTCGTTAAAGTCGCCTAGGAGCAGAAGGGGTCTGCCTGTTGAGTCTACTATTGCTGTTAACATTTGGTGGACAGTCTGCCAGCTGGTGCTCTGTATGCTGAGACTATGGTCAGATCGAAGTCCTGGATTTGTAAGCGAATACCAACCATTTGCAGTGTAGCATGCTGAGTGGTAGTGTTGACAAGGGAAAATTGGATACCTCGTTTTACCAGCAACGCTGCACCGCCCCAGCCGTCATCTCTGTAGTCTCTAAAGACGAAGTATCCTGAGAGAGCGAACGGTTCGTTTGGTAGTAGCTATGTTTCGGTAATAGCACAAATGTCTATGGCAGTTTCTAACATTATATGTTGAATGCTGTCTTTGTTTGCGATAATCGAGCGTGCATTCCACTGAGTTATTTTACAGGCCATTTTGAGGTGTTAGGAGTGGGATCAACATGTTTTGGATTGACATCCGAATCGAATCTGTTTGTAAGCCAGGAATGGGAGCAATGTGCGTCTGCTGATACGAGACATCATTCATCACAACCATAATGATATGTAGACTGTTGTTAACCAAGTAGTTTCCAACCTCAGTCGGTTGGTGGAGTCTGTGGTATTGTGGAGGGTAGGGGTTAAACCCCACTGAAGCAAGAGGAAGGCAATGTCCGGGTTGGTGCAGAAGTTCTTGGGGAGACCGTGATGTGGTGGGGTCCTGTACGCTCTGTAGAGTTGAATCGATGCTGCTGTTGCAGTTGTGTCTGCTGTTCTGCAGGAGGGGGTAGTGCCAACGGCGATGACCTGCCGGTGCCACAGTTGCTGACGGCTGCGACATTTGGTGTGGTTGTTGCGGACCATAGGTAGCCGTTGTCGTAATTTAATTGAGCTGCCGTTGGGGTGGAATGGACGAAAATTCTGATGCTTGTCTCGCAAATTTTGGGGGAGAAGCGACTGCATTCGCGTAAGCCCTGTTTTCAAACGCAGCTGCTGCTTCTTGGAAAGTAATATTATTGATGGACATAATTTTGTTAATTTCCTTGTGCTGGAGGTACGCAGCACAGGTTCGGGGTAGAGAACTGTGGCCACTGGCACAATTAACAGATGCTGGTTGATTGGCTCTCCAACAGGGATCACGTCTGTGTGGACCTGGGGACTACTCACATCTTGTATTACTTCTGCACATTTTGCTACCGTGTCCAAATCTCAAATAATTATAACTTTGTAATACAGGGGGTACATACACTTCTACTTCATGACTATACACAAACTGTGGCAACCGCTGTGATCTGAACGTCACAATGCAAACTGGTGACGCCCTTGTCACCGTTTGTTCATGCAGATTTACAACTTCAAAAAAAAAAAAAAAAAAAAAAAAAAAGTTCAAATGTTTGTTAAGCTTATGGGACTTAACTACGGGGTCATCAGTCCCTAAACTTACAAACTACTTATGAACTACTTACGAACTAAGACGGCACAAATATCCATGCCCGAGGGGGGATTCGAACCCCGACCGTAGTGGCCGTGCTGACCTCCCTAAACTTACAAACTACTTATGAACTACTTACGAACTAAGACGGCACAAATATCCATGCCCGAGGGGGGATTCGAACCCCGACCGTAGTGGCCGTGCTGACCGTGACTGGAGCGCCTCAGTCACCTCGGCCACCGCGGCCGGCTTTACAACTTCGGTGAAACGCCTGATGGCAAGAACCTCGCAGCAGCATGTCATTTCTGTTAACAGTTCTTCCTCTGTAAGTAAGGTTTCAACGTTAGTAATTATTCCTTGTTTAGTAGTAAAAAATTTCGTGATTTAGGCCTCGAAATCTGTTTTGCCTAAGAAAGGATGCTGGAACAAGCCTTTTGCAGTTACACCTGATACAGTCTCGATTTTCATTCTGTTTTTCCCTGCTGCCTTAATATTGATTTTGTGCTTGAACAGCGACTCACATTCACGGCGAATAATTTTGCCTAGCGCCAAAGGGTAGAGCCTGCGGACGTTCCTGACTCTTCTTTCAACAAATAAGACGAAAGGCTCTTTGTCTGTTGGTGCATAGAGGCTAGCAGAACAAGCACTTACATTTTGGTGGCTGCTGCTTCCTTTCTGGGAGTCGTCGACACGCAGTACTTTGTCCTGTTTGTCGCGTTGCTCAAGACGTTGTTCCTCCTCCGCTAGGTCCCGATGTCGTTTCTGAGAGTACTGCAGGTCTCTCGAAGCAGGTGCAGCCACGGGCTGAACAGGTTGCAGTGTGTCTGCGTTGTGTGAGGTGACGATGACTGCAGTAATCACTTCACTTGAGGGCCACTCCCGCTGTAGCATCCATTGTGTCACTGAAGGGTTGGTGTTGTAAGTTAACCACCCTCCGCTTCCTACCAGTTGCCGCCTTGCTCAGTGATTATTTACGGTGTTAAAAGCAGATGTTACTGCCCTGATAAAATTGTATTGCAACGGATAACGACTTTTTACACACAAAAGACTGCAGCAACTGATAGCATACCGGTGGCAGTTCCCTTACTAGATGAAATTTCCCCATTTATATTCTCGCAATTCCCCATTAAATATTCTCACACTCTTTTTAATCATTAATTAAGCATAAATGGGACTCAGAATTTCATAAAAACAACTAGAGACGAAATGTTTAACTATTTACACAAGTTTATTAAATTCACTGTACATCTCTCTATCATTATTTTAAAGCCAAAAATACAAAATATTCATTCACTAAATGTATCAGCAATGGATTGAGACAAGGATCGTAACCTTACATTCATACCGTACATTCTTTACTCTCTAATACTGCACCCATGTGGCTATGCACAACATTCCCATTATACAAAATCATTTCCCCGGTGAAATAAAGACAGAATCAACACAACCAACACAGTTCCTGATACTTTTCCACTGAGGCCACCTTACTCACATCCTTCCTCTTCGACAGCCGGAAACGTTCTCTCTCTCGTGGCCGCTCCCCGTCCTAACCGATCCTCCCGTTCCAGTTCGCGAGTAGCCGCGCCCTCATTGGCTTGTGATCTAACGGGATCTTCTGCCAACCTCCGAATTCTGAAAGAACTCGCAAGTCGCAGCCACTTGACCATCTCATCCCCATGGAAACCTCTCTGCCACACCCCAAAACTGAAGTTGGCAAACCTACCGAGTGTTCTGCATCTCTGCCTTCCCAGCCGCGGTTTCATGCACACTTACAGACCCTCACACACACAATCACATAGGGTATAAGAGGAGTTGGGTACTGTGGAGCGAAGCTCCTTATGTGAGCGGCGCTCACTTATTTGTCCTGCAATAACAGTTTTAATAAATAATAGAGTATTCTTGTCTCCACCTAGTACATCTCCCATTATAGTGGCACTAAAGGCCAAGCACACTTTTACGAAATGATAATCACATGAAAGTAACGTACACTGTAGTATACAAGGATTTAATGGAATGATACTACAGTATCGTTTCAGTGTTGCAACGTTTGTATAGCAGCGCAGCTGCAATCGCCACCGTTCCTGGTGGTGATCGCAGCGTAGTAAAAGTCTTAACTATATCTCAGAGCCGATGCAAGCGTTATATTAGATTCCGGTACGGAAGTATTACTGTTGCCGCGTCGCGAGCACTGGCCGAGTAGGAAGTGTTTGCACCGTCGTGGCGCGCTGATGTTGACTCTGTCGCGTCTCGGGGCGAACTGTACAGACATTTGACCATTTTTTATAGGTTGATTTACCAAAACTCTGCATTTAAAGGCACGTGTAAATCGTGCTTGAACATATGAAATACCGTCTTCTTTCCATTTGCAACTGGTATTCTTCCTTTAAAGCAGTTGTCATAGCCGGCCGCGGTGGCCGAGCGGTCTGCGGCGTGCCAGTCACGGTCTGCACGGCCGCTGCGGTCGGGGGTTCGAATCCCTCCTCGGGCACGGATGTTTGTGCCGTCTTTAGTATAAGCTAGTTCATAAGTAGTTTGTAAGTTTAGGGATTGATGACCCTGCAGTTAAGTCCCATTAGCTCTACAAACATTTTTGAGTTGCCATAGCAGTATATTCGAGTTTCCTTTTCTTGGCTTCGATCACTTCAATATCCAGTTTTCTTTACTTTGCACGTAGGACATTAACTACACTTAGCAGTGTAAGTTCTTGAATAGGGACTGGCTTACGTCTGTGCAATCGATGTACTCTTTTTCTTAGGATCTGGGGAACGACGTTGTTTGTAGGTACCAGACCTAGTCCGGCGATATTTGTATCTGCAGGAATCGTAGTGATGAAAGTTATGGATTGGGGGGAAATATGATGAACCTGCTTTAATATAACTGCTCTGTGTATTACATATATCGTCTTTGCTGGAGCCAGTATTACGAATTTCCGCGTAATTTAAAAATTGACAGCTGAAACTAAAAGCTGAAAGAACATATTGGGTCTTCTGCAAACGCCTGTCACGACACTATAAAATGGATAAGGTGACTACCGGTAATTTTATTCACACCAGGAATCGTGATATGAAAAAAAATTATATATTTTTTACTCAGCCACGTTAAACAATCGATTCTAACTGTCCACAAACACGTTGCTGTCCCCTGTACAGCTTCCTTCCAGACGAAAGTCATAGGTGGATACTAGGTGCTCGAACATTTCCAGTTTGTTAAAAATCCCAGTGAAACCTTGCCTGATGCTGAAATCCAGAAAATATAAGTCACCTCTACCAAGCTGTCGTAGTGTAGATGGGAGCTCTTCCATTACATCTGGTTCTACTTTATCAGGTATAGCCACAAAATTTGCTTATTTCCTTAAGATATTCTCCAGTGCTTCCTTGCCGAGTTTCTGCAATATTATTCGTGATGTCACAATGCTGCCGCCAGGTAGGAGAAAAGGTAACTTCGTCTTATCTTCATTCGTAAACACCATTAACACATCATCAAACACTCAATGCTTCGTTGAAAGATCAGATAATCTCTTTCTTGAAAGCTTGCTTCAGGTGTTTTAATTCAGCATCCAGGCTTTCAAGAAAAGTGGGTATTCAGATAAAGAAATAAACAGGGTTCTGCGACCAAATAACAATAGTCTGAAAACACGTGATCAAACAAAACGATGGAAGAATACAGTTTCCCTGCGATTTATCGGAAAAGTAACTGATCAAATAGGAAAAATATTACGCAAACAGAACATCAGACCGGTTTTCAGACCAACTAAGAAAATATGTCAGGTACTCCGTTCTGTGAAAGATAAACGACCTACTCTTTCTGCTTGTGGTGTTTATAAAATTCCTAGTACATATGGTAAAGTTTATATTGGAACCACAAAAAGAAGTATAGAAACTAGGCTGAAGGAACACAAAAGTCTTTGCCGAGTAGGAAAAACAGAGAAATCAGCTGTGGCAGAGCATGCTCTTCAATCTGGAAGTCATATAGTGAGGTTTTCCGAAACATCAGTTTTATCTACAATGACGAATTATTATCCACGACAATACAGAGAAGCTATTGAAATATACAAACATAAAGAAAATTTTAACAGGAAAGAAGAAGCTATGAAACTTAGCGACATATGGACAGTAGCTCTGAAAGATCGACAGGTTTTATCTCTGACCGATTGCAATCGATAGTGATGATAGTGTGAATTAATTAATTAATTATTAATATTAATAATAATAATATTTACAGAAGGATGGAAAAGCTGGTAGAAGCCACCTTCGGGGAAGATCAGTTTGGGTTCAGGAGAAATGTAGGAAAACGGGAGGCAATACTCACTTTACGGCTTATCCTAGAAGATAGATTAAGAAAAGGCAAACCTACATTTCTAGCTTTTGTAGATTTGGAGAAGTCTTTTGACAATGTTGATTGGAATAAACTCTTTCAAGTTCTGTAGCAATCAGGAGTAAAATATAGGGAGCGTAAGGTTATTTACAACTTGTACAAAAACAGCGGTTGTCAGTGTTGAAGGGCATGAAAGGGATGCAGTGGTTGGAAAGGGAGTAAGACAAGGTTGTAGCCTTTTTCCAATGTTATTCAATTTGTACATTGAGCAAGCTATAAAGGAAAGCAAGGAGAAATTTGGTGAAGGAATTAAAGTTCAGGGGGAAGAATTAAAAACATTGCGTTTTGCCGACGACATAGTAATTCTGTCAGATACAGCAAAGGACCTGGAAGAGCAATTGAACGGAATGGACAGTGTGCTGAAAGGTGCTTATAAGATGAACATTAACAAGAGCAAAAGTAGGGTAATGGAGAGCAATCTAAGAAAATCAGGTGATGCTGAAGGAATTAGATTAGGTAACGAAGCAATAAAGGAGGTAGATGAGTTTTGTTACTTAGTCAGTAAAATAACAAATGATGGTCGCAGTACAGAGGATATAAAATGCAGAATGACAATGGGTAGAAAAGCATTCTTGAAAAAGAGAAATTTGTTAACATCGAAAATTGATTTAAGCCTAAGGAAGTCATTTCTGAAGGCATTTGTATGGAGTGTTGCCTTTTATGGGAGTGAAACATGGACGATAAACAGTGTGGACAGGAAGAGGATTGAGGCTTTTGAAATATGGTGCTGCAGAGGAATGTTGGAGATTAGGTGGGTGGATCGCGTAACTAATGAGGAGGTACTGAACAGAATTGGGGAGGAAAGAAATTTCTGGCATACCTTGACTAAAAGAAGGGATAGATTGGTAGGACACATTCTTAGACGGCAAGGAATTGTGAATTTAGCGTTGGAGGGATGTGTGTGGGGTAAATACCGCAGAGGACGACCAAGAGATGGATACAGTAAGCAGATTCAGACAGATGTAGGTTGCCGTTCTTACGTGGAGATGAAGAGACTTGCTCAGGAGAGCTGCATCAAACCAGTCTCCGGACTGAAGACCACAACAACAACAACAACAGTTATGTTTTATCTTTGACAAGGACTATCTCTGCTGATAACGTGACAGCTTGACCACGCCCACTTTTCACAGTATATATGGCGCTCTCAGACACCCGACTCATCAGTCGGCAAGACTCAACGCAAGTAAGAAGACCTCTGTAGATGTCCAGCGCAGCTCTGGACGAAACGTTAGGTGAAACTAGAAAGTTTTATGGACCACGACCTTATAACCCGGAAGTTCTACCAGCAACTATTACATTAGATCCGTTTAGGATGTGATTTTCACATCAAATCCATTGGGTTACTTTTGTGTCCCAGTCTCGTCGCCGCTTTTGTGTCTCATCCGCCGGTCGTCGTAGCTGTCGGTGGCCGAGTAGAAAGAGACTGACACAGGAATAAAGGATGCACGTGTGTGCAGGTACGGATGTGACCAGCCAGTGGGACAGCAGAAACTAGAAACACTAGAGTAATTAGAAAGAGATATATATTTCCATAGAGTCTTGGTAATACTTAACTTTTACATAGTTCTTGACTGCAGAATGCTGATACACAGTTTAGATAGAGAGAGGCCTGTCTACTGATGATTCCTAGTGCCTATCCGATAGTCAAGTCTTAACTGGTTCCTAGCTGATTCCCAAGTGGCCGATGCAGGAGTCGTGGCCACGAGCAGAGTTCCAGCAGAGGGTGCTCGTGGCTGACGTCGTAAGAACGTCGGACCGTGCGTACATGGCGGCGAGCGGCGAAAGTACGTGGCGCGCACTGTAGACTGGTGCGACACCAGACCCCTCCCCCCAAACCGCCGCGCCGTCGTGGCATAGAGCTGAGGGCACAGACAAATATATACATACGGGAAACCTCCGTAAGGGCCCAGTCCTATGCTCAGGGGTGCGGGGAGGGAGGGTTTCCAGCAGTTTCGTAAGATGTCCCATGATGGCGCTGTGGTCAGAAGCAGCTCTTTAAACTGGCCAGAGCAGACGGCAGGTAGCGGCTGTCCCCACCACCTCCTCCCCTCAAACGCCAGCAAGCCGGACACAGCCGTGGCCTCCTGGCAGGCGGCACAAGCTCTCCCCTCAGCCTCCCCTCCACGCTATCCTCTGAGGCACCCTAAGCCAGCACTCCGCCTGACATCTGCTAGCATCTTAGGGAACTACGAGGGGAGCGTAGGACAGTGGTTTAGGGGTGGCTCCTCCTCTGTTAATGTTACTCTGTGCTGAGGGCCACGGCAATAACACTGGGAGGAGGGCCTGGGCGGGGGCGTTGACAAAACAGTCGTGGACCAACCGGCCACTGCCCGCACCAAAAGTAAGTTTATTGTGCGGTATCGCTCCCTGTATATCTAGTAAAGCCAACCAATGCCCTTGAACAATGAAAGGAGTCCCTTTACCAGTTCTTTATTAGACACAATTTCTTCGGGTCTGGTTGTCCCAAATATTCTGTGCCTTTTATTCTCCAATGCAATGAATTCGAAGATTAGATGTGATGCAGTTTCATCACCGTCATCACAGATCCTACATTTAGGGTCCTCTTCTGTTATTCCCATTGTACATAGGTGTTTTTTGAAATTCCCATGGCCTGTCAGCAATCCAACCATGAGTCTAATCTCTCTCCTGTTCAGACCCAGGATTGCAGAGCTTCTTTTAAAACATGGCTTTGGCATCATTACCTTGCCATGTTTTTGTTGATGGACTTTGGTCCAATATTCTACGTGCTGTCTTCTGAGCCAGTTATGTAGCTCCAATTTGACCATTGCCTTGGTGATTGTCAGGACAGGTTCCGGTCCAATAAATGGAGTCTCTGCCCCCATCCTGGCTAGTCTGTCGGCATGTTCGGTGCCACTGATCCCCGAGTGGCCAGGGACCCACAATAGGTTTACTCCATTGCTTTCCCATAGCTCCACCAGAACCCTGTGACATTCTGCAACAATTTTAGACCTTGTTGCAGGAGCTGCCAGTGATCTCAGGGCTGCGGTGGAGGCGTTACTAGTGGGACGGGCGTCGTAGCAGAGGCTGGGACACGAGGATGGGATACAACACAGCAGACCCACATCTAACCCAGCCGCCAGCGAGTCAGCTAGCGACGACGGTGCGGCCAGTGTGACGTGGCATGGGCTGTTGTGAGACCTCGCCCTTATGTGATTTTGGCGAGAGGTGGAATGTGGGTGGAGTGTGTGTACAGTGCGCCGCCTCGCTCAATGCTGGTACTGGCACCGTCGTTGAGTTGCCGCGCTGTTAACAGGACGTGAGCTCGAGTGGGCGACGTTTACAGTGTCCGACGCTGCTGGCGGTCGGTGTCAGTGCTTGGCTGACGGCGCTACCTGCGGCGGCTGTCAGTAAACAGCGCGCTGGCGAGCTGGAGGGTGGACGGAGCTAAACCTGGCCCTCCCCATCTCTGGCCGCCTGCCCCTACCACGCGCGTTTGTTTACACGAATTCCTGTGCCGGAGCCACGGGGAGGGGGGCGTCGCTCCCCCAGCTGCTGGCGCGCCGTTCCGACGCTCGTAAAGAAAAAGAATGTTTATGACAGTTTGCCCGGGAATGTCAGAGCGCCGGCCGAGCGCGCTGCCAGATATAGACGCACATAACGAACCGGGTTTCATCACGCTCCGCCAGAATGTTAGCTTTTCCCCTTCGCGTCGGGAATTTGGGCGCACAATTTAGTGGCTCGCAATTACCGGGGAGGCCCGCACTCTAAACGGCGACCTTTCACCGCGCTAATCCTGTCGCATACCTGCATGCGTTTCCTCACCACTGCCGCTCGGCGCCCACTCGCCGTCTAATTTTACCGCCTGTCGCGCGTCACCGACAAACAGACCGCCACACACAGTCACTTGACGTCCTGTCAAAAGGCAGAATAAGCAGCTTTTACACTAAGAGAGACAATAAAGTTTTAGAACTACGTTTCCTTTTAAAGAATCCATAACGCGTACAGCCTCATCTGGCGCTCCAGTCACGGTCTGCACGGCCACTACGGTCGGGGGTTCGAATCCCCCCTCGGGCATGGATATTTGTGCCGTCCTTATTCTTAGCTAGTTCATAAGTAATTTGTAAGTTTATAGATTGATGACCCCGCAGTCAAGTCCTATATAAATATTTGAAACAAACAGCCTCATCTAGGTGGCCTCCAAATCCTCAATTTGCTTTTAATCCGGGTAATTGGATGGTTGCGGTGTGCGGTTAGCTCATCGTGGTGTCCTTCCAGTGACGCACGTACACTGCGAGTTGTGTAAAGTGCTCCATCTTTCTGCTGGTGCCTAAGGAATACCGGCACAATTGTGCCACTGGATTCATGATTTCCTGTCAGAAAGGACACAGTACCTTGTAATTGACGGAAAGTCATCGAGTAGAACTGAGTGGCATCTGGCGTTCCCCAGGGAAGTGTTATACGGCCCCTACTGTTCCTTCTATTTATAAATGATTTACGAGACAATCTGAGTACGTCTCGTAGACTGTTCGCGGGTGATGCTGTCACTTATCGGTTAGTAAAGTCACCAGTAGATCAAAAGCAACTGCAAAATGATTTAGGTAAGATATCTCCATGATTCCAAAAATGGCAATTGACCGTTAATAATGATAAATGTGAGGTCATCTATTTGACCACTAAAAGAAATCCGTTGAACTTCAGTTACACGATAAATCAGTCATACCCACAGGCCGTCAAGTCTACCAAATACATAGGACCAACAATTACGAACTACTTAAATTGGAAAGAACACATGGAAGAAATTGTAGGGAGAGCGAACCAAAGACTACGTTTCGTTGGCAGAACACTTAGAAGATACGACAGTTCAACTAAAGAAACTACACTACACTTGTGCGTTCTATTTTGGAGTATTGCTGTGCATTGTGGGATCCCCACCAAGTGGGACTAACAGACGATTTAGAGAACGTTCAGAGAAGGGCAGCTCGTTCTGTATTATCGCGATATTGCAGAGAGAGTGTCGCGGAAATGATGCACGAGTTGGGGGTGGAAATCATTAAAAGAAAATCGTTATTCGTTGCGGCGACATCTATTTGCGAAATTTCTTTCACCAACTTTTTCTTCTGAGTGTGAACATACTTTCTTAGCATCCACCTACATAGGAACACATCATCATGAAAATAAAATGAGAGAAATCAGATCTTTCCCGCAAGCTATTAGACAATGGAGCTGTAGAGAAACATAAAAGTGGTTCGATGAACTCTCTGCCATGAACTTCATTGTGGCTTGCAGAGTATTTATGTAGATGGTACACGCCATCCTGATGTTCAAACTAAACTAAGGACATCCCACACATCCATGCCCCAGGGAGGACTCGAAACTCCACGGCGAGCAACCGCGCGCTCCGCAGCGAGACGCTTTAGTCCGCTCGGCTACTCCACCGCGGCCACGCCATCCTGACGAGGGAGTTACATGGCTGTATGAATATACGGATACCGCTGCTGCTCCATTGCACCTCCCATAATAACCAGTTAGCGCGCATAAAAGGGCGCACGCGGCCTATTTACGGGGCAGTCGGAGGGTAGCTTACCTGCGTGGGGGCTGCGTCAGTCTGTGCCTCGAGTTGGCACTGTGTGTGTTTGTGCAGACGAGTCAGTGTTCTGAGCAGTTGGCCGGAGGCTCTGTTACTCGCCGCTACGACGGCAGTATTTATATTGATTCACTGTGTGTGTGTATGTGTGTCCGAGGCGGGCCATAACATCATTCAACGTGTGTAAGTTTATCGAGGTGGAAGATTTTTTGTAGCTGCAATAAGAAGGAGTGTGTGTGTTTACTTGGAGGTAGCTTGCTGAAGAGCGTATTGAAGTGAAGTACATGCTGAGATATTAGTTCAGCGGAAAGTTACCGTTTGAATTTGTGTCTTGAAGCAGTGCTCATTGTGGAGAGACGAAGTGAATAGTAGAAGTACTTTGGTTTTGATAGCGTCAAGACACTAAAACAGTGAGTGAAAAATAACATTTTATTTATGGACGCTCACGAGTTATGAACAGAGTTAAATTAAATTTGCCAGAGACCAGAGGCATCAGCCATCAGGGATTAAGGAATTAGAAATAAACGGAACCACATCATTTGAACTGAAATTGTGGTGTCGCACAAGTCTAAAGTGCGCGGCACCTACTTTCGCCGCGCGCCGCAATGCACGCACGGCACGGCGTTCTTACGACGTCAGCCACGACCGCCCTCTGCTACAACTCCGCTCGTGGCCATCACTGAACGACGTCGTTCGCTTGGGACTGAGATAGAAACCAGTTAACAACACTTGGGAATCAGATAGGCACCAGTTAAGACTTGGCAATCGAATAGGCACTAGGAATCTTTAGTAGGCAGACCTCTATCTAATCTATGTATCAGCATTCTGCAGCGAAGAACTATGTAAAAGTTAAGTATTACTAAGTCTCTATGAAATATATATCTCGTTCTAATTGACTCTAGTGTTTCCAGTTTCTGCGGTCCCACTGGCTGCTCACCTCCGTACTTGCACAAGCATGCATCCTTTATTCCTGTGTCGGTCTCTTTCTACTCGGCCACCGACGCCTACGGCAACCAGCGGACGAGACACAAAAGCGGCGACGAGGCTGGGACACAAAAGAAATAGTGTTGATGTTTTGATTTACACACCCTCATCTTTCAGAACTTTGAATATTTTATTTATTTGTTGTATATGAAGGAAAAAGGCAGGAACTGTGCACAATCATACCCCTAGGCTAAATTACAGACAGTACAGCAGTTTCTGTTTATATTTTAACGTGTGCAGTTTTCTAAAACGAGACTTTATTGTGCAGTTGTGCTGCAGTTTTGGTTCGTTTGTCGTTCTGTCTCAAATCTTTTTCTGCGCCTTCCCCTCGCAAAGGTATGCCAGTAACTGCATTTTTAGAAAGACAGGAGAGTGCGATAGCTACTCGCTTAGAGGTAATAATTTGTGATCGCGGCCAGCGCGCGCAGTATGCCTGGTCGTTTGGCTCTAAACTGAAATTCCGCGTGGCGGCGCGGTCCGGCCTGTCCTGCCGCCATTGTCTGCCCTGAGTCACGGCACGGCTCGTTTTAGCGGTTGCCGCCGTAGCAGAGAATTGTGGCGCTGCTGGTCCGCACGCCTCGCCATCCATCGCGCGGCCGCTGGCGCTCGGTATTAACGTTTGGGAACGCTGGTGCGACAGCGCGCGGCCGGTGTTTTTCTAGCGGTCTAGCGGCACGGTAGTTACGGCCGGCGGTGGCGGCGGGCAGGTGTCGCAGCTCGTGACCGACGGCTTCTGGCGCAGAACCGCAAACAGCCGGGCCGACGACCCGCGGCCGCCACGGAGCCAGCACGCGCCGGCCACTCACACCACCGTGCTCTGCGTACTGGCACAGAGTAACATATACAGAGGAGCAGCCCCCCCTAAACCACTGTCCTACGCTCCCCTCCTAGTTCCGTAAGATGCTAGCAGGTGTCAGGCGGTTCGCAGGCTTACCCCGCGTCCACACATTGGTACCAACGCTGGCGCCAACATTGGCCAATATTTTTGAGACAGCGTCCACACATTGGAGCCAATATTCAGTTGAATTCGTCGAGAGCCAACGAAAACATATCTGACGCACAAATCACGGCCAATGCATTAACGCTTTTGGGTGTGAATAATTACATTTTGTCATTGTAAATCAAAGTGGGAAACATACGTAAAAGATGATGGGGTGTTGTATCACTTCCTAACGAACATTAGTTACAGTACGAAATCATTATTTTTTTAATAATATGCTGCAAGTAAACGATACACATTATAAAAACTTAGACCTGCTACTTTAAGTGATTGAAAGAAAAAATGTTTTGGAGGGATGCTATTCTTTTGGTATTACGCTTCCATTTCTTGCTAAAGGAGACAATATTAGAAGCCTACACTTCCCTTTTTAAATAATCATGTAATTGATATCACTAGTAGTGCTTGAAGTTTGCAAAACGATATTTAAGAGTTGACAGGAAATATTAAGTACTGTTAATTTTAAAAATTAAATTCAGTAATGGAATGTGTCGAAAGTCTAGAAAGTTTTTAATTTCACAGTTCGCGCCTAAGTTTTGCTGTGGCATTTCGTTTTTTGAGGTTTCTTTCACAAATGTATCACTTTCTGATGCAATTCGAATATTTACAAAGAGATTTCGAAACATTAAACCTACGACGAAGAACGAACGAAGAAAGAAACAGTTTCGAGATGAGCAGACGACAAAGGCAGAATGAAACGTTGGCGCCAATGTGTGGACGACGTACCCATATTGGCCCAACGTCCTTTGATGTTTGGTCGAAATACCGACAAGCAACGGAGCCGTACCAACGTTGGCGCAAACGTTGGTTCCAACGCTATTTCATCGATCCACACATGGACGAACACTGTTGGCACCAACGTTCGGTCCAATGTGTGGATCCGGCCTTAGGGTGCCTCTCGCACGTCAGAGGGTAGCGTGGAGGGGAGGCTGAGGGGAGAGCTCGTGCCGCCTGCCACGAGGCCACAGCTGTGTCCGGCGTGCCGGCGTTTGAGGGGAGGTGGTGGTGGGGGCAGCCGCTACCTGCCGCCTGCTCTGGCCAGTTGAAAGGGCTGCTTCTGACCTCAGCGCCATCATGGGACATCTTACGGAACTGCTGGAAAACCTCCCTCCCCACACCCCAGAGCGTAGGACCGGGCCCTTACGGAGGTTTTTCGTCTGTATATATTTGTGTGTGGTGCTGGTGAAAGTAACATCCACACGACACCAGGCAGTTACATAAATTGGTCACAAATAGATATTCCTGCAGTTAGCAACGGAAAATACCAAATGATCAACTTTCGTTGCCGCAATCAGAGGTGCCAACTTTCAGAATATTGTTGCGGTCAGGATCATATTATAAGGTACAAGCTGAAACCCGGCGTTGCCCTGGAATTTATTTATTCATTCGAGTCTTGAAATACTACTTTATCCTATCCACTCTCTCAAATTGTTGCAGAATGTCACAGGGTTCTGGTGGAGCTAGGGGAAAGC